>OZ025211.1:3983834-5336199 GCA_964019055.1 Anthopleura xanthogrammica
GACGATTATAAGTATTATTATCTTATAGATTTGGAAGAAAGAAAACCATTGTATGGTCACTGTGGCTGTGTGGTATATTCACTATTGCTGCAGCACTACTAAACTTTTACGACGATGGCAGCACTGGTAAAATGATTGATTAAAAATGGGTGTTTTGGGACCGGTATTACAAGTTACAACCAAAAGAATAATCTTGCTAAATGCTTTCTTTCATAGAACTAATAATTTACATCCAAAAAGCTTTTAAACGGCTTAGAAACGTAAAAATTCCCATCAGAAAAGCTAGTTTTTCGAGGGTTTTTTCTCTGTTGTCCTCCTCCCCGAAAACCCTAACACGCTAAAATCCAATTCGATCTGTGAGTTAGCCACCCCCCCCCCCCTTTTTTTTTTACAGGACCATCTGATTTAGAACAGCCCAGATACTGTTTAAGGGAATTTTATTATTCTATAATTTGAAGGTTTTTTTTAGCTAAACAAAGCGAAACCTTATAGCCTAAAATCTAAGATCAATAATTACCTGATGATGATTATTATTATGAATAACCGGAACACTTCCTTGCCGTCTGACTCCATACAGGTTATTTGGCCGGCAAAATCCTAACTGCCATGGTGTTGGGAAAGCTCTTTATCACTATCGTATTTGATGGCGTCTATGTTTACTCATCAGAGTTATTTCCAACCGTTGTCAGGTAAACTATTCTTTTCGTATCAATTACACATCTGCATGATCCACCAAACCAACGTCTGCATCAAAGCCAGATAGTAATACTTTGTTGGTGCATATGGTTCTTGCTTCCGCACACTGAAATAAACAAAACGTTTTGAAAATCCAGAATGCTAATATGTGACACTGAAAGTGGGTTAGTACTACTGCTCATTCAACTAGGAAATGATAAGGACGATGTTACAATTTTTCTGAAACAGGAATACAGCCATGGGTACATCAACTTCTGCAGCTCGTGTTGGGTCAGCTCTCTCTCCCTACATTGTCTTCTCGGTAAGAAATTCAATACTTTATGTTCAATACTCTGTGTAAGGTTCATGGCAGTATATGTTGTAAAAAGAAAAATTGGCATATGACCTAAGTTGTGCAGCGCATGTTGGAAAATGGTAGAATGTCATTGGACATGCATAGAACATGGTGCATGCTTGGTGCTGGGTGTTAATTTATGCATTGCTTATGTTTCATGTGACATATGCCTATATGTTGCATGTTACATAGTGCAGGTTGTGTGATGTTGAATACAGATTACAGAGTAACAAGGACCATGGGACATTTGGCATAATGTGCATGGGACATACATATTTCACATTTAAGTTACTAAAACTATATTCATGCCCTTACATTATTTTTTTTAGGAAAGAGCTCATCCCTTGATGCCTTTTGGTATAATGGCAATCAATGCTTTCATCTGTGGAATACTTTGCATGACTTTACCAGAAACTAACAAAGTAGCTATGCCCGACACTGTCCAACAAATTGCCTCATACAGTAACAGTGTTTCTGCTGATGAAGATGAGAAGAAGACTAACATAGATACCCGGTTTTAAGCCCTCTTCCCCGGTTATAAGCGTCCCCGATTAAAAGTCCAACCTCCCGGGTAACAGAAATTTCAGTCCTCGCGGTTACGAGCGCTCCTCGACTATTCGATTTTTAAACTAAGCTTTTACTGTTATTGTTCCTTGCTTGAACACTGCTACTCAATTGAAATGGACTCTTCCTTCCCCTTATAAGCCCCCACCCCGGTCGTATGAGCCCCATGCACCGATTATAATATAAGCCCAACAGAAAACCCTTACGAAATTGTAAGAGCCCAGGGCTCATAACTGGGATTCTATGTTATCCCACTGGTGATCTATGTCACAGCCATTTTTCAAGTCGTGGAACACTACAATCATATTTTTGTTATAACTGATACTGATAGCATATGGTGTTGCACATGGACTATATATTCTTCCACTATTTTGTTGTAATTCGGGTAGAATGTTGAAAGTATAGGGTTGTAGTACAACATAAGATGCTGTAACGATATAATTTTGCAGTGCTTTTTACTAAACATCAATGTATTCATGGGAAGTCACATAACAAGAATGAAAATCAAATAATGGTAAATATAGGAGAAAACCCCTCTCATTACTAAGTAAGAATTTTGTAGTAGCGACCCTTAGCTTCATATGTATGTGTGTGTATATATACACATATATATATACATATAATTTTCATTAGATAACGAGACTAGCTTAATAATACTTTTTTGTTATGTCAAAATCATTCGTACAAGAACCTCTTTAGCTTGGGCGTAATGTTTACCCATTTCAGACCCATTTCATTTCCTTGAGAATAAGATTTTTTGTTTGATCTAAATTGAGAAAACTTTAGAAAGGGTCTATAGAATGTAAAATAAAGAATAATTTCAATTATGAGAGTTTTCAATTATGCGAGCACTTAGAATACTATTTTATATCGTGACATACGTGATAATTGAAACTGGTTTTAACGGGTTTAAAAACGGTTGCGAGTTGATTTATTCATCCAGAGTTTTGGACGACTTCGAGCAGATCCGTGCAGAGGTGTCCTTTCCTTCTCGTTAGACGAGAGAAATTAGAAAACCTCTGCCAAGCAGGTAAACGAATACCCTCTTTACCTTCATATACACATACATAACATATATATTTATACAGTTCCTTTGAAAGTCAAGTTTAGTTGGAGCACTGCAAGACACCACAATGCAGAAAGCAATTCCAAAGACCACTGGGAAGGAAATGCGAAAAGAAGTGACCTGGTCACTTCCAGACAGACCTTCCATTGTCTGACCTTCCTTCTCCTTAACAATATGGCCGATAGAACTCGTTGAACAAGAGAACTTACCTACAAGTTGTCAGAACTAATTCACGAGAATCAATTAATTATTTGTCTGAAAGATTAATTTCGTTACAGTTGGCAAGCCATGTGAGCAACAAGTTCAAAGAATATGTAAATTCGCAGAAAAAAAAGAGACAAGAATAATTGTTTTTGATGCTTGGTAATCTTGTAATCGGTTTTGTTTTATTCCAAGCAATCACAGTTTCAGATGCGTCAAAGTTTGTTACATTGATTCATAAGTTTACTGCGCTAACGGTAAGTCTTAAATGCATTTTAACAGGCACATTTGTTTCTAAAACTTTTTTTTCTTCACGTGGATTTACTACACTCTACTAAGTAGTGTCTGTGTATTAGCCCTATTGCAACATATTCCCATATTCTTACAGCTCTATTTGGAGGAAGAAACAATGAAATTTTATCCTCATAAAAAAAAAGAAATTCACGGTATTGCCTTCCAAAATCAGTTGGTCTGCACATTTGGTACAATGCGTCTGTACTTGAAATTTTCCAAAGTTTATTATTGAACATCAGTTTATGCGCGTCGTATCTAAGTTTACTTAGCGTGACTGGATGGAATACACGAAACAAAACAGAAATAGAATTAATACACTAAAAAAAATCGCATTGTACTATGATTTGAGAATTTTCGGTCATGAAATGAGCGAATTGTGTCCAATTTCTAATAATTAAAAGTTATCTTTGCTCATCGGCAAAGATTATTAACTGCTGAAATATTGTTCAGTTATCCTTGGACGCGCACCGTCACGAATAAATTGTTTATTCTGACTGAACTGACCTTTTTTGCATATAAATTTTTTGAGCAGGGTAAACTAAGTGCGCACCTTCGAACGCTTTATATATGAGCCCCTGGTTCACCTTACGTATGCTGCATGGCACTGTTTGGCCACCCAAATATCATAAATAAACGCGAATAATTCTGAAATACTTGACCTTCAAAATGAGATAGAGAGAGATTTTTAAGTATTTCTAAATACTAAATACAGTCATAGGCCGTACTCGCAAATATTCTCACACAAAAAAAGACTCAAAAAAAGACTATGGAAAATTAGTATAAATAAAAAGGTGATTATTTCAAAAAAGAAAGAAGGAAACAACGTTGAAAGTGAAAATATTTTATTTTTTAAAAGCGCGACGGTCACGCTGACAGCCATTTTGTCCGAAAAGGTGATTATCGGCTGATAATCCGAGATAGAAAACCAATCAGAGCGCGCGATTTTGTATAATCACCTTTGTTCGCAGCTCGAAGACTCGCCGCTCGGTAAATATTCATCGATAATCACTTCGCCTTCGGCGAAGAACTGCTAAATAAAAACTGTTGGAAAAATTCCATATCAAAAAAGTCAATCTTTTTGATACAAACTGCAGCTTGGGGATGTTGACAGGAGGTGAAACTGTGACTGGTAAATATCTAAAGCCATCAATATTTATCAATGATGAAAATACGTTAGTAAAATCTATCTTCCCATAATTCTTGCCGGTATAAGCTGTGTAGCTTTTCAGGTGACTAAATTTATTGACATCAGTATATACTTGTTGCAGGTTGAAAAATGACAAGGCAAACAACGGAAGAAATTCTAGAGAAAGTTGGCTGTTTGGGACGCTTTCAGCTCGGAGTATTTGCCATCATCTCATATTCAATCCTATTCAGTAGCTGTGTTTTGTTGGTAATGACATTCAGTACTGCAGAACCTCCATGGAGATGTGTGGCAAATACCACCAGCTGTACCTTGAATGGGACATACAAAGCAGGAGACAAAGACTACAGCCACCGATGTAATATTCCAAGGCAGGACTGGGAGTTTGCAATGGATGGTGACTTTGATTCTATCGTCACTGAGGTACAGTATCATAGAAAAAAGGTGGTTTCACACTTGGCAATGTTCCTTGCACCTTGTCTCACAATTGTGTTGCGCTATGGTGTCTAAGATTCGATCTATCGTGACCGAGGTAAAATATCGTAGAATTATGAATGATTTTATTACTTTTAATGCGGTTTGAGAAGGATTGCTGGATTGGAGATTGTCAGCAACGATAGATGTGTTATATTACACTAAGAACTACTAGGCAATGCTCCTTGAAACTTGTCTCACCATTTTGTCGCGTTATAGCAGTTGCACCAACAGGGTACGTTACACTAGGCAATGTTTCATGCAACTTGTGTCAAACATTATGGACGATAAATAATTTATTACACAAGATGAAATATCATTGGCTGCATGTCATAACAAATCATCGCGAGATCAGACAAGTTGCAGAAGGGGAGTTACATTAGGGATCATTGCTTATTGTAATACCGCCTTTAGAATCTTGATAAATTGATGATGAATAATAATCGCTAATAGGTAAGTATCTTAGTCAAGAGGATACTTAGTGATTGAGTGTACTGAGGGAGAAAAAGTACTGTTTAACTCAAAGCTTCGTATTTTGATTCCTATTTCACAGTGGGACTTGGTTTGTGATACAGCTGTCTACGCAAGCGTCGCTAATTCTCTTCTATTCGTATTATGGATATTTGGCTCCATGGTAGCCAGTATCCTGAGCGACAAGTTTGGCAGAAAAACAGTTGTCTTCCCATTTACACTTTTGGCATGTGCCTGTGGATTCCTCTCGGCCTTCGCCCAAGAGTACTGGGTGTTTGCGCTGTTCAGAGCTCTCGCAGGAGTAGGAATAGGTGTGTATAAGATAGCGAAGATTAAACAATGATGACCATTATGGATAGATTTAAGGAGATGAAAACAAGTTTACACAAGTTTTCCTTCCCTAAAAAGGGAGGACACAAAGAAACAAGCAAAGAAAGAAAAAATGAATAAATGAAAAAATGAATGGATGGGTGGATGGATGGACGGACGGACGGACGGACGGACGGACGGACGGATGGATGGATGGATGGATGGATGGCTGGCTGGTTGGCTGGCTGGATGGATGCATGGATGGATGGATGCATGGATGGATGAATGAATGATTGAGTCTTACAAGCAAACAAAAATACACGAATAAAATATTTTTTCCCTTAACAGGAGGATATTCGATCTGTGCCTTTGTCTTAGTCATGGAATATGTTTCCGTTCGTCATCGTGGCCTCGTTGGTATTGGGATATGGACCGCCTGGATCCTCTCCATGTGGGTGTTAGCGCTACTTGGATACTTGGTTCAGAGCTGGCGTACGTTGTCCATCATCACAAGTGCACCAGGGCTTATTTTCTTTATATTCTGGTGGTAAGTGGTGCCAAGAAGTTCTCAACAAAAGACGTGTTTGCTTGCATTGTGTCGTCTTATGCACTATCATACCAGGAAGAAACCTTTTGAACTTTCTTTTACAAGGTTTACACCTGAATCCCTTCGGTGGCTGCTAGTTAAAGGAAAGATCGAAGAAGCAAAGAAGACGCTGAAAACTGCAGCGAGGGTCAATAAAAAAATTCTCACAGATAATGACTTGGCATCATTGGGAGACGAAGATAAACAAACTGAAGTGAGACTCGGTGATATTAGAGATCTCTTTGCTTCTCGTGCTCTGGTACACAGGACACTGGTTTCCTGGTATGCCTGGTAAGTTAAAGAAATTGCCGCCATGCTAAGGCCAGCTACCCCTGTTCGTCCACAAACTGTGCTCGCCAGAATTGTCTGAAAGCTCCATCAACTAATTTACTTATCTCGATCTATCTAAAGGTTTGTAAGCGGTTTAGTCTACTATGGCATCACGCTCAGTACACCAAGTGTTGGTGGAAACATGTACCTAAATTTCTTTATTTCCGCTGTCTGTGAGGCAGTTGGCATGGTAATAGCTGTTCCATTACTGAACAGGTAAGACAAACATCAGTGAAATGATGGTGGTATACGTGATGATGATGATGATGATGATGATGATGATGATGATGATGATGATGATGATGATGATGATGATGATGATGATGATGATGATGATGATGATGATGATGATGATGATGATGATGATGATGATCATGATGATGATGATGATCATGATGATGATGATGATGATGATGATGATGATGATGATGATGATGATGATGATGATGATGATGATGATGATGATCATGATGATGATCATGATCATGATGATGATGATCATGATGTGAATGTAAATGTGAAGTCTTTATTTCGAGAAGGTAACACTGAAAAGTGGAACACTTATAAACCTTTAGCCCTTGATGACGATTATAAGTATTATTATCTTATAGATTTGGAAGAAGAAAAACCATTGTAGGGTCACTGTGGCTGTGTGGAATATTCACTATTGCTGCAGCACTTCTAAACTTTTACGACGATGGCAGCACCGGTAAATTGATTGATTGTATAAAAATGCGCGTTTCAGGTAGTAAACTACAACCAAAGGAATACTCTTGTTAAATGCTTCCTTTCATATAAAAACTTTTGAACACCCAAAAAACTTCCCAGACACATAACATCTTTAATCAGAAAAGCTAGTTCTTTTTTCCTGGGTTCTTCGGTTTTCCTCCCTCCGCAAACCCTACTGAACACGTTAAATTCTACATAACTTCGATCTGTGAGTTAGCCGTGCCTTAACTTTGATCAGCCCAGAGGCTGTTTAAGTGTATCGATAAAATTCGATAAAGTTTTTTTTAGCTAAGCAAAGCTTAGCAAAATCTTTTTGATATCCTGAAATATCTAAAATCAATAATTACCTTATTATTAACCAGAACACTTCCTTGCCGTCTGATCCATACAGGTTATTTGGCCGGCAAAATCCTAACTGCCATGGTGTTGGGAAAGCTCTTTATCACTATCGTATTTGATGGCGTCTATGTTTACTCATCAGAGTTATTTCCAACCGTTGTCAGGTAAACATGCTTTTGTATGCCATGATCCACCAAACCAAACCGAGGATAAATAATAACAAAAACGTCTGCATCAAATCCAGGTAGTAATACTTTGTTAGTGCACATGGTTCGTGCTCGGTTTCGCACACATCATGAACAGGCAATCTGAAATAAACGAAACACAAGCGATTATTGTTACCGAGTGTTTTGAAAATTCATGAGGCTGGTATGACACAAAGCGACGGAGATAGTACGTAACTGCTAAAATATAAAATAGAAGATGAGAACAATGTTATAATTTTTTTATCTGAAACAGAAATACAGCAATGGGTACATCAACTTCTGCCGCTCGTGTTGGGTCAGCTCTCTCTCCCTACATTGTATTTTCGGTAAGAATTTTCATACATTGTGTATGGGGTACATGTCGTAGTGTGTAGTAAATGCAGTGTAAGGTACACTGGTGCAAGGTGCAGGAAGCAATGTACATGAAGCAGAGTGAATGACCGCGGGACTGGGTACATGGCGTACATGTTGTATGGTGTAGTAATTGGGGTGCAAGGTGCAGAGTACAAGGAGCAGGTTGATTGATACAGGGTCCATGGGGTACATGTTGTAGGGTGTATTAATTGGGGTGCAGGGTGCAGAGTACATGGAGCAGGTTGATTGATGCAGGGTCCATTGGGTACATGTTGTAGGGTGTAGTAATTGGGGTGCAAGGTGCAGAGTACAAGGAGCAGGTTGATTGATGCAGGGTCCATTGGGTACATGTTGTAGGGTGTAGTAATTGGGGTGCAAGGTGCAGAGTACAAGGAGCAGGTTGATTGATGCAGGGTCCATGGGGTACATGTTGTATGGTGTAGTAATTGAGGTGCAAGGTGCAGAGTACATGGAGCAGGTTGATTGATGCAGGGTCCATGGGGTACATGTTGTAGGGTGTATTAATTGGGGTGCAGGGTAAAGAGTACATGGAGCAGGTTGATTGATGCAGGTTTCAGGCTACATGGCCTGGAGCATTCTGATTGATACAAGGTGCAAAGTGGATGCCTATTATCTATGGTACAATAGGAATGGAACAATCAGCAAGGACCATGGGACATATGGCATGATGTGCATGGGACATATATATTCCATATTTATTATAAGTAATAGCATGACTTGAGGGTGATTAGTGATTAAATGTCCCCGAAAGCCGAGGGAGGTTTTGTTGAAGACTTTAACTAAACCTCCCGAGGCTTGAGGGGACATTTAATCACTAATCACCCGAAATTTCATGCTATTAGTTTGTAATATTATGATTACCAAGGAATAAAACTGCTCTTAGGAAATATGTTAGCTTTCGTACGATGCATAAATTACAAAGTTTTACAAAGCTGTTGATATGCGGCATACTTAAGGGAATTCGCTTTTGTTAAATGCGACAATGGCGAATTGAACCAGCATTCATTCATTCGTGGTGCTTTATTCTAATTCACTTTGGTTGGCCTAGAGCGGTATTAATGAAGTGTTTTGAAACCATCTTGATTATGTCACAAATAGTAAGAAATATTCTCGGCTAGTCAACGTATGCGCAAAGATTATTCAATGGATCCCACAAGTGCTGGGGTGTTCAATAGTGTGTAGTCCAGAGTCATTGCGCAAAATTTTCGATTGGGTCAATGCTACCCAGCCATGGTCCCGGTGATTGTCATATGAGGGACCATGCCTCATGGATAGTGATGAGGGATATTTAGACTAAATATCCCTCATGATTATATTCATGAGGGATATTTAGTCTAAATATACCTCATCACTATCCATGAGAGATATTTAGACTAAATATCCCTCATCACTATTCATCCAGGGGGATGTTAGACCTTAAACATCTCTCTGGAAACAATGGATTCCGAGGTAATCATGATATTAAGTTACTAAAACTATATTCATGCCCTTACATTATTTTTTTTAGGAAAGAGCTCATCCCTTGATGCCTTTTGGTATAATGGCAATCAATGCTTTCATCTGTGGAATACTTTGCCTGACTTTACCAGAAACAAACAAAGTAGTCATGCCTGACACTCTCCAACAAGTTGCCACAGATAGCGATACTGCTACTGCTGATGAAGAAAATGAGAAGCTGAATAAGCCACCTCTTGAGGAGGATCATGGTTCTCCATTTTTACTGAGTCATAGGAACCTTATAAAAATGTATGCTTTAGCTGAATATTGTTAAGCACTTGTCACACCTTTGCTGTGCAAGCAGAGTGACTGAAAAATAGCTGACTGAAATAATAGGAAATTCTGATTAATTCTAGATATGTGTCTTTAAGGGTCTCATAAAATTGTCTCTCACTATTCTATTCATTGTCAACACAATTATCAATGTTGCACATATAAAATAGTAAAAATTTGTTTTTTTATTGCTGGGGTAAAAGGTCAGGGGGTCTCTAATTCAAACTACAATATTGAGTCATTTTGGGAATTTGAGATATTTTCATTGATTATATTTTTTCCAAAAGCATAGAGTTCTAAGATTTTCAGCTTTTTTAATAGGGAAGATAAAAAATATATAAATAAACAATGCAGGGGTATTTTCTTGTAAGTAACCACAGGAAGCCCAAGTTAAAAGTAAGGGGAGTCATATTGTCTGGATGTATACTGATTCTTTGTAAATAGAAAAAGTAAACAAGCCTTAACTAAACAAATATACTAAAACTTACCTTGTTTTTCCATTAAAATCCTTGGCTTTGTAAGTATGAAGTCCCAAAAGATTTGGATAAACCATCACTGATAGAATTTGATTTCTTGTCGAGACGGCATCGAGTTGTCTTAAACTAGTGCTTAGATTAACCTCAAATTTCTTCATTTTCGCCAAAGAAAGTCAAAGAAAAAAGTGCATTACGACTTAAATGGACAATTAAGTGACACTGTGAAATAATTCAAAGGAAATTCGGCAGCTCTTATGAGCTACAATCGACCTTTGACTAAATTGTAAACTTGAGTATTTCTAATCTTCCCGCGAGATGACCAATCTCGTACCCAGAGCTCCTCGCACGGAAATTACTTCAAAGTCCGCGCATGCGCTCGACTTCAGATGCGGTCACGCCTGTTTTCCCCGCATAGTATAGAAAAACTACTTGAAGGAATTTTTTTAATTTTTATCGTACTGAAGTTCTTCAAGTTGCAAACCGGACTTTTCTTTTGTCTTCTACTGAGTTATGTAGGCGGATAAAAGAGAAATAGTGGACATCATAGGTTTTCAGTGACTTCTGAGGGCCTCGGTGAGGTACGCTGTCAGCGGGGAAAGCTGTTGCTGTCCATATTTTGTTAATTTTCTCTAATTTAAGAGAAGTCCTATAACGTTTCAGCATTCAATTTAACTTAACTGGTCCAGGCTTCGTCCGTGGGCTTCCTGTGGTGGGTTTGGAAAATGTGCCCTAGCTTGACCTAGCTAAAAATAGCACTTAGCAACAGCCCGCTTAGGAACGGACCATTAGATAGTTGATGGGGGGAGGGGGTTGCGTAAATCCCAAAAAAAATATCGCGCAAGCTCTTAAACCTCAAAAAAAATATCGAGCACGCTGTTCTGTGCGGAAAAAAATATCGAGCAAGCACAGGTCAAAGGTAATGGCACGAACTTCATAAATATGTTGTGGATGCCCCTCAAATCACTGGAAATCGTATTTCCGAGGGTCTCAATCTTCAAAATTTTTCGGGGGGGGCATGCCCCCAAACCCCCTTCATTCCCCTGCTTTTGACGATCGTTACGCTTCTTCCCAATACAATTCGGCTCCTGATCATGCATATTTACATTGAACATGAATGTAATAAATTAGAACCGAATTCCAACTGCATGTTAAGTTTTCAATCCTGAAATTGTTTAAAAAAATTCATTTTACATGTTCATTTTTTTACATGTTCAGTCAATTTAAACTTCAAATTTGCTGAAAAGCCCATCTCTGATTGACCATAAGTAATTTTGCCCTATGATGATTAATAATATTAATTATTTCATACTAGTTTTTTTTTAAATATCGTGCAAGGTCATGATGTTCAAAAAAAAAAAATAACGTGCAGGGTGTGGGACAAAAAAATAAATATCATGCAACTAAAATTCCTGCAACCCCCCCATCAATTATCTAATGGTCCGTCCCGTTCTTGTAATTTTGCCCTATGATGATTAATAATATTAATTATTTCATACTAGTTTTTTTTTAAATATCGTGCAAGGTCATGATGTTCAAAAAAAAAAATAACGTGCAGGGTGTGGGACAAAAAAATAAATATCATGCAACCAAAATTCCTCCAACCCCCCCATCAATTATCTAATGGTCCGTCCCTTACAACTTTCAGTCTCCCAAATAAGCCAACTATTTATTTAGCTTATTTATAGTATTAATATGCATTCTTTCTTTAATTGCTCTATAAGTCTGTCACTCAAATAATTTTTTCCCTTTGTTTCAACCATTATTGAGTGCTGGCGTCGTAATGCTTTCTTTTCTGCTTTTTTTTCTGTTCTTTCCATCATTCTTGATGATTTGCTTTTTATTACTAATGTTGGTTTTATTATCATAATTCTAGTTGGATATCCTATCATAAGAAAATTTAACTCAAGTGAAACAACATGTACAAACATAAAAAAAAAAAAAAGATAAGTACGGGCAATCATCACAAAAAATCTTATGTTTCCAAAGTAACGTCATCTGATACCATTGTTCGCCATACGTAAAAATAATATCCGTTACGTCATATCCTATGCGTGTTAGAATCGACTGAAGCAAAACAAGTACAGATAGGATCATCACTAGAAGAACAATAATGTTCTTCGCATGTGTATTTCTAATCTTCATTTATCTAGTGTCTTTTGTGATCATTCCTTGTGTTGGAAAAGACCAATTCACTATCAGACGAACCTCAACCGGTAGCGATTATGATCTGTTCATAGTTCCAAGATCGAATTGTAGCACAACATGTTCGGCGTTGTACTCTGGCGCCACAAATCATGACCCAACGCAGTGTAAGTGTGCTTGCCAATATGAATATTCCACGTTTGGCTACTATGATGGAGGATGGATTTGTCTGAAGAACAATCAAGTCAGAGAACAACCAGGTTTGATCTAAAACTAATCGTAGTTTATCATTAATTATAATTTAATAATATGCCTTGTCTCAACACGTTATGATTAAATCTTCGTAACCCTCATAGCTTCAAAAACCTCTTACGAGAGGAACCAGAAAATATCTCAAAGCAGTTCACTCAAATTTAGTGAATATTTAAGGTTCTAGATCGATTTTAGTTCAAAAATAAGTTCATATTGAATAATGTTAAATCAGGGTTGTAAATAATACGTGATATCATGATGTGAGTGTTTTCTAGCCAACAAAAGATCATCACTGACATTCAGTCGTTCAACTTCCTTTGTTTCCACGCTCGTGATGAACGAAAATCGGCTCCAGTTTCATAATCCTCCAGCTGTCTATGTTTCTTTTTAAGGTAAAAATATCTGAAACATGTGCTCTCATAATCGGTCTGGTTCCAGCTGATGTATAATTTTGAGCCAAGCGAGCGTCTAGAAAACCCTTCGGGGCTGACAGGTTTACTCGCTAGTATCCGGCTCATAATCACGGCTAAAAATACTTCACCTTCGAGCGTCTGGAACTAACAAGAACAAATCTCTCAAGACGTAAAATGTTCTTGATTCCTCCCGTAAATATTTAACGTGTAGTTTTTCATTAGATCAATGTTGTGGTTATTATAATGGTTGGTGTTGATATTTAAAGCATTCTTTAGTAAATAATAACTTACTTTACGGAAATAGCCAGTTCTTATTTCTTTGATTTCGTGTTTTCCCGTAAGAAAAATGAAATTTTATCGATGACTTTTTCCGGTTCATCACGCGCCGTAAGCCTCTCGGAACGCATGGACTTCTTCCATGGCCTCTCCACATCCGAAGTCATCACCTTTTCAGAATACTGCGCACTGCCTACACGTTTTTATCTTTTTCTGACAATAAATGCTTTGTCCATCAACTATTATCTGTCATTTATTTATCATTATTATTATTATTGTTATTATTATTATTATTATTATTATTATTATTATTATTGTTATTATTATTATTATTATTGTTATTATTACTATTGTTCTTGTTATTATTGGAATTGATATTATCATTATTATTATTATATAATTTTATTGTTATTGTTATTATTATATATCTATATATCTATCTATCTATCTATCTATCTATCTATCTATCTATCTATCTATCTATCTATCTATCTATCTATCTATCTATCTATCTATCTATCTATCTATCTATCTATCTATCTATCTATCTATCTATCTATCTATCTATCTATCTATCTATCTATCTATCTATGTGTCTGTCTGTCTATTTATTTATTTATTTGTTTATCTATTTTTTTTAAGGTTGTCAATTCGTGTTTGATGGAGAGCATAACTATAATCCCCTCAGAGTCTTGTCAACTGGAATTAAGTATCTAATCATTTTCCCTTCGTACTACTGTACGATCGACCAGTCAGCGTCGCGCTACCGTAAGTGTGATGGTACATGGGCTGCAATCAGCGTTCAATCAAATACCTTTAGGTTTTTGCCTCTAACGGAGAATCTTGGTTCTGGACGATACAGGCATACCATGAAGGTACGGTACCCGGCAATTGTAAAATTCGATATTTCAAAAAATTAAAAGAAAAACTGGTGAAGACCTCGCTATGCGCAAAGGAATATGTGGCGGAACTGAGCTCGGAACGTGAAATCTTGTGTGCCACTACAAGACTTCCTTTGAACTTAGTCTAGGAATTGCTTATGTATTTTCTAGATCAGTAAATAAAACCGAATAGGCTAACCCTTTCATCGCTTACCGCACAAGTTTCAATTTGTCCGTACTCCGCTATTTTTAAGCCATTCGTGTTCATCAGGATCTTCAGCAAGTTTACTTGCCGGTCATACTTTTGCCTTTTTAAAATGGTCTGTGAACCCCTTAAATTGCAGGATGCATCCGAGAGATGAATATCAAATCCCGATCTGTGATGTATTTGATTGTCTAGGTGTTGATAACCAAAACCGGATTGTTTTTATTGTAGGTTGGAACAGCAACCTCATTAGCAGGGAGGATCGTTAGTCTTAAAGTTAATTGCAGAAATCCTTCAAAATCGTCTTGTGTTCTTTTCAAGATGGCTGGACAAATAACCTGTATGTATTGCATTAAAAAGATTAACATTTTGAATGTTTTTAGAACGATTTAACAATAAAGTATTATTACGTTATCCCGAGTGTACATATCAGTATGCGCCACCCCAGCCGGACTGCACATTCCAGCCAAACCTCAGTAAACAAAACCATATCTGCAGGTTTTCAATAAACTGGGAGATGACCATTTCAGTAATATTTCCTAAATTTGGAAAATATTTTTACGATTCTACAGGTCCTGTTGATATTGTGAGATTCTCTTCAACTCAGTCCCCTTCGTTTACCGCTACGAATCAACCGGCCACACAACCAGTTATTTCCGATACATCGACCAAGAACAGTTCAACTGAGGTAAAGAAAATTACTTCATTTGTCATTGTGTTGCGTTTTAAAATTTCTAAATAATACTGAAATACAAATCAAATGAAAATGAGAGACAAAGAAAATTCGAAATAAGGTTGACCGTCGTCCCTGGAGTCAGCGGTAAATTTAAAAACCGCGCGAAAGAACACCTGTCCAGGTTTTCATCATACAAATTTTAAAGCATTTGTGATTTTAAAAATGTATACCAAAGATAAAAAAGTGTAGTAACATGTAAAGCTACATCATCAGTGATAGAAATACGAAGTCAAAGATAGTCACGAGCCTCCTTAAAAATGTTCATACCATGTTTCCAAGGAACGAGGTCTCGAGAAAGAAGCATCGAACAGCGGTGAAAATGGTGGATCATCAGGAACAGTAGCAGCCGTTGTCATTATCATCCTTCTTGTCGTCATAGTGGCAGCAATCATTGGATTTGTCATTTGGAAAAGAAGAAGGTAATATAGTAATCATGAGTCTAATTAATATATATATGTATATAATATATATATCAGAAAATACTGTAATGTTATGTATTAATAAGTAATGGACCATTAAGGGACGAGGTCAAAACCGGCAGTGGGCAAAAATACGGACCTGATTTCATTTATTTAGATGATAGGCACACTGAGGTAAATACCAACCCCCCTCCCCCCAGAGACCTTTTGAAATGCTCGATACTGTATGGGTGTCCATAGTGACTTGGAAGAAATCTAGGATTTCACTTCCAGAGGTGATGGGCAACCCCCCTCTCCTCTCTAAAATGATAATCCAGTGTGATCAAATTTATTTTGATTATCAATTTGTAATGTATTCATTTTCGTTGTTCCTTTTAGAGGTGAAAATATCCTGTTCATGGATCATCTGATGAGCATTGGTAATATATTAATATATCTTGATCTATATCTAAATGATACTACTGACAAATGTGAACTGGGGAAGGGGGACTGAAATGAATGAAAAGACTGGATGGAACGGCGTGTTTGAGCACTGATGGAAAGAGGGGTTAAAATGAGCGCACCATCGGCCTCAAGTTAGTTACATGAGTCAATGACTATTACGAGCTACCGACGTAAAATAAGGATGCTTTACCTTTACCTTTACCTTTCCCATTTTTGGAATGGATAGATGGAGATATACCTCAAGTGTCTTTCCTACCCGAAGTATCGTTGTGTCTTTGGCGATTTTTTGCCGTCAAAACTTCCTCGTCCCCAAACCCCTCCCTGTTGAAATTAACTCTGGGATGAGAGGGATGGATCGAATGGAAAGAGATAAAGTAATAGTTACCTTTTTTCATTGCAAACAGCAAGAAAAGTTCGATCTCCACCGCCAACAAAGAAACCAGAAGAACCTGAGGAGCAGATCTACGCAGAAATATTGGAACAGCCAGCACAAAGACAAACAGCAATCTCACATAGCGCTCCAGCTTATGCAGGTATAAGCAAATAAGTATTTCTTAGGTTCTTTATGGTAGTGGACTTTCCTCCTGTCACGAGGCAGGCATAACCTTTGAAGCACTTTGGAAGAGTTTACCCAAGGCGTTAACTAAGATTTTTATTGTCAAGGGAAATAACATGGCTGCTGCGTGAGAAAGGTCGATTATTATGAAGATTGCAGACGGTCAATTGCCTAGGTTGATCACTTACTGTGATCTTTCTTATTTTTTACGGTGTAAAATTTATCTTTTTTATCACAACTGTTTCATTAGAAACACCGACTCAGCCCACACTAGCTTACCGCTAGTTATCATGCCTTGGTTGAGTCGATCATCCCTTAACATCTGCTTTTCAAATTCGTATAAGTGCGCAATGGACTCATTCCACCTAGGCATAATATTCTCCCATTTCAGATCACGTGTCATTGCATTCTCTTGAGAATAAGATCCTTTTTTTTGAGTTGTATCCATATTCATGTTCTTTCTGATGCATAATCATAATTCAACTAAAGAAATGGGAAAACAGTGGATTAGGTATATTCTGAGTGTATCTGGAGCATGGTATACATACATTATCCCATTAAATATTGATTATTTTCCGTTTCAGAGATCTGCAACTATGTTTTCAACGAGCCAAACTCAGCATACGCACATCCGAACAAGCAAAACAATACAACTTCCCAAAAAATATTAGACGAAGCGCCTACCGATGAACGAGGATACATGGTGCCAGTTGATTCTCCTTTCTATAACGGTGTTCAAGATAATGACCAGCAGAATACAGACCGTAATGGCAAGAATAAGAATCCCAATAAACGTAATAAAAGAGAAGATCATCAAAGGTCTACTCACGGGGGTAGGGTAGAAAGTAACGACGTCGCGCCTTTTTATGACGTTCTTGACGTTCCTGACAAACAGAATACAAAAACTAATGACAAACAGACTTCAGTTAATAATCAACAGCCAAATTCTCCTGATAGGAGTGGGGTTGGGAGTAGACATCTATCGTATTCAGCAGTACCAGGTACCGAGGGTGCAGCAGCCGACAACGACAGATATGTAACCAAACAGAGAAGAAGACCTCCCAGCCCACCAAGAAAGATAAAATAACATTCATTAGAACTACTAATAATATAATAATATGATTGATGATTGAGGAAACATGGCCCAGAAACATATGATGTAAATAATATTGATAAGTAATAAAATGATATTGAAGATAAATTTATTACACTGTCGAGTAAAAGTTTGCCAAGCTCCGCTATTTTTGTCTGAAGAATATTTACGTGACGTCAATGACGTCTAGCGTGCAACAGCTTATAGTTATGTCCGGGATCTCATCTCTTAAACCCGGTTTCCTTCCTTTCTTAACTTTCCACAGCTTCCCAGTATTATACACGGGAAAAAGACAAAGAAAAAAGTTCTCAAAATAGTTAACTAAGAAATTTGGACTTACAAAAGGTTCAGCTGTTCATACGTATGTCAATCGTGCATCGCTACCCAACCATTTCCATTTCCCGAATGATGATTTATAACTGAAATATTTCAATCCATCATCATGGCTTTCGCTGAAAAATGTACTTACCTTTTCGCTTTAATTTCTTCTGTTTCTTGCCTTCAGGAGCATTATACCATTACTAGAACTTCAGCTGGTTCTTTATCAAACGAGATGGACAAATTTGACGTTCCTGAGTCTCAATGCACATCTGAATCGCAGTGTTCGGATTACAATAGTGTTCAGAGTTCGGCAACTGGGTCAGCGTGTATGTGTAACTGTCTGCCAACTGCCTCGACGTTTGGCCATCACGAAGGATCATGGTCTTGTATGAATAATACTGAAATAAGAGTACAGTCAGGTTTGTTTAAGTCATAATTTCCTTGTTAATTTCCTTCAAGGTAATAGTGAGACGGTGGTTGATCATAATGAACAAGAATTGTGAACAAATAATTTTTGTGAATGGTGTGTTTGAAATGATCAAATTCTTTGGCTTTTTTTAAGCGTTTATAAGATAAAAATAGTGTTTCAAATTGACTGAAATGATTGTCATTTCATTTTCAATTTGATAAAGTCTGTCATCGTACATCAATATTGCTAATGATCGATATTGTACGCATTCATCCTGACATATTCTTCTCGATTTTAGGTTTTAATTATAGTTGTATTCGGTTATTTTACTAATATATTATTATGTTAATATACTAATATGTTACTATGAAGGCGGTCTACCGTACCTCCATAAGAACCCCAATAATCGGTTTGCATGGGATATAGCATTGCTGGTAATTTCTTGGCATCAATCAGTCAATGTAAAACGTAAAAGAAACCAAATCAGTAGCGAGATTTATAACATGATTTACATCGTTCCATTTTTAGGCTGTAAATTTAAGTTTAAATCTGAACTTGATGGAAACGCTTTCAGAATCTTAAAGAAGAATGAGAGTCCGTTACCTACAGCAGTTCTGCCAGCACTTAATTGTTCCATCGACATGTCATCTTCTAAGTACTTTACATGTGACGGTACGTGGGCAGCGGTAGATCCTAATGGTACACCCAACAGTCCACTCATTATATTCGTCAAAACGAAGCTTTCTAGTTCAAGTTATTACGAGTATTCATTTAAGGTAATTGTTTTGGAGTTTAATTTAATATTATTTAGTTAAAATATTTCAGTGATATCTTCGCGCTGATATAAGGTAGTGTTAAGGATACCTTATAGACCCCTTACAGCACGTCGGAATGCAGCTCAATTTGGAGGGAAAAAACAATAGTTTCCAATTCCCAGGAGATCGAAATTCTTTTGTTTTGTCCTGCAAATTGAACTCGCATAACCAAAATTAACTTCCTCCCTTCCTTCCTTCCTTTCTTCCTTCCTTCCTTCATTTCGTTCTTCTTTCATGCTTGCTTGCCATTTCCTTGCCCATTTCCTTGCTTGCTCCTTTACTAACTCACTCACTTATCAGTCCATCGATTCCTTTTTAATCCGGCATTGTGGTCGTGAGTAATTCACAAGATTTTGTGTTGCTTTAGGTTAGAGCTCCTGCTTCAATGAAAGGAAAACTCATTAGTCTGCAGTTCAAATGTCCTCGAAAAACATCTTGCCTTGTTTTCAAAATGGAGGGAAAATTCAAGTGTAAGTAACGATGAATACAAAACAAGGACAAACCATCCAAACCAAACTAAGAGAGCACCTTCGTCTAAAAGATGGTTCCTGGATATTGAGAAATAAAGTAATTGTATATAGTGATTCCGGGCCTTTATCCTGCAGGTCCTGTAACCATATTCCAAGCTTCATCAACTAAACAGCCAGCGGTAAAATCCACAACATTATTCACTACTTCTGCGAAGCCAAGTAAGGTTGGTATCCGAAACAAACACTATGCAATCACTATCTATAGACTATATAGGATGGCATTATTTCCCCTTGGATTCCAGGGGCCCTTTTGTTCTAGTGTTTGTCGGTTGGTATTGAAATCCGGTATGACCTCACTGCAGTGGTACCTTCCTTGACTGGAGCGAAAGGACCTCTGCAATCAATGGTATTGAGGTACGAATTCTGCTCTAAAATTGACATATATTCTCTTACCGATTGACTAAGTCACAAGGCGCAGCAGAGGAAGAAGGGGAAAGAGGCACATCATCAGGAACGATAGCAGCTGTTGTCGTCATCGCGTTCCTTGCAATACTACTGGCAGCAGCCATTGGCTTTGTAATCTGGAAGAGAAAAAGGTAAATAAAATTGCAAGCAAACTGTAACATACTCTGCATGGCATTTATTCTCTAAAGTCGCCAATTTGTATTAATGTGCCAAAACTTGTACTCATAATTTTTTATATTTTTTATTTTATTTAAAAATATTTTTTCTCTGTGCTCTCTTCAAGAGCCGATAAACGGCTCATCGAGGAAGATCACACTAAATCACACTACTCATAATTACTGGGATAAACAAAGATTTCAAAACTTATTTCATTTATATTTTTCTTTCACAGAGGAGAAAATATGAGGATTATTGATCGACTTGCACGTTTAGGTATGAGGTTTGTACTGGGCATCCGCGCGTGTTAGCTTACCTCAGTCTGTCAGTTGATTTTTGCATGTTAATCAATGTAGATGTAAAGGTAGATGTCCAGAGTGATGTCCAGTTAAATATGCAGCTATGTTGAATTCTTTGATACGAATTTCATTTTGTTTAACGAATTCCTACCTTTTTGACATCGAACTTAAAATAAAGCTTTCCGATCCCCTGTCAGTATTAAGAAAGTTTTATTTTCTCCAGGAAAAGGAAATCAGTTGGAACCCGACGAAAATGTGTATGCAGAAATAGCTCCAAAATCACATGCAAGACCAACACAGACAAGGACAGATGCCCTGACCAGAGGTAGGTCTGAACGCTTCTAGTTTTTTCACGCCAACTTTGCTTAGTTTATACGCGTACCATGTGATAGTTCAGTTAACATTTGTGACAGTCACCTTTAACGGTTGCCACTATTTGCTGAGCGATGGAGCCATAAATTAAGTTACCTCCCTATAGCCATGTGAACGTCTCTCGTGCGGCAGGAAAAACATCAAATCCACCTTCTTCTCTGCCATTACTGCATATCCTGATTGTTGGCGTGGCTGAGGCTTCAATCCAATACCACAACCCCGCACAGCAGATCCTTTCTGAAAGTAACATTGCTGGTCAGATGCCGGTCAGATGTCACCATGCATTCTTTCGATATTTTCATTTCGATTTATGATTGCATTAAATACAGGGATCAACAACTGCAGTTTTAGAGACTCCTCATCAACACATTTGCAGCAGTATGATGATTCTCTTTATGCGGATGCCAGTTTTGCAACCACAAATGAACCTGCTGTTACTGATTCTGAGGGGTATTTGACGCCAGTGGACTCTCCTCTTTACTTAGAACTTCAACCTCCAAACGAAAATATATATGATGGAAAAAACAAGCAAGAGAATGCGTGGCTGAATTCTTTGCCTGATGGTGATTCTGAGGCAACTGATTCGCATTCTTATGATGTACTTGAGGACCCAAATGAGCATAACACGAATAGTAATGCTGGAACAAGCAGTCCTGAGAGTGACGCTCGAGAGGAATCCTGCAGGGGTAGTGTTGGGAATAGCATTGATAGCCCTACGGCGTCAACTAGGCCTTCTGTAGCAGATAGTAAAGGGCCTGTAGCCAAGAAGAGGAGAAGACCACCTAGCCCACCAAGGAAAGGACATGAGGTCCTTCCATCTTCTGATAAAGACAACAAGCATGGCAGTTTGAACACACGAACAGATCAACATGGTGCATTAGAGGATAATGAACTTGATAATGATTACAAAGCCAATATCTATGAAAGTATCAAGGAAGATGATAGAGTTATGTCAATATATGAGCCATTGGATAGACCAAATGTCAATATATGAGCCACTGGATATAAAACAATTGCTTTAACAATCGATTAAAATATGAGCAAACATTTGAACACTGATATATATTGAATTACAAAATTATTAAATTGAATGAATGAGCATTGTCGGATATTGTATGGATGTGCAAAATTAAGTCCTTTTAAAAAATTTGCAAACCTTAACCTGGCAGCAAAACATGTGGTATGGCAGACTCCAGGGATTTTTGGTGATAATTATTTTGTTATTTAGTTAATGTTGATCAAAAGCACTTTCCGTTACTGAGTATCACTTTAGGTTAACGACGTTCGCGGGCATTGTCTGTGCGCGTCTGTTCTGTGCATATGGCGTGACAGTGCGCTCGCGCGTGACCTATGTTTTTGCAGATCAAACTCCGTCACGCTCGGTGCGAAAATGATTTCGATCGGTTATATCTCAAAAACAACAACGATGATCCCCATTTTTTACTTTAGTATTTTATAAAGAATTATATAAGCTGTCAATGATCCAAATTTGAAGAAAAAAATATGGGAAAATCATAATAAAAACACGTATTTGGATGAAAACTTCATTCTAGATTATGGCAAAGCGTCACCAAATGGTGTACGGTGGCTGCAAATTCGAGCCAAAAATTACAAGTTATTTGTATGTATTCATAAATATTTACACATAATTTTATCTATAGGCCTGTTATTAGACGGTTGTTTCGAAAAAGGTTTAGCAATCCATTTATTTTTTCTACAAAAATATGACTTTACTTGCTCGACTTGTATGTATTGCGCGCAAGCGATTTTCGACAAGAAAAAGGCTGCACTTTGATATCATCTCACTCCTAAACGAGAACGGTGACCCCCATTTTTCATTTGCTCATGGAACTTCTATGATGGTCTTATTTCACCATATGAAGTTTGAAGGAAAAAAAAAACATGGGAAACATTTTTGCCCGCGAACGTCCTTAAACGAAAAAAAATGTCTACAATCAATAAATTCAAATCATTTTGTTATAACTAATTAGTATTATGTTATGACAAAATTAAATATTTTACTCATTTTTCATTTTTACACTTGAGAAAGCAATAGAACTGAAGACACGAAAATATACTACTTTATATAGGCATTGTTGGTCAACCATGAACTCGTAAATTACTATACAAAAGTAATCGACATTCACTGCATCCTGTTTATGTAATAGAAGGCCAAGATTTCTAGCATAAATAAGGAACCTCAAACAGTGGTGTTGAAATTGTAGAACAATGAAAATTCCAATCCTTATTATTTACGTTCTCACGCCATTTGCTGCTGTTTCTAATGGCAATCAAATATACAACATCACACGAGAAGCAGCTGGTTCGACTGATATTTTTCAAGTTTCTTCAATAACGTGTTCGAGTTTGAAATGTGATTCAATTATTAAAAAAGCCAAATTGTATGGTACATGTAAATGCAGCTGTCCACATGAAGCAGCCACTTTTGGATTCCATAAGGGAAACTGGTCTTGCAGAAATAATACTGAATTCAGGGAACAAACAGGTTTGTTAAAAAATTAATTTAGTCTCTTTTGTTCATGGTATACGCTATATAGGACACAGAAAATGTGCCTTAGCCGATATCTTAGCTTGTTTTAACAAAAAAATTATCATTATTATTATTATTATTATTATTATTATTATGATTCAAACTTCAAGTTTATTCATATTACAAGTCATATTACTTATTATTTAAGATGCATCAATTTGTTATTGATTGTTATATCTAATGTGCCTCTAACTCTACAGCACGCATTATGGTATGAGGAAGTATTAACACAATCTTGATTAAATTCCAGATTGTAAATACAAATTTGCAAAAGAGCTTGACCATAACCCTCCTAAAGTCTTGTCAGTGGGTTCTACTTACAGTGCAACTCTTCCTTCTGGTTCGTGTTTGATCAGTTTGGCCAAATCAAGATACTTTCAATGTAATGGCACGTGGGCCGGATTAAACAGCTCATTTGTATTCCTGAAATTAATATCAAATAATATGACTTTAAGTAGACTGAGAGGTCAATGGCAATATACCTTGAAGGTAATTTTTTAATACTTGACATTCTTTGATGTTAATAGTAGTACTTTTCATCCTTCTGGATATGATAACTGCAATGATTGAGTAAGCCATTTTACATGGACACTCTTGCTTATGACGTCAGTGTATTGTCACTTATATGACACCCTTATAATAGAGAAAATATCAAGTATCAGCTTTCGATGAACATCATTGCAGTACACTTGCCATCCATGACATCATCATTGCAATAAACTTGACATCCATGACATCATCATTGCAGTACACTTGCCATCCATGTCATCATCATTGCAGTACACTTGCCATCCATGATATCATCATTGCAATACACTTGCCATCCATGATATCATCATTGCAGTACACTTGCCATCCATGATATCATTATTGCAGTACACTTGCCATCCATGTCATCATCATTGCAGTACACTTGCCATCCATGATATCATCATTGCAGTACACTTGCCATCCATGACATCATCATTGCAGTACACTTGCCATCCATGTCATCATCATTGCAGTACACTTGCCATCCATGACATCGTCATTGCAGTACACTTGCCATCCATGATATCATCATTGCAGTACACTTGCCATCCATGACATCATCATTGAAATACACTTGCCATCCATGATATCATCATTGCAGTACACTTGCCATCCATGTCATCATCATTGCAGTACACTTGCCATCCATGACATCATCATTGCAGTACACTTGCCATCCATGACATCGTCATTGCAATACACTTGCCATCCATGACATCGTCATTGCAGTACACTTGCCATCCATGACATCATCATCACGTTCTGTCACCATCAGGCCATGACATCTTACTATAGTACTTGACTGCATAGCACTCAAGAGATCATTAGCACCACATGAATCACAACACTTTTTCATTTCACTTTTCTTTGCTGCCATCACCTTTTTTAGGTTGGTAAAGCAAGTACCCTGGCAGGAAAGATTATCAGTCTTCAACTTAACTGTACAACCGACACACCATCATCTTGTCTTCTATTTAAGATTGCAGGAAAAATTGCATGTAAGCTCTTTACTGCATGAAGAGTTATCTTTGATAACTATGCGCAAATGAAAATTCGCCAAGGATTGAGATTTGCGCAATATAAATTAATAAAATTATTATTAAAAATTATTATTATTTGATTAGCTTATTCTTAATCACAAACATTAGGCATCTTTTTGTTTGTTTGTTTCTCAAGGTCCTATATCCTTTCCACAACCTTCAACGAGGCGCTATTCTACAACAACTGTCAAAAGTTGGTTGCAAACTACATACAAAACTGCCTCGTTAGCATTGTCAAAGTCAATAATGCCAACTAAGGTAATTAATCTGAAAAAATAAGTAGTTTAGTTCTCTAGGGATGTACTATATTGTAATCTATGTCTTAATATCAAGGTATTTCTTTCTTTTAAAAGTTACCTGTTTTGGTAAGTCATGATGACAGTAGTGCAAGAGTATCATCAGGAATAATATCAGCAACGATCATCATATTAATCCTTACCATTATAATAATTGCCATCACTGGGATTATAATCTGGAAGAAAAAAAGGTAACACAAGATATTTTATTTCAATTAAGCACTAATGAAAGGCAAGGGATCAACCCGCACTTCCTTTTTCTTTTTAGAAGAGAAAATATATGTTGCAAAGATAGAATCACAACCACAGGTATCAAAGAAGTACAAATTGCTTTCTTTAAATTTCATTTAAGATATATTTGTTAAATATTTTTGTTGCTGTTGAAATTACAATGATTTCGTTTGCCGTTAGCTAAAGGGGGCAATGAAGAAGGACAACCTACTGACGATCCGATCTACGCAGAACCTCATCAGTTTAGACAAATGCCCTTAAGAACAAAAGCAGGCGCTGTAAGAGGTAACTTATCACTTTTCTTGTATATTGCTAAAACATTTTGTGACTGCTGGCATTGTCCAGTCCATGTTGCATTCGCATATCATGTTCTACTGCTGTTAATTTTTGACAAGTTTTGATAAATCCCAAAGTGAACCTTAGCATCCTCGTGAAGGAATCTCATCGTGAGATGATCTTGTTTGTTTGCTAATTGCATTCTTATTTCCTTCCTTCTTTCCCTCCTTCTTTCCTTTCTTCCTTTTTAGGTTCCTTCGTTCGTTCTCTAGTTTGTCTTGTTTTGAAGTGTCAGAATTCTCATCTCTGCAATTTTCCCTTTATGCCTTCGTTTTCAGGAACCGCCAACCATGGCTTCGAAGACCGAGACTCAAGATACGTATCTAACGACCAATTAAACGTAAACTTTTACCGTTCGGTAACTATCTGTGCAATGAGAGAAAGAGGGCCATTCATAAGCGATAAGGAAGGACAAGGGACACGTCCAGATTCATCATCATCATCGCTATATATCACGTTTCAGGATCCACAGGAAAGTAATGACTGCGGTAATCCACGTGATTCTACCGGTAGTGTAGAGGAAGGACTGACCGCGGATGATGAAGGGTATTTGGTGCCTATGGACTCACGTGATATACAACAAGCTCAAAGCCAAACTAACTCCTAAAAAAGTTGCCAATGATAACAGATGATAAACCTTTGTTTTGGCATTGCTAAAGAATTGTCTTCTGAGGATGAAGAGTACACTGTTACCAGTATCCTTTGGATGCATAAGCCTCAAAAAGAAGTTGCTTCGATGTTGGGAAAAAAAAAAAAAGAAAGGAACTTAGGAGAAGCTGTTGCCATAGCGACTAGACTGGCTAGAGACTAAATGTTTGTCAAATCTGTATGCGTAGCTGATTCTGGATTTTTGATAAAATTGCATGTATGTTTGGTGTTCGTGTTATTACCAGCTATTGATTAATGTACACTAAGATCACATGAAAAAATTTCCACCATGTTGGATGACAGATGTGATTGTCAACCTTAATCAAGCCGACAAAATTCCCATAACTATCGGTGAATATTCACCGAGATGCGAGCACTAAGCTAAATGAGCAGATTTGCCATCCAATATGGCGGTACACTCACGTGACCTAATCAAGTTGATAATTCTACCGAATAGTATTACTAATTGAATTTTAACTCAAACCTGTAACTTGAAAAATGTTCTTGTCTTGATGTATGCATAGTCTATGATTATAACACTGATCTCGTACACAAGTACCAACTTTCAACTATTTGACTCCTAAAGCAATATAATGACATTCTTGTCACCTTGATTGGATCTTAATAAAGAACCAAATGATAACTACAGACTTACCTTGCTAAAAATAGATACAGGAATTTATGACCAGCTTTTTTAATTTAATTTTTATGAAAGTAAAATGAAAATATTTGATTTTCAAAGAATGCAAGTTATTTGTTTATTTATTTTTTAGTTAAAAATCTTGGAAAAATTATCCAGGAGCTAGATCTAGATAGGGACGTTTACAAGGCTCACTAAACTATGCTGTCAAATCAATCATTAAGTACATATTACATCATCTAAAATATATACGCAATACAGCCTTGATTAAAAAGCTCTTTAAAGTTCCTTTTGCTTACAGTAGATATTTTCGTTGAACAATTCAACTAAAGGGGGAAAAAATGTGTTGATACTGGATTCAGTATTTAAGACCGGAATCTTACGAATTGAATTGTGAATCTCAGTTTCGTTTAAATCTATACAAATAATATTAAAGCTAATAATTTTGACAGTAATGTATTTAGCTGCATTGTTTCTTGGTTTTGATGTTTGACTTTGTGGTCCAGATGGTGGTCTAATAATTTTATAGGGTACTAAAATGTTTCAACGTCATAATCACATATCATCGCTGGTCAACCATGCATGAAGTGAAGACTATCTAAGTGGGAATGTACTAACTATAGACATTGGAATTAATATCCTGTTCCAACACAAAAACAAGAAAGATCATGATAAAATCATCTAGACTGAATACTTGTTTAAATCTGGCGATTATTTCTTAACATGCGACTCAAAATCCTGTATTTGATTTTAGTTTATATTTTTACGTTAGTGACGTTTTTATGTCAAGGCGAAGAAGTCTACACCATCACACGTAGTTTAGGTCTTCTTGACGTTTTCAAAGTTCCGGCATCAAATTGTACCAAGGATGTTGCGGAATGTACAGCGTACAATAAAGCTTACCGAGATGATGGTTCATGCAAATGTTTCTGTCCAGATAGTGCTAGTACGTTTGGTTTCTATTCTAGATCATGGACTTGTCTGGATAACAAGAAGGTCAGACGAAAAGCAGGTTTGTTGACAAACGATGATAACGGACTCTAGTTGAGTCGAAACGTCTGAAAAAAACTCAAATTTTCAAGCCAAAAACACTGAACACATTTATTAACTATTACCTTATTACCTGACTGTAATTTTACGACAAAAACGGTTATCTGATCACAATACATATTCAGTTCAAATAAGGTCAAGTAGAGAGTAGAGAGTAGAGAGTAGAGAGTAGAGAGTAGAGAGTAGAGAGTAGAGAGTAGAGAGTAGAGAGTAGAGAGTAGAGAGTAGAGAGTAGAGAGTAGAGAGTAGAGAGTAGAGAGTAGAGAGTAGAGAGTAGAGAGTAGAGAGTAGAGAGTAGAGAGTAGAGAGTAGAGAGTAGAGAGTAGAGAGTAGAGAGTAGAGAGTAGAGAGTAGAGAGTAGAGAGTAGAGAGTAGAGAGTAGAGAAATTGTTCAACGTAACTTCATCCACCGTGAAAAATTTATTTAAAAAAAGACCCATGTAGGTACCATAAACTTCCTTTACTATAAATGCGGAAATATGCTAACATAAAATTATTTCTAATTCATTTCAGGATGTCAATTCAAGTTCTATAATTCGTTTGGAGCAGAAATGAATAAGGAACCTCTTATGGTCTTGGAATGGGAAATGTCTAAATCTTATTCCGCAATTTTCCCCTCAAGTTCTTGCACTGTGAACTACGCTGCATCCCGATACTTTGATTGTGATGGTACATGGAAGACATTGAGATCAAGAGAAAATTCTAATTTCTTTGACATCACCCAAAGACTACGTTTTTCTCAGCATTCTGTTCTCCACAGTTCCTGGAAGTATACGTTTATGGTAAGGTTTGTTTGTATTTTAAATTTCAGTGGAGTGAATAATGAAACGCGATGTTTTTCTCCAAAATCCCTAGAATGCGAAATAAACCAACGTAGTTGTTTTGAGTTTCAAAATTGATGAGTGATAACAGACCAAAGTGAAGCTAGCCTCGGATTGGCAGCCTCGGATTCATATTCATTGAGATTCAGAATCGTTTCCGGGGGAGGTCAAGCAGGTCATTCTATTAGAATCCTCTCTGTTCCACAAACAGCGCCAAAATTACCAGTAATCTTCAATTAAACTTTCTCCGCTGGTTTCTATCTACGATATTTTATGATCTTAAGTAAAGTACACGGCTTATTCTCGACGATTCTACTGATTTTGTACTCAGCCTCGGATTGGACTCGGATTACAAGTCACGTTTTTTACAAGATAAGCAGTCCAAAGATCGTGTTACAAAACGTACAATAGACCAGTTTAACCCAGAGGTTAACCTTTAACAAATATTAACAAATGCTGAATTATCTACTATTCAGCCTCGGGGTCGGTTTCTGTTTAGTTCTAACCCTTGTTTTGGACTCTGATACTCCTATTGGACTCTAGTTATCATTCTCAGCCTCGGATTCGGACGTCATTTACATATCATTCTAATGATTTTGTACTCAGCCTCGGATTGGACTCGAATTACATCCCAGCCTCGGATTGGACTCGAATTACATCCCAGCCTCGGATTGGACTCGAATTACATCCGAGCCTCGGATTGGACTCGGATTACATCCCAGCCTCGGATTGGACTCGAATTACATCTCAGCCTCGGATTGGACTCGAATTACATCTCAGCCTCGGATTGGACTCGAATTGCATCCCAGCCTCGGATTGGACTCGAATTACATCCCAGCCTCGGATTGGACTCGGATTACATCTCAGCCTCGGATTGGACTGAATGTCACTGGTAAAATAAACTTTAAAATTTATACAGAAGTACAAATTAAAAGCTAACTGATTTGCTGGACTGAGAGCCTTGAGCTTCAATATGATAAACATTTTTGGTTACTTTCGACAAAATTGCATGAAATTATGAAGTATATATTTAATTCTATGAACCTCACCGCCTTGTGTCGTGCATGCGTTGTTTATTTGAATGGCATCTCCATTTGTTGTCAAGAAAGATAATTGTTTAATTACAGCGATCTATATCAATCCACACGGTTAGTGTTTCACATCTGAATAAAATTCATCTCCATCGCGGCTGAGATGTAATTCGAGTCCAATCCGAGGCTGGGATGCAATTCGAGTCCAATCCGAGGCTGAGATGTAATTCGAGTCCAATCCGAGGCTGAGATGTAATTCGAGTCCAATCCGAGGCTGGGATGTAATCCGAGTCCAATCCGAGGCTCGGATGTAATTCGAGTCCAATCCGAGGCTGGGATGTAATTCGAGTCCAATCCGAGGCTGGGATGTAATCCGAGTCCAATCCGAGGCTCGGATGTAATTCGAGTCCAATCCGAGGCTGGGATGTAATTCGAGTCCAATCCGAGGCTGGGATGTAATTCGAGTCCAATCCGAGGCTGAGTACAAAATCATTAGAATGATATGTAAATGACGTCCGAATCCGAGGCTGAGAATGATAACTAGAGTCCAATAGGAGTATCAAAGTCCAAAACAAGGGTTAGAACTAAACAGAAACCGACCCCGAGGCTGAATAGTAGATAATTCAGCATTTGTTAATATTTGTTAAAGGTTAACCTCTGGGTTAAACTGGTCTATTGTACGTTTTGTAACACGATCTTTGGACTGCTTATCTTGTAAAAAACGTGACTTGTAATCCGAGTCCAATCCGAGGCTGAGTACAAAATCAGTAGAATCGTCGAGAATAAGCCGTGTACTTTACTTAAGATCATAAAATATCGTAGATAGAAACCAGCGGAGAAAGTTTAATTGAAGATTACTGGTAATTTTGGCGCTGTTTGTGGAACAGAGAGGATTCTAATAGAATGACCTGCTTGACCTCCCCCGGAAACGATTCTGAATCTCAATGAATATGAATCCGAGGCTGCCAATCCGAGGCTAGCTTCACTTTGGTTGATAACAGTCAATTCACGCGAGCTATTATCAATAAAATTCAGTTTTGCTGAGTTTTTATATTGAAGTTATTTGAGATAAGCTTGCTTCTTTTATTGAATTCAGAGCTTTTGCACTTTTTTTATATTTGTTGCTTTTGCATCATTCTCATATCGTTTTGTAGATATCAACAACAAGTTTTGTAGCAGGAAGGATTGTCAGTCTTCAGTTCAACTGTACAAACCCCTCACAATCGTCTTGTCTTTTATTTAAGATTGCAGGAGAAATTACATGTAAGTCATATCTTATTACTCAACAACAATTAACAGCAAAAACAAAGAAACAATTACATACAGCAACAACAAATATTACGATATTCAACAGCAACAGTCAACTTGACCGCAACACCGCAGCAACAGCAGCAAATAACAGGACCATGAATACGAAGCCCAAGACCAAGAGAGCATAAATAAGAGAGGGAAACTTCTTAATATCGCGCGCGCCATGTGATTTCCCGGTTGGGCTATTTTTAGCATTCGCATAATGTCCATTTTCGCCTCAGTGTGTCAAAAATTGTGTGCAACCGGGAATTCACATGGTGCGCGCGATATTAAGAAGTTTCCCTTTCTCTTTTAAGTGCTCTCTTGCCAAGACCAATAACGACTACAACTGACGACTACTTAACAAGAGCAACAGTAACAGCATTTCTAAGTAACGAAATCCACATAATATCAATTTACCCCAATTTACTCTTTTTAAGAGACGACTTTTTTTGGATTTTCGTTTTACAGAAGCTGATGCTTGTTACCGACAAAGTTCAATAATCAGTTATTTATTATAAACATTAAGTGTTTTTGTTGCTTGGTAAATGCATTAGAAGTTGTTATGTATTTCTTCAAGAAGCAAATTTTTCTCGGAAAAAATTCCGGGATTTGAACGCACGACCTTCGGGTTTCTAGCCGATGCTCTGTTTATTATTCAGTAGTATTTTTGTTTCTTGGTCAGGCCCAGTTGTCTTAGGCCCATCATCAACTCCAAACCCTATCTCAATTACAACAACTGGAAGTAATTTAACTAAAGTAAATTATTTATTATTCCTGACTGGAACTTGTTCACTATCTCAGTAGAAACATTCATAATAAGGATGGCCCTTTTTTGAAATGCAAAATTGCATGCATTACTTTGGAGAAAGTGATGCAAGGTGTGTTGAGACTTTTACAAGCGGGAAACGAAATTAATTGGTCCATCTGCCTGTTATGAACCATTTACTTTGCAATTTTTAAATATACGAATTTTGAAAAAGTTTTCGCAATTATTCTGGTGTACCTGTATCCTCTAGTCCCCAGATCCCAGAACCAAGACGCAAAGCGGTAATCAAAGTGGGTCGTCATCATCATCATCATCATCATCACCAGGAACAATAGCAGCTATTGTCATCACCGTTATCTTTGTCATCATACTGACTGTAGTTATTGGATTCGTATTTTGGAAGAAAAAAAGGTCACTCTGTTAATATTTTGTTTGTTTGTTTTTAGGTTTGCTGTTGCTGTTTTTTTTTTAATGAGATATTCACTTTCTAATTCTTATTCATTAATAATTGCTAATAGTTATTGATAGAGAAAATTGATTCATTGTTATTTCAGAGGTGAAGATGTATTGCTAATGGACAAAATGTTAGGCATGGGTAAGTAAATTGTTCCGTTAAGTTTCTTCTTCCCAAATATTGGTTATCGATTATTTTTACCCTCGATATTGTTGATCCCATCTTAACGTTGTCGTTATGTGAGTTTTTTTCTGCTATTTTAGACTTTCTTTTATCGTCGTTATAGTAAAAAATAGACGAACTCCATCAACATCACCGGCAGTAGAAGACGCTGACGAAGAAGTGTATACAGAAATACCTGACCAGCTAGCACAAAGACAAACAGCGACAAGAACAGATATATTGGTTGGATCTATTGGTAAAAAAATTCTTGCCCACTTCTAGATATTATCCTAAGTATTGAGTCGTTTTGTTGAAACCAAATGAAATGATAGCTCTAATGCTGGATAAATTTGAGTCTTTTTTTTCATCATGGTCTGAAAGCCGTCTCTTTGCACGTTGACCTCTGATTTTTAGGCAACAAGTTTACATTTAAACTTAAGTTTAATCAAGCTCTTTGTAATATCACATAATGTTTCTTATCAGTGTAAGGCTGCGCCATTTTGCCCTTAAGGTATCCCACCAGTATGTTGCTTAAATGGATGAATATGTTGCTAAAAGGATATATAGAAGTTTGAAGTTTTACATCAGCTATCATGAGTGTTGCCGAAGAGCAAAACAATATATATATATATATATGTATATTTTGGAAATGAAATCTCACTCTTTTCATTCTTTTTATTGTTCTTGCCCTACAACATGGTTGCATTGAAAATCGTCTAATAATGTTGCACGTGGATCGATCTTTGACATCTTTTAACCCTCTAACACAGGAATCAACAACTACGTTTTTGAAGAACCTCATCCTCAGCCAATTTATGCTCTGCCTGAAAAACGATACGCATCGCTTGTTCGCAACTCCAATTCAATGATACAAGAGGAACCTCTCACAGATGATGAGGGGTACCTGGAACCGAGACAAATGCCTGTTTATGTTGAGTTTGAAGGCGCTGAAGAACAGGTGACAGCTGCTGGGAATACAGAGAATAGTAAAACCGATGGAAAACGGGATCAAAATGAGCAACAAAAGTCTTCTACGAACAGGAGTGGTGAGGGGAGTGGTGTGACACCTGTTATCTATGCTTGTGTAAACAAGGAAAGGAAACTACCAAAGCTAACAACCGTATAGTAGAGCAGTCCACCGATGGTGATACGGAGCAGGAGACGAAGCAGCATCAACAGAAAGCATCTTCTAACAGGAGTGGTGAGGGGAGTGGTGTGACACCTGTTATCTATGCTTGTGTAAACAAGGAAAGGAAACTACCAAAGCTAACAACCGTATAGTAGAGCAGTCCACCGATGGTGATACGGAGCAGGAGACGAAGCAGCATCAACAGAAAGCATCTTCTAACAGGAGTGGTGAGGGGAGTGGTGTGACACCTGTTATCTATGCTTGCGTAAACAAGGAAAAGAAACTACCAAAGCCAAATACAAAGCCGTCCACATGACGATAATACGACACAGGAACATAGGCCAACAGGAAAATATACGAATGTAAATATAAGAGGAGTGTACAAAGACATGCACCTTCGAAATTCGTGTATCATTAAATGCGTACAAATAACTTGGTAAGAGTGTCCTATGAAGAGTATCAAGTCCAGGAAACAATGCAAGATATACTGTACAAAAATCATATGATTTAAGCACAACCATCGTTACCTAGTGTAGGCGCCACTATAGATGTGATCCTTCTTCAAAGTGGCGCCTACACTAAATAACAAGTGGCGTACTGTATACGAAAGATGTTTAGAGCTATAAGGATAAAAATGGCTGATTAAACTGATATTGACTGTACGTTAGTCACTTCATTAGAAAGCTAGGAATAACTTGTGCACAAAAAGACATTGAGTGATTAAAAAACAAAAGTCAACAAGCTAAAAGATATCACGATACCAATCATTTACCGCGCGAAACACGCACACTCTCTCTATACCGACTGAGGAAGAAATCAGAGCGTGCAAGTTATAGCTTGTACGTCAAAGCGCTAGTTTGTGTGCGTCTCAGCTGCCTAAAATTAAAAAAATCTTAGTGATTAAGGCCCTCAAATTTTTGGAAGTTCTAGCTAACACTCCAATAATTGATCAGCAACGGATAGCAACCAAACATTATATCGATCGATGATAAGGATGTTCATCAAAATTCGTGGTTCACGGTCCTCCTCTTAGCTTGTTTTCCTGATCTGTATTGGTTCGTGACGTCAACTCTGACTGAATTTCTAAAAATACTATCGGTTTAAAATAGCTGAAAAGCCGACTCAGCTTGAAATTTTACATTTTCTTTGAACGAAACGAAACAAAAAGATAGGTGGAACAAAGATTCTATAATAGTACCATGAACCATAAACTCATAAGTATGTAGTTCCGCTTATCCTTGGATGAATGAATAATGATTGACAGATGCTAGTGACAGCAGGAATGTTTTCAAGCGTTAAGTACTAGAAACCGGAATTTTTAAACAAGTCGTCACAGCCGAAGAAGGGAATTTCAATGAAAGCGAAACTCGACTAATTTTAACATCGTTGTCAGAGTCACGATCTACGAAAATAACAAAAATCTAACTAAAGATATTTTAAAATTCCTAATGAACAAATAATTGAGTTTTACTGCATCTTATATGGGTGTGTAGTTTCGATTTCGCATGACGTAGTTTTCGTATGATATGAATGGAAACGTACCACACGGTACGACATGCTAACAATAAAATGGCTTCCCATTGTCTTCCAGTATTAGTTGCGGTTCGGTAAGATACGGCAGGACTACAGCACAGCTACGAACAGTAAACAGCTCTATCTTACTAAGGCCGTAACCAGTTATTATTGTGAGTGGGCTATTTATATTGAAGACAAGTTGAAGTCATTCAAATGTTGCAACATGTCGCACCGTATCCGTGCAGTACGTCAGTACCGTAACGTTAACCTCGTCATTTCCTTATGAGGTGATGCATCAACGTCTAGTCAGGCTTGTCAAAAATATTTGCATGTCGATTAAGTTCATTCCTAGACATGGCGTTTGTTCTTCGTACTTTTCTGTTGTCTGTATTCACTGCTGTTATTTACTGCGAAGAAAAATTCTTTAACATCACACGAAGAGATACTACTGATCAATTTATAATTCCTCCATCGATTTGCAAGCAGACGCCTTATCAGCAAGAGTGTAGCACGTTTCATATTCGAGCAACTATTGTTTCAAGAAGTTGTGAATGCTCTTGTCCGTACGAAGCTAGTACGTTTGGTTTCGATTCTGGGAAATGGAGTTGCCTGAAAAACACTGAATTCAGAACGAAAGCAGGTTTGTTATTCCTTTATAAAGCAAACATACCCGCAATTATTTAAATGCGGTACAATTTAGTATCAATTTATATGTGACTCTCCATGGTTGTATTGTTTGCACTCTACCTATGAATGGTTCAAATGATTCTTATCGAACGATTGAAAACAGGCAATGCTATATTTTTTAGTTTCTGTGTGGTCTTTGCCTTAACAATCAATATAAATCGGGAAATTCAATTTAGAGATCGAAAGCTTGTATTTAGCCGATTAGTTTCTATAATCAGTCGACGAAGAACTGTCTGTATATGCATGAATAAAGACTTTGAAATGATATATCATGTATATGTACCCTGAGGCACCCATACTTGGCCATGCAGTACAGCTGTTAGAGATATTCATGCCGGTTCCTATCAAATTTCTAAGGGTGGGGAGGGTGAAGGTTTAGTTACTTTTGGGATGTTGACTTTAAGGAATGTCATCTTGGCAGGGATTTTAGTCCCCCCCCCCTTCCCCCAGGGTTAGGAAATTGTCATGGCTAACATCTAAAAAGAGACAGCCATTTTGGAAAAGATTCATTCCTACGGTAGAAATTGGACATTTTTCTATTTATATTATGTCCTAAGCCCAGAGAATTTGTATGAATCAAAGATTCTATGTATGTGAATTTTAAGTTCTTGGATTCCAGGGATGGGGAATTTAACTATGGACTCTAGACTCAAAATGTGAAATTTTCCTATGGCTGACCCCACCACGCCCAATCCTCAAGAGATGATAGGGTCATTCAGTCTTTTGTGTCCTTCATTTCAGGCTGTACTTATAAATTTCAAACTGAATATCATGACAATTACCCTCTTGAAGTGTTGGAAACAGGACGGCGGCAACAAAAATTTATACAAGGTCTGCCCTCTAATTCCTGTAAGATTGACATATCATCGTCAAGATACATGAAATGTGATGGTTCTTGGTCCGGATTGGGTTTGAGCGAGAACTCTGATGTTTTTCAACTAAGATTATCAGGACACGATCATGGGGATTACACACTTGAGGTATACAGACGCGTTGCTTCTTATTCCGCGATCAAGAAAGCAATGTGTACGAATATTGGCGATTTTGAGCTACAGCACATATCTCTTTTTCTCAGGGGAGGTGAAGGAACTAAAAAGGAGCCAAAATTACAAAATTATAAAAAAAATTAAAAAAATTGATAAACCGAGATCGTTAAAAGCACAGACGCAAACAAATCAAAGTGAGCAAAATCGCCGCAACAATTGTGGGAATAAAACTTTGCCTAAAAAGTGGCATGGGGAGCTCAGTCCCCTAAATTTAAAATAGGGGGGCTCCAGCACCTTTGCCTCCCCTCGTCCGCCGCCTACGTATCTATCGTGTCGAAGCACATAAATATAAAAGCAACCAAAGGGTCTTGTATAAATGAGTCTTCCGAGACCCTGGATGTCTAGAAGAGGGACTGGAAGCCAAAAGATTTGCAAGGAGACGTGGGGGACATTCTGTTACAATGGGCAATTTTCGAAGTTTGCAAAACTGCAACTTGCCTTGGCTAAGACCAGCCATGTAGCTTTGTTGCAGCTTTGTCTCGATTGTTCAAGTACTAGTATAATCGAGTTATAATTTGAAAGGATCCAGAATGCAGTGGTACATCCCTGCCTGAAAGCCCCATACCCATGCACTTATGAATGATATTGCCAAGTACCAAGTACAGGTTGCTTAACAAGAGTTTGAACACTTATAGTGATATTGTTGACGTCCACAGATCACGAAAAAGGCTTCGTTAGCAGGACGAATCGTAAAACTACAGTTAAGTTGTGCTCCTGTGTCTAAATCATCCTGCATTCTCTTCAAGGTTGCCGGAAAAATATCATGTAAGTTGCTATGGTAACGAAAATTTGACTCGAAAGCGAAGATATCAAGTCAGCATTGTCAGCTTACTTTTTGTTATGAATTTAAGAGAATAGTCAGGATCTCGATCGACGAAAAGAACAAGAACTTTTTCTCTAGATTTTCAAGGGTTAATTTCTACATCAAATTAATCAAGAGTTCCCTAGAATCAAGGGTTAAACTATACAACATTTTATTGATGTATTTGGACCAAATACATCAATTCAAAATAAAGTCTTTCACACGCACCGCTGTCGACTGAGGCTTATAAAGTACGCTTTCAGTGAGAATATTGCATATTATTTACTAGTCTCATGCAATGAACTCAAAACTTTTCGGCAGCAAGTAGCTAGAATATACCTTTCTTAGATTCACATCTTCGCTATTGATGATATCTGCAACAACTATTGAAATTTAGCCTTCAAAATATTTTGGTTTACTTACCATTGCTGTTTAGAAATCTCATGTATTTCTTGTGCCTTGCCTATAACTGCTTTACTTTATGAAAATGTTTGTACTATACTAATCTATCCTTCTCTGTTTTGTGTTTGAAGGTCCTGTGAATCCAACCAAGAAGGTAGATACTCCAGTTTCGAGTTCTCTGTTGCTCAAAGTTAGCTTCCACTGATCTTATATATGTAGAATATTCATGTGTTGCAGTGAAGGTCCGTGGAGTATTGTTTAACTTGTGCATTCTTTACTATACCGTTGGTATTTGTGAATATTTTAGTGCTGAAATGATGCACCCCGAGTAAATGAGTCGGCTGTAATCATGGAACCGACCGCGATATTTTATGACATTGAAAATGTTTTATTCTAGCTGGCTCAAAGAAACTATTTGAACTGAAAAATATTCTAACCCTCTCGAGGCCATTGTCATTTAGTCATCTGTAGTGGTAGAACTTTGAATTCAAAGGAAATATATAGCAACGGAAAAAATCCTTTTTTTTTTGGTCGTGTAAAAATTTGATAAACCTTCACAGAATTCCTCCAACCTCCCACTCCTACCAATCTAAGTCTATCTATCAATCTTTATGTTATGAAGTCAAATGCTTCTGGTGGTCAAAGTGGCGCATCATCAGGAACTGCTGCAGCTGTTGTCATTATTATCATCCTTGTTATCATAGTGGCTGCCATCATTGCTTTCATAATTTGGAAAAGAAAAAGGTAATGGTCCGGAATAACATCGTAACCTAAACTAAAGGCGCTATTAGAGACTATACAGAGAGACTATAAATAGATGCCTGCGCGGAGGCTACTATTTTCTGTGACTTGCTGAACCAGGTTGTTATGTGACGTCATCTGACGTCATGCATGTAAACAATACTGTCCTGGAATACGAGGCCGAAAACATTGGATATGCCCCCTCCCTCCTGCTTGCAACAATTTTCTGCGGCGAGAGAAGTTGCTGAATGGAATTTGCGCATGTATCAGTTCTATCAAGTGTTGTGTAAAAAATTATAAGAATCAGTGTACTTGCTCTTACACAACAATAGCATGAGGGTTTTTTTGACAGAACTTTAACAGTTTCTAATAGATTAATGGTTATTTTTTATTCAGAGGTGAAAATGTGTGGCTAATGGATCGAATATCAAGTTTTGGTAAGGAAGTGGTTTTATCGTTCATTCACTGTAAATGTTGCCTTCGATTTCCTTTGTTTATTGAGCCAATCGACAATTTACTTCAAATTTGTTCAAACTTGTACCCTGAATGGGGCCTCACTTAGATTCCTTTTATTAGACCAGTGACCCGAAGTATGGAAGAAACATTGTTGGCAAGCATATACATGAATAGTTTGACAGCGCACAACTTATAAGGTTTCGATTTTTATCTCTTGTTTAATTTGTATTATAATTTAGCAACACTAGTTCGCGACCGATCGTCACCAAAAGTGAAGGAAGAACAACCACAGGAACAAATCTATGCAGAAATACCTGACCAACCAGTACAGCCAACACACAGTCAAAATACACCTGAAAAAACAGCAACAAATATTTACACAGGAACAAGGACAGCTATTCTGCTTTCTGGAGGTATATCTATTTCCATCCTATATCTAGAATTCTTATAAGCCCTTTTCCCTCCTTCCTTTCAGTTTTTAAACTAGCTGATTAGTACTAGATGCAAATGAAATCGAGAAAAAAGGTTAACTTACAGACTGAATGGTAATTTCACATGTTGCAATTGGAACCTTCAAATTAACGTAACAATGTGCAGTCAAATTCTACTTGCAATCACTATATTCGTTCTTGGTTTTTTATTTTCCAGGAAGTGTGGTACCCGAAGAACCAATAGACGATGACGGGTATGCAGTGCCTCCTGATTCACCTAACTATAACGAACTCGAAGATCCTAATGAACAAAGCATGGGTGATAATGGTTGGGCAGGAAAACTTGACAGCAATAAGCAGCAAGACGACTCAAGGGAAGTTGCGGGTAGCGACGTTACCAGCTCCGGTGCGACAGTACCTGGACTTTCGGAGGCAGCGGGTAACAAGTATGTGACCAAACAGAGAAGAAATCCACCCAGCCCACCACAGAAAGGAAAAGACATGAAAGAAGAGGGACTTAATGTAAATGATGGCACTGATGTAAAGGGGAATGATAAAGAAGGAAATGATATGAACCATGACTATGAAAGTCTTAAGGATGACAATAGGGATGTGTATCAACCGCTGGACAAAAATACCATGAATAATAGATGAGATACGTACTGACAGAGAAATATAAGCCGAAGTGCTTTGCTTTATCTAAGATAATATCAAGTAATAGAGCATTGTAGAGTATATATAAGCTAGCCTGATTTCCGGGCTGATTTTAGTCTTCTTGCTTTCATATAGCTATTCCATTATAGTCACAAGGACGTGGCAGCCATCTTGGTGTACATAATAAAATACATAATAACACATATATAAAATATAATATAGAATGTTCTGCAAATCTTGCCCCGCTTTAACAAAGATTTTAAAACTTTTTAAACACGTTTGGGCGCGCTTTTTCATGTTACATTCCATCACCTTTTCGAATATGGCGTCTGTTACATCAAACGAGGATTCTGAGAATGTCCCGGATGTCGAAACCCAATGATTTCCACTAGCAGTATCCGGGACTCGAATGCCCCGGATTTCAGAACACAATATTCGAATAGGGTCTATTTTATATTTAGCAACATATTCATATAAATTCGATCAGTTAAGCATGGCGCATTCAACCTCACTTGTTCTCGAATTGGTTTTCATTGCATTCCTACTTTCCATTTGTCATGGACAAGGAAAATTCACAATAACGAGAAAGTCTGAAAAAGCTGTTCCATACGATGCCTTCAGCGTTGCCAATTTGTCATGTAGCTGTGAGGGTTATCGGGCAAAGAACGACTCCAAGATTTGTCAATGTTACTGTCCAGAGTATGCTTCCACTTTTGGCTTTTACGATGGCAAGTGGGCTTGTCAGAAAAATGCCTTCATCAGAAAACATGCAGGTTATAGTCAGTTTGTTTATTACTGTTATTGATAATTTCATAAATGACTTATCTTATTTATAGATTCATACTAATAATTGCATGCCTGGCTATGATTAATGTCTTCATTACCATCCGTTGACGTGTAGTTGTCAAGGTTTTTCCGCATTCATCGAATTAAATATAAGAAGATTCAAATTTTTAGTTATTCTAAATTTATAATTATGGACATATATTTTATCCATTTATTATCCATCACGCATCATAAAAGGGGTATACTTAATTCACGTTTCGAAAGTTCGTCATTCTTCAAAGTAAAAATCCAACGGTGTTCAACACTCACATATTATACCATCCATCTATATGCTTTACATAAAAGCACTTGGACTAGTTTACTCGCTAAGTTTCCTTTGCATTTTTTACATATTACACAATAATCAGAATTTTGAGTAAAAAAAAACCATCTTGATTTGAAAAGAAAACATTTTAAAAAAGCAAGTCGTTTATCCATGGGAATTATGTACAACAGCCTTTTTTGATGTCTTCATGAAAAAAATCATAGTTTATTTTTTAGTTCTTACATGCTTGTCACTATTTGAAGCTGTGATTTGATTTTTTATTGTCTATAGTTTAATTATGTCTTTTTTATCATGTTTTAAATTTCAGTTCAAATTTTCAGTATTTTTAACTTTTGATGGCATATTTCTTTTCCTTGTTCCAAGTGCTTGTCACAGTTGAATGATGCATCATGCCATGAACCATGCTCCACTCCATCGTACCGCGTCCATACATAACACTGGATAGCCAGCGCCTTAGAAGTGTATACAACTTGAAATTTCACTTTTTATGAAGGAGTGAAATTTGATCCAAAAATATGTTTCAAAAGTTAAACAAATATCTAAAATGCTTGCTTACCAAAGTTGGTAACGTTTCTCATTAAGAAACGATATTTTCTAAAACTATCGGACTGTCTTTTTGCAGGTTGCGATTTAAAGTTTGCAAACGAGCTGGACAGCAATGCCACAAAAATTATGTCAGTTGGATCTTCAAACATTTTATATGTTCGTTCCTCCTCCTGCGCTATCAACCTTACTGCAACAACATTTCTCTCGTGTAAAGGAACTTGGGAACCACTGAACCTTAGTAGGAATACTGTAATAAAACTCGTTTGGAATGGCAAAATTCTAAGGGATGGCAGAAGTGTGTACTCACTGACGGTAAGTAGAGAAGTATGACTTGGAAACAACACAATGGATAATATGTGTTGGGGGCGGCCACAGTCAGATTTTCACCGGGACCTCCACTTTTCCTTCCTCCTCAAAACCCATAACACTGAATTCAAATTTAATCTGTGAGTCCGCCGTATCCTGACTTAGCTCAGCCCAGAGGTTGTTTCTGAGTGGGTGCAATCTTCATGTGAGTTAGAGTGCGAGTTAGCCGTGCTGTGCCCTGACTTATAGGGTCCGATCTGTGAGTTAGCCATGTCATGATTTAGATCAGCCCAGAGGTTGTGATCTGTGAGTTAGCCATGCCCTGACTTAGATCAGCCCAAGACGGGTTGTTTCAGGGTACGATAAAATTTTAAAATGTTGGAAGGATTGTTGCTGCTTTTGTCACCAAAAAGTGTTTTCTTTTTTCAGATCGAACGAGCAGGGTCTTTATTAGGAAGGCTTGTTCGATTAAATATCAACTGTGGACTATCGGGATCATCTTGTCTTCTCTTCAAGATGGCGGGAACGATGACATGTATGTACATTATCATTGCTATTGCCATCAAGATTTCCATTGCCATTGTCATCATGTTAGTACTCATTATATTTTTTCTGATTGCCTTAGCTTGGAGCCTACAATTAATATATTCCCGCACAGACATCATGTGCATGATGCGTGCACTGGACTGAGAATTTTCAGCTTTCAGTAAACGCATCACGAAAACCAATATTTTCTTAACATTATTTTATAATTTCGTAAAATTAATTATCAAAATATTTATTTTAAAGATTCATGTTTCAGTTCACATTACTTTTATTCTCATTATGAGAGATGGTAAAGTGATGTATATTTGTTCTCTCATAAGGTTCTGTGGCCTCTCTACCATATTCTTCCTCAACGCAGACCCCTACTACTATTCCATCAACGTTCACAAACCCACCAAAAACTACAGAAACATCTACAACTAAGGTAAACACCTGCCCTTATGCTCTCTTACTAAACTTAATTGTTTTTCAGTAGTTACTTAGAGTAAAAATACACGTTAATTGTTTTTCAGTAGTTATTGTGAAAATAAACTCGTATATTGTATCAGTAATGAATAATTATTATTATGATATGCAATTGATAAAGTGCCTATTCAAGTCTGCTCTAGGTGCTATACAATAAAGATTAATAACTATATATTTCTTTTCTCCTCTGGATTTCATATCAGAAAAATCAAGATAACTACGTCATTTTACGAAAACATGCTTTGATATTTTATAAACAAAATACATTGGTGACACTATTTGCCGTAATTTTCCAGGGTATCGTCACAACTACACCAGTTAATCCAGAAACTATACAAACGAAGTGCAACGAGCAAAGCAAAGGCCTGTCTACAACGACAATTGGTGTAATCGCTGCAATGGCTACCGTCGGTTTGCTGATTGTGATTGTGATCCTGGTGGTCTGTATATGGAAGAGAAAAAGGTGAGGCAATTGAAGTTCAACTGTTGAAGTTGTTGGTAATTACGTACGTACTTGCGCACTTAACCCCATTTCTCCTCAAATGCTATTGATAAAGTTGTGCTAATTTGGAGAAATGTCTACTAAGCAAGAGGAACGGAACCTGGTGGATGTCAAACATGGCGAGTGACGCACTTACTAACGTAGCCACGCCTTGTCCTTGTACGTGAAAGAAAAAATGTAGTAATAACTGTTATATGTGACTTCGCTCTTGGGGTTAATGTTTGTTTAAATATGTTTAAATAAAAAATAAAAAATAAAAGATAAGAAGCAAGGATTTATATACCTCAATTAAAGAGTTCAAGATGAAACTAAATTCTTAGACTGGATCGAAGAGAATGTAATTCAATAATTTCAAGATCCACCTAATTCAAATTAAAGAGGTTTTTGGTAGCGTTGACTCTAGCTAATTTCTGTTTTCTCATAGAAAGTCCAGACCTAAGGTACCAACACCACAAAACAAGAGTAAAAACCTTGAAAAAGATTATGATGATGTGAAGGCCAAACAACAATATGAAAACAGCTATGATAACCAGAAGAATGGTAATACATTAAAGTATCGCGATTCTCTTATAAGTTTGATTGGGAGAGAGCCGCCAATATTAACCCGTATTGTCGGCCCAGAATTGTCGCGCGATAGGAGAATCGCGATAGAAAACTTATTGCGATTTTGAGTCGCCAATACGGGTTATATTGACGGCTTTGCGACTACGGCTAATACGGAATATATTTTCTCCCATATATAAACCCGTATTTTAGCTTTATTAATAGTAACTGAAGAATGGTAATATACAAAATAGAGTAGTTTCAGTAGTCTCAGCTGAGATTAATTGATAGTGACTGAAAAATAGCAGCAATACCCCACTGAACCGTGCTGAAGGAAGGACCCATACAACTTCCCATCCAAATTTCTGGCCAAATTCCAATGATGATAGATGCCGCTGTTTTCGATTTTTACGGGATTAGCTTCACTTAAATTAGTGCTCGCAGCACTTCGGAATGCAGCTTAATTTGGAGGACAAAACAAGAGGTTTCCAATTCTCAGAAGATTGAAATTCTTTTGTTTTGTCCTCCAAATTGAGCTGCTCTGACGTCACGTGCAAGATACAAACATAAAAATCCTTAGGATTTAAAAAAAGTTCAAACATTATTTACAGTTATAGTTGACTTTTAAGAATTATTTTTTTAACCAACACTAAACTTCGACTATAAAATTGAGCCTGTAGTCAAGGATTACAGCGGTTTTTACCGAATGAGGAAACTGTCTATTTTCTTCCCTTTACAGGCATTACATACGACTATGCATTTGCTGGTGACTCAAGCTCGAATGAAAACCAAACCAACTATGACTTCAAAGACAGACATATCCATGACATCATGCTAAAGATGAGCGACCAAAACAAGAGTGGACAAAGTAATACCCAGAGGGGTAGTGAGGGGAGGAATATTGACGAGAGTGGAGACTTGGGATACATCAATAAGGAATTGACTGGTGTTCCAAATTCAAGAGTGAAGACGAATGGTGCGACGATTTCAACTGATGAAGATTACTATGTAACAATGTTGAATGATGATGAAGGTTATGAAGTCCCAATAGAGGATGGAGGTTCTCCTAATACAGCACACGGGGCCTATGAAGTCCCAATAGAGGATGGAAGTGCTCCTGATACAGCACACGGGGTCTATGAAGTCCCAATAGAGGATGGAGGTGCTCCTGATACAGCACACGGGGTCTATGAAGAAATTAAGGATAACAATATGGTGTCAGAATACCAGTCATTAGACAAACATACGAGAAAGTGAAATTTTCACGGTAGGCTAGGTACGTTAATTAATGTGTAGTAGCTCAGGAAGAGATATTGAAATACAACAAACGTTTTTCTTGTTGGCTTCACTGCAGAGTTTAGGGGGATTGGAGATGGTAAAAAAAATTAATATTGGCTCATTCACTGCTTGCTTGCTATCGATGTAAATTGTTAATTTTTGCAATAAATTCATGTCGATTAAACCATGGAAACCTTAATCAATTATTGTGATTTTTGGAAATGAAATGATTAAATTTGTCACATATTTCCTGGTTCAGTCTTTTCATATCAAGCTAGTCGCAGCTTTAATGAATTAAGAGCAAACGACTTCTCACGAAGGTCCTGGAAACCCATTGAATGCCTTTTTGTCAGTTTACAGCATCTTATTCTTTTACTCCGTCGTCTTGGTTCCACTAGCAGGTAACACCATCGGGCTTCCCGTGGTGTCTTAAGATTAATATCTAGGGAGGGGAGACATATTTATATCAGTGTAGCCGTCTTGTCGACTTCCGGTGTAAAATCACCAAATCAGAAAGTGAAACACTAATATATATTTGTGGTTAACCTAATGCATATCAGAGGTGACTAAGCCATGGATCTCTTAGATACTTTCCGTGATGTTATTTTTCTTACATTCCTGACAACACAATTTCTTCATCTTGGTATTGGACACTGGCAAGATGAGTTTTCAATAATGCGAGAACCTAAGGATTCAAGTGCTTCAGTGACTCATCTAGATTGTTTTAGTAGTTCTATCCCTTTAGACTGTGCAGCCTACAAGGGCGTCTATGATGTTTTCGGTAAATGTCAGTGCAAATGTACTTACTATAACGCTACTTTTGGTTTCTATTCGAGGATGTGGACTTGTCTGGATAACATTGAAGTCAGAAATCAATCAGGTTTGTATAAGTCCAATACACTCGGCGTTATATACAAATATCTAGATATTATCTATTTCCCGCGCTTGCCATGGCCAGTTCCACACTAATAATTTCTTTAGACATAAAAACCAATAACTAGCATGTCACTCGCACCAGTAATAGACGGAAACCAAAATATAATTTCCTGTTTTACTCGAGTCATAAAAACTCATTCTCCTGTCTGAATTTGTTTGAACAAATGTTGATAATTTACATTCAGATACACAATTTAAATGTACTTACACGATTGATTTGGTTTCCTTATTTCAAAACTGATTAAACAAGACACTTTTCCTCCACGCATCATAATTAGGAAAACGAAATTGCCCATGAAGATTTTTATTGGAGTACAAAACAGAGGCGTAGCGAGGACCTAGGTTCTGGGGGGCCACGTCCGCCAAAAATCGCCGAAGCGAAAAAAAAAAAACCGCGATATTTGCGACGAAATAGGAAATAAAACATTTCTCTACATAAAGTGGGGGGCACCCACTACAAAAATAGGCCAAAAAAGTCCAAAATATAGGTAAACAAACAAGCAATTCCTAATTACCAAACATTTGCCCCCCCCCCCCCTCCCTAAGCTACTGAGCCAAAATGAAACTTTCGTCTCTCTGTTTATCATGTTTCAGACTGCAATTACAAGTTTGAATATGAGTATGACTATCACCCCCTGAAAATCGTGCAGGAAGAACAAGCCGCGGACAAATACGTAATCCTGCCTTCTAGAGGATGTTCAGTGGAATCAAGAACAACACGTTACTTTACGTGTGATGGCAGATGGGCTGGGATCGATTCGAAGTCGTGGTTTACAATTACTCACAAGAATCAAGTGTACAACTCTCCTATTCATAAATACGAGGTATATAAAAGGAATATTTTTCAATAATCAGTACGCAGAATACGAAACTATAGACGAACTGAAACTAACGTGACAGGAGTGAAGTGGGGGAGCTGAGACTCTGTTGTCTGTGCTTAAGCTTTTCCTTCAAGACTCGAGCACCCCACGGACAATTTCGACTTTCATTTATGCATAATACAACTTGTCCGTGCTATGGACTTTAAGTTCATCAGATACAAAGTTGATTTAAGGAATGATGCTTAGCTTACATGAATGTAGGAAAGAAAGACAAAGTGGGGTTCTCTGCCCTCTCTAACACCAAGCAATATTTTTGTCATTTAAACATACACATCGTAGACGTTTAGGTTTTAAGTAACAATGCGCGTAAGAAGTAGGCAACTCTCTATTGTTCTGCGGCAATAGCAACTTCCCCACATAAAAATGTCTTAGTTTTCAGACTGAAAGTATATCAACCTATAGGTAACACATTTTAAAGTAAAACTTGCAAAAACTCTGTTTTGGAACAAAGTTTATTTTGTACTAAAAGATCTCGTCCAATCATAAGCGTTCAAAACAATAGCCAAAAGACGTTTATAATTCGATATGTTCCCCACATAGAAATGTTGATATATAAAGGCTCAGGAAATCTTAGATGAAAAGGGAATCAGATAGCAAATAAAATATTAAAAAATCCTCTAAGTTTTGAAATTATGGCAAATTTTCATGTTTTAACCAATGAGATGGACGGATTAGACAATACACAATTAGCACCTTTCTGCATTCCATTGCCATTTGCCTGCCTAGTTCTTACTAGGACCATTACTTATAATTAAATGATAATATATTTACTTTAATCTCAGTTGATGATCGGCTCTTACGTTGATGATGAACTACTGGGTAGGATAATCAGACTGAATATTAATTGTGCAAACCACACAAACTCCTGTCTCTTATTCAAGCTGAAAGGAACTCTGGATTGTAAGTTTAAAAAAACTCTCTCTTATTCAAATCATTTTGTTTATCATAGCAGCCTTTACAGGCGTCTGTCTTTGCTTTGGGGTTTCGGCTGTTTCTTTGACGAGCTACCTGTGGCTATAGACTGAAAAAGACTGAGAGCAAGCGACCGTCCTCTCTACCCCAACCCCTCCCCCCTCCAAAGAAAGTAAAAGAAATTGCCTGAGAAGGAGAATATTAAATTAACCAGAATTTCTTTGGTTATTTCGGCTTAAGGTGACGAAAACGTCACATCCGCGACAACTGCAAAACCATCATCTAGAAGAAAAGCTTCTGATAAAATACCAACCGCAACGACAACAGCAACAGCAAAAGCAACAGCAACAGCAACAGCAACAGCAACAGCATCATCAATAGCAATAGCAACAGCAACAGCAGCTCCAAATGTAAGTAAGAAAGTAAAGAGCTATCTACGATTGTACATTAAACGAGTCAGTATTTTATTGTTAAACATGTCTTTTTAGGCCACAGGAAACCTAAATGATAATGGACAAAAAGGGAAAGCGCAAGGAAGTGGAAGTTCGTCGACCTTGGTTGGCGTCGTGGTTACCTTGGTGATCATCGTTGTCATAGTGATAGCGATAGTGGCATACGTGTACCGTAAGCGAAAAAGGTTAGTTTCTATTCATTAGTAAAAAAAATGTTCAATGGCACGTGCCTGTGGACTGTCATGGAAACGCCTTGATTGACGTCCACTAAAACCTCCTTCGTCTCGACGACGATTCTGCGTGGCCATTGAGATGCACTATAACATGGAAAGCGTATGAAAACATTTTATTTTCTATTTCAGGGGTGAATCAGTGTGGCTCGTAGATTGCATCTCTTCTCGTGGTAAGATACTTCCTCTCATTTATTTTACTGGTACAATTATATATACTTTTCAGAACCATTTCGTAATTCAATCAGTAGCTAGTACAGATTGCTATTTGGGATCGATAGAGTTATTTTGGTATTTACGTACATGCTATCAAGGAATTAATGATAACGATAATGATAATTTATCTATATAGCGCCATTTCAAGCAGTTCAATGGCGCTAGGGACAGTAAGAAATGGCTAATCAATTACAAAGTTCAGTAAAGCAGAGTCAAAAGAAAAACCTGTGGAGAACTGAGGGCTGTTAGGGTATAAACCTTATCAGTTTTTAAGTCTCTTAAAATATGGAATAAATTTTTCAATCAGTCAGGAAATCAAGATCAACCCAACCGAAGAAGAAGACCGTGGATGAAACACAGGAAGACCAAGAATATGCTGAGATCCCTGAAGAACAACGAAGACACGTACCAGTTGATCAGGCAGGAGGTAAAACGTAATGCTCAAACATATCCCACGTTCACAAGAGTTTTATTTTGGGAATCAAAAATGAAAAAATAAGTTTACGCATCGCATTTAAAAAAAGTCTTCTTAGCAGATGAACATTTGAACACATGGATTTCTCATCCTTGCTAGGAAGCTGATCTTACTTGAATGTTCCTTTGAAAGCCTCCTATGCTCAACCTTGTTATGTATTCTTTATACACATTTCAAGGTATATACAGTTACGCATTTGACGATCCACAAACAGCATACATTGCACCCCAACCAGCTCCATATGACAAACAGGTACACAATCAACACGGGGCTGATCAGGAAGGGACTATATACTCAACCGCGAATGATGGTCCAGTGTATAATGTACTTGAACGTCCCCCAGCTGAGAACCATTTCATGATGACCTCAGAGAGAACCATAAATGAGGGACCTTTCTCTCAAGACCTTGAGCCAAAGTATTATGTCCTTGAAGGGCCCGATACAACCATGAATGAAGGACCTCCCTCTCAAGACCTTGAACCAGAGTATCATGTCCTTGAAGGGCCCGATACAACCATGAATGAAGGACCTCCCTCTCAAGACCTTGAACCAGAGTATCATGTCCTTGAAGGGCCCGATACAACCATGAATGAAGGACCTCCCTCTCAAGACCTTGAAGCAGAGTATCATGTCCTTGAAGGGCCCGATACAACCATGAATGAGGGACCTCCCTCTCAAGACCTTGAACCACAGTATCATGTCCTTGAAGGGCCCGATATAACAGATGAGACAACAGACTCTCCTCTCAATGGAAACACTGACGTAAGAGCCTCGATTGGGACAGCCAATTCTAGCGGACCTTAGACTGATCATGTAGCTCCAAAAGAAAGAAGAAAGCTTCCGATTCCACCAAGAAAAAGATGATCTTCAAAGTAATTGTTGGTATTGTGTTTTATAAAACAGAAATTAATTCTCTTTTTTTATCAGAAAAACAAACGCAATGAGATTACTACGTTTCGACATCGTCCTATGTCATTATCAAGTGTATTAGATATAAGTAAAGCGTGTATAAATATGCAGGATACGGTTAAATGGTACAATAGTCAATTAGTTAAATAAAGAGTCACGTAAATAGTTTAGCTCGCACAGAGTCCGTCTGAACGTTCAGCGTAGGCGACTTTCTCTTAATGTGAAGCATCTATTATTAATTATCATTAATTATCTTGCATCAATATAAATCTAACTAAGAAACAACCTGGATAAAAGCAAACAATAATAACAAGGCAAAATATATCGCTATCAAATGGATAAAACATTGATAGAAATTAAAAATACTGAAGTTAATTTTAAGGTCGCAATATGCTAGAGAACATTATGAAATCCCAAGAATGTGAGAGAGCAAGTGACCTGTTTCCCTGGAAGCAAGAAGCAAGTACTGAATATAATACACCAGCCGCATTCATGAGCAGTTTACGCAGACTAGATTGTGCATTTAATGCATCTAGTGCACTGATAATACGCCGCATCTCACCACTGTGGTCACTCCCTGCGATATTGACATGAAACATTTACTAGGGTACGTGATTTAAGAAACACCGTTAAGGAAAAAGATAAACTGATCGAAGTTTCCGTGAACCTTGAGCCGTTCGTCGGAAAATAACTTCAGTTTTATATGTCATTTTTTTGGCACTGATGCACTCGGGCTACTTGTTTGTACAATTGTAACTTGCTCATGATCATAAACAGCGAAATTAAGTGTCTGTTTTCGTGTGCATTTGGTAGAGAGGAGCTGAAATATTTGTTTGTACTTGTGCTGCAAACGTGAAACAACGAGAAATGGAAACCTAGCTTGTACACAGCAAAACTTTTTGTGTAGTTCGCGTGAATTCATTGGTATAACACAAATAAACCCATGCTGCGTTTTTTACTTGCACGTCTAAGCTCAGACGTGCAAGTAATAATGTTGGGTTCCCTGTGGTGTAGTAAGATTGACGTCTAATGAAGATTAATGTCGACTTCCGGTGAAAAATCAAGAACCAGAAAGTGAATCTAAAATATGCATATTATAATTTGTCGTATATAATAAATACCAGAAATCAGAATCCATGGAGGTCTTGAGTTCTTTCAACAATATCGTCTGTTTTGTTTTCTTGACAACACAGTTTTATTTTGTTGTCAGTCAAGAAATGATTACAATAATACGAAACCCTGGCGATGGAAATCGATGGAATGACTTGGATCAGTTTAAACTTCCTGACTCGAAATGCAGTAGCGTTAACTGTTATAAACGGAATGCTGGCCCTGCTACAAGAGACGACTGTCATTGTAAATGTTTCGATTATAAGTCAGCTACATTTGGTTTCTACTCTGGATCCTGGAAGTGTCTGGCTAACACTGAAGTCAGAAATCAAACAGGTTTGTTTACAAGTCAGGGATTGATTGAGTTCTATCTATCTATTTCCGCTTAACAGTTCGACTCTATAGATTACTTATCATCAGCTGCGAAGTTGAAGCGAAACTAAAATGTACTTGAATATTTCAATCAATTTAGTCACCAAAGACTTACTGAAACTGAAACCGCTAAGGATCATGGCAAACACTGTTTCATATCAAACAAAAGATTTTTCGGATACAAACTGCAGCTTGAGGATGCTCACAGGAGGTGAAACTGTAACTGGCCATGGTGAAAGAGCTCAAGTCCATCAATAGTTAGTAATCAGTCGAAACATGTAAAACGTATGTACCCATAATCCTTGCCAGTCTCAACTTTGTAGGTTTTTGGTGACTAACTTTATTGAAATAAGTATACAGCTAGTTCAATTAAAATTGTCGCTGAAAAAAGCCTAAAGCTTTGAGAGTGGAATCCTGAAATTTATTTCATCGTGGCTGATTATTAAATAACCTGACAATAAGAAACTGAATGCTTGCAACTTCTACGGCTTGGACATGTATTCCTTAATTCTTAGATAGCCTACAGTGAAGTTTGTTGGTAAACAAAAGATAAAATGGGCTTTAGGCTATTAGGCTATTTTTAGAGACAACGTTAATTGCATTAGATATATATCACCTTATCTCTCATGGATTTGTCTATAGTAACTGAAATATAAGTTTATCGAATGGTTGATGTTCACTCCAGTATTCTGGCTTTATGTAGTTGCTACTTTCATAACATGGCCGATTATATTCAAAACTACAACAAATTAACTTTTATGATCACGAAGTTTAGAATAAAGAGAATTTAATCTCTGAATTAAGATCATGAAAGGGAAACTTCCGCCTCATAAAGTTACCATTTTTTACCAGGCAGACTCTGTAAATACAAGTTCCAATCTGAACAAGATGTCTACCCGCTCAGAATCTTGGAGCAAGGTCAACAATATGACGTAATTCTGCCTTCTGATGGATGTTCAGTTGATCAGATGACATCTCGGTACTTTACGTGTGATGGTAGGTGGGCTGGGATCGAATCACAGTCGTTCAGCCGATGGTTTAGCATCCAGCAAAAGAAAGTAAGTAAATATTCACAGACAAGTACAAACTGATAATACTTTACAAAACTGACAGAGTGTAACGAAAATCTTCATACATATTTGACGTTCGACAACAACCACTTAGACTTTTAGAATGTATCTGGCATGTGCTACCTGTTATATAATACTTTAATTTCTACGCTTTTTACGAATATATAAGGCATTTCAAGACAATTATGCATCATGGGTAATTAGGATAACATGGCCGCCGATTACAGTAAATGTATGGAGAAATAAAGAGTCCGTTCAAATCCTCCGATCGCTTTAACAGAGAAAATAACTACAGTAATCTGTTAGCCTATGCCATTTGGACATACCAAATGAAAATGAGGGTCTAAATTGTTCCAAGTCTTCAAATATCTAAACTTCAAATCGCCATACATTTCCTCTTATTTCGTAGTCCTTAAACAAATCGGCTGCCATTAGACTACATGTTTCCTGATTATCAATGATGCATCATTTTCTTGAAATGACTTATTGATCGACGGCGTGGAACTAGGGACTGATTCTTCAGTTGCTGACTTCATCGGCAACATCGGCGTTGGGTTAGATCGAAATAGAACCGCGATGGGGAGAGATAGGCAATGGGAGCAGGTTGCTGAGTAGATAGTACTTCTATTTCCCACTGCAACAAAAATTATAAATTTGGACAGTGTATCCAATGTGTCACAAAATTCGACCGTATACAACTTATTGGAATTTTTTTTTTTTGGCAAAACAAATTGCACGTGTATATGCATGCACATGTACAATTTGCAAAATGTATATCAACTGCGCCTTTTGTTAACTTCCAAATGAGAAGAAGAATAAGAATTTCAGAAAGTATCATCTTTTTTGCTATTTCGAATTCATTAAAATATAATGCACTTGTTAATTCCTTAGGTTCAAATTGGTTCTAATATTTGTACCGACTTGGTGGGCAGGATAATAAGTCTGAATGTCACATGTCAACGAGAACACTCTTGTCTCTTATTCAAGCTTCAAGGAACATTTCAGTGTAAATACGAAAAAAAATTACTTCTCTTTAATAATTGAATTGTCCAGATCTTTATTTGCACTCTTAAATTATATTTTAGATATAGTACAATTGAACAAGAATAACGAGCACAGCTATTTCAAGTAGCTAAATGAAGCTAATGTAACTGAGGTAGCTATAGTCAATCCATGTATTTTACATGTATAACGAATTGAATAAAAAGTTTAGCAAATAAATATTAGAGAAAAAAAGTGGAACATATATGTACAAGACATAAAGGAAATATATCTTATAGGGAGGAATTACATCAGTATATCAGGTGGCAGAATAGCCATTGATAAATGATTCACTTAGTTGTTGTTTAAAAGCACTGCATGTTGCTTAAAAGCACTAACATCCTTAGCTTAAGTTTTAATTACTTGGGTTTCAGGTGAAAACGTCACATCTATAATAAAAAGTCCAAGTTCTGCAATACCTTCACCTACAACAAAAGCTTCTGTTACAACACCAGCAACAGCGGCTGCATCAACATTCGCTGGAAAGGTAAGTAATAGGCTATCGAATTACTTGGTGATGGTGCATTGAACGAAAACTTTGTAAAGCCTGCTAGGAATTTCATTTCTAATTTTTTTAAATTTTAGGCTACAGCAAAACCGAATGATAATGGGGAAAAAGAAAAAGCGGGAACAAGTGGAAGTTCGTGGACCGTGGTTGGTGTTGCGGTTACCTTGGTAATCATTGTTGTCATAGTGATAGTGATAGTGGCATACGTGTACCTTAAGCGAAAAAGGTATGTTTCTGATCATTCATAAAGATCACTGACGAAAATCAGTGTTATCCAAAACATGCCACCTAGTCAATGAGTGCCCGAGTTACATTGAGTGCTTCGCGCGGAATCGTAATATTTCATTGCCGTCACGACAAAATAGGGTTTTGGGGTTGTCAATCAAAGTGCTTCCGTGACATTGTCTGAAAAAGAAACAAAGTTTTCAAGGGCGTGCCTATGGAATGTCATGGAAACGCCTTGATTGACGTCCACCAAAGCCTACTTCGTCGCGACGACGATCGATTCTGCAAGTGCTAGCAAGAAGCACTGTAAACACGAGACCAACATTTTACTTTCTATTTCAGGGGTGAATCGGTGTGGCTCGTAGATTGCATCTCTTCCCGTGGTGAGATACGCATTCTTGCTTATTTTACCGGTATAATCTATATATTGTACGGCATGCCTGCTTTCTGCTGGGAACCAGGGATAGAATTGATTTTAGAATTTACAGACATACCATCAAGGAAGTAGTTAAAACCATCCCCGTTTTGAAGTCTCCGAATGCATTGAATTTCTTCTTAATCGCAGTCAGGAAATCAAGATCAACACAACCGAAGAAGAAGACGGCGCCGGATGAAACACAAGAAGACCCGGAATATGCTGAGGTCACTGAAGAACAACAAAGGAACGAACCAGTTGATCAGGCAGGGGGTAACCGCTGAATTTGATGACCACAGATTCATTTATACAGGCTTAGCCTCGTTTATAAGTTAGCTATTCAAAGATACAATTAAATGTCCGCGGGATTTCAAAAGCATTGGTATTGCTCAGGTTACACTTCTTTAAATTAAAATGTACACTGTTAGTTTACAAATGGTTTGCTCTTATAGGCTGAACCTGTAAAATTGATCCTGTACTCAAGGCTTGAAGCGGTTTTTACCGAATGAGAAAACTGTCTATTTTCTTCCCTTTACAGGCATTACATACGACTATGCATTTGCTGGTGACTCAAGCTCGAATGAAAACCAAACCAACTATGACTTCAAAGACAGAAATATCCATGACTTCATGCTAAAGATGAGAGACCAAAACAAGAGTGGACAAAGTAATACCCAGAGGGGTAGTGAGGGGAGGAATAATGACGAGAGTGGGCCGGACTTGAGATACATCAATATGGAATTGACTGGGGTTCCAAGTACAAAAGACAAGAAAAATGGTGCGACAATTTCAGCTGATGATGGAGATTTTGTATCAATGTCAAATAATGATAGAGAGTATGAAGTACCAATAGAGGATGGAGGTGCTCCTGATACAGCACACGGGGTCTATCAAGAACTTAAGGATAAACAAGTGGTGTCAGAATACCAGTCATTAGACAAGCATACAAGAAAGTAAAATTGTATTGACCCTTCTCACAATTATCTTGGATGCGAGGCCTAACATGAAGCACAAAAAAAATCACACTTTTTCTCGATGGAATTTGTGGCCGTTTCTTTCGTATTTCCATGTCAGCCTTGGATTCAAGTAACTTTTAAGGAGGGTCCATTTCATGATAGCTTGTACGTCAAAGTGTACTGAGAAAGCTATCACTGATATAAAGCTCCTAATTTGAGATAGTTAGATTAAGAAAAAATGGTAAAAGAGTGTTGTTGTTAGCTTTACTGATTACTTCGCTGTACATTGAATTTCCCTAGTTTATAATCTTTTTGCAATGAATTCAGATTTTATCCCAAATATTTTTTATACTAAATTTAAATGGCATAGGAAACGAAACCAATCTTTGATTAGTTTTCATATAAGCTCGGCTTCAGGACTCCTAACACCAAATACAGTTCTTTGTAAACATTTACAATTGTATTGTGAATTTATCTATTTCCATTTCTCTTTTAAGTTTTCAATATAATTAATATTGATTTGTATATTACTGGTGTGAATTAATAAATTTAATAAATGAATTTCTGATAAATGATTAATGAATTTCTGCGAAATATTTGGAAATAAAAGAATTATAGCTTTGTCACTAATTTCAGTGACAGCTTCAGTATTTTATACTTTAAGTCGCAGCTTTAATTGATGGAATTGAAATTTTTGAGGTTTCATAATGCTGAAAGGGAATTATGAAATTCCAAGAATGAGAGCGAGTAAGTGACCTGTTTTCCAAGAGGTAGGTACTGAATATAACACACTTGCGTGGATTCATGGGTATGACACAGGAAACCCAAAACATTACAAACCCGACTGAAACTAACTTTAAGATTAGATATTTTTTTGGAAATTTTTTAAGAGCTACAATTAACAAAAAGTAGCTAGCTGACCTTTTTCCCATCTCAAATACAACATTTTATTTGCTTCGGTTCTTTGACTCTTTGTCGCACAAGTAATAAAGTTGGGGTCCCTGTGGTGTGGTTGATTGACGTCTAATAAAGAGTAATTTTAAATATTGGCCTCCTTGTCGACTTCCGGTGAAAAATCAAGAACCAGAAAGTGAAACTAAAATATGCATATCATTTGTCGTTATAAGTACGAGAAGTCAGAATCCATGGAGGTCTTGAATTCTTTCAACAATATCGTCTGTTTTGTTTTCTTGACAACACAGTTTTATTTTGGTGTCAGTCAAGAAATGTTTACAATAATACGAAGCCCTGGTGATGGAGATCTATGGAATGACTTGGATCAGTTTAAACTTCCTGACTCGAAATGCAGTTTTGACTGTTATAACTGGAAGGCTTACCCTGTTTCGAGAGACTGTCATTGTGAATGTTCCAATCGTCAGTCAGCCACATTTGGTTTCTACTCTGGATCCTGGACGTGTCTGGCTAACACTAAAGTCAGAAAACAAACAGGTTTGTTTACAAGTCAGGGATTGATTGAGTTCTATCTATCTATTTCCGCTCAACAGTTCGACTCTATAAATTACTTATCATGCCGTCCATGCCTGCCTAATATTAATGTCTCTACCAGGGAAATTCTTAAAGCGAAATTAAGATGCACTTATCCCTTTCTTTTTGATGGATTTGAACAAACATTTGGTGTGTACTCCAATATTCAAGGTTTACATTCAGTTGGATGATATTGTCACAACATGCTTGTTTTTTTTTTCTTCAACACGACAACAAATTAGATTCAGTATGATCTTGAAGTTTACCATGGAGAAAATATGATCTCTGATTTAAGGTTTAGAATGAAAGGGAAACTTCCGTCTCATAAAGTTACCATTTTATATCAGCCAGGATCTGTAAATACAAGTTCCAATCTGAAAATGATGGTCAACCGCTCAAAATCTTGCAGGAAGGTAAAAATTACAGCGCAATTCTGCCTTCTACTCGATGTTCAGTTGATGAAATGACATCTCGGTACTTAACGTGTGATGGTAGGTGGGCTGGGATCGATTCACTGTCGTTTAGCCAATGGTTTAGTATCCAGTACAGAAGACCATCCGCAAATCGCCATATATACAGAGTAAGTAAATATTCATATACAGGTACAAACTCTATAGGGGGGGGATAGGATAAAAAAGACCCATACTAAACGGCTTTAAACGGCACCCTAAAACTTTACCAGGAGACCGAATGAGGTACGAACAGCGACAGAAGCAAGTTTTAAAGGAAAATGTTGAGTGAAAGATTTAATTTTTTTAATCTTTTTATCTCTATCCTTGCCCCATACATTACCCTATAAAACATGCACAGAAAGTTTGCTTGGGCTGCCTGTGGTTTAGCATCCAGTAAAAAATGTTCGGGTGAAAAATCACCGATAAGACACCTCAAAAAGTGTAAAAATGAAGATTGAAATAACTCAAAATCCTTTGCAATGGGCTTATGAATGATTGTTTTGGTGTTTCACGAAGTTTTAAGGCTAGGGGGTAAAAAGCGGAAAATTTATTATAGATTCAATTTCTCGTTGAATTCTTCAGCACGTGTGGAATTTTCAAAGTGCCTCCAGCATACGTATGCCGAGCCAAATTCAATTATTAGAATAACAATTCTTTTTGTGATAAGAATGCAATATTGTATTGTGAACAATCATAGAATAAATTAGGTTGAGGTTTGTTTGGAAAACATGTTATAAAATAGGTTTATGTTTCTCGAATCCGCGGCTGGCGAATCCCGGGCCGAATGCCGGGCCAACTTCTCGCCGGTCAAATATGAGAACATACAAGTTGCGCGAGCGTATGTTACAAGCACAAAAACCTCGTACAACTCGCAAAAATTAGAAAAGAGAAAAGTTGCTAGAGAAATCCCAACGTATGTATCAATTGCGCCCTTAAATAGGAAGAATTTCAGAAGGCATCTTTTTTTGTTTTGTTTGCCATTTAATTGAAATATACTGAACTTGTTCATCCATTAGGTTCAAATTGGTTCTAATATTAGAACCGCCTTGCTGGGTAGGATAATAAGTCTGAATATCACATGTCAACAAGAACACTCTTGTCTCTTATTCAAGCTTCAAGGAACATTTCAGTGTAAGTACGAAAATCTTATTTACTTTTCTTTAATAGCATCCGGTTAGCTTTAAGTTTCAATTACGTCGGCTTCAGGTGCAGAAAACGTCACATCTATAATAACCAGTCCAAGCTCTGCAATACCATCACCTACAACAAAAGCTTCTGTTACAACACCAGCAACAGCGGCTGCATCAGCAACAGCAGCAACATCAATATTCGCTGGAAAGGTAAGTAATAGGCTATCGAATCACTTGATGATGTTGCAACATCAGCTCCAAATTTAAGTAATGAGATATCTATCACTTATATTGTGCATTGAACGAGAATTTTGTAAAGCCTGCTAGAAATGTCTTTTTAATTTTAGGCCACAGCAAACCCAAATGATGATGGAAAAAAAGCAAAATCGAAAGCAAGTGGAGGTTCGTCGACCGTGGTTGGCGTCGTGGTTACCTTGATGATCATTGTTGTCATAGTGATAGTGATAGTTGCATACATGTACCGTAAGCGAAAAAGGTTGGTTTCTTATCATTCATTAAAGAAAAGAAAAACACTGAAGAAAATCAGTGCTTGTATGCATGAAAAATATTGATGAAAGGAATATCATGCAGGATGCATTTGAGTATACCAACTTGTAATACTACCCACTGGCAATTGTAAACTGCACCTACTTTACATTATAACTTTGACAATGTGTAATCTTGGACTATGAACGCCGATTTCTTGGCAGCTTTGTTCCACAGGTTTTTCTTTTGACTCTGCTCTACCGAATCTTGTAAATAATTAGCCATTTCTTACTGTCTCTAGCGCCATTTAACTGCTGGAAATGGCGCTATATAAATATATTGTATTATATTATTATATATTGTTATTATTATTTTAATTAGTATAGGAAATCGCACGACCTCGAGTACAATTTGGAAATTAATAGGTACGAGTAATGTTTTGAAAGTTCTTGTAATTGCACGAGCCTTTAGGCGAGTGCAATTAAAGAACTTTCAAAACATTACGAGTGCCTATTAATTCCAAATTGTACGAGAAGGTCGTGCGATTTTTTATTTATAGTTCACTCGACAAAATTTTATAAAACATGTGAAGCGAAGGCATTCATTCATCTTCATTGCCTTTGCTATAACCGACCCTTCTCCAAGAACGCTATGTCAAGAACAGCATAGAAAGTGTTAACGTTGCTGTAAAACCTTTTTAGATTAGTATTTTATGTATGATTTGAACTACAAAATACTAGAAAATAATTTTACATCTCAAGTAAAAAGCCATTTTAATGCATGTTTACAACTATTGAATGACAGTACTGACAGCTAAACAGCGAATCAAGAAGCGACTTTTCTTTGAAAACATACTGTGTGAAAACTAAGCGAAAGTTGAGAGTTTACAGTTCGCTAATATAAGTTTTTTTCCTCTTAGCATTTGCTAATAACTGCAAAAACACAATTTCAAAAATACTTTCTTTGAAAACAAGTTAGCTGGACAACATCAAAAGGGATAAAAGCGACAAATATGTCGTTCAAGTTAAAAGTTTTGAAGTACAGCTTGCCGTGAACGAGTCGCCAGTGATCAGACCATGTGCTTTGGATATTATTCCCTCCTGTAGCTTGAAGAATTTCGCTGCTATTTTCTTTGAATGGTGAATTATCTGAAGATTTTATTATTTCAAGACTGGATTGATAACTTAGGATCAATTAACCTGTGATAAATAGCTGAATTCGTCTCTCTACAACTACTCGACAGTTTACCGGTAAGATTTGATCTTAACTATTTTCAAAACAAAAAACGAGCCTCTACTCGCTATGTTTTTTCGCTAAACGGAAAGAAATTTGCTTTAAAACTATTGTTAGCTGTTTTCTACATATTGTACAATTATTGTAGTTGTGGTGTTGAATTTATTTTTCGAGAAAACCACAGAGGACAACAGGTAGTAAAACGAGAACATTCAAAACTCCAACTCAAATTGTTTGGCGAAAACTAGAAAGAAAAAACGACTTTCTACTACAAAACATGATTTATTAGGTCTATAATTTGTCTAGTTATCATAATTTGAGGCCTTCCTATGTGTGTATTGAACAGTTTTCTGAATTTTTTTCCATTTTAATCTATAAAACACTGATTTTTTTTGGAATTTCACTCATTTCACTGGGGAAATTTGCCGCTTTTGGCCGTGTTTCCATAGCGACCTAATTGGTACTCCCGCGGAGTACCAATTAACGCTCTAATTGTACTCCTCTAGACCAATCAGAATCGAGTAATTTTGTCGAGTGTACTATAATTATTATAATATCATGATTACCTCGGGATCCATTGTTTCCAGAGGGATGTTTAAGGTCTAACATCCCCCTGGATGAATAGTGATGAGGGATATTTAGTCTAAATATCCCTCATGAATATAATCATGAGGGATATTTAGTAACTAAATATCCCTCATCACTATTCATGAGGCATGGTCCCTCATATGACAATCACCGGGACCATGGCTGGGTAGCATTGACCCAATCGAAAATTTTGCGCAATGACTCTGGACTACACACTATTGAACACCCCAGCACTTGTGGGATCCATTGAACAATCTTTGCGCATACGTTGACTAGCCGAGAATTTTTCTTACTATTTGTAACGTAATCAAGACGGTTTTAAAACACTTCATTAATACCGCTCTAGGCTAACCAAAGTGAATTAGAATAAAGCAGCACGAATGAATGAATGCTGGTTCAATTCGCCATTGTCGCATTTAACAAAGGCAAATTCCCTTAAGTATGCCGCATATCAACAGCTTTGTAAAACTTTGTAATTTATGCATCGTACGAAAGCTAACATATTTCCTAAGAGCAGTTTTATTCCTCGGCAATCATAATATTACAAACTAATAGCGTGAAATTTCAGGTGATTAGTGATTAAATGTCCCCTCAAGCCTCGGGAGGTTTAGTTAAAGTCCCTCCGCCTTCGGCGTCGGGACTTCAACAAAACCTCCCTCGGCTTTCGGGGACATTTAATCACTAATCACCCTCAAGTCATGCTATTACTTATAATTATTATTATTATTATTATTATTATTATTATTATTATTATTATTATAAACATAGTGGAAATCATGATGATGCTTCTTAAAAGTATTCTTTTTGACGTGACATTCATTAAAATATTTGAGGTATTTATATGATAACTTAAAGACGCAACATTCAAGTCAAGATCACCATTAAACTATTCATCGCCTCATGTAGAATCAATATGGGGTTAGGTGCACTGTAATAGGGAACTGAAATTGATGAAATCATTTTACTTTCTATTTCAGGGGTGAATCAGTGTGGCTCGTAGGTTACATCTCTTCCCGTGGTGAGATACTCACTCTTGTTTATTTTACCGACGCATTTACATATATATATTAAGATCTTTTTTTAACCAGTATACAGGTTGCTCTCTGGGATAAAAAAGATTGATTATTTGATACTTTCATACATGCCATCAATGAATGAGTAGTTAGGACCTTTATTACAAAAATATGGATTGAATTCTTAATCGCAGTAAGGAAATCAAGATCAACACAACCGAAGAAGAAGACCGCGGATGAAACGCAAGAAGACCCGGAATATGCTGAAATCCCTGAACAACAACGAAGGAACGTACCAGTTGATCAGGCAGGAGGTAAAACCGACGTAGTGCTCAAACATATCCCAGTCCAGTTATAATTTTGGAAACAAAAATGAAAATATAAGCTTGTGTCATAACGACATTGTGGGTTACCATCGTAATTGGCAATTTGTCTATGACGTCACTGTGCACAAGGATGAACGCGCGCTGACATGTACGTCAAACAACAACGTGAATAAATCTCGTCTTGCAAGACTTCAGTCTGATAAGTCATATAGCGACGACTTCAAGACAACTTGTGCCATGATTTTTACCCCAAGTATGTCACTGCCAGTTTATCAAAACACATCCCACATGGGAAGAAGTGACTAGGGTGTTTTAGCAACAGAATCGATCAATTGGGTTTGCTGGTCATAGCAAGGGGTTCTGTATTGGTCTAAAGGGGAGTCATGGCTCACAACCCTGGCGGATCCCGGCGTCAAATTTCTTGTTTAACAGATGTTTTTAAATTATTCTCGTTTGAAAGCCTCGACACCATATTCCCATCTGAGGTTCCTCAGTTTACCATGCTCAACCTTGTTATGTATTCTTTATTCACATTTCAAGATATATACAGCTACGCATTTGACGATCCACAAACAGCATACATTGCACCCCAACCAGCACCATATAACAGACTGGTGCATAATCAAAAGAGGGCTGATCAGGAAGGGGTGGTATACTCAACAGCGGATGATGGACCAGTGTACAATCTACTTGAACGTCCCCCAACTGAGAACCATATCATGGTGACCTCAGAGAGTACCATGAATGAGGGACCTCCCTCTGAAGACCTTGAACCAGAGTATCATGTCCTTGAAGGCCCCGATACAACCATGAATGAGGGACCTCCCTCTCAAGACCTTGAACCAGAGTATCATGTCCTTGAAGGCCCCGATATAACAGATAAGAAAACAGATTCTCCTCTCAATGGAAACACTGACGTAAGAGCCTCGATTGGGACAGCCAATCCTAGCGGACCTCCAACTGGTCACGTGGCTATAAAAGAAAGAAGAAAGCCTCCGAGTCCACCAAGAAAAAGATGATCTTCAAAGTAATTGGTGGTTATGTGTTTAAAAAAAACAAAAAACAAAAAAACAGAGATCATCTGTGCGAATTATAAACTAAGAAAGACCAGAAAGCCAAGAAAAACAAGTTCTTCAAAATATGATCTCGAAAGTAACAGACCTCTGTACCTTTGGTATAATGTTTTCCTATTTCAGACCACGTGTCATTCTCTTGAGAATAATATTCTTTCTTTGAGTTGTATCCATATTCATGTGTCTTCTCGATCGTGCGCAGTCGCTAAGCAAAGAAACTATACTTTAGGGAATGACACGTGGACTGAAATGGGAAACGCCCAACTGAAGGTAAATAGATCTTAAAAACAGAGACTAACTTTTAAAAATGGCCAGGAATAGCGGTCATCCTGAACCCGCTGTACGTCAGCGGATTTCACCATGGTAATTGAGTGGAAAAAGATGGGGCTGATGGAAATGTACGGGACGAAATAGGTTTCATGTAAAAGGCTTTTACAAGCAGCTACATAATTTTTCTTCGGATATTCCATATGAAACGTGACACAGGACTCTCAAGACATATTCCAAAAGCTTTATAGTTGAGCGAATAATTTCAAAATGAATGCAGAACGCATAATGCAACCTCTGTCACGCTATCACTAAGCCGGATTGTGTTCTATGCATAATTTAACCGACAAGCTTACATGAGATATTTCTATACTACATTATGTAGCTTAAATTTATCAAACCACAATAAACCTTCAAAAAGTTGCAAGACAATGCTTTCATAGTTCTCAGGGCAAATTTAATGGCAATCTATGAAGTCTGTAAGGAAAATAGGCAATCACGCACCCTTTGAGAATTGTGGTTTTTGCATATATTAACTACAAATTCAAGGAATTGCTACGCAGTCACAATTAATTCCCCCTACAAATTCTTAACGGTTTTCAAAAGATCTATTCTTCCTTAAGTTTCAGCATAAATTTCATTCCAATCAAAACAGTTGCCGATAGTAAAATGTGTACGCGACGTATCAGTGATTGCGTCATCGTTACGATTAGTTATCGATTAGACACGCTTAGCGTGAGTTTTGAGTTGCTACACGATGTTTATCTTGCCGGACGTTTTAGAGTTTACGGAACGATAAGGACACATTTCGGTAAGAAAGTGACATTTTCCTTTACTTTTAGCAGTCATATTGTGATGCACATATCGTATTTATTGTATTCTAGTGAACCAAGGTTTAATACTAGATTTGCTACAAGATTTACTACTAGAATTACCACCAGCCTTACTAGCTTCGCTAGCTAGTCTTGTATTATCGAAGAGTTATTGAAGAAGTTAATAAATTGCACCTTTAGAGCACTAGTTATATATCTTGAGTGTACGAGTGTCCAAGTTATGAAATTCAAGAAGAAGAAGAAGAAAAGGCAAGAAAAATATCTAACATTAGTTCACGAAATCCTTCTAAGCAACGAGACAGAATGGCAGACACTGGCGGCCATGAAACCAGACAACACAGGAAGCCCAGCGAAATGGCGTGTTCTGATGGGGCTAGGAGAGAAAAGGGCTATAACTTTGAAAAGATCGAAATCGGGATATATTGGACAACTTACTAAGTATTATAATGAAGTTGAAATTATTGTGGAACGTTCTAATGATTATGCTGATATTGATGTTGTTATCAAGATTAAAGATAAAATATCGGCGATGTTTGAAGTATTTAAAGAATGCCATGAAGAATATATTGAATGTTTAGTTGACACTAAAGAAAAGGATGAAGCTAAGGAAGTTTATCAAAGTGAGTGTATCACTATACGAAAAATTGAAGAATAGGTTAACTCGTGGATTGCAAAAAGGCGAGAACAGCACTTGCAATTTACATATAATGAACTATCGTATAACAAACAAACCAATGTAGAAGCGGATGACTCAATAAGTCAAGTTAGTTCTAAAAGTAGTGGATCGACAACAGTATCGACGATGAAGATTAAAGCTGAAGCTAAGCGTGCAATAGCTCTTCTTAAATTAAAACAACTCGAGGAAAAACAGGCGTTACAAGACAAGATCGACGAAGCAGAAATAAAGATGAAATTAGATGAAGCTATGAAGCTCAATAAAATCATCGCCAGAAATTCCGAACCATTTTGGGCGGAGCTTATTATTCATAATTTTTACCCTGTCAATCAAGCAATTGTGTAGATTCGATTGTGATTGGGCTATTGTGAATGTGACAATTGAATGTTTACCTTTCCGGAACGTTGCGATAATAATGGCGTCTCGACAAGAAAAAGGGTTTTATTTGGCATTAAATAGCACTTCCACAGTTGATATTTTACCCAAGATTTTAAACAAGATTGAATAAATGGAATAAACAACTTTTAGAAGAGTTCAGTGTGAAAATGCGCTTCATCTTGTACTCCAAAGTCAAGTTACATCTCAAGATGGAGGCAGAAATGGAAGCCCTGTTAATGCTAAACTTCACCTCGTAAAACCGAGACGAAAATTTAATTCTTTCTTCTGAAATTTCGTGAAATGCTCAAGACATACTTCCTCAATCGATTGGAAGTTCGGGAAGGAAAAAGTGTTTGACTATTTTGAGCTGAGAGCCGAAGATGTGAGACCAGGTTCAGGTATTCTTATGATAATCCACTGTAATGTCTGACTATTATAGTCCTTGGCATTAAAATGTAATTACCGAGCTGAAAACTATCACCAACGGAATTAAATTGAGATCAAATGAAAGTTCGAATACACTTTATTGTATTTGAGGTTCGGGCTGGCTTATTTATCCAGTTAAAATTAAAATATTTTACTTTATCGAAATTTCTCAATACTTTTCCCACCATATTTGAGCCCTGAATTTTATAAGTATCATGACTTTAACTGCGCATGTCCGTTCGGAATTTCTGGCGATGTGAAACGGAAACAAGCTTTCCTTGATGCACAACATGAAGCGCAACTACGAAGTGCAGAATTAGAAGTTTATGAGAAATCTGAATTGCAAGATGAAAACAAGGATAAAGAATCGGCCGTAAAATTTGAATTGCAGAATGAAAGAAACACTGAATTGCATATTAACCAGAGCTCTACAAACCCCGAATTGCATACAGAAGATAATCCTCGCGAGAAATCTGAATTACACGAATTACATGAATCACATGATGCGGTGAAACTTGATCTATTGGAATCGCAGAGATTCAGTAGAATACAACAACGATATTGTGGAAATCCCTTCCATGATAATGAACCTTCTCAAGAACTGATCTTCGTCACGCCTCAGAAAGAGCACATGCCTAAAGAATCAACGAGAGTTGTTAGTGAAAACACATCATCGAATAACCCATTTTTGTCTCCAGTAATGGAGGCAAGCTTCAACACCACGAGACATCGTAGTCATCTTACGCCCATAAGTTATACTTATACAGACACACCCTCGACACCGACAGCTTATGAATGGCTGGAAATGAATTCCCCTAAGAGACATAACTTCGTAGATCCCAATGTACAGAGTACACCGAGCTACTTACAAGAAGACACTGGAGTTTACAGCGAAATAGTCAAACAGCAAGAACGAATGATGTCAACTATGACCAACGCCCTAAGGTTGCCAAAACCAGAACTATTTACGTTCGATGGTAATCCCTTAAACTACTGGAGGTTTATACGAAACTTTGAAAGAAACATCGAAGAAAAATCTAGTGATGAAGGAGACAAGCTTAACTACCTTCTCCAGTATTGTACCGGAAAGGCAAGAGAGGTAGTGAGAAACTGTGTTGTCATGGAACCGTCTCTTGGCTACGTGACTGCACGAAAACTTTTAAAGGAACGATTCGGCGAACCGTATGTAATCGCCAATGCTCACATTGAACAGTTAACCAAAGGCCCACCGTTGAAGGCATCCGATCGAGAAGGGTTGTTAAATCTTGCTGATAAGTTAAAAGACTGTGAGTTAACATTAAAGTCCATTGGCTATCTTGAGGATATAAACGGCGCGGATAATTTAAAGCAAATAACGGAACGGTTTCCCACGCATCTGAAGGCTAGATGGCTTGATCTAGCTAGAGCGGTAAGAAGCGGCGGAGGAAAGCCAAACATCGGTCAAATGTCGCAGTTCATCACAGAAAAGGCTATGGCTGCAAATGATCCCGTCTTCGGCGATATCATGGATGTTAAAGATCCTATCAAGAACAACAGACCACAGCAGAAATTTAGACCACCTCGTCCGACGTCAAAGGCTACTACATACACTACACAAGCTGAGAGCTCAAAGAAACCCAGTGCGTCAAATGTTAACCCAACAAGCAGCAAACCATATCCGACACAAGTGATGAAATGCTGGCTGTGCGAAGGTGCGCACATGCTTTCAAGTTGCCACGAGTTTGAGAAAAGAAGTCACGAGGACAGACTAAAGATCATCAGAAACAAAGGACTTTGCGATAATTGTTTTAAAAGAGGTCACAAGGCCAAGGAGTGTTATCAGAAGGGACATTGTTCAGTTGGAGGATGCACAAGTAAACATCATACCTTATTACATTTCCCGTCGAAATCTACAAAAGAAGATGACAGCGTCAATCGAGAATTGAAGAACAACGCGGATGGTAACGCACCGAAGAGTAACGCACAGTGTCACGTCGTGAAGTCAGAAGTTAACAACGCTTGCAACACTACAACATCAGATAAAGAAAGAAATAAAGTTTGCCTCCCTATTGTACCAGTACGCGTGCGCGGTAAAGATGGAAAGGTTTGTGTTACAACCTACGCACTACTTGACAAAGGATCGGATACCTCACTCTGTGAACAACGATTGCTGGATCAACTGGACGTAGATGGAGAGGAACGAACATTCTCATTGACCACTGTTGACAGTGTATGTACACAGAAAAGAGGACGTATAGCATGTCTCGAAGTCTTACCTCTCAAGTCAGACGAAATCATTGAAATCCCGTCAATCTGGTCGGTTGATAAACTTTGCATTTCTACAGAAGGTGCACCGACACAGGATGATCTTAAGAACTGGTCGCATCTAGATGGCATAACGGTGCCGGCGATAGACAGTAAAGAAGTTACCTTGCTTATCGGCAACGACACACCAGAAGTGTTTTGGGGACTTGAAGAGCGACGAGGTAATCGAAAGGAACCTTATGCTGTGAAATCACTGCTTGGTTGGACAATTATAGGTCCAGTCAGCAAGACCGCGAACTGTCACAGTCTGAATACATTTTCCATAACGCTACAAGAGGACAAATTGATTACGCAAGTAGAGAAGTTCTGGAAGATGGACTTCGGAGATCCAATACTAAGTGTCAAAGAAACAATGTCAGTAGAAGACAAGAAAGCTCTCTCTGTCATGAAGGAAAGCGTATCTTTAGTTGACAACCATTATCAAGTAGCCCTACCTTGGAAGCACGGTGATCCCTGTATGATGAACAACCGACAGTTAGCTGAATCTAGATTATTATCGCTTAAAAGGAGATTGCAGAAAGACCCAGAAGTACATCAGAAGTACAAAGCAGTTATAGATGATCACCTTGACACCTACGCCCGTCGGATACCTGAGGAGAATCACAACACTACAGATCAGCCAGTATGGTACTTGCCCCACCATGCGGTCATCAATCCTAGAAAACCAGAGAAGTTGCGTGTGGTGTATGACTGTGCTGCAAAGTGGAAAGGCGTATCGCTAAACGACCAATTGCTTCAGGGGCCTGATATGACAAATAGCTTAGTGGGAGTACTAACCCGATTTCGAGAGAAGCCTATCGCCATAGCGGCCGACATCGAAGCTATGTTTTTACAAGTACAAGTTCACCCTAAGGACCGCGACATGTTAAGATTTTTATGGTATGAAGATGGAGACCTCGACAAGCAGCCTTCAGAGTTTCAGATGCTCTGTCACATCTTTGGAGCCACCTCGTCCCCAAGTGTAGCAGGCTTTGCGCTGAGAAGAACAGCCGACGACAATCGTAATGAAGACAACGAAGACGTTGTGAACTCTGTTTATAGGAACCTTTATGTGGACGATTTCTTGAAATCAACGAGAACTGTTCACGAGGCTAAACGAATGGTGCAAGGATTGAGCCAACTGTTACAAAGAGGCGGATTCCATTTAACAAAGTGGATAAGTAATGATAAGACCATACTGGACTCAATTTCCGAAGATGAAAGAGCTAAGTCGGTCAAGAAACTGGACTTTGAGAAACTACCCAACGAGAGAACACTTGGCGTTCACTGGAAGGTGGAGTCAGATCGTCTAGGACTGGAAACTGAAGTTAAAGAGAAGGCTCTTACGAGACGTGGAATCTTATCCGTAATGAGTTCCGTCTTTGATCCATTGGGGATTGTTGCACCATTCATGTTGCCAGTGAAAGTTTTGCTACAACGATTATGTAAACAGAATATTGGCTGGGATGATCCCATCCCAGAGGAAGCGATGATTAAATGGTCAAAGTGGTTGAATGACTTACCTGCATTATCTAAAGTGTCAATACCGAGATGTTTGGAACCCCCAGAGTTAGGAGATGTTGTTACAAGAGAACTTCATCATTTCGGTGACGCATCACAGTCTGGATTTGGAGCAGTGTCGTACTTACGATCAGAGAATCTCGACGGAGAAGTTAACGTCTCATTTTTGATGGGCAAATCCAGGCTAGCGCCCGTTAAAACCACAACGATTCCAAGGCTGGAGTTATCGGCTGCAGTACTTGCAGTTAAGCTAGATAGTACAATCAGAGAAGAATTAGATTTGCCAGTCCAAACTTCGTGGTTTTGGACAGACTCCACGACTGTGTTACGATACATTTTTAACGAGAACAAACGATTTTCTATTTTCGTGGCTAACAGAGTTGCAGCTATCCACGAGGCCTCAAGCTCTCATCAATGGCTTTATGTTGACACTAAGAATAATCCAGCTGATGACGCTTCTAGAGGGTTGAGTGCGAGCGAAATAAGCAGTGAATCTAGATGGCTGAACGGTCCAGAATTTTTGTATCAGAAGAAAGAAGCGTGGCCTACATTACCCAGTGATTTGCCAGTTGTATCAGATGACGATCCGGAAGTGAAGCAATGCAAGCAAGCCAACCTTGTTCAAGGTGCGGAAGAGGCCATGTTGACTAAAATGTTCAAGCGATTTTCGTCGTGGGAACGTCTTCGAGTCGCTGTTGCTTGGTTGTTGAGATACAAGAACTTCCTAGTAAAGGCTTATCGCCTACGTCACGGACACGTTGATAACCATGATGCACTAAACGGTAGTGCTGTCACCGTTCAGGAGCTGAAAGATGCTGAGATTGAGATAATCAAGTACGTACAACGTCAGTCTTTTCCACGAGAGATGGCTATAGGCTAAACCTAAAAAAATGATCCTGTGGTCAAGGATTACAGCGGTTTTTACCGAATGAGAAAACTGTATATTTTTTCCATTTACAGGCATTACATACGACTATGCATTTTCTGGTGACTCAAGCTCGAATGAAAACCAAACCAACTATGACTTCAAAGACAGAAATATCCATGACTTCATGCTAAAGATGAGAGACAAAAACAAGAGTGGACAAAGTAATACCCAGAGGGGTAGTGGGGGGAGGAATATTGACGAGAGTGGGCCGGACTTGGGATACATCAATATGGAATTGACTGGGGTTCCAAGTACAAAAGACAAGAAAAATGCTGCGACAATTTCAGCTGATGATGGAGATTTTGTATCAATGTCAAATAATGATAGAGAGTATGAAGAACCAATAGAGGATGCATCGCCAGAAATTCCGAACCAAAGTGGGCGGGCACTATATTATGCAAAATTAGAATCATGCAAAATAAATGCCAATCATTCTTATTGTCTTATCTCAATTGTAATTGGTTCATACATCACAACTTAGCATTGAACATAAAGGTTTGTTCGCTGCTTTAAATTATTTATCTACGGCAGATATTTTGCCAGCAAAACATTCTAAAAGACCAAAAGGAAGCGGATCAGTTTGGGAAGTCGAAATATTCATTTAAAGACGTAAATCTTCGGCAGCGGTGAGAGAAAGATCGTCTACGACTGTAGAATCACGAAGTTAATCATAAAGTTAGCTTATGGAATAATTCTTTGTTTTCCTCATTTACTGATAAACGTTAATTTATCATACAAGGATTCCGACTTCTTAGTGCTGTGGAAGGGATTTTCGCCGTTCGATGCCGGCTTCAAGGGAACACGAGGATAATATCATCCCAGAGTGTTTTCGGTGCGTTATAATTAGTACATAGTTTTATGTAGCTCTCGCTCGCTTACCAAGATTATTCCACAAAAATGTCCCGAAGCCCCAACTGTCTATGAGAATCAGTGAAACCTACGTACAACACCGTATTATTATTATATAAGAATCGCTGAGTCTGAACAGCGTCTGCTCTCTATCTTTCCTCGATTTTTCAGTCATTTTCAATAAAAAATAACGGCTGCTATGAATAAGAATTATTTTGTTTATGTCGCGCCGGAAGTGTTTCTTTTCAGAGCTTCGAAGTCTAATGACTGCAAATATTGAGAGATGAAAAACCGAAATGAGTTTGTGGCCAAACCATTTGAAACTTGGCAGAAATATTGACGAAAGTCCAATCCTTCAAACAAGATTTAAGATAGAGCATGACCATGATTTTGAGACCAAAATAGTTGAGGGATTTCGCACACTTCCGGTTTTCTTCACTAAAATGGGCACTCGAAATCCTAGTATTTTTGTTGTTGTCAAACCGAATTGTAATTTAAAGTTTTGGTTCTGATTTATTAATTTTATTAAAGCTTGAAGGTTAGTTGTTGAACTTCTAAGCCGTGCAGCTGTTGTAGTACCCGATAATCATGATTTTGAGACCAAAATAGTTGAGGGATTTCGCGCTCTTCTAGGTCTTCTTCACTAAATTGGGCACTTAAAACCCTAGTATTTTTGTTTTTGTAAAACCGAACTCTAATTTAAAGTTTTGGTTCTGATTTATTATTTTTATTAAAGCTTGCAAGTTAGTTGTTGGACTTCTAAGCCGTGCAGCTGTTGTAGTTAAATATTTTGTAAGATATCGAGGAATTAAAACTCTAGCTCCATACATTTTCTGTTAATTTGAAAACTGTAAGTATAGGATTACTCCGTAAGAATAACGCCGCTAATACGCATGTCCGTTCGGAATTTCTGGCAATGGGAGGTGCACCTGATACAGCACACGGGGTCTATCAAGAACTTAAGGATAACAATGTGGTGTCAGAATACCAGTCATTAGACAAGCATACAAGAAAGTGAAACTGAGCTCAGGAGGAGATAGTGAAATAAATCAAACATTTTTCTTGTTGGCTTTACTGCAGAGTTCAGGGGGATTGGAGAAAAATTATAATATTGGCTTCACTGCTTGCTATCGATGTAAATTGTGAATTTTTGCAATAAATTCATGTCGATTAAACCATGGAAACCTTAATTAATTATTGTAATTTTTGGAAATATAATAATTAAATTTGTCACATATTTCCTGGTTCAGTCTTATATATATATATATATATATATATATATATATATATATATATATATATTCAGTCTACATATCAAGCTAATCGCAGCATTAATGAATTAAATTTGAAGAAAAATAATGCTAACAGAGAATGTGAAATTTAGAATGTGAGTGAGCAAACGTCTTCTCACGAAGGTCCTGGAAACCCATTGAATGCCTTTTTTGTCGGTTTACAGCATCTTATTCTTTTGCTCCGTCGTCTTGGTTCCACTAGCAGGTAACACCACCGGGCTTCCTGTGGTGTCTTAAGATTGATATCTAGGGAGGGGAGAGATTTTTATATCAGTGTAGCCTTCTTGTCGACTTCCGGTGTAAAATCACCAAAGCAGAAAGTGAAACATTAATATATATTTGTGGTAATGCATATCAGAGGTGAAGCCATGGATCTCTTAGATACTTTCCGTGATATTATTTTTCTTACATTCCTGACAACACAATTTCTTCATCTTGGTATTGGACAAGATAAGTTTTCAATAATGCGAGAACCTAGGTATCTAACTGCTTCAGTGACTCATTTAGATTATTTTAAACCTTCTTGGTTGGAATGCAGTGGATCTCGCTCCCCTTCAAACTGTGCATCCTACAAGGGCTATGTTGTTATCGGTAAATGTCAGTGCAAATGCACTTTACAAAAAGCTACTTTTGGTTTCTATTCGAGGATGTGGACTTGTCTGGATAACATTGAAGTCAGAAATCAATCAGGTTTGTATAAGTCCGATATACTCGGCGTTATATACAAATATCTAGATACTGTCTATTTCCCGCACTTGCCAGTACTAGTTCCACACTAATAATTTCTTTAGGCATAAAAATCAATAACTAGCTTGTCACTCGTACCAGTAGTAGACGGAAAACAAAATAGAATTTCCTGTTTTACTCGAGTCATAAAAACTCGTTCTCCTGTCTGAATTTGTTTGAACAAATGTTGATAGTTTACATTCAGATACACAATTTACTTACGCGATTGATTTGGTTTCCTTTTTTCAAAACTAAACAAGACCCTTTTCCTCCACTCATCATATTTAGGAAAAAGAAATTGCCCATGAAGATTTTTATTGGAGTACGGAGTACAAAACAGCCAAAATGAAACTTCCGTCTCTTTGTTTATCATTATTCAGGCTGCAATTACAAGTTTGCATTTGAGCGTGATGGGCAGCCCCTCATAATCGTGCAGCAAGATCAAACCGTGTTCAAAGATGTAATCCTACCTTCTAAAAATTGTTCAGTGGAATCAAAAACAACGCGTTACTTTACGTGTGATGGCAGATGGGCTGGGATCGACTCGCAGTCGTGGTTTACAATCACTCACGAAAATAAATTGTACCACTCTACTAGACATAGATACCAGGTATATAAAAGGAAATGTTTTTAATAATCAGTACGTGGAATATGCAAGCAAATCACAAGACAATAGATAAACTGAAACTAATTAATATAACATGGCAGGAGTGGGGTGGGGGAGCTGAGACTCTGTTGTCTGTGCTTAAGCTTTTCCTTGAAGACTCGAGCACCCCACGGACAATTTCAGCTATCATTTATGCATACAATTTGTCCTGCTATGGACTTCAAGTTCATCGAATACGAAGCTGATTAATAAATGATGCTTAGTTTACATGGATTTAGCGACGAATTTGTTCATAAATCCTTTTGAAAAGTAAGAAAGCGTACAACGATAAATGTATATAGGAAAGAAATATAAAGTGGGGTTCTCTTCACTCTCAAACACCAAACAATTTTATCATTAAACATACACATCGTAGAGGTTTATTTGTTTTATGATAATATACAGTCAGTTGAAATAAAACTCCCAGGCGTTGTCGCTGACCGGCTCCGCTACTACGCGACTAGCCCGAACCGGAGTATGGGTAAGAATCACTGAAGCGGTTGAATTCTTCACTGATCAAATATGCGCCGGGCTTACAGTACGAAAATTCGCTGGCGAAATAGTATTTTAATGACTTAACAGTTTCAAAATTGGGAACATCTTTGACTGAATATTAGTCATATCGACTTTTGTCTTCCTTTCGCAAAACCGGAAGACAAACTATGAAAGAGTTGCTGCTTGTTATTAGTAAGAAAAGACAACTACTTTAGAGCGAATAATTAAGCGCTTCAGCGATGCGACAACGTTTTTTCAAATGACTGTATTTACTTTAATCTCAGTTACTGATTGGTGACGTTGATGATGATCTACTGGGTAGAATAATCAGACTGAATATTAATTGCGCAAACCATACGAACTCCTGTCTCTTATTCAAGCTCAAAGGAACTATACATTGTAAGTTTAAAAAAACTCTCTCTTATCAAGAGAGCATAAAATAAGAGAGGGAAAATTCTAAATACCGCGCGCGCCATGTGAATTCCCGGTTGGGCTATTTTTAGCATCCAAAGTCGTTTGGTTTTTAATTTTTTGATGGCGTGGACGTGTGCGCGCGCGCTCAAAAACAACATACTTTTCGTCGATTTTTCTTTTGTTTTTAAACAAAATCTATTAGATAAAGCAAAAAGATCAGAATCGGCTATGTTCTGTTCTCTGATAAAACACGACTGAGGCTGTTGAACACAAAAAAAGACGCGAAATTTATGTTTTTTTATGAAATTTAAATTACATGCTTTCGCTACTTCCAGGTTTGGATGAAGCACACAATGTTTGAAGCAAAGGAGTAGGTATGGCGAAAATTGTTTGTACGCGGATGCTAAAAATAGCCCAAACGGGAATTCACATGGAGCGCGCGGTGTCAGTAAGAAGTTTCCCTCTCTTATTTAGCTCTCTTGCTCTTATTCAAAGCATTTAGTTTATCATTGGGGTTTCGACTGTTTCTTTGACGGGCTACCTGTGGCTATGGACTGAAGGAGACTGAGAGCAAGCGACAGTCCTCTTTTCCCAAACCCCTCAGTCCTCCCTCCTTTATCACTCAGTAATCCCAAGAGCCAAAGAAAGTAAAATAAAAGAGACGCCTGAGGAGGGGGATATTACATTAATCAGAATTTTGGTTATGTCGGTTTAAGGTGATGAAAACGTCATATCCGCTACAACTGCAAAACCAACACCTACGAGTAAAGCATCTGATAAAATACCAACAACGGCAACGACAACGATAACGACAACGGCAGCAGCAAAGGCAACAGCAACAGCAACACCAGCTCCAAATGTAAGTAAGAAAGTAAAGACCTATCTACGATAGTACATTAAACGAGTCAGTATTTTATTGTTAAACATGTCTTTTTAGGCCACAGCAAACCTGAAAGATAATGGACAAAAAGGGAAAGCGAAAGCAAGTGGAAGTTGGTCAACCTTGGTTGGTGTTGTGGTTACCTTGGTGATCATCGTTGTCATAGTGATAGCGATAGTTGCATACGTGTACCGTAAGCGAAAAAGGTTAGTTTCTATTCATTAGTAAAAAATGTTTAATGGCACGTGCCTGTGGACTGTCATGGAAACGCCTTGATTGACGTCCACTAAAACCTACTTCGTCGCGACGACGATTCCGCGTGGCCATTGAGATGCACTGTAATAGGGAAAATTGATTAAAACATTTTACTTTCTATTTCAGGGGTGAATCAGTGTGGCTCGTAGATCGCATCTCTTCTCGTGGTAAGATACTTACTCTCATTTATTTTACTGGTACAATTATATATACTTTCAGAACCATTTCGTAATTCAATCAGTAGCGAGTACAGATTGTTATTTGGGATCGATAGAGTTATTTTGGCCGTACTTACGTACATGCTATCAAGGAATTAATGATAATTAATGATAACGATAATTTATCTATATAGCGCCATTTCAAGCAGTTCAATGGCGCTAGAGACAGTAAGAAATGGCTAATCAATTACAAAGTTCAGTAAAGCAGAGTCAAAAGAAAAACCTGTGGAGAAGGGCTGTTAGGATATAAACCTTATCAGTTTTTAAGTCTCTTAAAATATGGAATAAACTTTTCAATCAGTCAGGAAATCAAGATCAACCCAACCGAAGAAGAAGACCGTGGATGAAACACAGGAAGACCAGGAATATGCTGAGATCCCTGAAGAACAACGAAGACACGTACCAGTTGATCAGGCAGGAGGTAAAACGTAATGCTCAGACATATCCCACGTTCACAAGAGTTTTATTTTGGGTATCAAAAATGAAAAAATAAGTTTACTTGTGCCTTAAAGGATACGATAATAAGACCTTTTTGATTCCTATCCCAATTCTGCGCGTAAAGATAAGTCAAGGCTAGTTTTTCAAAACGCATCGCATTTAAAAAAGTCTTCTTAGCAGATGAACATTTGAACACATGGATTTCTCATCCTTGCTAGGAAGCTGATCTTACTTGAATGTTCCTTTGAAAGTCTCCTATGCTCAACCTTGTTATGTATTCTTCATTTATATTTCAAGGTATATACAGCTACGCATTTGACAATCCACAAACAGCATACATTGCACCCCAACCAGCACCATATAACAGACTGGTACATAATCAAAACAGGGCTGATCAGGAAGGGGCGGTATACTCAACCGCGAACGATGGCCCAGTGTATAATGTACTTGAACGTCCCCCAGCTGAGAACCATATCATGGTGACCTCAGAGAGAACCATAAATGAGGGACCTTTCTCTCAAGACCTTGAGCCAAAGTATTATGTCCTTGAAGGGCCCGATACAACCATGAATGAAGGACCTCCCTTGCAAGACCTTGAACCAGAGTATCATGTCCTTGAAGGGCCCGATACAACCATGAATGAAGGACCTCCCTCTCAAGACCTTGAACCAGAGTATCATGTCCTTGAAGGGCCCGATACGACCATGAATGAGGGACCTCCCTCTCAAGACCTTGAACCACAGTATCATGTCCTTGAAGGGCCCGATATAACAGATGAGACTACAGACTCTGCTTTCAATTCAAACACTGACGTAAGATCCTCGATTGGGACAGCCAATCCTAGCGGACCTCAGACTGACCACGTGGCTCCAAAAGAAAGAAGAAAGCCTCCGAGTCCACCAAGAAAAATATGATCTTCAAAGTAATTGTTGGTATTGTGTTTTATAAAACAGAGTTTAATTATCTTTTTTTATCAGAAAAACAAACGCAAAGAGATTACTACGTTTCGACATCGTCCTATGTCATTATCAAGTGTATTAGATATAAGTAAAGCGTGTATAAATATGCAGGATACGGTAGAAATCGAATGGTACAATAGTCAATTAGTTAAATAAAGAGTCACGTGAATAGTTTAGCTCGCACACAGTCCGTCTGAACGTTCAGAGTAGGCGACTTTCTCTTAATGTGAAGCATCTATTATTAATTATTATTAATTATCTTGCATCAATATAAATCTAACTAAGAAACAACCTGGATAAAAGCAAACAATAATAACAAGGCAAAATATATCGCTATCAAATGGATAAAACATTGATTGAAATTAAAAATACTGAATTTAATTTTAATGCTAGAGAACATTATGAAATCCCAAGAATGTGAGGGAGCAAGTGACCTGTTTCCCTGGAAGTAAGTACTGAATATAATACACTTGCCGCACAAGCGGCATTCATTAGCAGTTTACGCAGACTCAATTGTGCATTTACAGCGCGACTCGCAAAAGTATGACCACTTTTAATATATTCGCATACTTCTATGCACGGGTTTTTTTGCTGCCCAACGAGTTTTTACACCCCTTATTTGGTAAAACCAGACAGCTTGTCATCAAATGTGTCTGTTGAAAGTACAAAATCCCGTGCATAGAAGAATGCGAATACATTAAATGTGGTCCTACTTTTGCGCGTCGCGCTGTAATCATATAGTGCACTGCGAGATTTACATAAAACATTTACCTAGGGTACGTGATTGAAGAAACACCGTTAAGGAAAAAGATATTCTCATCAAAGATTCCATGAACCTTGAGCCGTTCGTCGGAAAATGACTTCAGTTTTATATGTCATTTTTTTGGCACTGATGCACTCGCGCTACTTGTTTGTACATTTGTAACTTGTTCATGATCATAAACAGCGAAATTCAGTGTCTGTTTTCGTGTGCATCTGGTGGAGAGGAGCTGCAATATTTGTTTGTACTTGTGCTGCAAACGTGAAACAACGAGAAATGGAAACCTAGCTTGTACACAGCAAAATTTGTGTGCTGTCCGCGTGGATTTATTGGTATAACACAGGAAAACCATGCTGCGTTTTTTACTTGCACATCTAAGCTCAGACGTGCAAGTAATAATGTTGGGTTCCCTGTGGTGTAGTAAGATTGACGTCTAATGAAGATTAATGTCGACTTCCGGTGAAAAATCAAGAACTAGAAAGTAAATCTAAAATATGCATATTATTTGTCGTATATAATAAATACCAGAAGTCTGAATCCATGGAGGTCTTGAGTTCCTTCAACAATATCGTCTGTTTTGTTTTCTTGACAACACAGTTTTATTTTGGTGTCAGTCAAGAAATGTTTACAATAATACGAAATCCTGGTGGTGGTGGTCTTTGGACTGACTTTGATCAGTTTAAACTTCCTGACTCGAAATGCAGTTTTGACTGTTATAACTGGAAGGCTTACCGTGATTCACAGCCCTGTCATTGTGAATGTTCCTATGCTCTGGATCCTGGACATGTCTGGCTAACACTGAAGTCAGAAAACAAACAGGTTTGTTTACAAGTCAGGGATTGATTGAGTTCTATCTATCTATTTCCGCTCAACAGTTCGAGAAGTTGAAGCGAAACTAAAATGTACTTAAGTTAATATTTCAATCAAATTAGTCACCAAAGACCTACAAAACTGAAACCGCTGAGGATCATGGCAAACATTTGATATCAAACAAAAGCTTTTGATATAAACTGCAACTTTAGGATGGTCACAGGAGGTGAAACTGTAGTAACTGGTGAAAGAGCTCAAGTCTCTCAACAGTTAGTAATCAGTCGAAACATGTAAAATGTATGTACCCATAATCCTTGCCAGTCTCAGCTTTGTAGGTTTTTACTAGTGAAATGAAATGCGTTCGGTGTGAATAATAGAATAAAGAATTAAGAGAAAAATATCAAATGATATTTTTCTCTTAGTTCTTTGTAGTTTTTTGGTGACTAACTTTATTGAAATAAGTATACAGCTAATTCAATTAAAATTAATTGTCGCTGAAAAAAGCCTAAAGCTTTGAGACTGGAATCCTGAAAATTATTTCACCGTGGCTGATTATTACCTGACAATAAGAAACTCACTGTATGGTTGCAAATTCTACGGCTTGGACGTGTATTCCATAATTCTTAGATAGCTTACAGTGAAGTTTGTTGGTAAACAAAAGATAAATGATAGGCTTTAGGCTATTTTCAGCGACCTTTTCTCTCATGGATTTGTCTATAGTAACTGAAATATAAGTTTATCGAATGGCTGGTGTTCACTCCAGTATTCTGGCTTTATGCAGTTGCTACTTTCATAACATAGCCTATTCTATTTTTCCGCTAAACAACAACAAATTAACTTTTATAATCACGAAGTTTAGAATAAAGAGAATTTAATCTCTGATTTAAGATCATGAAAGGGAAACTTCCGTCTCATAAAGTTACCATTTTATACCAGCCAGGATCTGTAAATACAAGTTCCAAAATGAAAATGATGGCCAACCGCTCAGAATCGTGGAGCAAGGTAAACAATACGACGTAATTCTGCCTTCTACTGGATGTTCAGACGATCAAATGACATCTCGGTACTTTACGTGTGATGGTAGGTGGGCTGGGATCGATTCACAATGGTTAAGCATCCAGTACAAAAGACTATCCGAAAATCGTTATATATACGGAGTAAGTAAAATCTCGTAAATACTTCAATATTCATGACTCGGCAAGCTGCAGAAAGTTGACGATTCTGCTTCCCACTGCAACAAAAAAGCGCATTGTCTAGTTGCGTGAGCTTCGTACAACTTGCAACAATATTTCTAGCGAGACAAGTGTTCTCAAATAAGTTTAATAATTCCAGAATCATCTTTTTGCAATTTCTTTAAGATATAATGTTTGTTCCTTAGGTTCAAATTCGTTCTAATATTAGTACCGCCTTGCTGGGTAGGATAATCAGTCTGAATATCACATGTCCACAAGAACGCTCTTGTCTCTTATTCAAGCTTCAAGGAACAATTCAGTATAAGTAAAAAAAAAATCTCATTTACTCTTCTTTAATAGCATCCTTAACTTTAAGTTTCAATTACGTCGGCTTCAGGTGCTGAAAACGTAACATTTATAATAAAAAGTCCAAGCTCTGCAATACCTTCACCTACAAAAAAAGCTTCTGTTACAACACCAGCAACAGCGGCAAAACCAGCAACATCGGCAACATCAGCTCCAAATGTAAGTAATGGGCTATCGCCAATCACTTATGGTGCATTGAACGGAAATTGTAATTTATAGACTGCCTGCTAGAAATGACTTTTTAAATTTTAGGCTACAGCAAACCCAAATGATAATGGGGAAAAAGAAAAAGCGGAAACAAGTGGAAGTTCGTGGACCTTGGTTGGTGTTGCGGTTACCTTGGTGATCATTGTTGTCATAGTGATAATGATAGTGGCATACGTGTATCGTAAGCGAAAAAGGTATGTTTCTGATCATTCATAAAGATCACTGACAAAAATCAGTGTTATCCAAGACATGCCACCTAGTCAATGAGTGCCCGAGTTACATTGAGTGCTTCGCGCGGAATCGTAATATTTGCCGTCACGACAAAATAGGGTTTTGGGGGACGTCAATCAAAGTGTTTCCGTGACATTGTCTTAAAAAAACCAAAGTTTTCAAGGGCGTGCCTATGGAATGTCATGGAAACGCCTTGATTGACGTCCACCAAAACCTACTTCGTCGCGACGACGATCGATTCTGCAAGTGCTAGCGAGAAGCACTGTATGGAAAGCGTATGAAAACACGAGACCAACATTTTACTTTCTATTTCAGGGGTGAATCGGTGTGGCTCGTAGATTACATCTCTTCCCGTGGTGAGATACTTCCTCTTGTTTATTTTACTGGTATAATCTATATATTGTACGGCATGCCTGCTTTTTGCCGGGATCCCGGGATAGAATTGATTTTGGTACTTACAGACATACCATCAAGGAAGTAGTTAAAGCCATCCCCGTTTTGAAGTCTCCGAATGCATTGAATTTCTTCTTAATCGCAGTCAGGAAATCAAGATCAACACAACCGAAGAGGAAGACGGCGGATGAAACACAAGAAGACCCGCAATATGCTGAGATCACTGAAGAACAACGAAAGAACGTACCAGTTGATCAGGCAGGAGGTAACCGCTGAGTTTGATGACCACAGAGTCATTCATACAGGTTTAGCCTCGTTTATAAGTTAGCTATTCAAAGATACAATTAAATGTCCGCAGGATTTCAAAAGCATTGGTTTTGCTCAGGTTGCACTTCTTTAAATTACACTGTACACTGTTATTTTACAAATGGTTTGCTCTTATAGGCTAAACCTGTAAAATTGAGCCTGTAGTCAAGGATTACAGCGGTTTTTACCGAATGAGAAAACTGTCTATTTTTTCCATTTACAGGCATTACATACGACTATGCATTTGCTGGTGACTCAAGCTCGAATGAAAACCAAACCAACTATGACTTCAAAGACAGAAATATCCATGACTTCATGCTAAAAATGAGAGACCAAAACAAGAGTGGACAAAGTAATACCAAGAGGGGTAGTGAGGGGAGGAATATTGACGAGACTTGGGCCGGACTTGGAATACATCAATATGGAATTGACTGGGGTTCCAAGTACAAAAGACAAGAAAAATGCTGCGACAATTTCAGCTGATGATGGAGATTTTGTATCAATGTCAAATAATGATAGAGAGTATGAAGAACCAATAGAGGATGGAGGTGCTCCTGATACAGCACACGGGATCTATCAAGAACCAATAGAGGATGGAGGTGCTCCTGATACAGCACACGGGGTTTATGAAGAACCAATAGAGGATGGAGGTGCTCCTGATACAGCACACGGGGTCTATCAAGAACCAATAGAGGATGGAGGTGCTCCTGATACAGCACACGGGGTCTATGAAGAACCAATAGAGGATGGAGGTGCTCCTGATACAGCACACGGGGTCTATCAAGAACTTAAGGATAACAATGTGGTGTCAGAATACCAGTCATTAGACAAGCATACAAGAAAGTGAAACTGAATTGACCCTCTCAAAATTATCGTGGATGCGAGGCTAACATGAAACACAAAAGAAATCACACTTTTTCTCGATGGAATTTTTGGCATTTCTTTCGTATTTCCATGTTAGCCTCGCATTCAAGTTAATTGAGAGAAGGGTCCATTTCATGGCAGCTTGTACGTCAAAGTGTACTGAGAAAGCTATCACTGATATAAAGCTCCTAATTTGAGATAGTTCGATTAAGAAAAAATGGTAAAAGAGTGTTGTTGTTAGCTTTACTGATTACTTCGCTTTATATTGTATTTCCCTAGTTTATAATCTTTTTCGCAATGAATTCAGATTTTATCCCAAATGATTTTTATACTAAATCTAAATGGTATAGGAAACGAAACCAAACTTTGATTAGTTTTCATATAAGCTCGGCTTCAGGACTCCTAACACCAAATACAGTTCTTTGTAAACATTTACAATCGTATTTTGAATCTATCTATTTCTATTTCTCTTTTAAGTTTTCAATATAATTAATATTGATTTGTATATTACTGGTGTGAAATAATGAATTTTATAAATGAATTTCTAATAAATGATAAATGAAATTCTGCGAAATATTTGGAAATAAAAGAGCTATAGCTTTGTCTCTAATTTCAGTGACAGCTTCAGTATTTTATACTTTATGTCGCAGCTTTAATTGATGGAATTGAATTTTTTGAGGTTTCATAATGCTTAAAAGGAATATGAAATTCCGAGAATGAGAGCAAGTAAGTGACCTGTTTTCCAAGAGGTAGGTACTGAATATAACACACCTGCGTGGATTCATGGGTATGACACAGGAAACCCAAATACATCACAAACCCGACTAAAACTATTTTTAAGACAAGGTATTCCTTTTGAAAATTTCTTGAGAGCTACGACAAAAAGGAGCTAGCTGACCTTTTTCCCATCTCGAATACAACAATTTATTTGCTTAAGTTCTTTGAATCTTTGTCGCGCAAGTAATAAAGTTGGGTCCCTGTGGTGTGGTTGATTGACGTCTAATAAAGAGTAATTTTAAATATTGGCCTCCTTGTCGACTTCCGGTGAAAAATCAAGAACCAGAAAGTGAAACTATAATATATTCATTATTTGTCGTAATAAATACCAGAAGTCAGAATCCATGGAGGTCTTGAATTCTTTCAACAATATCGTCGGTTTTGTTTTCTTGACAACACAGTTTTATTTTGTTGTCAGTCAAGAAATGATTACAATAATACGAAACTCTGGTGATGGAGATCCATGGAATGACTTGGATCAGTTTAAACTTCCTGACTCGAAATGCAGTAGCGAAGGCTGTTATAACTGGAAGGCTTACCCTGATTCACAGCCCTGTCATTGTAAATGTTCCAATGCTCAGTCAGCCACATTTAGTTTCTACTCTGGATCCTGGACATGTTTGGCTAACACTGAAGTCAGAAAACAAACAGGTTTGTTTACAAGTCAGGGATTGATTGAGTTCTATCTATCTATTTCCGCTCACTAGTTCGACTCTATAGATTACTTATCATCAGATGCGAAGTTGAAGCGAAACTAAAATTTTTTATTTTTTTTTTATTTAAGTCAATATTTATCCAGGAATGTCCAGTTTAGCAAGGCTAGTTTAAATGGAGTCCTGTAAATGAACTTTAATATTTCAATCACGTTAGTCACCAAAGATCATGGCAAACATTTCATATCAAACAAAAGCTTTTGATACAAACTGCAACTTAAGGATGCTCACAGGAGGTGAAACTGCATGTAACTGGTGAAAGAGCTCAAGTCCATCAATAGTTAGTAATCAGTCGAAACATGTAAAACGTATGTACCCATAATCCTTGCCAGTCTCAGCTTTGTAGGTTTTTGGTGACTAACTTTATTGAAATAAGTATAAGTATGCAGCTAATTCAATTGAAATTATCGCTGAAAAAAGCCTAAAGCTTTGAGAGTGAAATCCTGAAATTTATTTCATCGTGGCTGATTATTACCTGACAATAAGAAACTCACTGTATGCTTGCAAATTTTACAGCTTGGACATGTATTCCTTTTAAAATTCTTAGATAGCTTACAGTGAAGTTTGTAGGTAAACCAAAGATAAATGATAGGCTTTAGGCTATTTTCAGCGACCTTTTCTCTCATGGATTTGTCTATAGTAACTGAAATATAAGTTTATCGAATGGTTGATGTTCACTCCAGTATTCTGGCTTTATGCAGTTGCTATTTTCATAACATGGCCGATTATATTCAAAACCACAACAAATTAACTTTTATGATCACGAAGTTTAGAATAAAGAGAATTTAATCTCTGATTTAAGATCGTGAAAGGAAAACTTCTGTCTCATGAAGTTACCATTTTTTACCAGGCATGCTCTGTAAATACAAGTTCCAAGACGAACAAGATCGCTACCCGCTCAGAATCGTGGAGCAAAGTAAACAATACGACGTAATTCTGCCTTCTACTGGATGTTCAGTTGATGAAATGACATCTCGGTACTTTACGTGTGATGGCAGGTGGGCTGGGATCGATTCAAAGTCGTTCAGCCGATGGTTTAGCATCCAGCAAAAGAAAGTAAGTAAATACTCACAGACAAGTACAGACTGATAATACATTACAAAACTGACAGAGTGTAACGAAAATCTCGGTACTTCGTGTGATGGTAGGTAGGCTGGGATCGATTCACAATGGTTAAGCATCAAGTACAAAAGACTATCCGAAAATCGTTCTATATACGAAGTAATTAAAAATTCATAAACAAGGATGTGAATGATCAGTTATATTTCTTAAAGCTAAATTTTCCCTGAAAACATTTCGAGCTCCAGGCGGGACTTGAACCCTTGAAGAAACGTAATTCACATCTTTGGATATTTACCAAGCACGAAAAACACCTTAATATTCAAAACTGGACAAGCTGCAGAAAGTAGACGATTCTACTTCTCAATGCAACACAAAAAAGAGCGTATATTACAAGCACAAAAACCTTTTACAACTTGCAACAATGTTTTTATCGAAACAAGTGTTCTTGAATAAGAAGAATATAGCGGTTCAGAAAGTATCATCTTTTTTGCCATTTCCTTAAAATATAATGCACTTGTTCATCCATTAGGTTCAAATTGGTTCTAATATTAGTACCGCCTTGCTGGGTAGGATAATCAGTCTGAGTATCACATGTCCACAAGAACACTCTTGTCTCTTATTCAAGCTTAACGGAACATTACAGTGTAAGTACAAAAAATAAATCTCATTTACTTTTCTTTGATAGCATCCGGTTAGCTTTAAGTTTCAATTACGTCGGCTTCAGGTGCTGAAAACGTCACATCTATAATAACAAGTCCAAGCTCTGCAATAACCTCACCTACAACAAAAGCTTCTGTTACAACACCAGCAACAGCGGCAACATCAGTTCCAAATGTAAGTAATGAACTATCGAATCACTTATGGTGCATTGAACGGAAATTGTAATTTGTAAACTGCCTGCTAGAAATGACTTTTTAAATTTTAGGCTACAGCAAATCCAAATGATAATGGGGAAAAAGGAAAAGCAGAAACAAGTGGACATTCGTGGACCGTGATTGGTGTCGTGGTTACCTTGGTGATCATTGTTGTCATAGTGATAGTGATAGTGGCATACGTGTACCGTAAGCGAAAAAGGTATGCTTCTGATCATTTATAAAGATCACTGACCAAAATCAGTGCTATCCAAGACATTGAGTGCTTCGCGCGGAATTTTATTATACGCCGCACGACAAAATAGGGTTTTTGGGGAGGTCAATCAAAGTGTTTCCGTGACATTGTCTAAAAAAAAAAAGTTTTCAAGGGCACGTGCCTATGGAATGTCATGGAAACGCCTTGATTGACGTCCACCAAAACCTACTTCTTTGCGACGACGATCGATTCTGCAAGTGCTAGCGAGAAGCACTGTAAACACGAGACCAACATTTTACTTTCTATTTCAGGGGTGAATCGGTGTGGCTCGTAGATTACATCTCTTACCGTGGTAAGATACTCACTCTTGTTTTCTTTACCGGTATAATCTATATATTGTACGGCATGCCTGCTTTCTGCCGGGAACCCGGGATAGAATTGATTTTGGAATTTACAGATATACCATCAAGGAAATAGTTAGAACCTTTTCATTTTTGAAGTTTCCGAATGCATTGAATTTCTTCTTAATCGCAGTCAGGAAATCAAGATCAATTAACCAAACCGAAGAAGAAGACGGCGGATGAAACGCAAGAAGACCCGGAATATGCTGAGGTCACTGAAGAACAACGAAGGGACGTACCAGTTGATCAGGCAGGAGGTAACCGCTGAATTTGATAACCACAGATTCATTTATACAGGTTTAGCCTCGTTTATAAGTTAGCTATTCAAAGATACAATTAAATGTCCGCGGGATTTCAAAAGCATTGGTATTGCTCAGGTTACACTTCTTACACTGTACACTGTTAGTTTACAAATGGTTTGCTCTTATAGGCTAAACCTAAAACAATGATCCTGTACTCAAGGATTAAAGCGGTTTTTACCGAATGAGAAAACTGTATATTTTTTCCATTTACAGGCATTACATACGACTATGCATTTGCTGGTGACTCAAGCTCGAATGAAAACAAAACCAACTATGACTTCAAAGACAGAAATATCCATGACTTCATGCTAAAGATGAGAGACCAAAACAAGAGTGGACAAAGTAATACCCAGAGGGGTAGTGAGGGGAGGAATATCGACGAGAGTGGGCCGGACTTGGGATACATCAATATGGAATTGACTGGGGTTCCAAGTACAAAAGACAAGAAAAATGCTGCGACAATTTCAGCTGATGATGGAGATTTTGTATCAATGTCAAATAATGATAGAGAGTATGAAGAACCAATAGAGGATGGAGGTGCTCCTGATACAGCACACGGGGTCTATGAAGAACCAATAGAGGATGGAGGTGCTCCTGATACAGCACACGGGGCCTATCAAGAACTTAAGGATAACAATGTGGTGTCAGAATACCAGTCATTAGACAAGCATACAAGAAAGTAAAACTGAATTGACCCTTCTCAAAATTATCTTGGATGCGAGGCTAACATGAAACACAAAAGAAATCACACTTTTTCTCGATGGAATTTGTGGCATTTCTTTCGTATTTCCATGTTAGCCTCGGATTCAAGTTATTTTTCAGAAGGGTCCATTCCATGGTAGCTTATACGTCAAAGTGTACTGAGAAAGCTATCACTGATATAAAGCTCCTAATTTGAGATAGTTCGATTAAGAAAAAATGGTAAAAGAGTGTTGTTGTTAGCTTTACTGATTACTTCGCTGTACATTGTATTTCCCTCGTTTATAATCTTTTTCGCAATGAATTCAGATTTTATCCCAAATACTTTTATACTAAATATAAATGGCATAGGAAACGTAACCAAACTTTGATTAGTTTTCATATGAGCTCGGCTTCAGGACTCCTAACACCTAATACAGTTCTTTGTAAACATTTAGAATCGTATTGTGAATTTATCTATATCTATAGTTATCTTTTAAGTTGTCAATATAATTAATATTGATTTGTATATTACTAGTGTGAATTAATAAATTTCATAAATGAATTTCTTTCGTACGACCCAAAAAATGCCATAAATTACCGTCATCTAATGCAAAACGAGCACGGTGACCCCACTTTTTTATTTTATTTTTGGAATGAGTAGCATTAACTTAATAACTGTGCGAAGTTTTATTCAAATTCTATGTTCGGATCTATTACTACGGAATTACCTTCAGTTGTCAATATAGTTAATATTGATTTGTATATTACTGGTGTGAATTAATAAATTTTATAAATGAATTTCCAATAAATGATTAATGAATTTCTGCGAAATATTTGGAAATAAAAGAACTATATCTTTGTCACTAATTTCATTGACAGCTTCAGTATTTTATACTTTATGTCGCAGCTATATTCTATGGAATTGAAATTTTTGAGGTTTCATAATGCTGAAAAGGAATATGAAATTCCGAGAATGAGAGCAAGTAAGTGACCTGTTTTCCAAGAGGTAGGTACTAAATATAACACACTTGCGTGGATTCATGGGTATGACACAGGAAACCCAAATACATCACAAACCCGACTGAAACTAACTAAGATAAGGTATTTCTATGAAAATTTCTTGAGAGCTACGACAAAAAGTAGCTAGCTGACCTTTTTTTCCATCTTGAATACAACATTTTATTTGCTTCGGTTCTTTGACTCTTTGTCGCACAAGTAATAAAGTTGGGGTCCCTGTGGTGTGGTAAGATTGACGTCTAATAAAGAGTAATTTTAAATATTGGCCTCCTTGTCGACTTCCGGTGAAAAATCAAGAACCAGAAAGTGAATCTAAAATATGCATATTATTTGTCGTTATAAGTACGAGAAGTCAGAATCCATGGAGGTCTTGAGTTCTTTCAACAATATCGTCTGTTATGTTTTCTTGACAACACAGTTTTATTTTGTTGTCAGTCAAGAAATGATGACAATAATACGAAACCCTGGTGATGGAAATCAATGGACTGACTTGGATCATTTTAAACTTCCTGACTCTAAATGCAGTAGCGTTTACTGCACAGAAAGGAATGCTCACCCTGATTCACAGCCCTGTCATTGTGAATGTTCCGATTTTAAGTCAGCCACATTTGGTTTCTACTCTGGATCCTGGACATGTTTGGCTAACACTGAAGTCAGAAATCAAATAGGTTTGTTTACAAGTCAGGGATTGATTGAGTTCTATCTATCTATTTCCGCTCAACAGTTCGACTCTATAGATTACTTATCATGCGGTTATACTTATGTCTCTACCAGGGAAATGTTTAAAGCGAAACTAAAATGCACATATATATCACCTTTTCAATGATGGATTTGAACAAAATACCAGTTTATCGAGTTGATGTGTACTCCAGTATTCAGTTAGGTTTATATTCAGGTGCTTGTTTTCATAACATGCTTCATTTGTTTTTCAAAACAACAACTAATTAAATTCTATGATCATGAAGTTTACCATAAGGTAAATTTGATCACTGATTTGTGGTTTAGAATCGAATGAAAGGGAAACTTCCGTCTCATACTTACTGTTTACCAGGCAGGATCTGTAAATACAAGTTCCAAAACGAACAAGATCACTACCCGCTCAGAATTTTGAAGCAAGGTAAAAAATACGACGCAGTTCTGACTTCTGATGGATGTTCAGTTGATAAAATGACATCTCGGTACTTTACGTGTGATGGTAGGTGGGCTGGGATCGATTCACAGTCGTTCAGCCAATGGTTTAGCATCCAGCAAAAGAAAGTAAGTAAATATTCATAAACAAGTACAGACTGATAATACTTTACAAAACTGACAGAGTGTAACGAAAATCTTCATACATATTTGACATTCAACAACAACCACTTAGACTTTTAGGATGTATCTGGCATGTGCTACCTGTTATATAATACTTTAATTTCTACGCTTTTTACGAATATATAAGTTATTTCAAGACAATAATGCATCATGGGTAATCAGGATAACATGGCCGCCGATTACAGTAAATGTATGGAGAAATGAAGAGTCCGTTCATGTCCACTGATTGCTTTAACAGAGAAAATAACTACAGTAATCTGTTAGCCTATGCCATTTGACCATATCAAATGAAAATCAGTGTCTAAATTGTTCTGAGTCTTCAAATATCTAAACTTCAAATCGCCATACATTTCCTCTTATTTCGTAGTCCTTAAACAAATCGGCCGCCATGTTGTCCTGATTATCAATGTTATTGATCCACGCCGTGGAGCTAGGGACTGATTCTTCAGTTGCTGACTACATCGGCGTTGGGTTAGATCGAAATAGAACCGCGATGGGGAGAGATAGGCAAGGGAAGCAGGTTGCTGAGTAGACAGTACTTCTACTTCCCAGTGCAACAAAAATTAGAGCATACAAGCTGGGACACCGTATGTCACAAGCACAAAAAACTCGAGCGTATACAACTTATTGCAAAAACGTGTTTGTTTTTGGCGAAACAAATTGCACGTGTATATGCATGCACATGTACAATTTGCAAAGTGTATATCAACTGCGCCTTTTGTTAACTTCCAAATAAGAATAATAATTTCAGAAAGTATCATCTTTTTTGCATTTCGAATTCATTAAAATATATTGCACTTGTTAATTCCTTAGGTTCAAATTGGTTCTAATAGTAGTACCGACTTGTTGGGTAGGATAATCAGTCTGAGTATCAGATGTCCACAAAAGCACTCTTGTCTCTTATTCAAGCTTCAAGGAACATTTCAGTGTAAGTACAAAAAACTTATTTGCTTGCCTTTGATAGCATCCTTAGCTTTAAGTTTCAATTACGTCGGCTTCAGGTGCTGAAAACGTCACAGCTATAATAACCAGTCCAAGTTCTGCAATACCTTCACCTACAACAAAAGCTTCTGTTACAACACCAACAACATCACCTGCAAATGTAAGTAATGGGCTATCTATCACTTATATTGTGCATTGAACGAAAATTTTGTAAAGCCTGCTAGAAATGTCTTTTTAATTTTAGGCCCCAGCAAACCCAAATGATGATGGAAAAAAAGGAAAATCGAAAGCAAGTGGAGGTTCGTCAACCGTGGTTGGTGTTGTGGTTACCTTGGTGATCATTGTTGTCATAGTGATAGTGATAGTGGCATACATGTACCGCAAGCGAAAAAGGTTGGTTTCTTATCATTCATAAAAAAACACTGAAGAAAATCAGTGCTATACATGAAAAATATTGATGAAAGGAATGTCACATGCAGGATGCATTTGAGTATACAAACTTGTAATACTACTCACTGCCAATTGTAAACTGCACCTACTTTACATTATAACTTTGACAATGCGAACACCGATTTCTTGGCAGCCCTGTGCCACAATATGGCTGCCCTGTGCCACAGGTTTTTCTTTTGACGACGCTCTACCGAATCTGGTAAATAATTAGCCATTTCTTACTGTCTATAGCGACATTGAACTGCTGGAAATGGCGCTATATAAATATATTATATTATTATATATTATTATTATTATTATTATTATTATTATTATTATTATTATTATTATTATTATTATTATTATTATTATTATTATTATTATGACAAACATAGTGGAAATCATGATGTGCTTCTTAAAACTATTCTTTTTGACGTGAAATTCATTAACATATTGGAGGTAATTATATCATAACTTAAATACGCAACATTCAAGTCAAGATCACCATTCAACTATTCATCGCCTCATGTAGAATCAACATGGGGTTAGGTGCACTTTAATAGGGAACTGAAATTGATGAAATCATTTTACTTTCTATTTCAGGGGTGAATCAGTGTGGCTCGTAGATTACATCTCTTCCCGTGGTAAGATATACTCACTCTTGTTCATTTTACCGACGCATTTATATATATATATATTAAGATCTTTTTCTAACCAGTATACAGGTTGCTCTCTGGGATAAAAAAGATTGATTATTTGATACTATCATTTATCATATGAAATAGAGTGTGATATTGAGTGACATCAAAATGATAAAATTGATATCTGCTCTCCCACCAGTGGTCAGTGGGGATACGATTTATATCAACACTGGTGGTGTCAAATTTCGGGTTTTTGCTCAGCAAGTTTCAAATTCTCCATAATTTTTTTTGAGATACGAATTTTATCTTCTTGTGCTGATATTCTCTCTCACTGGTTCGCTGCGCTCACTCGTGAGAGATAATATCACTAAACACTCGAAGATAAAAATTCGTATGTCCGCGCGACCATGTAATATCTTCTATATACAAGCCATCAATGAATTAGTAGTTAGGACCTTTATTACAAAAATATGGATTGAATTCTTAATCGCAGTCAGGAAATCAAGATCAACACAACCGAAGAAGAAGACCGCGGATGAAACGCAAGAAGACCCGGAATATGCTGAAATCCCTGAACAACAACGAAGGAACGTACCAGTTGATCAGGCAGGAGGTAAACCGTAATGCTCAAACATATCCCAGTCCAGTTATAATTTTGGAAACAAAAATGAAAATATAAGCTTGTGTCATAACGACATTGTGGATTACCATCGTAATTGGCAATTTGTCTATGACGTCACTGTGCACACGGATGAACGCGCGCTGACATGTACGTCAAACAACAGCGTGAATAAATCTCGTCTTGCAAGACTTCAGTCTGATAAGTCATATAGCGACGACTTCAAGACAACTTGTGCCATGATTTTTACCCCAAGTATGTCACTGCCAGTTTATCAAAACACATCCCACATGGGAAGAAGTGACTAGGGTGTTTTAGCAACAGAATCGATAAATTGGGTTTGCTGGTCATAGCAAGGGGTTCTGTATTGGTCTAAAGGGGAGTCATGGCTCACAACCCCGGCGGATCCCGGCGTCAAATTTCTTGTTTAACAGATGTTTTAAATTATTCTCGTTTGAAAGCCTCGACACCATATTCCCATCCGAGGTTCCTCAGTTTACCATGCTCAACCTTGTTATGTATTCTTTATTCACATTTCAAGATATATACAGCTACGCATTTGACGATCCACAAACAGCATACATCGCACCCCAACCAGCACCATATAACAGACTGGTGTATAATCAAAACAGGGCTGATCAGGAAGGGGCGGTATACTCAACAGCGGATGATGGACCAGTGTATAATGTACTTGAACGTCCCCCAACTGAGAACCATATCATGGTGACCTCAGAGAGTACCATGAATGAGGGACCTCCCTCTGAAGACCTTGAACCAGAGTATCATGTCCTTGAAGGGCCCGATACAACCATGAATGAGGGACCTCCCTCTCAAGACCTTGAACCAGAGTATCATGTCCTTGAAGGCCCCGATATAACAGATAAGAAAACAGACTCTCCTCTCAATGGAAACACTGAAGTAAGAGCCTCGATTGGGACAGCCAATCCTAGCGAACCTCAGACTGATCACGTGGCTCCAAAAGAAAGAAGAAAGCCTCCGAGTCCACCAAGAAAAAGATGATCTTCAAAGTAATTGGAGGTTATGTGTTTTATAAAACAGAGATCATCTGTGCGAATTATAAACTAAGTAAGAGCAGAAAGAAAAACAAGATCTTCAAAATATGATCTCGAAAGTAACAGACCTCTGTACCTTTGGTATAATGTTTTCCCATTTCAGACCACGTGTCATTCTCTTGAGAATAATATTCTTTGTTTGAGTTGTATCCATATTCATGTGTCTTCTCGTGCGCAGTCGTTAAGCAAAGAAATTATACTCTAGGGAATGACACGTGGACTGAAATGGGAAACGCCCAACTGAAGGTAAATAGATCTTAAAAACAGAGACTAACTTAACATGGCCAGGAATAGCGGTCATCCTGAACCCGCTGTACGTCAGCGGATTTCACCATGGTAATAGAATGGAAAAAGATGGGGCTGATGGAAATGTACGGGACGAAATAGGTCTCATGTAAAAGACTTTTACAAGCAGCTGCATAATTTTTCTTCGGATATTCCATATGAAACGTGACACAGGACTCTCAAGACATATTCCAAAAGCTTTATAGTTGAGCGAATAATTGCAAAAAGAATGCAGAATGCATATTGCAACCTCTGTCACACTATCAGTAAGCCGGATTGTGTTCTATGCATAATTTAACCGACAAGCTTACATAAGATATTTCTATACTACATTATGTAGCTTAAATTTATCAAATCACAATAAACTTTCAAAAAGTGGCAAGACAATGCTTTCATAGTTCTCAGGGCAAATTTAATGGCAATCTATAAAGTCTGTGAGGAAAATAGGCAATCACGCACCCTTTGACGAGAGTGGGCCGGACTTGGGATACATCAATATGGAATTGACTGGGGTTCCAAGTACAAAAGACAAGAAAAATGCTGCGACAATTTCAGCTGATGATGGAGATTTTGTATCAATGTCAAATAATGATAGAGAGTATGAAGAACCAATAGAGGATGGAGGTGCTCCTGATACAGCACACGGGGTATATTAAGAACCAATAGAGGATGGAGGTGCTCCTGATACAGCACACGGGGTATATCAAGAACCAATAGAGGATGGAGGTGCTCCTGATACAGCACACGGGGTATATCAAGAACCAATAGAGGATGGAGGTGCACCTGATACAGCACACGGGGTATATCAAGAACCAATAGAGGATGGAGGTGCTCCTGATACAGCACACGGGGTATATCAAGAACCAATAGAGGATGGAGGTGCTCCTGATACAGCACACGGGGTATATCAAGAACCAATAGAGGATGGAGGTGCTCCTGATACAGCACACGGGGTATATCAAGAACCAATAGAGGATGGAGGTGCACCTGATACAGCACAGGGGGTATATCAAGAACCAATAGAGGATGGAGGTGCTCCTGATACAGCACACGGGGTATATCAAGAACCAATAGAGGATGGAGGTGCACCTGATACAGCACACGGGGTATATCAAGAACCAATAGAGGATGGAGGTGCTCCTGATACATCACACGGGGTATATCAAGAACCAATAGAGGATGGAGGTGCTCCTGATACAGCACACGGGGTCTATCAAGAACTTAAGGATGGAGGCTTTCTCGTTTGCTGCACCCCATCTCTGGAATAGCTTACCAGATGACGTTAAAAACGCTGAGAGTACTGAACGCTTCAAGTCATTATTGAAAACTCATCTTTTTTTACTTAGTCATAACTAATCTGTTAATCTTTATTTTTATTATTATTACTATTTATTTACACATCTTTTATCTATTTATTATTTTTAAAAGCATAGAGATCGTAGTTATATGCGTTTTTAAGAAACTATCATTATTATTATTATTATTATTATCATTGTTATTATTATCATTATTATCATGATTATTTATGCTAAAATTTAGGTCCTGGAACTTTTTATATTAGTTTTTTTTTTCCCTTATATATAAGATTTTTATACATTTTCTATGATTTATGTTATAGTCTTAGGATATATCCTCATGATTTATATATTTCCTTTTAATATTACATGTAAATAGATATTTTTTAGTATTAATTCTTTTTTTTAGATTCTATAAATCATTAGTATCTTTATTATTCTTCAAAATCACTGTTAATATTTTCGTGTCTTTTTTTTTATTATCATTATTATTATTAATATTATTATTATTATTATAACAATGTGGTGTCAGAATACCAGTCATTAGACAAGCATACAAGAAAGTGAAACTGAATTGACCCTTCTCAAAATTATCTTGGATGCGAGGCTAACATGAAACACAAAAGATATCACACTTTAATTTTCTCGATAGAATTTGTGGCATTTCTTTCGTATTTCCATGTTAATTTTGAGAAGGGTCCATTCCATGGTAGCTTATACGTCAAAGTGTACTGAGAAAGCTATCACTGATATATAGCTCCTAATTTGAGATAGTGAGATTAAGAAAAAATAGTAAAAAAGTGTTGTTGTTAGCTTTACTGATTACTTCGCTGTACATTGTATTTCCCTAGTTTATATTCCTTTTTGCAATGAATTCAGATTTTATCCCAAATACTTTTTATACTAAATCTAAAAGGCATAGGAAACGAAACCAAACTTTGATTAGTTTTCATATAAGTTCGGCTTCAGGACTCCTAACACCAAATACAGTTCTTTGTAAACATTTAGAATCGTATTGTGAATTTATCTATATCTATAGTTATCTTTTAAGTTGTCAATATAATTAATATTGATTTGTATATTACTGGTGTGAATTAACAAATTTTATGAATGAATTTCTGATAAATGATTAATGAATTTCTGTGAAATATTTGTATAGGAAATCGCACGACCTCGAGTACAATTTGGAAATTAATAGGTACGAGTAATGTTTTGAAAGTTCTTGTAATTGCACGAGCCTTTAGGCGAGTGCAATTAAAGAACTTTCAAAACATTACGAGTGCCTATTAATTCCAAATTGTACGAGAAGGTCGTGCGATTTTTTATTTATAGTTCACTCGACAAAATTTTATAAAACATGCGAAGCGAAGGCATTGATCCATCTTCATTGCCTTTGACTCTATATGACCGACCCTTCTCCAAGAACGCTAAGTCAAGAACAGCATAGAAAGTGTTAACGTTGCTGTAAAACCTTTTTAGATTAGTATTTTATGTATGATTTGAACTACAAAATACTAGAAAATAATTTTACATCTCAAGTAAAAAGCCATTTTAATGCATGTTTACAACTATTGAATGACAGTATTGACAGCTAAACAGCGAATCAAGAAGCGACTTTTCTTTGAAAACGTACTGTGTGAAAACTAAGCCAAAGTTGAGAGTTTACAGTTCGCTAATTTAAGTTTTTTTCCTCTTAGCATTTGCTAATAACTGCTAAAACACAATTTCAAAAATACTTTCTTTGAAAACAAGTTAGCTGGACAACATCAAAAGGGATAAAAGCGACAAATATGTCGTTCAAGTTAAGAGTTTTGAAGTACAGCTTGCCGTGAACGAGTCGCCAGTGATCAGACCATGTGCTTTGGATATTATTCCCTCCTGTAGCTTGAAGAATTTCGCTGCTATTTTCTTTGAATGGTGAATTATCTGAAGATTTTATTATTTCAAGACTGGATTGACAACTTAGGATCAATTAACTTGTGATAATAGCTGAATTCGTCTCTCTACAACTACTCGACAGTTTGCCGGTAAGATTTGATCTTAACTATTTTCAAAACAAAAAACAAGCCTCTACTCGCTGTGTTTTTTCGCTAAACGGAAAGAAATTTGCTTTAAAACTATTGTTAGCTGTTTTCTACATATTGTACAATTATTGTAGATGTGGTGTTGAATATATTTTTCGAGAAGACCACAGAAGACAACAGGTAGTAAAACTCCAACTCAAATTGTTTGGCGAAAACTAGAAAGAAAAACCAACTATCTACTACAAAACATGATTTATTACGTCTTGAATTTGTCTAGTTATCATAATTTGAGGCCTTCCTATGTGTGTATTAAACAGTTTTCTGAAATTTTTGTATTTTAATCTATAAAACACTGATTTTTTTTGGGAATTTCACTCATTTCACTAGGGAAATTTGCCGCTTTTGGCCGTGTTTCCATAGCGACCTAATTGGTACTCCCGCGGAGTACCAATTAACGCTCTAATTGTACTCCTCTAGACCAATCAGAATCGAGTAATTTTGTCGTGCGTACTATAAAGAAATAAAAGAACTATAGCTTTGTCACTAATTTCATTGACAGCTTTAGTATTTTATACTTTATGTCGCAGCTCTAATTTATGGAATTGAAATTTTTGAGGTTTCATAATGCTGAAAAGGAATATGAAATTCCGAGAGTGAGAGCGAGTAAGTGACTTTTTTTCCAAGAAGCAGCAGGTACTGAATATAACACACTTGCGTGGATTCATAGGTATGACACAGGAAACCCAAATACATTACAAACCCGACTGAAACTAACTAAGATAAGGTATTTCTTTGAAACTTTCTTGAGAGCTACGACAAAAGTAGCTAGCTGACCTTTTTTTCCATCTCACTGAATACAACATTTTATATGCTTCGGTTCTTTGACTCTTTGTCGCGCAAGTAATAAAGTTGGGGTCCCTGTGGTGTGGTAAGATTGACGTCTAATTAACAATTAGAAGACGAACTCGAGATTTCTATCGGCTGATAGTTGACGAGGGGCTCCGACCCCGAGTCAACTATCAAAGCCGATAGAAATCGAGAGTGAGTCTTCTAATTGTTTTAGTAAAAATCTCAACTAAACTATACTATACTAAACTAAACTAAACTTCACAAAAGCGCGAAGGAAAAGCCGCCATTTTTTTCAAAACAAGTCCGGCTTTCTCTACCCACTATCTATCGGCTGATAGATAGTGAGTACGTTAGCCAATCAGAATGCAGGATTTGCAATAGTATAGTAGTAGAATTTTACTAATAAAGATTAGAAAAAACCTACTAATGGTCTATCACCAATCGAGCCCTGTGATTGGCTGAGCTACTAGGGGTCTATTAGTGATAGACTTCTAGTAGCGAAAAGCGCCGGTTTTGAAAACCAAAAAAAATATATTTATAGCAAAATCCAAAACTTTTTGCATCCTTTTATTGGACCGATTAGTAGGTTTTTACTAAAACAATTAGACCTCTCACCCTCATGGCCTACGAGTCAATAGACCATTCGGCCTTCGGCCTCATGGGCTATTGACTCGTAGACCATTCGCACTCGAGGACTAATTGTTAAGTAATTTTAAATATTGGCCTCCTTGTCGACTTCCGGTAAAAAATCAGAAAGTGAAACTAAAATATGCATATTATTTGTCGTATATAATAGATACGAGAAGTCTGAATCCATGGAGGTCTTGAATTCTTTCAACAATATCGTCTGTTTTGTTTTCTTGACAACACAGTTTTATTCTGTTGTCAGTCAAGAAATGATTACAATAATACGAAACCCTGGTGATGGAAATCAATGGAATGACTTGGATCAGTTTAAACTTCCTGACTCGAAATGCAGTAGCTTTGACTGCACAGAATGGAAAGCTCGATCACACTGTTTCGAGAGACTGTTATTGTAGATGTTCCTATTATAAGTCAGCCACATTTGGTTTCTACTCTGGATCCTGGACATGTCTGGCTAACACTAAAGTCAGAAAACAAACAGGTTTGTTTACAAGTCAGGGATTGATTGAGCTCTATCTATCTATTTCTGCTCACCGGTTCGACTCTATAAATCCCTTATCCGTGATCAGCTGCGAAGTTAAAGCGAAACTAAAATGCACTTTAATATTTCAATCAATTTAGTCACCAAAGACTTACAAAACTGAAACCGCTAAGGATCATGGCAAACATTTCATATCAAACAAAAGATTTTGCGGATACAAACTGCAGCTTGAGGATGCTCACAGGAGGTGAAACTGTAACTGGTGAAAGAGCTCAAGTCCATCAATAGTTAGTAATCAGTCGAAACATGTAAAACGTATGTACCCATAATCCTTGCCAGTCTCAGCTTTGTAGGTTTTTGGTGACTAACTTTATTGAAATAAGTATACAGCTAGTTCAATTAAAATTGTCGCTGAAAAAAGCCTAAAGCTTTGAGAGTGGAATCCTGAAATTTATTTCATCGTGGCTGATTATTAAATTACCTGACAATAAGAAACTCACTTTATGCTTTCAAATTCTACGGCTTGGACATGTATTCCTTAATTCTTAGATAGCTTACAGTGAAGTTTGTAGGTAAACAAAAGATAAATGATAGGCTTTAGGCTATTTTCAGCGACCTTTTCTCTCATGGATTTGTCTATAGTAACTGAAATATAAGTTTATCGAATGCTTGATGTTCACTCCAGTATTCTGGCTTTATGCAGTTGCTATTTTCAGAACATGGCCGATCATATTTTTCAAAACCACAACAAATTAACTTTTATGATCACGAAGTTTAGAATAAAGAGAATTTAATCTCTGAATTAAGATCATGAAAAGGAAACTTCTGTCTCTTAAAGTTACCAATTTTTACCAGGCAAGCTCTGTAAATACATGTTCCAATACGAACAAGACATCTATCCGCTCAGAATCTTGGAGCAAGGTAAACAATACGACGCAGTTCTGCCTTCTACTGGATGTTCAGTTGATCAAATGACATCTCGATACTTTACGTGTGATGGTAGGTTGGCTGGGATCGATTCACAATTGTTCAGCCGATGGTTTAGCATCTGGCAAAAGAAAGTAAGTAAATATTCACAGACAATTACACTGATAAGTTACAAAACTGATAGAGTGTAACGAAAATCTCGGTACTTCGTGTGATGGTAGGTGGGCTGGGATCGATTCACAGTCGTTTAACTATTGGTTACTAAGCATCCAGTACAAAAGACTATCCGAAAATCGTTATATATATACGGAGTAATTAAAAATTTATAAACAAAGATGTGAATGATCAGTTATATTTCTTAAAGCTAAATTTTCTCGGAAAAAATTTCGAGCCGCAGGCGAAACTTAATTCACATCTTTGAATATTTACCAAGCACGAAAAACACCTTAATATTCAAAACTGAACAAGCTGCAGAAAGTAGACGATTCTACTTCTCAATGCAACAAAAAAGAGCGTATGTTACAAGCACAAAAACCTTGTACAACTTGCAACAATGTTTTTATCGAAACAAGTGTTCTTAAATAAGAAGAATATAGCGGTTCATAAAGTATCATCTTTTTTGCCATTTCCTTAAAAAAAAATGCACTTGTTCATCCATTAGGTTCAAATTGGTTCTGGTATTAGTACCGCCTTGGTGGGTAGGATAATCAGTCTGAATATCACATGTCCAAAAGAACACTCTTGTCTCTTATTCAAGCTTAACGGAACATTACAGTGTAAGTACAAAAAATAAATCTCATTTACTTTTCTTTGATAGCATCCTTAACTTTAAGTTTCAATTACGTCGGCTTCAGGTGCTGAAAACGTCACATCTATAATAACAAGTCCAAGCTCTGCAATAACCTCACCTACAACAAAAGCTTCTGTTACAACACCAGCAACAGCGGCAACATCAGTTCCAAATGTAAGTAATGAACTATCGAATCACTTATGGTGCATTGAACGGAAATTGTAATTTGTAAACTGCCTGCTAGAAATGACTTTTTAAATTTTAGGCTACAGCAAATCCAAATGATAATGGGGAAAAAGGAAAAGCAGAAACAAGTGGACATTCGTGGACCGTGATTGGTGTCGTGGTTACCTTGGTGATCATTGTTGTCATAGTGATAGTGATAGTGGCATACGTGTACCGTAAGCGAAAAAGGTATGCTTCTGATCATTTATAAAGATCACTGACCAAAATCAGTGCTATCCAAGACATTGAGTGCTTCGCGCGGAATTTTATTATACGCCGCACGACAAAATAGGGTTTTTGGGGAGGTCAATCAAAGTGTTTCCGTGACATTGTCTAAAAAAAAAAAGTTTTCAAGGGCACGTGCCTATGGAATGTCATGGAAACGCCTTGATTGACGTCCACCAAAACCTACTTCTTTGCGACGACGATCGATTCTGCAAGTGCTAGCGAGAAGCACTGTAAACACGAGACCAACATTTTACTTTCTATTTCAGGGGTGAATCGGTGTGGCTCGTAGATTACATCTCTTACCGTGGTAAGATACTCACTCTTGTTTTCTTTACCGGTATAATCTATATATTGTACGGCATGCCTGCTTTCTGCCGGGAACCCGGGATAGAATTGATTTTGGAATTTACAGATATACCATCAAGGAAATAGTTAGAACCTTTTCATTTTTGAAGTTTCCGAATGCATTGAATTTCTTCTTAATCGCAGTCAGGAAATCAAGATCAATTAACCAAACCGAAGAAGAAGACGGCGGATGAAACGCAAGAAGACCCGGAATATGCTGAGGTCACTGAAGAACAACGAAGGGACGTACCAGTTGATCAGGCAGGAGGTAACCGCTGAATTTGATAACCACAGATTCATTTATACAGGTTTAGCCTCGTTTATAAGTTAGCTATTCAAAGATACAATTAAATGTCCGCGGGATTTCAAAAGCATTGGTATTGCTCAGGTTACACTTCTTACACTGTACACTGTTAGTTTACAAATGGTTTGCTCTTATAGGCTAAACCTAAAACAATGATCCTGTACTCAAGGATTAAAGCGGTTTTTACCGAATGAGAAAACTGTATATTTTTTCCATTTACAGGCATTACATACGACTATGCATTTGCTGGTGACTCAAGCTCGAATGAAAACAAAACCAACTATGACTTCAAAGACAGAAATATCCATGACTTCATGCTAAAGATGAGAGACCAAAACAAGAGTGGACAAAGTAATACCCAGAGGGGTAGTGAGGGGAGGAATATCGACGAGAGTGGGCCGGACTTGGGATACATCAATATGGAATTGACTGGGGTTCCAAGTACAAAAGACAAGAAAAATGCTGCGACAATTTCAGCTGATGATGGAGATTTTGTATCAATGTCAAATAATGATAGAGAGTATGAAGAACCAATAGAGGATGGAGGTGCTCCTGATACAGCACACGGGGTCTATGAAGAACCAATAGAGGATGGAGGTGCTCCTGATACAGCACACGGGGCCTATCAAGAACTTAAGGATAACAATGTGGTGTCAGAATACCAGTCATTAGACAAGCATACAAGAAAGTAAAACTGAATTGACCCTTCTCAAAATTATCTTGGATGCGAGGCTAACATGAAACACAAAAGAAATCACACTTTTTCTCGATGGAATTTGTGGCATTTCTTTCGTATTTCCATGTTAGCCTCGGATTCAAGTTATTTTTCAGAAGGGTCCATTCCATGGTAGCTTATACGTCAAAGTGTACTGAGAAAGCTATCACTGATATAAAGCTCCTAATTTGAGATAGTTCGATTAAGAAAAAATGGTAAAAGAGTGTTGTTGTTAGCTTTACTGATTACTTCGCTGTACATTGTATTTCCCTCGTTTATAATCTTTTTCGCAATGAATTCAGATTTTATCCCAAATACTTTTATACTAAATATAAATGGCATAGGAAACGTAACCAAACTTTGATTAGTTTTCATATGAGCTCGGCTTCAGGACTCCTAACACCTAATACAGTTCTTTGTAAACATTTAGAATCGTATTGTGAATTTATCTATATCTATAGTTATCTTTTAAGTTGTCAATATAATTAATATTGATTTGTATATTACTAGTGTGAATTAATAAATTTCATAAATGAATTTCTTTCGTACGACCCAAAAAATGCCATAAATTACCGTCATCTAATGCAAAACGAGCACGGTGACCCCACTTTTTTATTTTATTTTTGGAATGAGTAGCATTAACTTAATAACTGTGCGAAGTTTTATTCAAATTCTATGTTCGGATCTATTACTACGGAATTACCTTCAGTTGTCAATATAGTTAATATTGATTTGTATATTACTGGTGTGAATAAATAAATTTTATAAATGAATTTCCAATAAATGATTAATGAATTTCTGCGAAATATTTGGAAATAAAAGAACTATATCTTTGTCACTAATTTCATTGACAGCTTCAGTATTTTATACTTTATGTCGCAGCTATATTCTATGGAATTGAAATTTTTGAGGTTTCATAATGCTGAAAAGGAATATGAAATTCCGAGAATGAGAGCAAGTAAGTGACCTGTTTTCCAAGAGGTAGGTACTAAATATAACACACTTGCGTGGATTCATGGGTATGACACAGGAAACCCAAATACATCACAAACCCGACTGAAACTAACTAAGATAAGGTATTTCTATGAAAATTTCTTGAGAGCTACGACAAAAAGTAGCTAGCTGACCTTTTTTTCCATCTTGAATACAACATTTTATTTGCTTCGGTTCTTTGACTCTTTGTCGCACAAGTAATAAAGTTGGGGTCCCTGTGGTGTGGTAAGATTGACGTCTAATAAAGAGTAATTTTAAATATTGGCCTCCTTGTCGACTTCCGGTGAAAAATCAAGAACCAGAAAGTGAATCTAAAATATGCATATTATTTGTCGTTATAAGTACGAGAAGTCAGAATCCATGGAGGTCTTGAGTTCTTTCAACAATATCGTCTGTTATGTTTTCTTGACAACACAGTTTTATTTTGTTGTCAGTCAAGAAATGATGACAATAATACGAAACCCTGGTGATGGAAATCAATGGACTGACTTGGATCATTTTAAACTTCCTGACTCTAAATGCAGTAGCGTTTACTGCACAGAAAGGAATGCTCACCCTGATTCACAGCCCTGTCATTGTGAATGTTCCGATTTTAAGTCAGCCACATTTGGTTTCTACTCTGGATCCTGGACATGTTTGGCTAACACTGAAGTCAGAAATCAAATAGGTTTGTTTACAAGTCAGGGATTGATTGAGTTCTATCTATCTATTTCCGCTCAACAGTTCGACTCTATAGATTACTTATCATGCGGTTATACTTATGTCTCTACCAGGGAAATGTTTAAAGCGAAACTAAAATGCACATATATATCACCTTTTCAATGATGGATTTGAACAAAATACCAGTTTATCGAGTTGATGTGTACTCCAGTATTCAGTTAGGTTTATATTCAGGTGCTTGTTTTCATAACATGCTTCATTTGTTTTTCAAAACAACAACTAATTAAATTCTATGATCATGAAGTTTACCATAAGGTAAATTTGATCACTGATTTGTGGTTTAGAATCGAATGAAAGGGAAACTTCCGTCTCATACTTACTGTTTACCAGGCAGGATCTGTAAATACAAGTTCCAAAACGAACAAGATCACTACCCGCTCAGAATTTTGAAGCAAGGTAAAAAATACGACGCAGTTCTGACTTCTGATGGATGTTCAGTTGATAAAATGACATCTCGGTACTTTACGTGTGATGGTAGGTGGGCTGGGATCGATTCACAGTCGTTCAGCCAATGGTTTAGCATCCAGCAAAAGAAAGTAAGTAAATATTCATAAACAAGTACAGACTGATAATACTTTACAAAACTGACAGAGTGTAACGAAAATCTTCATACATATTTGACATTCAACAACAACCACTTAGACTTTTAGGATGTATCTGGCATGTGCTACCTGTTATATAATACTTTAATTTCTACGCTTTTTACGAATATATAAGTTATTTCAAGACAATAATGCATCATGGGTAATCAGGATAACATGGCCGCCGATTACAGTAAATGTATGGAGAAATGAAGAGTCCGTTCATGTCCACTGATTGCTTTAACAGAGAAAATAACTACAGTAATCTGTTAGCCTATGCCATTTGACCATATCAAATGAAAATCAGTGTCTAAATTGTTCTGAGTCTTCAAATATCTAAACTTCAAATCGCCATACATTTCCTCTTATTTCGTAGTCCTTTAACAAATCGGCCGCCATGTTGTCCTGATTATCAATGTTATTGATCCACGCCGTGGAGCTAGGGACTGATTCTTCAGTTGCTGACTACATCGGCGTTGGGTTAGATCGAAATAGAACCGCGATGGGGAGAGATAGGCAAGGGAAGCAGGTTGCTGAGTAGACAGTACTTCTACTTCCCAGTGCAACAAAAATTAGAGCATACAAGCTGGGACACCGTATGTCACAAGCACAAAAAACTCGAGCGTATACAACTTATTGCAAAAACGTGTTTGTTTTTGGCGAAACAAATTGCACGTGTATATGCATGCACATGTACAATTTGCAAAGTGTATATCAACTGCGCCTTTTGTTAACTTCCAAATAAGAATAATAATTTCAGAAAGTATCATCTTTTTTGCATTTCGAATTCATTAAAATATATTGCACTTGTTAATTCCTTAGGTTCAAATTGGTTCTAATAGTAGTACCGACTTGTTGGGTAGGATAATCAGTCTGAGTATCAGATGTCCACAAAAGCACTCTTGTCTCTTATTCAAGCTTCAAGGAACATTTCAGTGTAAGTACAAAAAACTTATTTGCTTGCCTTTGATAGCATCCTTAGCTTTAAGTTTCAATTACGTCGGCTTCAGGTGCTGAAAACGTCACAGCTATAATAACCAGTCCAAGTTCTGCAATACCTTCACCTACAACAAAAGCTTCTGTTACAACACCAACAACATCACCTGCAAATGTAAGTAATGGGCTATCTATCACTTATATTGTGCATTGAACGAAAATTTTGTAAAGCCTGCTAGAAATGTCTTTTTAATTTTAGGCCCCAGCAAACCCAAATGATGATGGAAAAAAAGGAAAATCGAAAGCAAGTGGAGGTTCGTCAACCGTGGTTGGTGTTGTGGTTACCTTGGTGATCATTGTTGTCATAGTGATAGTGATAGTGGCATACATGTACCGCAAGCGAAAAAGGTTGGTTTCTTATCATTCATAAAAAAACACTGAAGAAAATCAGTGCTATACATGAAAAATATTGATGAAAGGAATGTCACATGCAGGATGCATTTGAGTATACAAACTTGTAATACTACTCACTGCCAATTGTAAACTGCACCTACTTTACATTATAACTTTGACAATGCGAACACCGATTTCTTGGCAGCCCTGTGCCACAATATGGCTGCCCTGTGCCACAGGTTTTTCTTTTGACGACGCTCTACCGAATCTGGTAAATAATTAGCCATTTCTTACTGTCTATAGCGACATTGAACTGCTGGAAATGGCGCTATATAAATATATTATATTATTATATATTATTATTATTATTATTATTATTATTATTATTATTATTATTATTATTATTATTATTATTATTATTATGACAAACATAGTGGAAATCATGATGTGCTTCTTAAAACTATTCTTTTTGACGTGAAATTCATTAACATATTGGAGGTAATTATATCATAACTTAAATACGCAACATTCAAGTCAAGATCACCATTCAACTATTCATCGCCTCATGTAGAATCAACATGGGGTTAGGTGCACTTTAATAGGGAACTGAAATTGATGAAATCATTTTACTTTCTATTTCAGGGGTGAATCAGTGTGGCTCGTAGATTACATCTCTTCCCGTGGTAAGATATACTCACTCTTGTTCATTTTACCGACGCATTTATATATATATATATTAAGATCTTTTTCTAACCAGTATACAGGTTGCTCTCTGGGATAAAAAAGATTGATTATTTGATACTATCATTTATCATATGAAATAGAGTGTGATATTGAGTGACATCAAAATGATAAAATTGATATCTGCTCTCCCACCAGTGGTCAGTGGGGATACGATTTATATCAACACTGGTGGTGTCAAATTTCGGGTTTTTGCTCAGCAAGTTTCAAATTCTCCATAATTTTTTTTGAGATACGAATTTTATCTTCTTGTGCTGATATTCTCTCTCACTGGTTCGCTGCGCTCACTCGTGAGAGATAATATCACTAAACACTCGAAGATAAAAATTCGTATGTCCGCGCGACCATGTAATATCTTCTATATACAAGCCATCAATGAATTAGTAGTTAGGACCTTTATTACAAAAATATGGATTGAATTCTTAATCGCAGTCAGGAAATCAAGATCAACACAACCGAAGAAGAAGACCGCGGATGAAACGCAAGAAGACCCGGAATATGCTGAAATCCCTGAAGAACAACGAAGGAACGTACCAGTTGATCAGGCAGGAGGTAAAACGTAATGCTCAAACATATACCAGTCCAGTTATAATTTTGGAAACAAAAATGAAAATATAAGCTTGTGTCATAACGACATTGTGGATTACCATCGTAATTGGCAATTTGTCTATGACGTCACTGTGCACAAGGATGAACGCGCGCTGACATGTACGTCAAACAACAGCGTGAATAAATCTCGTCTTGCAAGACTTCAGTCTGATAAGTCATATAGCGACGACTTCAAGACAACTTGTTTGTGCCATGATTTTTACCCCAAGTATGTCACTGCCAGTTTATCAAAACACATCCCACATGGGAAGAAGTGACTAGGGTGTTTAAGCAACAGAATCGATCAATTGGGTTTGCTGGTCATAGCAAGGGGTTCTGTATTGGTCTAAAGGGGAGTCATGGCTCACAACCCCGGCGGATCCCGGCGTCAAATTTCTTGTTTAACAGATGTTTTTAAATTATTCTCGTTTGAAAGCCTCGACACCATATTCCCATCCGAGGTTCCTCAGTTTACCATGCTCAACCTTGTTATGTATTCTTTATTCACATTTCAAGATATATACAGCTATGCATTTGACGATCCACAAACAGCATACATCGCACCCCAACCAGCACCATATAACAGACTGGTGCATAATCAAAGCAGGGCCGATCAGGAAGGGGCGGTATACTCAACCGCGAATGATGGCCGAGTGTATAATGTACTTGAACGTCCCCCAACTGAGAACCATATCATGGTGACCTCAGAGAGTACCATGAATGAGGGACCTCCCTCTGAAGACCTTGAACCAGAGTATCATGTCGTTGAAGGCCCCGATATAACAGATGAGACAACAGACAATGGAAACACTGAAGTAAGAGCCTCGATTGGGACAGCCAATCCTAGCGGACCTCAGACTGATCACGTGGCTCCAAAAGAAAGAAGAAAGCCTCCGAGTCCACCAAGAAAAAGATGATCTTCAAAGTAATTGGAGGTTATGTGTTTTATAAAACAGAGATCATCTGTGCGAATTATAAACTAAGAAAGACCAGAAAGCCAATGCAAGAAGAACAAGATCTTCAAAATATGATCTCGAAAGTAACAGACCTCTGTACCTTTGGTATAATGTTTTTGCCATTTCAAACCACGTGTCATTCTCTTGAGAATGATATTCTTTCTTTGAGTTGTATCCATATTCATGTGTCTTCTCGTGCGCAGTCGTTAAGCAAAGAAATTATACTCTAGGGAATGACACGTGGACGACTGAAATGGGAAACGCCCAACTGAAGGTAAATAGATCTTAAAAACAGAGACTAACTTAAGCAAATTATATACTAACCTGGATAAAATTTAAAGGCTAAAGCAAACTATAACAAGATAAAAGATATATAGCTATCCCTGGTATATAAAATGTTGTTAAAAACTCAGCTAAAATTTTCAACAAGAAACAAGAAGCGACCGCGCAGCTAGAAATGGAGACAAAAATCGATAATTAATAGTTAAAAATACACGAAGGTGATGAGAAAGTTACAGAATTAAATACAGCTTGAATAGAACATTTTATCAAAACATTGTTAATTAATATCTTGTATCATTTTGCTCGTAATGTTGCGGCCCCGTGTTTGTGGTCACCTATAACACACTCATCACTCACCTCATGACCTTATTTCACTGCCTACACCGCTCGCACTGTCGAAAGACACGCAGAAAAGGCGGAGGCATGGCTTCCCGATATTCCCACGAGGTGGTTTGATCACGACTTGTTTTTGTATCTTTTGGTTGAAATTTCTGCGCTGATGGACGAGCATTTCCGCGAAAAAATTAATCAATTAATTAAAGTCTGTTGCGTGTAACCTCATGCGTGCAGAAAATTATAACCAATGAGTAATAAACAAGTACCGATATAAGAAAAGCTCTACAACGAGGTGCGAGCATTGCAATGGATAGAAAACAGCAAGAATACAGTTGATATATACGACTGAGTAATAATTTATTGTCGAAAAATGCTTGTGGCTGGCGCTTATCTTGTAAATTCAGTTTAAGTAAAGAAATATATCAAAAAAGGGCCGATTATCTTGAAAATTTAAACTAAAGAAATATATCAAAAAGGGACTCAACTACAATTTATCTGAATCTTAAATTGTTGAAAAAGTCGAGATGTAGCTGAGAAATGTTCGTATCAGTGTCGAGGCGTCTCGGCGTCTCGAACGAAAAGCGCAAACTGCATTTTGGATCGTTCCGTGACTAATTCCTTGCATTAACTTTTTCATCGATCTCAATACGGATAAAAAAATCAATTTGAAACCTGACCTTAGAAATAGTGTCTCGTGCAAGGCCCCAAATTAATTTTTAGAAAGCCCTAATGGCTTCTTAAAAGAAGTCGCCGTTGAAAAAAAAAAGGTTATAATCCAACACTTATAATGGATTAGCCATTAGAAAGCTTTTATTTTGGTTGGATTTCAACAAGTTTCTCTTAAAGTAAATCCCTAAATAGGGTATTAGAGGGGTGGAAAATGAAGATTAGTTGAATTTAGGTTCGAGAGTTGTTCCACAATTACCCAAAATGGAAACCAGACAGTTTAATATCATTTATATGGGCTTGCTTAAATTGGTGGCCTTGCTAAATCCTCTAACTTTTCTCCCTTTTTTGAAAGATTAAAAGCTCTAGATCTTAGTGATATCCTGGAATTGCTTCAACCTTTACAGATAAACTGGGTAAAAAAAAAACTTTTTTTTTTTTTTTGTGAATGTCGTTTTCGATTGGAAATTCCTCACTTATTGACTTGAGCAACCGCTAAAACTCTAGAATGTAATTCGTTATTATCTCTAGATCTCTGTCAGCCTCACAACTGACCATACACTTATACTAAATATAGTTCCTGATACCATATGGCATATCTTAATCTGTTCTCTTTTTTTTTTTTTTTTACCAAAAAGACGTATCATGTTACCAGACGTCGTCTCTGACGTCATTCTACTTTCTGTTCTACTGCATGCTTTAATACGAGTCCTCCGAGGATTCAGCAGTATTTTTGGATCGCGAACAGCGAAAAGAATTTAAATGCGTGAAAAAATAGCCCGGGTGTTTCTTTATATAGAACCATTATCTTTGTTAAGGAGTAGTTCTTGACTTAAAATAGAAGTGGTTGCGCAAAGTATTCAGAAACAGATAAGACCGACACCAGAATGGTATATAGATAGACCGAGATTAGTACTCGGTATTGATCGAAGTGACTCGCTGATGAGAGAAGCCGATCAGTTGCTTGTTCTACGTGATTGCAACTAGCTAGCGGTTGAATAAAAGACTACCAGGAGCACTTTGAGGTGAGCGACTTTAAAAAAATCGAGAAAAAAAAACCCGATTTGTTTTGACATAGTTTGGTTTTGTGTCAAGGTCAGAATGGAACTGCATGAATAGCTACATTGAGATTATAGGATATACAAAGAATATCGTGTTATCTAAAGACATCATATATAGTATGTTTAGTTAGTATATGTATGTATGTATGATGGTGTGTGTGTTTATGTGTTAACAACCGGCGCGAAATGTAGAGAGATGGAAGAAAAGAAAGATGGTAGGAAAGAAAAGAAAATCGAAGGAAGGAAAGAAGGAAGGAACTGAAGGAAAAATGAGAAGAAAAACAGACAGACAAAAAAAAAACACAAAACAAAAACAAAAACAAAAACAAAAGGAAGGAAGGAAGACCGAGAAAGAAGGGAAGGAAGAATGCAAGTTAACTTCCAAAACTAAAAAATAACGCATCACCTAGTAATGCATATGTAGTTAGTCTTTCATTCAAAACTTGGTGATTGAAGATATCATCAGACCGGAAATTTTACGGGTATTTTTGAGCCATAATGTTGAAGCTGTATTCTCTCATTGTTTTGTCTCGCTTCTTTTCAAAACATTAATTCAGGAGTGGTTTGATTAATATCCACGACAGACCTTTCCAGCTATTTATAACCGTTCCTTGAGTCGCATCGTTTCAAACAAGAAATGATTTTCTCGGGAATGACAAGTGGCCAGATATGGGGAAACATTACACCCAACCTGAAAAAGCTCTATCAAGAAAAAACATTTTCACCATCTCGAATGTCGTGTCCTTAAAGAAAGCAACTATATTTAGACATTTTTTTTAGTACAATGAGTTTCCAGAATCTTCCATGATGATATAAGTTTCCGGTTGCTGTCATGCAAGTGAAAGATATCTCAGTCGAGAATCCAAAAACGGCATTAGGAACCGTTACTTAGCAAAGAGTAACACGAAACAAACTTGAACGAACGATTTTTTAAAACCTTTGTAATTTCTGCTCTGTTCTGCCATCAACCGTATGGTTTTGATATTCGTCAGGTGGAGGTCATATATTGGTATTTTAACACTTTTTATACCTCATACATCATTTTTGATCCGTGCTATCTACCTAGTTGCCTAATTTTAATGAATCAAAGATGCTGACAAATACTTAGTCAGGATTAGAGTGGCTCCGAAAGGTTGCTAGTCGGTTGTTGCTAGATGTGACGTTCAGCCTTCAAATAATATACCTCAGTCTATATTCACAAGGTTGGTGGATTAATTTGAGAACAACTAAGTCTACATGTCGACTTGTTTCTGTGAAATCGTCTGCGCATGCTCCTACATTGTCAATTGACATTGTCAAAACGACCTCGCGGTAAAAAAAAATTGACTTTAAAGCTACGGACAAACATTACAACATTGCGCTCAATTTTACAGAAAATTGATGTTGCGAGTCATGTCACACGACACAATTTGTTGAAAATGATCCTACTTCAGCAACATTGTCTGCTGAATATTGCGCACAATGTTGCACCGTGTGTATGCGCCTTAACTGTCACTCTTCCCATACCAATGGACTTTGCAAAATGCCCAAACTACTCTGAATACAGTATATTGGTCTAATAAAAGATATAGTTGGAAAAAATGTGCTTTTCTTTTCGTTATCAAACGCTCTGAGATTCTTAGAAAACGTGCAGAAATGCACGCATGAAACTTTTTTTTTCGTTACGTAATAATTTCAGTTGTAAGCGCCTTGTGAAGGGAATACATCAGCATATTGAGGACTTAGTTTATCTTTCTTTTTAACACCTCAAGATGTCATAGACCACTCTGCCTCCCCCTCACAACATCTGTTTGTGATCTTGAAAACACTATCTAAAATAAAAGGATGTTTTTTGGCTTCTCTCGGCCTTAGCTTTGCTTTACCTCCCTATGCTTTTATTTCCTGTCTTTTTTCCTTTGTTTAATTCCTCTCCTGTAATATATAGGCTTTCCCGAATTCACTTGAATAGCGCTTTACACCGATGACGTCACGATGATGCATTATAGGAGTGAAATGCGGACAAGTCAAACCCAAAACACATGCTAATATGCTGCAACAATGTTCTGTTGTCTTGTTGTTTCTAATTCATGGAAAAACTATGTTATTTCGACTGATATTGATCTTCTTTTCAGTTGTAACCGAAGCCTTTTTTACAAAGTATATCCGCATTTTGATCCCACAAGGCTTTGCGATATCTATTTTTAGTAACCATGAAATTGCTATTAAGTACCACCTCGACTTTGAGCCATTGTTTAGTGGTCATTTACGCGAATTCGGTAAAAGTCTCTTTCCTTTTCTTCTTTCTCCTAGCTCTCCTCTTCTATTTCTTTTATGCCCTTTCCTTTAATTTCCTTTCCTTTCCTTTCCTCTACTTTCTTGTCCTTTCTTTCCCTTTTTCGTTTTGAACCGGCCGGCCTAAAATCAGACTCACATGCAGACAACACTGTGGCACTTAGTACTGCCGAGAATCATTTGAATAGTTGCGTAAGATATTTATATATATATATATACTCCTCATTCCAACATATCTTATCAGATAAAAGGGGCGATGCAAATTAGGAAAATAAAACCGCCGGCTCAGTATCACATTAGTTACCAGATGAGCTGGTTTACTAAATTAATCCTATCCCCCCGGGTGATGGCGCCTCTTTTTCGTCTTCATGCCAGATCAACGTCGGATCACCTTCATTGGCAAATCAACAAATCCAAGGATTTACATCTCATTCAAAGAAATAGTCTCAAAGATTTCCGTCTCACTGAAAATCAGATAGTTTAATCAAATCAAAAGAAACGTCATGATAATCTCATGGTAATTTCACCGCCCATCGCGATGATAAATTCAAGGATTAAAGGAGTGATTACACGGAGCAATTTCCCGTCTGCAACTTTTCTCACAACGACGTTGCGTCACAAGCTGCACGGGGCGTGTATATATAATCATGTGTAACCTATAGTGCAAGTAATTTGAAAAATGTTGCGAGACAAGTTGCAGCAATCGTTGCCAAAAGTAGAATTCGTTTCTACTTTTGGCAATGATTGCGTCTCCGTTGCACCACGTCTCCGTTACACCGCATGACTCTCCATGACCCTCCCGCGTAAACCCTCTTGCAATTCAACTTGTGTCGCAACGCCGTTGTGAGACAATTTGCCGAGAGAATTGCTCCGTGTAATCGTGCCTTAAATCCGTTGTAGCTATCACCATGAGCTTCCCAGCATCATGATGGTGGCATGTTAAAAATTTAAAAAATGTATTGATACCCAGAAACAGCCTCTGGGGTGATCAATGCCAGGGCACGGCGAACTCACGGATCGAATTGGAATTTATCTTGTTAGGTTTTGCGTAGGGAGAAAAACTGGGGAACCCTTGAGAAAACCCCTCAAACGAATGGAGAGATCTAACAAATGCTACGTACATCATAAGGCAACTTTATAGGAATCAAACTCGAGGTGAGAGGCGAGTGTACTACCACAGTACAAGTACCACCCTATCTTGATAAAACTATATGAAGGTTATGCAAGCACCAATTGCAAATGATGGCTCCTTTTGCTTTCTATTGTTCGCTTTCGGTCAAATTGTCTCATAAACGGCAAAAAAAATAAGTCTCCAATTTTAATTTTTTGCCAAGTATAGGTGTAAGAATATGACAATCCTAGTTGTTCAATAAGCATAACACGTGGAAAAGAGTGACTATAGATCTTAGCCATCAGCAACAGAATCGATAATTGGGTTTGCTGGTCGACAATACCAAGGCCGGGTTAATCATCTACGGTCTAGGGGCCGACTAACCTCTCCCTCTGTCTTCGGCCGAGCATCCCGGGATAGCGGTGTCGGGGCCGAAATCTACAGCGCAGCCGTAAATGCTTCGCGCTACCATACGATGCTTCAGCATTCGATGTCTGGAAGTATGGTCTCCGTTTGAAAGCATGTAGTAATTGGAAACCAATCTCGTTCCGAGAGCCTGCGTTTCTACTGGTCAGCACAGAGGATACTAAGTACATGTGACATGCGCATTTTGATCTTAAGTCGGAAACGGAACGAATTGATATCAAAAAATCAAAATAGGAAATCATTTCTAAAATTTTTCATTCATTTTCTTTCTTTCGCTTATTTCAGAATTCGCTATTAGCACGGGGGAAACGCAACGTGACCAAGCTTCTCCAATCCAATATACGTGAGAATTAACAAAGAAAATTGCTCTTCAAGAAGAAATTTCTTAATTTATTGAAAAGAGTATTTTTTCATTTTGCAACAATAGCTCCCAAATTCGGCCAAAAGTCAAAGGTTACATGTCCAAAACTTCAAACATTGTTTTCTAATGTATCATATTCTTTTGCTCTGGAGACAGCAGCTTAATCGTATTCTTGTAATAATATGCAAGCGATAATAGCAGTAAAGTAAATAATTCTAATCCAGATTCCGCCTCTAATCCTTTCCTCTTGGCTCACAAAGGTCAATGTCGATTCACTTCGGTGGATTTCGTAACGCCAAAAAATAAGAGACAAATCGGCACGGCTGATTTCAATTGAAAAATCCAATGTGTATTACGTGCTTGCCGTCCAGATTCAGAGAGCAACCTGGCTCAGGATTATATTTGGGTCAAAAAAAAAACCCTTAAAAAAACAAGCTCTTGATTGTGTTTACGATGTCAATCATTATCAATTAAATATTCGAAGTAGGCTTAGACTTATCAAAAATAAAAATTAATTAAAGTTATTTATTCCGGTTCAAGAAATGAGTTTTTTAGTGTTGTTAAACATAGGGATTTTTTTTATCGTGAACCGACATTTTTGTGGCCAATTAATTTGAAATTCAAATTTCGTTCATTAATTATCCAAGTTAAACGTCATAATTTAGGATTAGAAGTACTATAATGACGATAGAATGCTGGATGACTTTGCTAGTGTTGTAGGCTGTTTGTTTATCTTAACTTACTGTCTTTAGGTATCTGTCTGTCTTGACTCGACAAGCAAAGGAATCCCTAGAAGACTTCGAGATCATTATCCCAGTGTGTCGTCGATTGGTGCTGGCTCATGAGGCAAATATATAAGATATATCTTAAGGTATTTATCGATCGTTCGGTAGTGTCATGCTGGGTCTTTGACCTGCACAGAGAAACGTAAGAAGCCTCGGATTGAGTCCGCGTTTTCTTTAGGGACTTCGCTTAACTCTTCAAGAAACCTAATCCTTGTGTCAGATTGATGGTGGTAAAGTCCTGGTGTGATCCATCACTCCGAGCAAAGAGCCAAAATGAATGGATCGTGCGAAATCGTGCCGAGTTTGTTGAAAATAATTGACATGTATTTGTATGATCGTGAGAGGCGAAGCGTGAAGTGAAACAATATTGGACTACTATCTCGAGAGAATTGCAATCTACAACTCTACTAGGCTATCTGGTTTGGTTATTTCTACCTAATGCCGGGCCCCATAAAGCTGAGGTTTGTGTCTTGCGCATGTTGGTTGGCTATTTTAGGCTGGATGGTAGGGCTTCAGTGCGTTGGATGCGAATTAAACATTATACGAAAAGTCAACATGAAAGACGTTTACCACAAAGATCGTTTTAACATACCAAGGTCTAAATGCACTGATATACGGCAGGGCAATAAATGTGCTGTTTACGGTGGTTTCGAACGCAGTCCAAGCAACCCTTGCAAATGTCAGTGCCCTCCATTAAAAGGAACGATGGTTCTGCACGAGAACCGATGGAAATGCACTGGAAATACAGAGATAAGGCTACGAGAAGGTAAGATATTCATGCTATCATCACTGAAGTGTATTGTTAGTAGTTGTAAATAAATCATTAATTTTTATTACAGACCAATAAGTTAATTTTGTTTATCCTAAAGCGACTCTGAGGTCAAAAACAGTTTCATTTTCTCGCATGGTTTTTGATACTTCGTTGTGTTTATTTTGACATGTAAACTTGAGAACTTTTTCTTTGAATGTTGCGCACGAGGGTTTTTTTCATTCTTTTTCCACATGTGCGTCAATTTTAATGTAATTTAAATGTCTTTCTTTTGCTTTGGCTAAAAAAGATAATTTTTGAAAGATTTTCACAGCTTAGTTGATCAATTTGAAGTGTACTTTGTACAAGATATTTTCAATCAGATAAGACTTAAGGTCCCCCGCAGGCTATACTTCGTAATTGAAAAACAAATATCCTCAGAACACAGAGAGGATTAGGCTTTCATCGAATCACGTTGTCGCTGACGTTTGGTTAGCACGGTAAGTCTACACCTACACGACGAACTAGATGGCTGGTTCTATAATATCACTAGTGTTGTTATATGATGATTTGAATGCGCGATTTGGAGAATTTTTAAAGTGTTGCGTGCGTGCGAAAATTTAAGGTTTTCTAAGCCAGATTTTATACATAGTTTTTTCTTTTTTTTCTCTCTCCGTTTTTGGACAACGAAAATTCTTATACATAATGCAAGATAGTTACAATAGTAAATTTGCAAACCACACCGAGAGTGCAGCCCCGCCAAGGATACTTGAACCAGCACTTCAGACGAATGACAAGCTACGTCATGTCATCATAGTTATGAAGGTAGTTCAAACATGGATAGTTTGAACTTGAACATTTTTCTAAGCGGTCAAATACCAGCCTTGGCAAATGCACTGCTGTTTTAAAGTGATCTACTCCTTCATTTATTGAACTGTGTATTTTTTTCCAGAAGGGTTTTCGAGATTGTAATTTGAAAAAAAAAAACTTTAATTCGTTCCACTGAGAATTCATTAAAAACTTTTCATAAGATTCAGCAACATTTAAAAACCAAACGAAGTAAAAACTTAAAACAAGCAAAATCAAATCAAAACAAAACAAAACATAAAACAAACAAAAAAATCAAAGCAAAACCAAAAAATGGTTCGTACTTTCTTGTTTCAATATATATACATACATATATGTGTGTGTGTGTGTGTGTCATTCTCTAGAATATCATTTCTTTGTTTAATGGTTACGCATAAAAAGGCACATGAATATGGATACAACTCAAATAAGGAATCCTATTCTCAAGAGAAATGACACGTGGTCTGAACTGATGGGAAAACATTACGCCAAGGTAGCAGTTAGGTCCATACGAAAGTTTTTCATAATTATATCTGATGATGCAAAAAGGTTTCCTACCCTCCCCTCCCCCGCAAAAACATCAACATTCTAAATATTCCAAGTACATGTCTGTTTGTATCCAATACGTAAGAGCTCTCTTATCTCAAGTGGTCATGACTTCTATATGTGAACTTCTCGACACATTAACAGGGTAATCACAAGGATAAGATCTTAGACTTCGTGAAGGAATCTGTTGATCTATTGTGATCATGAACTGACTGCAGCTGGTGTGCATGTATATAGATGCGGATTTCGAGCACTTCTCGAATGACTGCGAAAAATGTACATTACAGACGTGTTTGACGATGTCATGGTGCGACATTCTGATTGGACAAATTCGCGTGCTGTGATTGGTTCAGCAGATGTCGTCAGGTCGTATGCTGTGATATCATTGGTTCATCCAACAGATGTCGGGATTTCTCATGCTGTGATTGGATTAACTCCTCATATCATTGGTTCATCCAAAAAATGTCGGGATTTGGCATGATTTGATTGGTTTAACTCCTCAAATCGTGTGCTATGATTGGTCTAAAAGTAGTCGTCAGTTCGACAATCATATTCTTGAGGTTCCTTACAGCAAAGCAACATGCGGCAGTAAAAACTGAGCCGGCCATAACGCTGTTTTTTCTTCTCAGCTCCTTTTCAACCTTGCCACCCACCGCGTGTTCCTCTCGGAAGTTACCTTCAGTTTCCTCCCCATAAGTACTGGCTTGGATATCCTTTCCTTAAAACTCACCGCAGATCTAGCCGACTTACTTGATAATACCATAGCTTAGAACATTAACTTAGATTAACGAGTCGTTGTGTTCCGTGTGGTGTAATCACATCCAGCTTGGATCTGTCTTTCAATATCTTCATTTTATCTGAAGACGTTGTGATAGGAGGGTCAAGTGGTCACTCTTTCATCCCACAAGAGAATCCGCAAGCCAAACGCAGGCTCTGCATGGGGACGAGCTTGCCCTTCAAATTACTTTGCCAATACGTACGAATCATCCATATAAGGATCTTTCTCGTGGCACCCATCTTCGCTGTAGCAGTACTGACATTTTAGTTGGATACTAATTTTACAGAGACAAGAATGAGGGCTTAAAATCACCCTCTCCTCCCCCAAATCATTATTTTGCTCTGCCCCATCATTTGTCTCTCGAAAGAGTATACCTTTGTTGCAGTTTTTGAGAGCTCTTAATGCGCTTCAGATTATCGAGTTAGGAAAGTAAAGTGTAAAGTGCCCATCGACCTGTGACTTTGATTAGTGGTAATGTTATGGTCTGTGACTGATCTCTAGACATTTCCAAGACATAGGACTGAATCACGAAAATATATAGCTTAGAATTGTACACTTTTTTCTGGGTTTTGTAATCGAAATTTAGCGAAGACGAAAGAAAACTTTGGCCATCTACTAAGCCAACCACAACGATAATTACAACGAACTCACATTGAGATTTCGGTGACGTTAATCAATAACTGAACATGATCGCTCGATATAGAGTGTCATGGTGACTTTGCAAGTGAAATATGCTGACTTCGTTATGAATATTTGAAAATTTCAGTTAAGCCAATGCAAAGGGTTGGTTTATATATTTACTAATTATTATTTTTTCGTATACTTCTATTTCTAAACAATTATTTACAATACCGCCATTACCCAAATTCATTTTCCAACAGCTAGAGCCTATTAAACTAGAACACTTCCCAGTTTATTTAGGCTCTAGGCAGAAATAAAAGGAAATGTTTTTTAAAAATTTAAAACGGTGAATACAATTGTAAACATTTAATCCACAAATGTAAGATTAATTGTGTAAAAAAATATGCAAAATAAATGAAGTGAAGTGAAGTGAAGTGAGGTGAAGTTTACTTATGTTTTTGTCAGACAAATCTGTATATTGAATATCAGAGGAATGAGGTTAATATAATGTGAACGAAACTAGTTCTGACAAATAAGACTTTAGAAATAAGAAGTCCTATGCCGGTTCTAAATTTTTGCGTAAAAATCTATTTCAAATACATACATTCTCTTTAGGGGGGGGGGGGGGGGTGGGGGGACATGATTTAATTCCCCCTTCCCTCGGATTTTGGTGGCGGTTGGTTGGTTTTGATTGGAGCAGTTTCCGTACCGTGGCTTTCAAATGGCTTCCGCTTCGAACCAATGAAAAAGCCAGATCCGGAAACTCATATCATCCAATAAAAATCATTGAGAACACGTACGGAAAACATTTGAGTGTTTCCTAAAAACAATCCAGTAATTCTGCGATGAGACAAATGTTTGTTTTTTTTGTTTTTGTCTTTTAGGATGTGGCTTCTATTTCCCCTACGAATCATCGAAAGCCTTCATCAAGATGGTCTTGCCAAACCAATGGCAGATTATTCACGCTGCAACCTCTGGTTGTACATTAGACACACTGAAGTCAAGCTATTTATCTTGCAATGGATCATGGGTGACGAGTCCAAGACTGGCGCGAAATATTGACGTCATACCAAGAGGTTTTGATCAGGTTGCCAGGGGCTACGCTTACCAAGTGAGGGTAAGTTTGGTTTTTATTATATGAATATCTTAATTCTTAATTAATATATAGACACCCTGTGTATACTATAAATTTTTGGCATCCCATAATGCCTTACTTAAAACAATAGAATTCAAGATGGACGCTGTATCTGTAAAAAGGTATATTTCAGCTGCGTACAGCTTGCGTTCCCTGCGCTCTTTGTTCTAATTTAATCATCCATTTGAAAAAGTGCAGTAAAATTGTCGGCTTTCGTGTTACGCTCTCTTCACTATGTTTTGGGTCAACTCCCTTTCTGGTAAACAAGTCTAAATATATCTTACTCGCACCAGACCATATAACAGTGCCCGATGGCAAGATCGTTGTACACGTGGTTGCTTTCTGCCACGCAGCCTTGAACTTCAAATATTGTCACACCAATTAAAACAAAAAGCCTAACAACTAATTGTATCAAACCAAACCGCGTGTTAACCTAGGCCTTTCGCTATGGTGTTATTAACTTGCGTAAATACCGTGAAACGTATCCGGGCAGTGGACCACTTTGATTACTTGTTTTTGTCGAGTCGAGAACTTCAATCGTCACGATTTCCTTTGCCGCCAAATAAGAACAAAAGACGAGAAGCATTTTATTTTTTATACTTGCGGTTGTGATGTGATTTCTTATCGAAAGATCTTGTTTAAGCGCTATAGATAACAACCTTTGATAAGGAAATGTACCGAAAATTGAGTACAAACATAAATCGTGTCAAACCGCTAGTCTAGTGTTAGAAGATCTAGAAACCTTTTTTCATGGATGTCTTGACGGAACAAAACGTCTAAAAAGATAATATATTGCGTTATAATTAGAACATTTCCAAAATTTGTTTTGTGGCCCATCGAGTTCCTAGATCTGGATGACTGCGCAAGTCTAACTTCATATTCGATCAACTGAATATTTTTAGCGTCAATGTGAAATCACTAATAGCACACAAACACAAAACCATAAAAAAGTACTAAACGACCACAAAATTGTACTATAGTTAATGGAATTAGCACCATGAATTAGTAGGAATTTAGTTTAAATACGTTTTTACAGGTCTGACTTTTTTTGCTATTAATACCACGAGTATGCGCATGCTGTGCGACCTTTTTGAGATTGTTCACCCACCCAAAGTCACGATATTTTATTCAGAACTTGGCGAATCCCTTACATCTGAAATCCCCTTTCCAAGTTTGCTTTAGTTTCATTGTTTGATTATCACAAACTAATGATGTTTACGCGTTCACATTGCGCGTTGTTAATATAAATCTCTTGAGGACATTATTCAGTAGACGACAAAGATATTGAGCTCAAGTGGTCGAACGTCAACTCTTTCAATTCATGATACGCACGTGTGGTTCATACATGGTAAACCCATTAAGAGTTCTAACTGTTAACCCTGACTCTTGTCTTCTTGCACGCAACTGCAGTCTTTTTTTTGTAATCGACTGTCTAGGAGTTAGCTTAGTAAAATTGCTTTTGGTCACCCTGTGGATCCACCTGGAACCACAAGGCATTTCGGGTAATTCTTGCTGTTACCTGTTTCTTTCTTTGGTTCTTGCTTTGCTCGCTCTTTTGTTACTTGCTCTCTTAATCTTGTTTATATTGTTTGATCTTGAATTTCAACAGTATCTGATTTAAACATTTCTTCTTTTGAGCAATTTTCACCAAAATATTCAAAGCAAGTTTTGCGTGACGAAGAAAAAGATATGTTTTGACCGCAACGGTGTCGTGTTCCAGTAATCTGACGATATGGTCAGAAATCTCGCCTACTGTAACAGCTGTTGTTCCACACCGTAATCACGACGACAAAGCGTGTCTTTTTTCCAAAGCTCTTAGGATATATCCGCATATTGCACTATCAATATTTGATTGCACCAATAAACAACTGCCCAAATAGGGACACATAGGTCACGTGATCAATGTCCGCCATTTTGAACGGCAGATGTGAACGAACATGTCGAAATTACAAGAGATGTCATTGGGAGGTTCGTCTGTTACCTCCACGTAACAGGAAGTCCTTTCTCGACCTGTTATACTCCATATATTTTCCATTGCTATTGTTGTTGATGAAGTGTTATCATCATTATCTTTTGTTTCAGGTCAGAAAGAACTCATTTATATCCGGAAAGATGATTAAACTAAGCTTAACTTGTAGACCGTTTGGTGGCAAACCTTGTCTCTTACTCAAGACTAGAGGAAATCAAAATTGTAAGTCGAACATCAATTGATCATGAAGAAGATGACTACTTATCTTCCCCTTAGCTCTCCATCATTCCTCAATAGATGTGAAACAGTCAAAACTCTTTAAATTCTCCTATCTTTCTTGTATTCTTTTTTGCGTTGAATGTGGAGTTCCTCATGGATCGGTTTTGGGGCCACTATGTTTATGCGGTGTCAAATAGTTTACATTTCGCATCTACCTCATTAGTAATTTTTGCCCTAAATTTTTAGTTTCTCACACATCGGTTATATGACCACTCTGGTTATACTTAATGGTGTTCCTCAATGATCATTTATTGGCCCCTTTTAATAGACCTTTTCGGCTTGGGCGTAAGGTTTTCCCATTTCAAACCACGTGTCATTCCTTAAAGTATCTTTTTTCACGGTTGCACATGAAAAGACATAAATATGGATACAACTAAACAAATTAAACAATTTCATTCTCAAGAGAATGACACGTGGTCTGAAATGGGAAAACTTTGATGTCCAAGTTGAAAAAATCCATTGATTCAAACGCGCGATCAAATGTGTCTAGTTTCTCAATAATTTTACAACATAAGCTTTTTTTCTACATAACAGGTTTTTCCCGAAAACGACGAGCATATAGAAAAAAAATTCGAAAAAATAAAAAAGCAGCGAAAGCTTTGTCATCACTTTCACTATCGTCGAAGTCACCGTCACCGTCTTCAGTAAAAGGACTTGTTAACCTATCGAATGTGCGAGGAAAGCCAAGAAGGCCAATCACTAATAAAAAGGTAAGAAATCTGTGTTGTACGTTATAGTTGCGCACTCCTAACATAGCCAAATACAGCGCCGCTTCTACAAAGCAATTCTTCAGAAAGTGCAACTTAGGGTGAATCTTTTGTGTCTGCATGCGAATGCAAGCAGAAAGAGCTACCATGATGGGAAATAAGAAAAGAATGACTAATCTATCATTAATAACAGCAGTATTAACGATTAATGACAATAATAAGCTCTAATACTTGTTTCTTTTCGTCCCGTAGAAAGACCAATCGCGCGCGGAAAAATTAAGAAGGGACGAAGGCGTAACAACAATCATTCTAATCTTTGCTGCTATGCTGCTTGGAGCCACCATTTTGGTTCTCACAATCAACTTAGTTTTTTGTTCTTCAAATCAAGAGTAAGTCTAAGCTTCTTACTCCTTAGTCTTATGTTTCTTCATTGTTCAGAAAAAAGCAGCTTAGGCATATTAATCCATAATGCTTGCAGTGTCAAGGTAATTCGATTTTAGGGGGCCAACACCGACTTGAATTGCAAAATCGTTGTGTAGTTTCAAAATTACAAACAAGGGAAACTGATATTGATAGCGATTCTAGGAAAAAAGATTCATTGCAATTGTTACTACGTTTCTTAGAGTCATGCGCAGCTTTCTGAACCCCATTTCCATGGCTACGCGGCCATGATGTTCCGAGAAATTTAAGGAAAGTTAATGGACCTTTGTCACGCAGCACCAGTGTTGGTCGGAACAATATATTGTTCACGCGTGCAACCTCGCATTAAAACGTTTCAGAAGGAGTTTACGCGGGTTGATCCAATAGGGCTTTCATTCTCATGGGAATAAATATAGTTGTTAACTTGGAAGAGGTCCATGAATCAGAACCCTTTAAGGCCTTAGCTTCTGTTTCAAGTACAATGCCACTTGATTCTAACGATTCTGCCATCATGTGGTAGTATAACACGCAGGTCATATCTAAATCGCTAGAACTATTCATTAACAAGAGTAATCCACTCCGTGTTTCGTCTTGTGCGTGTTTGTACCTTGTGGTTTGTTAGTAAGCCTGGGCATCTCCGGGATCAATCCTATGTAGAACTTCATTGATATTGCGCAGATGGCTTATCCTAAACTGCATCAATTTCTGTTTGTTCTCTAGAACGTTCAAGGCAAAGCACATATTCCGTGGACGAAATGACATGTGGAAATCAGGTAAATTGTATTGTCAGTCACATTTTTGCCCGACTGCCCTACGTCCCTCAACCTCTTGATTGTACCACGTGATGGTCCGGTGTTTTAGCGTGGTCCTCACTTGCGAAGTAGGCATAAGTATATGCCTCTTGCAGCACGTCGGAATGCAGCTCAATTTGGACAGAACAGTAGGTTCCAGTGATATTCTCTGATTGAAATTTTGTTTGATCCCGTTTTGAGCTGTTTTGACGTCGCGTGAAAGGGGTACGACACACGAAAGCGTAGATGATACTTTAGGGTTCACCTAATTTTTCCAACCAAAAGATTGTTTAAACCTTTCTATTGTATTGAATATATCGTTTCAAGTGAAAAAACGTGAAGCACTCTCTACCGCTAGTGAATCGCTGTGATCCCTTTTGCCTTAAATTGGAGGTTCTCATGACTCTTCTCCATAACATCGTAATAACATTGAATCTTCATAACCAAGTGTAGTAGTAGTTGTGCGGTGCAATAGATGAACCTTGAGGAACTCCCTATCATGCAGAGGATAAAAACCAAGCATTTTATACAATAAAAATGTATATCAATAACATTGGGTCCCAAAATAAGAAAATTATAACCCTTAGTTTTATAGTTCTTCTCATCACTATTTTTCCCCAATTTTACGTAGAAAGAACAATGCCAAGAACAAGAGTCCCATCAAATTCTTCAACACATTCTTCAAATTTTCCCGCTCACAAGCTCTCACTACAAGACAGTTGCCTTTGCACCAACACGATCCCGCGTTCAGCAAACACAAGTAATACGGAGCTCACTGGTGACAGCGTAAACGAAATTCAAGGCTACACACGAAATAGTCAGCAAGATATTGACCTCGAACTTTTAACTGCGGGTGAAAGGAAGCCTTCTCTGGACAATGATGCCAGTTTATGGACAAAAACCTGAAAGGATTTGAGTGAAAAGACAGAAAATATTCTCGAATATTGTAAGGTGCAACAAAGGCAAGTTGATGCAATAGTAAACCTAGCGAGTGAAGTCACCGCCCAGATGATTAGAGTCTATAGCGTATCTTGTTTTCTGAATCGAAACGACACAAGTCGGACAGACATGAAGGAATCATTTGATGTAAATAACACGTTCAAATAGACGAATATTTAACAATAATCGGTTATCTACACATTGGAAATATTTACTTTCCGATAGCCTTACGAAGTTACATCGATTTGTTGTAATTTAATCGATGCAAATTCGAGAGAGAAAATATAAATATAGGTGTGTTGCTATCCTTCTCAAGAGGACAAAGTAACAAACTACATATACAGGCTGCCATGTTAGCTGAAAAACATGGCGGCCATGATGTCACACGAAAACCAGCAAGGACTGGTTCGAATGTAGCCAGGCCCACTCAAGAATATTAGGCTGTAATACCCAAATATGGCATTACAGCCTTATATGGTCAATACTTCTATTGCTACCAAATATTAGTGGTTATTACAACCTAGTATGGTCATTAGATCCAGATATGCCGATTGCAATCACAGATAAACCCCACGCATGGCTTTCAAACATCTCATATTTGAAACAACACACATTATCCATGGATTTAGATTGTGTAATGAAGCCTAATCAATCCAAACTACGAATATAATGAGTATTTGACTATCACGGATGTATTTTCCATAATTACTCCAAAAACGCTGGCCTGTTTTTAGTGTCTTGGACAAAAGTTTTAAAGTCAAGACAGACATCAGATCAGATAAACATTATATTGTAATAGAGGCAGAATTTAAGGAATTTTGCCATCTCCATCTCCAGAGAGATGTATCGTAAGTCGCTAAAGAAATCCTGGTTACCAGTCTCTCGTGAGACAAAACGATAAGAGGAAACCTCAAAACGAGATTCGAGTACGAGGACTAATACCAAGCGACAAAACATTGTATATGCATAATAAAGGAAAAGGGAGGCAATGATGAAAATTAGTGAAAAAAACATATAAATAGTTTCTCATACACCAAACTTTAACGATGTATAAAATTAATATTAATTAAGTTATTACCGTAGAATTTATTAAATTCATTGTATGGCAAACACCTTTGGTCCCAGACTACTCGTGCAGTCTTGGCAGAGAAGACATGGAGCCTATACCAACAAACACATCACATCTGACGAGGCCTACAGTTTCAGTTAGCTAAAATAGATTCTGTTATTAATTTTTACAAATAAATTACAATTATTATCATGAAGATGTTATGAAATATATGTACATTAGAAAGCAAAACACCCTAACGATGTAGGGCTTGTCGCTTTAGTGTAAACAGAACACCGACCTGTAATAAATCGGTCCTTCATTCTGATTGGCTCCTAACCTAACATAGGTCAGAGCGCAATCTTTTTAGAGGCACACATACTGTTGGTTTCCCACTTGTAGGAAATCTGCTGCAAGCAAACAATTTCCTATAACCAACCAACAGAACAACCCTTCGGCAAACCATAAATTCTTTACAAAAGAATTGGAACCTTAGGGCCAAGGCAATAGCATTAATATACCCAATGTATACACCCAACGATGCTGCGCAGCAGACATGCGCGATGACAAAAGGGTACCCTATCGAACATTCGATGTCTTGTTTACTTCACTTTACCAGAATAAAATACCATTACCGGCCCTTCTTCGTTCTTCAACAGAACCGTTTCTTCAGACACCAACACTACTACCCTAGTCATCGTCGTTTTTAGTTCTCTTCATTATCAGCTTGTTCCAGTTTGATGGTCTTCTTGTTAGATTACTTGCTTCCTGTACACGAATTCGTGGAGGATCTATACGTCGGCTAGCACGCGACACACGCAATCCAAGCAAATGCGTGGTCTTCATTTTAGCTTCCATATCGAGAATAGACTTGGGAAACAGACTTTTCTCATCGTATCGCATTTGAAGACCTTAGAAAAAAATAAAGAAAAATAAGTCGCACGGTTTACAAAAAGGAAGTGCGCCAGCGTTAATAGATCTCTTTATCTTGGGCGTAATGTTTTCCCATTTCAGAGCACACGTCATTCCCTAGAGTATATTTTCTTTGTTAAACGGTTGCGCACGAGAAGACACATGAATATGGAAAGAAGTAGAAAGAATTTTACTCTCTAGGGAATGACACGTGGTCTGAAATTGGGAAAAATTACACCCATGCTAAAAAGATGTATTTCTGTATGACTGAAAAAAACTAGAGATTTGAAAATGTTGTGCTTCATGCGGTCCCGAGTAGCATCCTCTCTTTTAAAGTAAGCGCAAACTTTTCCCATTTAAGGCCACATTCCCTTGAGGATTATTTTCTTCTTTAACCGTTAATGATAGAAAAGGAATAGCAACAAGTTACTGAGCAAGTTAGCAAACATTTCTTCTCAACAAAAGGGTGATAATAAAGAACGTATTAATAACATTGAATCTTCAAAACCAAGTGCAATTGTGCGGTGCAATAGACGAACCTTGAGGAACTCCTTATCAGAGGATAAAAAAATCAAGCGTTTTATACAATCAAAATATCAAAGGCATTCGGTCCCAAAATACAAAATTTATAATTCATATTTTTATTCATATTTTAAGATCCAAGAATTTATTGTTATTTTTTACCAAATAAAAGTTTTTCTGGTAAATACGCTTCTCCATTCAGTTTAATTTTTGGATTTTAATTTGTTTATATGTCATATCTTTACATTTAATGTTTTACGACATTCAAAATTTAATTGTAGATATTTTCAGTTGACAGATATTTCTGTAAACGGAAAAGTACACTTGACGGATAAGGAAGACGAAATTAAAAATGTTAAAATTGATCATTTAATTCAAATATTAATTATAGGTGCTGAGGTGCGTGCTGTTTCTGTGCTTCTTTACTCACGCATTGAACGCGGCTTAATTCCTTTGTTTAGCCTTTCGACCTGGAAGTTATCATTATCTTGTTATTATATTATCATTAATAATAGATTATATTTATGAAATTATCAATAACATTTTACCTGGTTAGTTATGATTTTATTTTCAATGTTTTCGTTTACAGTGCGGGTACTTGAATTGTGAACACTTCGAGATTTTTTGACATTTTTTATCGTCCAATCAGAAACCAGATTTATAACAAGACATTAGTTAGCTAACCTAATTAAGCATAATGTCATAGCCTCGTTATGAATCTGGCTTCTGATTGGAAGATTAAAAAATATCAGAAATATCTTAAAGTGTTCACGGTTCGAGTGACCTCACTGTAAAAATGATTGTCAAAAACTCGAAGATCACAGCAAATAATTTTTCTGCACATAGAATGCAGCCACTACCAAGTTTTCTTTTAGCATTAGTTTATAAACGTATCTGAGGATTGTAGTTGTTCCCTAGTCAACGAGCAAATGATTTGAACAAATGGAGTCTTGTTTAGAGTCGATTATGTTTTGTCAATTGCATATACCAAAAAGATAATGCATCTTTCTTTTTAGTTTTGACCAAGACTAGAGGTTATTACTGGGCTACCTGTGGTAGACCGGTCGTACAATGTGTTCGATTTTTTGAGTCTCTTTCCAACATTGTATCTTAGTTCGTGCGAGTCCAGCGTCTGTTCCAGCCGAAGACCAAATATTCCGGACTGAAGCCAATTAGTATACTAAACAAAAGAAAAGGATATTCATACTTACTTTCAGTGAAAGAAGGTAATGGCGGTAGTGATCGTCCTTTTGAGCCAGCGGACTTTCTTTGGCTAAAATATTTCTCGGGGTTTACAATGAAATCTGGTTTGTGTATGGTACCAACATCGTCAAGATCTTTTGTTTCGAGGGCCTGATGAAGGAAAATACGTCAAAAGCCGCAAAAATATTTGCTAGGAAAAAAGAGATTTTCCCGTATATGATTGTATGACTTACCGTATAAGGGTACAGGAAGAGCGTTTCCCTCGACCCTTACAGGTTATTATCATCGTCCCCCTGGAGTTGTTAAGTTGGATAGGGGTACCCGGTATATGGTTACATGTGGTCTTACCGCATACGGTCTGGCAGTAGCCTGTCCTCTTTAGGGATTGTATAGGCTAGGGATGGGATTCTCGGTATATGGTTATATATACTGTCTTACCGCATAGGGTCCGGCAGGTGCTTGTCCTGTTTTTTCCCATGTCAGATATGGTAGGTTAGGGATGGACATTGGTTGACGACGTTCACGTTTGCTACCTCGTTCTTCTTTGTACGATTTTCCTAGGAAAAAATGAATGGAATGTGTAACGAATGGTACATATTTGGTGGTGGGTAGGGGAGAATGGATGGATGGAGGGAGGGATGGATGGATGGATGGATGGATGGAGGGATGGATGGATGGATGGATGGAGGGATGGATGGATGGATGGAGGGAGGGAGGGATGGATGGAGGGAGGGAGGGAGGGAGGGAGAGATGGATGGATGGATGGATGGAGGGAGGGAGGGATGGATGGAGGGAGGGATGGATGGATGGATGGAGGGAGGGAGGGAGGGAGGGAGGGAGGGATGGATGGATGGATGGAGGGAGGGAGGGAGGGATGGATGGAGGGAGGGAGGGAGGGAGGGAAGAAGGAAGTGAATGATGGATTGATGCGATGATGGAAAAATGGAAAAATGGAAAAATGGATGTATGACTGGTTGATAGGATGGATGGTGGTTGGGTGATGTAGATGATGGATGGATTGGGATGTATGACTGGTTGATGGGATGGATGGTGGTTGGGTGATGTAGATGATGGATGGATTGGGATGTATGACTGGTTGATGGGATGGATGGTGGTTAGGTGATGGAGATGATGGATGGAAGGATGGAAGCATGGGATATATGGATATTTTTCTCACCTAATATAGTTCTCTCCCAGGTAGTCATTCGATACTCAGGATCGAATCCCTCATCAGTATAGTACTGTATTTGCTGTTCTTCCTCCTCTTCTTCATCTTCCTCTTGTTCATCCTCACTCTTCTCACCAACATCCTGACAAAATACAACAAAGGAATAAATAAGCCAGTATTCTCGTGAAAAAAATAATAAAAATAATAATAAACGGCCATTTGACCGCCAGCGTCAATTGGGCGCGCGATGTAAGGTCACAAAAGCGACCGGCAGCAGTCGCGGCGCACTGCACGCAGTCGACCACTGACTGGAACGACGGGGTACCCCAACCAAAAAAAAGGCCGCGTAGTTTGATGATCACTGATTAGAAGCGAATCTCACCTCTGCTTGCCGTTGCATTTCTGCTTCTCTTTCTTCTTTCGAGATGGGCTCGATTTTCCAGTGCTCTTCCTGTATGGACAGAAAATAGGGATGTTAAGCTATACTTTCCTATACTCAGAATTTCCTCTACATTTGCCCTATTCATATCCTATCTGCTTTCACCCCCCTCCCACTCCTCAGAAAAATGCATCTCCAGAAGAATTCATTAGAGTCAAAATACGATCAACTTGACTGCAACGTGAACAACGTTAACACGAGCGACTCTCGACTTTCTTATGTTGCGACTTATGAAATTGCACCAAGAAAATCAAGGACGGCCACGTGACCCGAGGGGGATTGGGAGCTAGGAATACTAACCTGTCCAAAGTCCCCAATATGTCTTCCCTCAATATCCCATAATGCTGCTGAACAATCACTAGATGCTGTAAGTACAAGCAGTCGTTCACTTCTGGTCAGCAGTTCGATGTGGTTGATAATGTCAGTATGAGGCTGGAACTGCTTCAGTAGTGCTACGATAATGATAAATTAATATTGGTTAATAGAGAACATTATTTTGATGACAGTGGAAAAACCCGTGCCGTGCCTTGACCATAGTTCTTTTTTGAGTTCGATAAATATGATGCATTGTGGTCTAGCTTGGGTACAAACATCGGCATATAGACCCCTTTTACGTGACGTCAAAGCAGCTCAATTTGGAGGACAAAAAAGAATTTCAATCTCATGAGAATTGAAACCCATTGTTTTGTCCTCCAAATTGAGCTGTATTCTAAAGAACTGCAAGGAATCTATAAGTCTCAGTGAACGAAAGTTGTTTGTACACAAGCTATAAGCCCTATAACACAATGCACCATGTTCGCTATCTCAGATAAGGCCTACACAGAGAACTATAAAGTAAATGCTTGAGGGATGGGGAGGCAAAAGTTAAGGGTTGGAGTACTTACTTGGAGGGTCTGTTCGCACGTGATCAGCGGTCACACAATACTCTGAGATATCCCAGACCTTGACTACACCATCAGCATCAGCAGTCACGAGGTACGTGTTGGTGTCGTCGATACACATGGTTAAAGAACCCGCTAGAAATATTGTAAACAGTGATCATCAGTTGGTCGTATTCTATACCAATATGGTCGTAAGATCGGTTGTTTCTAGATTTCCATGACTGTGAAAATCTGGTCTTGGTTATAAATGCGGTCGTACAATTAAATAGAATAAAGATTTGGAGTGGCTAATTATCCTTTCTTGCAGCTCTAACAAGTGAATTGCGAAGGAAGCAGCTCAACGTGGCCGAGTCGAAGGCAGCCGCCATACGACTCATGTCTGACCACGGAGCACAGCTCAGATGGAATTAGGGTTGATTTTTGCGGAGGGAGGAAAAACCGAGAACCCGAGAAAAACCGAACAAGGTACTGGAGAGAACCAACGAACTCAACTCACTTGAGGGGCCGAGTCCGGTGATCAAACCAGGGACCAGAGCGGTGGGAGGCCTACGCACTACGCCACCCTCGCTTCCCTTAGGACCATTTCAACTCTCAATGAACTTACCATGCTGGTGTGCAAGAAACTCCCCCAGGAATGTCGACTCATGTTGGTTCCAAAAACGAACCTGTAAGAGAACACAGAATCGTTCAAACTCAAATACTGATATTCAAACTGAAAATAAAAAATGAACATGTTATATTTTCTTTCTTCCTTTCTTACCCATCCATTTCCGCTACAAGAAACAAGATTTGCGCCGCCAGATAACCCGGTCTGCGGTCTTGCGTTCAGAAACAGCAGCTTCGTCACCGCATATCCACCATCCGACTCCTACAGACACGATTGAAATTTATTTTCAGCTAATAATTAAAATACCAGTTCACAATGAATAATGTTATTAGAAGTTAGTATCATTACCCAGGTGATTATAGAAAACCGCACGCGCTGATTGGTCGAGAACTTCGGAGTATTTCTCTATATTTCTCTCGGAATATAGGATTGCGCGCGCTTGATTGTTGGTACTTGCCTCTTCCAAAAAAATACCTATATTTTAGAAATAAATCGATACTTCGTCTCGGTAAATATTCACCGATAATCACTGAGCCTGAGGTGAATAAAATTAATGTTACATATAAAATCTCATTTACCTTATCATTCTTTTCTCTAGAGCTTCGATCAGATGAGGCGGAACCATTTCTTTCAGCTGATTGATTTGGTCTCAGGAATTCCTCGACTTCATTGGTTACAGTAGGACTGGCAGCTCCCTACGATAATACAAATAAAAAAGCGTTCTAAGGTCAAGTTGAGTATTTTGTGTTATCTACCGTATTAAAATATATAATGAGTTATTCAGCGCTTACATCATGTCCAATAAAAAAAACAGATGTTATCCTGCTATTAGAGTCTTCTAATCTTCGGCTTTAAGTTCAGAAAGCGAGGGTAAAAAGAGGGGCGTGGCCAGGAGTATGGCGTACCTCTGACGCCCACCTTCCCAATGCCAATTTAACTGCTACGCGCATTTGTTTAATTTCTGGGGAGTGATTGCACCTCCCTCTCCCCTTGGCCCATTGGAAATCCCGGACACGCGCCTTGGATAAATAACCCGAGCAAGGTAACCAGATGTATTGGTAATGACAATCATAATATCAAAGGGCACTTTTAGAGTCATGACAGCTGCATGTATCTCTTCTGATACTAGATACTAAATTTAGCGAGTTGTTGCTAATAATGCAGCACTACCACTCCCAGTCCTTCCACTAACCGCTTTCCTATTTCGTCGAGAGGATCTGGTTCTCTTTCTTTCCGGATGTGACGTAAGATGCCGTGAAGCTTGTTCGGAGTTCAGGTTCCAGATGACGATCTCTCCATCATAACTAGCCGTGGCAAGACATGCTGGAGGACTGTATGCTACTGACAAGACATCGTCTTGATGCTCCTGCGGAATACCATGGACAAATGAGGACACATTTTAAAAGTAGGTGTTTCGATATGAAATTCTGAAATTCACTCGGAAAAAATGGGGTCACTAATAAGGCGTTTCGAGGTTGTGGAAAAAACTTGGTCGGCATCAAAATGCATGGTGGGACAGTTTTAGACGCCATCTTGGAAATATGTCCTCTCAAACAGTCCCAGAATGCACTATAATGCAAACTCGACCCAGGTTTTTGCTCAATCTCGGAACGGTTAGTAGGGGTGTACGTATTAACATGATGTTTGTAAAGCGGGGTTCGGCTATATTAGATCTCAGATGATGTAGCTGACAAATACTATTTTACCTGTCGTCCCTTCCAGTCTGATGGATACACGTAGAATGTGTTCATTTGACTATCACGAATTACGCACAACGCCCTGAAAAACGAATAGTAAAAAACATCAACAACACGATTAAGCATAGCGTCCTTCGCCGACGTTCTTAGGATCGTTACGTCGTCACGCAACGTTTCTCTCCACACTGAGCGTTGCGTGACGAACCTAAGAGCGTCTGCGATGGAGGCTAGATTAAGCAGGCCAATGACACTAATAAAAAATATACCGCAGCCAACGTAGCCTCCTTTGCAGACGATCTTAGGGTCGTCACGTCGTCACGCAACGTTTCTCTCCCCACTAACAATGGGAAAGGAATGTTCTGCTCAAGTAAGCAGACGTTCGTGGGGAGAGAAGTATTGCGTGACGACCCTAAGAGCGTCTGCGTAGGAGGCTACAGCCAACGAGGCGGGGGAAGAAGTTTATGAAACTGCGCACAATTTGCTTTGAGAATTTAAAGCACCTACCTGTCCCAACCGACTGCAATGATCATTCTCTTCAGACACAATACTTGACTTATCTCTGCTGGATCACCATTCCCTGCCATCAGTATGTTGTGACAATGACCATTGAAGTCCCAGATCTGAAATATCGAGAAAAAACAGTTTCTATTCATTAGTAGTGACATTATTATGATCCACGAAAAACACAGGTAACCCAAAACAATCTCGAATTTTGCGAAATTTTTTAAACCAAAATATACCAAAGATTTGTCAATTATTTTATCATGTGACCAATAGAATACGCTAAACTGGCAAAATCTTTACCTTAACAGTCCCATCAGCACTTGCGGTGAATAAACGAGTCTCTGTTGAATCCTGGGTAAGGGTTGTGATCTCTGAATTCCCATGAGCGTTTGCAAACTGAAACAGCAAAGATAATTACCGGAATCTGAAGAACCGCAGATATTGGTAAAGGAAAGTCCGGAAAATCGGGACTCTAGAAAGATCGACGTTGCATTTTCGCTCTCCAAATTTTTTATGAGATCTTTATCATGGGATTAGACTGCGCACCGCAGGAACACATTTCCTGTTGCTGCAGCTATTCATGTTATGTACTAATGAGCTCTCAATAGCAGAAATAGCGACACATCGCCACATACGTACACGTTCGTGCTGATGTCAAGCCGCTTGTAGATACTTCAATTATTTGTATACAAATTGTACCTCACTCAATGTTTTGAAAACATTTCTTTTCAGGATAAAAATACAACATCAAAAATGCATCATACATGAAGTATTACTAAGCGGACTGCATGGTCGATGCGTCGCAAATATCGGTTCTGTAGGTACTATGGACACAAACTGACTACTGATATAAATATAGCCGACTGACCTGCTTGACTTTCTGTCCTGTATCAATCATCCACATTGTAATAACCGATCCTGCGCATGCTGTTACCACCTGAAGGACAAACGATCATGTTGAGATATTCACACACAGGGAGCCCACCCAAATGTTTTACTTTGCGTTGGTCTTCCTGACGCTGCAGTTTTTATCCAGATGGTTCGAGAGTATCGCAATTATATTATTTCGCAATGGGAAAGAAGCACAAATGGTGTGAGCTGAAGGGCAATGATTAGAGTGACTGCGCCGTGTTACACCATGGCTTAACACGGACGTTCAATGACAGATCCGTAGCGTGACCGTACCGTGTACACAGAGACGCAAATTTGATCAAGTGGCCGTGATAATTATCAGAGAAGCAGTGCTTCATGTTAGACTTGCTCCAAGCCGACAACTCTGAGAGCGAAGGAAGTGAAAAAAAAAAGAAGGGAACGTCAAAGTTTTGAGGTCGTCCAGCGCGTGTGATCCTGTTTGGGCTGCCTGTGCTTTATTCAGCGCCCGTGAACTAATACGAAGACGAAGAACTTTGCGAAAGTCAATGCATGATGGATATCTTTGGAAATGAAATTTCGTGTAGCAAGAGTCCCAGAATACATTGCGCACTAAAATGAACCAAGTGTCAGTCTGTCGAAGTACTTGTAGTATTTACCTGGTTGAATTTACTGTTGTAAATCGCAGCAGTGACCGGCTGTTCGTGACTCATCACACGATCCTTCACTTCTGGTTTCATCACCATTAACGTCAGCTACAAGGAAAATATAAAATCAGTAAAAATAGAGCAGTTTTCGTATAACTGTGTGCTTGGTGCCGTATACGTGCCATGCCGTGACCGTGATGCTATTTAAAATTTTGATTGTCTGATATTTTTCTCGCGAAATGTGATTGGTCTGGCATCGCCGTGACCGTTTCCGCACCGTGTTTTCCGTTTCCGTGCCTTGTTTCGGGCATTTGATTGGATGGAGAGTGTGCCTTGCCGTGTCACGACCGCGTTCGTGCCGCGAGCTTTTCAGAGTCATACGAAAACCGCACTATTTGCTAATTCAGAACTTTTGCACAAGAAAGTATTTTAATAGTATTTTAATTTTTCTGTCATGATTTACCTGTTGGTTGAAGGCCGTGAAGAGTTTACTGTGTTCTTCGTCATAATACATCGAAATGCATACTGAAATGAAATTCATCAAAGTGTGTTAAAGGACTAGTTGTTACAGTAACGGTGTCAATGACTGCCTCTGACACAAGGTGGAACTGTTGCGCACACTGTTGTCCACTGAGGTAGTATAGAAATAGAATAGAGGTTGTTACTACTTCTGCAACACTGCGCATAAACAAGTTTCATTGACAGTATGTTTAAATATATAATTTAACTATGTAATATTAATAAATCAGTGATCTTTTTACCTTCAGCAGGTCCTTTAGGGAACATCCCTGATAATCTTTGTAGACATACTTGAAGGTGTGTGTCCCAAATACGCAAGACCTGTGAAGAGAAAGGTCGTTAGTTCATTCCTTGTTATCCTTACTATTGATAACGTTATCCTGCTCACCTTATCTTTGGATAAACTAATGAGCTGACCACGTGACTGAATGAACTTGACAGCTACAATACTCTGCATATGACCTCGCAGGACCTGAGCAGGGCAGAAAATGTTGCAAAATTAAGTATCTCTGTATTAAACATTTTTCTGTGTTGAATAGCCTGATCCAAATGTGCTGCCACAATCTTGCATGGGACAACACAAGAGCATAGGAAAACCAAGACAGTTTCTTGAGAATTTTAACAACTTTCAGCATGTTTGGATTAGGTCATTCAACATGAAAACAAAAAACAAATAATACAATCCTTAAATTTTCAAAACTAGAATGTAAGATTACAAGTATAATTTATTAACGAAGCAATCCTACATGTAACTTACCCCAACAGGTTTAGAAATTACATAAGGGTTCCATAAACACACATGATGATTGACACCAGCAGTTGCTATGGAAACAAGACAAAAGACACTCAATGAAGTCAAGAATTGTGGATAAGCTGCGTGTGAGTTTGTACAATGACAGCTTACCTATGAGATTCATCTTCTCGTTATAATCAAATGCATTTACTCCTTGAGGAATCTTGAAGGCAGTGCTAATGGAATAAAAATGAAAGATTAAAAATCGATAATGACTCCACCAATCAAATTCACAATGGTCAGAGTTAGCATTTTAGTTTAACAGTAGCCAAAAGCCCAGGTTCAGATACTGCATAAGCCTCACAGAGAGGCCCGCGTGCAGTTGTATATTGGCAAAATGTAGAAAATGTGATGGTTCATGATTATCAAAATGGGATAAAGCAGTTAATACTTACGTTCTCATGTACATTTTTGACTTCTCTACCCAGCCAAGAACTAAAGAATTTTTGTAATTTGTTGCACATGACATGAAGCAGTCCAAGTGAGCTGAATATATAACTGGAAAAAAACAATTAAAATAACCATTAACACAAAGAAAAAAAAAGATGACTGCTTTCGATTTAATTTTTTTTGGAAGTCAACATACTTTGTCTGGTCCATTCTGTATGACCATGGTGTTTAACTATTCTTGCATTTCTGTAGTTGCCTTTTGCAACATCATTAATGTCTACGGTAAGACAGATATCTGTGGAACAAAGAAAAACCTTGTCAAATAAAAAAGCAAAGGCTTGATTGTGTGGTACAGTAACCCCCCACCCCACACACACACCCACACACAGATGGTATTATTGGTGGAGAATAGTCGCAATAATTTGTCAGCTGGGAAGGTCTGAAAAGAGGGTATTATTACAAAAAAAGAAGAAGTTTTACCTTGTTTACTGCCTGCTGGCTGTGCAGGTCTGTCAAACAAAGCAATATTAACAGCAGAAAACAGGACAGCTATCACTTGACCAGAGACATCTCCATACACAAGGATTGCTTCATTGGGTTTATCAGGGTTGTTCCTACAGATAGAAGAGAACAAAAATCCATAGTTCAGACTGGCATGTAACTATGATATTACTGGTGGTAAGAGTGGTATGTAATGCTGCTATTGGAGGAACATGATGACAGTAATGATAATGGTGATGATGATTATTAGGTGCATGATGTTGATGATGGTGATGATTATGTGATTCATGATGATGATGATGCATAATTTGTGATGATTCATTGTGATGATGACTATGACAATGAATGATAATGATGATAGCAATGATGGTGATGATGATGATGATTTAATGCATGATGATGATGATGATGCAATCTGATGATTGTGATGATGACGATGACTATATATCACAATGAACAATAATGATAATGATGATAGCAATTATGACCATGATTCTTTTCTAAACTCACCAGTAATCCAGACATAAAGGAGTGTCATCAAGGTTTTTAATCCTGAACTGACAATTAAATTCTGATTTGGAGCTCAGGTCATATATTGCTAAAACAATAAACAAAATATTGAATTGTAATACGACTGTAAAAGAATGCCCAACCACGAAATGGAAAAAATCAACAGTAAAATAATGATTCATACCAATTTCTTTGCTGGTCAAAGAGATGGCCAGTTTGTAAATATTCTGCATTGGCACAAAGTCTGTGACCCAGAGATCTCTTTGTTTCACTTCATCATGGTCAGTATGGACCTAATCAACATAACATAAAGTGTATAAGCATTTGCATTTACTATATATATGCACAACAATTCAAAATTATGCTCATAGTATTTTGAGAATGCATACACGCATACCTGTAATGTTCTGATTGGTTTCATACTGAGTGACCAAAGACAGACCACACCCTCCTGAAAAAATGTGCAAATGAAAAATGAGAATAGAATAAAAGAAAGAAGAAATGGAAGGATGCAAAATAAGTTCTGATTGGCTTCATATATAATATATATTGAGTGACCAAAGTCATACCACACCCTCATGAAAAAAACATTCAAATAAAAACTGAGAATAGAATAGAATAAAAGAAAGTAGAATGGAGGGATGGAAAAAGAGATTAAATTTCTGATTGGCTTTATACTGAGAGACTAAAGACATACGACACCTGAAATAACATGCAAAATATAAATTCAGAAAAAAAGAAAAGAATGGAAACTTTTTCCCATTTCCCACTCGTAATTGTACAGACAATACTGTACATACCTTGCTTACTGATAGATATCTAGATGGATTGTTTAAAGGACAAATTCTTCTGATAATTTCTTTGTGTGGACTTGAAAGATTGCGTAGCTCTCTCCACTGAGGTACCTGGATTTTTTTCAAATAATGAATGGTACTCAATATAGGGAATATTATTATAGCTTATTGCGATTTTGAGCCACTAATACGGGTTTATATTGGTGGCTAGTTATATATTTTCTTCCAACACAGTCAATATAACCCACAATTTGTTTTGCTTCGCGATTATCCTATCACATGGTAATTCAGAGCCAACAATACAGGTTTATATCAAAATTATTAATTTGGTGGCTCTCCCCCGTCAGATCAAACTTATAGGAGAATCATGATACAAAATCTAATTAATATATTAAATGTAAATATTTGGGTAATGAGGAAAGTAGATCATGAATGGGTCAAGGAAAGAATCGGAAATATGCTAGTCAAAACCTGAGAAAGAAAAAAATGGAAAATGGGAGGAATGGCAAAGGGGAAAGGAAAAAATAACACAGCTCATTGTTTACCTGTGTAGTTTTCATTCTATCATCTTTTTCATAATACTCAAGAAGCATATGACTGGAGAACTTGTCCCAGTCGACAAACCCTTCCTTCGCAACATCAATCTTGCTAAAAAGCTCTTCATACTCCTCACGCACACCTTTATTTAAAACTATAGATAAAATTTCACAGAACTGGTCCAAATCAAGGCTTAAATCCCTCTCCTGGCCAGATTGATTTATCTATAAAATAATAATAACAAAATATTATTGGAAGGATTTTTAAGCCACCTACTTTTGTTGTTGTTGATGTCACATTTATAATTGGCATGTAATTGTGCATATTTAAGATATATGTAATTCTGGAAGATATTCCTGGAATCGATAACTGAGTGGATAGGAGGATCTAACTAAGAAGTAATGTGGTTATTATCAATCTTAGGGGACCACAGTAATCAGTAAAAAAAGTCTATGTGAACTGTTTTAGTAAAAGCAAGGCCAAAGCAAGTGTTGCTGTGTTGCAGTTTTTTACTTTGTTCTGCGCAGTTTTGTGGTATTCAAACTCCCCTTATGCCCCTTCCCCCACCCCCCCCCCCCCCCTCAGAGAGGTTTTCACCCAAATAACCATGAAATGGTTTCATGTTAAGGCTGTGGTTGTATAATCTATGATATATAGCATAGGTAGTCCATGAAATATTGACTCCACCCTTGCCATACTTGAAATCAATATTTCATGTGGGTTATTATTTAAGTAAATCCATGAAAGGTTTATTATTTATACAAACACTCACAGTGAATGCATCTTGTATTGCTTTCAAATCATGCATCGTAAGACGATTAACAAGTTTGAGACCAAAGGTTGTAACTTTAGGGTCAGATTTCCTGTGAGAAATATAACATCGTTAGCACTTTATTATCACTATTAACTACATTGTTAAATATGGATGATTTCAAGAAATGATTTGACACCACCAATGTGAAATAGCAATACAATTTTAATCAAAATTTAGAAAAATATAATGAAATTCCAAGTCTTGATAAGCTTTAAAAGTATTACTAAAAGCAAAAAAACAACAAACAAACAAACAAAAAAACAAAAACAAATGGATAAGGAATAAAAAGCTTTGATATTATTTTAGTCTTTAGATGGAGTTTGCCATATGAAAAATATAAGCAAATAATAACTCTGCACAACGACTGTGACACTTTTTCGGATCTACTTTGAATTCTAGTCTTTCCTGAATTAATCTATAAGACTTAACTCATAGCTCATAGGCAAGTGGTGATGCAGGGAGGACCTAAGAAGTAATTCATTAAAAATTCCGGGAAATATCAGCTTTTACGACATTATGTTTCTTCTTTACGTAATATATAAGGAACAAAGCTCGATTCAACATCTTTTTTATTTTTGACAAATAACGAACCCCTCGACCAGTATCAGTTGCCAGGCCATTTTGAACCAACGATTCTCAAATAACTTAGCTAAATGCTGGACACTTTTTGTTAAAAGCTTACTCACAAACACCAAAACCAGTCTTATTCGGATAAGATATCATAGAATCGAGGTGATTTGTATCTTTAAGTAAAAAAAGCAAGGTTCTTTGAAATTCTAAAATCTAATTATCGTCAAGGTTAGAGTTCGAGAGTGGAACAAATGTTCGTTCTACTTTACCTCTCATTTTGATTTTCTGGCTCGTTTTCCGCTATTGAAGCTGATTTTGGGGAGTTTGGTCCGCGAGGTGACTTAGACATGATTTATTATCAGTGTATATCTTGTGTGTTGTCCTCAATCTTTGATAAATCTGGATAAATATTCGTCCATCTTTGAACCAAAGTCATGTTTTGTCTTCTTGTGGTTAAACAAGAAACCATAGCAGCAAAGCTAGTGCCAGGCTCTCTTTCTCTACAAAAACACAGGAATCCCACACACCGACTTACATCAATATTTTTATTATGATAAAGCGATTTATATTTTTTAACACATCACAGATTAACGCTTTTATTCTACCTATTATTTTTTAATTTATTATTCTACAATCTTAGTGCAATATGGGATAGTTACATCTCCTTTTAAAAATACGTGTGCTGATTATATATGATATTCTGGAAGGTTAGAACTGTTGCCATGTTTCTGCGACTTCTGATTTGCGAACATTCTCGTTCTTGCAGTGAAAGCGACTTTGCATTATAGAGCAAATTTCGTGTGTGAAAGTCACGGTACACCGTACGGTTACGACGCGGACACAGTACCGAATGTTTTCATACACAGCACGGCACGGCACGGTACTGACACGGTCACGACAAGGCGCGGTCTGTGTCGTACGTTTTTCATAGTCATCATATGAAAACTGCTCTAATGTTATAATACTGTACGTATTGCACTGCACTGACAAATAAAAACTAAAACAAAAGTATTAATATTATCAGTATATTTAACTATGAAACCTTAAACATTTAAAGTTTTAGGCAGTTGTTAACTCAAAGCTTCGATTCTTTTTTCTTTCCTTTATTGAGTCTGGACAACACCATCGGGAGAGCGGCCGCTGCCAGGAGTGCGATACCCAGTAAAGGCCTATGGGCGATCCATCCGATCGCTATGGTAACCAAAGATAATGATGTTGCTAGGCAAAAGCAAATGAGAGTGATGCCAAGACCGACCAGCTCACGTACGATGGGTAACCAAGAAACTGGAAGGAAAATAAACCGTGTCACTGAGAGATTCGTATGTAATAGCATGACGACAACAGAACTAGAACCAATCGAGAACGGAAGTATTATGCCTTTGGTGCACTTACGCAAGTACATTTCCACTTATTTCCAAGGGATTGGTGGGCTGCTCAATTATCGCGTAACAACAGCGCCCCATTTTTTGCAAAGTAAATTTCGTAAATTTTGTAAATTTCCCCTGATGCTTTGCGGTGAGTTGAGCCACCTCTGACTTGCTTCTAAAGCTACGGAAATACGGTGCAACAATGCGCGCAATGTTGCAGGCACTCGATGTTGCGAGCGAGCTCACACGATGCAATTTGTTGCACGCAATGTTGCTAAAGTAGAAAACTTACTTCAGCAACATTGCCTGCAATATTGCGCGTAATTTTGCACCGTATGTCCGCGCCTTAAGAATGCGCGCACAAAACATTCATTTGCTTTTGCATACCTTACGCGCTCTGAAATTAAACTCAGAGCACTGTCATTGTTACTGTTATTTCGCATGTCTGACAAACAGTACGCAATGCAATAACGTAATAGTGGTCACGACGCTGCACAGAAAAACGTGATCTATTGAAGTTACCTAAAGTGCTGAGAATACTGGTGGACAGCAGAAAACCCAAGAACAACATCAGCCAACCAACTCCACGCAATATCCACGTGAGCGCTGTATTTGCGGCGTGCTCAGCATCAAATATTTCCTAGAGAAAATTTCAAATTTAAGACTAATTGTTACTGGGTTAAAGTTATATGAAGAAACAAACTGTATGATCACAATCTGCTTGCAACATTGTTCGAACTTTTTTTATTTTTAAAAGTTGAAATAGAGAAGATTTCGTTACGTATATATGAAAATTGCGATGCAAGGCACGGCACACTACGAAATGTACTAATTGCTTTTTTGCTCTTTATAGTGATAACTTACCTTGGCGCTCATCTCTCCAGTATACAGAAGCTCCAGTGAATGTCCTGAACTGGTATGATAATGAGTAAGTTGAGATCCATGCTGTCGAGCTACAATACTGACCTACAAACCACGATATAATCCCATCAGTAACTGCAATAGAAATCACCATGGCACATCTCATAGTGTCAAGTGTCAGGTAGTCCAGAGCTGGACCCACTTTTATCGATGCGCGCGCGGCGAGGACGAACCGAGTAGTGGAAGGAGACTGGTAAGAAAGTATTCTATGTATTTCGTGAGCGCGCGCTGTTTTCCTTAATCAGTTACTGAAAAGTGGGTCCAGTTCTGGACTAAGTGTCAGGCCACTTGGCCGGAACTTACTGTTTGTGGTTCACCGAGACTTGAGCCGGGTTTGCCGCTTAAACCAGCGTAAGAAAAGGTAACTCGTACATCGCCAACCTGCAAAACAGAACGCAAATCTGAATCAGTTAGATTCTGGAATGCAGCAAATAAATTAACTAATCGTAAAGTTTTCAAAAATCAAGGGATGCCTTACTGCGCATTACCATATTAAACAATGCAAAAGCGATGAATAATATTCTGCATTAATAGTAAAAGAGCTAGATGGGTTATCTACAATTGACCAGCCGACTATAGTCCATCGAGCGCAATTCACTATGCGGCGCATGCGCAGTATTCGGTGTTCATAAGGACAATCTTTTTGAAATAGCTACGCGTAATCATTCTCTGAAACAAATAAAAAGGCGTACCCTTGGATGCAAGGGATCGTTCGAGTGATATAATATTCCATCCTGCAACACCACGTTCTTTCCAGACGGAACTTCTCTTGGGATGAGACGCTGATAATTCTCGATTTTGTTTACAAGACCTGTAGAGCGTAAAAAATAAGATAAGACAAACAATAAGCAACACGACTGACTAAATTTATTTTCAGAATATACCAAATAAAGCGTAAACTAAAATTTAAGGTCCAGACACACGATTCAAATAGTGCGCACCTAACCTTACATGCAACAGCGAAAACGCCTGCGCCGTGCCAACTTTTTAATGGCAAAGCGCAAAATTGCCGGCGCTAACGCAAAAGTAAACTAAATATACATTAACAACGTTGCGCGCAACAAACATTACAGGTAAATGGATTGGTGTTCTTGCTTGCAACTGTGCGCAATAATTGCCCGATGCGTCACATCCGTCTAGCGCGTTGACTTTTGGAAACAAAATTCAAGAATCCGTTGAAAATTACCTCGATAAGCTATCCGATGAAGTCAACTTAACAACGATATCCTGAACGAGAACCGAATCGACGACACATCTGCTAAATGCGAGCGTTTTACCGCTCATTTCGAACCAAATAAAAACAAACGCGCAATTATTTAGATCAGTAAACAAAGGTTTTTGCATAAATAGCTGGTAAATACTTGCCTTTAGAAAGCTTGAATTCCCCAACATATACCATGTCTGCGACCTTGACATATGCTGATACAGGCATTGATGCAGGGTTGCGATGTTGAGATGGATTATTAAATTGATTACTATTTTGGATACTGGATTGCCACTCTTGACCTGCATGACAGATTTCATTCATATACTACTTTATCAACTTTGTGTTATGTAATAATAATAATAATAATAATAATAATAATAATAGTAATAATAATAATAATAACAATAATAATAAAAATAATAATAATAATAATAATAATAGTAATAATAATGTACTTATTAGTGTCTTAGTGTTACACGTTCGCAGTGTAGACACTGAATTACAGGTTACTTACATTTACAATTAAATATTATTAATTAAACAATCAATCATACAGTCAACTAAGGTTCAAATACTTCACCGTTACAAAGTTCTTTAGGCGATTTGTATGGGTTATACATATAAATGTGATATGAGTTTACAAGAGAAGTTTGAGGTTTATAAAAGAGCTTGGTCCCTCCCTCCCCAAAAAACATTAGTCTTGTGAAATAAAACATTAGATTTCTTTTTCCCTATCATGACACAGGCTAATTATGATTAGTATAAACCTACTAATGGTCTACCACAAATTATGCACTCTGATTGGCTGAGCTACTAGTGGTCTATTATTGTTGGACTACAAAGAGCAACATCTGCCAGCTTCAAAACCAGTTTGTGTGGTTAGCTTGTGTTTTCAAACTAATTTCAAAATTTGATGTATCCATTTAGGTTTAGACCTCTGACCCTCATGGTCTACAAGTCAATTCCAATAGACAGTATATTGACATCAGTATGTGTATAGACTTACTGTATGTGTAGGTTGTCTCTACCCTTGTTTTTCCACCTTCATCGAACTCCCTAAAATTTAACATAAAATGAAAACTACCTCAGCTTTAGTTTTTCATCAAGTTGTTTTTACCACAGGAAGCCCAAGCAGGCATTTCTATGCAATAGTACATCTAAACCATTTCATAGTGATACCTCACGTTTACTAACAATGGCATTGTGATATCGATATGCCAACCATCTTCACAAAAGATCTTCACAAGTTGGTTTGTGTCACAAGCCAAATGATCTCTGGTTGGCACATGAAGAACAAAGGCTTATACATACATGACATGTATGTCACATGAAGTATCGCTATACAGTACATACTTAGTTGACTGATGCTCCACCCATTGAAACATCTCAACTTCTCTTTTGAGTTTGACTGCTTTGACAGCAACACCATATTCCCCATCATTTAAAACCTGGAAAACAAAACATTAGGAGAAGGGAATCAATGTTTAAGGGATAGGGAATGTTGAGGACATATAGGACTAATGAGTTGTAGCTGACAGAGAGTAGGCCTAGGGAGTGAGGTGTCTATTATAAATAGTATTATTATATGGCAAGGTAATTTCACGTTGGTCAATCTACATCCCATAACTTACAGTAGGGACTGAAAATCAAAATTGTCACTCCTAGCCTAGCCATAAAATAAATATTTTATTAACCTCACTATGCACTTGGGCTAAAAGGCAGTGGGAAAAACTCAGTCCAATATACTGTAACTTACGGTACAGACCTCAAACTCGGTTAATAAGAGCTATATAACCACCTTATATTTATGTGATAAATAGTAATAATAATAATAGTAATAGTGGTAATATTATATTAGTAATAAGAAACTCATAAAGTAATTTAATTGTGCTTTATAACAGTATTCTAGTCTCTAGTCACCTACATACCATGTCAGTCCTCAAGGGTCCTGTCAAATGAACCAGTTTGTCCTGATATTCTCTTTGGATTTCAGTGATTGATGGTAATGAAACAACTGCTTTTAGCCCTTCATCAAGTGCAATTGCTGTTTCAACTGCTCTTCCCTAAAATCATATGATATTTTTTTATGATCATTTGATCAGAGTATTATATAGATATATCGCATCATATCTCAATTTGGAGGACAAAACCAATAGTTTCCAATTCTCAGAAGAATTCTTTTGCTTTGTCCTCCAACAGGTTTCAAAATTATAAAATAAATTAAAGTATATAGGACATGGTATAAATTTGTCTCACCTCATTCCAGTACAAAACAGGAAATGCAAAGATGACCAGTAAAATACCAAAGACTGTAGCACCACAGCTGCTTTGTAATCTGCTTATGAAGCCTGGATTATCCTTGTAGGTGACACTGGTATGGCTGTCTGAATCACTACTGACATGCATTCCTGGATCATTGGGGTGCTAAGTGAAAGAATAACATATCACATGTATGAATAATAGGTTGCTGAAATAGAGTGGAGTTGCATGAGGACATTGCATGAGGACATGAGGACATTGGTCAACATTTCGAGCAGACGTAGCTCAGTTGGTTAGTGCGCAGCCTAATTTGGAGCTAGAGGTCCACGATTCGATCCTCAGGATCTCCACGTCTGTTTCGACTTCTTTCTAATCCATGTAGCTACAGCTTTGAATACTCTTAGAACAGAGCACTGATGGAGAGAGGGGGTAAAGTGCACACCGTCGGCTTCCTTGGATACCAGCCACGTAGTTAAAGGAACTACCAACATTAAATTAATATAGTTACTTTACCTTTACCTTCATAGGACCGCCCTACTATCTACTAGGACAGACAGAAAGACAGACAGATGGATGGACAGACTGACTGACAGACTGACAGACAGACAGACAGGACAGATAGACTGACCGACAGACAGACAGACTGACTGACTTACAGGAAGAATAAACAGATGCAGATGAATAAACAAACAGCAACATGCAATAAACAGCATATCCGACAAAGAAAAAAACAGAGACAGGTTTAACTTTGGACATAATCATAGAAATACCATATAACAAGCGTATAACAAGATTAAACGTTTTTTCTAACTTTCTTATCCAATATTTCAAATATAAGCTTAAGGTTCTCATAAATATATATACTGTAGTAAACACAGCTGTACATATACTGTATATACATATGTTTGTATAGGTGGTTGAACTTAAAACTTTACCAATATTTTTTCTTTAAAACTGAGTAAAACATTATATTAATTATTAAACTGTTCTCTAAATGGAAAAACTGCAATGTTTTTTAAATAAAGTCGTAAATAAATTAATATTTACAAGAACAATTATGGAACTTGGAGACTTTGGAATCTTTGATCAAGGGGAATGGAAGCTTTAAGAATACTGTGTTTTATCGTGGATACAATACGAAGAGGAGATTTTCATCATCTTTACTAACTACTTTACTTATAAAAGAAGGTTCTAATTTTGGTTTTACCTACAAAACAGCTTGCAAAGTTAAGATAATTTCAGGGAAACTTTTAGAAACTGAGTAAATACAATTATTTTAACCTAACATGAAAATTCATGAAATTTTTGCTATAATATCGACCCGAAATATGAAAGAAACTTGACTTACGTTTGCTCGATACATGTCTTCGTCCAAAAGGGCTTGATTTACGAACAAAGAAGGTAAAATAATACCCAGATTACAGGTGAATTGCTTGTGGTTGAAGTGAACTGAAACACTTTGACCCACTTCCGCTTTCTCTTGTTACCTATTACCAAACGTTGGGGACTGATATCTAATGACGTCATTTCCTAGTAGTACCCAGTATATTCCACCGTGAGTTCAAAGATGGCGGATTTATGACAGGACAAAATAAGGGTTCTGAAAATTATTAATTTTTTGCTTTTTCTTTAACAAATGGAAGATGATGAGGAGTGGGAAGAGGTAAGGAATAAATTAATATTGTTAGGACAAACTTGGAAAGTCAAAATTAGTAGAAATTTATTGTTTAAAAAAAACTTGTAAATAGATTTGAAATGTCTGAAAAGCTGAACTTGAACTTGAAGGTACTTTTTTTTTGTCAGGAACAATTAGTTCTGGTCGAATTATGTGGTATCCTGGAAACAGAGGTATTATACAAGGCATCAACTCAACACTGCAGACTCCTGGTATGTAGGAACCTACCTTTTCTCCACTGCACAGTCAGAACGTTAACCCCATGTCCCAATCCATCCCCCCTCTGCTGGTTTAGTCCTATAGCAACATTCATAGGGTCATCGTCATAATAAAATAGGTTTTGGCAGTTGACCTTGAGCAATATGTGGAATGTGATGGAAATACCTTGATTGATATATACCAAAGTCAATCAATGTTTATACTTCCTATGCAGCTAGGCTACTCTCATCTCTAAGTCGTATGAGCTGTACTGATGGGGTCCCTGTGCATGGAGATTTTGAAGAGGACATCTTCACAGGAACCCCATCAGCAGTTTCGTTGACACTTTCTAAGAGCTGCCTGTGGAGGAGGCTAGTTTTTGCTATGGTAAATGGTACAACTCAATATGTATTATTATTTAAAATGAGTGCACAATAAGCTTGTTATTATTTTATGCTTAGGGGATAAACACAAGTGAACCAGTACTACAGATTGGACCCTACACATTTGTTGGAGAACATGAAGGCAAGAATAATTTAAGATTCATTTCATTTTATATTATCAACCATCTATTTTATACTCAATGAACTTTATTTGTTATTTGACTTTTTAGAGGCTATTGGAACAAATGTCTTCTTTGAGGAAATGCTAGGTAAGAAACAAAATCATTCTTAAGCTAATATGCCTGCATGGTAAAAGTAAAGACACCCAAATCGGTGCCGGTAGGTTGTTGTTTGAACAGCACCGTGCTGTGGTGTAACTATTAACCTACAGATACCTTACCGACAACCTGCTATCACCCTACCAATATTTGCCTGAAAGCCACTGACAGCCTATACACTGTAGCTACCTTCACTTTAGTGACAGTACAGGCAAACAGGGGATCCATATTAACAGGGGGTCCACTTTATGAGAGTGTCAATACAATCAACTGGAATGTAATCAAGTGTCCATAATACTACATTTTGTATGCCAAAATCTTGACTAATACAAAGCTTATTGTTTGAATGAGTCAGGTGATGATAGTGAAAAGAAAAGATTCCAGTTCAAAGGGATGACTACTAAATCTATTAAAATGGTCAGAGCTTTTCTAAAGGAAACAGCAGAAGAGGTAAATGGAACATTATAGAATGGGTTCTTGCAATTCAAACCTCTGTATAGGCCAGCTGAATAAATTGCATGAATCTCATTACCATCCTGCAATGACAGCTAGGCAAATACTGGCAGCCATTTTCACTCAGTTATAGTCGATTATAGGGAGTACCCCCCCCCCCCCCCCCTGGAATTACCATGGTTATGATTATGGTAGCTAGAGGTGTGAAAAAGAATTAATGAAAGCTATTGATAATTTTATAGTTCCCTGACATTCAAGTAATCTAGCAAACTCATATAATTTAGTGTGAGTTTGAAACCTTTTTTCGTCATTGGTGCTTTCTTCTTTTTTTAGGAACATAATATGCCCATTGAAGTGGAACAGAACTCTACTGAAGAATCATGTAGTGAACAAAATTGAACCAAAGATTTCATTTCTGCATGTTTCACATCATTATTCTAGTGCAACCCCAGTTAGACCTTGCTCTGATGCAGGGGTTTCAATAATATTTGAAGTAGACGGATGGGATTCAAATGTAGGCGTCTGTTTCCAATAATTTTACTTCTTATTTATTGAGACTGATTCGTAAAATAGCCGGCGGTATAAAGTTAAGTACCCCGCGATTGATTGCCGGTAGCCGCCTTCTATTGAAACCCCTGCTGATGTGTATATCAAGAATATAAAAACATATATATTGAGGTGATTGTACTAGGTATCCAAGAAGAGAAAATAACAAACCTAGATGCTTTGAATTTATATATTTTATTAAGAAAACATCAGACATCATATCACAAGTGGACTTTAATAGCTCCTTCAAAACTCTGTAAATAATGTATTTATGGCTTTCATTATAAATGTTGTGAAAGCCAGTGTAAACCTTTACAATAATTCAGCTACAATGCACTCATAATTTAAAACATCCATCCAGTTTACCATTTCAATGCATTTTCCTCCAATTTGCTTATGTTATCAGGTTTTTTTTGGTTTAATAAAAGAAAGTTCCTGCTGATTCAATAGATGCTTTATTGGTTAGAGAAAATTTAGACTTCTAAAACTACCCTTCTGTTAAAATCTCACCACGTGGTTGCACAAATAATAAAGCAACATAAGATAATGTTGTCATCATTCTGTTCTCCAATGCATTGATGGGTGGGATGGACACATATTTAAGCTGCAATCAGCTTCATCGGCAACACTAATTAAGCGTCTTATTCCAGTTGATGGGGCTGAGAGATAAAAGTTGGCGTTCATGTTGGTGTGTTGCTCGTCTTTCCCTTCTAAGTTGCTCTGCTCGGATTTCCATTAGCTGTTTTTAAGGAAAAAACTGATGTAGTTATCTTTATTCATGAGGTAACTCATTCATTTTTTTTCTGCTTAGACCCACTATCATAAAAGAAGGGTTAATGGGCTTTTTTTTAATGACCAAAATTCATTATGTTCCATAGCTTTCCTCCCTGTGTAATAATAAGTCATACCCTTACACATTTTTTTATCTCCAAGGGGGTCTGACTAGACACCCCAGATCCACCCCTGGATCCGCCCTTCTACTATCACGACAGCCCTTTCAAAATAACTGCATATAAAGAACTTGTTTCGTTGTTTCAGTACGTGTTTCGTAGCTAAAAAAATAAATAATTACCTTTTTATTTTCATCCCTGAACGTTTTGAGGTAATCGTGCCTATTTTGTTGGTCTTGTGCGTCTTGATGTAAACAAGCTTTGTCGTAGTTTATGGCGAATTCGCTTTCACTAAATCTGCTCTTCATAAACTGCTTGTGGTTGTCATCGCGTTCTCGTATCTGCTGCTGTAGTGATATTCTGTTCTCCCTTCTTTATATGCAATAGAAAAGAAATAATCTTAAGGCTTCAATCAGCTACCGGAAGTGGTTCTGAAGTGATGTGTAAACATTTCGAGTGCCATAGTTACGACACCTCTCAAGTCAAGAACTTTTCCATTCACGCTGATACAATGTAAAACGCATAATATTATCAGTTGCTGCTTTTTCAAGCTTCTTATTTTTAATTTTTGGAGATATTTATGTATGTAAAAAAAGTGTAATAAAATACAAAGTTGACTCCCGATGTGGTTTGTACCTCACTAACACCTGACTCATGAATGTACAGTTATCTACTTTAAGTACATATTATAAGAGAGTGAAAAGTCAAGAAATCAAGAGGCTTACCGCACTTCTTCTCTCTCAGTAGAATTTCCGTACACAACTCTAACATAAGAGTCGTTCCTTTTCCTATGGGCCTCGCGTTTGTTGATCAGCTTCACTTGTTCTTCATCAAGATGGTTCTTACTCGTCTCTGAAGACGCAGTCTTTTTAACCTCCGAAGTCTGAAGATTGTTAGTATTACTCATTTGGATTGATTGATTTGAGGTGCTTTGAAATCTAAAGTTTTCCTAAAAGTTCAAAAGTAGATTTTTCAACCTCAGTCTTCTAAACAACTTGGAGCTCGCGCAACTGGAAAATGGTTCGAAGGAATTAGCGTTGCTATGACGATATATCCGCTGACTTGATTCTTGTGTTTCGGCTCGTATTTCGAAAGGCCCAAAGCATAAAAATTCTAATATAACTAAAACTCTATTTTCTTTTAATAACTTAAGATTAGCATCTAGTATCATTGTATCGAGAGAATTTTTTTTTAATATATCTAAACCATCATTGACCTTGCAACATATGCTAGAAACAGTTATGTGACGTCACAGATTGATATAATCCACCAACAATAATTTCATAATTACATTAATAACATTAATTCATAATTACATTCAGCCTTCAAAATATTTGAAACTGATTTCTTATAATTTTAAATCCAAAATATAGTTTAGACAAGTATTCATATTTGAGTAAAAAAAAACTTTTTAAAAAAGGTTGGCTAGTTGAGAAATTAGTTTTAATTTAACTTTTTTACTAAGATTTATACTTTTGATATTTCCTCTTAATGAAATATTAGCGATAAGGACAAGAAAATAGCTAGAGAAAGCACTAACTTTATTTACATTTTACATCCGGGATATGTGTAGCGCGGGCTTCCCGAGGTTCTTTTCGCGCCATTGTAGCATTGAGCGATTGAGGACGATTGAGCCATTTATTGTCTGTCTTTGAATTCAATTGAAGGGTCGTTTTTGAAGTGTGGAGTAAAAAATATCCCGAAAAGGTATGATTTTATATCTCTAATTTTACACAGTACGGTACAACGTCTATCCATTCTACAAACAAAATTTATAAGAATCCCTGCGATATAGCGAAAATCCGCCATCATATCTCGAAAACGAGAATGACAACGGGTCAATGGGGATGATTTGAATGAAAGTTTGGGCATTTTATCGATGTTTTGCATTTTTAACTCAGCGTAGATGTATTTTAAATGCAGAAAGAATATCTTTATAGCTGCATATTTGGTTTACTGAAGAGCTATCTTGCTTATAGGTACTGTAGTTTGGAGGGAATATTGTTATAAATATCCATGTGCTTGGGGCATCTTATAATTTGTAAGACGGTCGCGATATAATTTGGCGCGTTACATTACAAATAAGCTTATCTTCGTGCTGCGATAAACAACAATAAAATATTAATATTTTTTTTAATATACTAAGAAAATCCGTTTTTCAATACTTCAGATTAAAGTTCAATAAAGGATTATATGTTACGAGTTAATCTTGGGGTTTTCCAAGCTTTAGTCAAAGCATATTTTAACTACTTTGATGACAGTCTGTCACATAACTTTCCTTATAGTGTGACATGTGACAATTTCCCCAAACCTTTATGCTTTACCCAATGTGGTGGGCTTTGGAATTTTCTTTTCTGAACCTATTTTTTATATTTGCTTTCTTTTTATTACAAGTATTTTAGTCTTTTTATGCTGAAATAGCCTTTATTTATAGTGTAAAAATTACCTCAAAGTAATTCCAATATCTGTTTTTTTATTATGCATTCAGCAAATATTTTTAAGGACGTGGGCAGGCACTGTTTGTGTGCATCTGTTCTGTGCATGTGGCCTGACAGTGCACTTGCGTGACTTGGGTTTTTCAAGAACCATTTCAACCAGCTTTATCTTGTAAACAACAATGGTGACCCCCATTTTTTATTTTAGTATCTTATAAAGAATCACACAAGCTGTCAGTGTTCCAAATTTGAAGGAAAAAATATGGGAAAAACATAATAAAAACTTGGATGAAAACTTCAATCTACATTGTATTTCCTCAGGGAACTTCTATCATGACTAAAAACATTGATACATTTAAAAAAGGCATCAAAACCTTACTTTTTCGTGATTATACTGCATACAGTGCCATTGAACTGCTGGAAATGGCACTATATAGATATATTATTATTATTATTATTATTATTATTATTATTATTATTATTATTATTATTATTATTATTATTATTATTATTATTATTATCACCATGCAAAGTTTTGAAGAAAAAAACCCATGGGAAATGTTTTTTCCTGTGAATGTCCCTAAGGGAAAAATTAATGTCTTATATAGCAATACTTCTTTATTCCAGATGTAAGTTTAATATAGGTATTATAGAAGTATGACAGGTTGAAGTACTGTAAGTAAAAACAAGATGGACAAAGCCATTGATAATGGTCCAAAAAAGACAAAGAGAACATTGGAAGAAATACTCAAAAACAGAAAGAAAGCAAAGAAATCAAAAATGGTTGTAGGTAAATATTAATCAAAATATCGCAATAATTGACTGAGGGGCCATCAAGGTAGCAGTAATCTATCCGTCTACGAAGGTTTATCATTGATGGTTTTTTACTGTATCTGTGGTCTATCAAACCCTGAGGATATATCGATGTTAGACCATGGGTGGATTTAGGGGTGGGCCCAAGGGACCACAGTCTTACTTTTATTTTGGTTAAGCATTGAGGTTCCTCAAACTGTAGTTTTCCCGGCCCCCCTTTCTCTGATTCACAGAGGTTCCTCTAAAGGCAAAGTTTTCTGATCCCTCATTTCTTCGATTCTTAGATTAGTGTATTGAGTGTCTACAGCCCGGTCTACAGTATATAGATCACTGTATCTGATGGTCAGAATTTACAACTGTAATGATTTGCTATCAGTCTATTGAGCATCTATGACATTTCAATAGTCTATAATGGTCTCAAACCATTTATCTATCAGATGAATTATCCTAAAAAGAAATTCATTAATCTTTTGTAGCAGTTTCTAATGAAGACAACATTGAGGATTTTTTCACCTGGGAAGAATATCTCGTGAAATGCCGAGCTAAAGCTGTTCCTAAATCTGCCTTCAAGCATGTACCAGTAAGTGACAGATTAAAATCTGCAATAACCGAGTTCATTTAGTGTATTGATATGTTGAGTAATAATAGAGTTTTAAGTGGAAAAAGTAAACAATGATATACTGAGGTAGTTGCACACAAGAAAAATGTGTACATTGTAATGACAGTACAGTGGCTTCAATGCCTTATATAAGATTTAGCCTCCGCATATCATCTCTATATGCTTCATACCTATACTGAGCTTCCTGTGTGTTAGCTCAGCATTGGAAACTCATCCATCTTGAATGACTACAGGAAACCCATCGAAACGAAAAACCCAAGCGAGTAGGAGGCTATAATTATACACTGTACGCTGTAAGATTCTCAAACTCACCTAATAACTCATAAGCTTAAACTAAATAATTTATACATGTAAGCTCAACAACAAATGAGAACGTTGTATTTGGTCAGGTGGATGAGTCACTAGAGTCACACATGTTGTCCGATGTATGATATATATATTTTTTTTTCAAATATGACCAGCCGTTATTTCACGCCCTGCTAGATCATAGCCTGAGTGAGTTTATGGCTTTGAAGTATTTGGAACCCGATGAAACACTCACACTTGTTATTGTTCTATTACTTCGCTCATGGTCTTTTTTTACTATTTTTCCATTTCAGGTCAGTGATTCCAGGACATCAGGGTTTAAAGCAGGCATGAAAGTAGAAGCAAAAGACAGTTCAAGCACCTGCAATTCTTACTGGGTAGCAACAGTTGTCATGGCATCGGGTCCGTTATTGTTGCTAAGGTTTGATGGATATGATAATGATCGCAGTGGGGACTTCTGGTTAAATGCTTCGTCTCAGTTACTACAGCCTATTGGCTGGTGTGCAAAAACTCACAACTTACTTATACCACCTGAAGCCATAAGACATAAGGAAAAAAACTGGGCAAAATATCTCATTAATAACCTAAAAAATGCAATCGCAGCCCCAGACAATCTCTTTCATAAATCTGTTGAACAAGAGAATAAAAACCTTAAAATCGGTGCCAAGTTAGAAGTACAAGATAAAGAAAATCCTCTATGTTACTGGGTTGCTTCGGTTGTGGAAATTTTTGGACTGAGATTACGGCTTAGATTTGAAGGATATGAATCTGAGGATGGAGACGTATGGGAGTATCTGTTGTCTGACCGTCTACACAACTTGGGTTGGAGTAAACAAATGAAAATGATGTTGATTCCACCAAAAGGTACATGTATGTCAATTATTATGATACAGTATGTTTGAAATAGTGTAGATCACCTGGTAAATAGGGTAAATTTTATATTATGGTATAAACCCCTTTCTTGTGATGTCAAAGCAGCTTAATTTGGAGCACAAAACAAAAGAATTTCAATCTCCTGAGAATTGTTCTGTCATCAAAATTGAGCTGCGTACAAACATGCTGCAAGGGGTCTATAAGGGCATGAAACATATTGTACATCATTCTCATGAGGTGGAATAGTCCCCTTCACAATTCCATGTGCCATCTTGAAAGGTAGCAGTGCCTTTGCGTCAAAGTGAGTTGACATGAAGTGACCTTGCAATGATAAAGACGTGAATATTTCTCCAGGGTGTTAAGAAAAGTCTCTATCATTGCAAGTTCACCTCATTTCTCTCTTTGGTACAAAGGCACGACTACCTTTCAAGATGGTGCAGGGAATTGTGAAGGGCACTAATGACAACCCTCCTTGAACCAGTCACAGCTTGAGAGATCATTGTTCATCAAATGAAAATGCTTGAATATCAATAACATACCGTAACAATACTAAGTTACTGTACATAAATTTACTCTGTTGTTCATTTAAGGTGATGGCAAACTATCTATAGACCCATTCAGCTTTGTCATAATGTTTTCCCATTTCAGTCCACATTACTCTATTCAATGGATATATCTCAGTACTGCAGTTGAAAGTGGAAGGAAGAATTAATAATGAAATTTGAAAATTAGTCACCCCTGTACCCCATCTCCATTAATTTATGTCTTTTTTATGATTCTATTTTCTATCTTTTTCAAGTTATGGAAAAATATTCGAATTGGACTGTGTTTAGGAGAGTCGCTGAAATGTGTCTCTCTCATAGTGGAACAGAAAAGGTTTGAAAAACTTTTAATCCTGAATTACTTGTTAGTCCCCCCACACCCACCCCCCAAATCATTTGGTACCACATGCAGTATCATACAGCTAGTTAGATCATACTGTAAACTAGATAGCTCCAACTTCATCCAGCTCATCCTGCATGTGTTAAAGATTCTTTTTCTGAGCACATGTGTACAGTACTTAGAATTTGTTTTTTATTGCAGGAAGCTAGTCTCCCAGTGAACAGCGGGTTCAAACCTGGGATGAAGCTAGAGGCAGTTAACCCAGAGAACCCTATATTGATTTGTGCAGCCACTGTCAAAGACATTTTAAACAACTACTTTTTCACTGTGGAGATTGATTTAGCGGTAACATCAGCAGAGACGTCACCTTTAAAGTTTGTTTGTCATTCAAAATCTAAGTACATCTTTCCGGTTGGGTGGTGTGAAAAGAACAATGTGAAATTGACTCCACCCAAAGGTAAGAATAAACTATTATTGCAGCACATCCAGGGGTGGATCCAGGATGATTGCAATGTTGTGGCTGTTGCAAAGAAAGCCAGTATATACATGTAGCTTCCTATTTGAAAAGATATTATAAAATTCTAATTGTAGTGGTTTGATCTCTCTCCTCTCACCAATGCGACCTGAGTTTGATCGAGTCCCGCCAGGCTTGGTTTCATATGTGAGTAGAGGTGCTTAATGGTTCTCTCCTGTGCTTCAAGGGTTTTCTCTGGTTCTCTGGTTTTCTTCCCTCCGCAAAAATCAACTTCTAAATTCTAAATCAATCTTTAGGCTTATTTAATATGATAGATATAAAATACAAAATCAAAAAAGAAGTGTAAGTATGCTCATACTAAATCTAAGTAGTTGAACTTTGGGTGCAGTTGTTGATACCATTTATTGATCGCAGGATATTCCTTCAATTCCTTCAAGTGGAAATCTTATCTTGATTCGACAAATGCAGAAGCAGCGCCAGAATCACTGTTTGACAAGGTAAAATAACTCTACTGAAGATATGCCACTACTTTGTTAGACACTAATTTTTTTTGCCGTTTCTCTCGCAGGATCTAGTAAAACAAAAGCCTATCAGCCTCAGTGACTTAAACCAAATCAAACTTGGATTATTTATGGAAGTACTGGACCAGGATGATCCCTCATACTTTTGGGTGGGAAAAGTAGTGAGGAGTGTTGGCTTTAGACTGATTGTTCACTTAGAAGGAGACTCTAACTTTACCAATATTGAGGTACATTACTTGTCAGAATCAGTACATCATCTTGGATGGGGTTTCCAAGCTGGACTTCAACTCAAACCACCAAAAGGTAAACAACATGTACCGTTAATTTTAATTCAGAAGGGATATGGAATGTTTATTCTCTGTTTCATGTCCAGGGTTTTCTTTGGGTTATCTGTTTTTTTGTTTTTTTTTGCTAAATCTTCAATAATACACTCCTCTAATTCCCAAAATTGTTGAAGTATGAGAACCACTTCACTCACGTTTCTCCTTAGTTACAGTTCTTTTTGTGCTTTTGGCACCTACTGCGTGCCATGGCACTCAATAGAGCTGTACTATTTTGCTCACTCAAGTTGAGGATTTTTCTCCTCCCTCTGCAAAACCTACTGTTTTTTCTCCACTGCAATACCTACTGTAACAAGCTAAATTCCAATTCTGTGAGTTAGCTGTGCTGTGACTTTGATCAGCCCAGTTGTTGTTTCAGAGTCTACAGTAAAATAATATAAAATTTGAAGATTTTTTAAATACAGTATATGTTAAATATTTTGTAGCTATGAAGTCAGAATGGTTGGATGAAATCCAACTACTGAATATGCTGTACAAATTGAGAAAGGCTGATCCAAATTCTTCATTGAAGCTCAAAAAGGTTTGTGAATTTTTCTTCATTTTTTCTTTGAAAGATGTTATACTTTATTTAGCAATTTATTAGAGGAGCCAAAAAATAAAGTACGTACTCAGTTTTCCATCATGCTTTGTGCTAGAAATTCAAGCTTGTGAACAATGGCTGATTTGATTTTCCAATATATTTGTTCACAGGAAGACAGTTTACCAGACATCCATGGATTCAAGGAAGGTATGCAGCTAGAAGCTGTCAACCCTCAAGATCCATCATCCATCTGTGTGGCTTCTGTGAAGAAAATTATCAATGAGTACTACTTTACAGTGCAGATTGATAGTTTAATCAATACTATCAAGGACAAAAATATTGTGTTCTGGTGCCATGCCAAGTCCAGGAATATCTTTCCTGTTGGCTGGTGTGATCACAATAAACTGCAACTAACTCCACCACCAGGTACAAAAATCATGCAGAACTACAGTATAATAATAACTTTATTTTAAGAGGATAAACAGTACTCAGTTCTATATGCATTTTTATCCCATGAAATTGAAAACAACCAATCAGAAAGCAGGAAACTGTTTTATATTTGGCTGTATAGACCCCTTGCAGCATGTCGGAATACAGCTCAATTTGGAGGACAAAACAATAGGTTTCAATTCTCAGGAGATTGAAATTCTTTTGTTTTGTCCTCCAAATTGAGCTGCATTGACGTCACGTGAAAGAGGTCTATTCCACTGTTTCTTTTCATCATGCATTGTGGCCCAGGTGTATGTGGTGTGAGAACATGCCTTGCCTACAGTCTTGTGCGTATACTAGAAAATACAAGTGCCTCAGGATAATCCACTCAAATCCTAGATGATCAAATAACTAGTACCTGTATGTCCAACACCCTTACTAGCATGTCATGAAATATCTGTGTTACATAGAAGTCAATTATTGTCATTGTATGACTTTAGGGTATTCCAATAAGGAGTTTAGATGGGATGCATACGTGGCGTCACTGCAAACCAAAGCTGCACCACAATCATTGTTCTGTCAGGTAAGAGGTTACTTTAACCATTATTATTATTGTTTGCCATTATTTATCCATTCATTCCTCTGTCCATCCATTAATCCTACATATTTCTTTGTTCGTTATTCATCCACTCATTGTTTTATTTTGTTTCTTCCTTTGTTTGTTCATATTTTTATCTATCTATTCTTTATCCCACTTGCTTATTTGTTTATTCATCCATCCATTCATCCATCCATCCATCTATCAATCCATCCATCCACCCATCCATCCATCCACCCATCCATCCATCCATCCATCCATCCATCCATCCATCCATCCATTCTTTCATTCCTCCATTCAAATCTATCACAATTTACCCAGTCGCCATTTCCTGTCAAAATTACTAAAATGTTTTTGCTATTTTCTGTCATAGGATGTACCATCCAATGAATTCCAAATTACTCTTAAACTAGAAGCTGTAGACCAGACCAAACCAGAGACCATCAGTGTTGCGACTGTATCTCAAGTCGTTGGTCGTACAATATGGGTTCGTCTAGATGGTTATCCCAGTAATGCTGTTGAACACATCTATGACATGGAGTCCTATGACCTGTTGCCTGTTGGATGGTGTGGTACACACGGACATCCATTACTGACACCACACCAAAAAAGTAAGTCACCTCTCTCTTGCATGACTGTGTCATTACAGTCATTTGATACAGTATTACAGTGCTTTTCACATTTCTGGAACTTCCACAGCTTCCAGACATCTGGGTTTTGGCTTTCACCAATCAAAAAATGTATTGCTCAGGTTATTGAAACTTGATGGATGGTAGCCAAAAATGAGGAAACATGCCACATCTGAAGTGACCTGATTGGTAGAAGAAATATTTTGACCCAATTACATTAATTTGTGGAACCTGCCATCAGTCCTCTTTTTCCCTTTAAAGACCTCTTGACAAATAAATTCTTTGTTTATGATGTATCCATGTTGAAAATGGGAAAATATTGTGTGTGCAAATTAAAAGGGTCCATTTCGATGTTCTTTCGATTGTGCCTTTCAGAAAAAGAACCACAGACCAGACGATGGGTGGCATCACTAAGGTATGTATTGAAAATCATTTATGCCCATTACACTCGTCTCTCATCAATGCAACCCTGGCTAGAGTCGAATATATTTATTTATTTATTTGTTTATTTATTTATTTAAACTTAAATTTTCGACACTTGACTCATAATCATAATCTCCACCTTTATTTATTTATTTGTTTGTTTATTTATTTATTTATTTAAACTTAAGCTTTCGACACTTGACTCATAATCATAATCTCCACCTCTGAGATCTATTATATATTTTTATTTAATATTGTTCTCATTAACATAGAAAACGATCCACTGATTCCTGGGTTTCGACCACCACTGATTCAAAAAGAAAACGACGTCGAGCTGAAAGTTCCTTAAAAAAAGAAAAGAAACTTCAAAAAAATGCTGAGAAAAGAAAATCCCTGGACAGAAACCCCAAAGAATCCCGTAGAGTTACTAGTACAGTGTCTGCAAGCCAGCAAACACCCTCATCAAGTACAACGGATGAGAGCGCAAGACAGTCTGAAGAAATTATAGATGTAGTGGATCGAGTAGAATCAGATATTGATACAACATCTGAATCAGGACAAAGACCTACTACTACCATAGACTTAACTGATGACAATGACTTGAATAGTCAACCCGGTAAGAGTACTCAGGATTAGATTTATATTTGTCTATAAATAGGAAATGAAAGCAGGAATGGAAATTTCCCAGAAATGTCACAAATATTAACTGAATTTGGCACAGAGTGACTGCAGGACATAGGACAAAAAGTTGTCAGCCCGGTAAGAGGACTCGAGAAATATATTCATAATTGGCATTGCCTATAAATGAGAATGGAAAATGGAAGGAATGTTAATGATTTAGTGCACATTGATAGGAGATACAGTACGAGAAAAATTTCCCTTTAAAAAAAATTGCCTATAAATGAGAATGGAAAGTGGGAATGGAAAATGGAAGGAATGTTAATGATTTAGTGCACATTGATAGGAGATACAGTACGAGAAGAATTTTCCTATTAAAAAAATTGCCTATAAATGAGAATGGAAAGTGGGAATGGAAAATGGAAGAAATGTTAATGATTTAGTGCACATTGATAGGAGATACAGTACGAGAAGAATTTTCCTATAAAACAATTGCCTATAAATGAGAATGGAAAGTGGGAATGGAAAATGGAAGAAATGTTAATGATTTAGTGCACATTGATAGGAGATACAGTACGAGAAAAATTTTCCTATAAAAAATTGCCTATAAATGAGAATGGAAAGTGGGAATGGAAAATGGAAGGAATGTTAATGATTTAGTGCACATTGATAGGAGATACAGTACGAGAAGAATTTTCCTATAAAACAATTGCCTATAAATGAGAATGGAAAGTGGGAATGGAAAATTTCAGGTATGTCCATGATTTGGCGCTCGGTGATAGGAGATACAGTGTGAGAAAAAATTGAACTCTTTGCCAACCTTAGCCTCTCTGCAAACCCACCCAAATAACTTTATCACAGTTCACTTACACGTTAAATTTATAATCTCAGATCATGTTCGGCTGTTTTTCAAGAAGTCTTGCTCCAGTGGCCCTTACGTAGACCGCATGAAGTTGTACTTGGTACCTGACATCATAGGACCGGCTACTCCAAATACGATACTCAGGAAAGTGGTCGAGTACCTGGTTCGTTGCTCTAATTCTGCCGAAAAAGTCCTTCAGTTACTTTCGTCTGAAAGGGAGAAAAAGTCATTCCTTTCTATATTGAAGGTAAGAATCAATGTTCCATTCTAGGCAGGCAGCAAGTGTGAAAATGGATTTAAAATTTCGGAAAAATTGTAAAAAATATTGCGCGCAGCATTCATTTTACGCGAAAAGTTTGGCGTGAAAACACTTATTTTTGATTTGATGTTTCATACTTATCATAGCATTTGTTTGTTTTTTCTTTAGACAATAGTCTCCAAGTTATCCTTATGCGAAAATCTCTTTAGTTTACACTTAGTTGAGGAGTGCTCCTCGTGTGGCAAAGGTATGTATAGGTTTCATGTTATGCGACACAAGTTTCATGTGGTGCACAAGGCAGGACATGAGGCACATGTTCGCAAGACATGATATTCAGAAAAAAGAAACTCGTGAACGATTTAAAATTAATGAGATGAGAAAACTTAAAAACAAAAATTAGGGCTGAAATTCTTGGGAAACATAGATGGTGAAGCGCTGAGAGCCGAGATCAGTTCCCCAAAATCGGTGTCGTATATGAAAAAATTGAACTTCTAAATTCCGATTTGATAGAAAAAGAGTAGCCTGCTATAAGAATTAGCCTTCACAGGCTACAGTAAAAATCAAAAGTATTGATACACTACCTCATAATGTTTGAAAAATTAAGCATGCAGTGTAAGAAAAAGCGCTTTAAAAATCGTATATATGCAAGGGGAGGGGAGGGGGAGCGTACAGTGGACATCAGGTATTTCACACAGCCAATTTTGGGAGTATTATAGGGGTAGTGTATCAACACATTTCGATTTTTACTGTAGAAAGAGAGCTATTCTGTGGAATCAATGAGCTCCAAACTACGAATTGTATTCTTTATACATGATTTTGTTCTTTTTCCAGGTGTCAGCCAAAGTAACGACTCATCATCACAAAAAACAAATTCTTCAACTACAACAAACCCAAGCAGTCCAACTACGACACTACCAAACAGTACCACAAAACAAATCACACCCAAAGAACAGAATCCAAATCAAAAACCTATAATGAAAACACCAACACCTGTTGATCTCACCCAGCCAAACAGCACCACAAAACAAACCACACCCAAAGAACAAACTCCAAAACAACAACCTTTAAAGAAAACACCGCCACCATCTATTGATGTCACCCAGCCAAACAGCACCACAAAACAAACCACACCAAAAGAACAAACTCCAAGACACTACCTCAGAAAGAAAACACCGCCACCATCTATTGATGTCACCCAGCCAAACAGCACCACAAAACAAATCACACCCAAAGAACAAACTCCAAGACACTACCTTAGAAAGAAAACACCGCCACCATCTAGTAACGACCATCAATCAACCAGTATATGTATTGATGATGATGAGGAAGATGATGTCATTGGCAAGATTCCCGAAGGGAACATTTGTACGTGGTCTACTGCTGATGTGGTGGAGTTTATCACCCCAAGGGACTGTAAAAAGTTTGCAAATGTCTTCCTTGAACAGGTACGATGATGATCACTACAATAGACTTTTTTCTGAATTCGACGAACAGGATGCATTGTGGTCTAGCTTGGGTTCAAACAACACCATATGAAGCATGAACAAAATATGTTTGTACCCTAACTATACCACAATGCATCATGTTTGCTATCTTAGAGAAGGTATGCAGACGCAAAATGTAAACTTGTTGCGTAACTTGGAACAAAATATATAGTTATACCATATAAATCTACTTATTCTCTTGAAATTTGGCGTACTTTCGAGAGAGTCCCGCTATCGTGCTAAGATTCTGGTATATCGAACATGGCCTGCTAAAAAAAAACATTCTTTCCCTTTCTATTTATATATAATCCATTTGAAGTCATATCTATGATAAGTAGTGACAGATAGATAAGTTCAACTGGAGATAGATACGCTGGAGTGAACGCACTCTTAAAGACTTAGAAAATATTGCAATACTCAAAGCACGAAATTAAGTTTTAAACCCACTAGCAAAACCTTCTAAACTTTTCAGTCCTTCAATTTCTGGACTATAGTCATAGTCGCAAAACTTAGCTAGTTAAATTTTTTCTTACTCGCTAAATACAAAATTTCACTCGCATTTTGCGAGTTTGCGAGCTTTAAATTCGTGCCTTGATACCGCCACCCAACAAGCATTGTCGCTCACACATTTATTATTGGATCTATACTACACATTTAAAGCCGACACTAATTTTCTCTTATTTATTTGTTGCGTTTTTTAAAACATATATTTAGTTATCCAAGGTGTTTAAAAATGAATAATGCTATATATGGGTGTTGCGTCATGTAACTTGAAGGGTCCTCAGTCTTGATAATAGGGGTTGTATATCGGTCCAGTTATTCAAATACGTGCGGGGTTTGCATGAGTAGACCAGCAAGAGACTACGTGTAGTTTTTCCATGAATTTGTTTTCGGACCAAATCAACTATTTTCCCATGTTAGATCACGTGCTATTCCCTTGATTATTATTTCTTCTCCAGTAATATTCGGCTTTATAAGGAACATCAATATGGATGAGATCTTATTCTTGAGGGAATGACACTTGGTCTGATGTGAAGAGTATCACACCCATTTGGATACGCTCGACTTAGGTTTAAAAGTAATTATCTAAAAAGCTATTTTTGTCCGACGTCCGAGACCCAAGTGTCATGTTTTTTTTTATTTATTTATGAGTATCAAAAAAAAACATCGTTGGCTTTAGTTATTCCAAAAATTACCAACGTAGTAATTTAATACTGCTAACTGATTCGATTCTTTTGAACAACAGGAAGTCGATGGCAAGGCTCTTATGCTTCTGTCATTGGATGACATACATAAAGTTCTTGGAGTGACGCTGGGTCCAGCTATCAAGCTACACGATGACGTCCAGAAACTACGCCGAAGATCAAGATAGACTCTAATATTACAACAAATAGCTTGTTTTAGAATGGCCTAGTCTATTTGAAGATGTTCAGTGAGAATTGCCATAATAAGTGTACATATCAAGTTTGTGAAGCGCTACTCAGCGCCAGTGGAAAGTATAAGCCATGATGCATTACGTCATTACGTTGGTGTTGGTGACATGAACACTTGTGTGATTTCATTTTTCTTTCATTTCGTTCGATTTCTTTTCATACGCTTTCTCTCCTTTTCTCTTTCAACTTCTTGCCTTTCCCAGTTCCATCTCTTTCCTTGCATTGTCTTTTCTTCACATGTAAATCATCCCTTAGACTGTCAAAATCCAATTAAAATAAAAAGATTGGATTTTATTGTTCATCAAAGTTTATAACAAGCAGCTCTCTCTCTCTCTCTATATATATATATAATTTTAAATTTTTTCACCCGTCTGGTTGTCATTCTTACCAACAAACCGAAAATAAATAAACTTTTTGATGATATTTAAGCAGTAATTTATTTTGTCTTCGCACAGCTGCTGGATGGGTCTAATTTTACTGTTGATTGCACATTGACCAATCACCTCTTCCCCTCCCCCTCGGTATCAGAATGTGTGAATAGGATAGCTTGCAACGCTTGTCCAGTTTGTTCAGTCAAGTTCATAACTCGAACATATCAAGTTAAAATTCCATGTAAATCGTTTTAGATTTTCTTTTTCTTTAACAAATTAGATTTTGCCTTCTTATTTCACCCGCCATATTGAAAGGTTTTACCACAAGAATCTACTAATTTTTACCACAGGTAACCCAACAAATAAAGATAAAATCACGGGGGGAAAAATCGCGTGCGTGAGCAGAGGAGATGCACATGAACTAATCATCAAGTTAAAATTCCATGTAAGTCGTTTTAGATTTTCTTTTTCTTTAAACCATCAAAAATTTGTCTTCTTATTTCACTCGCCATATTGAAAGGTTTTACCACAAGAATCTACTACTATTGGCTGTGTAGCAGACCGTATCACTGGTATCCATATTTTCGACATATAACCTTCCATATACACATAAACACGCTTTATGGAAAATCTAGGGTTGTTGGATCCACAGAGAAGATCAGTTTTATGTGCAGAGGATCGGCTGACTCTTGACCTCTTGGCTGACTTCAATGGGGATTTCTTTGGTGTGTTAGGGACCACTGCGCCGTTTTGAACTCATATATAGCGAGAAAAATATATTTTATTCACAGCTCTATTTATTTTAGTTTTAATGTAGGAAATCATCCACAGGTAGATATAAATCTAGAATACTTCAAGGTTCGCGGTAATAAAAATATATTTTGGTATGAATATTGACGTGTGATGTGTCGCCTTCGATATTCAATATTCGTGAACTTCGTGAACTTCGAATTCAAGGCCGATTTTCACCCTTAAAACGAAGGGGCCTCTTGGGGCCCCTCCACATTTTCATAAAGTTTACTATCTATACAATGTATCTGTGCTTAAAAAATAAGGGATTCTAACTTTGTTTGCTGTAAGATTGACTTCGCGGGTTACTACTATATCCAATGTTCGACGAACAAAAAAATCAAAGCACACAAAAATAACGGGACAAATTAGGTACTAAAATACTTTATCTGCATTTGAGAATCCATCCATGCGTAGTTCATGTATCCATCTTTACATACATTGTGTATAAAGTTTTTGTATAGATGTTCAAAATAATTTTTTGATAAGCGAAATAAATGACACACTTGGAAAATATAGTTCGCAAAAAGCTTCACAGCAAGTCGAGGAAATCGAGCCTTCTCATTGGATGCCCTGGGTCACATGATTCGTGTCAAAGACCGCCTGTTTTGGACCATTGTTTTGACCTTGGCCCTAAGATAGATAGCCGACCGTATCACTGGTACTAGTAAGATAGATGACAACGAACCTGGCCATTGTGTCATGTAAGATAGATATCATTGGCTGTGTAGCCGACCGTATCACTGGTACTAGAAAGATAGATGACAACGAACCTGGCCATTGTGTCATGTAAGATAGATATTATTGGCTGTGTAGCAGACCGTATCACTGGTACTAGTAAAATAGCTGACACGAACCTGGCCATTGTGTCATGTAAGATAGATACTATTGTCTGTGTAGCAGACCGTATCACTGGTACTAGTAAAATAGCTGACACGAACCTGGCCATTGTGTCATGTACGAAAGATATTATTGGCTGTATGGTCGACAGTATCGCTGGTATTATTGATCTTGAACCATTCTATTATTCATATACCCGTACATACAGATACTGTATATCTGGTAAGACCTTACATTAGTCTTCCATTCATCGTGAGACACAAAGGTGTTGAAAACACTTGAAAGGTAAGTAGGAATTAATAGTGATAGCTTAGCTAATGCCTTGAAGTGATAGAGGTGGAGAGGTGATATGATTTAGGTGATACAAGTGAATTTTAAAAGACTTAATATTTTTAGAAGGCTCTGAAAAACAGCAACTTTTTCCTTAAAACACAATACGCTATAATTGGCAAGTAACTTCATTTGAATTCAATTCAGCTCATTGAGTTTACGATAATTCCTCGGTTGCCATTAAGAAAATCTTGACAATTGCTTGATGATTTGATCCAAAAACGCTTTTCCCTTTCAAACAGAGTTTCGTCCAAGATGAAGGCTATTTTGCTGGTTTTGTTGTTCGCAGGATTGGTCGTACAGAACAAAGGTATCAATAATTCAATAGGCCACGTTCAACATCTTCAGTAAAACTGTGATTTCATTGCGTGGGTTACTCGCATCGTGCGCATGCAACTCACGTTTATAAAGAAGGGGTACCCGAAAACTAAACATGTTTCGCGCACGTTGCTTTTATATAGCACTATATCTACGGATACTTTACATCTGGGATAACATGTTTCGCGCACGTTGCTTTTATATAGCACTATATCTACGGATACTTTACATCTGGGATAACATGTTTCGCGCACGTTGCTTTTATATAGCACTATATCTACGGATACTTTACATCTGGGATAACATGTTTCGCGCACGTTGCTTTTATATAGCACTATATCTACGGATACTTTACATCTGGGATAACATTTTTCAAAAACTGCACCTCATGTTAGCGTTTTTCATCGCTTTATGTCTCGTAGGATTTGAAGAAGACAATGCAGAGGATAACAGAGAGAATGAAGATGATGAGCAAGAAGGCAGAGGAGAAAAAAGAATACGTATACCTCTATATTCTTGTAAGTCATGTTTTGTCTTACCGGAAGAAACAAACATCATGGAACGAATCAAGGCAAATGATCGATATAAGATTGTTTTTCACAAGAACAACTACTTTTCTATCTAAGGTGCTTTAGCACGTTTTAAAGGCCGTTTTCTTTCGAATGTTTTCAAAATTAAATAATTACATTCTTTACTAAAGGAGTAGGCGTTAGTACGCGGCCTTCCGAGCCAGAGGCCCACGGTTAGATATACTCACTGACAGGGTCTCCACGTCTGTTTCGACTTCTCTCTGTTCTGTGTAGCTTTAGCTTTAAATACCTTTGTAAAGAGCACTGATAGTTTGAGGGGGTAAAGGGCGCACCTTCGGACGCTTATTTAAATACGAACCTCTGGCACCACTCTCTGCTGTTTCGAAGTAAAATAAGTTACCTTTACCTTAACCTCTAAATCGGCTGCATAAAAACACGCAACCTTAATGAAAGTTCTTATGCATTCGTTCGTACTTTTCAACGCATATAAACTGTTCACGCACTTCTCCTACAGACGACTGACTATACCTCTCTCAGGTCCTATACTCCATTACTCACGATGTTGTAATATTTTTTAAGTTAACATGTCCAGGTCTATCGCCAATCAGTTGAAGACAGAATTAGCAAGATTTCCAGCCAGTGGCGTTCTTAGTCGGGCCAAAAGTCTGTATCGACAATTGATCACCAACTGGGACGGACAGAGGGTAAGGGAACGACAACGAAGAACAAAAGTATTGACAGTGGTGGAAGCCAACATTGAAGCCATAAGAAACATGGCACAAGACCGCACGGCTGCCTACCTTGCTGTCCTAAACATGTTGGATAGGTTAAAACAAATGACACCGTCAAATGGCCACATCGCTAGCATTCCAGCTATGTTCACTGCTACCTGTATGGCGCTGTTTGGCGAGCAAGCTAAATTGGAATCGTGGATACCAAAAGAGATTGAGATTTTTCAAAATAAATATCCCCAAGCCAAACACATTAGCCATAAGCATCATTCAGTTGTCAGTACCGCAAAAACTTATTCACGACTTAAAAATTATACCAGCCATCTGGGACAAATGCATAACAAAATTGATAAATACGAGGCCAACACTTTAGCATCCAACACTTCTCCTTTATTAAATAGTGTTTCAGATCCAATCAAAACGCTTTCTTTGGTTATAATATCTTTGAAAACGTTGGATGACGTCGATGCCGCTGAAGCAAAGAAGTATATGTCAAATGTTGAATTGTATGCCAAACTCGTAACTATAAGAGAGATGATTTTCTACTTTGCGCTTTCCCTGATGCCTGAAAACAATCCAAGTGCCATCAACCGTGTCCTATAGATCATCTTCCAATGTCTAGGGTTAATTCAAGAGCACGCATGGAACCTATCTACGTTCATAGTTCTCGGCGAAGCAAATTGATGGCGTACTACGATGGCCAGGTTTACAAAGTCACAAATGCCTACATAGACATACAGGTGGGTAGCCCCAGGCTAGATACTTTTCCTGGTTTCAGTTGCATCAAGGTCCAGAGAGACTTCTGGAAATGGTCTAAGTTACCTATGAAAAACGATCCTTATATTAGTTCTTATAACGGAACTGCCGCCCCTTGCAGATGGAGAATTGTCTCCCATGGACAAAATCTTTACAGCATCGTCAACAAGTATGACTGTCCAAATGGGCCTTGGTGTGACGCCATGTGGTCCTTCGATCTCAAAGGCAGCAGCAAACCTATCATTACCATCAAGAAGAATAATGCAGTACTTTGGGAAATCAAAAAAAACCCTCAAGGAGGAAGTTACAAGTAAGAACTTTTCATTCAATTTGCTAATTGTCTCTTTGACTTAACTTAGCATCTTATATTCCTTGTACCCAAAAGAAGTTTCCTTTTTGCCGTTGTTCTTGTCTATTTTCGATGGGATTATTTTTCTGTTATGTGTTTGCACTTTGCTTTGTTTTCGTTTGTTGGTTTAGTTTGGGTAGCTTCGACGTGAAGTTTGCAGCTTGGTTATTATCAGTATCGCTCCAATGGTTTTTGATTATTCATTGGGTTTTGTCTTGCTTTTTAATGTGGCTAAACTTGGCGCTTTTCACTGTATGCTATTGCTAGTTTCGCCGTGCTTAGCCTTGTGATCGAACTCAACGCAGTTCCCACCCGCCTCCCCTTCGCATTGTCTGTTTTTCTTTGCCCAGGTGAGTATATTCCACTGACCTAGTCAATGTGACGGGTGCCAGGTGGTGGACTTTGGCGGGGTTGCGGCATGGTTACCTCCATGGGGTAGGTGAGATCGCGCGTCAAGCCTATCCCTTGGCACCCAACCCCAAACTTATCAAGTGGAGATGAGTTTTAACATTGCTTTTGGTCTTAAAATTCGCAGAATCAGGCCAAAACAATTCTGTGGTACCAAGTGCAACTTTGGTGCGGTTGCAACAGTAATTTTCTATCAAAGATCCGCGAAGGTTATTGCGAAACTCTATAGTAATTTTTGGACGAACTGGGTAATCTACAAGGTAATTCAGAATTCAAATAATGATGATTATGATGATGATTGTGACAGTGATGATCATGATGGTAGGTGATTAAGACAATAATGATGATGATGCTGATGATGGTGATGATTGTGACAGTGATGATCATGATGGTATGGGCGATATAGACAATAATGATGATGATGATGATGGTCGTGACAGGGATGATCATGGTAGTAGGTGATTAAGACAATAATGATGATGATGATGATTGTGACAGTGATGATTATGATGGCATGGGTGATATAGACAATAATAATGATGATGATGATGATGATGGTCGTGACAGGGATGATCATGATGGTAGGTGATTAAGACAATAATGTATGATCATGATGATGATAATAATGGTTGTGGTGATAATGACAATGATGGTTATGTGGATTGTAATTGAGATGACAATGATAACGATAGTAATTCACTGTCATATGGATTTCTCTACTCGTATGGGTTTTATTCTTTTCTTGCTTATTTACCATATATCATCTGTCTTGTCAAAAGAATCATCTCCCATCGGATATGGCTATCGACAGTGGTTCATCAGCCAACAACCAATCATCAGGTAATTTCATTTATTATAAAACTTCTTTTACTAAGATCTTTCAAGACCCTCCTGGAAAACACTATTCAAGAAATGTCCCTCAATTTCCTACATTACAATATCATGTAAAACACATAATAAAAATCAAACAAAGCAAACAAACAAACAAACATTCTTAAACACAGACTACTGCATGTTGCAAAAGAAAGAAACGATGTTTATGTAGAGAAAGCACGGACACTGTATACTAACAAATACTAACAATATGCTACTCGTTTCCATTGGTATCAGCATTAGAGAACCAAGAAGACAACAGTGCATCTGATGAAGAGGTATGTAGTGAGGTGGTAATATCGAGTAGCTATGGAATAGTGGTACTACAAGGCTTGTTAATGACTTCCATCTGATGATCTTTGTTTGACAGGATGATGGAGTCAACAACTTCAGTGATGAAAATGAGAATGAAATTCTAGAGAAATCGAAGCAAGAAACTAATGAACCTGATAGTAACCAGGATTACACTGGTAAGTTGGCTTCAACTCAGTGAAAGTAGCAGCAGCAGAAGTGGTAAAGTGGTGATCGTGATACTAAATATAATACGTTTTTCTGATTTCCAGAGAATGACATTGAGGAGTAACACAGAATCCAGAGGTTCACCCCGACATGTCAATGGCCAACACTGATGGATATACCTTTAAGCACTAGATAGTAACCTTCAGCAGAATGTGGTAATAACTGATTTTGTCAAGGCCTAAAGCATGGAATCAGACGATCAAGTAAATAGTAAAGTATAAAAGGTAAAAATGTTAAAAAATAAACTAAAAAAATGAAATGGAATGGAATATAATGAGATCGAAATATAATGAAATAAAATATATTGAACGAAAACAATTTTCTTAGTATTTGAAAGCGAAATATTTCTTTCACGGGGAGCAGGCACGGGAGAAGGTGTTTCAACTTTTACATGTAAAGGGTTTATATGAACCTATTGATCCTGAGATCCGCCGCAATAATTAACTGAATGACATTAATACCACTAGGATCATGTCATGTTCAATAGATTCCATTAGCTGTGTGTCCTGACCGTATCACTGGTACTGGTAAGATGGAAGAAGGATAAATGATAAATAACTGCACGATATGTAATATTAATGACATTAATACCACCAGGATCATGTCATGTACAATAGATCCCATTGGCTGTGTGTCCTGACCGTATTACTGGTACTGGTAAGATGGAAGAAGGACAAATGATAAATAACTGCACGATATGTAATATTAATGACATTAATACCACCAGGATCACGTGATGTACAATATATCCCATTGGCTGTGTGTCTGACCGTATTACTGGTACTACTTAAGTAAGCCACAAGAGCGAATATTATTACCACCATGATGATCACGTCATGTACGATACGATGGGATGCTATTGATGCTGATGATGGGTCACTGGTACTAGTAATATTCCTATATTCTGTTATTTTAGCTTTAAATTACCTATTACACTATATGGTAAGGCCTCACTGTCATTAATCAAGATAACAAGGTGTGAAGAAAAACTGGATGGGAAGAATGGATGTTTATTTGAATACGGTAGCTACACTCACGAGACTATGAGGGTGATAATCTTATTCACACCATGGAAATTGAAGACAAGTGTTAAAGTGCACATAAGCCCTACAGGATGGCTTCATGATTTGAAAACCCTTATAAAATAAATAAGAATGACATTCATTATTCTTTGATATCTCTTTTCGTTGCTGAGATATTCAATATAGAAATTACGAAGTGATGACGTCATTATCATATATCAAGAGATAAATAATGTAATGGCAAAATTCTAAGAAAAGGACATTACTGAAGAAATAAAAACAGGCAATTTGAATTATTTCCTTTTTAAAAGTTTCCTTTACATGGCAGGGAAGGATGATGATAAAATCAATCTAAGAGGAACTCAAAGTGACCTATATCATGTTAAGAGTGATGCTTACGTAAATGTGTTGCCTGTAATAGATCGGCTCAGTTCAAAACCATATCAAACGGCTGAAGAATGCATGGTAACCCATGGTAACCGGCCTGCTGACTGAAAGACGTTTTTGGCATTCGTTGAATTGTCAAACTTGAAGCTATAAAACAGATAATGTTGACTCATGTCCTTTCCTTGATTCCTGGATACGGCCAACGCGTCATCATTTCTATTTTCAAGGAGCCTTATTATGGTTTTCTCGAATGTGGACACTTGGACTTACGGCGTCCTGAACCGATTTTCTCGAAGGTGTCATTTAAAATGGTTTATCGATTATACGTCATGAATTGTTGGGTTCGTATTTAGGTTGTGTAGAATGATGGTGGTGGCTGTCGTAGTAATAAACCATTTCACGGTTGTCGTCGATTAACCACAGCCTCAATAACGTATAATTTATTCTTTAGAATTTGACTAAAGCCCGTGGAATTTTTAAGTGTTTCAATTGTTTGATAATGTGTACATTCCTTAAATTACCGTGAGCTGTAGTCAAATTCTAAAGAATATATTATACACAATCGAGGCTGAGGTTGATCGACGACAACCATGAAATGGTCTATTGGGAAGTGCTTATCGTCCTGACCGCGACTGTGAATCAGACAGTGACAGGAAAAAGGATAGTAATGATGGCGATGATGATGAAGATTGTGATGGCGATGATGATCATGATAAAAAATAATGACCATATCTGATATGGTCAATGATAGTGAGAAAGATTTATCAAGATTGGAGAACCATAAACCTAGAAATAACCACCCTAATTTAAACACGTCTTTTAAGGGCAAGAATACACTTCAATACCAGAATTATGAACGAAAAACTACAGTGTGTTGCAAACGGAAGAAAGAAACATTACGCAATAGAGACAAACAGGCCTTTTAGTATACCAAATACTAACAACATGCTACTCGTTTCCATTGATATCAGCATTAGAGAACCAAGTAGACAGTGCATCTGGTGAAGAGGTATGTAGTGATGAGGTGGTAATATCGAGTAACTATGGAATAATGGTACTACAAGGCTTGTTAATGACTTCCATCTGATGATCTTTGTTTGACAGGATGATGGAGTCAACAACTTCAGTGATGAAAATGATAACGAAATTCTAGAGAAATCGAAGCAAGAAACTAATGAACCTGAAAGTAACCAGGATTACACTGGTAAGTTGGCTTCAACTCAGTGAAAGTAGCAGCAGCAGAACAGTGGTAAAGTGGTGATGGTGATACTAAATATAATACATTTTTCTGATTTCCAGAGAATGACATTGAGGACTAACACAGAATCTAGAGGTTCACCCGACATGTCAATGGCCAACACTGATGGATATACCTTTAGGCACTAGATAGTAACCTTCAGCAGAGTGTTGTAAATTATATTTAGATTATATTTTACTTTTTTATAATAGGTATTCAGCCATGCTCGTAAATGTATTGTAAATAAGAATTAATTTGAGAGAAGAAATCCAATTATAAAAAGTTTTCTCTGGCTAACAAAGCATGCATCAGTCACAAGTGATTAAAAGCACGCTTACGCGAAAAAGGCGAAAATTATTTAGCTACTAGTACTAACCTTGATTTAGAAACTCAACTTTGTCTTTTCTTGCTTCCACCCTTGTCATTTCTTGTCCTTTCATGTCCTTTCTTCCCCCCTTCGTCTTTTCTTGTTATTTCTGAACTACGACATCTACTCGCCGCTGAACCCTTAACTTCCTGATGGCTGGCAAGTTGCTTCGTATGATGAAGGAAGACATCCGTCAACAAGAGGAACACGAAAAGGTTATTCCCTTGAGGATAATGCAGTTGTTTGACCGTCACAGTAGAGAAGATACATCGTGGAGTCATATTAAAGCTTTGAAGACTGGAAAGACAGAGTTTAGTCATTAAACCCGTGAAATATATATTAGACTAAAGCCCAGTTTAAACGTCGAACTTTTTATGAACCGAACCTAATAACATCTAAGAATACCGCCTAATTATCCATTACACACTCACACAAAACGAAAAAAAATAAATAAATAAATAAACAAAACAAAAACAACAACAACAAAAAAAACACGAAAAAAACAACAAACAAACGAATAAAAGCGAACGAACGAACAAACAAAACAAACAATACAAACTATTGGAAAAATTAAAGTGTTTACGATCGAGTGTGCACATTTTAATAAATTAATCAGGTTACTATTTCATTCAAAAGTTAGCAAATTTGAGTGGCAAAGAGATAGCATCCCTCAAATGTTTTCTTGACCATATATACTAGTTATACAATGGTTTCGAGTGGCATACCGTGGAATATCCCACAAGTCACTTATACTGATTTCTAGTATACACACGAGCCTTTAGTTGAGTGTGTATACGAAGAAAATACAAGTGACTTGTGGGATATCCACGGTATGCCTTGAGAAACCATTGTATAACACTATACTTGAGCACAAGAGAGCTTGATGCGAAGTTATTGACTACCTAATCCAAATCTAGCTTTTTACACCGCATGCACGTCGACCTCCACATTTATCAACACATTTATTAACACACTACCTTTTTGTGACAGTAAAGAATTTTGATTTGGCTCATTTGCATCAGATTTGAGGAGCACCTTGCATAAACAATAGTTTTCATGTGCAGTGAAGGATAACAAGCCATTACATTAATGCAAAATGCCAAGAGTCTCTTGAACTTGGATTAAATGCATCGGCCAAATCCAAACACGGATCATAACAAAGCACTGTACGACTCTAGAAAAATTCAGCTTTCAGTAAACACTTCAGCAATAAACTTACAACTGTAAAATGGAGAAAGTAGTTTTTTTCATCTACTTTTTCCATTTTGCATGTTGAACTTCTCATCAGAAATATAAGCTGAGTTGGCAGATTTTCTACAGATAAAATAACTGTTCGCATGTTATAAACTTCCATATCACATATTTGAAAAACGTATCATATTTTGAAGTGAACGTAGACTCATTTTATGATTTTCCCGCTATTTTAACCTCGAAAATTTGAATAAATACCTGGAAATGAAATTTTCAAACTCTCCGCCATCTTGCATGAAACTCAGTAACCTGGTAATGTTACAAAGGTAGCCCAAATTGTGGGGTTTTTTTTCAACACAGGAACCCCACGTCATATCGAAACCAAAAAAAAAGAATTTCCAAGAGTTTTCTATTATCTCTTAACAAAATGAAATATTTTCCACCAAAAACGACGAAATATACTTTTTCTAAAAGGCATTTGGCAATTGGCTGTGTAGCAGACTGTATCACTGGTACTAGTAAGATACATGACAACGAACCTGGCCATGGTTGTGTCATGTAAGATAGATGCTATTGGCTGTGTAGCAGACCGTATCACTGGTACTAGTAAGATAGTATCTATCTTTACATGACACAATGGCCAGGTTCGTGTCATCTATCTTACTAGTACCAGTGATACGTTCTGCTACACAGCCAATAGTATCTATCTTACATGACACAATGGCCAGGTTCGTGTCATCTATCTTACTAGTACCAGTGATACGGTCTGCTACACAGCCAATAGTATCTATCTTACATGACGCAATGGCCAGGTTCGTGTTACCTATTTTACCATTTTACTAGTACCAGTGATACAGTCTGCTACACAGCCAATAGTATCTATCTTACATGACACAATGGCCAGGTTCGTGTCAGCTATTTCACTAGTACCATTGATACTGTTCCGTTAGCCACGCAACCTATTGAATGTGTCTAAAGTACCAGGAGAGCCACTGTCGTTCAATGTATTTTATTTCATTATTCATTTATCTTATTTAACTTACATTGCATATTTTAGTTTCTCTTACTTTTAGTTTACTGTTTAGTTTTGCTTTACTGTTAACTCGATTTGGCAGTAATGCCGCTGACCCTGATCTCAGGCTCAAGGCCCTGAAAGAATCAATCATTACAACACTCTGCTTAAGGTTACTATCTAGTGCTTAAAGGTATATCCATCAGTGTTGGCCATTGACATGTCGGGGTGAACCTTTGGATTCTGTGTCAGTCCTCAATGTCATTCTCTGGAAATCAGAAAAACGTATTATATTTAGTATCACCATCACCACTTTACCACTGTTCTGCTGCTGCTACTTTCATCGAGTTGAAGCCAACTTACCAGTGTAATCCTGGTTACTATCAGGTTCATTAGTTTCTTGCTTCGATTTCTCTAGAATTTCATTCTCATTTTCATCACTGAAGTTGTTGACTCCATCATCCTGTCAAACAAAGATCATCAGATGGAAGTCATTAACAAGCCTTGTAGTACCACTATTCCATAGTTACTCGATATTACCACCTCGCTACATACCTTTTCACCAGATGCACTGTTGTCTACTTGGTTCTCTAATGCTGATATCAACGAGTAGCATATTGTTAGTATTTGTTAGTATAGAGTGTTCGTGCTTTCTCTACATAAACATCGTTTCTTTCTTTTGCAACATGCAGTAGTCTGTGTTTAAGAATGTTTGTTTGTTTGTTTGCTTTGTTTGATTTTTATTATGCGTTTTAATTGATATTTTAATGTAGGAAATTGAGCGACATTTCTTGGATAGTGTTTTCCAGGAGGGTCTTAAAAGATCTTAGTAAAAGAAGTTTTGTATTAAATGAAATTACCTGATGACTGGTTCGTGGCTGCTGAACCACTTTCGGTAACCATATCAGATAAATGTGCCTGTTGGCAAAAGAAAGATGACATATGAGACATTATCAAAGTAAGAAGAATTAGAAATACCATGTCAAAAGAACAACCATTATCATCACCAACGTCATCACCGTCAATAACATTATTGGCATTATCATTGTCAACAGCAGAAGCACCGTCATAAACATCGTATTTGTCATTGCCACCACCACCATCATCACCATGGTCATTATTATCAGCAGAAGCAGCATTGTTTTCGCCATCACCACCTTTCGGTATTAATCACAAGTAACGTCATTGTCATCATCTCCACTCAACCATTCAATAGCATTATTATTTTTACCAATATTTTCATTCATGACAAAATCTTCACATCAAACACGCACGCATTTTCATATTGATGAATTAAGGTTTTTCAAAATAATTACCGAGTAGATAGACCAACGTGTGACCTGGATACCTGAATTTGGAGGAAGGCATTCAATTTCCCCAATCATTCGCGTTTGCTTCTTGGGATTGAGATACCGATACCTCAAAGCACAGCCTATCAACCTTTTGTCACAGAATCGTTTGGGCCATATGCTGTGTATTCAAAAAGCAAAAGTAACTTCGTTAATAACAACAAAAAAAGATATGAAAAGTAAACAAAATCATTACAATGCAACTGAACCAATATATTCAAACAACAACTCCACATTATTCCCCTGTTACTGAAAGAAAGCATCGAATTATACGAAGCGAAACACACCAAAAATAACAAAAGATCGTAAATTATAATATAAGTGTAAACACAAGATACATAAATTTAGAGTTCTTACGTGAAGTATCCACCCATTGGTGTACGCCTGAATTCCCAGAGAACTGGCTCATTATGCTTGATTGAAACAATCGACCTATCAGAATTTAGTGGTTTATCAATAGACAAAAAGGCGTTACACCAAGGCCCATTTGGACAGCCATTCTTGTTGACAATGCTGTAAAGCTTCTCCCCGTGGGAAACAACTCTCCACTCGCAAGGTTTAGCTCCATGCGAACTGAAATAAGGGTGATCGATAGCATGTGAATTAGAGAATTTCCAATAGGAATATGTTTTGCGTAAGTAGCCGTCGTACATCCCGATGCAGGATAAACCAGGAAACAACCAATAAGGATAATGTCTTCTAATGGGCCATTTGAACCGCTTCTCCATGTAGGCACTTAATACTTTGTTTTCCTCGTCATCGTAGTACGCCATGAACTTGCTTTCATTATGATGATTATAGACAGGTTCCGCGCAAAATTTTGATTTTTGATCAATTTCATCAATTTTGTTTAGAATTTCTTTAATGAACCTTCGACTAGCTCGATCGCGTGTAGAAACCAAGGAAAGCGCGTGGTACAAAAACATCTGTCTAACGGTTTCGAGTTTGACATACAATTCAACATATGCCAAAAACCTCTTTCCGTCGGTAGCATTGTTATTTGTAATCATTGTTTCGATATTATCATAAAGCTTATCTATTACAGAACCAGTTGTACTAATGAACGTTGACATGCTTGGCTTTAATTTGAAGGCTATTAAATTTGAACTAATTTTGAGAGGACCTTTCACTCCTAAGTTGTTGAGTGCCCATTTAAACCTATGATAAGACCCTGCGGTTATGTCACTATCGCCAAACGTTATCATAGGGCTTCGCGGCGGAAATGCATTTATAGTTACACGAATGTCTGCAGATATCAAAACCATCAACCCAGTCGACAAAATTCCAACCTCGCCAAACAGGGCCATACAGCTCGTAGTGAACATAGCTGCTTTGCCACTGATGCCATTTCTTGTCGTCCAATGTCCTAACATCTCCATCAGGTCTAAAAGAGCAATGTAGGAAGGCGTGCGGTCGACCTGGGTCGAATTTCGTATGGCTTCAAGGTTATTTACCACCGCTCTCACTGCTCTGCTTCTTCGTCGTCGTTCAACTAGCGTCTGTCCGTCCCAGTTGATGTTCAACTTTCGAAACAGTTTTTTTGCCCGGTCTTTAGCTTTAGATGGTGGAAATTCTTCTATTTTTGTCTGCAGTTTCCCGATATGTATACTTGACCGATTATCTTAAACAACATTATAAAATAATGGAGTGAGTAATGTGATCAACCGGGTGAGTGTAGTCTTGAGAAAGACTGTTGTTGGTGAAATAGAACGGAGGAAATTGCGTCAGCAACGCAAGCGCGCGCTGTTTTGTTGATGTTTTGAAAAATGCTCATTATTTTTTATTGCTTCTTTTGAGTTAATCGTAAATTATAACTTAGTTATTTTATAAAAGAGATAGAAAACTCGTCTTGCTTATGCCATGTTGAGTAATATAAGCACTTGGGAAATAACGTGAGCCCTCGAGAAGTGCGGAGAGGCACTCGCCTACACACACTTAGCACTTCTCTCGGGGCTCACGCAATTTCCCGCGTGCTTATATATATTTAAGGAATATAAAACGGCGCGCGTGTCTATATACTGTGATATAAACACGCTGGGAGCTGTAGAGCAAGAGAGAAGTCGTAGAGAAACACGAGGCGCAGCCGAGTGTTTCTTTGACTTCTCGAGTGCTCTACAGCTCCCAGAGTGTTTATATCACAGTATATAGACACAAGCGGACGTTTTATATTGCTTTTATAAAATATTTTGAACTATTTTACGACAATAAGCTGATGAAATTGAAATTCTCCCAACTTAGTATCAAAAACAAGGCTTGTACGCATGACAAAAGTTTCATTGACAGCAACCAAATTCCTTAGTACAGAAATGGCATTTAACGAGGCAAAATCATTGAAAACTCTTTCAAAATCATGGCGAGAAATGTTCTGAAATGTTAATGAAACTACTGTAAAGTCGAAGATGTACTGAAAATGAATTGAAGACGTGTTTTTATAAGATTAAACAGATGAGGTAAGGTTTGAACAGGAAATCTTTCAGCTCGTGGTGTACGCTTTGGCTGATGTTCACAAGCTACAAGGACTGTAAGTTTATTTATTTCACAAGAATTTAAAAAGCTTAGAAGAAAAACTGGGAAAAAGCTTTCTTTTCTGAGCTCTCGCTGTCTTTTTCTACTTCGTCTACAACAGTAAAGAGTGACATAAGCCACACATTTCTGATAGTAAGGCCTTGTGAATTGTTTGGAGACGAATTTTTTCACGTTGGTAAATTCATAGGAATTTTGTGCTTTAGATTTTCTTCTTTTCTCAGTCCTTGATGCTCCTGATCGCTGCATTTAACATCTGATTCGATAAACTAAAAGATGGATTTGAATTTATCTGAATACATCTGTTTTACGGGGGATTATTGAGATTTTTCAATGCAGTAGTGAATTTTTAGCAGCAAAGATCGACTCTATTCCTTGTCTTCCTTGTTTTAGCTTCGCCGTAAAATATTCTCAGTTTTTTGTCAAGCTCTCCGTCATTCATTAAGTGAAACTCAGTCAGAATACCGTTTTCTTTTCGCTAAGCTGTTAAAAATCCCCATAAGTTCTTTTAAAAATAACTTTTTAAAATATATCTTGTTGTTGTTTTTGAAGCTGATGGTTGTTGTTTCGTACGCCGAGTTTTAACTTTTCGATGACTTTTACGCCAAACGCCGTTTAATATAAATAAAAATCAAGGCTTTCATGAATAAAACATAGGTTTAAATTTATTATTTTATCATAATAGCACAGTATTTGCTTTCAAAAATGCACAATGTCCACTTAGCTTGGTATTTAGCTGTGATTGCAGTGGATTTCTCCCTCTGATAGCTGAGAAAATCTTACTTTTTCATAGTTATTTTGCACTGTCACTTATTTTTCGTTTAATGAATTGTTTCCTAGGAAATTAAAGTCTTCGAAACAAAATTACGGCTCTACTTTAATATTCAAATCATTTTCTTTCGTGATTTTTCGTTTTTTTCTTTTCCTCAAAAGGCTGAGGTGAGCGTGTCTCTGTCCTCTGATATAAACACGGTAGTCAGCCAATCAGAGCGCGCGTAGTATCTCAAATATTTTATAAAACTCAACATAGCACGCGTGCTCGTTTTCTATCTCTTCGATATTAAATCACTGTTAAGTGAATTGCCATGAAAAAGGCCGATTTTTATGTGTTATTGAACGATTTCGACAAACGTTATCATCAGAACAAAACAACTGACTTACACGCAAGCCCATTTTTAAGCCGTCTCCCCGTATGGTTTTGGGCAGGTGAATAAATTGAAATGAAATAACAGAATAAGCAATTTTAATCCATTCCAGGGCGTAACTGAAAGGCCTTGTGTGTAAACCTGCAGATTTATTCTGCATTGACGTTCGGTGGAAAACATTTATAAAACAAAAACAAAACAAAACAAAAAAACCCCAGCCTTGTTAAAATTTAGGATAAGTGCTAAGATAATTTCTGGTCGAAATATATTAAAATAATTATTGATGTCCCCTGTTATCTATTAGATAAAGAGATGACTTACAAGAATATCTAATCTTCGAAGGTGTTCTACTTTCTCCTGTGGCTTCTTGATGCGCTTTTTTGTTTAGTTCGATGTCATCGGCGTCATCTTGTTCTTTCATTCCTAAAAGACATGAATAAAGTAAAACAAAACCCACCAACAAAATACAAATACATGGATGAGACTATAAAAGAAAAGCATAGGAAAGCATGGGTTGGCGTAGCCGTTGAGAGCGCTCGCCTCTCACCAAAGCGACCCGGCTTCGAGCCCCGCTAATCTCGGTGTTGTATGTGAGTAGAGTTGTTTGTTGGTTCTCTCCTGTGCTTCGAGGGCTCTTAGTTCTGGGTTCTCCGGTTTTACTCCCTCCGCAAAAATCAACATCTAAATTCTTGTCTGGAGCCAAGATCTGCCGTCGTAATTGCCTTATGCTTTCATGTAATGTTCAGCCAAAGCTTAAAAGAATTAGCAATTATTGGATGAGGCTGAGTATGATATATAGCTCTTATTAACCGAGTTCGAGGTCCGTACCGTAAGTTATGGACCGAGTTTTTTCCACTGCCTTATGGCCCAAGCGCGTCCAACAATCTTTTCGTTATTGAACGAATGACGTCAATCGTCTAATGTTAAAAACGTTTCTTTCCAAATTTGGTCAGTCAATGCTTGGTATGAAAAATTAACCGGGGACTGTGGGCCAATCAGAAATGGGGAAATATTTTGAATAAATAATAATGAATCTTATAGACCTTTCCCGAATTCGCTTGAATAATCAAAGAACAATAGATTCAAAGCGAGGCTGGAGTAGAAAATACAGAATGAAATCACAATTTTACTGAAGATGTTGAACGTGGCCTATTGAATTATTGATACCTTTGTTCTGTACGACCAATCCTGCGAACAACAAAACCAGCAAAATAGCCTTCATCTTGGACGAAACTCTGTTTGAAAGGGAAAAGCGTTTTTAGGATCAAATCATCAAGCAATTGTCAAGATTTTCTTAATGTCAACCGAGGAATTATCGTAAACTCAATGAGCTGAATTGAATTCAAATGAAGTTACTTGTCAATTATAGCGTATTGTATTTTAAGGAAAAAGTTGCTGTTTATCAGAGCCTTCTAAAAATATTAAGTCTTTTAAAATTCACTTGTATCACCTAAATCATATCACCTCTCCACCTCTATCACTTCCCAAGGCATTAGCTAAGCTATCACTAATTCCTACTTACCTTTCAAGTGTTTTCAACACCTTGGTGTCTCACGATGAATGGAAGACTGGTGTAAGGTCTTACCAGACATATAGTATCTGTATGTACGGGTATATGAATAATAGAATGGTTCAAGATCAATAATACCAGCGATACTGTCGACCGTACAGCCAATCGTATCTTTACATGACAAATGGTTCTGTTCGTTGTCATCTATCTTACTAGTACCAGTGATACGGTCTGCTACACAGCCAATAGTATCTATCTTACATCACACAATGGCCAGGTTCGTGCCAGCTATTTTACTAGTACCATTGACACTGTTCCGTTAGGCCACGCAACCTATTGAATGTGTCATGAGGATGAGCTTATTCATATTTATATTTTGCATGGGGTGCAAATATTCATCCTCCTTCTATCTTTCTGGCAGCACCAGTCATACGGTCCACCAAACAGCCAATGGAATCTGTTGACATGACATGGAATTGGTTCAAATATCATTAATTTAACACATGATACAGCTATTCGTCCTTCTATCTTTCTGATACCACCAGTCATACGGTTTAACAAACAGCCAATGGAACGCTGTTGACATGACATGATCATGGTTATATTGTCATCACTATTACATATGCCGTCCTTCTATCTTACTGGTAGTACCAGTGATACGGTCAGGACACACAGCCAATAGTATCTATTGTACATGACATGATCCTGGTGGTATTAATGTCATTAATATTACATATGGTGCAGTTATTTATCATTTGTCCTTCTTCCATCTTACTGGTAGTACCAGTGATACGGTCAGGACACACAGCCAATGGGATATATTGTACATGACATGATCCTGGTGGTATTAATGTCATTAATATTACATATGGTGCAGTTATTTATCATTTGTCCTTCTTCCATCTTACCAGTACCAGTGATACGGTCAGGACACACAGCCAATGGGATATATTGAACATGATATGATCCTGGTGGTATTAATGTCATTAATATTACATATCGTGCAGTTATAATTTGTCCTTCTTCCATCTTACCAGTACCAGTAATACGGTCAGGACACACAGCCAATGGGATATATTGTACATGACATGATCCTGGTGGTATTAATGTCATTAATATTACATATGGTGCAGTTATTTATCATTTGTCCTTCTTCCATCTTACCAGTACCAGTAATACGGTCAGGACACAGCCAATAGCATCTATTGTACATGACATGATCCTGGTGGTATTAATGTCATTAATATTACATATCGTGCAGTTATTTATCATTTGTCCTTCTTCCATCTTACCAGTACCAGTAATACGGTCAGGACACAGCCAATAGCATCTATTGTACATGACATGATCCTGGTGGTATTAATGTCATTAATATTACATATCGTGCAGTTATTTATCATTTGTCCTTCTTCCATCTTACTGGTAGTACCAGTGATACGGTCAGGGCACACAGCCAATGGAATCTATTGAACATGACATGATCCTGGTGGTATTAATGTCATTAATATTACATATGGTGCATGTATTCGCTCTTCTATATTACTTAAGTATTCATATCAGTGATGCGGTCAGGACACCCTTCTATGGCTTAACAATATCAGTCATACGATCAGGTCAGGTCAGACAGCCAACTACCAGTGTTAGTTTGCATACTTTAACAGCGTTCATGATCACTAACTACTTTTATCTGCTTTTTCAAAGAATTCCATGTTGCTAACATCCCGTGCCCTTTTCATTATAATTTGCTCGATTTTTTCACATGGTTATTAACTAATTAATAGGTTTGTACTTGTAACGACTTTTATCATTTGGGCTACCTGTGGTAATTTTTATTTCAAAATGGCGGACCGAAAGATGTTTAACGTCAAACATTTAAAAATATTTTTTTATTTGTTTTTTTCCATTTAAAAGCTATGTACTTATTGCACTCCGATCGCCCTATTAATTGTCATATAAATAAGGGAGAAATGTTTTGAATGTCATACAGCCACTGTATGTCATGTGATTATAATAATAAACTTTATTTAAACACGGTATCTACATCATCTACAAAAATAAATGCTCTTCCTGAGAGCCGTGCATGTTACATATAATAGAAGGAGAATTGAATACAAAAAGAATCATTAAAATTTTCCTAAAATATTTCTTTTAAAAACAAAAAGACTTGTATAGATTCTCGTACCTTTAATGGTAGAGAATTCCAGGCAGCTGCTCCACTATACTTCGATAAATATACTATACTTGAAACTATTTTTTAAAAAGTTTGTCTTAGGTATAATGGCAGTGACAGATTTGAGTGACAACCACGAAGGCCATAATCATGAATGCCAGAAACATTTTGGAATAAAACACAAAGATAGTTAGGCATTACACAATTAATGATTTTATACATGGTCGTCACCTTCTGTTTGAATCGTTTAGTTTCAAGGTTATCCCAGTGAAGACTTTGGAGAATATCACTTGATCAGATAGCATAGTCATAACGAGTTTTATAAAATAACTTTGATATTACGCGCGCTCTGATTGGTCAAAAAGCCATGTTTTATGAGAGCATAATACATGCTCACGTCATTTTTTTCTCTCTCAAAAAGTTAGTTATTTTATAAAAGCAATAAAAAACAGTTTTCCGTGTATTATACTCTGATAAAGACACTTGGGATGTGGAGAGAACACTTGAGAAGCTGGAAACCACTCCGCTACGCGTCGTGGTTTCCTACGCTTCTCTCGTGTTCTTTCCACATCCCGCGTGTCTTTATCAGAGTATAATACACGGAAAACTGTTTTTTATTCCTTAAATAATACACCCAGCACGTCCGATTTTGAATTTTCTGTATACGCTCGCGCAGAATCTCTGCACATATATTTTTACGCCGACATTACAAGGCCACAATTTGCACCTTTGAATTGTCGTCAAATTGGGACATAAAAGCGTCCTCAACGGAACAGTAAAAATGATTTGTCCAGAGATTTTTCTTTTGATTCTGATAGAAATACGTTAGATAGTCCTCTGGGTGTAGGTTTTTTTATGATTTGGAAGAAGAGCACATAGTTTTTATAAGCCGTATTTTAAGGCCTTAATTTGCATTTGTGAACTTTGGAAATAATGAGCTTCGTAAATAATTTTTTTCGGATCTTAAAACGCCAAATTTTCTAAAATAAATACAACCAAAAGGAAGAGGAATATCTATTCTTTCGATTAAAAATGCTGACCAAAAATATAGATAAGTGATTTAGCTGTACGATGCGCTTATTTTTACACTAAATTCCGTGATCTCGACGGTCATTTTTTCGATGCGTAGGGCCGAAATCAATTTTTGTAAATTTCTCGGGAACCAAGAAAATTTCAAAACTAAAAACACCAGGATGTGTTTCATACTAAGGGCTATCAATGAGCGAAATCGATTTTTTGACTTGAGCCAATGTTTGGTCGACTTTTACAGAAAGTCGCTCTTAAAGACAAACTTTGATTTCTGGTTTTGCGAAGAGCGAAATGCTTCCTATTTGAAAGATAGGACTTGAACCACTGCAGCTCTATACCTTGGATGCCATAAGAAGAAAGCTTCTGAAGGACTATTTCGTGATCGACAGTATCGAAGGCCTTTTTAAAATCAATAAAGACTACAAGATTAATTTTCCCACAATCCATATTGCTAAGCCAGTAAGTCGTGTTTTTGAGCAAGGCCGTCAGAGTTGAATGAGATGGCCGAAAGCCCGATTGATGCTCCGATAATAAGTCATTAGACGTTTTAAAATAATCATAGAGTTGTTCAAAGACTACCTTTTAAAAAAGTCTAGAAATGACAGGAAGAACTGATATAGGCCTATAATTATTACATTCAGTTTTGTCGCCATCTTTGAAATCGGGAAAACCTTTGCTAGTTTCCACATATCAGGAAAGAGTCCTTCTCTTAGTGAAGCATTAAATATATCAACAAGAGAGTTGGCTGTTACTGAAAGGAGCAGAGATTTTAATCATTCTGGCGGGAATTCCTCGGGAAAGTCCCGAGGCCTTATTTAGAGGCAGCTTGTTAATCAGGTTAATCAAATATTGCTCATCAATAGGTTTGAAGGCAAACTTACAAATTGCAAAAGTTTGAATATGTAATGAAGTTTTAGGGACGGACGCAGCTAATTTTGGTCCTACCGAAACAAAATGTTTATTAAATAACTTCGAAATATTAGTTGGATCCGCAGTGGTTTGGTTAGACCCATGCGTCTTCAGTTTTGTTATCACAGTATTCTTCGTTTTACGATTTAATAAGCTGTTTATTATTTTCTAGGTTCTTTTTGGATTTCCCTTACTTTGTTCGAGATTAGTAATATCTTTCCGCAACAATATGGTTGACTTTGTTTTTAGCAGTTCGATACACTACCCAATTAGTGGGTAGGTCACTTACCACGGCTTGTTTCTTAAAATGCATGGTCACGATGGAACATTTCTTGTCTTAACTGAGGAGTAAGCCACGGAACTTCGGAGTTTCTAACCCGTTTTTTCCGTAGAGCTGCTTATTTATCAAGGACCTCAAGGAACATTGTTTGCCAGATGTAAGGTTTAATTTATCACTATTAGGATCGTCACTAATTTCAATCAAATCCCATGGATTGTTCCCCAAGTCCATCAAGAAAAGTTTTTCATCAAACTTATTGAAGCGTCTAGATTCTACTATACGAGGTGGTCCACGCGGTCTGTTCGCGCCGAAACGCGCTGACTGACAGGTGCCATGGTCACGAGCCTGGCCGTCGTCCCGGTCGGGTTGTATTATTCGTGGTATCGTGGTGGACGGCGGCTTGGTAAGTGATCATGGTAACTTTAGTTGAGTTTTTTAGCACTCTAAAGATGATATATATTGATTTGTCCCCCTTGGAGGATTTATATGGTTTAACTGCCTGTAATCGCCGCTTTTCTTATTGTAGAGCGTAAGTCAAAAACCGCAAGTCGCTGTGTGCAAGTCGTTTCGCAAGTCTTTAGTTTGCTAGTCATAGTTTGTAAGTCGCGGCTTCGTGAATGTTCTTGGAATAAATAAATGATAGACGATCGAAATCGATGCCCTGTTTTATGCACGAACATTTGGTAGCAGAGAGCGAGGTTTCGTACGAAATTCCCTTCGTTTGGAGTAATTTAACTCAGTTTATCTGTGAAATAATATGGCTGAGCAAGAAATGTGAGATAGGACAAGTTGTCAATCAAGGTGATAAATCTGTCGCGACATCTAAATCGGCGCCCGAAAGTTTAGATGCCGAAAAAGATAAAGCGAAAAGCAAATGTGCTAGAAGAAAGGCAGTAGTGACGAGGCATTTAAACGTGGCCGACAGTTTATTGGCTTCCCGAGGGAGCCGTAAAAAATTGAGAGAATTGCCTAACAAGTTGGAAATTGCCCTGCAAGAACTTGAAAGGGTTAGCGAAAAGTACTGTTCTTTTTTAGAAGGTGAACAATTGCAGAATGATCTCAAGTTTATAGAAAATGTTAACGAACGAGTAAATGAGTGTATCCAAAAGATCGAGTTACAATTAAGTGAACGAGAAAATGAACCACCGTCCGACGCAGGCTCAGATGCATATTTTTCCACCTCGGTAATGAACTCGTATGTGAAGAGCGATTCTTCAACGCGCATTAGTGAAGCCGAAAGGAGAGCACGGGTCGCCGAGCTAGAAGTTGAACAGGCCAAACGTGAAGCCCTACGACGAGCCGAGGAGGAGAGAAAGATCGCAGAAGAAGAACTCCACCGGCTAGAAAGAGAAAGACAGCTACAAGAACAACGCCGCATTCGCGAACTAGAATACAAGGCAGAACAACTACGCCTACAAGCCCAGCAAGAAAAAGAAGACCCGGAAAATCTAGAAAACCGTCTGCGCGACTTTGAAGACACCAACGATAAATGTGAGGATAAAAGCAAAATTCCTGGTGTAACGACACAATCGATACGATTGAAGGGAGCGCCGACACATGTGGTGTCAACGCCAATGACTCCCATCCCCCAGATGTCAATGCTACGCTCAGTAAAAATGTCAACAAGAGATCAGGACATCCCTCCATCGACCATAAAATCTCATCGTGAGGAGCAAGAAGCCGGAGAGCTTAGATGTGTCCTGGATCCGAAGACTTTACGACGCCCCGAGTGATCTACGACCAGCAACCCATTTATGCAATCAGGCATTCGAGAAGTCCATACCGCGTTTGGAACTACCGCAATTCTCAGGTGATCCGTTAGAGTGGCCACACTTCATGTCGTTGTTCAAGTGTTTGGTACACGACCAGGCACTTACGGACACACAGCGCATGACCCACCTCCAGAGAGCTCTAGTTGGAGATGCCAAGAAAGCAGTAGGGGGGATGCTAAACCACGGGCACCTGTACAAAGCTGCACTTACAGAGCTCGAAGACCAGTTCGGTAATGAAGAATTCGTAGCTGGAGCTTACCTTAAGACAGTCTTTGATCACCAGAAGATAACAGAGGACGATTTGACGCAATTTCGCTCATTTTACAACACGCTGCACGTTGCCGTGACAACCCTAAAAGGTTTAGGATACATTCATGATCTGGCAGCAACAGACGTAGTGCGACGTGTTGTGCAGAAACTACCTACCTCTCTCAAGAATCGATGGGGCGATAAAAGGATCGAGATGAACATGACGCCTCCTACATTGCTGGACCTTGATGAATGGTTGCGCTCCCGATTACGTGCGCAAGCAGCGGTGAGCGCGCGGCCAACGAACATCGGTGCCGCAGGGCCTGCCTTTGAGGAATGATAACAGAAGACGGAACGTCAGCTTTCCCACGCGCAAAAGCGCCCCAAACGCCGAACCAACTAAAGTCTCAACGCTAGCTACAGCTGTTAGCAAAGCTGAAAGTGAGAAACCACAGAAGAGCTGCGTTGTTTGTGAACAGGTACACTCGATCGAAACCTGCGAGCAGTTCAGAGCTATGGACGTAGACAAACGTGCCCAGCTCGCTAAGGAGAAATCGTTATGCTTCCTCTGTCTGGACTCGACAGAGCATCTTGCTAGGAACTGTGAAAGAAAGAATTATTGTGGCGTTGGTGATTGTAACAAACGTCACCACCCCCTCATCCACGGCGCAGCTCCTGTCTTCGTTGGAACGTCAACGGTGGACTTCTCCAACGCAACAGTACTACTACAGATAGTACCCAAAGCTGTGAAAACCCCAGAAGGAGCCACGACGAATACCTACGCGCTATTGGACTCCGGAAGTCAGGCGTCCCTTGTCCTAGAGAGTTTCGCAAACGCGATAGGACTAGAGGGCGAAAAGAGCGTGCTCCATCTTGGAACAGTCAACTCCCGAGATAATGCGATGCCGACGCGAAAGGTATCGTTCTCTGTCGGCGCCCTAAACAAGGAATGTGAAATCCTAGTGGACGAAGCGTGGACAGTGCAGCAGCTGAATTTACCTCCACAGAAGGTAACACGAAGCATGATGCGAGATTTCCCACACCTGTCAGGACTTGACATCCCAGAAGTAGACTCTAAAGATGTTACGATCTTGTTAGGTGCTAACGTTCTCGACGCCATAATTCAGCGTGACGTACGACGAGGTAGCACTGGACAACCTGTTGCAGTGTCAACTGCTTTCGGGTGGACCATAACCGGCTCATTCAAGTGTCTCATTAACCCTGACTCGTACCACGTATTACATGTGCACCGCGTGTTTAATCCTGAAGAGACCATACTGAGAAGAGTAGAGGAGTGGTGGCGAACCGAATCGTTCGGCACGAAATTTGAACATGAAACGCCACGCTCACGCGACGACAAGAAAGCAATCAAGATCTTGGAAAGGACTGTTAGACATGTTGGGGACCGGTACGAAGCAGGTTTGTTGTGGAAGGATCAAGACGTTAAGCTTCCTGACAACAGAGCGATAGCTGAGAAACGGCTCGAGTCTACAGAAAGGAAACTGAAACGAGATGACGCTTTGGCCGAAAAGTACTGCGCAATCATCGAAGATTACGAACATAAGGGATACGCAAGGAAGTTTTCTCTTGAAGAGGCTTCCATCCCATCACCAAAGCAATGGTTCCTGCCGCATCACCCAGTGTTAAACCGAAACAAACCGGGCAAAGTACGAATGGTCATGGACGCTGCCGCAAAGCACGACGGTATATCGCTAAACGACAAGCTGCACATCGGGCCGGACCTTCTAAACGGTCTCGTTGGAGTCCTACTCAGCACACAACGTCGGTATCGCTGCTGACATCGAAGCGATGTTCCACCAGTGCAAGATAGTGAAAGAAGACCAACCAGCTCTCCGATTCCTGTGGCGCAAGCTCGAACTGGACCGGCCCCCTGATGTGTATCAGATGCAGGTGATGATATTCGGTGCTGCATCTTCTCCGTGCACAGCCAATTACGTCCTGAGGAAGACCGCATGTGATAATAGGGAAGATCCCCTATTCTCTAAAGACACTGTTGAATCAGTAGAAAGGAACTTTTACATGGACGACTTATTAAAGTCTGTACCGGATGATGCCACAGCTGTCAGGATAAGTAGTGAAATCACATCACTTCTTGCACGTGGGGGATTCAGACTGACAAAATGGATCAGCTCTTCTCGAGGAGTCCTGTCTTGTATTCCTCCTCAAGAAAAGGCGAGTCCCTCTATCGATTTGAACTTTGATGACCTGCCAGTAGAATGCACCCTTGGGTTAATATGGAACACGGAAAGCGATGGGTTTCGTCTTTCAGTCGGACTGCCACAAAAGTGTGATATGACGAAACGCAGCGTACTGAGTAGGCTGTCTACCGTATTTGACCCTATCGGAGTGCTGGTACCCTTCACGCTTCCAGCCAAGTGCCTGATCCAGACGCTGTGGCAACGGAAGAAAGAATGGGACGAACCACTGGATGAAGAAGACAAAGCCATCTGGAAAGGCTGGCTCGAAGACCTGGCGGAACTCGGGCAGTTTGAGCTACCACGTTGCATGTGTAAGAACGCCCATCCCGATGCCGTAGTACAGCTACACGTCTTCGCAGACGCGTCGGAGAAAGGCTTTGGCGCCGTGTGCTATGCTAGATACGTCCTTCCTGATGGTAGAATACACGTAGCGTTCGTTATGGCAAAGAATCGTGTAGCCCCCCTAAAACAGTTGAGTATACCGCGCCTAGAGCTACAAGCTGCGGTCTTGGCGGTAAGACTAAATCACACCATCAAGAAAGAACTGACCATAAATACTGAAGACATTATTCTGGAGTGATTCAAGCACGGTCCTGAAGTATATACGAAACGAGAGTCGCCGGTTCCATACCTTTGTGGCGAACCGGGTTTCTGAAATCCAAGACACGTCTAGCCCAACCCAATGGAGACACGTCCCCGGGCGTCTAAATCCGGCCGACGACTGCACACGTGGTCTTCGCGCAGCAGAGCTGAAACCAAAAAGTCGATGGGTTTCCGGACCGTCCTTCCTGTGGCATTCAGAGAACGTCTGGCCGCAAGACGAGACCACAACAGACTTACCTGAAGAAGATAACGAGATCAAGAACGTCAAGTGGTCAGGAATTACAAGCAAAGAACACACTTCTTTCCCAGACCCTGCCAAATTCTCATCTTGGACCAAGTTGCGTCGAGTCATCGCCTGGATCCAACGCTTTATCCAAAACTGCAGGGTGAAACCTAAGGACCGCATGTAGCACCACTCAGTGTGGCCGAAATACGCCGAGCCGAAACGATAGCGATTCGGAAGAGTCAACAAGAGTCGTTCTACCTTGAATGTCAGACACTGCGAGCTGGTAAACCATTACCGAATGATAGTAAACTTGAAGCCCTTAGACCGTGGATGGACTCGGCTGGATTGATTAGGAAGGAGGAAGCGCGTCACCCGTTGATACTCGATCCCAAACATGAAATAACCCGTCTGATCATCCTGTTTCATCACCACCGCTTGTATTGCACGAGCGACAAACAGCTGCTAAACGAACTGAGACAGAGCTATTGGGTCTTGAAGGGAATGGCTACGGTGCGCAAATTTACCTTCACCTGCTCGTCATGTCGTAGACGAAGAGCCAAGCCTAAACCACCTGTAATGTCAGACCTGCCCAAACCACGACTGGGCTACCAACAGCCACCATTCTCCAACGTAGGAGTGGACTACTTTGGACCATTAATTGTCCGTCATGGTCGGAAGACCGAGAAACGCTACGGAGCACTCTTCACGTGTTTGACAACTCGGGCGATTCATATCGAGATCGCACATTCGTTAGAGACTGATTCCTATATCATGGCGATGAGAAGAATGATGGCAAGACGAGGTAAACCAGCGCACATCTGGTCTGACAACGGTACAAATTTCGAGAGGGAGCTTCGTGATGCCCTCAAACGGCTTGACAATGAACAGATCGGGGACAAGCTGTCCCAAGATGGGGTTCAGTGGCACTTCAATCCACCGTCATCACCCCATTTTGGAGGGATATGGGAACGTCTTGTGCAGTCCGCCAAGAGAGCGCTTCGTGTAGTTGCGGGAAACCAGTGACGAGACCTTACTTACGTTCATAGTAGAGGTCGAATCGCTCCTGAATGGAAGACCACTGACTCATGTGAGCAGCGACTACAGAGACGAGGAAGCATTGACACCCAACCATTTTCTCCTTGGTCGTGCGAATCCAAATCTTCCTCCTGATGTTGTGACTGATCAAGATCTTTGCAGCCGCAAACGATGGAAGCACGCGCAAGTTATGACGAACCACTTCTGGAAACGCTGGCTTCGTGAGTATCTGCCGGCGTTGACGGAGCGCAGAAAATGGAGAAAGGAAGTTCGCAACGTTGCTGAAGGAGATTTAGTCCTAGTTGTTGACGAGAACACTCCCCGTGGACGTTGGCCATTGGCACGAGTACTTCGTCCACTGCCCGGAGATGACGGCAGAGTGAGAGCAGCTGAAGTTCGCACAAAGACTGGTACCTACGTCAGACCGGTGGCCAAGCTGTGTCTACTCGAGGAAGACGTACCCAACGATCCATAAAGACTGAGTGGTCGACGTCTAGCCGGACGTCACACACGGGGGGGAGGATGTTCGCGCCGAAACGCGCTGACTGACAGGTGCCATGGTCACGAGCCTGGCCGTCGTCCCGGGTCGGGTTGTATTATTCGTGGTATCGTGGTGGACGGCGGCTTGGTAAGTGATCATGGTAACTTTAGTTGAGTTTTTTAGCACTCTAAAGATGATATATATTGATTTGTCCCCCTTGGAGGATTTATATGGTTTAACTGCCTGTAATCGCCGCTTTTCTTATTGTAGAGCGTAAGTCAAAAACCGCAAGTCGCTGTGTGCAAGTCGTTTCGCAAGTCTTTAGTTTGCTAGTCATAGTTTGTAAGTCGCGGCTTCGTGAATGTTCTTGGAATAAATAAATGATAGACGATCGAAATCGATGCCCTGTTTTATGCACGAACACGGTCGAATAAAGCGTCGAATGGCGTATATTAAATTATGATCACTTATGCCTAAATGGGAAACTCGATCCACTGTTAACAATATACTGTGGAGAATTGGTGATGGCATGATCAATAAGGGAGCTAGTATACTAAGTGATTCTTGTAGGTGAAGAAATTAATTGAGTATACTGATACTCCTCATATAGAGACATTAAGGTATTAATGTTAGGGTTATCCAGGCCATTTAGTATGTCACAATTAAAATCTCCCAAAACAATATAATTGATTCACTAGTTTCATTATCAAGTTTAGATTACAACTGTTCAAAATGACTTAGGGTATCTTGCCCAGGTGGGCGATACCATGTACTTACAATGAAAGACTTAGTATGTGGTTTTGAGAGTTCGATACTAATAGATTCAAGGTTGTGAAATCTTGGATCAATTGTTTCTCTTATATAGAAAGCTACTCCTCCGCCTAAGCGGTTACGATCGTTACGGACTACGCAATAACCTGGGATATGAACTATATTGTCTGGAATAGAGTCGTCTAGGCGTGTTTCATTTATGGCAAGTAAATGAAAAGGAGCCTCCAGCATCACAGCCCTCAATTCATCAATATGTATAACTAAACTAGTGATATTGAGAGCAGTCATTTTAAGAGCGGTTGTCTGTAAATATCGAGAATCGGCAGACAGTCGCATAAACCGAAATTCTTTTTCTTTCACCAATCAAACCCCTTTGGTGAACTATTTTCAAAAATCGTATGGAAAGTTCAAATGGATTTTTATTTCCTTCAAAATCGAAGTTTTTCGAAATGCCCTAAATTGACCATCAGACAGGCCTTATGACTAAGCGAAAATCCTGCATTTTTGCTGCGCTCGTTCACAAAAAAGCAAGACACGAAAGGCATTGAAATTTAGCCACGAGCAACATCATTATTCAGTCCTCTTTCTAAAACATGAAAAATTTTGCCGATATTTGGAGTTTTACTATTTTTGGAGAACACTTTATTAAATGCCGTGAAAGCATTGGCGCGAGAGCGTAAAATTTAACTGTTTTTAAAGTCATCGAATCCAGCTTGGTACATAGAATTTTAGCCCCAAACTTAGATTTTCCAAAAGATCAACCCTTCAAAATTTTAATTAAAAGGGGTAAAAATATCATTGATGGCACTCAAAGCGTATTTCATTATACGCGAAACATGTTTTAATAAAACTGAAGTCTACATTGAGGGGTTGTCTGTAAAATAAGGCGTTTTTTTATAAGCTGTTGTTTGACAAATAATAGACTTTCGCAAAGTCCGCCGCCCACTGAGTATCTATACGCTGCGCTCGCAAGGAGAGGTCGACTTGGGGCAAGTCTAGACAAATAGGTATTGGCCGAGTTTAGGATTTGGCCTATTATTCAAGCATTATTTCGTCATTTAAAAACATTGAAAATCTTTTGAAAAATCCGAGTTTGAACACTCATGATTAACATCAAATGAGAGTGACTCGAAGGGAGTGAGAGAATCATATGACAAAACTGATAATAATCCCGACTTTCAAAAGCAACACTCAAAGGCCTCGCGGGTTATATGTTCATTTGAGACCGAAAATATTTTTTCCTGGCAATATGACCTTCCGTTATGACTGTGTAAAAATGTTGTTCTCGAAAAATCCGTCCGGCCCTGCTCAAATACGCGCGCTGTATTTAACATATTTTTCAGCCTTTTTCACACTTGTAGCAGTGACACGGTTAGCTACACAGCCGATAGTATCATAGTTCCATCAATGTCATTAATTTTCCACATAGTCCAGACATTCGTCATTGTGTCTCATCAGGTCTGCCGCCACCTATCGTGCTAAACGTCTTACCAGTACCAGCCATACGGTTCAGCACCCTGCCAAGAACCTGACATTAAAAATTGTTTATTCTTATTTGTGTTGTTATGGAATTTTCATTTGATAATAAAGATTAATGCAAGAACACCAGACTTAATCGGATATATAGGACATGCACGCGACGTGTGTGGTTGATCACGCCATGAGGGCCAGTCTCATAAAACATTAATAAGTTTTTGATACCAGTTTTCTTACACAATCTCATGCATAATTAAACAATTTTATTACCATCCAAAAGGTTCAGGCTGTGGTGGTTGGAAATAAGATTGTCGAACACGAAACTACGAAACAGAACGTTTTAGCCTATCATTGATGACTATTTTTTTTCTCTTCTGACAGATCATCCTTTTTGTCGTGGGAATGTCTAGGCGTTTGAATATTTTTCCGTGTTTACACCCTCCCCCTCAGAGACCTGTTGAAATGCTCGATACTGGGTGTCCATAGTGACTATTTCTATCCACAAATACGTTGTTGAGCATACATGAAAACAGACAGTACATTCCTTTCTGTTATTTGACTTTTAGTTTTGGAGATATTTGAGTACAAAATCCAGGATTTCACTTCCAGAGGAGGTGGGTACCGGGTAACACCACCCCTCCCCTCCAAATCGGGTCACGTAAGAAGACAATTATTTTGACTTTGTCCCTAAACACAGAGAAAAAGTTTTCTATTGACTGAATGCCAGTATGGCCTACACCTCATTATCATAATTTTTTAAATTCACATTTTAGTTGACCACTACATTAAAATTATAGATTAGAATGACATCAACAAAGTTAGACAGTTTGAGACAAAAATATTAAATTCTTGAGAAGTTATGAGAATTGTAAAAACGCGAAAAACACCACAACGAGGCTAGCAAGGAATCAGATCACTGAGCACATACTAGACTTGCTTCAAGTCGTACACTCTCCTTTCCTCTCCCTGTTCATGGATGTAAAGAAAATTTGGCGAGCGAGAAGCGCGAGCGTATTACGAGCGACGAAGATGAGTGTGGACGACTTGTTTCCCTTGCAGGGATTCGATTTCCGTTTCGCGCCAAAAATGTAGCCAAGGTAACCCAACAGGATTGGTCGTACAGAACAAAGGTATCAATAATTCAATAGGCCACGTTCAACATCTTCAGTAAAACTGTGATTTCATTGCGTGGCTTACTCGCATCGTGCGCACGCAACTCACGTTTATAAAGAAGTAAGTTACAAGTAAGAACTTTTCATTCAATTTGCTAATTGTCTCTTTGACTTAACTTAACATCTTATATTCCTTGTACCCAAGAGAAGTTTCCTTTTTGCCGTTGTTCTTGTCTATTTTCGATGGGATTATTTTTCTGTTATGTGTTTGCACTTGTATCCTTTGCTTTGTTTTCGTTTGTTGGTTTAGTTTGGGTAGCTTCGACGTGAAGTTTGCAGCTTGGTTATTATCAGTATCGCTCCAATGGTTTTTGATTATTCATTGGGTTTTGTCTTGCTTTTTAATGTGGCTAAACTTGGCGCTTTTCACTGTATGCTATTGCTAGTTTCGCCGTGCTTAACCTTGTGATCTAATTCAACGCAGTTCCCACCCGCCTCCCCTTCGCATTGTCTGTTTTTCTTTGCCCAGGTGAGTATATTCCACTGACCTAGTCAATGTGACGGGTGCCAGGTGGTGGACTTTGGCGGGGTTGCGGCATGGTTACCTCCATGGGGTAGGTGAGATCGCGCGTCAAGCTTATCCCTTGGCACCCAACCCCAAACTTATCAAGTGGAGATGAGTTTTAACATTGCTTTTGGTCTTAAAATTCGCAGAATCAGGCCAAAACAATTCTGTGGTACCAAGTGCAACTTTGGTGCGGTTGCAAAAGTAATTTTCTATCAAGGATCCCCGAAGGTTATTGCGAAACTCTACAGAAATCGTGGAACGAACTGGGTAATCTACAAGGTAATTCAGAATTCAAATAATGATGATTATGATGATGATTGTGACAGTGATGATCATGATAGTAGGTGATTAAGACAATAATGATGATGATTGTGACAGTGATGATCATGATGGTATGGGTGATATAGACAACGATAATGATGATGATGATGGTCGTGACAGTGATGATCATGATAGTAGGTGATTAAGACAATAATGATGATGATGCTAATGATGATGATGATGATTGTGACAGTGATGATCATGATGGTATGGCTGATATAGACAATAATGATGATGATGATGATGGTCGTGACAGGGATGATCATGATAGTAGGTGATTAAGAATATAATGATGATGATGATGATTGTGACAGTGATGATCATGATGGTATGGCTGATATAGACAATGATGATGATGATGGTCGTGACAGGGATGATCATGATGGTAGGTGATTAAGACAATAATGTATGATCATGATGATGATGATAATGGTTGTGGTGATAATGACAATGATGGTTATGTGGATTGTGATTGAGATGACAATGATAACGATAGTAATTCACTGTCATATGGATTTCTCTACTCGTATGGGTTTTATTCTTTTCTTGCTTATTTACCATATATCATCTGTCTTGTCAAAAGAATCATCTCCCATCTGATGTGGCTATCGACAGTGGTTCATCAGCCAACAACCAATCATCAGGTAATTTCATTTATTATAAAACTTCTTTTACTAAGATCTTTCAAGACCCTCCTGGAAAACACTATCCAAGAAATGTCGCTCAATTTCCTACATTACAATATCATGTAAAACACATAATAAAAATCAAACAAACAAACAAACATTCTTAAACACAGACTACTGCATGTTGCAAAAGAAAGAAACGATGTTTATGTACAGAAAGCACGAACACTGTATACTAACAAATACTAACAACATGCTACTCGTTTCCATTCATATCAGCATTAGAGAACCAAGAAGACAACAGTGCATCTGATGAAGAGGTATGTAGTGAGGTGGTAATATCGAGTAACTATGGAATAGTGGTACTACAAGGCTTGTTAATGACTTCCATCTGATGATCTTTATGTTTGACAGGATGATGGAGTCAACAACTTCAGTGATGAAAATGAGAATGAAATTCTAGAGAAATCGATGCAAGAAACTAATGAACCTGATAGTAACCAGGATTACACTGGTAAGTTGGCTTCAACTCAGTGAAAGTAGCAGCAGCAGAACAGTGGTAAAGTGGTGATGGTGATACTAAATATAATACGTTTTTCTGATTTCCAGAGAATGACATTGAGGAGTAACACAGAATCCAAAGGTTCACCCCGACATGTCAATGGCCAACACTGATGGATATACCTTTAAGCACTAGATAGTAACCTTCAGCAGAGTGTTGTAAATTATATTTAGATTATATTTTACTTTTTTATAATAGGTATTTAGCCATGCTCGTAAATGTATTGTAAGGGAGCATTCATTTTTTAGGAGGGGGGGGGGGGAGGAATTAGAGGAATCAAATAGAAAAAAAATGCTAGCCCCCATGGTAAGGAATTGAATATTTCGATAACCCCCCCCCCCCCCCCCCACTTCCAAATATAAAAATTTTCTAGCCCCCCCCCCCCCCCCCTCCAGAAAAAGACTAAAGAAAAAAAAAACACTGTATTTTTATTCATGACCCCCCCTGGTTCAACATTCAAAAAAAATGTGGCCCCCACTTTTTATCTAGTAATTTTTTAATGACCCCCCCCCCCTAATTCCTCCGCCCCCCCCCCCCCCTCCTAAAAAATGAATGCTCCCTAAATAAGAAATAATTTGAGAGAAGAAATCCAATTATAAAAAAGTTTTCTCTGGCTAACAAAGCATGCATCAGTCACAAGTGATTAAAAGCAAGCTTACGCGAAAAAGGCGAAAATTATTTAGCTACTAGTACTAACCTTGATTTAGAAACTCAACGTTGTCTTTTCTTGCTTCCACCCTTGTCATTTCTTGTCCTTTCATGTCCTTTCTTCCCCCCTTCGTCTTTTCTTGTTATTTCTGAACTACGACATCTACTCGCCGCTGAACGCTTTTAAACTTCCTGATGGCTGGCAAGTTGCTTCGTATGATGAAGGAAGACATCCGTCAACAAGAGGAACACGAAAAGGTTATTCCCTTGAGGATAATGCAGTTGTTTGACCGTCACAGTAGAGAAGATACATCGTGGTGTCATATTAAAGCTTTAAAAACTGGAAAGACAGAGTTTAGTCATTAAACCCGTGAAATATATATTAGACTAAAGCCCAGTTTAAACGTCGAACTTTTCATGAACCGAACCTTATAACATCTAAGAATACCGCCTAATTATCCATTACACACTCACACAAAACGAAAAAAAAAAACAACAACAAACAAACAAATAAACAAAAAAAATAACAACAAAAAAACACGAAAAAAACAAACAAACGAATAAAAGCGAACGAACAAACAAAACAAACAATACAAACTAATAGAAAAAATTCAATTGTTTACGATCGAGTGTGCACATTTTAATAAATTAATCAGGTTGCTATTTCATTCAAAAGTTAGCAAATTTGAGTAGCAAAGAGATAGCATCCCTCAAATGTTTTCTTGACCATATATACTAGTTATACAATGGTTTCGAGTGGCATACCGTGGAATATCCCACAAGTCACTTATAATTTCTAGTATACACACGAGCCTTTAGGCGAGTGTGTATACAAAGAAAATACAAGTGACTTGTGGGATATCCAAGGTAGGCCTCGAGAAACCATTGTATAACACTATACTTGAGCACAAGAGAGCTTGATGCGAAGTTATTGACTACCTAATCCAAATCTAGCTTTTTACACCGCACGACCTCCACATTTATCAACACATTTATTAACACACTACCTTTTTGTGACACAAAGTATTTTGATTTGGCTCATTTGCATGAGGAGCACCTTGCATAAACAATAGTTTTCATGTGCAGTGAAGGATAACAAGCCATTATATTAATGCAAAATGCCAAGAGTCTCTTGAACTTGGATAAAATGCATGGGCCAAATCCAAACACGGATCATAACAAAGCACTGTACGACTCTAGAAAAATTCAGCTTTCAGTAAACACTTCAGCAATAAACTTACAACTGTAAAATGGAGAAAGTGGCTTTTTTCATCTACTTTTTCCATTTTGCATGTTGAACTTCTCATCAGAAATATAAGCTGAGTTGGCAGATTTTCTACAGATAAAATAACTGTTCGCATGTTATAAACTTCCATATCACATATTTGAAAAACGTATCATATTTTGAAGTGAACGTAGACTCATTTTATGATTTTCCCGCTATTTTAACCTCGAAAATTTGAATAAAACCTGGAAATGAAATTTTCAAACTCTCCGCCATCTTGCATGAAACTCAGTAACCTGGTAATGTTACAAAGGTAGCCCAAATTGTGTTTTTTTTTAACACAGGAATCCCACGTCATGTCGAAACCAAAAAAAAAGAATTTCCAAGAGTTTTCTATTATCTCTTAACAAAATGAAATATTTTCCACCAAAAACGACGAAATATACTTTTTCTAAAAGGCATTTGGCAAATTTTTGAACATATGAGTTTTATTTCCTTTCAAGGGGGAGGGGGGGGGGGGGTACTTCGGGTCATTTCATACGGAGATGCTACGCCCGGACTCTCGACCCCTTACCCTTTTCTATACTAAATTTCAGCAAAAAGGTACCCTTTTTTAATACCTTTTTGCCTGAAAAGGTACCCCTTTCATATACCTTTGAAGAAAATATACCCCTTCTTATACCAAATACCAAAACACCGCTTTTCTATATGTGCGGCCTGAAAAAAGTACCCCTTTCGGGCGGAGAATCCCCGTAAAGTCAATTATAGGGAGTACCCCCCCTCCCCCCCGGGTTTTTCGAGCAAAAGCTGTTATAAGTCGAGCCGATTACCTGGAACTAGGAAACATTGAGCTACGAACAAAATTTTCGCTGATCGAGAGAAGCGAGATCACCTGGCCTTATTATCATCAAATAAGTTCATGTGCATCTCCTCTGCTCACGCACGCGATTTGTTTTTCGTGAGTTATCTTTATTTGTTGGGTTACCTGTGCTAAAAGGTATATATCTTACATGACACAATGGCCAGGTTCGTGTCACCTATTTTACAAGTACCAGTGATACGGTCTGCTACACAGCCAATAGTATCTATCTTACATGACACAATGGCCAGGTTCGTGTCAGCTATTTCACTAGTACCATTGCTACTGTTCCGTTAGGCCACGCAAACTATTGAATGTGTCTAAAGTACCAGGAGAGCCACTGTTGTTCAATGTATTTTATTTCATTATTCATTTATCTTATTTAACTTACATTGCATATTTTAGTTTCTCTTACTTTTAGTTTACTGTTTAGTTTTGCTTTACTGTTAACTCGATTTGGCAGTAATGCCGCTGACCCTGATCTAAGGCTCAAGGCCCTGAAAGAATCAATCATTACAACACTCTGCTGAAGGTTACTATCTAGTGCTTAAAGGTATATCCATCAGTGTTGGCCATTGACATGTCGGGGTGAACCTCTGGATTCTGTGTTAGTCCTCAATGTCATTCTCTGGAAATAAAAGTATATTATATTTAGTATCACCATCACCACTTTACCACTGTTCTGCTGCTGCTACTTTCACTGAGTTGAAGCCAACTTACCAGTGTAATCCTGGTTACTTTCAGGGTCATTAGTTTCTTGCTTCGATTTCTCTAGAATTTCATTCTCATTTTCATCACTGAAGTTGTTGACTCCATAATCCTGTCAAACATAAAGATCATCAGATGGAAGTCATTAACAAGCCTTGTAGTACCACTATTCCATAGTTACTCGATATTACCACCTCACTACATACCTCTTCATCAGATGCACTGTTGTCTTCTTGGTTCTCTAATGCTGATATGAATGGAAACGAGTAGCATGTTGTTAGTATTTGTTAGTATACAGTGTTCGTGCTTTCTGTACATAAACATCGTTTCTTTCTTTTGCAACATGCAGTAGTCTGTGTTTAAGAATGTTTGTTTGTTTTTTTATTATGTGTTTTACATGATATTGTAATGTAGGAAATTGAGGGACATTTCTTGGATAGTGTTTTCCAGGAGGGTCTTAAAAGATCTTAGTAAAAGAAGTATGTAATATATACAATATTCGTGTCCGTGTTGTATCAGATATACTACCACGAGCCGAAGGACACGAATATTGTATATTACTAGGTGTATACATTCATGTTCTACTAAAATTTTAAAGATAAAATTGAATTTGGCTGAGAAAATTGGAGTTAAAGTTTATGCAAATCAGGACAATTTTGTATCAGATATACAACCTCCTCCACGGTCAATGATTTCTATTGTGTTTTCCTCATTAATTATTCATGAGTTTTATAATAAATGAAATTACCTGATGATTGGTTGTTGGCTGATGAACCACTGTCGATAGCCACATCCGATGGGAGATAGTTCTTTTGACAAGACAGATGATATATGGTAAATAAGCAAGAAAAGAATAAAACCCATACGAGTAGAGAAATCCATATGACAGTGAATTACTATCGTTATCATTGTCATCTCAATCACAATCCACATAACCATCATTGTCATTATCACCACAACCATTATCATCATCATCATGATCATACATTATTGTCTTAATCACCTACCATCATGATCATCCCTGTCACAATCATCATCATCATCATACATTATTGTCTATATCACCCATACCATCATAATCATCACTGTCACAATCATCATCATCATCATTATATTCTTAATCACCTACTATCATGATCATCCCTGTCACGACCATCATCATCATCATCATTATTGTCTTAATCACCTACCATCATGATCATCACTGTCACAATCATTTATAATCATCATTATTTGAATTCTGAATCACCACTATCATTATCAGAACAGCTTCCATGCATTCATTTTTTTTTCAAATCAAAACATAACCATCAATTTTCATATCCTTACTTTATATTTTTCTGAATTACCTTGTAGATTACCCAGTTCATTCCACGATTTCTGTAGAGTTTCGCAATAACCTTCGAGGATCCTTGATAGAAAATTACTTTTGCAACCGCACCAAAGTCGCACTTAGTACCACAGAAGTGTTTTGGCCTGATTCTGCGAATTTTAAGACCAAAAGCAATGTTAAAACTCATCTCCACTTGATAAGTTTGGGGTTGGGTGCCAAGGGATAAGCTTGACGGCGATCTCATGCACCTACCCCAAGGAAGTAACCATGCCGCAACCCCGCCAAAGTCCACCACCTGGCACCCGTCACATTGACTAGGTCAGTGGAATATACTCACCTGGGCAAAGAAAAACAGACAATGCGAAGGGGAGGCGGGTGGGAACTGCGTTGAATTCGATCACAAGGTTAAGCACGGCGAAACTAGCAATAGCATACAGTGAAAAGCGCCAAGTTTAGCCACATTAAAAAGCAAGACAAACCCCAATGAATAATCAAAAACCATTGAAACGAAACTAATAATAGCCAAGCTGCAAACTTCACGTCGTAGCTACCCAAATTAAACCAACAAACGAAAACAAAGCAAAGGATAGAAGCGCAAACACATGACAGAAAAATAATCAAAACGAAAATAGACAAGAACAAGGGCAAAAAGGAAACTTCTCTTGGGTACAAGGAATATAAGATGCTAAGTTAAGTCAAAGAGACAATTTGCAAATTGAATGAAAAGTTCTTACTTGTAACTTCCTCCTTGAGGGTTTTTTTTGATTTCCCAAAGTACTGTATTATCCTGCTTGATGGTAATGATAGGTTTGCTGCTGCCTTTGAGATCGAAGGACCACATGGCGTCACACCAAGGCCCATTTGGACAGTCATACTTGTTGACGATGCTGTAAAGATTTTGTCCATGGGAGACAATTCTCCATCTGCAAGGGGCGGCAGTTCCGTTATAAGAACTAATATAAGGATCGTTTTTCATAGGTAACTTAGACCATTTCCAGAAGTCTCTCTGGACCTTGATGCAACTGAAACCAGGAAAAGTATCTAGCCTGGGGCTACCCACCTGTATGTCTATGTAGGCATTTGTGACTTTGTAAACCTGGCCATCGTAGTACGCCATCAATTTGCTTCGCCGAGAACTATGAACGTAGATAGGTTCCATGCGTGCTTTTGAATTAACCTTAGACATTCGAAGTTGACGTAGGACACGGTTGATGGCACTTGGGTTGTTTTCAGGCATCAGGGAAAGCGCAAAGTAGAAAATCATCTCTCTTATAGTTACGAGTTTAGCATACAATTCAACATTTGACATATACTTCTTTGCTTCAGCGGCATTGAAGTCATCCAACGTTTTCAAAGATATTAAAAGCAAAGAAATCGTTTTGATTGGATCTGAAACACTATTTAATAAAGGAGAAGTGTTGGATGCTAAAGTGTTGGCCTCGTATTTATCAATTTTGTTATGCATTTGTCCCAGACGGCTGGTATAATTTTTAAGTCGTGAATAAGTTTTTGCGGTACTGACAACTGAATGATGCTTATGGCTAATGTGTTTGGCTTGGGGATATTTATTTTGAAAAATCTCAATCTCTTTTGGTATCCACGATTCCAATTTAGCTTGCTCACCAAACAGCGCCATACAGGTAGCAGTGAACATAGCTGGAATGCTAGCGATGTGGCCATTTGACGGTGTCATTTGTTTTAACCTATCCAACATGTTTAGGACAGCAAGGTAGGCAGCCGTGCGGTCTTGTGCCATGTTTCTTATGGCTTCAATGTTGGCTTCCACCACTCTCAATGCTTTTCTTCTTCGTTGTCGTTCCCTTACCCTCTGTCCGTCCCAGTTGGTGATCAATTGTCGATACAGGCTTTTGGCCCGACTAAGAACGCCACTGGCTGGAAATCTTGCTAATTTTGTATTCAACTGATTGGCGAAAGACCTGGACATGTTAACTTAAAAATATTACAACATCGTGAGTAATGGAGTATAGGACCTGAGAGAGGTATAGTCAGTCGTCTGTAGGAGAAGTGCGTGAACAGTTTATATGCGTTGAAAAGTACGAACGAATACATAAGAATTTTCATTAAGGTTGCGTGTTGTTATGCAGCCGATTTAGAGGTTAAGGTAAAGGTAACTTATTTTACTTCGAAACAGCAGAGAGTGGTGCCAGAGATTCGTATTTAAATAAGCGTCCGAAGGTGCGCCCTTTACCCCCTCAAACTATCAGTGCTCTTTACAAAGGTATTTAAAGCTAAAGCTACACAGAACAGAGAGAAGTCGAAACAGACGTGGAGACCCTGTCAGTGAGTATATCGAACCGTGGACCTCTGGCTCGGAAGGCCGCGCACTAACGCCTGCTTTTTTAGTAAATAATTCAATTATTTTATTTTGAAAACATTCGAAAGAAAACGGCCTTTAAAACGTGCTAAAGCACCTTAGATAGAAAAGTAGTTGTTCTTGTGAAAAACAACCTTATATCGATCATTTGCCTTGATTCGTTCCATGATGTTTGTTTCTTCCGGTAAGACAAAACATGACTTACAAGAATATCGAGGTATACGTATTCTTTTTTCTCCTCTGCCTTCTTGCTCATCATCTTCATTCTCTCTGTTATCCTCTGCATTGTCTTCTTCAAATCCTACGAGACATAAAGCGATGAAAAACGCTAACATGTAGTTTTTGAAAAATGTTATCCCAGATGTAAAGTATCCGTAGATATAGTGCTATATAAAAGCAACGTGCGCGAAACATGTTATCCCAGATGTAAAGTATCCGTAGATATAGTGCTATATAAAAGCAACGTGCGCGAAACATGTTATCCCAGATGTAAAGTATCCGTAGATATAGTGCTATATAAAAGCAACGTGCGCGAAACATGTTATCCCAGATTTAAAGTATCCGTAGATATAGTGCTATATAAAAGCAACGTGCGCGAAACATGTTATCCCAGATGTAAAGTATCCGTAGATATAGTGCTATATAAAAGCAACGTGCGCGAAACATGTTATCCCAGATTTAAAGTATCCGTAGATATAGTGCTATATAAAAGCAACGTGCGCGAAACATGTTATCCCAGATGTAAAGTATCCGTAGATATAGTGCTATATAAAAGCAACGTGCGCGAAACATGTTATCCCAGATGTAAAGTATCCGTAGATATAGTGCTATATCGCTCAAGGCTCTGTCTTGGGCCCAGTATTATACCTGTTGTACACCTCGCCCTTAAGTGAGATAATCAAACGACATAACATGTCATACCACCTGTATGCAGATGACACGCAGATCTACATATCGTTTGAACCTACGATAGATCGCAACAGCTTTGCTTATTTGCAATCGAAGCATGCTTGCGTGACATTCATCTTTGGATGGTTAATAACAAACTCAAGTTGAATGGCGACAAGTCTGAATTTCTTGTACTACACGCTCGTAACCGTCCTGGATTAACCATCGACACTATCAAGGTTGGTTCTGATGTAGTATCTCCATCACAGTCAGCGAGAAACATTGGAGTTATCTTCGATAACCAATTGTCTATGGAGGAACAAGTGTCCAGTATTTGCAAGTCAGCATTTTACCACTTGAGGAGTATTGCAAAGATCCGCAAGTACTTGTCGTCGAACACTTGTGAAACTTTAATTCATGCTTTCATAACTATGAAACTTGACTATTGCAACTCTTTATTGTATGGCCTACCAGATTATTTAATTAAGAGGCTCCAATATGTACAAAACTCAGCTGCTCGTTTATTGACCTGTTCTCGGAAATCTGAGCATATCACACCTATTTTGAATAGAATTCACTGGTTACCTGTGAAGTTTAGAATTATCTTTAAGATCTTAGTTTTAACTTATAAAGCAATTCATAGCTTAGGACCTCAGTATATTTCCGATCTTGTTAATAGGTATAAGCCATCGCGCGCGCTACGTTCATCAACTGCCAATTTTTTAAGCGTCCCTAATTATAGCACTAAGACGTATGGCAGTCGCGCTTTTTCTGTAGCTGGCCCTTTTTTATGGAACTCGCTCCCTCAGGATTTTAGGAATGCAGATACATTAGAGAGTTTTAAGACTAAGGTTAAGACATATCTTTTCTCTCAGGCATTTTTTAATTAAATTAGTTTTTAGAATAATTTTTTTTTCTTTTTATTAGAACAATTTTTTATTTTCAATTGGTTATCATATTTATATATATACATATTAGTTTTTCGTTTCTAGCTATTTTATATATTAATTGTTAAGCGCTATTGATCTTTAGTGTAAATAGCGCTATAGAAATAAAGGATTTATTATTATATTATATAAAAGCAACGTGCGCGAAACATGTTATCCCAGATTTAAAGTATCCGTAGATATAGTGCTATATGAAAGCAACGTGCGCGAAACATGTTATCCCAGATGTAAAGTATCCGTAGATATAGTGCTATATAAAAGCAACGTGCGCGAAACATGTTATCCCAGATGTAAAGTATCCGTAGATATAGTGCTATATAAAAGCAACGTGCGCGAAACATGTTATCCCAGATGTAAAGTATCCGTAGATATAGTGCTATATAAAAGCAACGTGCGCGAAACATGTTATCCCAGATGTAAAGTATCCGTAGATATAGTGCTATATAAAAGCAACGTGCGCGAAACATGTTATCCCAGATGTAAAGTATCCGTAGATATAGTGCTATATAAAAGCAACGTGCGCGAAACATGTTATCCCAGATTTAAAGTATCCGTAGATATAGTGCTATATAAAAGCAACGTGCGCGAAACATGTTATCCCAGATGTAAAGTATCCGTAGATATAGTGCTATATAAAAGCAACGTGCGCGAAACATGTTATCCCAGATGTAAAGTATCCGTAGATATAGTGCTATATAAAAGCAACGTGCGCGAAACATGTTATCCCAGATGTAAAGTATCCGTAGATATAGTGCTATATAAAAGCAACGTGCGCGAAACATGTTATCCCAGATGTAAAGTATCCGTAGATATAGTGCTATATAAAAGCAACGTGCGCGAAACATGTTATCCCAGATGTAAAGTATCCGTAGATATAGTGCTATATAAAAGCAACGTGCGCGAAACATGTTATCCCAGATTTAAAGTATCCGTAGATATAGTGCTATATAAAAGCAACGTGCGCGAAACATGTTATCCCAGATGTAAAGTATCCGTAGATATAGTGCTATATAAAAGCAACGTGCGCGAAACATGTTTAGTTTTTGGGTACCCCTTCTTTATAAACGTGAGTTGCATGCGCACGATGCGAGTAACCCACGCAATGAAATCACAGTTTTACTGAAGATGTTGAACGTGGCCTATTGAATTATTGATACCTTTGTTCTGTACGACCAATCCTGCGAACAACAAAACCAGCAAAATAGCCTTCATCTTGGACGAAACTCTGTTTGAAAGGGAAAAAGCGGATCAAATCATCAAACAATTGTCAAGATTTTCTTAATGGCAACCGCGGCATTATCGTAAACTCAATGAGCTGAATTGAATTCAAATGAAGTTACTTGTCAATTATAGCGTATTGTATTTTAAGGAAAAAGTTGCTGTTTATCAGAGCCTTCTAAAAATATTAAGTCTTTTAAAATTCACTTGTATCACCTAAATCATATCACCTCTCCACCTCTATCACTTCCCAAGGCATTAGCTAAGCTATCACTAATTACTACTTACCTTTCAAGTGTTTTCAACACCTTGGTGTCTCACGATGAATGGAAGACTGGTGTAAGGTCTTACCAGATATACAGTATCTGTATGTAAGGATATGAATAATAGAATGGTTCAAGATCAATAATACAAGCGATACTGTCTACCGTACAGCCAATCGTATCTTTACATGACACATGGTTCTGTTCGTTGTCATCTATCTTACTAGTACCAGTGATACGGTCTGCTACACAGCCAATAGTATCTATCTTACATGACAAATGGTTCTTTTTCAAATTTCAATTTGGTTTTAGAAAAAAACGAAATACAACTTTAGCAATTCTTGACTTTGTAAATAAAATCATTGATGCTATTGATTCCGGTAATAGTGCTGCCGTAGGCATCTTTCTGCATCTGTCAAAAGCATTTGACTCTGTTAACCATGACATTTTGTTAGATAAACTATCCTATTATGGCATTAAAAACGATACTCTTAAGTGGTTTGCAAGTTATTTGAACAACCGCTTACAATATGTTTCTATTGATGATGAAAATTCAGAATATTCAACTACAGCTTATGGTGTTCCTCAGGGATCAATTCTTGGACCCATGTTATTTCTTATTTATATAAATGACTCTCAATTTGCCACTAAATTTGCTCATCTTGTATTATATGCAGATGACATGAATTTGCTTTACAGTCACAAATCGGTTAAAAAAATTGTTTCAACTTTAAATAAAGATCTATCCAATCTTCAAGATTGGTTTCGTGCTAACAAACTAACAGTAAACCTTACCAAAACAAAATACATTCATTTTGGCTCAAAACAACGAATGAAAAATGTGATCGTTGACGAGTCAGACCTAACTCTAACGCTAGGACAGCCTAGTATAAAAAAAACTACCAATAAAATTTCTTGGACTTATTTTAGATGAAAATTTAACTTGGAGCACTCATGTTGACTTATTATGCCGTAAAATTGCAAAGTCAATAGGAGTTCTCTATAGAGCTGTAGACATTATGTTAACTTAGATATACTGAAAAATTTATAGCATAACCTTGTCTATTCATATATTTCCTATGGAACCCTTACCTGGGGTTTCAATTATAAATCAAGAATCTTACCAATTCACATATTGCAAAAACGCGTCCTCCGAATCATTACTTTTTCTGACTCTAAAGCCCCGAGTAGACCTTTATTTCAAAACCTTGAAATATTAAATATCTTTGAAATAGTAAAATTACAGCTCGCTGAACTGACCTCCAAACATTTAAATAATCTATTACCAATTACATCATCTAATTACTTTAATGATGTACATTTTTCACACCGGTATAATACTAGATCCAAAACTAAAAAAAATCTTTTTCTTTTTTTCTTCCTCGTAAAAATTTGAATTATGGTCAATTTGGTGTGCAGTATGCAGCAGTCAGAAACTGGAATGACATTCCCCTAGAAATAAAGAACCTCACTTCTTTCTTTATAAATAAAACCCAAAAAATTACTTGAATTGTAAACTTGTAATATAGTATGTATGTATCAATCACGAAAACCTCCTTTGTTTAGAGCTTGATTGCCTTATGCAATCCCCACGCTTCATACTATTTGTTAATTAGTCCTGGGTGCAAGAGTACCTTGTTTAATCCTTTGGGTTGTCTCTCTTGCACCCTCCACCTATTCTTTTCCATTTTTCACTGTAAATTTATCTTTTGTGTATATGTGGTAAATAAAAACCTTTGAACCTTTTGAACCTTTCTGTTCGTTGTCATCTATCTTACTAGTACCAGTGATACGGTCTGCTACACAGCCAATAGTATCTATCTTACATGACACAAAGGCCAGGTTCGTGTCACCTATTTTACTAGTACCAGTGATACGGTCTGCTACACAGCCAATAGTATGTATCTTACATGACACAAAGGCCAGGTTCGTGTCACCTATTTTACTAGTACCAGTGATACGGTCTGCTACACAGACAACAGTATCTATCTTACATGACACAATGGCCAGGTTCGTGTCAGCTATTTTACTAGTACCATTGCTACTGTTCCGTTAGGCCACGCAACCTATTGAATGTGTCATGGGGATGAGCTTATTCATATTTATATTTTGCATGGGGTGCAAATATTCATCCTCCTTCTATCTTTCTGGCAGCACCAGTCATACGGTCCACCAAAGAGCCAATGGAATCTGTTGACATGACATGGAACTGGTTCTAATATCATTAATTTAACACATGATACAGCTATTCGTCCTTCTATCTTTCTGATACCACCAGTCATACGGTTTAACAAACAGCCAATGGAATCTGTTGACATGACATGATCATGGTTATAATGTCATCAGTATTACATATGCCGTCCTTCTATCTTACTGGTAGTACCAGTGATACGGTCAGACACACAGCCAATGGGATCTATTGTACATGACATGATCCTGGTGGTATTAATGTCATTAATATTACATATCGTGCAGTTATTTATCATTTGTCCTTCTTCCATCTTACTGGTAGTACCAGTGATACGGTCAGGGCACACAGCCAATGGAATCTATTGAACATGACATGATCCTGGTGGTATTAATGTCATTAATATTACATATGGTGCATGTATTCGCTCTTCTATATTACTTAAGTATTCATATCAGTGATGCGGTCAGGACACCCTTCTATGGCTTAACAATATCAGTCATACGATCAGGTCAGGTCAGACAGCCAACTACCAGTGTTAGTTTGCATACTTTAACAGCGTTCATGATCACTAACTACTTTTATCTGCTTTTTCAAAGAATTCCATGTTGCTAACATCTCGTGCCCTTTTCATTATAATTTGCTCGATTGCAGTGACAGGTTTGAGTGACAACCACGAAGGCCGTAATCATGAATGCCAGAAACATTTTGGGATAAAATACAAAGATAGTTAGGCATTACACGAAATAATGAGCTTCGTAAATAATTTTTTCGGATCTTAAAACGCCAAATTTTCTAAAATAAATACAACCAAAAGGAAGAGGAATATCTATTCTTTCGATTAAAAATGCTGACCAAAAATATAGATAAGTGATTTAGCTGTACGATGCGCTTATTTTTACACTAAATTCCGTGATCTCGGCGGTCATTTTTTCGATGGGTAGGGCCGAAATCAATTTTTCAAAACTAAAAACACCAGGATGTATTTCATAATAAGGGCTATGAATAAACAAAATATGAGCGAAATCGATTTTTTGACTTGTGCCAATGTTTGGTTGATTTTTACAGAAAGTCGCTCTTAAAGACAAACTTTGATTTCTGGTTTTGCGAAGAGCGAAATGCTTCCTATTTGAAAGATAGGACTTGAACCACTGCAGCTCTATACCTTGGATGCCATAAGAAGAAAGCTTCTGAAGGACTATTTCGTGATCGACAGTATCGAAGGCCTTTTTAAAATCATTCAAGTAAAGACTGCAAGATTAATTTTCCCACAATCCATATTGCTAAGCCAGTAAGTCGTGTTTTTGAGCAAGGCCGTCAGAGTTGAATGAGATGGCCGAAAGCCCGATTGATGGTCCGATAATAAGTCATTAGACGTTAAATAATCATAGAGTTGTTCAAAGACTGCCTTTTCTAGAAATGACAGGAAGAACTGATATAGGCCTATAATTATTACATTCAGTTTTGTCGCCATCTTTGAAATCGGGAAAACCTTTGCTAGTTTCCACATATCAGGAAAGAGTCCTTCTCTTAGTGAAGCATTAAATATATCAACAAGAGAGTAGGCTATTAAAGGAGCAGAGATTTTAATCATTTTGGCGGGAATTCCATGAAGTCCCGAGGTTTTATTTAGAGGCAGCTTGTTAATCAGAGTAATCAAATATTGCTCATCAATAGGTTTGAAGGCAAACTTACAAATTGCAAAAGTTTGAATATGTAATGAAGTTTTAGGGATGGACGCAGCTAATTTTGGTCCTACCGAAACAAAATGTTTATTAAATAACTCCGAAATATTAGTTGGATCCGCAGTGGTTTGGTTAGACCCATGCGTCTTCAGTTTTGTTATCACAGTAGTCTTCGTTTTACGATTTAATAAGCTGTTTATTATTTTCCAGGTTCTTTTTGGATTTCCCTTACTTTGTTCGAGATTAGTAATATCTTTCCGCAACAATATGGTTGACTTTGTTTTTAGCAGTTCGATACGCTTCCCAATTAGTGGGTAGGTCACTTACCACGGCTTGTTTCTTAAAACGCATGGTCACGATGGAACATTTCTTGTCTTAACTGAGGAGTAAGCCACGGAACTTCGGAGTTTCTAACCCGTTTTTTCCGTAGAGGTGCTTATTTATCAAGGACCTCAAGGAACATTGTTTGCCAGATGTATAGTTTAATTTATCACTATTAGGATCGTCACTAATTTCAATCAAATCCCATGGATTGTTCCCCAAGTCCATCAAGAAAAGTTCTTCATCAAACTTATTGAAGCGTCTAGATTCTACTATACGAGGTGGTCCACGCGGTCGAATAAAGCGTCGAATGGCGTATGCCTAAATGGGAAACTCGATCCACTGTTAACAATATACTGTGGAGAATTGGTGATGGCATGATCAATAAGGGAGCTAGTATACTCAGTGATTCTTGTAGGTGAAGAAATTAATTGAGTATACTGATACTCGTCATATAGAGATATTAAGGTATTAGTGTTAGGGTTATCCAGGCCATTTAGTATGTCACAATCAAAATCTCCCAAAACAATATAATTGATTCACTAGTTTCATCATCAAGTTTAGATAACAACTGTTCAAAATGACTTAGGGTATCTTGACAGGTGGGCGATACCATGTACTTACAATGAAAGACTTAGTATGTGGTTTTGAGAGTTCGATACTAATAGATTCAAGGTTGTGAAATCTTGGATCAATTGTTTCTCTCATATAGAAAGCTACTCCGCCTAAGCGGTTACGATCGTTACGGACTACGCAGTGACCTGGGATATGAACTATATTGTCTGGAATAGAGTCGTCTAGGCGTGTTTCATTTATGGCAAGTCAATCCAAAGGAGCCTCCAGCATCACAGCCCTCAATTCATCAATATGTATAACTAAACTAGTGATATTGAGAGCAGCCATTTTAAGAGCCGTTGTCTGTAAATATCGAGAATCGGCAGACAGTCGCATAAACCGAAATTCTTTTTCTTTCACCAATCAAACCCCTTTGGTGAACTATTTTCAAAAATCGTATGGAAAGTTAAAATGGATTTTTATTTCCTTCAAAATCGAAGTTTTTCGAAATGCCCTAAATTGACCATCAGACAGGCCTTATGACTAAGCGAAAATCCTGCATATTTTCTGCGCTCGTTCACATAAAAAACAAGACACGAAAGGCATTGAAATTTAGCCACGAGCAACATCATTATTTTCTCTTTCTAAAACATGAAAAATATTACCGATATTTGGAGTTTTATTATTCTTGGAGAACACTTTATTAAATGCCGTGAAAGCATTGGCGCGAGAGCGTAAAATTTAACTGTTTTTAAAGTCATCGAATCCAGCTTGGTACATAGAATTTTAGCCCCAAACTTAGATTTTCCAAAAGATCAACCCTTCAAAATTTTAATTAAAAGGGGTAAAAATATCATTGATGGCACGCAAAGCGTATTTCATTATACGCGAAACATGTTTTAATAAAACTGAAGTCTACATTGAGGGGTTGTCTGTAAAATAAGGCGTTTTTTTATAAGCTGTTGTTTGACAAACAACACTCAAAGGCCTCGGTTATATGTTCATTTGAGACCGAAAATATTTTTTCCTGGCAATATGACCTTCCGTTATGACTGTGTAAAAATGTTGTTCTCGAAAAATCCGTCCGGCCCTGCTCAAATACGTGCGCTGTATTTAACATATTTTTCAGCCTTTTTCACAACAGAAAGCGGGTATAATGTACTTTACTTGTAGCAGTGACACGGTTAGCTACACAGCCGAATTTTCCACATAGTCCAGACATTCGTCATTATGTCTCATCAGGTCTGCCGCCATATCACCTGCTAAACGTCTTACCAGTACCAGCCATACGGTTCAGCACCCTGCCAAGAACCTGACATTAAAAATTGTTTATTCTTATTTGTGTTGTTATGGAATTTTCATTTGATAATAAAGATTAATGCAAGAACACCAGACTTAATCGGATATATAGGACATGCACGCGACGTGTGTGGTTGATCACGCCATGAGGGCCAGTCTCATAAAACATTAATAAGTTTTTGATACCAGTTTTCTTACACAATCTCATGCATAATTAAACAATTTTATTACCATCCAAAAGGTTCAGGCTGTGGTGGTTGGAAATAAGATTGTCGAACATGAAACTACGAAACAGAACGTTTTAGCCTATCATTGATGACTATTTTTTCTCTCTTCTGACAGATCATCCTTTTTGTCGTGGGAATGTCTAGGCGTTTGAATATTTTTCCGTGTTTACACCCTCCCCCTCAGAGACCTGTTGAAATGCTCGATACTGGGTGTCCATAGTGACTATTTCTATCCACAAATACGTTGTTGAGCATACATGAAAACAGACAGTACATTCATTTCTGTTATTTGACTTTTAGTTTTGGAGATATTTGAGTACAAAATCCAGGATTTCACTTCCAGAGGAAGTGGGTACCGGGTAACACCACCCCTCCCCTCCAAATCGGGTCACGTAAGAAGACAATTATTTTGACTTTGTCCCTAAACACAGAGAAAAAGTTTTCTATTGACTGAATGCCAGTATGGCCTACACCTCATTATCATAATTTTTTAAATTCACATTTTAGTTGACCACTACATTAAAATTATAGATTAGAATGACATCAACAAAGTTAGACAGTTTGAGACAAAAATATTAAATTCTTGAGAAGTTATGAGAATTTTAAAAACGCGAAAAACACCACAACGAGGCTAGCAAGGAATCAGATCACTGAACACATACTAGACTTGCTTCAAGTCGTACACTCTTCTTTCCTCTCCCTGTTCATGGATGTAAAGAAAATTTGGCGAGCGAGAAGCGCAAGCGTATTACGAGCGACGAAGATGCGTGTGGACGACTTGTTTCCCTTGCAGGGATTCGATTTCCGTTTCGCGCCAAAAATGTGAGTATGACTTTTGGTCGCGGGTCGCGGGTATGTGGTGCGGGTGCGGGTGCGGGTGCGGGTATGTGGTGCGGGTGCAGGTGCATTTAAAAATAGCTAAATAAACAAAAAGGAAATGATATGGACTAAACTAGACTAAACTAAACTACACGACATTCGCCCGGAAAGGAAATAAACCATTTATTAGTAGTTGATGAATTAAAAAAAACTACGTCTAAAAAAATGATACATCTTCCTGCATTACATTACACACTATATAAGGCTATGTTCAGACGTTTTTTCCTCTTACGGATTCTTATTTAAAATGAGCTCTGTGTCAGTTTCCCTTAACTGTAAGGATGCATTTATAACTGACTGAATCGATACTGTCACCTTGTGGTGAGCAAAACAGTTGATATCTTACATAGTTTTCTTTGCTTCTGGACTCCACTGGACGTCTGAACTAAGCCTTAGCGAAGTCAGCGTTATTGTTGGTTTAACAGTGATGTTATTTCATGTCCCAATGTGTCAAAAGGCACAAGGCTACAAGAAAATTTTGTAGGGTAGGCTATTGTGAAAGTAAACCCAAATTCTATGTGTTTTGAGGGTAGCTCCATGCGTACCAGACTTAGTTAATACACTATATATCTGAAAGTATTTACGAAACGTTCAGTTTTGTCTCTCTTATTATTATTCATCGCGTTCAGTTGAAAATTAACAAATAAAATCATTATGGATATATAAAAAGTTTCTTTTTATTGTTATGATTATAGCTATGATTTTTGTATTTATTATTGCTAGTTTAGTCCATATCATTTCCTTTTTTTTGTTTATTTAGCTGTTTTTAAATGCACCTGCCCCCGCACCACATACCCGCACCCGCACCAAATACCCGCACCCGCACCCGCACCACATACCCGCGACCCGCGACCCGCGACCAAAAGTCAAACTCCAAAAATGTAGCCAATCTCGGTTGATTGTCTGTTTGATATAATTTATTCACCGACGGAAAAACCCGTCGGTAAATTTGGCGCGAAGCAGAGATGAAAAGTCCTCAGTCCCGTCAGCAAAAAAAAAAAAAAAAGAAAGGGACAGCTGATAATATATTCAGACTTGAACTTCAACCAATCCGGAAACGCCGCCGAGCTCGAGCAGGAGCACGAGCATTTACGCACTATAGATTTTATTTTTAACACTGATTCTACCAGTGCTGTGGGCTCCCTGTAAACTTAGTAAGTTAATACTGCTAACTGATTCGATTCTTTTGAACAACAGGAATTCATGGCAAGGCTCTTATGCTTCTGTCATTGGATGACATACATAAAGTTCTTGGAGTGACGCTGGGTCCAGCTATCAAGCTACACGATGACGTCCAGAAACTACGCCGAAGATCAAGATAGACTCTAATATTACAACAAATAGCTTGTTTTAGAATGGCCTAGTCTATTTGAAGATGTTCAGTGAGAATTGCCATAATAAGTGTTCATTTCAAGTTTGTGAAGCGCTACTCAGCGCAAGTGGAAAGTATAACCCATGATGCATTACGTCATTACGTTGGTGTTGGTGACATGAACACATATCACCTTTCGTTCGATTTCTTTTCATACGCTTTCTCTACTTTTCTCTTTCCACTTCTTGCCTTTCCCAGTTCCATCTCTTTCCTTGCATTGCCTTTTCTTCACATGTAAATCATCCCTTAGACTGTCAAAATCCAATTAAAATTAAAAGACTGGATTTTATTGTTCATCAAAGTTTATAACAAGCAGCTCTCTCTCTCTCTCTCTCTCTCTCTCTCTCTCTCTCTCTCTCTCTCTCTCTCTCTCTCTCTCTCTCTCTCTCTCTCTCTCTCTCTCTAATTTTAAATTTGTTCACCCGTCTGCTTGTCATTCTTACCAACAAACCGAAAATAAATAAACTTTTTGATGATATTTAAGCAGTCTTCGCACAGCTGCTGGATGGGTCTAATTCTACTGTTGATTGCACATCGACCAATCACCTCTTCCCCTCCCCCTCGGTATCAGAATGTGTGAATGGGATAGCTTGCAACGCTTGTCCAGCTTGTTCTTTAAACCATCAAAAATTTGTCTTCTTATTTCACTCGCCATATTGAAAGGTCTTACCACAAGAATCTACTAATTTTTACCACAGGTAACCCAACTAATAAAGATAAAATCACGGCGAAAAAATCGCGTGCATGAGCGGAGGAGATGCACATGAACTAACGCGAGCAATACAACTTCCAAGTTTTATCGAGTTCTTTCATGTTGAAAGCCGTTTTATAATTTTCGAACTGATTTCATGATAGAAAGGAAAATAAAAGATAGAAACCTGTATTTAAAATAGAATAAACTACAGGGTAGTCCAATGATATGAGTGGCTTACACCTCTGCTATCAAAAGGAGCCCTGAAAAAGCTAGATTGAGAGATGCCGGAGGAAGGAAACTCGAAAAGTGCACTTATAATGAATAGTAGGAAAATCTATTATAAAATCCAAATTACGATATATTGATTGACCTAAACCCTTTTCTTCGGCAACAGGAAAGATTTTATCGCTATAGAATTGTCGACGCTCGTCACGACTGGCCTCTAAACGACCAACGTTCACCTGCAGGCTGACTGATCTAAATTTAAACGAAAGCTCTGGAAACGAGACCCACGTAACCATTAGATAGCCGACAAATTTTACCACTTGTCTCAGTTTGTTTAAGTTTCCTACAATTTACTCATAAGTGTAGGCGGTAAAAATCAATGACGTCATCAGACATGATTTAACTTGACGATGACGTCATCGTATTGGATCAGGTTAGAGGAGGTATATAAAAATAGCCCACGTCCAAGAAAAATTGCTATTAAAGTTATTGATATTTATCTAGCTTTTCGCCTTTCCGTTAATCTATCTATTTGATTAAGAATAAGAGAAAATTCATTGGTAGACACCGTTGAGCTAATTTCCAATTACCAGTTAGAAACGGCGGACCAAAAGATTCTGTGTTCAGTCAAATAATTATCTTATATCTTAGTTTATTCAATTCTGATAGCATCGGCTCAGTTTATATATAGCTGTCAACGTGACTTGCATCCGCCATCTTTAATTGTCCTTATCATATTGGAAGCCGTCTAAAAATATGGGTGAGTGATGAGAAAAATTTCACCCTATATCAGTTCAGTCTATTGTTCACTAGATCATCCTAATCATTCAAGGCTATACCATACCACGTTACCATACCCTTATATAAATTAAGGCGGACCAAAACTCATTTAGCTCTTCTAACCCCCTTCCCCTCGGCTAAAATTTTTCATCCCTGGACCAGTTCCACGTTTCATTTATTCCTAACACACGGTTTCCCAAGATTTTCCGGTTGTGTTTCAGTCACTTTGGGCACAAAAATTTACCTACGGTCCAGTAAGCCGGCCTAGTAGAGCGCGAGGCGAGCTAGAGCAGAACAAACAAACAATACATCCATGTTACATTCGTGATGATACATGCATCATATGGCTGGTTATCAAGTAGGAAGGATAATTTTGGCGCTCGTAAGTAGAACCGCATATACAAGAGATCATAGTCTCACTATGAATTTTGTTTTTGTTTTCTCGTGGTTTCGATGTGGTTTTATCCAGTCGGCCAATAATTAAAGGTGTTCTAAGGTGTCAGTGTCACTAAACAGCTAAACGTTACACTGATTGAGGATTAAAAAGATCAGTTGGGATTCCAAATGCCGGCCTCAGTGGTTACCCCTTTTGAACATCTCTTTCCAGTCTGCATCTATACCCGTGGTACTGCTTGCTTGACTCATTCTAACAATCTGAAGGATTCATGCTCTTACTTTGTAAAAACATGTAAATTGGCATAACTCGATCTGAATATTCCCACCTTTCTACAGTTTTTCCACTCGTATGGCACCGGGGTCAGTTTAGTTAGTTTTCGCCTTAAAAAATTATGTGCATGACATTATATTTTTATAAATAATATACATAAAGTCAGATAATTTTTGTCGGTAGCGGTTTTTTGTTCTACTGACCCTGAATAATTATCTTCGCTTGTCTTTTTTTAGGTCACCTGGGAAACGCTAGAACTCTCAAAACCTGCATATGGTGTGATATAGCATGACTACTTGCATGTGTATGGGGTCCGAACGTCCGAAGAACTTCCTCATCCGCAATTTTGCTTTGGATATTGCATATTTTAAAGCCAGCCTTATCGAGTAGCTGAGCGCAACGATTCTGGTTTGGATGCATTAGGAGCTACTTCCAAAATTTGTCAAAATTTGAGATCATCAACATGCATTTTAGGGACAAAGGAAAATAAGGGGTTCAAAGATTAAGAAAAGGCAACATTTAGTCTATATTTATTTTGAAGTTCTGAAAGCACAGATTATTTCGTTTTATCGGATTTTTTATCCATACCTTAGGTTATTGAAGACTTTAGTCGAAATAACGAAAAAAGAGTCAGGAAAAGTGTACCTTTTTACACAAAAGAGTAGGCATGGGGTCGAATTCGAAATATGTTAATTTGCGCGCGACTCGTGAATTTCAAATTAGTCGTCATGATGTGGTCAAAATGGCGGATGCATTATTACAGTCAAGTCTTGGCGATTTGGGACCGTCTCTTCGTTTAGATACCAACGAAACTGAAAGTAACTGCACTGAAGAGTCATCATCGAGTCCAAAGAGTATTGAATCAGACTGGAGTTTTACGACTTTTGAGAGTAAAGGGAGTTTGGAGGGAGACGAAGAGAGTCGTGTTGGATCCGAGAATGAGGTCTTTGATCAGAACGGGGATTCTGATGCGAATGACAAAAAGTGCTCGATCGTGGATGGATTGTTATTCGAAATTTATGATCACTACCATACCAGGGACTCTGTAGATAGTGACAATGTCACTGAGTGCTCGACAACCTCGGGGAGTATTTTTGGAGGGTCTTTTGATCTCGAAGACCAAGGAGAAAAATGGACTCGCAATTCCCTCCAAAGTAAAGGTACAACTGGTTTAGTTCTTAATTCCTTTGTATTTTAAAGAAATCATCGTATTAAAAGAAAAACCTGTGAGATATTCGAGAAAAGTTTTACGTGGGTTTAGAAAAAAGCATTTCTCTTTGTGATGAAAAAGGAAATAAGCTTCACATGTTTTTGTGATTGTAAACTTCGACCTGTACACTCGATGACTTTGATTCTCTTTTGAATCGAAAGAGGAAAAAATACCCCAGTCTTTTGGTGCTTTAATGTGTTCTTATTCTGTGTTTGTGTTTTCTTTGTTTGATTTAATAATTTCTTTTGCAAGAAATTTATGTATTTATCAAACGGTAATTTGTATTTTTTATTGTTTACGTTTAGACATTGACGAGCTTCGTGTCCTAGCTAAAGAATTCAAGATCCGTATTTCTATGCTTTCTGCTAAACTCGTTAAACAACTGAAAAGACGGGCCAAGAATGCATACAAATTACAGAAGAACTTCGACGTCTTAACTGCTGTTCTTCAAGCTGTCTCTCCAAAAAGAAGTAAGTCAAGCATTCTCTCTCAGGCCCAATTCACCCATAATTATAATAAGCTTACTCATCCATGAAGTTCAAAAGATTATAAGTGATTTATAGCTATTTGTCTTCAATTTGATCAGCTCGATATTGTGTCCACTCCTTGGTTCCCTAAGGTACCCGATAACGTCCTAATAACGAAAAACTATTAGCCTCAAATTGCAGGGATTTTCGTGTTAATATTTCCGAAATAAACATCACATCCAAGTCAAGATTTGTGTTTACATTACATAAGTAAACTGACTCATAGGTAATTATTCTAGTAGGGTACCGGAAAAAGACATGGTCTCTTAAGGCTTAAGTTTTCTCAAGCTTGGGAAGTGAACAAAGACCTACTAATCACTTTGATCATCAATAATATTTCAGTCAAATGGTATTTTCGATAAAAGATTAAGTGCTTTAGTATCCCTTCTCAATCTTTCTGATTTGGGTATATGTCAGGGTTAGGCAGGCAGGGCTAACTTTACGTTGGACTATCGAAAATCATCAGAGCTATTAATAATTATGTCAGTCAAAGACTATGATAGTGATCTTGAAAATCTGACACCTCAAGAACAATTATTTGCACAATTTAAATGTAAAAGATTGGACTTCTGAGTTGGTAAGAGTCCCTTTTATAGTTACAGGAGAAAAAGGATCCTGAGCCTTTGCATTGCTTACATCAAATTTCCTAGATCTAGAAGCATGTGGCAGAGGGCATGAGGATTATTTAACTAGAGTTTGTTCAAAACCAAACATCAATTTCATCAAATCCTGAAACAACATCTAGGCTGATCTAATTTAAGTAGAGGCAAGGCTAGCTCACAGATAGGATTGGAATTTTGAATGTTGGGTTTTGTGGAGGGAGGAAAACCATAGAACTTGGAGAAAAACCCTCCAATCAAGGGAGAGAACTACCAAAATCCTAGAGGTGATGGCAAGTGCAATATCATTATGCCACCCTTCATTCACTAGAGCGTTCAGACTGTGTACTCTAATGCCAGGCAGACAAATTCCAAACTAAGGGCGGAAAGCTATCGGAGCAGTTAATGCCAATCAAAGCGAACTTAAAATAGTAACAGTTAGCTTTACATTGCATTTGATAATCAGGTTCTCAAGGTAGGCGACCAACTTCGGCACTTTAAAACAAAGCTCGTTATGAACTTCTAAACTTCTCTTATTACTGCGAAAACATGCGACTTGTGTTTCAAAACTTCGATTGGCTTTTTGGCTTTTCTGATCCATCAATCATCTTAGGCTTATGCAAATAAGTCTATCAACATGCTCAAATTCGCTTCAAATTTGTCAAATTATTCCCTCGCTATATCTATCAAACCTATATGTGCTGGCAGCTAGAAACGATAGCAAAAGACACTCTATTTTCTATTGACTGTGATACAATCCCATAGCTCTGGAAGTAGCCAAATTATTCAGAAAATCCCAAACCCTTGTTGACTATGATATTCATATGTGCAATGAATAGAACATCAATATTATGTCATTCTGGTAAACAATGGTCAAAGCTGTTCTAACAAACTGTTGTCCTCATTTTAGTAACATGTACTAAAACCTCCACTGATGTGTTATGAGAGTTTGGCAGTATTTATTTTGATTATCAAACTTAGGTCCCTGTATTGATCTTATTTTGGTTACTTTGTAAACCTCCAATCCTGTCCTTTGTAATATAAGTATATGCTCAGCTAATGAGTTAGATCTTTAGTAGACTTGTTAAAAAGCCAAAGACCTTTTTCAAAAACAACTCAACCAGTTTGGATTTTAAAATCAAAGAAAAAAATCAAAATTGTGTGTGTTTGTTTTTAATTATTTTCCTGAAAATTATTTACAATTAATCCTAAATCCAGTTTACTTACAATGGACATCATATTTTTCCAGAAAATTTTATGCTTAATCTACCTGGTAAAACCTGAAAAATCAAATAAAGATTTCAATTTGAATAACTTGATAAGTTCATGAAATCAGTGCATAAATCATGGTTTCATGTTTGTAATATCTGGCTGTATTTGCCCATTTCTTCTTATTGAGGAAAGACCATTTATGTAAAAATATTTTATTTATTCATTAATCTATACATTTTATTTCTACAGGGGTAGATACAAGGATAAGGTTTTCATACATTCCTCAAAGCGGGAAAAAGGCTTTCAGACAGGTAAGAAAAAGTATATAAATAAATAATATATAATTTGTACTTATCTATCTAGTAAGTAACAGCTGTTATTGAAAAATGGAACCTTGTATTTCAAATCAAATACCAAATCCCAAATCATGGCTTCAGTCATTGTGTTTAACCGATAATATTTGGGATCCATATTTTTGACTTATTTTGAAGTAACTTATGCCGAGTGTAACAGCAATACTGGATGGGAACATGTGTAAAACCTATAAAAAACCTGTGAATGTTTGTAATTTCACAGGGTATTCACAAGATTTTCATATGTTTTCAGCCAGTAGTGAATGTAGCTGAAATTCTGAAAATTTGTCATTCTTTCTTAACCTTTTAAAATTTCAGTTGTACATAATGTTTACTATTCAGTATTTTCACAAGACAATATTTTTTGGAAGTAGCTGAATACAATGGTTATTAATAATAGTTTTAGAATGTTGCAATTTATATCTATTTTTGCCTGCAGGGATTTTAGAAATGGTTCTATTTTTAATTACTAGGGTCAGACAAAGAACCTGAGTGTGCATTATAAGTTATGGGAATGTATTATTTATCTGATAATCTATTTAAGAGTAATTGCGAGGATTTGATTACATTCACTGGTAATGAGATTCAATAACTCAGTGTCTAGATTGAATTTAAAGTGCCTATTATGGAATATTTGGCTTGTAGAGAATCTCTGAAGCTGATATTTGGGCAGTAGGACCAAATGGCTTGGCACTTTCAAAAAATCTATGAAATTGATCTTACCCATAATGCATTGTACTAGAGAGTAGTGAGAATCGATAAGCGGTGAAATAGGTGGAAGAAAACGGCTGTCGCTCATGTACTGTGTAGAAGGAATTGATGGAAAAGAAAGTACTAAAAGCTATGGGCGGTTTTGGGCATTGTACTGTAGGAGTCAAAGGATTAATAAATGATTTTTATTACCAAAATATATGTTGTAGTAGAGTTTTGGCGAGTTTACTTGAGAGTCACTGATAGTAAAGCACACAAGAAAAGAGGACATACCTTGGTCGACATCATCTCATTTGCGTTTTAAAATTTTAAACCTTTTTATCTCTGAAATGAGAAGTCCATGTCCTGTAAAACTGTGCCATTGTATTATACCCTACATGTAGAAGTGATTTTCAAGCTACTGTAAACCATTAGGGTTGATAGGCACTTTAAGACAGTAGATGCTGTGAAAGGAACTGAGTCTATGTATACCCTCTATGTATTTGGTTTCATTACCGCAAGCCAAAAATATCAAAGGTTTCGATTTACTGCAGCCAAAAACCAATTGAAATGTCTGAATTCGCAGAATATTGAGACTATTGCAGTAAGAGTATTTAAAGCAAAGGGTACAGTACTTTTTAGAGAGAAGTTTGAAAGAAGTGGTTGAGTGCCCAGGGAATACTCCCGTTTCGAGTTCTCTTTTACGCTGTGTTAGCCTCAATTGTGCGTAAATTATGCAGAAATTTAGATAAAACTCGTGAAATTTCAAAGTATTTTTATTGTCTTCTTTACACACAGATCTCTTGAATTTCCACGGGCTGTTACTGAATAAAAGAATATATTACACGGTTTTGAGGCTAACACAGCGTAAAAGAGAACTCGAAAGTGGAGTATTGAACTACAGCCTCTTGCTTTAATTTTGCTTGCAGTGTACTTATTCACATACTCAGCATACTTGCTTCTAAGTTAACCTCTAATCTTGGTGATTCTTATTTATCTTTTTGTCATAGTGGCTAGATGCATTCAAATCTATTGCACGGCTTCCTCATGGTCTACCATTACCATGGAGAAAAAGGGTAAGAGTTCGCAAAGATATTTTGAAAATCTTTATCACTTTCTACTCTCCATAAAGTAATAAGACAAACATTTTGCTTAGACAAAAGTTTGCTAGCAGTCTGATCGCATTTGAATTCACATACATCAAGCTGGAACTTTCTCCTTATAATTAGTCTGTAGCCTAAAGCATTTTAGTATTGACCATGTTTATTGTACCAATCTATGTACTCGTCAGTAGATGACATTATTATTTTAATCAACCATTATTCACCTCAGACTCAGTGATTATCGGTGAATATTAAATATTTTACCGAGATGCAGTTGAGGTAAATATTCACCGATTATCACTGAGCCTTACATGTAGGTGGATAATTATTTTAGTATCATTATTATGATTATTTGAAAACATCAATTTATTACTAAAATTTTGAACAAATTTTAAATGCTTAGCAATTATTGGGTCATTCTGTAGAGGTCTGTGAAAAACTGGGTCAAATATGTCTTCTTTTAAACAGCTTTCCATGTATGCGTTGGGTTCATGCGTTTTTACCGCTAAAAGGGTGAACTTCCCCGCAATCTGACGGCTAAACGAAGTCAGAGAAACCTCTTTTTTATTTGCTCATCTTACTTCTACTGTAGAATGAAAAAATATCTGACGATGGGATATTTTGCCCATGAACGTCCTTAAGATATGCTTTCCTCCAACAGGTGTCTCATTTCTTCATTTCATATATTATTCTGACTTATTTCTTTCTTTGCTTTTGTTACAGTTATGGCTTTGTCTTGCTGAGAGTAAGATAGATGATTTAGACTGGTCCAAGACAGCCAAATTTTGCTTTAATGAAAAAAGCAACCCTGATGATGATGAGCTTGGATCTCAAATTGTCAAGGTAGGAGTTTTCAAAGTTATTTTAATTAGTACTGTCAGTTATTTTTATTTGTCCACTTTTAGCGGGGGTTCAAGGGGAAGGGGTACCAATATCATATCCTGGTCTAAGTCATGGCAAAATCAAAGTAACAACAGAATTGCATTTTCAGCACAAAAATCCTGCTTCCATTTTGTTTCTTCAAGACCCTCTGAAGTCTCATCTTTGTAGTAGCATTTGCAAGGCAACCCAAAGCAATCAATAATCTCTGATTCTTAGGGTGTAAGATTTGGTTGAAAAGTTTCAAACTTTCAATGAGAAGAAGAGACAAGAATTTCAGCCAATATTTGACACAGAGTGAGAGTAATGTAATCAGCAAGCAATGCCTCACCTTCCCTCCTCCCCCCTTAAAACAATGAAGCGCATGATTAAAAAACCCAACCAGCTTTTCCAGTAAAGTATAAATGTTGGTGAAACAGCTTAGTGAACACTCTTGAGAACATTCTGCTGTTTTCTTTGCTTGTCGTTGGTTTGTTTGTTAAGCAATTCTCTTGAAGAAGACCAAGAACTCTTCTTCCCTTTAACTAATTAAGAAGCTATTGTCAACAAGTTTAATACAATGGGGTTTTTCCCTCCAAGAAATCCGCTTAACGTCTTTGAATTAATCCATGATAAGCTTTTCTAACACAAATCTATTTCTCTTGACAAAATTTTTTTTCAAAGCTTTAAGTTTATAATTTTTACCATTTTTGCTAAGTAAAATTAGGATGCATTTTATTTTCCTGTGTTTTTTTTTTCCTAAAAAGAAAGACTATCTGGTGATTAAATTCTCACAAATATGTTTTAGTAAAGAGCAGTCTTCAAAGAGAGTATATCCTAGGAATTAAACACCTGCTCGCAAAACCTCTTTCCAATTTAGCGCAAAGTAAACAAATCATTTAGGAAAGACAAAGAAAAAGGAATAAAAAGTAGCAGTCAACTCTTGTCATTAATAAATTTCTGTTAACATCTCATTTCTTTATATTTTTCTTCTTTCTATTTTTCTCCAGAATTTCCTAATGAAAATCTTTATAATAATAAAAGAATTAAGCTAAATTTTTCTTTCGATGAGAAAGGGATATTGATAAGGTTTGCATGCCATTTAATAAGGAAATTGGCCTATTTCTGAGTTGTATTTTATAATGAATCTAGGAAGGATAAATCACTTGACAGTTAGTTTAAGCTAAAAGAGCATGCACGCTTCTTCCTAAAAAAAATATAGATTGAAATTATTATTTGCTAATACTAGCATTTTTAGTATTTGGCGACATACATGAATAAACATTTGATTTATTTGCTGGCTAAAGTAAATTCTTATTGTTTTTACTTTAATCGTCCAAGCAACTCCTGAGTACGAAAGACGAATGATTTAGAAACAGCTGCTTAGTGAAAATACCACAATATTTTTAAATACCACGACTAGTTAAAACTTGGTTAAATTTTCAATCCATTTTAAGGTGTTCTTCGAGGATATTTATAATTTATTTTTAACCCATTAGAGGGTAAAAATAGGCGACCATAATCTACATATAACCCTTTTTACGTACAAATTAGTCCTATTAAAACCTCACTGTGCTACCATACGTCAATCACGCTGAATAATGACTCAACATGCGAAATTGTTTCAAATTGAAGAAATTAAGCTGGAGAGCGTTGCCTGGAGAGGGAGTGAGGTTGTTCTGTGGTATGTGGTTAAAAGTCTAGGCCACGTGGAGTAATAGGGACATCTGACACCTAGTTGAAATATTGTGAGGCGTCGGTTAAAAACAAACAGAAATCATTTTGTATTTATTTTTATCTGTTTCCAAAAATTTAAAGCTTTTATTCATTTTCATTTTATATTATACAATTTCGTGTCAAAAATCCATTTCATATGTCGAAAAATTGCTACTTTTTTACTCTATTTGGTTGAATAAGTTTATGCATTTACACTTAAAAAACACACAGCACGTAGCGTCTAGGAAGTCGTATCTAATCAGATAATTAAGGTGTATAGGAAACGAATCTTATTTTTATCTTGTGAAAAGAGAGCGGATCAAGTTCCGCTTATATTGAGTGGTTTTCACTACGAAACAAAAAAGAAAGTTGTTTTCAAATACAAATTTTGTGCGCATTACTGGCAATTTTTAGTTCTGTCTCTTTCTTTCTTTCTTTCTTTCTTTCTTTCTTTCTTTCTTTCTTTCTTTTATTTCAGAAGATTATCGAAGTGTTTTTGGGTTTCATAAAGATTTTTTCGTGCCTGTTTTCACACTTGCCGACTGGTTTGTGCATCTGTTGTTCATTCTCCTTCTGTGGTGTAGTCGCACTTCTTAGTTAGTTGCTAGACGCTTTGCCGGTAATACAATGGGCAAAGTAGCCAATGTACACACAGACTCACTGTATTTCCGTTATTGTACTTTAAACTTTCATTTCAATTATTGTTCTTTGGAGTAGTAGGTATAAAGTATCATCTCTTTCAATCGACTCAGTTTTCCTAAGTTCTGATTACAAGTCTGATTTATGGAGAAGCCACTTGTCTAGCAGATGTCTGAACAATATGCGCTTCGTATGGACGAATTTATATGTGTTAGACAAGTTGTTTAGATACAGAATCATTTGTGATCAAGCATATCACCTTGAGCGGTCTATATCTTGAGGAAATCTAAAGCTTGGTGATGTCTGAACAATATGCGCTTCGTAGGACGAAGTGATATGTGTTAGACGAGCTGTTTAGATACAGAATCATTTGTGATCAAGCATATCACCTTGAGCGGTCTATATCTTGAGGAAATCTAAAGCTTGGTGATGTCTGAACAATATGCGCTTCGTAGGACGAAGTGATATGTGTTAGACGAGCTGTTTAGATACAGAATAATTTGTGTTCAAGCATATCACCTTGAGCCGTCTATATCTTGAGGAAATCTAAAGCTTGGGGATGTCTGAACAATATGCGCTTCGTAGGACGAAGTGATAAGTGTTAGATAAGTTGTTTAGATAGGATCATTTTTGTTTGGGCATACCACCTTGAGCGGTCTATATTTTTGGGAAATAATTTCTTGTAGGTGGAAGGGCGCAGCAAAAGGTGCTCGAAGATAAGGCTTGTTAAGGCGCTCTAGGTTGCCCGCCACCGCACGACCTTGATGTCTGGCCAGCAAGCCAACACTTCGGATCGAACTATTGTACCATATCTATAGAATCATTGTAGAACCACACCACACTAAATGATATCCACACGGCTTATAGCACCTTGACATTATATAAGGCCATACCAAGTCATTACACATGCATAAACCATGCGCGACTCATGACCGCATTGAGATTATAGTGCTATATACCCAATTATCACATAATCATACTACACCACAATAACCACGCTTGCATACAATCAGTTGTTAATAGCTACAGAAGCTACACAGTTTTGAATAAAAAAGGCAGTGTGGGCTAGCAATTTCATTACCACAAGCACACCACATCACTAACTGACGCCCATAATACGTCATCCTAATAAACGCGCCTAGAAAATCATTGTACTAACCACTTTATTTTAAGTATCTTTTTTTGGGGGGGGGTGTGTGTGTGGGGGGGGGGGGGGGGGGGAGATGGGGGGAGGTGAGAGATTGGTTACTTGGGAGAGGGGTGGGATTTTTGGGTTCCCGAGAAATGAGAATAAGAAATGAGGGATGATGTGGCCAACCTGGGGTACATTTGCATCAAAGTGAAAGTGAGAGGCACGAAGGAAATGCAGTAGAATTTTTTAGCACTTGATAAAACCGAACTTGCTTTTTCTTTCCAGGATCTTCACAGGACAGGGTGCGCGTGGTTTTGTGGCGATACACCCGAGGAACGAGCGGCTCTCAAACGGGTTTTACTAGCTTATGCAAGATGGAATAAATCTGTGGGATACTGTCAAGGGTTTAATGTCATCGCAGCTCTTATATTACAAGTGATGGAACGAAATGAAGAGGATGCATTAAAGGTATATATCCAAAATGTGCTTGCAAAAAGTAAAGACAATATAAATCTATTAAGCCTTGGTTGTCTTATCACTAAGCTAAGGCGTGGTACACTGGTAGTGTTGTTTCATGTGCTGGGACACACACATTGTCTATGTAATCTCGGATAGCCAACATTTTCGATGACTTTAATTAGCTGTGAAAACCGGTTTGCGCTAGACATTTTCGGCTTGGGCGTAATGTTTCCCATTTCAGGACACGTGTCATTCTCTTGAGAATATGATTCTTTGTTGAGTTTAAAAAAAAAAATGATACTCTAGGGAATGACACGTGGTCTGAAATGGGAAAACATTACGCCCAAGCCGAAAAGGTCTCTTAGTCTTCAAGTCTAGATATTTTGCGCTGTTTTTCGAGATGTTTAAAAGTTACTGACCATTTTTGATTCTTCCACTCTAGGTTATGATTTACATAATAGATCACGTCCTACCTACAAATTACTTTTCCAACAATCTTCGGGCGCTGTCAGTTGATATGGCTGTACTTCGAGACTTGATGCGGCTAAAGTTACCGAAACTCTCGCGTCATCTCGACTCCCTACAAGCCCAAGCTGTGGCCCAGCATGGAGGTACTTCAGCCTATGAACCTCCGCTCATCAATGTCTTTACAATGCAATGGTTTTTGACACTGTTCGCTACTTGTCTGCCGCAAGATATAGTGCTTCGTGTATGGGACTCGATTTTATTAGAAGGTTCCGAGGTACTCTTGAGAGTGGCTCTTGCTATATGGGCAAAGTTAGGAGAGTAAGTGTACCTATCGATTTGTATACTCAATAAACCAGTAATTTTGATTGATGTCGCCGCAGTTTCATTCATTTTGATCAGTGGAAAATGCCGGATTTCCGTGAAATGTTCTGAAATGTTCCACTCTTTTCTCTCTCGTAAAACAAAGCTTGGTCATCTTTTTGTTGTTGTTGTTGTTGTTGTTTGTCCGTAAAATTTCAAATGTGATTTAGATTCTTAAAATTTAATCGAGACAACAAGCAACTTGAATGCGCACTTTTATGTATATCCTATTTTATGTTGTTTGACTAGTTTCCCAGATTAAAGTTTGTCTTGGTTGTGTTTCTGCAGGCGACTTGAAGATATCGAGACCTCGGATGATTTCTACTGCAAAATGGGTGTGTTGATTCAGGAAATTGCTTTAGGAGAATTTGTGGATTGTCGATCAATTTTGCAGGTATGAAGTTTACTGTTAACGTAACTGTTACGCAGTAATTAAAATCATGTTTGTTTGCTTGCTTGCTTCCTTCATGTAATGCAAATCTACATGACAAATTCTAACCAACCCAAGCACAAAATGCGCGAGAGTCAGCGTTCCCTACTAGTCATAGGGTCATCCTAACTCAGTGAATCTGAATAAATTGCGCAACAAAAGCCATAATGGTGCAACTTTATATCCACGTTTTGCACCATTGATTGCAGTTGTACATTTGCCTAGAATTATTCATTTAGCTGCTTAATGTTCCAGTTACAAATGTTTGGGTTTTTCTCGTTCTAGACTGTCTATTCCTTGGCACCATTTCCTTTACCTGGCTTGGATGAACTACGAGAACAGTACACATATAATATCCACCCTTTCAGTGATTCCCAGGAAAAGGGCTCCCGCTCCAACTTGGGTAACGCCTCTAGTGATGAGGACGACGACGACCTTGATACAGAATCTGTAGGCTGTCTAGGTGTACTTTTACCATTTTCGGAATTAGCGTCACCGCCATTGAAAAGTTTAACTGAAGGCGAACAGCCGAGTAGAAGGAGTAGTGATATCGCCGAGGCAAGTCCAGGGGTGTTCGCGACCGATGGATATAGCCCCCTACCGTATACTACCCGGCAACTGAACAATAACCCTGCTGCTTCAAGTCAGGTGAATGAGGAGATGAATCATCTTCAAAAACAATATAGTAGAATGCGGTTGATGCAACAGCAAGCTGTGGTAGTCTTTAGCGAAGCTGCTGTACAAAATATCCAGGAAGCGGATAAAACGAGTAAAACTCCTTCCGCCATTAATCATTTATTTGTATCTGCAACGAAAAGGAAAGCGGCGAGAGGAAAAGGAGCAATAAGCACTTGTAATGACACTGGTAACGGCGATGATGCGGTCGAAACCAAGCAGAATGCATATGAGAAGGAAAGTACGGCTCATTTAAAATCATTGTTTAAAGGAAATCAAAAACAAGGCGAAAATGGGCATGATAGCTCAAAAACAAACTTTACAACTTCGGAATCTAGTACGACAAGTAAACCTAAACTTGAACACGTTGGACTAAATGGAGAGATATGTAAGCTTGAAGCACCTAAGACTAATGCAATTTCTAATGGACACACGACAGTTCCCCTTTACTCATCAAGAGGAAAACCAGCTAATACAATCATGATCTCGACGGATAATTCGAACAAATCTTCCATAAAGACTCCTTCGTCAAACGTCGAGATTCTCGATAAAAACAGTCCATCGGTGATGGATTCTTCTGATAGAAACTTTATCTCGAAAAACCGAGCCACTAAGTCTGTGGACTCGACTAGGAGCAGCTCAACTGATTCTTTCACGTCTGCTGATAATAATCCATTAAAGCCGTGGATGGTACAGGAAGATCAAAGATGTGTCTACCCTACCAACTTCCGGCCTTTCCCTCAACGAAGCAAAGCTGCAGGTCGCAGCAAGATGCTATATGGGAACATTTCTGATAAAGGTATCAGGAGAAAAGAGGCCTTTCAGGGTAAAAAAGGGCCACGCCTTCGGCCAATGAATGGTACCTCGATTCCTGAAGAGTCAAAGAGTTAGCAAATGTAACTACTGGTTAGAAAATATTATTTATATAATTAATAATAGGCTTATGATAATGTATGGTTTTAAAAGGGTATTTAAATATGGTATAATGCATAATAATAATGATAATAATAATAATTCCAAAAACGCAGAGATTATGATAATTAGCATCAATGGGGTCACTTTGGTGGCACTGATATTTCTATTAATGAACTTGGATTTTGTTTGATTATAAACGGAAAATAAAATCCAAGATACCATGATTTAGACAAAGAGTTCGTTAATGACTTTTGATTCATTACATTTGTGGCGATGATGGTGTCTAAGAGTTGAAACTAAGATCTAAGCCAAGACAATCAAAAACAGTAAAGTTGGTCGAGGTTCGAGATAAACAGTATCAATTTCCCTAGGGGTGATCGTTGTTCACATCAATGATCTCACTATTCCTCTCTCCTATATCCATTCACTGCTGCACTGATACCTATCCCCTTAACTCTTGGATCACCTGGTGCAAAACTATCTTTCTCTGATTGGAATCTAATCCTGTTTCCTTTTCCTTGCTATCTTAAGTGAAAATTTTCTGAATGGTTTTGACTTAATAGATGAATATTATATGCCAGTTGTAGATACCATCTGCCATAAATGTTAAACATATATGACCCATCAACAAAGGTGGGGTAATTATGCACGGTTTTGGCGCCATTTGAAATAATCTTTATGTCTGTGATATTGTCTATGAATAATAATAAGGGACCTAAAATGCAGTGATATTTTTCTGGTTGGGAAAAAATATTTATTGAATTACAGGTCGCTCTTACTAGTACAAATTGGGACATGTCTCTTTTTTGACATGCTTTGACGGTAGGAAAGCCTCACAGGCTACTGTTTTACCTACTACATATTTTAAGACTCCAGCTTACGCATCCCTTATAACTTTCAAGCGTCAGTTCCTTGCAAACTTAAACAATGCCTTCCTCGGTGATTCAAAAACATTGTGATTTATAAAGGAGTTTTTTTAAGTTATACTTTTTTAAATTAAATCAAAATAAAATATGGAGAAAAATTCAACCACTATGATGATTCTTTAACTGAAAGTTTGAAGATTGGATTATGCGTGTAATAAATTTGCGTGGTATTATTTAATACAATATACAACTCGTAATAAATACAATTTATAATCATACAGAAGTGCTGATCGTTCGATCACTTTAAACAAGGGCGGGCAGCTGTTGTTGACCCTTTTCCTCCGTGGGCAATATTGTTAAAAGAAAAGCACGTTGACCATGCTCATCATCTATAAACAGTGTCAGTAACCAGTTACACAAAATATACGTAGATCATTACACTAAAACACTCCATGGAAGATATCGCTGAAAGCATCTTGATCATCCTCGGTCTGTAATCTATAAATGTGTGTATAGAAAACGATCAGTTTGCTCCTACTCTCATCCACATCATTGGAGCATCCAATTACCCTCAAAAGGACTCCTAAAAGCATCCTTAAAATCATCAGACAGTAACGTAACCCCGGTAACGGCAAATCAATATTGGCTACTGAGAGTTGCAATTGAAATGGTAAGCCAGTAAAACCCGCCCATCATGGAAGACTTCTGAAGAACTGCCCTTCTTTGGTTATATTATAAGTTTACTCTGAAGGATGCAAGCACAATTCCATCCATCCAACTGTCCTTCTTTGGATTATAAAAGGTCAGTCTGAAGATGGTAGCACAATATAGTATATTATAAAAGGTCAATGAAGCGGGATTGTACTTAGCACAATTTCATCTCAGGGCTGTAACGCCACAGGGGCCAGGGGGGCCCGTGCCCCCGATTTTCCACCAGAAAAGTAAAACAACTATGGAATTAAATTCTTTTTTTTTTTCAGTGATCATGTGTTGAAAAGTAACTGTCCCCCTGTTTTTCAAGCCTTGCTACGACCCTGGGGTACCTACGCATTCCCCTTTCCATTGGTCGTTGACATGATTTCAATAAAAATCGATCTAATATGACTATAAACATTGCAAATATGAAAGACGTACCTTTGATTTGCCTCAGAAGAAAAGAATACGGGAACCAATGGCAGCCTAAAAAGTCCAAATTAGGGCAAGGTTACTTGATTTAGTAATAAAGATATAATGCCACTCCCTTAGTAACCATCCCTTTCATACATACACTTTGGTCTCAATAAAGCAATGAAGAAGACTGAAAACACCAATAAGACGAAAAAACAAAAATTTCCCACGCTGCTTCCCACAAGTAACGACCGTTAAACTCTTAGTAATGAAGTAATGTAGTATAGACTAGAGCAGTTTTCGTATGACTATGAAAAACTTACGGCACGCACCACGCTTTACCGTGACCGTGTCATTGCCGTGCCTTGGATGAAAACATTCGGTTCCGTGTCTGCGCCGCCCCGTAACCGTGCCGTGTGCGGTGACTTTTTACACTTAAACACTTTTCACACGAAATCTGCTCTATATTTTACTCAACGTTTTAGTGGCAAACTTACTTGACGCCAGCCACTTCCTGTACCAGTTTACTTGGTTGTTTACCTAGATCTGGATCTAGTCCTGTATCTTCTGTATTGTTTTGATCTTCGACAGACTTAACGTTTTTCATTGCTTTAAATTCATTCCATCCTGGTACTTTGGAAGACAGCGATAAGCTGCGTTTTGGAATGGCACCACCAGTTGCTCCATTTTTACGTTTCACTTGAACATAGTCCTTCCTACTTCCCTGAAGTTGATCATCGTACTTAGGAATTGCCGTGGATTCCATATTACTGGACGGACGTTTTGCAGCCTGGACATCTCCCCAACCTTGCAATCTGGATGACAATGGTTGTGGGTGTGGCACCGGTTTTGTTTGAGTTTTCGTTGCCCAGTTGTTTGAAATGTCAGCAACACTTTTACGCTTTGGAGCTGGTTCATCCTGGATTCTGTACGAGTTGGGTTTGAACAACTTTTGACTCTGTTCTTGATCTTTTGTTTTGGAAGAAGAGGCTTTATTGTGCCCAGAAAAATAAGCGGAGCTACAGACCTGAGTAGCTTTCACTTGTAAGGGTGGGTTTGGCATTGGATTATCTGTCCCTGAAAATCCATACTCAGAGAGTGACGGGAGATCATCAATCTCTTCTTGTGGGTCAAGAATAACCGAAAAGAAATCATCATCATCTGAAAATTATTTAAAAAAATTGAAGGATCAATAAACAGAACGATGGCGCTTTTCATCATAATCACGGATCTTCAACGACATGACATTATTGCAAACCTTATAAGTTGATGCAAATGAGAATCTTACCTAGATATATGTCGTCAGGTATCATTTGCTTATTCTGTCTCAGTTGACTCTCCCTGGGTAAACCAGTCTCGTTTCTATAGTTTTCTATTGGCCTTGTTGTTTTTACAATCACTTGAGTAGAAGATGGTGTTTGATGGCTTCCATACTGAAGCGGTAATGATCTGCGTTTGTACGAGAATCTTTCTGCCAAAGTCGACGAATAGTTTTCAACATGGCCTGTGCTTACTGGAGTTGTGCTGATTGGAACCTTGAGGAAATTATAACAAATATTAAACACCACTGATACAGGGGCGTAGCTACCTATACACACATACGCATGTGCATGCGTAAACTCGAAATAGCATTTCCGATCGCCCTTTTTCAAAATTTTAGTGGTTTGCACCTTTGGCGCTCAATTTTTATCTCTTTGTGCGTACACTACGAAAACGTCTAGCTATGCCCCTTTGATATCAGATGTTGAAGACCATATACCCGGCCCACACATATCAATGTCGAAAACTACTACTGATTTCTTCGATTAATTTGGGGCACAAAGTGCATCTGATTCAGTGTATAAATGGACATTACATTACTTAAAGAGTACTTTCAAATAAACAAGACATGAAAAAGGGCTTTATATTACTATTGCAATGATTTCTCCATGTGACATATTAATATGACGAACCTTCAGTCGTTTTTGAGCTGGTGTCCTTGGTAAAGCGAAGGTTCTCTGGTGAAGTTCATCCAGAAACCCATTCATGCCTTTTCCTGTATATAAAAGAGTTGCGTACTACTCTGTAAGTAATATTTGTAAACTGTATCGGTAGAATATAGAATAACCGATCAAAAAATGTTTACCGTTGCTTGATTGAGGCGTTATACCAGAGGTTACCACAGGTTCTTTTTCTTTCTGTTTTGAAAATAAAGTTGCATAGATGTATAAGTTCAGCTTGTTGTCAATATGAATTGAAATACTTCGAGAGAGGTAACTTACATCGGTACGGATTCTCTTTGATTTGGACCCAACTCCATTCCTACAGCACTCGTGGCCACAATTGCGCACAGTCAAGGAACAACTTGATATGCATAGTTCTTATTGGTTCTGGTGACAAAGAGCTTTTGATTGAGAGCCCAAAATGAGTATGCGTACGCCTACCTCAACTATGTCTTTGTTTTTTTGCGCCTCCCTTGTAATTTCTTGGGTATATTCGAATTAATATATTCAGTGATGCATATAGGTTAGCACTAAAGGATATATATTCTTGTTGATGCACCGATGATTGCAAGGCTTTCCTGACAAATATGTTGCTCCAGCTGGCGTACTTTGTGGAACTGAAAGAATTTCGAGATTTAGCGACCCCTGTTATTATTTTGCTTTTGATTTCACCAGTTCTCACCCTTTTGTCGCTGGATAGACTCGGCTGGTGCCTTATTGGCCGGAAAGTACGATCCACTGTAGTATGGCGTAAAGGTAGTTGTGACATCGATTCCAACTATGAAATTAAATCAAATTTGGGTTCAAAAGTAAGAGCTTCTCAAGCACATATCAAGTGAATACCGTATTTACTCGATAAACCACCGCGGCGCTCTTTAATTTTTTTAGTGTTTCGGTTGTGGCGCTTATTCGGGGAAAACGCTAGCTAATATGCGGCGCTTAATCGGGGGCGGCGCTTAAACGAGTAAATACGGTATGCCCGAATTCCTTACACTAACAAGTAGTGTTCATTATAGAGGTTTACGGCGTATGAAGCACTTACCATAATCTTGACTGATTAAATTGATGCTCAATTCAGGCGATTTACTTGCGCGACTAACATCTATCGTTTTGCTCCACACTCCGCCCTCTTTAAAGAATAGTGCATCTCTGTGAAGAGAAAGAGCACGTAATATGCAGGATCAGTAGCCATGTAAAAATATATCCAGACACTGTGCCTCCCAGTCTTTCAGTCACGTGACAACCACAGTGCCCACATAAGATTTCTTACCCAAGTCGTTGTTTGTAAACAACATTGTTGTCTGCGTCCCCTATCAAGAAGACGCAAAAGTGAAAAGCACGCTTCGAGCCTGTAGACTGCTGACGTTTTATCCAGTTTGTCATCGTGACACTAATAAGAATCTCGGACTTTTTGCAGGTGTAGCGTCCTTTCTGGTGAAAGAATGGCACATATATACCATCAGTATTGAAGGCACCACTACAAATACTTATTCTGTAAGCATGTATATGCATGTGTATGTATGCATATATGTATTACCTGCTCCACAGACACTTCATACTTCGGGTATGACATAGCAGCTTCTCTAATCTAACAATTCAAATAAACAATTCAATTAAAATTAATAATCCACTTGGACAACAGCAGCAACAAACTGACAACAACAACAACAACAACAACAATAATAATAATAATAATAATAATAATAACAAAAACAACAAAAACAACAACAACAACAGCAGCAACAGTAAGAAAAGCAACAACCACCGACGACAATGAAGAATCTGATGATAATGTTGGTTTGCGTATGATGATGGAATATGAAATGTATATGTGATCGTACCATACTGAATGGACTCAGAAAAAATTCTGAGCCCTAGATCAATATGGTACGATCACATATACATTTCAATGAAGAATCTATTGACTAACCTGGCTACCGAAGGGTGGATGACGATTGACAATCTACAACAAGTACAAAAATATATATTTTAGTGAAATGAAAGTCTTATAAGATACAATGATTTACTCGCATAAAGTATTTTTTCTAATACAAGCAGACACAGAACTACAGTAAAGAAATGGGAATCACTAGCTGCGCAGTGTTGCTAATTCACTCCATATATATATAAATGCAGTACAATGCACGCCATTGAACTAACGAAAGCATTTCTTCTGTCCTACCAATTCTATCTCCCGTGGATTAGTTTCTTCGATTTTCTTAAATGATGTTAGCCCTGCATTCACCAGCATGGTTGACAATGTGGTTCCTTTAAAGAAACAACTTAGTCTTAGTAGGTGGCTGTATTTCAAATATCTTAGTTAGGATCAAAAACAGGAATATTAACGAAAATGTTGCATAGGTTGCATACCAACTTTCTCGATCTGCTTTGATACATATTTGGAATTCTCCCATAACCTTCAAATAAAGCACAATAATTTCTTGTTTGGTGAATCCTATACTTTTGTTTTTGAGAAACGACGAGTTAAGATGAGCCATACCTTGCTTTCATGCATTTTGCAAAGATAATTGCATTCAGAAGGGACTTGAATTTGTTTTGAAGCATTGAAAGCTCTACCAAGCCTATCCATGAAAAGTAGTTAATCAATATTTTGAAGGCCAACACCGATAACTGTAGCAGCAACAACATTATCAATAAAACAATAAGACAACAATGGAAAACAACAGCAACAATTAACGACACCTACATGTATTACCACGAGTTCGAGAGCAGATTTCGTATGAGTGTGAAAAGTCACCGCACACGGCACGGTTACGGCGCGGCGCGGACACGGCACCGAAAGTCGAATGTTTTCATAAACGGCACGGCACTGACACGGTCACGGTCCGTGTCGTAAGTTTCTCATAGTTATATGAAAACTGCTCTATGCAAATAACAAACATCTCACAACTTACATCTTGTTACTCTTTGTCCACATCTGAAGATTTTCTGCAAACGGCAATAAAAATACATAAATGCTTCATGGTAATAAGTTTCCGTCAACGAATAATGAAAGGCGCTAAAGATAAATGCATTTACCGTTACATCTTGATTCAAAGAGAATTCAGATATTGATAAGCATCCTAATGCTGCTTGGATTAGGCTGAAATGGTAAAAAAAGCTATTAATACTTATACTTATATATAAAATTATGAAGTTATATATTAGCATATTAGGCTGTACAATTTTCATACCAGCTGACTTTTTGATCCGACGATTTGATTTTCCCATCGACTGGAAACCTGATGAATGAATAACAAAAAGGCCAGTAAACGTTAGACCAATTTCGGTGTGGCAATTATATTTTCCAGCCCCCCGTGATCACCTTATAGTCAACTTGTTTTTGTCTTTATTCAACCCATTGAGTATTCGTTTCTCGTTGACTCGTAGTTTCACATCGGAAAACTCCTTACACTTTGACACCAGAGTTACCTATACATTGAAGACATTTATTTGAATATATTAGTAGTCGATCATTCTATTATATATACGCATGGGAGCATTGAACTTACCATATCTGCTAAACATTCGGAGCCTTCGACGTCTAGAAACTGTTTGATTGAATCGAATGCAATACAGTAGCGTGCCATTAAACGACCGGGCTCTGGAAAATAATCAAGAAAGTTAGAGACACGTGGCACATGAGTGCAAGTCCGGCCCACTTGCTAATACGTACCTCCAGGTTTTAAGTCAAATCCATCGTCCATCTTGACAAGAGTGGCTTTCTCAAGTGTGTTTAGGTTTTGGAGGCACAATTCTGTACAAACATATCAAAATCAAAATTAATTGTCTTACTAATAAAAAAAAGAAAGAAAGAATGCTGCGAAAGGACAAACCTTGTAACTTTTGTTCAAGTGCTTCTTTCCTAAGACCAGCAGGTATGCCTGCATATGAAAAAAGTATCACTTGTTTATCGAGCCATTCGTTCTCTCCACTCACACATCCAGTCGTTCGTTCATTTATCATTATAAGAAGCCCAAACGTAAAACATACTACACCAAAAAACTATCCGATGAAATGTAATAGAGCAGTTTTCGTATGACTATGAAAAACTTACGGCACGGACCACGCCTTGCCGTGACCGCGTCAATGCCGAGCTGTGTATGAAAACATACGACATTCGGTGCTGTGTCCGCGCTGCGCCGTAACCGTGTCGAGTACCGTGATTTTTCATACTCATACGAAATCTGCTCTATTGACCTACCGTAATGAGTTGGGTTCTTTTGTATTCTAATGAATAGAAAAGTTGACTTGAGCCATTCCAGAGCAATAGATACGTCCGAAATAGTATGGAGAACAATTTCGGCGTTAAGATGTTCTATTAGATGATGATGCAAACTAAAACACATCAATAGGAAAGTTAGAGAAGGCCAAGGTACTATTTTACCGAAGAAAGTTATTAAAGAACCCGCTCAATACCTGCTTTCTATATTTTGCGTTCCTTGTAAAAGGGAACTCCACTTTTCCTTGAGAAAAGAGAAAGAAAAACTGAAGATGTTTGTCATGAACTCAAAAACATGGATTTATTAATTTTTGCGTCAATTAAGAGTGCTACCACGCTTGCTTCAGTACTCCAAGGCTAGAAAAGTGCCTAGTATTATTTTTCTATGATCTCTACTTACTTTGCTAGCAGTCGTTGTCATTATAACTGCTGTGGCTGATGTGTCAAACTAGTAAAAGAGTAAAGAAGAGAAAGCAGAAAATTTAGAGGCTGTTTTGATAGTATCCTTGATGCGAATATACATTGACTTATATACCTGAGGTCGGCCAGCCCTTCCGATCATCTGTAGAATTTGTGTTTCAGAATACTCAGTGTAAACACCTATTTGATAGCAGTGAGTGGACTTGATGATCACAAGATGCGCAGGCAAGTTCACCTGAAGAAAGTAATGAGACACTGTTAGGGCTCTCGTCTGAAATATAACCGTTTACCGTTATATACATGTTTTTTTTTTTTTGCAAAATTCTTACCCCAACTGCAAGAGTACTTGTTGCAACTGAAAAGAAATAATACGTACAATTATGAGGTTTTTCATTTTTCTTGTACCGCAACTGAACTGGATTACTGAATGGAAAAAGTCCTAATATTTTTGCGTTTCTTACAGAGTACTGGAAGTTCGCCTTTTAAAAACGCATTTTCGATGCTTTTACGATCTGTGCTGTCAAGTCCTGCGTGGTGGTATCCAACTCCACATATTACGAGTTCTATCAGAAAAAAAAGATAAAAAGAGTCTAGGTTATGTACAATATTATGTACGATAAGACCTGTGCCGTCTTTGTACTTTGTACCTTCCTGTGTCTTTTTTACTACATAAAAATGGCCTGACTGCTGCAAATTGTTTGGCCTCGTCTCTTTGTGCATATGTACAGTGCTTAGTAGACGACTATATATTCTCACCTCTAAGTTTTGAGTCGTGCAATGAATTCGCAATTTGTGTTAACCTAAAGAGAAAAATGCTTCACAGTTAATAAAATCATGAAGAATAAAAATGGGTCTTAAATGCTCAACTTGAATGGAGACCTTTGGTTTACAGCACCTTTGACGATGTTGAGAATTAACAATAAACCTTGAATCTTTTATGAGAGTGTTTGCAGCTTGCTGGGTGCTTTTCCGTGTCGAACAAAACTAATAAAAAGAGAAAAATTGCATGCGTAACTCAATTTGGAGTACAAAACAATAGGCCTTCAATTCTCAGGAGATTGAACTTCTTTTGTTTTGTCCTCCTCCTTGAGCTGCTTTGACGTCACGTGAGAGGGGTCTATACCTTTATTTAGGGTAAAAAAGCAAGTGTGTTCTTACCACAAGTGTTGGCTTTCGATCGGAATACGTTTGTATAACACCACTCAGTTTGTAGTTTAACGACAAGTCGAACTTAAATTCAGACATATTAGAGTGCATTGGAAACCCAAGAACTACTTTTCTTAGTTTTACTGGTCGATAAGAATCATCCATGCTACGAGAGAAATGAAAATATATTATGCAATTAAGGTAATGCTGAATATAGCTGTTTGTTAAGTTGCCCTTCCTCAAAATACACATACACGTTTCAAAGCCATTCAATATATTCATTAGAACTCCAACCCGTACACACCCTACTCACTGTCCTTTCTAGTGCGCACATTGTATTGACCTTCACTGGCGTAGGCCCCCGTGCCCCCCCCCCCCCCCCCCCAAACAATTTCGCTAGCGCTATGGAATGTACAAATTACAGTATGGCAGCTTGTCAATAGATGTTAAATGCAATGTAATAGTCTCTTTCACAGTTCCCTGCGCCATCTTGAAATGTAGCTGTGCCTTTGCATCGAAGCGAGACGAACGGTTACCAATGATAGAGACATGTAATTTATTGTCCAAGGTGTTCAAAAAAGGTCTCTATCATCGTAAGGTCACCGTTCGTCTCTCTTCGATGCAAAAGCCCTGCTACCTTAAAAAATGGCACAGGGAACTGTGAAGTGGACTATTGTATGACTGCAACTTGTTTAGGTAACTGAAACATGGCTTTTACTGCTTAAAATCAGACATTACAAGCACCTGTAGGTTGATGCAGCATTCTTTGTTCCTCCGATCCACGCCGCAATCTAAAAGTTAACGAAATGACAATATCATGATACGGAAATATAATAAAGACGCCCTTTCAAGATGCTGGGGCGAGAATAGAGTTAATGATCGAATTGAGCATAGATACTTACGTCTTCCACATTTGGTATGGTAGCAGAGACAGCTATTAGACGCATGTTTGTTTCTCGATTGAATTCCCGCTTTCCCGCTCCTCGAGAAAGAGCTGTGTGCACTGTCTTCATGCGGCTTATGACAGCCTCAACAGTTGCACCACGATCACCGTCGTTCAATGTGTGCACCTAACATATTATGAATATATTGTTGATATCAGTCTCCTTTCTAAGAAAAATAGTTCAGTTTCATAAAATCACAATTACAGTAATTGCTACCTCATCGACAAGAAAAAGACGAACGCTCTGAACCAATGACTTGTTATCCTTCCATTTTCTTGTCATACTGTCCCACTTTTCCTATAAAAAGGAATGGTTTACATGAAAACTGAATTGACAATAGCTGGAAACGTGAGCTAGAGAATTTGAGTGACGCACGCTATTCGTGCTTGTGCATCATGAAGATCATGGTATAGAAGAAAGATATGAAAGAACTTCTTACAGGTGTTGTGGTGACAATATGGGTGTCCTGTAACTCAAAGTAGTCATCCAGTTCACTGTCACCTGTCACTTCCCTACACTTCAAACCAAGAGGGCCGAACTTGGAAGACCAATCGTTACACCTTTCGCTGCAGAGTGCTTTCATTGGCGCCACTAAAGAAAAATGTCGAATCATTAGGGACAACATTTCAGTTGGGTTGTGCGCTGTAGCAAAGGTAATGAACCTAATAGGCAATGTGCATCAAAGCTCACAAAGCACTCTGGGAAAGTGAGTAATATAACATGGAAATCAAAGGAACTATCAGAAAAAAATTACTCTGTTATTTTCGTCTACTGAAATCCTTTTATTTTATGAATTTTTAGAGGAGCCAAAAAAGCGTAAGAACTCACTTTCCCAGAGTGCTTTGTGCTAGAATTTCGAGCTCATGCACGTTGGCTATTGGGCTACTTACTGTATACTATCTTGGTTTTTGAGATTGATGCACCTACAGTCATCAGAAGACGGATAATAGCAAGCTCAAATATTACTGTCTTTCCTGCTCCAGTTGGAGCGCAGATCACCAATGGTTTGTCTGAGTAAAATACCTGTGGAAGAAGTCATAAATTACAATGTCCAGTATACCTGCTTATAAAATATGTGCTTTTACATATTTTAGCCTCCCAGAAAAGGGGAGGGGGCTCAAACGAAAGAAAATAACTAGAAACAAAAAGCTTTAAATTGAATACTTTTTTCCATGCAGAATGTGCATTGACAAATTTACAAATGCGTTTCACTAACGCGCGTGATTTGCTCAGCACTTACCTCATCGAACACCCGTGACTGGACAATGTTAAAGTAGGGAAATTGACTGAAAACTGATCGAAATTGTTCAGCTAATGCATGCTCATTAAAGAAAATAGCACGATTGTTTATGTTATTTGTAGCTACAAGGTATGGAAATAAGAATATTGAAAAGAAAATAATGAAATAAGGTTAAATGCAAACCGAGTAAAGGATACGTATTTCTGCTGTGGACCTTAGTTTTTCTCTCCCATTTTGGTCTGCATAGCTTGGTGTTTTTGCTAAATATTACACAATCAAATTTCATTAAGTTAGCATACTATTAGTCGAGGTTGGCGGCATATCATTAGTAGTATATGTCTTTCCCATTTTATAACAATAAAGTATGTCCTTACCAGGGATTAACAGAGGGTTTGGTGTTCTGAATGAATCATCATAGAACTGTTGAGATGGGCGTGCTAATCCCTTATTAGCGTTCATGGTCCCTATATGACAGATAAAAAATCCTTCAATGATCGTGAATCAAAAGTGGCAGGGCCGGATGCAGGATTTTACAAAGGGGTGGATAATGTTGTTCAAAGCTCCTTCAAGATATCTATTCTTCAAAATATTCATATTTTTGATTGTTAAAACCTCTAAAGAGGGGGGGGGGGGGGTTGGATATCCATCCAATCCACACACCCCCCCCCCCCCCCTGTATCCGCCCATGAGTGCCTCTTTGGCTTGGGCATATGATGTTTTCTCATTTCAGAGACCACATGTCCTTTCTAGAGTATCATTTGTTTGTTCAACGGTTGTGCCAAGATAAGAAAACACATGAATATGGATACAACTCAAACAAAGAATCTTATTCTCAAGAGCATGACACGTGGTCTGAAAATGGAAAACATTACGCCCAAGGCTAAAGAGGTCTATTGTGCTGCAATGGGCCATAAATGATCTTATGTCAAAGATAAATATGCCACAGTTATCGCCTTCAAAAAAAAAAGATCAAATAATAGTGTGTCTACCTGGAGATTCATCAGTAGGCTTTTTCCGTTGATCTTGTAGGCTATAGCTACTGGAATACACGTCGGGTGTAAATAGCTCAGGCGAGTCCTCTGGATACATATATTCTTCTTCATCCTCATCAACGTCTAAATCAATCTTAGGAGGACTGTGAAAAAGGATGCTCTCTGGATAATTCAAGGTGGGGCGGGTCTCCTGACGTCTTGTTGCCAAGCCTCTTATTTCAGCTCTCGAATTTTGGGTATTTATATGGTTCTTTTTTCCAAATTGGGAGAAATTGTCTTGGAAAGCTTGAGTTGATGTAATGTCTTTCTGAGAGCTCTGTGAGAATAAATCATCGAAGTCTGGTGGTGCTGGGGGAAGACGAGGTGCGCTTGATACTCGAAATGGATGCCTGGAAATAATGGAAAATCAAGAAGATGCTGAAATTCACTGGTTCCAGAGTTCCAGGCATGCAATGGGCCCAGAACGAGAGCAGGACCTGCCATTTTCAATATGAAAAGAAGACTTCATCTGTCTTCTTTCAACGATACTCTTTTCTCAACTGACTACTGGGTTATGATGTACTTTAGCAAAAATATCAGAAGTAAATTAATCGTGCGAAAGTTGTGAGTATAAATATCAAACTGATGTGATATTCCTACCATCCTTTTTAAAATATTAATCAGTGCTTTGATATAAGCTTAGTTACTACTTACACCTTCACTTGGTTGGTCTTTTTGGACTTGTCTTGATCATCAAACAAGATATCGTCCAATAAACAATGTTGGTTTTTCTGTTCTTGTGAGAAGGGGCTAAAATGCCAGCTCATGGTTTTAGCATAAGGCTGCGAGAAAATAAGAAGCTAGTGAAAAAAACCCGAACTCTAAGCACTTGTCTTTCACCATCAATAAAGTAAGCAAAGGTAAGGTTAAAATTAAGAAACACAACAAAACTTCAACTTCAACTTCAAACTCCTGAACTCAGTTCTACTTTCTGCAAATAAGCTTAACTAGAACCCTGAAAATTAATCTCGAATTAAATCTTTTTTTAGCTTACCTTGTATCTCCTAAAAGCTTAAACGCTATACCAGAAAGGGCTCCATGAAAAAGGTGTATTTTTATCGACAATTTTGTCGATTCTTTATTGTTTTAGTTCATTTTGTCTTTGCACCGAGTTTTTAAAGTCCCTTGAGTTTTGGCGGGAAACTATGGGCACACGCGCGTCGAATTTACTTCCTTTTAGAAACGGAAGTAAATGTTTTAGCGCCAAAAATGGCTTGTACTAATTTCCGGTTCCGTTTTGCCGAAGCATTCTAGCGAAAGAGCTGTTGTTAGGATAAGCTTTCCGATAAGTTGGCTTCACGAATTCAAACAAGAAGAAGCTTTCGATTAGAGAATAAAAATAGCGAATTTAAGGAAGCAAACTATGAATTAATAAAACGGAAGGGAAACTAATTACTTTATTTTAGATCAGAAAGAAAAAACGAACAGATGAATGAATGAATAACCCAAAAATAAATAAATGAATGAATGAATGAATGAATGAATGAATGAATGAATGAATGAATGAATGAATGAATGAATGAATGAATGAATGAATGAATGAATGAATGAATGAATGAATGAATGAATGAATGAATGAATGAATGAATGAATGAATGAATGAATGAATGAATGAATGAATGAATGAATGAATGAATGAATGAATGAATGAATGAATGAATGAATGAATGAATGAATGAATGAATGAATGAATGAATGAATGAATGAATGAATGAATGAATGAATAAAACAAAAGTACAAACAAATAAGCAAAATCAACTAAAGTTATATACTTTTAAGACATAAATCTTTTATTTTGGCTGTCTTTTGGTACATTGAATAAAATACAAGGATCTAGAAAATACAGAAAAAAAAACCGAAAACCTTCGTTTCACATCTAGACAAAACAACTCATTTCCCCACAATGGGTTTTTGTTGGTTGTTTTGCTTTTCTTCTTTCTTGATTATTATCTGACTAGGATTTAATGTCTTGAAGATTTTCCTGAAACAAATAAACAAATAAATTAAATAAATATAGAATGGGAATTTTATTTTAGAAATTTGGTGAGGAAGAGTGAAATTACACAAATGTTATGGCATATAATTTTCTAACTTACAAGTCTAGACTGCAGTACACACTTCTCAAAGTCTTTAACATATTGAGAGCATCGTAGTGTTTGGTTTGGATTGCTCTGGTAGCAATCTAATGCTAGTTGTTGAATACTTTGACAAACTCTTGGTCTTTCAATTTGTCTGATGAAAAAAAAAACATGTAAAAGGCTGTCAATGATTCTTATCATGTTATCAACACTCAAAACCTAAAACAACACCAAAAGACACCTCTAACATGTTCATTAGTTCTCTCCTGTCCTGTGCCCTTTGGGTATTATTAATTTTCAAGTTTCCATTCTTCTCTTCCTCCCTCTCTCAACCCTCAAAAAAGGTTTTGAAGAGTAGATTCAGGTTTTTTTTGTGTGTGAGAGAAGTAGAGAATGTTTCCGAGAAAGCCAATTGATGTTGTTTGATGATCCGAAGAGAAAGAAGGGTGACAATTCACCTCCCCTGTATTCACTCTCGCATGTCTGCATTAGTCACCTTAACAGGAGGGGAAAGGCCAATGGTCTCTTATTCCTCCCTTCTGTGACAGGGATGTACAGACTTTTCAGCTGAGATGTATACATGACATTTGATAATAAGGTGCAGTGGTTTTACCTGAATTTTTCTTTGACTTCTTCAACTGCCATATTATATTGTTCGTCTGAAACTACATCAATACTAGCATTCTAAAAAGATTAAAAATAAATTCAACAGTCTTACTTGGATTATATTATGCTATAACATTTTTATAGTTAAAGATTACTACAATTCTCTAAAATTAGAATTGCACAGCCATATCTTTCCTATGGACAGTGATTTGTGTGAGATCCTAAATCTCACATGAATTTAGTTCCATAACATAGGAACTATGATATGCTTTCTTCGGATCTTCTGCATTGCTTAGAAATTTCCACCCTCTTCAAAGGAAGGGGAGAGACATCTTCTTGAACTGGCAACATTTCGATGAATAAAATTTGTCATTATCACTGGGTACCTTTTCTTTTAGCGTCTCTATTTCATTTAGTAATTCATTCTCTCTGAGAGCCATGCCATCCTTCAGTTTTTGAACCTCTTCAATGTCTACAGTATCACTCGAGTCTCTAAGTAATGATTGACCTTTCCCCTGTAAAATGAATTTGATCTTCTGTAACTAGCTAGCACTATTTGAAATTATACAACTAGACATTTGATAATACAAAATATTCATGCCCATACCCTTACTACTGTATACAGATAAGCCATTCATATTGCAGGGCTTGAAATAACAGCTGGTCAACAGACAATGGCCACAATTGGAACTTGCTTGGACAAAGCTTTCATTTTGATCAGTAAATTCGTTGAGCCAGAAACAGGGTATGACCAAGCTATAAATTGGCTGGCCATCATGACCAGTGACTAACCAGCCATTATTTCAAGCTCTGTATATTCATATATGTTACTTAAATTTCACAGGGTGGCATGTTCCCTCTCCCCTGGGGCTTTTCAATAATAAGTTTTTAAGTGCTCTTATCATAGGATTTATATGTAGACCTTGTTATCCTAAGAAAAGTTGCTGATCTTACCTCATCAAAGGCTCTCTGTAATAGATCTTCTAATCTCTTTTTTTGAATTTCAAGATGAGTTTTCTCATGTTGTAACTCCTTCCATAACTTGTTTATCTCTTCTAATCATTTGGGAATCATAATAAATTGGATATAAATTATAAATCAAATTTATACAACAAATATAACTACCACTGCATTAGTTTGATAGACTGCACGTTTGAGATACACAAGACATTTGGAATTTTGGTGCCATATAAATAGTCATGCATAGTTACAGGGATTATTGATATATTACTATATTGGGATTGATATTACATGTTACCCTAGGATGTAGAGCAGTAGAATATTTTCTTTTCAGACCTTCTCTTACACAGCTTTGTGAAGGGGAGGGGAGGGGAGGGGGGAGGAGGGGAAAGTATTACAATTACTAACTAGTCTTACTTTTAATAGTCTCCCATTAAAGGTGAGTACCTCCCCCTCCTTATATTAATTAATACTGCAGCACAAACTTATTTCAATCTTTATGTTTTAGATATAATAAGGGCCTTTACTCTGTCATACCTGGAGTCACCTCTTCAGATAAGTTCAATGGAAGATCCTTTTTCCCCCTTAATCTTTGAACCACTCGCTCAGAAACCTAAACATCAAGTATTGCAAAAAGCAAAGGCATTGGTTCAATTTCCCTCGGGAAAATATCATCAAATTTACAACCTCTACTTTTACAGTTTTTAGAAGTAAAGCTGCAAGGTCTAGACGTGGTAACAAAACCACTGTTTGGAAAGGAATTTTTATGAAACTAACCTTTACAATACCAGGGCTATCTCCCTCTGCATCTTTTTCAAGCGTTACCTTTCTCGTAGATTCACTACTACCCATTTTATAGCACAAAATTACATTTAATCCACGTCTAAGAAAAATACCTCTTCATTTGGCGGCCATTTTGATTCTTATATCGAGCCCACTGTCATATTGACCAGCAGCTAAATTTTACACAGGTATCCCGATAGCAATTAGTAGCTTCAATAGAGTACTCGTTGGCTTGAAAAGCAGATCGGCCTAAATTTCCGTCGAGTTTATGAGAAGTATAGTACCCCATTCACACCAAAACCTGTTTAGTTAAACTGAGTTTTTATTAAACAAAATGTTTAGAGACTAGAAAGCTTCAATGTAATTATTTTATCTCTAATCTGTTCAGTACAATATGAAGGATAGTTTATATTTATTATTTCATCAAAGAGTGAACAATGTTTGTAAATAATTTTCTAAACATGTTTAGTTAAACTACTTTAAAACATGTTTAAGCTATAGTGTGAACGGGGTATAGGTCTTGGCGACTTCCATTAAAATCGAGTGCTGATACGGGAGGAGGAGGGTAATTAATGGGCGCATGCTGACCTTGTAGAAAAGCTGTGCGCAGTGATGGAAACCAAATATATATACCTTATTATACGACTGATTAACGCTCCACGAAATTAAAGTATTAGAAATTAGCGAGACTTCAATTAACGCGAATTGAGGGCAAAATACTTTCAAATGAAGAAAATTAACGCGAAAGAGAAGCCAAAATTCCCATTTAAATGAAATTAACGCGATGGACACAAAGATAACTCATCTGAAAGTGAAAATGAAGAGCTAGTAGAATGAAAAACGAAAATATAATTTCCGACAAAAACTGAAATGTTGTTATTAAAGTGACTAGCTGTAATGTTCAGTTTTAAAATAAATAATTTTCCAAAAGTAGATTAAAGATAAAATTACTAGAAATTGATATCGTGAAAATTAACGTTCCACTTTATAATTAACATTAAAAGAAATTAACATTAAAAGAAATTAACACGACTTGAAGTAACGCGATTTTTGAAATTCGCGTTAATTTCTTGGAGCGTTAATTTCCTATAACAAGGTAGGTTTATTTCAAGTAGATAGTAAATTTCACAGGAATTACTATGTCATTACCTTTTCTTTATTTCAATTTATCATTTAGAATAAACCCATTGAACCCGGCAGAGCAGAGTTTGATTAAATTACAACTAAGGGTCTGGATCAAACGTCGATCTTCTCATGAGCCGTACGCATTGAAAACAATGGATAATAAGGCGGTCTTCTTTGTTGTCATTAGGTTCGGCTAATGTGAAGTTCAACGTTTGTATTCAGCCTTAGTTACAAATATATTCCCTATGTACATCTCTTTCCATAAGAATAACCTAATAAGCTTCGCTTATTTTAAAAATAATCATTAATATAATATTAATTAAGAGATAGGCCTTGTCCGTGATGAGCATTAACCCGGGCAAACGCCAGTCCACTCGTGCCATCTAACCACGTGACCTAAGATATCGGAGGCAGTTCAAGTTTTGCTCCCTAATTGAAGAATCTGAAGCATGATTGGATAGATTGGTGCGTATTCTTTTTCGCCACGTGACCTTACGGAATTGACATAAGCTTCTAAAGTTCCTCTGCAAAAAAAAAAAAAAAAAGATTCGATAAACAATATAATAAAGAAGGGAGGTCAAGTGAAAATATTGGGTGGTACAGGTAGCCCACGTTACATTAAACTTAGGAAAACAAGGGCGTGTACTGCCCCATAGTTTTGCTGGATCTTCGTGTATCATGGAGATTATTTTCTGATTTCGTTTCCTTCCATTTCTTCTATAAAACTGTGGGGTCTCTGTGCTTGTTGAAACAGTGTCATCGGCTTACAAAGATTTTGGGGGTGATTTTTGGGGCCGGGCGAAGCTGCTTATAAAGATAAAGCTGGGGTCAGCTAGTGGCAAGAGACGCGCGCAAGCTAGAAAGAAATCAACGAGATATTTTCACATTATACAAGAGCATCCCAGTGAAGATTGCTAACATTGTGTTAATCTTTACCGAATAAGAGCCAGTCGTTCGTCCTCTGACGGATGCTCGTCTATCCACTGACAGAAATAACTAATGGTCCATCCTGCTACCTAAATTGTAAAAAATACATCCTACAGTTACAATCATTGATCTGCAACATGCTGAGATGTTCTAGAACCGCCTCGTCAGTCCCTCTCGGCGGTAATTATTTAAAGAAGTGAAGTTTGCGCAGTATAGACCCCAGTATAGTCCGATTTGGAGGGGGAAAAATAATTTCAATTTCTTGAGAAATGGAAACTATTGTTTTGTTCTCCAAATTGAGCTGCATTCCGACGTGCTACAAAGCCGGTCTATTTAGTACTGGTTCGAAAGGTTTGGGTAACAACTTGCCAATAATAGGTTAACGTGATTATAATAAACAATTAGAGCGTTTACCTCGAAGGGTGATTTGAGTTCGCTCGGTGCTCTGGAGAATAAATACTGTAGTACGAGACTATAAGGTAGACTTTCACCTAATGCTGGATTATCTACAATATCTTGAGATGTCTGGAATAATAATGGCCTGGAATATGAAGAAAATGATACCTCGTTATATGAAAGACAAACGAAAAAAATTATGAAACCAAAGGGGTGAGTGTGTCGTGAAACGAAACAAAATTAGCCATTCTGAGGTCGAAGGAAAAATAGGGTGGAGTTGGCACCACAGTGCATTGTGGGAATGTTTTAGGGGACATATTTCCAAGAATATGGCGTCTATTTCGTCCACTAAAAACTGTCCCACAATGCAATGTGATGCTAAAGCGACCCAGTTTTTTCCTCGATCTCGGAACAGCTAATAAGACTAAAAGAAGAAGAAATAGAATTCTTGTTTATGAACAAAATTTATAAACCTCAACCCACCAGGTTGAGCCACTCGTAACCATAGCGATGAGAATGGAGGATTATTGTATATGCCACACATTTCACGCTGTATACAAAACTACTGAAGTAACATACCTGAAGGAACGAAGAAGTTTGTACGGTTTGCCCAAGTCAGACACTTTACGACAGAACGGTCCAACAGCAAATTCAATCTGAAAAATGCATGAATACAAGCCTTTCTTAGCCGGAGTCAAACAACTGAGAAACGAAATATATCTAATAGTCATAAAGAGGCACTTTACCCTAGGAATAAATCCACTTTAAAATAAAGATATTTCATTAAAGAATAAGTTGACAAAGTTTGTCAGGAAAATTTCAAATAGTTTCCGAGAAACTAAGCTTCAAAGGTTGAAAAAATGGTGCTTAGGCCACAAAAGAGCCAGAGCCGGTCAGCGGCTGCTGTGTTATGACGTCATTGAGTGTTGCTTCAAACCAGCAAAACATTTGATAGAATGAGTAAATGCCCTTGGCAATAAAAACAGTATACCTGAGCCATATCAGCCGCTAATTTAAGCTTTCCTCCTTCTCCAATGCTCCTCAAAAGGCTTGTGTGTCGTACGAATAATTCCAAGACCCGACTGGCAACGGGTTCTAGTCTGATAGCATAAAAATAAATAAATGAATCATAGATAAATAATTAAATAAATAATTAAATAAAAAGTCAATCAAATATGGGAGTACACCATATATAGTTTCTTCCAACTGTCGACCAATCTCATTCCCAGAGCCATTATTTCTTTACGCATGTTTGTCGAGCATGCGCATTATGAAATAAGGGCCCTGGGAACGAGATTGACTGTCAACTAAAACAAATGAAACTATAACACAATCTGTTGGTTTAAAATATACGGTTGTGCTAAAGTTGCAAACAAGTGCGTTTTTTTCCTTTTTGGTTATATAAACACACAAAGCGACAGTGAGCGGTATGTTTGTTCTACGATTTCCGTCCACCATCTTTTCACCGATTTTTTGCGCATGCGTAGTGCGCTTTTCTTCTTCTTTGTTGTTCTATCATAAAAGTGGTAACTCCACTAACCTGGCTATCAGTAGCTCATGGCATTCAAACATTGAAACGTGATTCTTTTGAACACTAAGAATGAAGTCCTGTGGAAAGAGTCAAGATGTGGACACTGATTTTTATGCTTAGCCTAATACTCCTTTTAACAGTTCCGTTCAGAGACCATGAATAAAGGTGCAGATACAAGGTGAACGTTGCGCGCAATATTACAGGCAATGTTGCTGAAGTAGGATCACTTTTTACTTCAACAACATTGCCGGCGTGCAACAAATTGCGTCGTGTGACATGGCTCGCACCATCTATTGCATGTAATGTTGCACCGTGTGTCCGTAGCGTAATAGTTTCGAGTCGAGGTCGAAGTTGCTGCGCATGATACACTATAGTTTTGCTATGCGCGGCCACTCCGACCTCGACTTGGAATTGATTATTCGTGGTCAATGAACGCAGCTGCAAAAAGGAATATTTCATATGTTTTGGTCATTGGTCTTTTCTAAGAGCTGATTAAAAGAAAGACAAAGAACAAAAGAAAGGAACGAAAAAAGACACAAGAGAATAAAAAACAACAGAAACAAAAACAAAAGAAAAACAAACAAAACGAAAACAGCAAATAAGAAGAAAAAACAACAAACATAAGCAACCCCCCCAAAAAAAAACAACAAATAAACAAAAACGGACAAACAGACAAAAACAAACAGACAGACAGACAGACAGACAGACAGACAGACAGACAGACAGACAGACAGACAGACAGACAGACAGACAGACAGACAGACAGACAGACAGACAGACAGACAGACAGACAGACAGACAGACAGACAGACAGACAGACAGACAGACAGACAGACAGACAGACAGACAGACAGACAGACAGACAGACAGACAGACAGACAGACAGACAGACAGACAGACAGACAGACAGACAGACAGACAGACAGACAGACAGACAGACAGACAGACAGACAGACAGACAGACAGACAGACAGACAGACAGACAGACAGACAGACAGACAGACAGACAGACAGACAGACAGACAGAGACTGACTTTATAATTATTAAAAACATTACCTCGATATCTTTAATATAAGCCGAACAAGGCGCATCCGGAACCCTGGAGCTGTACTTGGATAATGAAGTACTGAAAGAACAAAAAGAAATAACACATAAAAATGAAACGAATTCTTCTGTTCTTCAATGTACGCTATTTTAAAATATCTGCTTTTATCTGTAAAATACTGATTATAAGTTCATTCTGAGTTCATTTTGCGTATTACAGGAAACAACGTATCGAATCACGAAGCGTTTGAAAATTACTTTCAATTTCTTCAATAATCTATCTTTTTTGCGCACATTTTCATTTTCTATTTGATATCAAACGAGGTATTTTCAACCTTGTCTGATCAGCCCTCAGCATCAATAACTGCGTTTTCCCCCTCTGGTTAACCCGCAAAGCCGATAAAGTGGTTTTCGTATGAGTGGGAAACGATGCGGTAGATTCGTAGCCGTACTGCAGCCGTACCGTATCCGCCTACCATAACCGTAACTACGCGTCGTGATTGGATAAACTGGGAAACAATAGGAAGCCATTTCAATGCCGGCTACGTACTGTAATTCAGTGCCGTATGTTTCCCACTCATACGAAAACCGCTCTAAGTATTATGAGCATGCGAAAGTAGAGAATGTCGAAATAAAATACTTTTGACTTTTTTCTTAAATGTAAAAAAACGGCTCCCGATAACGATTTCGGTGTCGTTTGGTAGCCTTTATTTGCTAAAGTTTTATTGATCCTCGCCAGGAAAATTAAAGTATTTGTAAACTAGGAAATTTAGATTTTTTATCATAAAACAAACAACTCTTCCATATAGCCAAGCCAATCACTAGCACTTAACTCCATGAGGTTGTCTAGATTTCTCTCGCAGAATTACCTTCTAGCTCTACTGATAAACATTCTTGGAGCTTTTCGAATCAATTAGAACCTTCTAGAATAAGAGCCAATCAGAACATTCGTTCTTTATTAGTTTTAACGAAGAATCTTCAGCGGATTTTATGCCAGCCTGCGGTAGTTACTTCATGTCTTGGATTTCTTTATCTTTTATGATTATTTCCATTAAGATTACGATGATAATCACTGAAATTGGTCATACATGAAGTATACGTCTGAAGAGCGTAGGTGGTACACGACATCCGAAGGAAAAAAAATTAAAAGTGTTTTTTGGTCGTTTGACGCCCGTGTTTTTATCGCACCAAAGCTGTTGTGTTCGATGTTAGATTATAAAGCATGAAGACAAAGAGGTAAAATATCGAATACAGTTCTGCTCCTAAAGTTTAATTTTAAAGATATCTGACTATATAGAATATATTTGACTACAGAATACATATTTAACGTTCTTGTGATAATGTATTGTGCAAGTCTGACGCAGTAGTTTAAAAAAATATCATAGAATTTTTCAGTTTTCACAGGTTTACTAAACTCAAACCAAACTCGCTTTCTGATCACGCTGTCGAATTTTGAATGCGCATCTACCACTGACGCCTTAGTTGTGTAAAAATACTTCCATTCATAGTATATATTGCCTTTTTTCGTCTATTTCTTTCTCATGCAGCTCTTCCTGAGTCCGAGCTTACTTATGAATCATATTTAGTAAGTTTTAGTGAGAGAATTCTAAAACGTAAACATCAACAACTAGTATAAGTGAAAATAATTTTCAATCTAAACCAACTCTCTTATCTGTCATTTTCCCCCTCAATAATATGGTTTGAAATTTTTATTTTTTGTGTTTATCGGTCTTAATATTTATTTGTTTTGTAAATTGAAGTCTTTAAACTTTAAATTTTCAGAATTCAAAGTAGGAGATCAATCTTGAAGGCTTGACTTTTTGATACGTGACTTGTCTTTGATTCCTAGAGCGATTATTTTGACTAGAGACATTTGGCTGTCTTAAATTGAACACATTGAACCACCAACTCTGTATCAAAAATATTTAGCACAGAAGAATGGGAATTATTTTGACACAAATCAATCGTACTAGACAGAGATCTAAGTGGCAGGGGTTAAGGGCCCTTTGTAGACCCTCTGTGTAAAACGTTTTATGCTAGGTTATAAATGGTCAGTTCAATAAATAACTACCCCCCTCCAAAAAAAGTTAAGATCATCAAGGACCGAATTAAGGATCCATAACACAGCCTGTTATTTTGCTAGTTCCTTTGAAATTTCGGAACAACCTACGAATGCTAATTTCATTGAATCCTGGAATTACCCAGTCTGGGCTGAACAAAGTCAGGGCGCGAAAAAAAATCGAATTTAGCGTGTTTAGTTTTGCGGTTGGAGGAAAACCGGAGAACCTGGAGAAAAACCCTCAAATAATTCAAGGAAGAGACCAAACAAACGCTGACATGTGATGCTTAGTCTAGGAATCGAACCCGAGACCCCACAAGTAACAAGCAAGTACACTAACGCTACACAGGTTAATCAAAAACAAAAGATGAGAAATTCGAGATAAAATCGCATGCGCACTGAAAACGAACTTGAAAACGAACTGTGAACTGGCTTATTGATAACATAATAGTTTGATGTATAATGAATAAATCAAGTTATAGTACCTCGTGAAGTCTTCGGCATGTATTCGGTATATCAAGTTCTCCAGCTCGATCATTATTGCCTCAATCAGTGGGTCCAACGCTGTATTGATCAAAGACAGCATTTCCTGTACAAATAAACACATTTATCATCAGCCATTAGATTTTAGATTTTTTTTTTTTTGCAAATTGTCGATATTTTTTTTGCAAATTGTGCAGCCAAAAAATATTTAGGTTACACTTATTTCGCTAAAAATATTGACATCTTCTTCAGATTCAGTGTCCATGGTAGACTATGGCTTTACTGTGCAAATTGCGCACCAAAAACAAATTCAAGTTCCAAGAATGTTCAATATTTGGCAATCAATCAGGAAATTGATCGAAAAAGTAGAGACCAAATCAATTTCTTATTCATTTCCAATCAATATCTTACTGATTTCCCCGCCAAAATTTTCCTAAAGAATAGAATATAAACAAAATAAAAAATAAAAATGGCAGCTTTTGCTTACGTTCGGCCAAGCGATCGTTCATTTTCCCGCCAAAATCTCCCTGGCAATTAAGAGCCAAGCAGAAATTTGTGATAAAAAATCTACTTCACTTAAGCTTTGACATCGCGGGTCAAAATACACTTCATCTTCAAGGGTTCAAAATATCCATAACAACTTTGACAGAATTTAGTGTTACAATCAAAAAGAAAAGATCGATATTATAATGTCCTTGTTATTCTGTCTTGGATCACGGCGCACGCGCTTTCCACTGATATGGAAAGCAAACAAGAGGAAACGGCGGGAAAAACGATCAAGCAAAGTTCGATAAAAACAAGGGTCTAATGCTGTGCTCTTTTTCGAAAATGGAGTTATTAAGAATTGAAACCACAGATATAAAGGTTATTGATAAGGAAATTAGCTCTAAAATCAGACAAAAAGAGAGTTCACATTGCTTATAAGCGGCGGTAAAAATTGAAAATCAGATTCGATAAATATCGCAGTATCGGCGACTCTTATGACTTAAGAAACGTTTATTAGGACCTTTCATTTGGCGATCAATAAAGGGATAATGTCACCCTCTCTTTAATTAATCATAACGAACAGCTTGGATGAAAGTCAATAGAAAAGGCCAGGTAAGACGGCTTGGAGATGTTGGCTTGAATTAATGATTGACATCCTGAACTATCCATAACAATAAAATAGCAGTTATCAATCCAAAGCTTGTTCCCAGGTTATCTAGGTTGTTATAATGAGGGGCTATTTGATTATTTATAGCAGGGACATTTGCAATTCAAAGTGGTTGTACTTTAGGTCTTTAGCACAACACAGATTGATCGTAGTTCGACGACTGAAGACCTAAACTGTGTGCCTTTATTCTTTAGATGTTCGAGTTTTTTAACCGCAAAAATATAGACGAGAAGACCTTGCACGCGAACATACTATTCTTAGAAAGGTTGGAAGCACAACTGGTGAAGAGATTAAGAAAGCTTATCGTTAAATTTTGAACTGAATCGCTGAAATGGTAAGTTGTGGCACTTATTTTGGTTACAATGTACGTTCGTAATATAACTTATATTTTATTTTGAATTTGTGAAGTAAGTGATGGTTTTATCAAAGCAGTGAAGCCGGATTTGACGAGGTGTAGGATATTTTACTCATTCATTTTCACTTATTTTCTTTCTCGACAGTCACTACGAAGGAAAATGTTTTTCAAACTCAACTGAAAAGTGAAAACAAAATTTCAATTAGGTCTGGAAAAATGTTTTTAGGAGCACCTAAGAGGGGAAGATCGTCAACACAGAATGAACAACGAGGTCAGTAGAACACTGAAAGCGTAGACTACTTGGCTTAGAATAAACTTATCGAGTAGTAGTGTAATACATAAAAGCAATACTTACACTCTCGTATTTATTGGCGGTCATGGTGTGACAACTATAAAAACACACTCTTGAACATAAAAACAAAGTTATCTCACCAGAATCTAAAACAGGAGGTATTTCCAGTAAAAAACGTTGAATGGGATTTCTATTGATGGCACAATGGGGTTTTAATGAAAAGACCTGCAGACTTTTGTGAAAGGATTTAGGAAAACAATTCAAATTAGAAGCAAAAATTTTGCACTTTTTTCTTTTCTTTCTTTCTTTTTTGCGGTTGTCGTTTTTTTTTTTTTTGCATCCAAAATAGAAGCAAATTCTCGAATTCTTTTAAAAAATCAGACGAAATTATGTTAGATCTGGTGAACAGATACATGAATGGGAAAAAATTATTTTGGGAGTCAAATTAAAATATCTTGTACATTTGTCAAAATGAAAACATTACAATTAGAATTAATCTAAATTACTTCCAAGAAACAATGGTTAGTATATTCAAGAAAAACATTTCAATTAAATTTTGTTCGATATGTAATGAAATGTTTTTGAGTTCTATGTTGAAGGTATTGAAGTCGGTTTATGAAAATGTTCCAAGGAAGTCTGTTTAGTGTAATTCATTTAACGAAAACCCCTTCAAAGCAGCTTATAAATATGTAAGTTTAAAAGAAGCCCTTTCACTGCAGATGTGGAAGAAATAATCCCATTCAAATAAAAAATTGTATATAAGCCATTTCATTTTTACAAAAGCTTCAAATCCTTTCTGTGACTGTATGTATTTTGTATTTTAAATAAGAGGGATTTTGGTGCATGTGTCAAAAAACGTTCTTAGAAAAGCGACTTCAACGCAGCTTAGGAAAGCCAATTCAGTGCTAACATTTTTATAAGAAGCCATTTCGATGTCGTTTATGTTCAAGACTAGAAAGTCTTTCTTCATGAAAGTAATATTTATGTACAAGGAATAAAACTGTTTTTGTGAGGGTGGAAAACATCTGTTTTCAGTAATTAAATTTCATGGTCTTCTTCGTTATTTGACACCAAATTTCATATGAAAAGACTTTTTTTGAAAACCTGATCAGAAGTCATTAACATTAGAATGTGGGTGAGAAATGATGACAGCACCGACAGACAGACAACGTTTCATAAGAACAAAATATTAGCTATTGGATTAAAACGTTTCATCGGCATTAATTTTGAATTAAATACAAATAAAGTTTATTGTAAATTCTTTTTTTTTTTATTTGAAGAATTTCCCACGAAGTCAAGTCCAATATTAAAACTAAAAAAATTATCTCAAAAGAACTTGAGTGCAGCATTCACGTTTAATCACCCGACTACTAGCTATAGTTTGCCGTCTGATTCATGTAATTTACTTTGCAAGAATTCATTAATAATATATTTTAATAACACGACTTTAATGAGTGCTATTGGAGTCAAAACAATCTTGAAAACCTCATTTTACAAGGATCTAATTCGTTGATTGGGAATTTAAGCTCTTTGTTTGCTTGTTTTTGTATTTTTTGATCACGTATATGTTTACCAACGTTCAATGGAAGTTCAGTGTAAATCATTTGGCAACCAACTCCAAAATCGTAAGGAGAATAATTTATGACATTTAAATAAAATTCCTTCTAAAAACTCCTGATAATAGTTTAAAATACTGCTGTGTTTCCAATTAGAAATAATAAAAAATGTATGAATAAATATAAGAATTGCAATGTTACCAGATATTAATAGCGATAGTTCAGATGTAAAATTTGAAAGGCAAACGTCCCTAAGGCTAAACGACTAGACTGTATAAGACCACACAGCACCGATGAATTCTCAGTTGCTGTGTTTCCAATTAGAATAAAAATAATAAATGATAAAATACATGAATTTCAAATTTACTAAATATTAATAACGGTAGTAAAGAGGTAAAATTTGAAAGGCAAATCTCCCTGAGGCGAAACAACTAGAATGAATTACACCACATGCAATTCTCAATTCTCAGTTTTCAAGTTGTAATATTCCCATTTCTACCGAATTCAGTCGGACAAACAATTCCATGCATGTTTCTCTTGCATCAACTTCTTTTTTTATTCACCATCTTAGTAGAAATGATTTGTTCAAGCTATCAGCTTCTGTCATAAGCTGATTCATTCTAATTCCAAATCATAAATCACCAAAATGGCAATCAATGTATAGTCGAGCGAGTGTTCTATTTTGTTTTGTAAAACAGGCTACACGATGACACTTTTTGGTTATTCAGCTGCTTCCATCACGTCTACCGTAATTACATCTTAATTTCAAATTAGAGAATTTGTAACTCTGCACTTTTTCACGTCGTATTTTTTGGATTATTACTTCTTGGACGGTATGGTATTTGCTATGACATTACACGCGATCTACATTGATAACATATCATTCTATAGTGTTCAGCAAAATTGACTTTAGTAGCTTAGCAATATCAATCTCGGTAGCTTAGATTCAATCGCTTTGTTGTAATAACCTATAAAGAACACTTGGCTAGGAGTTTAGGAGACATTGCTTTAAATTAAATGGTTAAATGTCAAGGAAAATTATGAAAAGGTGTACAGAATTGATAGGATAATGTCACGTTTTGGGATTCGTTTTCTGGTTTAGGTTTACTGCGTAGGCGGACGGTGGCAAACACTCTTAACTATTGCTGAGGTGATCAGTAATAAAGCCTGAGAGAATAAAGTGTAAAGAAAATGATAGCGATCGATATCATTAGAGTTAAACAACAACAAAAACGAAAATACCAGAAAGAGAAGGGAAGAAGGGAAGGATGATCAAATGACTAAAAGAAACAAAGGAAAGTAGTGATTAACAGTTGATTATTAAACACAGATGGACGAAGAAAATATGCAATTATCAAAGAAATAATGATGGTGGGTGGGTGGGTGACCAGAGAAGTGGATGAATAACTGGGTGGATGGATATGTTGATAAATGAATGCATATAATAGATGCATCCATCCATCCATCCGTCCGTCCGTCCATCCGTCCATCCCTCCCTCCGTCCGTCCGTCCGTCCGTCCGTCCGTCCATTAATTAATACATTCAGTAATTAATACGTGCATTCATTCATTCCATCCAACATTCTTTCAACTATTCAATCATTGATTTTTCGTTCACTCATTCTTCTTAATATTGAAATGCCACTCAAGAAACGCTTCGGTCAAGGTTACGTTCACGGTCATGGCCACGGTCACGGTCACGGTCACGTCTGTAACGTGAATTTTTCACGTAATATATCAAAATTCCTGCTTCATACAGCACTCGAACTCATTTTAGATATACTCATGTTTTAATAAGATTAGGTCAACAAAAACCTTTAAAGATGAGGATCACGAGAAACATTTCATATCCAACAAGTAAAGCTTTTTGATACAAACCGCAGCTTGAGGATGTTCACAGGAGGTGAAACTGTAACTGGTAAAGATCTTAAGTTCATAAATAGTTATCAAGTGGTTGAAACATGTAAAAATCTACCCATAATCCTTAGTCTCAGCTTGGTAGCTTTTCACGTGACTATATTGAAATAAGTATATTCTACGTGAAATATGCTATCATTTGTCAGAGAAACTCATGACTGTAAGGACAGACTAGACCATGCAGCGGCGTAGCGAGGGGTGGGCAAGGGGGAGCACCCCCCCTAACATTTTCGGATCGAGCCTTTTTTTCTTTGATGTATGATGTCATTGCCACTGGCGTAGGGAGGGGGCGACCACGTGCCCCCCAAATTCTTGCCGTAATTGGTTTTTATTCTAGGTACCCCCCTCCCCTCCCCTCCAGATCCTGGGTCCTCGCTATGCCACTGGACTAGACGTAGAAGGCAATATTTGTAAAATTAAAGTGAAAAAAAAAAATCGTATTAATAATAAAAAAAATTGCTTCAAAGAATATCTCCAATTTCATAGATAAAATTTATCGCGGAATTTTGTAGTATGAGCCCAGCGTTTCTTTATGTTGATAGTATGTTTACCATTTTTAAAATTTGGCCACGAAATAATGCTCAAAATCATAAAAGAGATATTAAGAAACAAACCTTAAAAGAGATAACGTGAATTTTTGACTTTGGAGGAAAAAAAAACAAAAAAAAACAGAAATTCAAGTTCGAAAAAATCGTCCGTCGGTAAAACTGAGCAGGACTGCTTTTAATAGAGACGAAATTCAGCTAATCGAGAAGTACTGCAATTAGGACCATAGTTGATAGTTGGTTGTAATTATTAGAGCAATAAGCTATTCCATGACTACGAATTGACAGATCTACAGTCAAATTGGCTGAGTGAATAAATTAACCAAATATCGAGGTGTACTTCGCCTACTGAGCTCACTAAAGATGGTGTTATATTGGTTTACAAGAGAGCCACTGTAGACGTTTCACTTACAGAGTATATTACACAGGTACAGTCATAAATTAAATGCTTTCATTTCCATTACCTTTTTTTACTATTTTGAAACTATTTTGTGGCATATTCGCGAAACACCAGAGCAAACGATAAAACAAAAACAGAAATACTATAATGTAACTATTTCACGCTTCGAACGAGGAGTGAAGCTACGAAATGTTTTATGAAGAAAATCTAGAATCTATGGTAAAAAAATTGGGAAGAAAACCGTCAAAATCGAGTGACTAAAATTTGATTTAAAATCATTGTCTCCTCTGACTAACTTTTAGGACATAAAGAAAGATAGCAAATAGATTAAAAACCAGCTTCATTAATAGTTTTGTTTCTTTTGTAATACGACAAGTGTGGGGAAAATGTATTGAGTTTATGTAGTAAAAATAACCTCCAGAATCTGTAAAAATTAGGGGGAAAAAACAAGTTTTTTCCTCTTAAGAAAAATAAATTTTATAATGCCAGAAACCATCTTTATTATAAAAACTAATTATTTAGTGTCTAATGGAATATTTCGTTTTAAAAAAAAGGGGAAAAACGGAAGCGGATGCACGGGAAAAACCTTTCATAAAGTGGAGGTGAAGTGATTTTAAAGCTAATTATAAAATTGTACATTTATTATGATTATGATTATGGTTAAGGTTTTTGATAATGGTTGTCGGGGTTGCTATAATACTACAACCCGTAGAACGTCATTATAGGAGCAGCCCTGAGCATTCAAGCTCTGGGAAAATGCCAAAATATTCACGAAAGAAACACTAAAAAGTGGGTATTTATAAAAAGGCATTTTTACAGTGAGGACACTCAAACCATGAACACTTGATATATTTTTATATTTCTTATTTTATGAACTTTCTACTGGTTCAAACCTTCTGAAAATGAAGCACTGAACTCAAATAATCTTATTGTTCAAAATAAATCATATTTCCAATCGATTCACACAAGGGATAAAGGAGAAAAAAAGTATGAAAAAAACCTCAAAGTGTTCACGGTTTGAGTGTCCTCACTGTAAAGAAATATTATAGAATAATAATTGAGTTATTCTACACTTAATGTACTGCAAAACGCAATACAAATTGAAAACTAGACGACTCAAAATTGAATGTTGTGATATTTTAGAGGTGGGAATATGTAGTCTGAGTTTGACGTTATTTTGTTTGTTATCTTCTTAGTTTTCAAAATGGAATATTAGATAAAAAAGGCATAAAAATCCCAACCCAAGGATTTATATCGATTTTTCTAAGGTAAAAGAAATTTGGGTTGAGAATTTCAATAATTTTGATAAATCATTAATCAATGCGTGAAATATCGGTTCTTAGAGAGTAAAAAAAAGGAGATATTTAAACTTTCATGGATTCAAAGGTTTTCCAGCTTCATGTTCGTTGAAGATTAATAGTTTTCAAGAAAGGCAAATCCAATAAAAAACGATTTCTAACCTCTAAACATACAAAGCTCAAAACCCAAGCACATAATTGCAAAAACAAAATCTAGTAGTACTTTGTTTTTCCAATTAATATCTTTTTAACCCAATTTTGAGCTTATTTAGCTAATTTAGACATCCAGAACGAAATGCAAAGATAGACAAGTGAAATGTTAGGGTTTGTTTTGTCTAATGTGTAAAATATGTCGTGAAAAAAACACTAGCTCATAGATCAAGTTAAGTTATTCATGGTTGAACTAAATGAAAGGTTGTCATAGTAACAGACACAAGTCATTCTTTATCATTACCGTAGGCCATTACGGAAACTTGTTTTCGTTAGACCGGATTTTGCGTGAATCTTAAATTGCTTTTCTATGAACCAATGAGAACAGTACTTCGAAAAAATCTAACCAATCACAAAGCGTGAATGTGGAAAGCCTCTGAGGAAAAATGATTTTCGTCAAAACAAAACCAATTTTTTAATAAAAAAATGTTAATATTTTTTTTCCCGAAAAAATTATTTTTTCTAGAAAAACCTTTTCAAAAGTCTTTTAAAGATTAAAGAATGTAGATAATATATATGCATGTATATCTGAAGAGTCCGTCTTTTAGTTTTTTCCCGCCAATTTTTCGAGCATGCGCAGTGTGGTATTCCATGTTTCAAATAACAGTGAGGTGCCGGAGAAGCAAGCGTTAACTATTCTAAATTAAATATTGGAAAGAAAGTGTAAAATAACTTGTCTTACCTCTAAAGCTGTCTGTATTGAGTCCACAGCTATCTCTGGAGGATTTTTCAGACCATCGACAATCTGAAGCAAAAAAAGACAATAATGTTTCATCTTATGGAATGCGCTTTTTAATTAAAAAAAGTTATCATCATCATCATCATCATCATCATCATCATCATCATCATCATTATTAAAATAGTTACCTTGGTAACGGCTTGATACAACTGGAACAGACTATTCACAGTGGAGGCGCTTCGTTGCTGTCCGCTAGACACGTGACCTCGCACTTGACTGGCTTCCTGTGCACTTGGAAGCTAGAATAATACATGTGTATTATTATATGATTATCAATGAAATACCTATATTTCTCTATTTCAAAAATTTTATATTTTCACATGTGAAGATAACATGTTATTTTCACATGTGAAAATATTATCACTATGGTTACTTCTTATAGCAGAAAAAAGCTCGAAAAAGTATATAATAAACAGATTACATGGGCGCTTGGAGATACGAATTTTATCTTCTCGTGTTAAAAATCTCTAACTCGTTCGCTCTGCTCACTCGTGAGAGATCTTTTCAACACCCATGTAATATCCTCTATTTTATTATTATTCATTTTGGCTATTTAGGACATTATTTGTATACATGTATTTCTCTTCCCTAGCTGCATTGCAGGTGTATTCCTGGTTCGTTCTGGTTGGACGGGGTTGGATTGAGGCGATCCCATCAGCACCAACCCGGAACGCCTGCCTGCAACGGGCTCCGCACTGGTCAAACATAAGGCATTCAGTCGAGGCTGGAAGGTTCAAATTGAATCCTTTGAAATTACCTCGACTGAATGCTTTGTCTGTGACCAGTGAACCGATGTATGGAAAATGGTGAATGTAAAAATACTAATAACATACAGTACGTAAACTAAAAGTGTCTTCTCATTCGTAGGTCGGGCGAGCACCATTCAACAAATGACCGGAAATGAAACCGACCCACAGAATGTTCTTCGTGACAGGTCGCGCCCGACCCAAAACACGACCGGATCGAAACGTTTCCTTAAATTACAGAAACGAACAAAAACTCTTCTCTTTAGACTGATACTCCTGGGAATATATACGACGACTGGTGCGGCGGTATTCCACGCAATTGAGTCAGGAAATGAAGATGAGACGAATTTTTGTCACACAGAAGGAGATTCAGAAGTTGAGCTACGAATGGCAAAGAAATTTAATGTCTCAATGAAGGAAGTTCGAAAGATTGTTGAAGATTTGTGCGCGATGTTTGAGGCATCCCACAAGTGTAAATACAGCCATAATGACTGGAGTTACTACCAATCGCTATATTTTGTTGGCAGTGTAACTACCACTATAGGTAAGAAATCCTTCTACTATCTCGGGGACCCGCGGGAGGCGGTAAATCCCGTATAGGTTCAAAAATGTCCGAAGTTACTGCCAATTGCTATGCTTTGTCGACAGTTTAACTACCACTATAGGTAAAAAATCCTTCCACTAGTATCTCGGGGCAGGGGGGGGGGGGGGCAAAATCTCGTATAGGTTTAATAATGTCTTGAGGGAGTACCCAATCAATACTCATACATGCAAACCCGGCCAACAAAGCCCATAAACCCCTACTTCAACTTTGCAAACTGACAGGCACAAGTTGCCCAGCAACCAGTTCTACTCCCTTAAACGGGTTAACTCATTACAAGGGCTCCGTCTACTTAACTAAAGAAGAATAAGTTGTACAGAATGAAAAAGTATTCATTTATATGATGTATTACCGCGAGGCGAAATCTAATAACTCCTCTGTTGCTTAGCAACTTGTTACTAACCTAATTAAAAATACTGTTGTAAGAAAGGTTAAAATTAATTGAGAACTACAGTAATGAAGTAATATCATCCAGTAACCTTCCTGTTGCTGGGAAACGTGTAAGACACTTACAAATAATCCTACGAGATCAGAAGTTAGTCACGCATGTACAGAAAATATTTTCGCTACAGTATTTGATTCTATTATCCAAATTATTCACGTTTCGCCTTTATATTTCCTAAACTTTCAACCGTTTCTAGACAACAGCAAAGACTCAGACAAATTCAGCAAAGACGACGCTTCTCATGACGATGACGTTGCAACCAATATCTTCCTAATGCGCCCCATTGTCTTCATCAGGACATCATTTGTAACTTTTTGACGTCCTGATAAGGACGCCAGGCTTGAAGACGACTGCGCGCAATGAAAAAGAAACTGCTCGCAGCTTAGTTGTATGCCTTCTCGTCTTCGGTCAGTCACTGATTGGTCTGTTGTTGTCTCTAGACAAATGTCTTGCTCAAACATCAGTTATTTATATTTATTTTGATGGTTTATTTCTAAACCAAATTTTCTACTTATTATCAATGAACACTGATCACTCTAACAGCAACATATTTATCGTTTATAATGATATTATTTCTAAGTTTCGAAGATAAGCTTTTCCATTACTGACTTACTTTATAAGCCATCGGAGAAGCTTTCATAAGCGCAATATTTATTACTGTTAGTATTCACTAAAAAGATGATAGGTGCATAAAAATCTGGCATTTCCATGGAAACGCAATATTCGCAAAAAAAAACAAAAAAAACCGACACTTAGAATTAATGAAAGGTGAACTCAATAAGTAGTAAAGTAAGTAAGTTGTTAGCGTTAACGCGCTAGCTTCCGTGTCCGTTCCTCCTCCAGGGGCCTCTCGTTACCTGAATGGGTTAATGGAACTAAAACGAAAGCCGATGAACTCAATAAGTATAGAAAAGTAAGTGAGTTGCTTCCATGTCCGTTCCTCCTCCAAGGGAATGGAATGAAAGGGAAAGCCGCACGACACCAGACAAATTGTCCACGCTTTCTTTTTACTTCATTGCGTTCTTGAGTTCTTCATTGGTGATTGCAAACTTAAATGTCAAACAAACCCACGCTTAAGTTAACTTATTTTCTGACGCACTCGTTTCTAGGCAGAGTGCAAGAGAGAGACGCATGCCCATTCATTGGCTTATTTTCTTACCGCCATTTACAGTTGAAATCAATCTCTATCGAGAGCCTGCGTTTCTCTGGTTTGATGCTCAGCTGGTCAAAATCAATGCAGGCTCTAGGCAAAGGAGATTCCGCGTTTGAAGTGACGATTAAATTCTCTAACTTTCTTGTGTTCTCTTATAGGGTACGGTCACTTGGCGCCCAAGACACAGCCTGGCCGATTGTTTTTGATATTTTTCGCTTTCTTTGGGATTCCAATCAACCTCCTAACACTGCAGTCCATTGGTGAACACATGAACCTTTGTTTTCACTGCCTGGTCGCGTGTGCGGAGAAAAAACTCTACAAAAACAGTACCGTTCGTCACGAACACATCAAGACTTTTGTTCTCAGTGTAGTCCTAATGATCTTAATCCTTCCTATCGGAGGGACAATGTACTACTTTTCGGAAAAAGAAAAAGGCTGGACCTTTTTGGATAGTGTTTATTACACATTTGTCGCGTTGAGCACGATTGGATTTGGGGACCTGGTACCGAATGAAGGCAAGGAGCCCCAATCGACGTATGAACGAGTCATGTGGTGCGTGAGGTTGATGTTCATAGGACTTGGTCTTTCGCTTGTCTCTAGTGTATTTACATCGGTCAGTAGTGCGTCTAAACAAATCAAATCGGCTTATATGAGCAAAAAAGGTGAGTCGTGACGTCATTGCCGCCATGTTGGATGACGTCACAAGATTGATCTCTTTTTCTGTTTCATTATTTTTTCTGCCTTTACTAACTGACCTAACTGGGAATATCGTATATCAGAGTTACATTCCATTGCCTTCAAACAGTTGCTTTAAGTCGTGGAGTTTGGGTCAGTTTTTATACCTTTACTGTATTGTTGACCCAAATGCCTCGACTTGAAACAATTGTTTGAAGGCAATGGAGTGTAACTCTGATATCTGCTATTGGCTTCCATCAATCAAAACCTTACTAACTCAGACCAGTGTGAGTTTGACGAAATCCGAACTCTCTAACCCTAACTTTTATCACTTTAATTTTTTTCTTTGTGGCGGGTTTCTTGTCATTCTTCATTTTCCTTCAGTTTTGCCTTTTTCATTTTTCACTTTTTCTTTCTTGTTTCTTGTTATTCTTACTTTCATTTCGCGTTTACATTTTAATTTTAGTTTCAACTTTCGCCATCGCTTTTCAGTTTTTCTTTCGTTTTTCATTTTGTCTTCCGCTTCAACTTTTTGCACCGCTTTTTTTTTCTTCCACTGTCAGGGGCAAAATCCATCCCCCAATTGCTTAACGCCAAGTGTAAGGCAAAATTATGACACACATATGTAAATGAAAAACGGGTGGGAAAAAAACCAGAATCAAACTGAAATTTAGAAATGTTGGGGAGGGAAACTTGAGAATCCGTAGAAAAAACTACAAAGCTTGGAATAGAACAGATCGAACTGATCAGAATGCTGTGTATGTGATGGTAGATCATAGCGAACGGGAATCGAGCCCATGGCCAAGCTAAATAGCACTCAGTTGAACCATGCCGTGTTCGAACACACTACTCAATCTAGAAGTCCTGTTATGTGTTATTCTTTTCTTCTTTTCTTGCATGTAGATCATAAAAATGGACGTCCTACTTCTGTCTGAACTTGTTGCTGTTCTTCTTTCTTTCTTTTCAATCTCTTCAGGTCAGTTGGTAATTCAGTTGCTGGTTCTAGCTTCTCACTAATGTATCCTTCAACTTTCAGTCTATTTCTTCTGCATAAATTCTACTTAAACCTTTGTTAACTTATAAAATGTAGTGTACCTGAACTTGTTAACGTATTAGTCAAGCTTTGGTAAGAAAAATAGGGCTGAAGAATGCATTTTTAAAATTTTCTTTGTGTCCAAGAATGAACATTCCATGTGTGCAGATAAGTTTTGTAGAAAAATTGGCGGTAACCACAAAAAATCTTGAGAATCCAAATTGACAAAACTCGTTTGCAAAAACCTAGTGTATTAAATCCGTGACGGCTGTGCCTTATAGAGCAGTTTTCGTGTTCATATGAAAATAACAAAAAATTTCTTTTTGTAGGAATATATCATATCAATCAAAATAACCCAAACAAGCCTTCTTACAACGGCAGCACCAAACAATCTTTTCTTAATTTCAAAGAACTACTTTGCAACAGTAACGTGGAAAACACTTCCGGTAACACAGGGAGCCCGCAACGAGAGGCGTATTCATTATTTGAGGACACAATGTCAACGACTTCAACTAGCTTGAATCATACCCACGTGAGCTATGGTAATGAAGATTCAACAAATGACGTCAGGTACAGAAGTATTTCGATGGCCTTGAGTCATGCTAGCTTGGGTACCGACTTCGATACTGATTCGTGTATTTTAATGGTAGATCGAGTAAATAGCACTCAAACATCACAAGATGTAAATAATTCCGATGATCCTACGAAGGACTCCCGAACCGAAATGAATGGCACAGGTATCCTAGGTAACCATACGAAAACGGAAACCGAGGATCCTGATAGGTTGAATGAAGCACGTGATAGCACGTGGGCAAATGATGAAATGGCTTCAGCGTCGAATGAAGACGCAATAAAACAACTTGATAGTAAACATCAATAAAAGTTGAACATCACAAAAATCATCCTTTTGTTGCATCGATATTTTTTACTTAATTGTGACGTCTTCACCGTCGTTTTTGACGAACCAATAAAAAGCCATCTGCTAAGACCTGCTAAGCTCTTTCAAACACAAAAGTTATGTCTACTGTGGAAGACTTACGAACTAATTCGGCAGAAGTCATTTTTTTAATGAAAAAATAGAATCGAATGTGTCAAAAATTAAAAAGAGTTGACCGCTGAACATGTGACGCTATAGTTGCCATGTTGAATGACGTCACCTTCTATGACGTCACCACCAAAATGAAAGTCATGTCAGCTTTAACAAGTTAACAAAACTAAGCGAGAGGTAAAAGGTAAAAATGAATTAAAAACGTTATGGAAAATGTCTGAAATGTTAAATATTTTCTATAGCCCACACATTACGATATAACTCTTTATCTTAGACACAATGTTTTCCCATTTCAGACCACATGTCATATCCCTGTCAGTATCATTTCTTTGTTTTACAGTTGCACATGAATATGGATACAACTCAAACAAAGAGTCTTATTCTCAAGAGAATGACACGTGGTCTGAAATGGGAAAACATTATGCCCAGCTATAAAGGATTATTTGGTGTAGTAAAATAGTAAATCAATGTCCATTTTCATAAATACTAGTGTCTTTAGTACATTGCATCACTTACCAGTTGCTCACACTTGGCTGTGTACATAGATATTGTCTTGGCAACGTTCCTGGCTACAGTGATAGTAAGACCAGCATCTACACTAGCCACATTCAGCTCACTGTGAAATGGAAAGGATTGTAAGAATCAGAATATTGCATGGTCATGTGACCATTTTTGGCTATATCATTCATTCATTCATTCATTTATTCATTCATTCATTCATTCATTCAATCCATCCATCCATCCATCCATCCGTCCGTCCGTCCGTCCGTCCGTCCGTCCGTCCGTCCGTCCGTCCGTCCGTCCGTCCGTCCGTCCGTCCGTCCGTCCGTCCGTCCGTCCGTCCGTCCATGCATTCATTCATTCCTTAATTCATTTATTCATTCATTCTTTCTTTCATCCATTGATCCATCCATCCGTCCGTCCGTCCATGCATTCATTCATTCCTTAATTCATTTATTCATTCATTCTTTCTTTCATCCATTGATCCATCCATCCATCTATCCGTCCGTCCGTCCATCCATCCATGCATTCATTCATTCCTTCTTTAACTCATTTATTCATCACAGTCATTACCTTCCAATTGTCTTAGCAATGCTGGTGAGTTCCTCTTTAGGTGGAGGATTACGAGCTCCTGATGGGAACACCAAGTTAATGGGGTCAAAAAGTCTGGACAGTGATCTCGACAGGTAGGCATTCTCAAAAGGAGATAGACTCTTCTTCAGTGCTTGTTCAGGACTGGAAATACAGAAAAACATATGGAAATGGATATTCATCCTCGAAATCCACATCAAAAGTTCCATGCTACTGCTCTATGTGCACGCTCATGTGATGAAAAAGTGGACGGCATTTTGTAAAATATATGCTATATTTTGGTACATTTGATTCGGAATTGTATGTAATCTTGAATATTAATGAAAATTGTGCTAGGCAATAAAAGTACTGTACTATTAAAATACCATCTCATTATTTCTCCCTGCACTTAGAGCAGTAGCGTGGAACTCTCGGTGTGTGTATGTATGTAGTTCCTGTGGATTTGGTGGGAACTTTTGCACCAAACTCTGCATGCTTGTCCCTCTAACTCTGGGTCTCTCGCTATGCCAATGGAAAGAAACCCTTACCTAGATTCATAGTTTTCTGTTTTCTGAAAGAGCCCAAACTGCACTTCATTGGCCACCATTACAGAGGGGCCTGAAGGATTGGTGGTACCAAACTGTTGAAGTCTGCTCCAGAGATCATTGTACAGCCTCAGAACCTTGGGGTATTCACCTTCAAAGGCTTGCTTAAGAAATGTGAAATCTAAAACACAATAGAACTTTTCAGCTTAGGTGTAATGTTTGCCATTACAAACCATGTGTCATTCCCTAGAGTATCATTTCTGCATATCATATTGCATGGAACTATGAAGGGGAATATTCGACTCTTATTGAGCTATGTTTATGAAAGTGGCTCTTCAGTATTGCACAGCTTCATTCCAGTTGCTTGTGCTTGAACTATTTTCATACTCGCAAACAAATAGACCTCTTTACATTGAGCATAATATTTTCCCATTTCAGACCAAGTGTCATTCCCTAGGGTATCATTTCCTTTTTTAACAGTTGAGCATAACAAGACACTACTCAAACAAAGGATCTTATACTCAAGAGAATAACACCCAGATTGTAATGGAAAACATTATACCCAAACTAAAAAGGTCTATAGAGTACCGAAGTGTGACGTCACGAAAATAATTATTTTGCTTTTGACAATTTTCGATCTTCAATTTCGATAGAGCATCAAGAAAGACGTTAACACGCCAAATTTCATAGGAATTGGTTAAAAAGCAACAGAGATATGGCGTTTGGTGCTTAACGTAAGGAACCAAGCCGAAAATACAGTGATTTGTATGGGGAAATTATATATTCAAAATGCCATATCTCCGTTGCTTTTTAACCAATTCCCATGAAATTTTGCGTGTTAACATCTTTCTTGATGTTCTATCGAAATTGAAGATCGAAATTATAATACAGTCGAAAATCATTTTTATGACGTCATCACTTCGGTACTCTATTGACCATGACATTTGATTAAAATTAATTGCATACAATTAGGTAAAGTACAGCAACTGACAGAGCAGTAAAAACATAAGGACACAAATAAGATCATCTTGATTTGTACTGAAAAAAAATAAGAATAAAAAATACCTCTAGCTGCTTGAGAAAACTCATCTGCTAAAATTTCTGTGACTGATTTCCAGAAAGAATTCACTGAAGTACTTCCTTCCTGTGAGACAAATTAACAAGAATACAGGACTTTATAAATAAAACATTCCTATAAACTGTCATCCACTGTCTACTATTGTCCACTGTCTATTCTCAGTCTCATAACGAATGAAAAGTTATAAACAATCATAATCAAACATGGGTTTCAATACTCCAGTTTTGAATTCTCTGTGACTCAGGCTTAGTCTTTGATTTTGTTAAAGATTCGAGGAATTTCAAAGTGCTCGCTCGTATTGTGGTGCATTCTTTACTTCACCATTCTCTTAACACATTTATGTAATTATTTTTGTACTTTATATAACCTCTTCTGACTGCAATTTCCTAGCAAATCTAATATAATTTATGCATCTGTCTATTTCAGTTAACTTTTTAGTTATTATAGACAGCCTGTACCTAACTTCCTGGTAATAACAATCATTAAAATCTGGTAAAAAAAAAAAGCGGTACTAAATAAAATATATGTCTATGTCTATATGCCTTCACCATTAATTGATATACTTTTTGAATATTTTGAAGTGAGGCTAACCCTGATAAAATGAGACTGTAATCAAGGAACACAGCGGTATTTTACAAATTCCAAAAAATATCTATTCACCTTTATTAATTCTTCCATAAAGCAGACATGAGTTACTGGGTCTCTTTTTTTAGCCAACACCTTCTGCAAATGATAAACCTACAAACAACGAAAAGAGAAAAAAAAAATGCGTTGGCTGTCATGGAGGTACTGTATATTTTGGATAAGTTCCTGTGGGAGGAGAGGGGGGTCACACCAATTCTTTTACATGATAGGGGCTCTGGAAATAGGGTGTTGTAGCAGCACATAGGGGGAATAGAGAAATGCAAAACCTATACCCTAAATACCTGCCTTCCCTCAAAATAACCCTCAGGGTTGCCTTTAGAGTGGAGGCTTGCAATATCAGTCCAGGAGGGGACTGGTGATGGTGGTGCTGGTGTTCTTTCAGTCTAATGCACATCCTACCTAATGTTTAATCCCCTACCCTACCCAGACTTTGAAGGATGCTACTTTTAAAATCCATAGTCTAACCTGAGCACATGATGCATAAATCACATCCATCAGTTTTTCCATTTGCGTCCATAATCCTGCTCTTAGAGTGGCAGTGTTGGTCTGACCTGAAAAAAAAAAACCACAGAATTGTGTCACAGCAAAACAAAGATTTCAAGAGTGACATCATTTGTATAAAAGAAATTACCTGTTCCTTGTGAAAGTTTACTGGCATCAACAGTGTCTTTAATGCTTAACTTTAGATTTTCTCTGAGATTGTCCACAATATTCTCCACAGTGACAGACAGACAACCAAGATTATAGAATACTTGAAGTGCTGTTGCAACTTGAGTTTGATTCTGCAAAATAACCAAGAGATAGATGGATAGATGAATGGATGAATGAATATAGGGAGGGAGGGAGGGATGGATGGGTTGATGGATGGTTCAATGGATGGTAGGATGGACGGATGGATGGATGGATGGGTGGACGGTTGGACGGAAAGATGGATGGATAGATGAAAGAATGAATAAAGGGAGGGAGGGAGGGAGGGATAGATGGATAAATGAATAAAAAAATTGCACTTGAGTCTTTCATATTGTGTAGACGCAGGCCAGTTATTAGTACCTGAGCTTCAATTCCTTGTGCTAACATTTTTTGTGCCTGGATTTCAACTTCTTCTCTTGCTTCTGAAATCATTTTCATGTCATTTTCCACAACCTAATTTTAAGAAAAAATCTCATTCTTATTTTTATCTCTGTCATATGTTTTTTTACCACTAGATGGTAGCTCAGTATTTGTATTCACCTGTATTCCTGATAGATCAGCACCTTGTTTAAGATAATCTTGAATATAAAAATATACAAAGAATAAATATTTTGTAAATAACACAGGGATGAAAATTTCCCTATAATAAAGGCTTAGCTAAGCATGACCAAACATGTCTGAATGACATCAACTGATGCCATTGAAAAGAAAATTCTTAGAGGCAATAGAGCTGTTAAGTTGTGACGTATTTCTGGGTCCAACTGCTCACAAAAATATTGTCAATAATTTAACCTCTCCCAGAAATAATTAGAACTTTAGGCAACAAATGCTGCCATGAAGAAAACCAAAGAAAAATCTTTATAGAACTGCTTTTAGTTTTGGACCCGGAAGTCGATTTTTCATTCGATTGACATCACAATTAAAAGCTCTATAGAAACAATGTGAATAACGCACAATGAAAAAATTCCACTAAACATGTGTGAGGCTTGATCACTGGAACTCACTACTGACAAGAATATTCAATCAAACAAGATCCTGAAGAAGATGGACCAAGATCCACCAAAACATTGAAAATGAGCATAACCAGATGACAGAGTAATAAACCCAAGAAGACAAACAATAATCATCTGCGAAAAATAAAGTCTCCGAAAGATTATTAATAATTAATTTAAGTTTACAATAATAAACAACCTACCTAGTTCACGTAAGCTCTGTGCAGCTTTTGTGATTTCCCTAACTCCTCCTTGAAGTTGTTGCTGTAATCGTTTAGTCAGGTACAAAATTCTTATGACTCTTCTGAGAACATCACAAGCAGCCTTAAAGAAAATATGTAGATTAGAAGAAATAGCAGAAAATAAGGAGAAAACAATAAATACTGTTTTTATCTGTACCAGTTAGCTGTACTTCAAAGCATACTATGGTACCTGCAGTCTTTGAAGTTGGGCAGTTCGTGAGACTATTTTGTTGTGGGGCTCAACAATCTGCTGCTGTATTCTAAAAAAAAAAGCAATTAAAGAATGAGTGAAAGAAAGTACAGTATAATGAATGAATGAAAGAATGGATGGAATGAAAGAATGAATGGATCAATGGAAGACTGAATGAATGAATGGATCTAAAAAAGGGATGCTAGATGGATGAATGGAAAGATGGATGGATAGATGGATCTAGCAAAGAAGGTTGAATTGATGGATAAATGGATAATGGACAGAAATTATGTTATCATCTACATCAAGTACATTACCTTCCAACAGAAGCCATAAGTGAGTTAATTCTTCCTTGCATCATTTGTAGAACACCTGAGGGGAAAAGAAACGATTATATCAACTCCTGTTCTTGTGCATGGTTGACATGGTTAATTATATACCATACATTTTTATACATATATTTTAGATCTCATCACTGATTCTACCTTCCAGTGTTTCAATTCCAGTTGCTTGCTGAAGGAGATCATCATGATGTTCAACAACCTGAATAAAAGAATTATTTTTTAGAATAATCATCAGATAATCTCCACGTTCTAATGTAAAAAATCCATAAATGAAGCATTTCTGTCCTCTGGGAAGCATACAAATCTGAATTTAGGAACGTAGTCTAAGCAACAAGGTCTTAAATAAAACACTTCTGTCCTCTGGGAAGCATACAAATCTGAATTTAAGGAACGTAGTCTAAGCAACAAGGTCTTAAATTAAGCATTTCTGTGCTTCCCAGAGGACAGAAATACTTATTTTAAGAATTGTTCATTCTAGAGTGACGTACTTCGTGATAGGTATTGTACAAAATCAAAATTTCGACAAAGGATTAGTCAAACTTTAAAGTTCATCAACGTGCTTGAAGCAAAAATCACTAATCTATACGTTCAGTCTACCTGGGCATGTAGTTCCTTGTCCAGTAGATCAACTCCATCAGCTAGCTTAGCAAGTGACTCACTTATAGCTCGTCCTTGAATGATGTTGTTCGCATACGATCGAGCCTCAAAATCTTCCTCCAGAAACTGTTTGTACGTCTCTAAACAAACAAAACAACAAGCATACATTCTAAAGGTGAGCTACGTTTGGAATTGTTAGAGGAAAAAGAAAAGATGAAAGAAAAATGGAGGAATATTTACCGTCATTTTCGAGAAGACCCAATAAATCGGCGTCCATCTTGGATTTGTTGTACAATGATAAACAGCTGACATGAATAATTGCATGCTCAGATACATTTTTTTAACAAGGGAGGGGAGGGTAACAATGTCTACGGTAAACATAACTTTTCGGAATTTTTACATTTAAATCGCTAAGCATCTTAGGAGATTTTTGTCAATATATTAAGATCCAAGGGGAACGTCTTGAATAAGTATTACCTCGAAGACTTCAGAAGAGTGGAGGACAGAGAGGGGAGAGGGGAGAGGGGAGAGGGGAGAGGGGAGAGGGGAGAGGGGAGAGGCACTTGCTTTTGGCATTGTAGGCTACATGACACTGAAAATCAGTGAAAAATGCATGATCATCATGATATACGATGTATCTAGTATCTGTGTTTGTTTTTAAGAGTAAATGGCTTGAACCCAGGAGTAGCAGTAGAGTGTGTGAGTTGTGATCGACCGGGTGAGTCGAGGATAAGTTTACAGTCTTGAAAAAAGATTCAGGGTTGTTGAACAAAGGTGAATGACGTTTCGGAAACCACGTTTCGAGCAGAAGTCATCTACAGAGTACAGTGAGAAATGAAAGACAGATAAGATTTATAGCTTATGAAATAAAAGGTTTATAAGAATATAATATTTCCCTAGATGCCATTAGAGCGGCGTTTATGCCGGATAACGAAAATTCTTGATATATCGCGTGCAGTCGAATGGAAGAAGGGCGATCGACAAGTAACCTTTGATGAGGTACCGGAGTCGAAGGCTTTAGAGAAGTCAAATAATAATAATAATAATAATAATAATAATAATAATAATAATAATAATAATAATAATGATGATGATGATGATGATGATGATGATGATGATGATGATGATGATGATAATAATAATAATACTGAATAATAATAATAATAATAATAATAATAATAATTACATTTGTAGAGCGCAGTTTATCATGATAATGTTCAGCTGTGCTGATTAAAAATTATATAGTCAGAATGTTCATAAAGGTTCTATCAAGCAATGCGATTTATGATTATTATGTCAAAATCTATAACTAAAATTAATGATATGCCTTTTGAAATAGATGCGTTTTCAAGTGTTTCTTGAAAGTTTCATAGTTGGTAATATTCTAATACTTGAAGGAAGTGCATTCCATTCTGATGGAGCAGCTGAGGTGAATGCTCTTAAACCAAGAGTCTTAGCTTGAGAAATTTGGTTGAGGGAACAGTTAGGAGAAGTTCTTGGTTGGACCGTACATTGTAGGAAGATTGTGTTTGAAGTGGGATGAGATCAGTTAAATTTTTTCATTCTCCTCGTTTGACGTCATGGCCGCAATATTCGAAAAGGGTCTATTGAACTCGCATTTTCTAGCTAGTTCTCTTTTTCGAAAATAAAGATATGCAAAGAAAAATAAAGTCTTTGCGTTTGCATTCAATCCATTTATCTTGTAGCACAAGACAAATTTATCTTTTCGTTAAAAAATTGCATGAAATTCTAACCTCAGTACAATCCCCGAGTGCTTTATAACTTCACACGAATTAATATAAAAGTAGCCGTTGTCGACTTGAACACGAATGACTGAATAGAAAGTGCGCGCGCGTGCTGTGTTCCTCTCATAATGCATGCGACCAATCAGAACGCGCATCATTAGTAGCAACCTGTAACAACATCCAAATTCTTTTCCTCCTTTTGCTATTATAGGTTCTGGGTCCATAATCAATATGGCCTCTGTTGTATCAAGTGTCATGGGAATCCCAAACAGGTTCTGTTATGGAGCCTCCAAAGCTGCAGTGATTGGATTCACCAAAGGAATAGCTGCTGACTTCATCACTAAGGGGATTCGCTGTAATGCTATTTGTCCTTCTACCATTCATACTCCTTCCTTACAAGCAAGGATTGATTCCTCCCCTGATCCAAAGAAGGCCATGGAAGCCTTTATTTCTAGGCAAGCAATGGGAAGGCTTGGGAAACCTGAAGAAGTTGCATCTCTTGTTGTATTCTTAGCTTCTGATGATTCAAGCCTCTTCACTGGCCAAGATATGCGCATTGATGGTGGATGGCTGTTAGCAAAATAACTCCTAATCTCTTGGTGATATCATGCAGGCATCCCATATGCTATGAACTTTATTTACTAGGGTTCCAAAAAGCTTTCATTAAGAACTATAACTTACTATTTTAAATTCCTATTTTTTTCTTAAATAATTAAAAACCGACGGTAAGCAAGTCTTTAAAAGGAATTAGAAAAATCTTCTTTGTAGAATAACATTTTATAAATAAAATAAACAGCTCATGGTGTTGGTTAAAATATACTGTATGAAGACAAGCTATGTATTGCACTCAACATTAACAGGCATGCATGTCAACAGAAAACCTGAAGAAATTGCATCTCTTGTTGTATTCTTAGCTTCTGATGATTCAAGCCTCTACACTGGCCAAGATATTCGCATGCATTGATAGGGGATGGCTGTTGTCGAAGGGCTAGATAGACTACAGAATCACCCCCAACCTTTAATTCCCTACTCTTTGTAGCCGGTGGCTATGCTACTTTCCGTAGTCTACCCACAATCCCTTATGATCCCAGCGCGAGCTTGAGGTCAGGGTAAAATTTGCATAAAAATGTATAAAAAATATGCAAATTTTACCCTGACCTCGAGCACGCGCTGGAATCATAAGGGATTGTGGGTAGACTATGGAAAGGAGCATGCATGGCTATTGTGACGAACTTAAAAACGACTGCGGTGGAGAACGTTCTAATAAAAATTTACAAACTATAAAGACACAATCTTCCACAGGTAGCCCAAACTGGGTTTCTGTAGTCTCATATAATAAGAAAATGTGTGGCGTTCCTTAAGCTGAAACCTCAATATATAAGATAGTCAAAATGTGAAATTGAGTAAAGAATAAGCCTTTTCATAGTCTCGCGGTGCCATTTTTAATTAGGCCCAAGGTCAAGCAGTCAAGGTCATGAAGAACAAAAATCTGGTTTTCACACGCAGGCTAGTTTTCACGCGTCGGATTACAGAGAAATGTATGGCAGGTGAGTGACCTAGAGTTATTTCAAACTGTATTTTTTACCGTTCTTTTAAAGGTATCACAACCAGATTTTACACACACGACAATAAATAGTTATCCCCACTTTTTGGAAAGTTTCATGAGATTTTAATGGAAGCTTAATGTTTTATCGTTTTTTTTTGTGGCGAAATACTCAATCGCGACATTGACAACTGACAAAGGCTTATTCTAGCCAGGCAGTTTCAAAGGTCAGCCAAGAGTTATCGGATGTCTATCCGATAATAAGGACATGTTGGTTCAAACATATTCACCTGCCTATGGTGACTACTTTCCTCCCTTGTAAAAGTATACGCTGTGTCTAGGTACCCGGCAGCCGGTCAATGCCTTCAAAAGACTAAATTGCCCGGCAGTCTGAAATCTTTTTAAGTTATATTTTTTATATTATTAATATTTTTATAACGAGTAAGTTTAGACAGGTTCGAGAAATTTCTCAATTTCAACTCCATAAACAATAAAGCTTAACAAAGATAGAGAGGTTTGATTTGTCGAAACTTACTCGTTCTACTGAATTTTTGAGACTGTCGGGCATTTAGTCTTTTGAAGGTATTGACCGGCTGCCGGGTACCTAGACACAGCGAAAAGCATATTGACACAAATACCATAGGGAAATTGATAGGAAAAAAATGTTCTATTGCATATTTTACGAATTTTTTTGCTCGTTCGTATAAAAGAGGACATTATCTTTCCCTTGAATTGAAAAAGAATAATTAAGGTCGATTTTTTTCACCTTTTTCTTTTATCTATTGGGCTCCCTGTGGTAAATCAGGGTTTCGTGACGTACTGTGCTCCGTATATATATCAGCCGACTTTCACGTGAGGAAGAAGACTTCGACAGTACTGAACAATGGCTTCACAGAAGACAGGCGGTAAACTTTCTGGGAAAACAGTTCTTATAACTGCTGCTGCCCAAGGAATTGGTCATGCTTCTGCTATCAAGTGCGCAGAGGAAGGCGCTAAAGTCATCGCTACAGACATTAATGGAGAGAAACTCAAAGAGCTTGAAAAACACCCTGGAATCCAGACAAGTGTACTAGACGTGACTGATAACGAGGCGATTAAGAAGCTCGTTTCAAGCTTGGAGAGCATCGATGCTCTCTTTAATTGCGCTGGAATAGTCTTTGGAGGGAGTATTTTAGAGTGTACCGAGAAAGAATGGGACGTTACTTTTGATGTCAATGTCAAGTCGATGTTCAGGCTGACCAAAGAAGTCTTGCCCAAAATGTTGGAGAAAGGTGAGAGGCAATTATTTCTTATTTTGTATTTTAGACTGTAGGCTTCTTATTTCGAAAGTTTATACTTTAGCTTTTGCAGAGGCTACACTATGCAGTAATTTCAGATTTTTGTTTAATGTGTTATAAACCTAGTCTGGGCTCCCTGTGGTGGTTTTTTTTGGGGGGGGGTGTGTTTGGGGGTGGGGGTGTGTGTCGAGGGGGGTTGGGGGCTGGACTGTTGTGTGTCAACATATTTACTGATAACAAGCACAGTGTTTTAAAAAATCTAAAAAATCTAAAAATAGTCCATTTGCATGATGGTGTTATTTTACTACCCATACCGAAATACTTTGCAAATTTTCTTTCTTTATTCAAATTTGTATTTCCTCATGAGAATAGTAAGATAATTGGTGCTAATTAACTGAACAAAAGAAAGTGTGAGCTCTAGGGATTCTGGTAGTGGTAGTAAATGATGCCATAATGTAAATAGCCTATTCATAACTGCAAGTAAAAAGCCTTGAAAAAAGTAAATAATACATGATGGTATGATGAAAATGATTATTTTTACCATAATTGTGAAATTTCTTGTGCTCTGATTGGTCGATAGCCGTAGTAAGTAAGAGGACATACCGATAAATGATGAATCGCTCGCACATGAAGCCAACCCTCACTTGAACAATTTTTCTTTCAAACTTTTCTTAGTTTTTTGATCTTTTATTTGACTTTGTTATGGTAAAAAAAAAATTCTTATGGTTTAGTGTGGTATGTCTTCTTATATAATGTTAAGATATAACGTTAAAAAGTTGGTCAACATGTTATAAACCCACGAGGCGTATAGAGTGCAAACAATATATCTGTGAAATTACTAAATAGTACAAAATAGTGCTAATTAAACAATAGAAAACAATAGAAGTTGCACAAAATTGTACTATTTAGTATAACTAATGTTTCACGGATATATTGTTCGCACTCTAAGAGGACATACCAAGCTAAACCATGTTATACATGATGATGATGATAATGATGGACAATGTTGTATGAGGATGATTAGGTATGGCAATGATAGATGATGATGATGAATGATATGCAATGATGATGATAATGATGATAAATAAATAAATAAAATAAATAAAATAAAATAAATATGATTTAGCAGTGGCTCCTCTACAAAAGTAGCTGTTCGTCCAATTGGAATTTAGAAGTTGATTTTTACGGAGGGAGGAAAACCAGAGAACCCGGAGAAAAACCCTCGATGCACAGGAGAGAACCAACTAGAAACTCTACTCACATACAACACCGAGTTCAGCGGGACTCGAACTCGGGTCGCCTTGGTGAGAGGCGAGCTGATAATGAAAGATGATCATGAAAGATGATCATGGTTTTCCAGCTCTATCAAGGACAGTCAGTTCTTATAGGTTGAAGGTTTCATTTGGAATTGTGGACATTGCTGTTTTGTTCTTATCAAAAATTCTGCTTTTAACAGAGAAACTTTGGTTTCCTAAGGCTTACTTGGTTCAATAAATTGATTTTTAAGCTGACCAGTTGATAGAATTTGTCTTATTAATGGTATACCTTGTATTATAACTCTTTACACTATAGGTTCTGGTTCGATTATCAATATGTCCTCTGTTGCATCAAGTATCATGGGAGTCCCAAACAGGTTTAGTTATGGAGCCTCCAAAGCTGCAGTGATTGGATTCACCAAAGGAATAGCTGCTGACTTCATCACTAAGGGGATTCGCTGTAATGCTATTTGTCCTTGTACCATTTATACTCCTTCCTTACAAGCAAGGATTGATTCCACTCCTGACCCAAAGGCGGCCATGGAAGGCTTTATTTCTAGGCAAGCAATGGGAAGGCTTGGAAAACCTGAAGAAGTTGCATCTCTTGTTGTATTCTTAGCTTCAGATGATTCAAGCCTCTTCACTGGCCAAGATATGCGCATTGATGGTGGATGGATGTTAGCAAAATAACTCCTAATCTCTTGGTGATCTTGGTGATGCAGGCATCCCATATACAATGAACTTTATTTCCTAGAGTTCCAAAAAACTTTTAGAACTATAACTAACTATATGAAATTCATTCCTATTTTTTTTTTAATAATTAAAAACCGACGGTAAGCAAGTCTTTAAAAGGAATTAGAAAAATCTTCTTTGTAGAATGACATTTTATAAATAAAATAAACAGCTCATGGTGTTGGTTAAAATATACAGTATGAAGACAAGCTATGTGTTGCATTCAATGTTTTTGTAATAAAAAAAAAAGCACTCAACATTAACAGACATGGTCAACAGCAAAATAAATCATTTGTAAGAACTGGATGTCTTTTGACATGGGGGAGATTTTATTGAGTTATAACAGGGATGACAGAGCGTCTTTGAAAGTTGGAAGGAAGGGTGGGGGGGGTCTCAATTGTGCCACAGGCAACCCACTGTAAAAATGGTAAAAGTAAAATTTTGCTTCAGATGATGAACATGATGGTTTTTAAAAATACAGTAGCTCTACCAAAAAATATATTTCTTTTATAAGCCCCCGCCCCCTAACTCTGCCGTCCCTGTATAATTAAATGCAAGTCTACCCACCAAAATTTGACTGGAATTATAGAATTTATTTGGTACAATAAAGTGTTCTGCAGATAAAACCTCATCTTTGAAAAGTTTAAAAAAATACATTTTTGAAGATTGAATCGTGTTCCTTTCCTATCATTGCATTTAGAAATATTGCATGATGTACAAGGCCTTCACTTACAAAGGAAGGAAAACTGGCTGGCACAGGAGGCTGTAGGAAAGCTTTGTAAACAAGTATAAACTGTCTTCTGTACAAGCAATTCAGTAATGTTAATCATGTGTATGAATAAGCCTGATGCAGTCTAGTATCCTATGCTGACATTATAAGGATTGTTATTCAATGAAGGAGCATTGTACAACAACCCTAGGTATGTCCATATAGGAAGTTGGACCCAGCCACCTCCAACCATAATCATGACCACAGGAATCCCAATTTCCATTTTCACAATCACATCAGAAATAGGCCCTTTGCAGCTAATAATCACGTAACTGGAGAGCAAAAAAAATCCTATTTCATTAATTCAAGACGATTTTCATTAAATTTCAAAGCCTTGGGTAAAGAATTTTCCAAAATGCTGTTATACTCTCATAACACGCTTTTGATCTTAAGATCAAAAGCTTGTTATGAGAGTATAACAGCATTTTGAAAAAAAAGCTTTTTAGAGTTTGTTTGCATTCCAGTGAAGCCTTGCAAAGGGCCTATCCCCCTACTAAAAACAATCCCTAGAATTGCATATGGTTGAGGCTATACAAACTACTGCAAATCCAGCTTCTCAAGTGCTTCCTTCATCTTATCAAATCGATGTTCTACAGACCACAATTTGGGCAAAAACTGTGGATTCAAAGTCTCTAGAAAATGAACCCTCCACATCTTCTCAAACTCTAGTAACTTTTTCTGTTCTGTAACTTGCTTAATGACAACCTCTCCATGTGACTTGAAATTGACATTTTCTTTCAGGATTTCCATTATAGACGCATCTTTGATTAATTCTGGGGTGAGCTCTTCCATGTTGTAGTAATCCTTCAGAATTTGTTTGAGTTCCTGTTCTCTTTCTTTAGGGAGCTTGTCAGCAGCATACATCAGGGCTTTGCCTGCTGAGCGTACCTTCACTCTAACAGGGTCTTGAATGAACTTGGCAAGTTCTGAGAAAAGGAATTAAGTATTTTTATATTTCACCATTCAACCATTAATTTACTTCATGTAGAATCAATACTGAAAGTACTGGAGTCAGGTGCACTTTAACCTACCTTTATTCCCCAGAGGAGCATCATATTCCCTGGCCAGTTTTTGCTGCAGCTGCTCATCAAAAATTGAGGATAATCTATGACAATTTGGGCACATCAGGACAACATCATGAGAATGGTGATCCTTCATACAGTCTGGAAAGTACCTGCGATACTCATGGGGGACAATGTTCTTACGAAGATAGCTGTCACTTTTTCCACAAACGACACAGACATTATCCTTAAATGTCAAATAGTAGTTGTCATCTTTCAAAGGACGAGCAGAGGGTTCAAATTTAAGTCTCACTGTATAAGGATCTTCAGAAATCAATTCTCCTATAATGAAACAAAGGTATAAGAAAAGATATAGCAGCCTAATTATTATGAATAGTGTGTCAGATGCACTTTGGGCTTGGAGATTGAGAGTGTGAGCCTCTGGCCAGCAGAAGCATGGTGCCTCTCTCCACCTGAGTGTGTAAATACAAAACAGCAAATTGATGGAATTTTGATGCAAATGCATGGCTACCTTTCTTGATGGTGCAGGGAACCCTGAAGGGGACTATTATTGAGCTCTCTAATATAAAATTACCTATCTCTTTGTGTATATACCATTCAGCTTTCTTACGATCTAATATGCACAGCCTTGCCCCATCTGGTGCTACCAGCTGGCAATTAGTATACAAAGGGCTCTTTCTCTGTGTTTTTCCAGTTTTGTAAGGTTTTTTTGATCCTTTATTCAAGAATCCTTCGCTTTTAATAGATGGATTCTTCATGAATTTGTTCTTGAATCCTAAATCCACAATTCCTTTGCACAAAGATATAGCTCTCTGGTCAAATACAGAGTCTGATAGCATGTCAAATACACCAATAACATAACCTTTCTTTGGTTCCACTTCATACTTGTTTAATGATAGAGTCATTTTTGAACCTTCTCCTGAATCAAAACAAAGATTTTCAGTACAGCGAGTATTTTCTTTATTGTCATCATTCCTTCCTTGACTATCCATTAATGGTAGTTCTCTCCCCTTGTCATATCTTTTAAGCTTTGCTAGAGTTAAAAATATGTGCACAGCAACAATAGCATCATGAGCTGCATATTCTATTTGTCTGTCAGATAGACTGTCAGCTTCCCAGTTACTGCATCTGACTCTCCAGGATTTGTCCATCTGGACCCCAAGATATCTTTTACAAAGTGCCTCAAGCCCCATCTTTGCTGGTCTGCAGAGGACAATATGAAAAATAAAAAAGAGTTAACTTCTAACTAGTTATAGGATGAAATGGGAGTAAAAATAAATAAAATTAGAATTATATGTGAATAGCCATCTAATGGACAAACTCACCCCTTCATATTTTTGTCATCAGATTTTGATTGACAGCGCAGGATCACGTGCCTCAAATCCACACACCCACTAACATTTAACCCATAGGTTCCATTTAGTTTCTTAGCATCATCTTGTATACCAACACCAAATTTTAAGATATTTTTGTCTTCGAGAATCTCCTTCAAAGTTACAGGGAAGGACCCTCCCATCTTGCACAAACGAATCAAGAAGCAATCATTCATTGGTGTAGCAATCTGAAGCAAAGCAACGGGATGGGAAACAATTCCTTTCTGGCTGACCCATTCACAGTCCAGCCCTAGAAAATTAAATGGCAATGGGTAGTCATTCTTGTAGGCTTGAAGAATACGCTCACATTCATCGGCATCTTGAAGAACATACACTTGAGCGAACTTAGGCACTTTACGACGCCAGAAGCCTTTCATCTTTTGAGGAAAAATTGTGAAAAACCATCGAGAAACCTTGAATAAAGCCACTGTCATTACAGCAGTAATGACTGCAGCAAACCAGGGAGAGATTGTTCCATATATTTTTGCTAACTGCATCGGCAAAGAGTCACAAATTCACAGAAAATTGAATGAAAAGATAAATTAGACTGATTCAATCCGCCATTTTGAAAAGCAAGGTCCAAAAAAACACAGGAAGCCCACCCGCAATGATACGATAAATATTTTCATAAATTAGCAGCTTCGTCAAACATTTATAGAAGATATTTACATAAGAAAAACAAAAAGATTGAACTTTCAATCTTCCATTTTTAGGCCTAAGTTGTATCTCTATAAAATATTGCTAAGGGGTTACTGAAAAGCACAGGAACCCCAAACAAAGGATTTTGAAATAAAGCTGAAAGGAGACTGGATCTAGTTTATTACTGCACGTGTATTTTTCGAGATCAAACATGGTTGGTCCAAGTAAGTTGAACATTTCTCATTTTTTACCCTTTAATTTTTATCTGATGGCCTATATTTTGTACCCTAAACATCTAGAGAAGAAGAGTAAACGTGTGGAGGCGAGTCAGAAGTATAAAATCAAGAAAAAGGTGAGAAAAAAGCCCAAATTTGTACGTAAATCTGCCAAAAACTTGTCCTAAAATTATGAGGGACGTTTAGATTTCCCTACGATTATCCTTATTTTCCTTATAACTATAAGTACCACAACGAAGTATGTGAATAATACGTGTTTGTATAAACATAATGAATGTAAAACGCTTTGCTTTCCCATTCATTAGGTAGCAGAACATCACAGAAAATTACGAAAAGAAGCACGAAAAAGTGGTGTCTCAAAGAGTGAGTTGAATGAGCACTACTTTTCCCTGCTAGCAGAGTCTCCCGTGTAGACGAATCCTGGCTGAGAAAATGGGAGACTCTGCCGGTCGAGGCCGTTTTCTTTGATATAGCTGGGTTTCAATCAGCTGATAAAAGTCTTTGAATCTCATTATTTGCTCCAAATGGTGGTCAAACACTGACCACCATGTGCTGTCAACCAGAAAGAATTCTATTGAAAACTTGTGATTCAGCTGATGAACATTCCGCATGAGACAGGAAATGACGTCAAGTGAAACCCAGTTATACTGCCGTCCACAATCATGGACGAACCAAACAGGGTTTTAAACCGGTTTTAACTGGAAATAGGCAATAGGCATGAGCAAATGTAGAATTCGAACACCGCTTAACATTTTTTGAGTCCACGGTACTTATTATGACAGGGTTGCTAAGTTACCAAATGCATGCGCAACAAAGAAAACGGCCTGGACCAGCAGTCTCCCATTTTCTCTGCCAGGATTCTCCTAAAATTTGAATTCTCGGATTTACTGGTCACACGTGGCAAAAATTTGCTGTAATTGTATCCATTGTTATCGAAGGTGCCTTCCCCAATTCACAAACGCCTGATACACACACACTACAAACTAGCTGTAATACTCTTCTCCATTCCAATTATTAAAACAAGCTTGTAGTCATGGATGCTTACTCATATAAGGGTCTCAAAACTGAATGCTACTATTGTGCCTGATTTCAGAACGAAAGAAGGATCCAGGGATTCCCAACCTGTATCCATTCAAGGACCAACTTTTACGGCAAATGGAAGAAAAGAAACTCAAGGTAGAATATTCATTATATGATATATATGACTCACTAATACTACATCATTGTAGTTCAATAATAGTTACAGGGGCCTGTGTGCTCAGCCTCTGTGCAGGGGCCGGGGAGGGGAGAGGGTCCAAGTTTCACCATAATGGAAAAAAATGTGATCTATACATGTATCACTTATTGATATGGGACCACTAACTATTTAGGGGGCAGTCATTATTCACAGGGGGTGGCTGGTGCAATAGAGGGGGGCAACTTTTTTATGCTCCACAAATGACAGGGGTAAGAGAGACAAAGGACACTTAAGGGGGGGGGGGGGTCACAAAAATTTGTGCAAGTGAAAATCAAAATGCACCAGCTCCCCTTCCTCTCCCTGTAAATTATGACTGATCCCTTTCACTTGCTATATTACTTCACTTTAAAGGATGAGGAAATAAAAAGAAAACATAAGGAAAAGAGACTGAGGGAGATGAACAAAAAACGAAATCTTTTCAATCTGCAAGAAGATGCCTTAAAGAGAACAAAGGAATTTGAAAAGAAGGTATTTGAACTTATGGTTTAATTTCCAGATTTATCATATTTTCCAGTGAACTTGCTAAGTTTGTTTTGTGTTAACAATTGGTTTGATCTCCTCTTATCTTTACAGAAAGCGTTAAAAGAAGGCTTAAAGGATAAGAAATATGCTATGGGAGCAAGAGCTGGTAAGAGAGTACTGTTAATTGCTTTCTCTGGATTCCTTTGAAAATGAATAAATGGACTGTATTCCAAAGAATAAACCGGCTAGTTTAAGAGACCAACCAAGCACCTCTTTGGTTCTAAAATTTTTTTAAAGTTATTCTCCTGTAACTTCAAATCATTTTGGCATCCTTGAACAAGTCTGTGTTTGAAGTGTATTTTTAGCTTGTCTGACATAGCGCAGTAACTAGGGAGGTAGAACAATGACTTCAGGATGAGTGTATTGTATTTTATAGCGAGTATGCTTCTTCCCCAGAAACATCATTGAAGGCTTATTACAAAGAATTTAAGAAGGTTGTAGATGCAGCAGATGTGATATTGGAAGTACTAGATGCTAGAGATCCTATTGGCTGCAGATGCCCACAGGTTAGCACCAAATGAAAAGATATGGATGTAATGCATTATAATGATATAGCGTTTTTTATATTTTCTGTTAGGTTGAGCAAGCTATCTTGGCGTCTGGTAGCAAGAAGAAACTTGTCCTTGTATTAAATAAAATTGGTAAGATGCATTTCTGAGTTTATTTATCAGTGAGGGCTTAAAATGTCTGGCTAGAATTAGAACTTGTCTGGTCAAATCTTTGCCCTGCTGGTCATTTTAACCAGTAACGTTAAGCCAGAAACAAGGTATGACTGTGCTAAAACTACACTGTAACTTGGCTGGTGATTATGACCGACGACTGACTGACCGTTATTTTAAGTCCTGGTTATCTTCATAAATGAATCTGTTACTTCCGAACTGCAAAAAAAAATTTCTTGATGTGCAAATTTAGGTATGTTTTTTGTTTCATTAGATCTTGTGCCAAAAGATGTAGCTGAGAAGTGGCTAAAATACCTGAGGAATGAATTCCCTGCTGTTATTTTCAAATCTTCAACACAAACACAGAAGCAGAACTTGGTAGGTGCTTCACTTTGAATGAATGAATGAATAAAGATAGGTATACAAGAGTAAGAAATGAATAAATAAAATGTCAGATAAAATTACTGTGCTTCCCATTCACACGCATGAAATCATACAATTTTCCGTCATGACAAAATAGAGTTTTCATGGACATCAACCATGACATCCAAAAACAAAGATTTCAAGGGCACATGCCTAAGGAATGTCATGGAAACGCCTTGATTGACTTCCGCTAAAACCTACTTTGTAGCGACGGCAAATTGTAGGATTTTGCACATGTAATTGGGAAGTGCTTTAATAGTAAACAAGTGAATGGATGAATGAGTGAAAGGATGGATGAACGAATGGTTGAGTGAATGAATGAATCAATCAATCAATCAACAAATAATCATGAGTTAATGAGTGAATGGATGAATAAGCAAATGAACAAGAGAATGAATGAATGAACAAAGGAATGAATATTTGCATTCTCTGTATTGTTACAGAGTCACAGCAAGATTCCAGTTGCACTAGCCAATAAAGATATACTATCATCAAGTACTTGTGTCGGAGCAGACACTCTGTTAAAACTATTGGGAAATTACTGTCGTAATAAGGATATCAAGACTGCCATTACTGTCGGAGTAGTAGGTAGGAAAATGTTAACGTTGCTTATTAGTAAATAGACAGATGGTCATGTGCTTTCAATACTTATAAATGTGTTATGGTAGCAATATTGCATACAAAAACCAGTACTTGGAAATCAAAGGTGCCATATATAGTAGTGGTACACTCACCTCTCACCTCTGGAGTCTTGGGTTCAATTCCTGGACTCAGTAATCATGAGTAGAGTTTGTTAGGTCTCTCCCTTGATTTGAAAGTTTTTTCTCTGGGTTCTGCGGTTTCCTGGTTTTCCATCCTCTGCAAAACATAACTAGCTAAATTTCATGTCAATCTGTGAGTTAGCCATACCCTGACTTTGATCAGCCCAGCGGTTGTTTCAGGGCTCAATCTGTGAGTAAGCCATACCCTGACATTGAGCAGCCCAGAGGATGATTGAGGGTATATATCGATAGATTTGAAGTTCTTACAATTTCCATTTATTTGTCTTGATTGTTTGTCCATTTAGGATTTCCCAATGTAGGTAAAAGTAGTATTATAAACAGTCTAAAGAGAAGTAGAGCTTGTACTGTTGGAAACACACCAGGAGTTACTAAGTAAGTAAGACACATCTTTTTTTCCATCCTGTTATCAAGTTGCAAAATCACTGCAAGATTTTTAATTCTTAATCTTGTAATTTTAGATCCATGCAGGAAATACAGTTAGACAAAATCACTGCAAGATTTTTAATTCTTAATCTTGTAATTTTAGATCCATGCAGGAAATACAGTTAGACAAACACATCAAGTTACTAGACAGTCCCGGGATAGTTATGGACACAGGGAACTCAGATGCTGCAGTCATACTGAAGAACTGTGTTAAGGTATGTCACACTCCAGTATAATCCCTCCATTACATGTAACTGTGGGTATGTGAGCAATTCCATTCTAGCAGCTGAGCGCAGATGGATTAACCATGGTTAACCATTGTGGCCAAGCAAGCTTTTGATGCTCCGCTCCTAAGATGGTGCTGTTATATGGTCTATATGGAAGCATGCTAACTTTAATTTTTCTTTTCACATGAAGATAGAGAACATAGATGATCCTATTCCTCCTGTAGAAGCCATCTTGAAAAGATGCAACAAACAACAGGTAAACATACAGTACAAGCATTGATAATAAATAATAATGATAATAACTGGATTTATCTAGAGAGGGTGACGTGACAGTTGCAACTTAGCACTGGAAAGCTGAATTTATGATATCCCTATGAAACTCTTCCACCGGCCACTGAATGAATATGTATACATACTGTAAATGGCAAGACTGGTACCTTTAAATCTAATTTTTATTATTTTCAGGTAATGGAGAAATACTCTGTTCCAGATTACAGAAATACCAATGAGTTCTTAACTCATCTTGGTAAACGTCTAGGAAAACTTAAGAAAGGTAAACTACCTGCTCTCTGACAGTGACATTTGATTGTCCCATGAACCTAGTTGCATGGATGTGCATGATCTATTATAATTCTGTCACTTACTGTGTTACTTAGAAATAGTACAGAATAAATCTTGAATTGTTCTGTTGCCTTGATGTATTTCCAGGAGGAATACCTGATATTGTTGCTGCTGGAAAAACTGTTTTACGTGACTGGAACAGGTATAATAATATATCATAACTTAGGGCTAGGACTCCAAAATCGGTTTAATTACCCTACTACTGTAGGGGATCAGTAGGGTGTTAGTAGAGTATCAGTTAAGGTGTCAGTAAAGTGTCAGTAGTGTATCGATAGGGTATTAGTAAGGTGTCTGTTGGGTATCAGTAGGGTGTCAGTAGGTATAGTAGGATGTTGATAGGTATCAGTAGGTTGGTGATAGGGTATTAGTAGGTTGGTGGAAGGGTACATCAGTAGGTTGGTGGTAGGGTATCAGTAGAGTGTCAGAAGGTGTCAGTAGAGTGCCAGTAGGGTGTCGATAGGGTATCAATAGGGTGTCGGTAGGGTACTAGTTGGTTGTCAGTTGTAGAGTGTTGGTAGGACATCAGTAGGAGTGTTTGTAGTGTGTTAGTAAGATGTTGGTAAGGTGTCAGTAGGTTGGTGGTAGGGTGTCAGTAGGTTGGTGGTAGGGTGTCAGTAGGTTGATGGTAGGGTGTCAGTAGGTTGATGGTAGGGTGTCAGTAGGTTGGTGGTAGGGTGTCAGTAGGTTGGTGGTAGGGTATCAGTAGGTTGGTGGTAGGGTGTCAGTAGGATGTTGACCAGTAAGGTGTCAGAAGGGTTTCAGCAAGATCTGTAGTTCATTGGTAGATGCTGTTAACATTCTTTTTTACCATTTATTACTATTACCAACTAATTTAAATCAAGAGTATGATTATAGAGTTTGTATATTTTTTGTTTCAGTGGTAAGATCCTGTTCTACACCCATCCACCAGAGACGCACACCATGCCAACTCATGTCTCAGCTAAAATTGTTTCTGAATGGAGCAAAGAATTTGACCTGGTAGGTAGAATAAAATTTGTATAATAATGTAATACACCTCAAAAAATGAAATCTCACTTTCACCTTTAAAAAAACTTTAAATTTTATTGATACCCTGAAACAACCTGTTGGCTGATCAAAGTAAAAGCATGGCTAATTACTTGAAGATCAAAGGAATTTAGCATGTTAGATTTTGTGGAAGGATGAAAACTTAAAATTCCAGAGAAAAACCCTTAAATCAAGGGATCAACCCAACAAACAAACTCTACTCACATGTGATGCCAAGTCCAGGAATCAAACCTGAGACCACAGAGGTGAGAGGCAGGTGCACATCAATCCCTTTGCTACCTTTGATTCCCACTTCACAACTATCAGCTGAATTTTCATAACTCATGCATAGTAATTCCAGTAAATTTTTGGAGTCAGTAATCTCTGCTGCTTTAGATTAAATGAAACTTTCATTTCCACTCCAATATTAGGCATCTCTACAGAAAGATGAGGAAAATGAACTCAAAGGTAGGTTTTTATTTTAATTATCAAATTTCTTTAGTTGCTGTTTCACAGCATTTCCATTGGATCAGTTGATTATTGATGACTGTTTTTAGCCGTAATCCAATCTGTTGTGTGGCTGCACTCTCTGCCATTATTTTTCATTTAATTTAGCCTGTATTATTGACTTTGATCCATACAGGTGCAGGAATGGACAGTCCAATGGATGATGCAATGGTCCTACAGCCAAGTGGTCCCACGGATGCTGTAACAATGGATGACAATGAAATGGTAACTGTTACAGAAGATAATCTTGCTTCTTGAAATCAGAAATTCCTAGTATATATAATGAGCATTTAATTCTGCTTTCAATTAAAAAAATAGTCTGTCATGACATTCAGTGAACTTGAAATGATAAATATATTGTCTATGGAAAAACCTACAGATAATACAATTATCATGTCAAGTTCACATGCTGGGGATTGGTTGAATGTTCTCAGCCAATCAGGGGCAACATAGTGTAAACAAAGTGTAAACTCTCTGACATTGTTCTCATTTGTATTGTTGTATTTAGGATGATGATGATGAATTTGAAAGTGATGATGATGATGATGATGAATCGGATGAAGAGGAGTCAGAAGAAGAAGAAGAAATGGAAGAAAGTGATGATTCAGAAGTAAGTTATTAAAACTTTTACAGTCAACTAGAGATTACAAAGTTTTCTGAGTATATAGATTTATCACCTGCTCTTGGGAAAGGTATTGCATGGGTACGATTCCCACCTTGAGGACTCAAAAATTTTTCCAAGAATATTTGCTTGATGAAACAAAAATTGACATCTTTACTCTTGACTTATTTGTGCATTACCAGGAAGAGGAGGAAGAAGATATGACTGTACTTTTATCAAACACAAAACCTTCACGGAAATCCGTTAAAGAAAAAGTCGAACCAGCCATGAGTAATAATGAACAGAATGAGTTCAACCAACAAGTAAACAAGAACAAGAAAAAGGTACTAAAAATTCATTTGTTTTCTGTGTAATATGTTGATAATTTGGTGGTAAATAGATCAACAAGTAAAGTATTCTTTAAAAAAATCATTGTTTTTGCTTCCAGGAATTTAAACGGCAGCAGAAAGATAAAAGAAAACGTAAGTAGAAGTCACTGATCAAAGTACAGGGGTAAAAATAACGGCCAGTCATCGGACAATGTCTGGCTAGAATTGATGATTGCCCGGTTGAATCTTTGCCTTGCCAGTCATTTTGACCAGTAAAGTTGAGCCAGAAATAGGGTATGACTCAGCTAAAACCAGTTTGTCCAGTCATCATGAACGGTGACTAAATTAGCTGTTATTTTTATCCCTGAAGTGAATCAAGGGTCTGGCAGTAGTAGTCATTCACTTCTCTCCTCAGTGCATACGATGTTTCAGAGTAAAATTTACTGTGTGGACACACTAACCGGGACCACTTGAATAAAACTGACCAATCAGATAACAGTAAACTAGACAAAGATTGAACTGATAAGAGTGTTAGCCAATCAGATTATCACATTGTCACGCTCTTTTTATATTAATGTGCTATCTGATTGGCCGATTAAAAATATTGAATTAAATATCACGATATGATTGCCTGGTCTATGACACTAGTTTATCAAAGTGGTCCCAGTTGGAGTATCGGCACAGTAAGGTTTCATGGCATGTTTGATAAAAATTCATCTTCCCATAATTTTACTAACAATCATATTTTTCTCTCTCCAGAATCTAATCAGACAGTTTCAATAAAAGATGTTGATGATGATATGTATTCCTTTGATCAAGACTTTGCATGATCACTCAAAACTATTCAACTGAAAATGAAATCAAAAATTTTAAATAATTTTTACTTTGCATAACGACCTTGCCTAGTAGAGATCCATTACTGACAGTGTATATGGAGAAAACTCTGAACTACATTTTAACAAACTGTAAAATGTTAGGAAAAATAAAGTTCAATTCATTGGTCTTGATTTTGTTTTCATAATTTGTCAGTCAGTTGGCTTTGTAATATTTTAATCTGCCAGTGAAGTCAAAAATACTGATATTATTTGTAGCACTAGAGCGGATTTTGTATGACTGTGAAAAGCTCACAGTACAGGAAAGCTCACACTATGAAACAGTCGCAACAAAATTTTAAAGTAAGCCAATCAAAAATTGTAGAAAACATCAGGTTCACGCCAAGGCATGCAAACAGCACTGAACTTTTCACAGTCATATGAAATCTGCTCTAAGGAAGAGGTCATGTAGTTTAGAGAACATAAAACAATGGTTTACAATTTATTGATGTTTTATTTACTCCCAATGAGAAATGCTCTACAGTATACATACATTATTATACAAATTTTCAAAATACAGGCATCTAAATACCTTGGGTGCTGGAGATTCATTTTCAATCTCATGCTGTTTGCTTTCATATCAGGAAAAATGCAGATCCTATTCAGACTTCTTTAGGTTCTTCATGCTGCATGAAGACCGTCGTGGTTGCATGTGTAATAATCCTAAAGAAGTCTGCCTAGAGGCTACAAAAATGAGGCAGGAAAAACTTACAGTATAGCGATACTTCATGTTTAATAAGTCAGAATAGCATAACAGGGCTCGAAATAGAAAAGATAAATGGCCAGACAGTTTCTTATTTTCGGCAGGATAAATAATTTTGGAGCAAAATTTCCCTGCTATTTTATTTTCCATTTTGCAGTTCAAAATTGTTTTAGCCTGACAGTAGTAAAACTTGACCTGCATTTTGGCCATTGGCAGGCCCCTATTTCGAGCCCTGCATAATTTGTGATGTTAATATGCCAACCATTTTCACAAAAGCTCTTCACAAATTGCTTTGTTTTACCAGCCAATCCATCTCTGGTTGGCACATGAATGACGAAGGCTTGCACGACATGAAGTATCGCTATAAACCAACAGCAAGAGAGTAAAAGATGACTTTACAAAACCCAGGGTAGGATCTTCTCTGATGATGACGTCCAATCTACTGTAGCTAGATTTTGTGAATTATTAGTCAGATCATAATATATCTTGGAAAACCTTTCAAAATCTTGTGATAGTTTTTATATCTTTAAACAGTGAGCAACACTGAACAAATCCAAAGTAATGTTAGCATTACAGAATGATGACAAAATTATTGCATGTTATTGAAGAATTCAAGCAATACAGGCCAGATGAACATTGACACTAGTTATACAATGGTTTTGAATGGCATACCATGGGATATTCCAGGAGTCACTTAGAAAATACAATTGACAAGTGGAATATTCCATGCTGTGCCACAACAAAGCATTGTACAATGATTTTATCCACCACCATTGAAAATACCTGCTGTAGTCATTTAGTCAAGAAATTCAAAACTGCAATGTCTAATGGGAAGAAATGGTGGAATACTGCTGCATATACAACACTTTTTCTGCATTTTGATTGGCTGTATTTTCAGTGGTGTGGAATAAAACAGTATTATAACACTTCCAACAATGGCTGGAATAGCAACATACATAGCTTTTATCATCTGCATTGCACCACCAGACTGACTAACAATAGACTGGTTGTCATGTAATATGTCTCTAATATCTCACACTAACAGTCCCTTTCACAGTTCTCTGTGCCATCTTGAAAGGTAGCCGTGCCTTTGCATTGAAGCAAGAAGAACAGTGAGCTTGCAATGATAGAGACCTTTTTTGACACCTTGAACAATTAATATTCACATTGCAAGCTCTCCGTTCGTCTTGCTTCAATGCAAAGGCATGGCAACCTTTCAAGATGGTGCAGGGAACTGTGAAAGGGATTATTGCATACAAGTTTAACTCTGGATAAAAATCTGGTTACAACCTATGTACAAGTGTATCCTAACCGAACCATCCTAACCTGATCATGTGTTCCAGGTCTATAGGTCTATGATGCATGTATAGTATGACAAATAATCCAATCATGAATGGATAATTATTTACTTTTCTAAGAATATGGCAGCTATAGTCTTGATAATTATTCCATCATATAATGTGTAATTCCAAAAAAATATCCATACATGTACCTCTTCTTTGACCCCCTAAAGGAGGGAATTGGGAGGACTAGCTGCTGAATTGATTCCAAAATGTTGTAACTTCTCAACCATTACTAACCATTAAACAAAGGAATAATACTCAAGGGAATCACAGCTGATTAAATTCCCTCCATGTTTGTATTGATATTTCCTGGAATCACACATTAAATTACCAATACCATCAACAATGATTGATTCATAAATTTAAGCAGCGGCTAAGAATTAAATATTTGCAAAAATGCTGCACTCCTACAAATTAATACTGGCCAAATGAATTTTACTTTCTATATTATTAAATTTCCTCTTTTCTATTCACTATAATTAATTTTCCTTTCATAATAACAGACTTTTTGCAGGAAATTATTTTCATAATTGGAAGTTTGGTAGCATAGAAACAATGAAGCATTAACATAGTTACAATATATTGTTGTCGAGCAATGATCCTAGTTATACTCTTCACTGTGTTGCACTACAAGATGGTCACTGTATGTCAGAATGATTACTGTAAAAAAGCAGTCAAGTTTTGAGAGCAAATTTCTAGTTCTATAAAAGCAAGGAATGTATAGACCTGACAAACAATGTGTCTATGACTCCTGCATTGGTTCAGCAACATCCATAGCCTGCGGTCTTGAGGTACTTTGAAAATCCATGATTTCATTGAACACCAATCCTACAAAAAAAAAACACACACACAGACAAATAGGTGAGACTAAAATAATAAACTATAATATGGTACTGTATATTACTGCGATTCTCAATATTCTGCGAACTCAGACATTTCAACAGCTTGTTGTGAAATTGAATGTTTCACTGCTGTCAATCAAAACTAATCAGTTTGTACCTTTTACATTTTTGATTGGCGGCAGTGAAAAACCTAATTCCAATATGCAACTCGCAACTACTGAGTTCGCAGAATATTGAGAATTGCAGTATTAATTTGAGAGATTTTATCTGTGAAATAGATGTTGTTCAAAGATTAGTCACAACAGATTAGATACATACTTCTCCATTCCTCCACTGAAAGGTCTCTTGCTTCAAAGGACTCGTCAAAAGGTTCACAGATTGGCTATGATGGAGAAAATATTAGTTTCATTAGTACTATAGAAAAGAAAAAAAATTATATGGCTCAACTCCAAGGGAGAGTCACATGATCTACATAAGGCTATAACTATAGTAACAGCGAGCACAGTAACTCATAACAGCAGTTGTTTCATATGAAAAAGAAACTGTTGGTTAGTAGGGAAGTACAAGGTCCAGACAAGGCTAGTATACAGTTGAGACAAGTAAACTCAAACATATCTTTTTCATAAATTGAAGATAAGATGGGTATTTCCCATTACTATTCACTACCTACCTCATCATTAGGATCAGCAAAGTTGCTGAGGTAAGGATGACTGAGGGCTTGTTCGGCAGTTATTCTGTCATCAGCATCAAGGTTTAACATCTGCTCTAGCAGATCAACAGCTGTTGAAGCAAAATATGCATATCTCTGTTTATCAAATGTTCTACAGACTGCTTGATTCAATCTGAATTTACCTTGTGGGTTAGCGCCAATGAAATATTCTGTAAATGGTGTCTTCTTGTAGTTTGGCATTTGAGCAATGTATGTTCTGGCCTGTAAAATAAAAAAATCTCAATTAATTGAAAGCAAATAAGTAGATAAGCAAAATAAATCTGATCTAGTTTTATGCAAAAGGCTCCCAATAGATTGCATACAATCTGTACTGAGTGGAGTAACTTATTGTTTTGGTTCTCTCCTGTGCTTCGAGGGTTCTAAATTCCAACTGGAATTTCAGTGGATGAATACTACTCTGTAGAGATGCCACTGCTAAATCCCATTCATATACTGTATCTAACAGCCCCCCCCCCCCCCGAAATCTGGATCTACCTATGTAACCAGCAAGGTCTAAGTCTATATATACTTACTGATTCACTGACTATCTTCTGCAAGAAGTCTGCAGATGGTTTCCCAACAAGTTTCATAATTTTTGTCAGTTGGTCAATATGTGAGGCATAGTTAAGAAATCAATGATCTAAATAAATCATATTGAATTATTATGGTCAGACAATTAAATAATTATACAGTAGTTGTAAATATTTCATGAGCAATCAATATGTTCTTTCAAAGGATATGATCATTGCCTGGGAATAATGTTTTTGCTGTAAGAAGTTCTGCCATGATACAGCCAACAGACCAGATGTCAACTAACATGTCAAACAAACAAAATAAACAAAATATGTTATACTGTATGTTACCAAATACATACACGACAAATAGAAGAATGCTTTCTTCTGGTTCCAAAAAAGTCCACAATATTTATGTACTACGTTTCCTACTGAAGCAGCTCTATTTATTCTAGACTTCTGCAAAGTCCTTTGTCGCAGGCTGAATAAAGTAACTGAGCCCAGCCCAACCAGGATCACACATGCTGGACGAAGGACTTTTCCAACTTGTTTCCTGCCTATTTTAGTGACCCCATAATGGGTTGCTGAATTATGCTTGCACTCTTCGCCAATGTACGGAAATTTAGCACATGGTATAGAAATACATGCCATTATTGGCAAGAAAAGCAAATATAAATCCAGCAAGAGAAACAAGTCGACCTCTTGTGACTTCTACGTTTGCTTCTTTTATTTTTCACTACCTTCGCTTGTGACTCTGTGAATGTCAGAGAACGGATTGGAGTAAGTCTATACATCCTATCACAACAACTAACCAGTTTGATTATAATGCATCCAGTTAAGCATGATTTCTGGGGCCCTGTACCACCGTGTGGCAACATATCCAGTCATCTCATTATCTGTCATTCTGGCCAAACCAAAGTCTAATATCTATAAGAAAAAGGGCACATATAAAATTAATCCAAAAGAGTTGATCAATACTGGAAGGAGGAATAACAGATAGCATTATTAGGGTATCAAAGGTGGTGTAGTGGCAGTGGTAGTGCTTTCGCTTCCCCTCTGGGTTCTCAGGTTCAATTCCTAGACTTGACATATGTAGGTAGAGTTTGTTGGGTCATTCTTTGATTCAAGGGTTTTTCTCTGGGTTCTCCAGTTTTCCTCCCTCCAGAATATCTAACACACTAAATTCCAAATTAATGTGTGAGTTAGACTTGCCCTGACTTTGATCAGCCCAGAGGATGTTTCAGGGATCAATAAATGATTGAAGAGTGTTGAGATGTGAATAAATATGGGTTATAATTATTGAAAATATTGAACATATACTGTGGGAAGTGTGGGTTCAATCCCAATTCAATTAATAACTGCTTCTGCTTACTTTTAACTCGCAGTCTTCATTCACAGCAATATTACTTGGCTTTAAATCCTGGGAAGAAATAATACATTTCAGATGCAAGTACTGAATTGTCAAGATAAAATGTTTGAGAAATTAAATTTAGAGCAACCACAAAAGTAATAAACAAACAAAATGACAGAGAGGGTATCAATAATGTCAGACTAATGACAACCACTTACCCTGTGAATAACTCCTGCTGAGTGTATGTACTGAAATAAAAAAGAAAGGTACATATTTGATTTACATATTTGTGCAATGACTGATTCATGGATGGATGGAAAGATGCATGAATGAATGGATGGATAGATGGAGGGGATGGAAGGGGAAGGGTTTTATTAACACTCATCTTTAATATACCAGTGTACATTTTTATCCTTATCATTGCCGATGAGTTTAAAGGGCAAAATAATTTTGTTCTAATAAAATTTGTGTTGTGTAACTATAGATCAATTTTCATTACCTTTAGACCTCTGAGAATTTGGTAAACAAGAAACTGGACATGTTCATCTGTCAGCTTTTGAAATCTTAGAATACTGTTAAGGTCTGCTCCCATAAGCTCTGTAACCATATATCTAAAACCATGAAAACAGATCATGGATTACCTGTAGCACTGTCATTAAAACGTTTAAAGATAACAATGCTTTAACAACTGCAATATTAACTTACACATCTTGAAAATGTTCATATATTGAAGAAGTTGTAAAAACATCAAGAAGGCTGATAACCTGATATAAAAATGATACAGTCAGCACATGCAAACTAAGTCCTGATGTTGATCAACCCTTTTAAAATTTAGAATTTATTAAATTTTACCACTTGCAGATGGGCAGAAAGCCTAAAAGGTCTATAACCTAATTAAAAGGCAATTCATTGATTGAATAATAATTAAGAAGTTGCTTTTTGTGGATAGAGATAAAACTGTAAAACCCAGAGAAAAAACCCTCAAAGCACTTAGAGAAAAGCCTCAAACACATGGTCATACCACACAAAGCCTGGTGCAACTTGAATCCAGGTCACATTGGTGAGAGGCGAGCACCCTCACCACTATGCCATCCATGCTTTTAAAATCATCAATACTCGTAAAATTTGAAGCCATTTTGTTTACTTCCTACCCTACTCCCTATCTACAGTTCCTCTGTCTCATAACACAGGAAGCCCAATAGATAGATTACTAGGTCCAAGCCACACAAATATAAAATTGACCCTACTCACTAGTGTGCTCTAACTATTATCAGGGTCTGTGCAGGCTTCTTGTGAAGACATTCAAGGACATTTCAAGGAGTATTCAAGGACCAAAATGAAAATTTTCAAGGACCACATAACGATGGGTGCGATCGGGATTACAAACTTTTAGATGGGGAAAACAGGCGTTTTGGGTTACAAAAACCTTTCTAAATATTTTTCAAGGAGTATTTACGATTTTCAAGGAATTTTTTCTTTTTTCAAGGAGTTTCAAGTGCTCTTGATATGAGTTTTCAAATTCCAGCACTTTTCAAGGAGTTCAAGGACCTGCACGAACCCTGTATTATAGTACCATGATAGATTAATATTAATAATATATGATTGGTTCCATCATGTTTACTAACGTTTTCATGGTTCATGTGTCGTAGTAGTTTCAGTTCCCGGAATGTCCTTTTAGCATGCATTGGTGACTGGAATGGTCTTGAAAGCTTCTTAATAGCAACTGATCTTGGCATACTATCATCACTATCACCCCCATTGTTCGATATATCGGCTGAACTGTAAAAGTATTGCAACAATGATATGCATTAACTAGTGTTCCAGGGATCTAAGATCCTGTCAGGAGAAGAAAACTCTTTTGTTTTGACCTCCAGATAGGAGGTCAAAATTAGTTTCAGCTTGGTCATACCCTGTTTACGTCTCAATGTTACTGGTCAAATTGACTGGTCAATAGAATTTATTATATGAAATAGAGTGTGATATTGAGTGACATCAAAATGATAAGATTGATATCCCCACTCCCACCAGTGGGAATAAGATTTTTATCTACACTGGTGGTGTCAAATTTCGACCAAAGTCAAATTCTCCATTCTTTTTTATTGAAGATTTCATATAATAAACAGAACATTACATGGCCACTTGGAGATACAAATTTTATCTTCTTGTGCTGATATTATCTCTCACTCGTTCGCTGTGCTCACTTGTGAGAGATAATATAAACACTCGAAGATAAGATTCGTATCTCCGCGCGACCATGTAATATCCTATGTGCAGTTCAATGCATCATGATCTTGGTGTGTGCACTGGGGTGATATGTGACATACTGTAGAATAGTGAGATTGCTAGGGTTCAGTAATGCTAAACTACCTGAACTAAACAATTATAATTTTCGATGACAGCAAATCTAAATCGCATTCCATTGCTAACAATCTTCAATAATCAATCACCACGCTCATTTAAATTACTGAACAAGCAGTTTCGAAAGTGATATTTGAAAAAAAATACAGTACGGGGACAGTATTATCTGCATGTACACGTCTACTGCCCCGATGATTAAAGGTTTACAGCACGAACTGACAAATAAATACGAATTAAAACTTAACACACAAAAACATATCTTACTTTAACTGCTCAGCTAGTAAAACTTCATTGGAGTCAAAAGTGAAAGGCGCCATGAAAACTTTCAAAGAAGCTTTAAGTCCAATGCAAGGTGCTTAAAATTTATTAAAACCAATTTGTCAATGATAAAAATGATGGCCAATATAGATAGAGATATCTATTAAAAAAGCTTTAACATTGACTCCAAGGAAGCTGTAAGATATGCCATCTAGGAAATTGAAGAAAGAACGTTTCTTTTAGGGGTTTTGTTAGAGATTTTTTAGTTAACTTACCAAACTTGACCATAAGCACCAGTTCCGATAGGACTCAAATTTTGATATTTTTCCGGAACTTCCCAGACCGTTTTATTTAATTCTGTGCGATAAAAACCTTGTGGAAGTTCTGCCATTTGTGTGTCTGCAGCTGGAGTAGGAAGAGCAGTAAGTTTTAGGTAGGAAAAGGCTGTAAATGTGGGGTTATTATTAGAACATTGCTTCCTGTGTTGGAGCTAGATGAGTTGAAGGGAAGTGCGCGTGTCAAGGGAAAAATCCCTCCTCTCCGCGCATTCAGCTGATGGTGCCTTCCAAAGAAACCTAAAAAAGGACCTCAAAAAAAGACAAATTGAAAACTTTTACCTCTATAATTATGCTTTATGATGGCCTAGAAAATTCATGAGAACTGCCATTTTCTTTATTCATGGTGGAGGAAAACTAAGATTACGGTTTATATTGTTTGGGACATTATGGGTCAGGGAGGTATCTGGTGCAGGAGAATAATGCCCAAAGCCTCAAAGCCTTACACAAAAATACCTTTAAAATGTGTTAAAAGTGAAATTAAATCTTAACAGACTGTCTTTGTTCTTATTATAGGCAGATAAACTAGCTAAGAAAATCATTAACAAAAATTTTATTTTACAGGGACGTCTTTGATATGAAGTCAAAAATTTGAGGGCCAAGATGTTCTCCATGGAGGCTTGCTAGGAATGCTGGGTAGAATTCAACATGGCGGACGAAGATGAAGAACACGGAGAAAACTTTAAGAGCTCGTCTAGGGAGTATAAAAAACCCCTAGAATTGTTTGAGGAAAAGAAAATTGTAAGAATATGTGCTCCGATGGTTAGATATTCAAAGTAAGTTTCAAAAATACATAATTTTGTTAAGTGCGCTCTGCTTTGCTGCTTTGCGCGGTATCCGGAATTTTCGATCCAGTGATGATTCGATCCAGGATTCTTCCATTCTTGGCATATTATGGCGATTATTTCCAGAATATCTGAATATCGATATAAAATAACGAAAATAACAAGACTTACAGAAATAATGTAGGTATGATTGTTTTAAATATCAGTATACTTTGCGGAACTGCAAGTAGGATAGAACATCATGTTAAATGTTTTGATTTTTATTGCCTGAGAAATCGATATCTCGAATATTCACGATCCTTCATAAAAGTCACATTTATTTTCCTTTCAAATCATGTTTTTTTTTAAATACATACATACATACATACATACAGGGTCGGGTTCTTATATTATATTATGTATTAATATTCAATATCATTTTAGTGCTCAACATCATTTCCGTATATATTTATACATATATATATTTCTCCAATTATATTATCTGTCCATATAATTATTTAGATTCTTCTTTTTGTTTATTTTATATTGTAAGTGTCCCCCGGGGGGGGGGACTCGGAGGTCAAAGGGACGGGGATGCTCGCAGTCCCTTTTAGGGGTTGAAATCGAGGTTTCGGTCCCGCTTAGGGTGTTATGAACGAGAATGCCCACCAGCTGAGTTTTGTGGTCCCTTTTAGGGGTTTTAAAATAATCAGCAACTCATACGAGCAGAAGGCGTTTGATGTTAATAAATTAAATAGAGAAACCCAGCCTTGGATACGTTTTTGCTTGGTCCCTCTTAGGGGTAGAATTTTATCCCTGCCACACCCATAAACTGACAACACAGGTCCCTTTTAGGGTCCATTTTTAAGATTTTCGGCGAGCATCCCCACCCTCTTTCAATAGGGAGTCCCCCCCCCCCGGGAAGTGTCCCCGATTAGTGTGCTACTTGTGGCATGCTAGAAGTTTGACACATTAATAAAGTTTATGTATGTATGTATTTATGTATGTAACTTTCATAAAGAGCCTATATATGAAAAGAAACACATGGAAAGGGTATCAGTAGGATCAAGTGTATAGATCAATCCTGGATCAAATCATCACTGGATCGAAAATTCCAGTATTCCTTTGCACGCGTCTATTAGCTCAGCTCATTTTCGAAATAATTTCTCATTTCTGTTTCTAAACTTATTTTCGTATCTTATTTTCATAGGTTAGCATTTAGGGAATTGGTTAGAAGGTAACTATCGCTGTTATTTTTACTCTAACTTCTTTGAGAGCTTAAGTAAAATTCAGCTTTTTCATAATTATGAAAAGTTTCTTCAAACTAACGTTTTTATCATTTCTTTTTCTAGATATGGCTGTGACTTGAGTTATACACCAATGATTATTTCAGACTCTTTTGTTAAATCACAGAAGGCAAGAGATAATGAATTTACCACCAACACAGGTATACCAACACAAGAAACCAGTACCAGTGTGGATAGTAGTATTCCTACTGTTTCGACTGTAGAGCATAGCTGTATCTCTTCAGGGACTCACTGAGTGTAGGAGTGGGATATAGAGACCTAGCCTGGGAGATTCTTGTACACATTATCCCTTCAATTTAGTTCTTCTGGCCAAGACACATCAACCCAAGCCCCCCCCCCCCCAAAAAAAAAACCCTCTGCAATGTAGTCCTAACTTTCCATAAACTTAAAGTCAAAATAATGAATGACGAAATATTACTTCATCATCAAGGTGATCGTCCTCTCATAGTCCAGTTTGCTGCCAGTTGTGCCAAAGACTTTGCAGATGCTTCAGAGATGGTTGCACCGTAAGTAGCAACAAATTAAAGTACTTTTGCCATAAAGTAGGAGGCAGCATGGTCGAATGGTCAGAGCGTTGGTCTCGCAATCCGGTGGTGCCGGGTTCGAGCCCCGCTCTGGCCACTAGCTGAGACTGTATTTGTCCTGATTTCGATTAGGTCAAATTCAGTTTCTCGACCATGCTTGTAAATAGCCAACTGGTTTGTCTCCTTGCCAGTTGGGATTCTTAACACTTTATGTTAATATGATTTGTCTTTATTTCAGTTTATTCAGGGCTTTGGACAATTAGTGGAAAAGCGCTATATAAATTATATAATTTAAATTTAATTATATAATTTAAAGACCCCAGACCACCTAGTTAATTAATGTCTGATTTAAATTTCTTCTCAATATGATGCAGGTTTGCAGATGGTGTTGGCTTGAACTGTGGCTGTCCACAAAGGTAGAACTTTCTCCTTGATCTTTTCATCCAACATATATATGTGCCTAAGGTAGTCACTTCTCTAATTTCCTTTGTAATCTCTTATTGACCCCCAGGTGGGCCATGCAGGATGGGTACGGTGCATATCTGATCAAAAGACCAGACTTGATTCAAGATATGGTAAGACAAACAAAATCAAGAGTCAATGATCTGCCTGTTTCTATCAAAATAAGAATTGATAAAGATCCTAGGTTAGTATGAACTGAATTACAAGACACAAGTATGAATTATTGAGCTTAGTATAAAACCTTTATTTCATAAAACCAGCACAGTAAACCCAGGTTGTTTCATTCCAGATTCAGTTGAAGTAGGGGTTTTCCTTGGACAGGGTGGGAATAAGGTTGAGATTGCATGAAGTGGTATGAGTATGGGCTTTTATCACATGGCATTATTCCCATAATAGCAAAAATCGTTGTTTGGAATGTTCTGAAACATCTCAAAGTAAGGGCAAGGCAACCCAAGGGATTCAAAAACTTTTGTTTCAACCAATACAGCTGCTGTGTGATAAAAGCGAACAGTAAGCAATACTAAAAAATATAAGACTAGTATAATGTAGTAAAGAATAAGGCCCCAGTTTTATTGTTTCAAAAAGATTGGGTAACTAGGCTGGTAAAATAGTCTGAAAATTTTAAAATTGTTTTCTATTGTAATGACAGCAAAACTATAGAACTGTGTCGGCAAGCAGAGCATGCTGGTGCATCATGGATAAGTATCCATGCCAGAACAGTGAAACAGAGAAATGAACCACCAACCTGGGATGTCGTGAAACTGGTTAGTATCTACCAAGAAAAATTCTGAATCCAGAAAGTTAAGATTAGAAATTTGGGTTGCCTGTGGTAAAATTCAGAGCAGTGCAGGGAAGGGATGAGGTGTTAAGTGTTTGGCATCAAAATGTTACATTTGGTATCATTGATGACACTTAGAAAACAAACAACAAATATATGGCAGTGAAACAGCTGACAAATGGTCAACAAACAGTAGTCAAACAAGCAATGAACAGGTCCATTTTTCTCCTACAGAAAATGAATACATTCAGCATCACATGTGTACACGTATACTACTTTGTGACCTCAGTTCTTCAGAAAATGTTTTTAAGTTTCTCAACTTATTTAGTATTTATTTTATACACAATATTCAGGTCAAGGAAAGTGTATCAATACCTGTTGTTGCCAATGGAGACATTAAATGTGAAACAGACGTGGTGAAGGTTTATGAACAAACAGGAGTTAATGGTAGGTTGGAAGTAATTTCATTTTGTAGTATGGCTTACAGCAGATTCAGGTTGAGCGTCTAACTGCGCCAATCAATCTTCTCATCTTGCATTCCACAATCATTGTGCAAATTTGATGGTCTCACAGATAATTTGCAACAAATGTCACCTTTAAATGCTCAACCTGAATCTGCTGTAAACATACCTAGATATAGTCTGTACTAAATTTTATGGATAAGTTTTATATTATTTATTTTGTCATATTTTATTGTTTGATATTTAAAATCTTGTCTTTTGTTCTTTATAGGAGTTATGGCAGCACAAGGAATACTCAATAACCCAGCTATGTATGCTGGATATGATTCTACTCCATTACAATGCATATCTGATTGGGTATGGTTAGAAACCAACTTCATAATTAAAATATCTGATTTGATCATACGATTCAAGCATTGTTATTTGTATTTTAAATTGCTTGCCCCACTTGGACTTAGCACCTCATGTGCATGGAAGGTTCAATGATAACTAGTTTATTTTAGGTTTTATTTTTACTTTCAGCTTGATATTTCACTGTCTCTCGGGACTCCATTTTCTGCATTCCACCATCATCTTATATTCATGTTGGATAAGATTCTCTCAAAAGCAGGTAAATGTCAATCTAGAGTCAATTTAGTATTTAACTGACTCCCTTGAATTATAGTGCAATGTGCAAAAGCATGACCACATTTAATTTATTTGCATGCTTCTATGCATGAGTGGGCTTCTTGCTGCCAAACAAGTTTTTGCCTTATTTGGTAAAACTAGCCAACTTCGCAATGATTGAAATGTGTCAGTTTAATGTACGAAATCCTGTGCAGAAAAGTATGCAAATACATTATTGCTGATCATACTCTTGCTGTTAGAGAGAGAGCCTAACAACTCTGTGCACATGTGATGGCAATTCAACAGGAATCAAACCCAAGACCCCAGATATGAGAGTTGAATGCACTACAATGTACAACCTTGCCAGCTTTGATTCCAAAATGGTAATAACATCTAAACCTGTTATTAATGCTGATAAAACTTTTTCTTTCCTGACAGAGAAAAGAGTATTCAACAGTCTCAAGAGCACAACTGCAGTTTTAGATTATTTAGAAGATAATTATGGCATAACATACCACTGCAAAAGTTGACGTCTGTGTGCCATATTGAATGCACCTTACATGAATAATAATTTATAAATCCATTTTGTATCATAGGAAAATTTTAGAATTCTTTAAGTTTTTATCATGAATGAGGTATAAACTATGCACTTGATGCATTATTGTTTCTTAAGTATTTAATATTTTGTTTGATTATAAAATTTTTAACAGAGATTCAAGATTGTTTTTACAGATTTTATAGGTCACTACATAATCAAGTCTTTTCTTATGAAAAATGAACTCTTAGATTTTCCCTAATCTACATAATTTATCATAAAGCCAAAGACAATAACCTGAAGCCCTTCAATACAATAGAACCTAGGCAAGAATACTGAATATAGCAGAAGTAAAAGTTACCCACAATTTCTTGTAGAAATGATTATTGCGTAAATTTTAATGTAGTTCACTGCTTATGTTAAACCTGGTTTTCACTAGCGACGCAAGCACAAAACACAAGCAAGAATTCCGTTTTCACTATGATGCAGGTACGAGTGCAAGCACAAGTATCAAAATGTTTTGATCCTTGTACTTATGCTTGCGTTGTGTCGTAGTGAAAACCAGGCTTTATGAATACTGGTACACATAATGAAGGAGGTTATGATTCTGAGAGATGTTTGGAAATATATTCCACAATTTTAATTGAAAATCTAACATTTGAAAACATGTACAGTAGATTATTTGCTGTCTGATTTTGAAATCATGATATTTTGAAGTCTAAAATATTTTTAATGTACAGTCAAATAAAGTATTGTACTTCTATCTAGAACAGAATGTTAATTTGATGGAGGAAAGTACAAAATAAAAGGAAAACAGTAAATGTTTATACAAATAAGTCTACAGTCCCACTCGCAATGGTGGTGAAACAAGAATAACACCATCTCCTCTGACAAACAGCATGGGTATGTTTCTTTTGGTTGTCTGTAATAAAAAAGATAAGGTTACTTTTACCAGGGACAATAATTGATCTCCTGCTACCCTGTAAAGACAATGGCAAATCCAGGATTTTTGAAAGGGGGTTACAGGGCATCCCACAGCAATACCAAAGAAAACCCATGAAGGGTGGGAAAATGCTAAAAAAAAATGGTATCTCAAAATAAATTGACAGAAAATTTGAGAGCTTCAAGTTAACCAGGTGAAAGATAAATGTTTTCAGTTCACAAACACCTTTTTATTATTACAAAAGGGGAGGGGGACTAGTCACCCCCTTCACCACTCCAGAACCTACCCCTGACAGAGGTGGAGGAGAATTATATAAAGGTATCAAATGACAGATGCACAAGTCTGATATCTAAATAACTCTTCTTTTACATTTCCCACTGTTCATTGCTACACACTGATTACAAAAGTCATGAGTAGACTATCATCTTTCAAATAAATTATTAGGTTACATAAAGGTACAAGGATCAATGGGAAGATATGATACAAGGTGTTGATATATTTGATTGACAGTAGTTTATTGCAATACTTCATGTGATGTAGGCCTTTGTCAATCCTTTGCCGACCAGAGTTTATTTTGCTGGTAGAACAATGCAACTTGTGAAGAGTTTTTGTGAATATTTTTGGCATATTAACATCACAAAGCCAGTAAACATGAAGTATCGCTATTGCTGATTAATCTGCTGGAATTTTTCTCTCCATCAACTCATAACAAATTGAAAACAGTGGTAAGCATTTCAAAGCAAATTCTTTTCCATGTACATCATTAAATCTGCTTCCTCAAAACCTGATGGGATCCCTTGAGGGTGGTGGTGGGGAAGATAGTGGGCAATACTGGGGGGAGGGGGCTGCTGTCAAAGGTAACAAATACTACTTACTTTAAATAGTTCTTCGAAGGTTTCTTCATCGATTTCTACTGTTGTTATAGTCTCTTCTACTTCACTTATGATCATGTTTAGATGCTGGTCAAATGCCTACAACAGCAAAACAAACGCACAAAAAACTTTAGCTTAATTCCAAGACTCTACTCCTCGAAACGCAGCCATACACTTCAACACATAAAGATTTTAACTACAGCTGCAGTTATCATTCCGAACAAAACTGATAGAAATGAGAGCTACAACATAATATATCTTAAGCTTACAATTTTTGGAAAATTGTACTTTGCAATTGTCAAGCATACCACGTGTGTATTATTTGGAATTTAATAAGATACAACAAAGTTCTGCAAAGAAAACTTACGTGTAGTCTTCCCCTGAGCTCTCTATCGTTCCTCATTTTCACATATATTCTCTCATCTAAGCTAAGTCGTATCAAATCCAGTGGTTCTTCCACAGTGTTGGATGGAACGTTTTCTTCCTCCGTCGCCATCTTGGATCGAATTACCCATAAACCACTTGGAGGAACTGTTAGTACCCAGGCCTATGATACGCGCAATGAGTTGCGCTACTTTTTCGTTCGTTCTTTCTTTCTTTTTCATCTTCTATTTTTGCTGCACAAAGAGGGAGGTTCTGACAGCAGGTAGGGGTGTGGGAAGGAGAAGAAAAACGGTAGAAAAGAAAAGTGTTTCTGCTTTGAGGGCTTGGATCAATTTTGGATCAATCATTATGAAACTCATAAAATACGACCAAATTTGTGCGACAGATTCATTTAATAAATACATTAATTTTCCCATTTTTTTTTTAAAGAATTAACAAGCTATGTCATGAGCTTTACAAATCGTAATATTTATTTATTTATTCTAGCATTGTGCACTACACGATTTCGTTTTTTTAAATCAATATTCACACATTTTTACAATTCTGATTCTTATTATTCTAGTCACCTCTCGGTATTCTAAATTATATTTATTGCTTTAATGGTCTAAAAAACAATATCTAATAATAATTGTAAATATTGCTGGCCTATAGCCTTTATGTACTAATTTCTATGCTTCAAATTAGATCAATGAAATTTTAAAAATATGATACTTTATTCTTAAAGCATAATTCTGACAAAAATTCTCGGCATATCCCAAGATAGTAAAGTAACAAATATGGTTGTTGTTTTTTTAGCAGAAAATGATCTATAATTTTAATCCAGCTCCGAAATCCCATTCAGTCCATTTGTTGCGTTTGTTCCAAGTGGTAGAAAACTCTGGCGAATCCAAGTAAAGCAGCTTTCTGATTGGCTAAAGAAATACTGAATGAAGCATCACGATTTCCCAACTGGACTGGACTGGATCAAGCAGTCATAATCATTATCATAATTGAATCATCTTATTCTCAAATATTTGAATCATTCGGACTTTCAAAAATTTGGACGTTTTCATCCAAGTGCTCCTTTAAAGGTTTCAACGTTCAATAACGGTATTGTTGCACACCCAGTGTGTTGTATTGAGCTCAAATATTGACATTCTATAAATATATCAATCATAAATACAAGACTTCAATCACTTCATTCTTAACTAATATTTTACGATTCATGAGTTGGCTGCAAGACAACACACAAGCGAGTGACCACTTATATGGTAGCTAGAAACTTAAAATATTAACAAAAACAATATACATTACACTATTAAATATGAACTTAGCAGTGTGAGTGTAAGTGAATCTTTCTTTGTTTTAAAACAAATCTGCTTTCTTTTTCAAGCCCAATTTCTTCCAGGTTGGTATTTTTTCGAAGTCGTTTTTCGACATCCCGAAAGCTTTCTGTTGATGAAAAATTAATTAAATATTAGTTGACTTCACCCACAGCAAAATATTTTTCCTTATTACATTTCTAGAATGCTTTCAAGATTGATTGTTTTAGAGTTATCACAATATACTGCCTATTTTTGGCGCACTTTAAAAACAAGTAATCCTCGGTAGTATAGTGGTGAGTATCCCCGCCTGTCACGCGGGAGACCGGGGTTCGATTCCCCGCCGGGGAGAGGATTACCTTTTTTCTTATTACCTTTTATTTACTTTTTGTCTCAACATATTTTGTGCGATGTCATTTACAACAATATACACATATTTTCTTTTTTTTGCGAAGTCTAAGAATTCGGCTTTGATGGGGGAAAAAAAAATTATTTTTTTTCATGGAAAAAATATTTCTTGTTTCTCCTTCAAACTCCAGTGATTAGTGCGCAACCTCGGGAACCCAGGGGGAAAATGTTTACTGCTTAGTACTGCTCCCTGATTGGATGGATTTTTTGAAAGCCGCCATAATTGAATTTCGACTTCCGTAACAAGCTCTAACAGACTTCATACCCAGGGTTTTTTCTGCAAGCGAGAAACGAGCGAGAAAATTTTGCCTCCGATTCCAAATCGATAATCAAATCTATTGAATCTTTTTTTTTTCTTTTACCTCATAGCATACTCTTTATATTTTTCTAACCATGTAATCCTCGGTAGTATAGTGGTGAGTATCCCCGCCTGTCACGCGGGAGACCGGGGTTCGATTCCCCGCCGGGGAGAGGATTACTTTTTTTGCGCTTGATTTAAATTTTACGAAACAAGATCAAGATTATCTTTCATCATTTTTTATATACCAAGTTTTATCAAAACTTAATTCTTATTCACCGTCTGATACCTAATATTAAATTTGAATTTGAATTTTAGCTGTTTTCAGTATTATTGTTTCAATATTCGCTATCTAACGATAATGACGAGAAGCCTTTTATCAGTACAACCATTGCACGTTACGTCATCGCTGCCTCTCGGGGGAGCGTTGGTGCCATTTAACAAAAGATCTTTCATTAGAATCCATTGTTAACGGCACCGAAATGGCCGCCATGTTTTTGTCTTTTGACTCTCTTGGGAACGCTTGAAACCCATCAACACTGTATACTGAATCGAAATCAGGCTATTGTAAGATCAACAAAAATGTATGGTTCATTACAAATCCTTTTTTGTGCTCTCTTTCATCGTGTAATTCTCGGTAACGCAATTGTCAGAATACCCGCGTGACGCGCGGGCGATCGGGGTTCGAATCCTCGCCGAGGGTTGCACGCTTTTATTTTTTTCACTCTCCCGTATTCTTTACCTTTTTTAAAGATGACATCTTTTATATATTTTTTTTCTTAACTTTCATACCATCAAATCGAATCAAATTTCTTTACGCTTGATTAAATTAACTTTTCAGGAAAACTGACGTGCTGTCGTGGAAAAATATAGAGCAACAATTCCAAATACAATAAAACCTAAAACTATTCATCTGAAACTCGTAAAAATCATTATAGACTCGGCACACAATTGCTATTTTTGATAGCAGCTCAAGAGTAAAGGTCGTAATTTTCACTTGCTTTGACGTCATGCCCGCCATGTTGGATGAAAATCTTTTTTGTCGGTATTAGCTGTACGACCCAACATGGCGGCCATTTCTGTTTCCACTTCAATCCAGTTTTTTAATAAACACTAGCGCTCAAGCATATTGATTCATATTTGTTTATGGAGCCCCGTATCCTTAACGTGCTACGTCGTCATAGCCTCCTTATGGGATAATATAGAAGAAAATGTATCAGCCGAATCAGCCAAGATGTCAGTCATTCCCGTTTTTCACTTCAATCTTTTGATAAATAGGTTGTTTCGGGAATAGATAAAATTCGAAGGGTACTACTGAATTGAAATCAGGATATTCTACGTACTAAAAAATATATGCTCAGTAACAAATCTTTTTTTGTGCTTTATATTTCCGTGTGATACTCGGTAACGCAATCGTCAGATTCAGTAGTACCCTTCGAATTTTATCTAGGGGTTCGTTAGGGGTTCGAATCCTCGCCGAGTGTTGCACTTTTTTTCTCCTTTTTTTTCTCTTTTTCTTTTTTTCACTCTCACGTATTTTATTCTTTTTCACTTTTTCCAAAAACATGACATTTTTCATTATTATTTTAGCTTGCATACCAACTGAATCAAACAAATATTATTTACTTTTTAAACGAAAGATTGCTCGCTCCCTCAACAACTGATGCACAGATCTATTTTTAGTTATTTCAATGTTCTTACCTCAAATTCTGCGACATGTAGGTACATTTCTAGTCTCGTTGGATCAACTCCTTCAGGTAAGGGTTTTTTCTGTAGTTCGCTGAGTGAGTAGGTGTCTCTAGATAATCTGGTCAATTCTTCCTCGAGCTTCAACAACGCGGGTTTATCTTTTCGCGCCTGAAAAACAGAAACACAAAAACAAGAGCAAAATTATTATAGAAATCAGTGAAACACGAGCACCAAAAATATACTGTGAATGCGTAAAAAAATGGAAAGTATGAATGCGTCATGATTGGATAAGAGTAGTACAACTGACAGAAAGCCATTGAAATGTTGCAGATAAGTTTTACTGTGGAACTTGTGGAACCGACACGGGTGAAAAACGCACTGCGTATGCTGGGACGTTCGGCGGGAAATTCATAGACGCGTCGTGTTTACAAATAAAACCATTGGAGATTTACATGTCTTATATTATGCGAATTTTTCTCGTATTATTTGACCAGGGAAAGAAAACAACTGAAGTAATGCGTCAGGAAAAAATAAGCACTAACTTTCCACAAACGGCCTTAATTTTAAGGATTTACCAAACGCCGGGAAATCTCTAATAGTTTTATTTGTAAACACGACGCGTCTACGAATTTACCGCCGTACTTCCAAGCATGCGCAGTGCGTTGTTTACCCGTGTCTGTGGAACCAGGCTAGAGGTTGCTATGGCTCACAAATGGTTTTCCCTCTAAACCAATCAAAATGCGCAACAGCTCACACTATCCAATTACATTTCAGTTGTTAATACTCACCTCCATATTGATATCCCTCACATCATCACGATCTTCCCAATATGGAAATAAAGCTTTGAACGACTTTGGTTCGAGACCAGCGAAAACGATGTATGTTTTGGATAAGTTTCTGTCGAGTTCTAAGATAGAAACAAATATCAGTTATAGCGTTAGTTGGTGTTTACAAACATTTATTTACCATTGTTATGTTAATCTGGCAACCATTTTGACAGTAGCTCTTCACAATTCAAACTGTTTTGTTTCATCAGATAATCGCGCCTAGCTGTGACCGTGTCAATGCCGTGCCGTGTATGATAACATTCGACATTCGGTGCAGTGTTCGCGCCGCGCCGTAGCCGTGCCGTGTCGTAAGTTTTCACACTCATACGAAATCTGCTCTAAACCGAGAGGTGTAGTATTGCCTGAATTCTTCTCAATAGTTTTTTTCTTACCTTGCGCCGTAGCCGTGCCGTGTCGTAAGTTTTCACACTCATACGAAATCTGCTCTAAACCGAGGGGTGTAGTCAATAGTTTTTTTCTTACCTTGCGCGTATGACTTGATGGTTTCCATTGCTAAGCGACGGTCATTACTAAAGCGTGTTTCCGCTGACCCTGTAGTGGATGCCTGCATCTCATTTTCTTCCTCGTCACGTGGCCACCATCCCTGCCACATGTATAACTCATAATGTGCGTCTATTAGGAAAATAGCTGGGGGCAAAACAAGCAAAAGCATTAATCAAATAGAAGAACGCTAAAAAAAAACCCTGTGCGGATCGATTCCCAGGCAGTGGAGTGGACGAGATGCATTATGGTATAGCTCGGGTATGAGCAACATACCGCCTATTTGCACCCAAACTAGACCAGAATGCACCTTGTTCGTATGAGTTATGCCGTGTTATATAGTACCTGGTTGAGATGCCGTGTACAGTTGTGATTGGAGGATTGGATATGGTGTCAACACGGACGATGAACGTGATGGATTCAGAAGTTCTTTGGCCACGAACTGACCGCTGGAGCTATTCAGGCTAAAAACTCGAAGAGTGAAGTCGAACTTACGAGAATCTGGAAAACAAAAAAATATGTAAAAAATAATAATATATATAATATATAGTAAATGCAATAGACTGTAAAACTAAGCCAATGCAAAAACAAACAAACAAACAAACAATACTAAACTACAGGTCAACTTCGTTCCCAGTCCGACTACGCCAGGATATCCACAGGAAGACCAAAATTAGCCTTCAGGAACAGAGAACCTAAATGTAAGTAAAAGACGCAGAACGGTGATGTTTATTTTTGGCACCTTTTATGAGTGAAACATGTGACTGATCTCCTCGTAACGCGTCCCAAAATAAATCCGGCTCATCTCCTTCTTCGATTTCTTCAAGCTCTAAAGCATCTTCAGGGAATTTGTCATTAAACCTGAAAACCAAAAAATAATATTCCAACTTACTCTTTGCTACCGAATTTTTTATATAAATTTCATTCCTTCCCTTCCCTCCCTCCCCTCCCCTCCCCTCCCCTCCCCTCCTCTACTTACCACTTCATAAGCCGTTTTCCCGCGTTTAGTCCAATATTTCTAATCTCTTTGCCTGATTTTGCTCCGTGCCAGACGTACAATACTAGTTCTATAAGGTCTACTACGACGAATGTGGTGCGCGACCGTAATGCGTATGGGCTGAAACAAAACGATCACATATATCAGACAATATACCCACTTAGGTTCAAGGTACAGTCATAATAACACCCATTCCCTAATGCTCATGGAAGGGTCCAACGGTAATGCACAACATTGCGCGCAACCAGGTTCACTGTACGAGCATGACCTGCAACGTTGCTATCGATCACGTGATATTCTCAGCCAATATAATTTAATCATTTTTGTGTACCGCTGGTCAGAATTAATTTCTTGCCGGAAACGTTCCTACGCGAGACATCCTCCTAAAATCTCGTTGCGCGCAGCAGTTGCACTGTGTGTCCAGGTCAATTAATGCATTAATGATGAACTTCAAAAAAAGTGCTCTGATTCTTACTCTGTTTTGACTTGAAGTAGATATGCTTCGTCTGGGTCTTCGTTACGTACAATAAACATACATGTGTCTTCCTCGTCATCTGTTTACATAAATAAACAAACAAAGGACATCAGTCACGCTGCTGCGCAGAAGGTAGACTTAAAAACAATGACAAAATTAACGTAGGTTTCGAAAACAACGGCTGCGCATGACTGCAGTAAGCAGGCAAGAGCATCAGAATCGAAAAATGGTTGCTATGGGTATTGCTCCTTAGTGACGAGTTCTTGATAAGTTGCTTTTTACTTCAGCGTCCTTAACTTTCACGAAATATGGTTTCAGTGTCCTTGGAGCAACAAATAAATTAGTTAGCCAATTCCAAATTACCTTCATCTTCAGCTGGTTCTCGCCTAGAATATAAAATACGTAAATCAGTGAAGTTAATACAAAAATGATTCGTACTGCGTTTTGCGCAATGATTTTCTAGACTCAAACAAACCATTTTGCATTCCTCTGAGTTCAAATCTCGACAATTCTACCCGACCCTCTCCTCCCTCCACAATCTTACTTACTTTCCTTGGTGCACCACCATCTTGCCACCAAACAACCGAGGAAAACATGGCGGTTCTTTTCCTTGCGCTACGAGAACCTGCAAAATTTGAAAATCCGAATTCTCAGACACTTGAACATCGCTAGCCTTGGAATGGGGAGTTTCAGAAAAAGCAGATATTCTTAATGCATGTTCAACAAACTCCACAACGTGATACTATACACGCATCAAGAGTTCCGCGCTACTGCTCTAAGCGCATGCTCAGGGGATTAAAAAGTGGGATAAAATTTGTAAAATATGCTATATTTTAGTTGTATCTTTCTTGTCAAGTACAATTTTCACTAAATATTCAAGATCGCGTACCGTTAAGCGAATTCTGAATCAAATATACCGAAAAATTGCATATTATACAAAATATCATCCCACTTTTTAATCCTCTGAGCATGCGCATTGAGCAGCAGCGCGGAACTCTTGATGCGTCTATAGGAATTTGTATTTAACAAACAGCTCACCTGGGGTCCCCTGTCTGAGTCCAGTTCCACAGTCATTAGAGCAGCAGCTCCCTTCTCGTTGACCGTAGAGTCCTGTCCTTGCCAAAAGAAGTACACTAACTTATCTCGTCCTACATCTTCTATCCTAGACGCCTTGCCTTTTAAGGATCTTACACCTGTACGTTTGACGCAATATTTCCATCGGACGACATATCCTGGAGTTGAAAACAAACAAAAAATGTATAGTAGTATTCCCTAATTACGCTAAAATGGACAAACTCGGATTATTAAAACCCTGTGACGATTCTTCGACTGGGCTTTCTGTGGTAAGAAACGGAAGGGAGGGAACTGGTACATGCCGTCTGGTCCTGATAACCACAGGGATCCCATCAAATATCAAAGTAAGTGGGTATCATGTTGTTAAATATTGTCTTTATTATCCTAAATCAAAAATGCATTTTCAATAGATTTAGCTTTTTGCAAAGAACGTATCCAAATGCCCTTCGTTGTTAAGTGTTGAAAATTTCCGAATCAAATTAAACTATTCATTGATAATTATTTTGTTTTGCCCTCCAAATTGAGCCGTATTCGGATGCGCTGCAAGGGCGGGTCTATTTTTACCTTCACAAGAATGGAAGTGACCATAATCCTCTTCGGGCATCGTATTGTAACCATATTCCTTGACATGCCACACTTTGACGTCAACAGTGTTGACGGTAAACCGCCTCCCTTCTTCGTCAATACTTCCGGTTCCTCTACCGATATCAAAATCTATCGACACAAGGGGAACAATGATCAATACAAACCATCTACAAATTATGTATTTCCCCCTTTTCCATTCACCACTATATTCACGAGCTTAAAAATACAACTGAAATATATTTTCGAAAAAAAATAAAATACAATTCTTTCGAGTCTTTCTAGCTCTTCCCAATCCCGGAATAAATGAAAAGGAAAAAAACCCGGAAAGTCGTAAGTCACCCGACGGAGAACCGAAGACTAGTAAAACCGCTGACACGAATCGTCGGCGAGTAAACGTGAATCAACGCTGTTAGAACATGTAGGTTTAGAGGGAACTTTGAATACAGCTTCAAACTTCATACCCAGGGGAGAAAATGGTATTTTTTTACTTACTTTCAAGGATAAGACTTGGTTCTGGAGCGGGTTCTATCATCATGTTAACGTCAACTGTTTTGAGGCTAAAAATACCGTTTACTGTCTTGTCCTGTGTACGTGGTAAGGAATAAGGTATTAGAGTGTTACGACCTTGTCGGTGAACAACTCTATTGAAATGAATATACACTCAATTGTAAAATCATTCTCGGGTTTAAAGCATAAAAATCACATAGAAGCTGAGAGCAAAATGTATTCTTGGAAATGATACAGCTATTTCAAAAAAGGTTGGTGAAGGTTTTGTTGCTTTTGTTGCATGTTGCATACCAAGCCCGAAATGCAGTATGGATGATGTGAATTCAATCAGCGAAAGGTCACAACAATATGGGGTTTTTCCAAACTTTTTCTGCAGGTTTTCCCAACATATTTTCTTCTGTGCTGACATTATTTATATATGAATATAATACACTTCAAGCTTGGTAAGCAACATGCAGCATGCAATAAAACCTTCACCAACCTTTTTCTTTTGGAAATAGCTGTCGATATAAAACATGTCTTAAGAAACTCCATGATTTCTGTCAGTGAAACAATTTATGAACATTCCACGAATTGTATCCCTAGATTACATTTAATTAACGTACTTCCCATGTGCCATTTCGGTCTCAGCTTCTACGTAATGTTTCGAAAATCCGATGATTTTGCAACATAAGATGAATATATATTAACATGAAAACAAACCATGGCAACATAAATATATAGGCATTATAATAACATTCTCCTTTGTGACAGATGAACAAAGGTATGCAAAGGTATGCTGTAAAAATATTAGGTAAGTTACTGGAAGATAAACCATAAGAAAAGAAACAGTAAAACAGTAATGGTGATGATTAATAAGAAGGATGCTGGAGGATACGATGGAAATGAGGAATGTCAAAGGATGATGATAATGATTGATGAATAAGATGACGAGATGATGAAAAAAGAATGGGTGAACGAAATAAGAGTTGGTTGGAGCAGATTTCGTTGATGAATGAGCCATGTCATCTCTATGACAACTGTTTCAGTATCCAATCAAACAAAGTAAGACGACACCGCTGCTCATCCAATCAAAATGCTTGGTTGAGCTAGCCTCCCCCGCAGCCGTTTTAGGGGTAGTCACGCAACGCTTGTTGCGTGACGACCCTAAAAACGGCTGCGGGGGTTGAGCAGGTTTGTCACGTTACGTTACTGTGACGTAACAGGAATACGAAATCTGCTCACTGAGAAGGCGAAGTGTGTATGTACGCATGACTGCACGAATGATGTACGTACGTATGAGGAAGCATCACCAGCGTCTGTTTCTTGTTTTTCATCTTGAGGGCTCGACTTAAAGTACAAAAATGCAGTTAGCATGCACATCTAAGTTAATCAAGTGTAGTTTCGCATCGATAGAGAACTTTTAGCACAGCCATCGGTTACACACCACAGGTAGCCCACCAAAGAAACAGACGAGTCGAGAAAGAGGAAGCTACGAGATATACCAACCTTTTTGTCCAAGACAGCAAAGCTACCACTGACCGGTTTCTTGACAAAGTCTTTTGTATAATCAACGTTATGGTCAGGCCAGTCAATGAACTTCTCTCTAAATAACACAGTCTCCGAACGCGCTGTCATCCTGCCGAGTAAGGCCCATTTAGGCCGTGATACCTCATGACTCTGTTCTTTTTCCGAGATTGAGAAAGGCTTGAATGGATTGAGTCGACTCTGGAAAAAAAAATTATCCACAATTTAGCTTCCGGATGAGAATTATTCAAGAGGATTTTTAAGCTAGCATACACGCTTACGCTCTAAGCCAGAAATGAGTTAAAACAAAAGAATGGAAACGAGGTCCATAAGCTAACAAAGATAGAAAATAAAATATCTAAAGATTCCGTTCACCTGAAAAACGCTCGTTTACAACGATAGGCTATTTACTGTAATCTCATGAAAATAAGAGAAAAATGGCCCTTCCATACTACTTTTATGTATCCGATTACATTTTACAAACGAGCTGGTGCTTTCGTAGTTTCCTACCCAGACGTCCAAAGGGTCGTCACGCAATCTTTTAATCCCGCGCGTGACAACCCAAAAGGACGTCTGCCTGGAAGTCAAATGTTTACGTTTTCAACCTTAGTCTAATACATTACCTTATATTTGAATTTTCTATCGAAGACTTCCTGAGCGAGTTTCATTCCTTTCAATCGAGCTGAGCGGTTACAATTCCGTCCAAGCCAAAGATAAACCTCAGGTCCAAAATCCAATACGTATGCCTTGTGATTTAAAAAGAATGTAATTTTAGCCCAAACTCAAGTTAAAAAGGTTTTAAATCATTCAGCTTGGGCGTAATGTCTTACAATGTCAGACCACGTGTCATTCCCTCAACTGAGTATTATTTCTTTGTTTATCAGTAGCGCGCGAGAAGACAATGATATTGATAATGGAGTTGGGAACCGAGAAACTGGTGCGTCTCAAGTCCTAAAGGCAGGAGGGGCGAGGTTTCATAGATCCTGCTCTTAGAACAGGAACACATGCAAAAAGGGGGAAGCATCTTCATAAGACAGCTGAAGAAAAGTGGCTTCCATATTGGTTTCACAAACAAAAGAAACCAAGACCAAATCTTGTTTTAGTCAACCAACATGGCGGCTATAACGTTAAATGCGATCCTATTACGTTAGAGTATTACTCACGTGATCTGGGTCCATGAATTTCTCACTGAGTACCCTCCCGGATAAATCATCTCTGAACTTGAGTTCCGGGGGGTCTCGGCTATAATCAATCCGATATACGAGGTTTGTTCTCTGGATATTCTTTTCGTATTCTTCATCCGATGGAACTTCTCGAGTACCTACGAACGAAGAAATTATAAGTGATGAATAATTTAATGACAACAGTTTCAGATATCTTATTCTCGTACCCAGACCTTGCTCATTAGCCAAATCGTAGTTTACGATTTTCAGTGAAATGAGTAGGGTCTGGGTACGAAAATGATTCATATATCTGGAAGGTGGAAAGGAGACTGGTGTTGATAAACATCAAAATGAGGCTCGTTGTATTTTCCCGCCAAACTACCTACATTTGATTTGTAATGAACGTCTGTGTGCGGAAAACCTGTTTAATTGACTTACTGGCTACTTTGCTTTTCCCGCCTAAAAGTTTCCAGAATGACGTCGATCCAGTATCCTCCTTCGTTTCCTCTATCATTTGGGATGATTTGGTGTTAGTGCCCAGGTCTCTTTGTTTGACGATGATCGTGGATACTTCAGCAGCCTGGGACCAAATCGAAAACGCAGATAAATCAAATGTCAAAACCTTGTATATCAAAAATTGAGAGAATAATGCACAAATACAATTATATTCGCGTGTATAGACCCCTTGCAGCACTTCGGAATGCAGCTCAATTTGGAGGGCAAAGCAATAGGTTCTAATTCTCAGGAGATTCTTTTGTTTTGTCCTCCAAATTGAGCTGCTTTGACGTCACGTGCAAGGGATCAAAACGACAGGCATGTGATAAAAAAACGAAACCCATTTTAATTTACGCTTTACAGAATTCTACAGCTTGTGGCAAACGTGAAAGCTCAAGACAGGCACGGACGAAAGGTCTAGAATCGCACGCATTCCTTCCTTTGATCTTAAAAGCGGCTTTGCGCTGCTGTCAAAAACCATCATCCCTTCCAGGTTCCCATTAGAATTAAAAAACAAAGACGTCGCCACCATGTTGGCTGACAAAACAACTGAAGTAACCAAGAGCAAGTCTTTCATTCAAGTCATCCAACATGGCGGTCATGATGCCACGAGCACGAAAATTGGTAACCTTGAACTTCACAATTTTTTTACACATAATTTACCTTTGCTTTCTTCATGATATTAGCTCTTTTTCCTAACCACACGTAAACATGTTTTTCAGTTACCAACACGAAAGCGTCACCTGAGTTGAGAGATTTCGCAGAGGGTTCTACTAGCCGCGTTTGCAAGTGTCTGGAGCCTGTGTAAAAAGATAGTTAACATAAAGAAAGGCCAGTAGAGTGGGGGGAGGGGTGGGGGGAGGGGGTGGGGGAAGGGCAACAAGCTTCCTAAAATTCAGGTTTTCACTATTATGCCGCATTATTCTTGACAAAAGGTTCAACGTCGGAATAACAGAAAACCGCTTTGCGACTTTATGGTTCCCTCCATAATACCTCTGGAGTTCCTGTGGATATTACGTATTCAATTCCAGCATAACTTCGATAGAACATGGCACATGATTGGATAATATTTACCTTTAATCTGTAGTAGCATGACAGGGAGAAAGCCACCAAATTCCTTCGTTTCAGTGCTGATTCCTTCGACATTCTTGGCGGTTTTTCTAAGAGCAGTACTCGCTTGTTTGAGATTTTCTTTCTTTGACAGCCCTTCAAGTGCTTCGGTTGCAAACTTCGACTCATTTCCTACAGGGTAAAAGAAAAAGAAAAGGTTTGATAAAAAGATAATTTACTATATTTAACGTCGGTAGTTCCTTCATTTGAAATTCAACTTGTATCAATGGAAGCCGAGGGTGCGCACGTTTCCCCTCTATCCATCAGTGCTCTGTTTTAAGAGTATTCAAAGCTGAAGCTACATGGATTAGAGCGGAGAAGTCGAAACAGACGTGGAGATCCTGAGGATCGAACCATGGACCTTTAGCTCTGAAGGCCGCGCCTAACCAACTGAGCTACGCCTGCTCCTAGCAAGCAATGAAACAATGACTTACGTTTCTTGGGCACAAAAGTACGAACGGGTTTCTCTAGTTCATCAGCTTCTTTCACGTGATTCCGCTCGGCCTTCGATACGAGGAACTGGACAAACAAAAAAAGACGTAACTCATTAACAACGAAAGAAAATTGAGCAGGATCCCGGTGAAATACTGCTGTGCTCTTTGACTGCAGACGCAAGTACGCAGAGATTCAATTCAGGGTCAAACTTTACATCAACACAAAGCTAACGTGAAAGAATACCAAAAGAATATAGACACAGAGAAATCATCCAGAACTTTCTTTAAAACGCACATGGAAATTCTTCAAAAGTACAAGCTACGCAGATATTCTTAGGATCGTCACGCAACGCTCCTCTTTCCAGAGAAGCGTTGCGTGACGACCCCAAAAACGTGACTGTGTAGGAGCCCAAAACTAAACCTGCTTTAAAGGGATTAATAGAGTTAATTGAAATCTTACATCAGTCTCTGTTCTCAAGTCTTCTCTTTTCTGTCTGGCCTTGATCGGGTTACTCGTGGGCGCGTGTTTACGTGCGGGACGAAGTTTACGACGATGATCAGCGAAAGCTTTCAAACTAAAATAAACAAGATGATAATGAATATTTGAACACTTTTCTCTGCGGCGACAATTTTAATATAAAAAGGTTCCAAAATCATTAGTGAAACCGCTGTTACAGGTGAAGATTTCTTATTTAACTTATCTCGGGGGAAAAGGCTGCAGGTTCCTAGAAACTACCTTAATACACTCGTAACTTTCGTTACGACATATTTCACGTAGAGCATTGTTGTTCGTAAAGTAGAAGGCACTCTCGACCCCAGAGTTCTGTCATTCTTACTGCGCATGCTCGACCAAATGCCAGATCACCATTCTAAACTGGGCGTCGAGCATGCGCAGTTAGAATGACAAAGTTGTGGGGTCGAGAGTGCCTTCTACTTTACGAGCAACAATGTTCTACGTGAGTAAAGTGGAAGGGTAAAAGGTTGGCCCATTTTTCCTGCAACAACAAATTGGAAAATACGAGTTGCGCGAACGTATTTACAAGCACAAAAAGCTAGCACAACCTGCTTCAATGTTCTTCACGAGTTAATTGTACGAGAAATTTTCACATGTAACAGCGTCTTTTGAAAAACGTCAAAGTAGTACAACTGACCAGGAGTATGCGCCTGCTTTTTATGATCATTCCAGTTTCTGCTGCTTGTGCTTGTACTGCATTAAGTCCGTCTGTTTGTGCTGTTCTTATTTATACAGTCTTGTCGTATTCTCGTGTCAGTATCAGAAACAGTTTTTGAGTCATTTATTGACTAATTTCGTCGGTCATTTTTTCACTCATTTACATATAAGAACAGTGACTCTTATCTTGCTTTTAATAGTCTATATGACCTAGTAACCTTTATACCATCCATCACTGACAGGTGTTCCTGATCGATTCTGGATGTACGGGGAAGACTGGGGCGACCCCGACAGAACCAACCAGGAACGCCTGACTGAAATACAACGGGCTTCCTTTATCTTTCTATTCTTCATACTTCTATACTATCAATCCTACTAAGGTTAATCTATTTCATTACAATATTCTACAGCATTAGGTTGTGACGTTTAAACACTATGTCAGTTTTCAAATACCGAGCGAAGGAGGGATTTCAATGCAATTGGCAGACATTACATCCTTAGGGAATTTCTTTTTTTAATTTTTATTCAATATTTTGACAGGAGCATCCAATTTAGCCTAGGGCTAGTTTAAATGGAGTCCAGTAAAATAAAAAATAAAAAATAAAATAGAAATAAAAAAATTTTAAAACCAAATTATCCTAAATTTTGTAAAAAGAAAAACCATTTCCTCTTTTTTCCCCTATTTTTTGATGGTGCTATTTAGCACTTAGTAGTTCTTCACAGGTTTGCCTGGAGTCTAAAATGAAATAATTTTGAGGCTAGAGACGCAAAAGTGCGGCTTTCCATTGTGAGCCGATCAAATTAAAAACACCAAAAAAAAACCAGACTGTCTTGGCCATCTAGTCAGCCATTTTTAACAGATTTGAGAGATTTATTTCTCCACACAGACACAAGTGGTTATCAAGAACCTTGACTGAAAACTGAGTGGAATTTAGATTATCAAGACTGCTCCTCCGCTATCAATATCCTTGAAATACCGTAGATTTTAATCAGCTTTAATTGATGTCAATGTTGCGCTTTTCGGTGATCCGTTTATTTTAAGAAAACAAAAGATGGAATATCTAATAAGAATCTTATCAAAAGTGCAAGTAATAAGTTGTTCAGTGAAGGGTGTTATTAATCTCTGACCAAAGTTTAATTAGAGCACTTTTCATATTCCCGCGACCCAGGCGCCACACGTCTCTCGTAAAGTGGCTGACATCTATCAAATTTACAATGAACGCTCTGAATTTAATTTAATCGCAGAAACATAGAAAGCACTCTAAGGGACTGGTCCGTCATTATTAGAGTAGATTTCGTATGAGTATGAAAAGTCAAAGCATACAGCACGGTTACGACGCGGCGCGGACACGGCACCGAATGTCGAATGTTTTCATACACGGCACGGCACTGACACGGTGCACGTTAAGACGGGGACCGTGCCGTACCTTTTTATAGTCATACGAAAACTGCTCTATTATCTCCTTGGGGGGAGGGGTTGGGGGATTTAGGGGTAACATTTACATTTTTCTGACAACTGGAGGACCACACACATATGAGTGTAGCAGGGTTCAAAATAGGGGCCTGCCAATGGCCAAAATGCAGGTCAAGTTTTACTACTGTCAGGCTAAAACAGTTTTGATCTGCAAAATGGAAAATAAAATAGCAGGGGAATTTTGCTCCAAAATTATTTATCCTGCCAAAAATAAGAAACTGTCTGGCGTTTATATTTTCTATTTCGAGCCCTGGTGTAGCAACCACTACTGGGGATGTTTATAATGTCGCAACAAAAAATCCTTTTGAAAAGGAAGCAAAATTAAAGAAATGTTTAAAAAAACTTTTTCTTTTGCCTAATTATTTCAACACCATTTCAAGTAAACTGAACGGAGTAGCAACGAAATATTTTGTGAGGATTTGATTTAGTAGCACATGAATAATAGCTGACCGTCTGATCCTTATTTTTAGACAAAAGTAAACATAAACTAAAAATAAGATGCTTAAGGTAACACTTCATTGTTAAGAATAGAATATCAAGCATGCTGTTAGACACTTTATTGAATATATTGTTGATTAAAAGTGATTAACCAGTTTGTATTTTTTTTCCAGAAGATATTTTTAATGAATGGAGAAAGGCCTGCCTTAACGTCCACTCTGGTTTTCAATCCAAATTAGCCAAAAAAGTTACTATAAAAATATTTTTGTTTCACAAATATGTGCTTTGTCTTTCAATTTGGAGAACTCGTACAGTGACTGTTAAATGGCTTCCGGATCAATGTGGTTGGATAGTGTGTGTTTGCTCGTTCATGATTGGTTCAGAATGGAAGCCATTTGAATGTCGCTGAACATCTTCCATCCGTGCTAAATCTGCACTGTTGCAGTATATTTATTAATATTGTAAGTATCTAATAGGTATACACGATACCTATAATATTAAACTAAAGTAAATAATTGTTTATATACTAAGGTCCATCACACCTAGACTCTCAAACACTACAATCTAATCTTACTAACTATATACTAAAATATCTAAAAAAATCTTATTCGTACAATGCGAGACAATCACTATCCATACACTTGTCTCCAGTCTGTCTTTTCAACCTTTTACTAGTAAATTCGTCGCTAGTTTGTTTTAAAATAGTGAGTCGTTTTGTTTTGTTTGTTTTCGTTTGTTTATTTGTTTGTTCAGGGAGTCGTTGCCAAGCAACAGTCGATAGCATTCAGAATATTTAATGCCATTGCTACCCATATCTGCCCTGCCCTTTGGTATTCTTGTGTCATATAGAACCCTTTCAAAATTATCTTAGATGTCAAGCTAACAGGACAATACAAAAGAAAGACACACATTCCATCAAGAAAGAAAGGCATTTCTTCAAGTTGTATTTTCCTGTACGCCTTGCATCGTATCTATGGCAACGACTCCCTTTTAGAGGCCACGCCTGTCTTTCAGCGCACCGTGTATTTTTCATTAGTTTGAACATTTGTGTTCAAAATCAGAATCGCAGAGAAACAACCAATGCAATAAGCATGGATACCACTGAATGGACCTCTTTACATTGAGCATAATATTTTCCCATTTCAGACCACGTGTCATTCTTTTGAGAATAAGATTCTTTGTTTGAGTTGTATCATGCGTCTTCTCATGTGCAACCGTTAAACAAAGAAATGATACTCTAGGGAATGACACTTGGTCTGAAATGGGAAAATATTATGCTCAATGTAAAGAGGTCTATTTGTTTGCGAGTATGAAAATAGTTCAAGCACAAGCAGCAGAGCTGGAATGAAGCTGTGCGATACTGAAGAGCCACTTTTATAAACATAGGTCAATAAGAGTCGAATATTCCCCTTCACAGTTCCCTGTGCCATCTTAAAAGGTAGCCATGCCTCTCAATGATAGACACATGTGAATAATTGTCCAAGGTGTTAAAAAAGGTCTCTGTCATTGCAAGGTCACCTCATGTCTTTCTTCGATGCAAAGGCATGGCTACCTTTTAAGATGGTGCAGGGAAATGTGAAGGGGGCTATCGTACTACTACAAATCAATTCAAGAGATTTCGCAGTATGCAAAGAAAAGAACCCATTCACATTCGCATTTGAAACTAGGTCATTAAATTACGAAACTTTAAAGCAACGTTCATGCTTCTGTGTTCTAAACAACTGGGTTTAAAACTTCCGTCAATCAGAGACTTCCTAATATTGTTTACACAGATCGTACGGATGATTGCTTCACTTTTAGTAAGAAAATTAATTTTCAAAGCGACGTGAAAAAGGTCTTCTTTGCGCATGCGTTTGATCTCGTTATTTTTGTTTTTGAGTTCAATGACTTTGAGATTTTTGGTACTTCTGACAAACGTCACGATAGAAAATGTCATCAGGTCTTTATGTGCTAAGAAACATTGCCATGTTATTGGCTTAAATGTCATGTAACTATCAAAAGTCATCTCACATATAATTAACACCATATCTTACTTTGAAGTGGACCGGGTGTCCAAAATAGGTTTCTCTTCCAACGACAATGACTTGCTCTTGTCTTCTTGCTTAGCGGGAGCGTGTGTAGACTTTGATTTCTTTTCATCTGGTTTCTTCTTTCCTGAATCTTTTTGATCTAGGGATGACACGGGTTGCTTTGCTGGAGTGGAATCATGTTTTTTCTTATCTTCGGTTTTCTTAACTTCTGCCTTTGTTTCTCCTGGTTTCTTTTCGCTTGAAACTTTCTTGACGGGTTCCTTTTTGCTTGCGGCTTTGTCTTGGCTTTCTTTAGGACCTTCCGAGCCAAACGTCTTGGAGATATCAGAAGCAATACTACGTATCTCCTGAGCAGCACTCTCAGCTCTATCGTCAACATTCTCATCAGTATGCTTCTTTCTTTCTTCCATCATTTTCTTTAAATCTTTATCTTTTTTCATTACTGTTGTGGGCATGACATAGTCCTGGGGATCTGTCTCTTTGTTTTCTTTTGGCAGTTTGTTCTTGACATTCTTTATTCCTTCAAACTGCTCCTCATCTCCGTACGTGAAGGGCTTTTTGCTGTCTGTTTCGTCTCCGGACAAGTACTTGTCTTTGACATCAGAAAGTTTAGGGAGAATTTTGGCATCTTCTTCAATTGCCACCGACTTTGGAGTTGGCTTGGAGTCCACTTCATCTTGCAGCTTTTGTTGGATATCTGTTAGCTTTGGGATAAAGCCAGCGGATTCATCTGGTAGCGCCTTCTCAGGAAGGTCTTCTTCAGAAGCAAAGGACACTTGTGATAACGATTGCATTGATGTCCCCTCTAGGTCTTCTTCCTCGGACCCAAACCTCTGTTTTGCCTGCTCGTACTTCCATTGATGCTCTCGTTCCAGTTCATCCATCACAATCAAGTCTACAGGCTTTGGTAAATCGTATCGATAAGGCTCATCAACAACATCAGCAGTAAATGCCCATTTGAGCATATGATTCCTAGATCGCTCCAGAGACAAATTCCTGAGATACTCCTTTATGGGACCCTTGACTGCGTTCCTCTTCAAGCTAGAAATTCTCCCAGCATCTGTGACGTCACTGTCGCTATAGAAAGAAGAAGCAGACTTAACAAAAGAAGAAGCGGATTTAGATAAATAAGACGATTCTTCTGCGCTATCGCTGCGTTTGCGCCGACGCCTCATCACTTCCTCAAACTCTTGATCTGCATCAAAAGATGGGCGCATCACGGTATGGGGATTAGGTTTTTTGAATTTCCGGGGGGTGGTTGACCGTCTTTCGAATGAAACTCTCTCTTGCTCATCCTCGGGAAAGCGAGCCCTCACTGTTGTCAGCCAGCGGCGATGGCGCACGGTTTTGAGCCACTGTGGTTCCTCGTCAGCCTTTCCTTCGTCTATAACTGGTCTAAAATGGGTTATCCACTTCCTGTCGCCTACGATATCTATAGTTGGTTTATTCACTCCCAATGGCTTGTTTCTATATTTTTCGGGTAAATTTTGCCACTGGTCTTTCATTTTATTTACAGGTTTAATATGGCCAGCATCGACACCATCTCTTTTGTGTTTCTCACCCTCGGCTGATATATGAATGACCTTCGGTTTGATTGGCCCATCCATCATGTCTTCACGTGGAGGCCATTCCGGCTCAATATGGTGTGGGGTTGGTGCTTCTTCAGTACGGGGAACAACTTTACCTTCTTCTTTAGCTGAGGATAAATACTGTTTCTTAATCCTATCCACGGGTACCGTTGACATGATATCAGGCTCACACGGGTTTATTCCCGTTCCCTTGTAAAATTCATCTAAATCATCTTCTTCAATCCTGGATCCATCAAGCGCAGCGGTATATTTCTGTTTTCTTTTTTCCAGCTCTGACTGTGGATCTGCTTTCCTTATAGCACTAGCGTAATTCCCATAGCGATCTTTCTTCTTTCTGGCCTTTCGTGGCTGGCCTCGATCTGTAGAATCATAATCTAAAGAACCATTTTCCGAGGGCAGAATTAAAGGATCTTCAGGATTTCGTTCACGAATCGCTCGCTGACTAATGTCCGTAATAACTGGCACAGGTTTTCTTTCGTCCAAATATTGTGCCTCCATTCTAGCTGGCGTTCTTTGAACAATTGTGTGTTAACTTTTGAATGGAGAATTTCAGACGTTTAAAAATGCACTCCTTGAGGTATTTCAAGAGCCTCCGTTGGCCGAGTACTTTCAGTCCCAGTTGCCTCCGCTTCAGTCAAAGCATTCCTTACACTTGTGTTATCTTAACTGCCCACCAAATGATTTGTTCACAAGCTACTGAGGGGTCCCGGGTGGTCAAGGCTTCAATCCTCTGTTCACCTTTTTCACTTTCCTCTAGTAAGTTTTAAGTTTTTTATTCCACCGTTTATGAGATAATTTCTTTATTTTTCCATTTATGGGAAAATATTCTTACAATTTTACAAACAAATTCGATAAACGCTTGACAGATGTTTTCTCTTTTTTTTCTTTTTGCGTGGCTTGAAAATTATTCATGCATAACGAGTGGTCATAACAGGCTCAAGAGCTTTTTCCGTAAAAACAGACGAACGTACAATGGAAAAAATGTGCAATTACAATGTCTGAAGAGCTGCTACATTCACAGTGTTTTAAGTTCAGACAACAGAGAATGTTAAGGTTTTTGCTTTGGACTTCCTAGAAAAACAGAAAAATAGGTTAGATAAACAGATTGTAGTGTTGTTTTGAAAAGGTTCAAACTAATGTTGATGTTACAAAGTACAAAGGATAATAACATAGCCCCTGGTAAAGAGTGTTGAAGACTACGACGTTCCAACAAAAATATCTAGGACGATGGATAAACAGATCAAAAAGTTTGTTTCTAAAGAAATATAATATGGTAACCGCGTTTTAAGAGATTAACTACAGATAATACTACAGTATAGCACTGTATTCAGGACTGTGTATAGTCCTCATATATCTTTCCGAGTGTATTCTAAAATTTTCTATCATTTATTAGGAAAAATAGCAATTTAAAGAACCAAGTTTCGGGATTTCAAGAAGCATTTAGATCAATCTTCAGAGCCGGTCTTGGTTAAGACACGACAAAAGTAGCAGCTACAGTTATCGGCAGAAGACCAAAAAAAATCAACTTGAACTTCACAAAAAATCATTATCACAGTTCGTAGATATGGAATACGAGTGAGAGTTTTACAAAAATCCGTTTTTCATTGAGTTTTTCTTTTTAATTCTATACGAAAGAAGAAAAATAACGTTATCGGTTGAAGATTAGCGGAGATAAAAAGATAGCTTGGCGCCTTGTATTGTCGGCTTACTGACTTCTGTCCTCTGTTTTGTTAGCTGGATGTGGTATGTATGTCAATGATATAGCACTGAAAAAAATGTTATTCATCTGTTAAAGCTTATGGTACTTTAACGTAACTTTATGGTATTCTAACTTAGTTTTTAGTTCAGCTGGGAAAAAATAATTATATTAATTAATAAATCTTCTCACAGATAAGAGGGTGAGACAAAAAATTTTGGAAATTTTGAAATGAGCTTATTTAACAAAACACCGTCATATCACGAAAATTTTGGAAAATTTTTAATTGCAAAAAAAAAAAAACTTAAAAGCAAATTTATGATTTATTAGTTTTACTATTGGAGTTTTTGTGGGCAGTAACAAAAATTCAAAATATTAAAATACCACGCAAAATAGATAACAGTTTTATGGTGCGAAAAAAAATCTTTTCCAGGGGCACTGTGTGTGCGGATTGATCTCGAGTGTCTTTCATGTTTGGTTTGTATTTCTGAGATATCATGTCTAAAGTGTCTAGCGTCAGAGGTCATTTGTGTTAATCTATCTTAAGTGATATTAATAATCCGAGTTTTGTCAGAACACGTCGCAATTATTTACTATCACGTATTCAGTCTTTCATGTGTAATAAAGTCGTTTATACTTAACTGTTTCTTTCATATATAACACTGTTTTGATCATACTTAGATAACAATATAATATCTCGTAAAATGCTTGTCCATATTAAATAATTCCTAAGATTTACAATCTTAAAATATATATATATATTTAGAAAATCCAAAAATTCATATCCTATTACATAACTGTACGAGTTTCTTTTCCTACATGATGAGTGAAAGATGGATTTTATCCAAAATATTAAGGAGATTTACGTTTGTAGAAGGTTCAAGAAACAATCACTGAGCAAAGAGAGAAGAAATTGAATAGAATATGCTAGAAAATCATCTTTCTATAAAAAGCTAGAAAGCTAAAAACAGAGAGGTTCTGCTGTTGATAGAACCTGTGAACTTATAAAGTTATGACTTTTCACTTCAACGTTTGTAGAAGGTCCAAGAGACAATCAGTCACTGGGCAAAAAAAGAAGAAATTGAATAGAATATCCTAGAAAATTAGATGTCGGCCTAGTATTGACGTATTTACTTTCGAAATTCAAGCAAGAGAATCAGTATGAATAGGTTCCTGAGGAAGGAGTCATGCTGACCAACTGTTTTATGAACAGATGTTGATTAAGTTGCTCCACCTATGTGTTTTGATTTGTAAAATAGACTCAAAGGTCTGGGAATGTGGTAATAAAACTTCAATAATAGTGCTAGTATTAGTCCTGTTTGTAATTCGTATCTTATATATACGTTGGTAAAATGATGAAGATTTTGATGGTGGTGGTGGTGATGGTGATGATGGTGATGATGCATGGATGTTGTTGATGATGATGGGGATGTTGATGGAGGTGATGGTGATGGTAATGATGATGATGATGATGGTGATGATGCCTGGATGTTGTTGATGATGATGGGGATGTTGATGGAGGTGATGGTGATGGTAATGATGATGATGATGGTGACGATCATTGGATGTTGTTGATGATGATGGGGATGTTCATGGAGGTGATGGTGGTGGTGGTGGTGATGATGATGATGGTGACGATCACTTGATAATGTTGTTGATGATGATTGGGATATTGATGAAGTCGGTGATGATAATGATGGTGGTGGAGGTAGTGATGGTGATGGTGATGATGGTGACAATAGTGATAATGTTGATGATGAGAATAATGAAGTATGTTGCTTGAATCAATCCATCTCCCATGATCAATTACACCCATTTTCAAAATTACACAACGGGGGGGGGGGGGGGGGTGGGGGAGGGGTCACAACTCCAGACAACCTGCCATACTTTGAGTCATCTGGGTTTTTGGCTTTCGTCAATCAAATTTCCAATGATTTAAGTCCATAATTTTTTGAATAAACTCAGACAACTTGAATCAATTCATAGCTAGTTGCCTGGGTCATGTAATTATGAAAATGGATGTAAAAAAAATCTTACTTAAGAAAAAAATGAGAATCTATTTCTAAATGGAAAAGGATTTCAATCTATTCACTGGGGACATTTTTAAGCAGGTGTCATGCAATGTCCTGAAGGTAGCCAATTAATAGAGGTACCACTGTGTCAAAACAAAACTGACAAGTTTCATAAATTTGTGACAAATTAATTTTCTTCATGGTTCATAATGATGTAGTTCCAGAATTGGAACCAAAAGGGCACACACACAACCCTCCCCACACCCCACCCCTAAATATCTGGGACTTTTGAGCTACACTGCAGTGGTACTCAGCAGAAAAGAGGAAAAGCGGCTGTCAAATCTGTTATTGATTATAAATATTTTATAGCTAAAAATGGATAATTAACTCCAGAAGAAGAGAAAATCGCTCATAATTAAATGTCATACCTGAGCTAATTCTGATGTCTAAAATGTCAAAATGGATTTGATTCTTTGACATTATGACATTTGAGTAGTTTTTAATTTGTATGCTAATAACATAAAATCATATGTGGTTCCGTTTCTTGAATGACTGCTTTGAGAATGAACTTATGCTATGCATATACACACATGACAGAACTAAGCCGAAGACTAATGGATTTTTGATAGCTAAAATGTTTATAGCTAGATGGTAGATAAAGCTCACATGTATATTGGTAGATAAACCTGATGAAAAAGTACATTAATACATAATTTTAACATCAATAATAAATTCAAAATCACACACAAAGGTATCATGATTGGCACTTAAGAAATTTTAATATACAGATGTTCAATTCTTAAACTTATTAATAAATGAAAATTTATGATTTTGTTTTGCAATCAAGAAACCTAACTTTCTTTGTGATCAAGTTTTGGTCTTATTTTTCCATTTTTTTGAAAAATACACACAAAAAAGTATCATGATTGGCACTCAAGAAATTTCATTATACAGATGTTCAATTCTTAAACTTAAATGAAAATCTATGATTTTTTGTTTCACAATCAAGAAACCTAACTTTCTTTGTGATCAAGTTTCTGTCTTATTTTTCCATTTTTTTGAAAAATACACACACAAAAGTATCATGATTGGCACTTAAGAAATTTCATAATACAGATGTTCAATTCTTAAACTTAAATGAAAATCTATGATTTTTTGTTTCACAACCAAGAAACCTAACTTTCATCATGATCAAGCTTCAGTCTTATTTTTCAATTTCTTAATGTAAAAAATTAAAATTGGTAGCTTAGGAATGGGAATGCATGTTATTGCTTTATCATTTTACAACATGTGTTAGTGGTTTTATCTTTCAGGAATCACAAAGAATACATTTTGATGTTATCTGAGACCTGTTTTTCTAACCCTAGATACATGACAGTCAAGCTGCCTCGTGCCAAAAATGATTGATTTCTCGAGGTTCAATGTTTATTAACATAAATGTAAGGCTGTTGTGAACTGAGAAACATGTATATATTAAACAAATATTTTATTGAAAAAATATATAACATACTTTATGTAATTTCTTTGAAGGTTGTTCAATCATGACTGCAAACTCTTAATAATAATTATTGAGTTTAAATCATGATATTTTTCTCAGACACTTGAAATTCAAAAACAGTTCAAATCATTAAAAACACTCTTCAAATATTTTCGAAAAACGGAAACAACTTAGTCGGGGCATGGATAACTCACAGATTGAATTAGAATTTAACTTGTTAGCTACAACATACTTGAACAACACCGACTCAGTCATGCTAGCCATGCTGCCTCTGTTCTAGTCATATATCATGAGAACTGATAACAAAACAATAGATTGCTTTGCACCAAATGATTGATATTCAATTTACTTGTGGCTAACATACTTTCTCTTTCAATATGTAAATATTGAATTATTACCAAACAATAAACAGAGTTTTGCTTTTATTCATCAAAACTGCACTAACATCGACACCAAAGAAAGTGATATTTAGTGTCTTAAAGAAGATATGCTTATTTTATGCTTTTTTCTCCGATCAAGGATATAATTCTACGATTTTCTGAAGAAATAACAGCTGTCTAAACAAGTTACTTGGATGACGTCACGTCTTCAAATACCCCTGACCAGGGCGAGTGTTCCATAACAATCGCAATTACTCAAAAACAATGGTGCAGCAACAATTACAATCACCAAAACATACCTTTCATTAGTATCACTCTTTCATCCATGATGTCCTTCCAATAATTGTCTGAGGGAAGTTCTCGTAGCCCGTACATACGCTTGAAACACTTTACAATACTTGGGTGTATTTGTACTATACTTGCGTTTCTACATCATTTATTTTGTACAAAGGGAGCTCACCAGACCAAGTTATCGAATTTATTATCGAAAGAAAAAGCTTAGAAAAGCTAATACGTTCCCAAACAACACCATAGTTATTTCCTTTACAGGAAGTTTGTATTTCATGGCGTTTCAAACCAAATTCAATATTTCTTCGTCATAATAATTAGCGTGATATAATGCAGAATACAGAATGCCCTAATATCGGATTATAAATTTATAGCCGATGAAAGGTAGAGCGAAATTCGGTAATTATTAAGTCTAAAATTTAAAAAAAAAATCTTTCACGCTTTTCAGTTTTGCATACATCCGTTGATTGCTTAGAAATAATCTTCACAAGAAGACTACAAACATTACAAAAGACATAACAAGCAAAATTTAAGCTCAATTTGGTACAAGTTTCGCAGATTTAGTCTTACGATTTCCAAGTGTCTTGGAATTTCTGAGCAAGAAAACCCTTGGAAGTACACTTCCAGCTTGTGGAATACTTATACATTTTAAAAGATAACAGAACAGAATAAGAGTACAAGATATAAGATCGTGATGTGCGTAATCATTCACGTTGAATCAGCGAGGTCGAACCACAAGTCACTCTCAACGTAAACGTTTGAACGACAACATTAAACAGGATCTCAATACAAAAATATAAAAGATTAATTCAGAAACCTGAAGCTAGAGTACTGTGGTTATATGTGATATTAACCAGCCCTGTAGGAGCTGAATTATTGCTTCAGTTATCAAACGACTAAACAAAATATTAAATCAACGAATAAAGGCAAACAAGTTGACAAGTTAATCATTGGCCACCGCCATGTTCTATTAGGCCTTACCTCAATTCCAGATACCTTCAAAGATGACCTCTTCTATACCTTGTATTTTGCTTAGAAAACTAGGTTTTAACACGCCGGGTTAATTAACAAACGATCTGAAAGACGAAGGGTAAAGAAACAGTGTTTCTACATGGAAGGAAGGACGATTCTGAAGACAATTCCGTTGGCTGTTTCAACGACGCTGCACGCATACCGTGACGTCGATGACAAGTATTAGTCTTGAATCAGTGAGTTGATTCGTGGAGGCGGTTTTGTTCAAGTCAAAGGGTCACACTGCACAACGGATGTGATGATTACAGGTCAATCGAAAACTCTCTTTACCTTGTATTCAAATCACTAACTCCTTACCGCCATCTTGGATATAATCCCACTCTAGGCGGGAAGCCGCTGAATTTATTCACCAATCGCTGGCGTTAAAAATAATGTTTCAAACCTGGTAAGCCAAGGATTTGTAAGCCCTCTATGCCGATGCCTTGGTCGGCGTGAAGTTTTAAGAAATACAGAATCAGTAGGAAAGGAAATCCAACAGAGAATAGTTTTGCAGACTATTTTGAAGGTAATTGTGAAACCGAAACTGGACTTGAGTTAATTAATTCTTACGTCATCTTTAAGGCCTAACTTTTTGTTTTTCATTCTCTTTTTTCAGACCAAAATAAAGAGTAATATGAATAAGATTTCGACATTGGGGAGAAAATAGAATAACATATAATTTCGTGAGGATCAAGGAGAAAACATCGTAAGATTTCATTGAACCAAACTTGATGATTGACCTCTCACTTTATACAACATCAAAACGACATACAAGGGCAGACAGTTTGATTTTTTGATTTTTTAAGACTGTTCTGCTAAATCAATGTATACCTTTGTAAGTTTTCAACAAATTGGTCAAAAATATCATAAAAATAACTGATATCTCGATAAAGACTCCTGGGTAACGATTTACACTACGTTTAGAGGCAAATCCCAAAGACAGCAGCTAAGTCTTTTTTCTTAATTTGAGGATCCTTGATATTAGTCAAAACTTTTGAAGATGGTACTTCTATCTACTTATGCAAGCCAATAGACCCTTAGTAGAAGACAACTGGCAATCAGAAACGAATCTTGAATCAATCAATTCACTTTCATAATAGTTACGTCACGCAATCTCAAGTAGTCAGTTAAATTTTTGTCACGTTACATTGTTAAAAAATGCTTTCAAATTGAATTAAATATTGTCAACTTCCGTTGGTGCTTGATAAACGAAGCTAAAACAGCTTTTTTCTGGTCGGAAGAAGACGCTTAACTTCTCGTCGTCTGAGTCAATTGTGGTAGAGCTTCCCGCCATTTGGCAGGGCGTGGCACATGTTTGCTGAATCAGAAGCCAGTCTTGTTCGTATCACTGTTTCCCGGCGATCACTATCTTCAGAGATTTTAAAACCATTACTATTCTAAACGTTTAATTTGCTTAACTACACTTTCGTCCGGTCTTCGCCCTAGCTGACTGAACATTGTTGATCGACATTTGTGATAACGTTTTTTTATTTTCTATTTTTTTTTTTAAATGGATAGAGACTCTTTCGGAGGCGACCCCTGGGAGCGAAAGAAAGGATGGCCTTTCTCAGGCTAAAAAATGGACTACGTACCAAACATATTGATAAACTCCGTATACTGGACCAGCATACTCAGTGAGCACTTGCCCTCGCTCACTCGGCCGAGTGATCCAGTACTACAAGTCATAAGCGGTGATTTTTATCTTCGAAAAATGCAATGTAATATGCAATTCATAGTTTTTGTAATTTTAAGCCGTTTTCTTTTTAATCCGCTTAATTTCCAGACATAATCAAATCTCGATCAGGACCAATGGATTCGTTGGCTGTTACCATGGTAATCAGTCTTTCATGGTAAAATTTTCAATTTTATATGAGAGCCAGTCAGTCAATTTTCCTCAGTGCGTTTGGTGGTCATTACCGTGAATTTCAAATTGGGAATATAACGTACTGCATATGGAATACAAACACGACCTCTAACCACTACACAGGATGTGACGTATATTTTCCCTTGTAAAAGCACGGCCCGCGTCATCAGTTCAATTACTGACGCATCTCTCAGCATACTCAAGAAAGGATTCCTAAAACATGGTTTGTTCAGTGAGATCAAGCTATTGATATTAATGATATCAGTGCCGCCTGATAAGGCTGACTCATATTGTTTTATCCAAGGCGAAGTTGACTGACAATTAAATGAAGGGAAAGGCCTCACAAGAGCCTAGACAAGATATCCTGTTCTTTAGGCGCGCCTCAACTACACATAAACATCTGTTCGATGTTGTATATGATAAAAAGTATCATCTTTTTGTGTGGTAATAATATCAATCACAGACTTTGCATTCATTGATTCAACCTAAAACGCCTTTTCCTGGCTACTCATGCAAAGCCTTTCATGACGTCATTGTGAAGGTTAATCACGTGATCTCAAAAAAGTTCTAAAATAATACTTTTCAAGATCCTTAAAATTGAATAGAAAACTCTTTCGTTAAATTCGTTTATTGCGTAGTAGCACGTGGCTTGATTAAAATTGTTTACATCTCGAACTACATTGACCTTAATCATGTCAGTTCCGACTTCAAAATTACCTAAAGTCTCTTGCGTATTTTTTATTTTGAATTCATACATATTTTTTTGTCATGACAACCTTACCTGGCAAAGCAAACATTTTCAGACTCGGAAAGAGTTCGTGCGGCGGATGCGCGACCAAAGTTGGCCGCATAATGTCATTATCAGAGCCTGCGTTCCTTGTGGTCATCATTAGTTTCTCCGAGTGCTGACCCAGGGAAATACAGGCTCCAAAACCAGATTGTGTTGGCAAATAAATTTTACTGAGTAAAGTTATCAGTATATTTGGTGTTAATTTAACGACTGCGTTGGTTTTGTAAACGGTGTTGGGGGGCTGAGTATTTACAGATTTGGTGTGGATCGAGCATTTTTTTCTTTGATGTGTGATGTCAATGCCACTGGCGTAGGGAGGGGCAACCACGTGCTCCCCCCCCCCCCCCCCCCAAATTTTACCGTAATTGGTTTTTATTCTAGGTACCCCCAGATCCTGGGTCCTCGCTACGCCACTGATTGAATATAATTTACATCAAATGCTATATAACTGAATTATTAGTACAAGTACGAATAGCCAGATGTAGGCTGGCTAGGCAATGAATAATAGACTGATAATAATTTACAAGGACAAAATACGATTGCATGTATGGCGAGGTGGTTCAGTCTAGAAACCAAAATGCTTTTGAGGCAAATAATCTCCCCCAGACGATAGATTTTTCTGGTCATAGATTCAAATTATAATTAGATACAAGGAACAATATAAGGAACAATAAACCGAGTGCCAATGTGCCAATAATGAACTTCTAAAGATTTTCCGTTGTTTGTTGTGATTGGATGTCGCCTAAAAATATTTGATTCCTTTGTTCTTACGGGGAAAGCTGATAGGATAGTTATGGAAAAATGTCAAAAAAAACCTCGAAGTGTTCATGTCTCGACTGCATGTCCGCACTGTAAGGTGACTGCCTATTTTGAACGCCCGATCTTAGCCCACGATGTGCGCGCGCACAAACTGAACTGCTGAACAAAATACAAAATTTCATAGAGGAACCATACACGCTTGGAACTTCAGCAGGGCAAAGCACTCAACCTTTGCACGGGACTCTATACTCTTTATAAGGTTAGTGGAAAGAACTTCTAAAACATCTACGTTAATTATATCAATTTTTTTTCAAAAAAGTAATTTTTCTAACGCATAAAAAAATAAGATATTTGTAGGAATTTTTGTTCGAAAACGTCTTTCCGGTCTTCGTTTAGCACTCTTCCTCTGATTCACTGCTTTCTTCAGCTTGAAAATTGGCCAAAACTTCTTTAGTGCATGCAGTCATCAAACTTGCCATTCATAGGATCCTTGCTTTGTAGTTAGAATTTGTGAAAAGTGCCCTCAGCGCAGGCTTTAAGAAAATAAAACACTGACAAAATCGCGAAATTTAGTACAGTTTTGCTCTAATTTTCCCTGCAATCGCGAAAATCAATACTCGCGAAATTCGGTTCCCATAATTTCGCGAAATTAAGAACGCGTGGAAATTAGTAAGAATAAGTTACACTCTATATGTATTTCAAATTAAAGCTTGACTAGATGTGATGTAAGAACGAATGTTATTTTAGAGATGATTTAAAACGCTAGGGCGTTTAAAAATATGCTTGACAAGAAGGACATTGAATTTGCTGTATGGAAAATGGATAGAGCCTCGAAGCCCAGGGAAAATAGAGGATTATTAATTAGTATTTTCTAAGTTAGACATTAGTACTCCCTATACATGTATATAGTGAATACTAATAAGACCTTGAAGCAAAACAAAACAAAAGGCCTTATTAGTATTATCTATATAGAGAATATCACAGAAATCTCTCCAAAGTGGACTACTTCGACCTTTACAAGAAAAGAAGACAATGCAATTCGTTTCTTTTATAATTGGGTGGGCCAAATATCGTAAAACTCACATGGCTACATTCGACGAACAGTGCACGTGGTCTGTTTGTTTCTGTGATTTGCAAATTCTCAATATTCTGCGAACTCAGACATTTCAACGCGGGCTTGTTGTGAAATTGGTTCTTCGCTACCTTTAATCAAAACTAATTAGTCAGTACCTTTTTGTATTTTTGACTGGCGGTAGTGAAAAACCACTGAAATTCCAATGGGAAAGTCGCAACTACCGAGTTCACAGGATATTGAGAATCGCAGTAAGCTATTGGCTGTTAACATTTACTTTAGAAGTAATGAAGGCTGTGATCATATGTATTACGATATTTTAGAGACGATTTAAAACGCTAGGACTTTTAAAAATATCCTTGGTAAGGAGGACATTTGCTGTATATTCAATAAAGTAATTATATATAACCCAGGCGTAGAGTGGAAAAAGCCTCGAAGCCCGGGGAAATTAGGGGATTATTAATTAGTATTTTCTAAGTTAGACAATAGTATTACCTATATAGTGAGTACTATTCTAATAAGACCTTGAAGCAAAAGAAAACAAAAGGCCTTATTAGTATATCTATATATATGGGGAATACTAATGTCTAACTTAGATAATACTAATAAATAACCCCGTATTCATTCCCCTGTGCTTCAAGGCCCCCCACCACTTGACACCCATTTAAATATTGATTGCTGATTGGTCGAGTGAGTATGACCGCTATAGCTGGGTTTCAATCAGCTGATAAAAGTCTTTCAATCTCATTATCTGCTCCAAATGGTGTTCAAACACTGACCACCATGTGCTGTCAGCCAGAAAGAATTCTATTGAAAACTTGTGATTCAGCTGATGAACATTCCACACGAGACAGGAAATGACGTCAAATGAAACCCAGCTATATTCTAAATGCTGATTATCTTGAAAAAGAGCTCGGGCTTGGAACACCCCGTTTTTCTTTTCATACTCGGGATCAGCATTAAATTTCACAAAAAGTGTAGTTTAGGAGAAAGTTTAAATTTTTTCCAAAAGTAGCCAGTAACGTCACCTTAAAACAAATCGTTTTGACAAAGATTATAAATCACTGCGATTCTCAATATTCTGCAAACTCAGGCATTTCAACGGCTTGTTGTGAAATTGCCGTCAATCAAAACTAATCAGTCAGTAACGGCTTTTATATTTTCGACCGGAGGCAGTGAAAAACCAAATAAAACTGGGCCGGGCAACTCACAACTACCGAGTTCACAGAATATTGAGAACCGCATGTTTAGAAAGTTCATGTTCTACATAGCCTTAATACTTTCCCATGACTGAATCATACGGTGGAGGAGCGTCCAGGAGAGTTGCTGAAGGATCAAGCTGCATTAACCACCAGCTATGGACATCAGTAGGGAACTTCACGTCATCATCTTCTTTATACCTCGCGGACACGTCACCTGATACTATAACCTTCCAATTCTTCTGCGTCAGTGCTTGTAATATGAAACACAGCATACTACGAACATAATATTTGTCATCGTTCTCGCCATCCCATGGTGTGCCATTGAGAGTGAACTGAACACATGATACTCCAAGTTCGGTTTGCTTTTCCTTTTCATTGTTGATTCCCTTTGGCCACCTCTTGGTGAGTATCTCACGACAGTCCTGGATGACGTCAGGAGGGGCATTAATGAGCCTTAGCTTGTCTGTACTGCTTGGACTCAGACACATTATGGGTGTAGACAGTGGGGCTGATTGTTGGAAGATCAAAACGCTCTTGTTGCTCATTCTTCTTGACACGTCAAAGGCACCAACAGCATGCCAGCCGTGGCCCTGCATGGCTTCTAGAAGCTTCGCTATCAGGTACCTCGCCATGATGGATTCCTTTTCAATGCTCCACCAAGGTGACCCATGAAGCTCAAATTCAAAGCTTCCAAAGTAGTCTCCTTCATTCTTGATTCCTTTCCTCCAGCCCCATGCATCTTCAATTACTTTCCTCACGACTGGAACCAGCTCGGGTTTAGCGTTGATTAACCTGAGTCTGTTATCTCTGTTGAGGCTGATCGTAACGAAAGGTGCCACTATTCCTGATTCGAACCGTGGTTCGTGTTTGAAAAACAACGAATCTGCAGTGTTCTTGATGTTAGCCGAGCAACACAGTGCCAACTGGTTCTTGGCAGCAAATTCAATGAGCTTCTGGATGAGTGAACGAGCTTCCACTGTCTCTCTTCCCATCCCCTTCCAAGGATCACCAAACAACTGTACGTCAAGCATGTGTTCATCCTCTGTGTACACAAACTGGATTCCCGGCGACCAGTTCTCTTCAATTACACCCTTGATGGACGGGTACAGGTTCTGGAAAAAGTTTATAAACTGTAATTTATCAGAGCTGCTGATATTTATGCATGGGAAAGGATATGAGATCGAGAATGTTTCTTGCTTGACGAAGAAGAATGTTCCAAAGGCCATCTTTCTGGAGAGATCAGTGGTCATCAGTAGTTTCCATCCAGCGTTATTTAGCTTCCATAGTATCTGACTGAACATCTTTCTAGCTTCCAAAGCATATTGTTGGGGAGACCCCTTATCGAATGGTATTCCACTAAGTTTGAAGGATTGAACATAGCCGTGGCATTTCGATTTTTGGTTCGAATCGAAACCCATTTTCCATGACTCTTCAATGGCTTCCTTGATGATTGACAGCTCTCGATCGCCCCCATGAACAACTCTGACACCATCAGGTTTGTTGATAACAATACACATGTACTCAAAGCCAGGAGGGATCTCTGTAAGTTGGGACGATTCAACACCACCCATTACAGAAGCAACGTAATTTTTGAACCCTGGAATAAAAATACAAAAACGTCATTTGCAAATCCTGGATCCCAAAAGTTCCTCCCGAATAAATGACAAGTTAAGTCTTTCTTTATGAGCGAAAGTTGAAGGGAACAGCCTGTAATTTATAGAGAATGTATGTGACTCTTGTCTGAGTCCTACGGGGTGTTCCATATTTGTGAAGTCAACTGTGCGAAACGCTATTACTCACAAATTTTGAGTTCCAGACCGAGGTGTATTATTGTACATATTTTGGTCCCGTCAAGTACAAGGTTGATGACTCAACTGATCACAGATGTTCCGGGCCGATACACGTGGAAGATTAAGATGCTTTATTAAATTACACTCTCTACATTTAGCCACAAATGGTTCAAAATAAAGAGACTACGGACTTATAAGCACGTTTATAAAAGGAAATATTTATTTATTGAAAACAGAATTTATCTTACGACTTATACGAGACTTTTATTAAACAAGGCTTAAAGGATTCAATTTACAGTAATCTTGAATTTTAAATAAATTGATAACAATTAGTTATTCCAACTTGGGATCTGCTACGGCATACGACATTACTGGCATAAAAATGTAATCTTCGAAGACCTTTACAACTAAAACTCTCATTACTAAACACAATTATATATATTATTTCAAACAAAGTATCCTGAGGAAAGCTATTATTCTTAATTTACAAGCACTCAAGCAGAATCGCTGATGCGAAAATATATAATAGTACTGAATAAATTTATTTGTACCTGGGGATAAATTAATCCAAGTAGACTCGCCATCAAAGATCGATATTTTTTATTTCGAAATTCTGAAAAAACTAAATCGAAAAATATAAACATAATCCTCGAACTTTAATTTTGTTTTTATACGTCGAAATTATGCCAATATAGAAGAGAAATACGAGAACTGAATTGGATTCTTTGCTGGTCATTTGCCGGCGTGGCACGGTTGGATAGTTTGCTAAATCCAACTAGAATAAATAAATCCATTGATTATCGATCGAAGTCCACAACAAAGCCCTTTCGAATTGATCTTAAAGTATAAACGAGTTAAAAAGGTAGCCATTTTGATCGTGATTACTTTTCCTCGGGTAATCTTAAGCCATTTACTCACCTGTACTAAGCTTATATTTCGATTCACTGCTTGGTTCTTCAATGTTTTGAGTTCGCTACTAACGCAAGGTATTATGGGGTTTTCAAATTGTACATTCTGGGAGGGGAGAGTGAGATATTTTGTCGTTATAATCATTCTAGTCTTCCAAGGGTTTCCCAGATGACATACTTGGATTTTTATTCGATTTTTCGGCGTTTCCGTTGAAACAGTGAAACTAAAAGCCCGGTAATAAATTCAAAGGGACTTCTACCTGTTATAACAGGTTATGAAATTCATAATAAAAGTTGTGCATGTGCGGAGTGGAGGGCATTTAAGATAATTTCTAGTATAAGATAATGTATACAATCGTTAAAAAACAATATAAATGGTTTGGAAGTCGAAGAAGACCGACAAGTTGCCGGCGGATGTCGAGTTGGTTTGTAAACAGTTTTTAATTTGTTCTTCACTTAATTGAACTTGACTCAATTTGAAGAGGAAAAAAATGAGCAATCAAAGCTACCTGCGGAGGGAAATATAATATCTTCGATATTTGCTTATTTGATTGTACTTCTTAATTCTATTTTAGTTTTGTTTTATCTTCCCACTTTTTGATTTTACCTTCGCCATTGCTATATCTGGTTCTTTTACTCCTTTCGTCTTTTTTTCTAAGCTCTCTTTCTCCTCTTCCTCCTCTTCCTCCTCTTCCTCCTCCTTCTTCTAGTTCTTCTCCTTCAGTCTAGCAAGTTCTTCTTCTTCTCCTTCTTCTTCTTCTTCTTCTTCTTCTTCTTCTTCTTCTTCTTCTTCTTCTTCTTCTTCCGTTTCTCTTTCTTAATTTTCTCCTTCCAGGGACGTAGCTACCTGTATGCCATTACGCACGTGCGTATACCTGAAAAATGACAAAAAATAAATAAAAAATAAAGAAGGAATAAAGCAATGAATAATTTAAAAAAACAATAAAATGTTCTTCGTGTTCGTTATGTTGTTTAAACTTTGCTTTGAGAAACTAATGTTAGTGGACAAATATTTCGCGTGAACGGAGGGAATAGAATTTTGTCTTTTGTCAAGATTTTTAAAAAATCGCTCTTTAGAAATTTTGCGTACCTCTGAAAAAATCCCAGCTACGCCTCTACCTTCTCTTTCTACTCCATCATTTTCCATTTCTACTTAATATATCCCAGTCTATAACCCCTTTCACAGCAAAAACAAAAACTCAAAATGACTGAATCTGACCAAACTACACCTTCGAATCTAAGTTAACAAATGTATTATCATAAATATTTGCTCTTATTCTGGAAGTCATAAAGAGAATATTTACACAAGTATGAAAAGACTTGATGGATTGCCTGTGTATGTATATCAGTACAAATATGTCTATTTGATCCATGCTTTGAGTTTATTGAACGAGCTGTCTTTTTGACTCGAATCACCTGCTTTTTTCTCACACAAAGTACAATAAAAGCTGCTCCGTAACAAACCTGTTTAACGGGAACTGCCTGTCGTCCAGTTAAGAGCTTCTTCAACGAACAAAAGGTAAGACTGAATTCTTTTTTCTGAGAAATTTTCGTAAATCATTAATTTTAGTTCTGAAAAAAACAACTTAAAACGTTAAACGGACTCCGGTTATAATTAACGAACTTTTTTCGCGCCAATGGTGCGAATGGTTATCAGCTTACAACTGTGAAAGGATAGTTTTAAAAGAGTGTTGGGAAAAAAGTCCGATCGAGGTGCCCGCGGCCACGACACACATAAAATAATAACGATAATCTAGCTCATTGCCAGAAATATTGGACATTGTCAGCGGTGTTACGCATGAATGAAAATGAAGTGGTTTTCTAGAGGAAAAATATAACTACATGGTTTCCAAGCACATATTTATATTCAACTAGGATGTTAGTAAAACAATTCTTGCCAAAAAATAGTTACTTGACAATCAAAAGAACAACTATTATTTTTCTGTTGATAAGCCTCACCACAGGAAGCCCATGAAGGACCAGAAACAAGTTTCAAACGTAAATCGTTACTTTAAGCTTCCTTATTGTATCTCAGCAGTCAATAGGAGCTTGTAAAAGCAAAATGGCGATATTTAGGGGGTTTTGAAGCTGTTTGGAGCAGTTGTCTGTGGTTTCTTGTCATTTTTAACTGAAAACTACGAGCTAACAACGCGTCGAATCGCTTAAAATTTAACCTAACTTCAAGCTTCTTGGGAACCTACATTCTGAAGGCATGCTGTCTATTTTGAGCGGTTTTGGATTTATTAAACACTCGTTTGGTGATATCGAGGTGGAGCTCTTTTACTTTTAAATTTTTTCGACTTCAAATAAGACGATTTTGGGGTCAAGTGTGGCCAGATTTATAGACGATGTATGGAATCTAGAGCTTTCGAAGCCTTTCGAAGGCAAGTAGTCCGGGAACCAATATGTCGCATGATTCAATGATCATTTTACGCTTATTTAGTAGCTTGTAGGGTGGGTTGTTTGTCGCGATGTGGAGCTCAGAGGAAATAAAACCCTATTCGCCGTAAATAGAGGAAGCTCTATATTCCCCATACATTTCCTATAAGACTCGGCGGCTATTTTGTAAGCTGAAACGCATCATTGCGCATGTATGAGCAGGCTCATGTCCCATATTTCTGGCAATGTTATCTGATGCTAGTTGTACATGATGTCATATGATAATGCTTTTTCAGTAAAAAGAATAAAATCGCCTGTTAAAAACAAATTTTTAGTTCGGGACCGTGAACCGGACAACAACACGTTTTAACAAGCACAAACTAAGAAAAGATAGTAGGTATATGTATATATATAAAATTGTGAAAAGTTAAAATATTTACTTAAGTCTTCGGCCCTTATCGGTGAATCGTATTAGAGTACATAACATAGCCTGGCAAATGATCAATTGATAGTTATAGAGTTGAAGCAGGCTATAAAATTGTTTGTTGGTTGCCTGTAAAGTGACGCGAAATTGAACAGATGAGATAGATTGGAGATGAGATGGATTAGATGTGACTGCATGAGATGGATTAGATGTGACTGTGTCAGTTTCTAAATCAACACGAAATGGCGACTTCAGGAGATTTCCATCTATCACGACTGAAAATGCCTTCAACAGATCTGATCTATCAGTTTGGCCATGAATTGATGCACCGCGCGCGCGTAGCTGGTTGTGTTTGAACCTTGCAATGTGTCTGCTGTATTCCGACAAAGGGCTGTCACAGCCAGCTGATCGTCAAGTCTGATAGTGATAAACTAGATAGTATAATAGATAAAGGTTAAGCAAATTCATTATTTGTCAGTGATGAGCAAACAGTTGTTTTCCTATTTTCTAAGCACTTCTCTTGTGCTCTGCCAATCGCTTTTAACAACACACGACGCGTGTGCGTGTTTTCTAGTTTTTCACTGACACAAGTATAGTTCAGATTTGTTTTCTATATTCGGAGAAAACGAAGAGCTATTCTTATTAAAACGATCTTGATTCTTGAGAAAAGCGAAAAGCATGCGAAGGCTTTTTTCGCTGTGTCCCATTCCAATACCTCGCGTAGCCTTACACTCCCCTTAACCTGCTGCTACTGATTTTATAGCTTCGGTATACGTTTTATTAGTGATAGTACGGGCCCGCAGTAATTGGCCTACCACGACTGTTGCGGTTACCCTGCCTTACATTGTTCTTGTTGTGTTTTGTTGTTATACATAATTAATTATTTGGCGAAGCTAATAAAATAAAATGAAATAAAATAAAACTAGCATGGCAGCCATGTCGATCTTTTGTTATTTCTGATTCTCTTGGGAATGATCGAAAGGCTTTAATTTGGTGCTAAATAAATGAGTCATATCATATCATAAGATTGCACTTCGCTTGTTTCAGGTTGTCAATATGGGAAGCTTTTACCTGATTGGCTTATTCTTAGCAGCCTTCGTGATGACGTTGGACATGACGTCAGGGGATACTGTTACATGTGACGAGGGACCGGGACTAGCAAAGTGTGTGACTGAGTACGTCTCTGGGTTTGCCAGTCCTCAGAACGCAAAAGTGGATGCTTTGACACTCCACTGCAAACTTGATCGAGTAAGTATGTTCAACTTTTTTCACTGCTAATTTTTCACTGTTTAAAACGCAGTGTTGCGCGCATGACTTTGATATTTCCATGACGTCATTATCTAACAGTCAGTTTTCATTTATTCATTTCATTGAATAAATGAATGGTTTGTTGGCATGATACCGATAAATATATGTATAAAAAAGTAATCTTTTTAAATTGTTACTTTTAAAGGAACTTGCCCTTTGTACAAACCAGGAATTGGCCAAGTGTCCAGGAAAGACTCTCAAGGCACTGGGACGAGCCGCATTGTCATACATCGTTTTTGACAGAAAACTTCGTGTTTGTCCACGCTATGGTTACTGGTCACTTTACCAAAAACTGCGTGAGAAAAATGGTAGGATAGCAGGATTTTTGTGTAATTGTGGAAAGCACAGACGTGCCGTGACCGTGAAAGGAATGTCCTACACTTTGATTTGACTAACAGTGATCTTGCGCAATGTTATTGGTCTAAGGATTTCGTCAATTTCGTAATTTTATAGTGCCGTATACCGTGCCGTGCCGTTTCAATGTTATACATACGAAATCTTCCTTAATCCTAAAGAAACTAACTATAGTACTACTGAAAAAAGTATAGGTCATATACGATCCGTGCCGTGCCGCCGGTGTCGTCACCATGATCGTGCTCTGTCTAACCTCCATGCGGAGAAAGAGAAGTGAAGCTAGCGTAACACTTGGTCTAGATTTGATTTACCGACGGCACAAAATCCCTTGAAGACATTGAAATCATGAACCCTGTTCGATTCAAGAGTCCATGGTTTGCTTTGTACATTAAATTCAAAATTTAATCTCAAGCATAAAATCCACCCCCTCCCCTAAGGTTACTCCGACGCGACCAGAAATTAGCTAGTTCAACTAACTTGGGTAGTGAGCGACGTAAGAAAAAGAGGGAATCAGAGAGATCAAGGAGAGTCTCATTTTGCTGGCCTCTAGACTCGATCAACTTTTTTCACTGCTATGCAGGATCAAAGGGATCACATTCTTAGTTTTTACTTTGACTTACAGATAAGCGTAGTTTTGACAATGGTGGTGATGATGATGATGACGATGATGATGGCGATGACAACCCGGTAAACAAGAATTCTTGGGATTACAAGATAAACACACTCCGTAAGTTATGAATACTGTAATATTTCTAATTTTTCTTAGCGCTGGCCTCACACGAAGGCGACCCGAGTTCGAGCCCCACTGGGCTCGATGTCAAATGTGAGTACAGTGTTAATTGTGGGTTCTCTCCTGTGCTTCGAGGGTTTTTCCGCGTTCTCCGGTTTTTCCTCCCTCCGCAAAAATCAATTTCTAAATTCCAATTGGAATGCAGTGGAAGAAGAGCAACTCTGTGGAATCCACTGTTAATTCTCATTTAATTTGGGTTTGGTGCATAAGTAAGGTCCTTTGATGATACTTTAGAGGCTTTATTGACGATGAAGCAAATAAGTCTATCATCAGCACTCCGCCGTCAAATCTTGTTTTCAATTACGCTTGTTTTCCGGGGGAAAACAGTTTTTATTTCAATAAGTCATTCGAGTAATAGAACCCTTGACGTCAAAGCAGCTCAATTTGGAGGACAAAACAAAAGAATTTCAACTCCTGAGAATTGAAACCTATTGTTTTGTCCTCCAAATTGCTGCAGGGGGTCTATTTCCAACTCAAAATCTTTCACTTTAAAGTAACGCAAAGCGAACTTGCCATATACTGTTCTCACGAATATTTCTCTTTCATCACAGTGCACTTTTCCCAGTACTCTTCCTGCGCCAAGAGAGTTGATATCGGCTGCCTCAGGAGTTACGTAGCCAAAATGAGAAAAGATCAGAATCTCTGCGCCAATATAATATTCAAGCACGACTGTTTTCGCGGGAAAAACTGTCAAGCCGGTATCATCAAAGACCTGCTAAACGTGTTTCCGGAAGAAGCCAGTAAGGTGCTATCAGTACTTTGCGTACAGGCTCAGGATAGTGGCTAAGGCTGGAAGCTGGACGCAATGCAAGCATGTCTGAGTCGGGTACTTGTGAACAAGTTTGAATAAATAAATAAAATATTCAAAAAAAATAATAACAACTTTGGTATAACTCTGATTTTATCTGAATTAATTGTAATGTATCAATGAATAATTCGAGCAACAAAATTGTGCAACTTTTCGCGCAACATTGTTGCGTTGCAGGCTGCAGAACGATGGTGAAAATCCCCGCACCAGCGCACCTTGTCACGCAACAAAAATCGATGTTGCAAGTAGCAGAAATTTGTGGCAATGTACAAGCATTTTCTACTTTTTGCAACAAGCAACCATATCTTGCAACATCGACATCAACATTTTCTTGCGTGACAAGTTGTGCGTGGGGTGGTAATACGTTTTATTTGTTTTGTAATTTACTAATGAGTAAGTGTTCAACATATAAAAAGAGCTATACACAGTATATATGAACCGTGTGAAGAGATTACGTCATTTCCAAAAATAGAAACTCGTCCGGTGAAGTCAAAGGCTAAATGAAGAAAAGTTTGAACTTGCACATGCATGCTATTTGCTATATTTCTTTATCGTTAAAGTAGCAAGGGAAATGAAATCACGTAATCTGTCCCTATTTTTCTCACCTTTTTAAAAGATATTTCCATGCTTATGCTCGTGTTGATGCCGTTGTGAAAATAATGGTTAAATAACTAGGTGGTTCAAAATCTAGGCCTGTAACCCTGGGTAACGCCGTATACCGTATATGCTCGTTTTCGAATACTCGTCCCTTTTTTCGAGGACTACTCGAGGACGAGTACCATCGTCCCACCCATACACTTCCCCTCAGCGATAACCGTTAGGCCTTAATTAATTAGTGTCTCTATACGTAAAAATACCGAAAATGAGGGTTCTGTGAGAATCTATTACATTTATCGAAGTAACAATATTTGTCGAAGAAACAATATTTGTATTATGATCATCCGGGTGGATGTAGTCCTGAGAAGGACTATTTGATGTGACTGACGTTTCGACAACCTGAGCGGAAGTCATCTATTACAATCTATGGCAATCTATTACAATTGTCTCCATACGTAACAACAATACCGGAAGTGAGGGTTCTGTGAGAATCTATTACAATTGAGTTTCATCAGTGGTACACTGCAACTAATAGTAAGGCTACAATTGAATATCAAGGTTGGGAACATATTTGGAGATATGGTAATAATTGGTATGTAGTAACAAAAGTTGTTTACAATGATGAGTAAATATTAGTAAATATGGAAACCGAAGTTATGGACATACGTAAGAGGCCTCGCACCATGCAGAGTTTGGATTATAACCCGAGCCAACTGGATAACAATCATTGGCCATTGTGAATTCAGGATAGGCACTGCAGTAAATAAACTTGTGACAGTCACCTGGATGGACATAACGTTTCTCTACAGGTTTCCCAACACAGTAAGCTTTTACATCCGTAAATGCTGAAAAAAAGGCAAGAATTAAGAAATACCTTAAACAAAAAACCTGAATAAGAGGAAGAAACTACTTCTGTTTTTGAAATAAATCAGTAAACACCCTCGATGATCTTGTGTGTGTCTATAGAATAGCTCTTGGGATGAACTACACTCATTAGAAGTCTAAATCATATGAGTATACAAACAATAAATAAACTCACTGTTATGTTGGTGTGCATACATCACTGGTGTTGGTGGCTGCATTAGTTTGTTGTACATAATACTTAGTATGTTTCTGTATTTTACTAACACATTTACTAATTAACAAGTATTACCTGCAGCCGTTGTAGGTGGAGTAGTTGGTTGAGGAGTGGGAGTACTGGGTGGTTCTGTCACGTTCCTAAAGACCTCCTCCACTACGCTCATTTCCATGTAGATGCTGTTTGTCTTTGGCTTGAACGCCCATGGCTTGATCCAACGACTGTAAATGCTTAGTCCACAGGTTTTGGCGGCAAGATCATAGCTGAGGCTCTTGCAGCGAGTGTCGTCATTTAGACATCGCAAAAGGCATGTTGGGTAGTTTTCTGCAGGCGTCGAATCGTACGCATAACCTTCCAGAGTGTACCCCCATTCGGACTTTTTAGGAATGCAAGGTTTTTTTGATGCCAACGATGGTGAAATGGCAAGAACATGTAGGAAGGTAATGTGGACCGCTCGAATAAACAACATCTTGAACTCGTGAAATCCAGCTGAAAAATATTAATATGTAAAAGATCTCAAAAAGTGTGTCAGTAGATCGTATTGTTTCTTTGATTGGTCCTTATATTCGTAAAACGGAAATCGCGCGCGCTTATAGTCTTTAAATAATTTGAATCGTTGTAAAACATACTTTTCGCCCTGATGATGCACTAGAAGTGCGAAAGCTCGGTATAATATTAAAAAATAGTGGAAGAAACAAACGTAAACAATATGTCAGTATTGTCTGCATAGACTTTGTCAATTCAATAAACTAATTGGTAGACACACCAGATTGACATTAACAGAAGCAGGGGGAAACGGAGAATATAGAACCATATAGAACCATATAGACTCGTGGTACTCGTAGCAGTTGGGTCTGCCCAAGCTAAAGTTGTAAATTTAAAGGGCCTTTAAGGTGACTGACTACTTTTGAACGTCCAATTTGAGCCCACGATGTGCGCGCGCACAAAAATCCCTCAAAACCGCATAACAACCTTCAAAATTTTATTGAGGAACCATACACGTTTTGAACTTCAACGGGGCAAAAACCCCAGATTTTGCACGGAACTCTATATTTTTCTTTCATCTTCCTAAAACAACAGGTAAAAATCAATCTTTTGAGAAAGTTTGAGAAAAACGTAATTATTAGAACTTATAAAAAAAGCGTTTTAAGTGATTTTGTTGTTGTCGTTTGAGTACGATTTTCGGTTGATTGAGCTAACAAGAAGCTGAATTTTAAGCTTATTTTAAAAACTTTCTACAAACATTTTTAGTTAGTCTTCATAAATAATGTTTAAAGTAGATGTCCTGAGAAAATTGCATCCAGAGTTTCTTTAATTTTTGAGTTATGAATTGTTGTGTGCAAAGCTTGATTTCCCCCATTTTTCTTTCGAAAACTTGTACAGATGGTCATATTCAAAATTCATTATCTCAAAAACGAGCTCGGGACACCCCATTTTTCTTTTCATTTTTGGAATCAGCGTTAAATTCTGTGTAAAATATCTTTCTAAGAACATTTTGTAATTATTCCTTGCTAAAGTAGTCAGTCACCTTAAACTGGAATATCAGAACCTTTCTTGTTTATTCCTAGTTGTCTGTTCTCAAACTATACGGTCTAATTTGGATACTACTTGAGTTTGGCTTTTGAAAAATCGCAGTTTAGTTGGGATTGAGCTTGTTCATGTTAGCGTACTTTTTCTAGCCGCAAGGAAATGAATCGTATTTGTCAACCTGATTAGTTGAAAATAGCCTCATTTGCTTTTCGTGGCTTACTTTATCATAGATTCATATTACTATTTTATTTCAAAATTTGGAGATATTATTATCTTTGTCCGTTTAAAGAAGAAATTTTTTTTAGTTTTTTTTTTTTTCAAATTTGGCCTCATGTTGCCTCACGATGACATTATTTTTATGCGTCTGTCCTCTCAGCGAATATGGCTATTAGCCAATCAGCGCGCGAGAATTTTACTCTTGTGCTACTTCAGCTGTTTGCAGGTTTTCATACGTATGTGACTAAACCTTTATTGATAAAGATAAATTATTTTAAGGTGACGTGACTGACTACTTTTGAACGTTCAATGTGATGTGTGCACGCACAAAAAACTCTCAAAACCGTATAATAAGCTTCAACATTTTTTGAGGGACCATACACGTTTTGAACTTCAACAGGGCAAAACCCTTAAATTTTTCTTTGAATTTCCTAAAACAACAGGTAAAAAGCAATCTTTTGTCAAAGCTCGGGGGAAAAAACCCACGTAATTATTAGAACCAAGAGAGTATAGATCTCTCTTGTTGGAACTAAAAAAAAATTGTTGTATGTACGTGTTCTTGTTGTTGTCATTTGAGTCCGATTTTCGGTTCATTAAGCTAACAAAATGTTTTTGTTAGCTTAATTTTGAGCTTATTTTTAAAACTTTTTTCAAATATTTAGAATTAGTCGGCTTAGAAAATAATGTTTAAAGATTTCCTGAGAAAATTACTTCCATATCTTTGCTAGTTACGATATTTTTTGTGCGAAGCCTTGGTTTCCACCTTCAGTTTCCTTTTGAAAACTTGTCAAGATGGTAATATTCAAAATTCATGATCTCGAAAACGAGCTGGGATACTCCATTCTTCTTTTCAATTTTAGAATCAGCGTTATATTCTGTATAAAATAACTTTCTAAAAAAAATTCTAATTACTCCTTCCTAAAGTAGTCAGCCACCTTAAAGCAAATACCTTAGAAGCTAGTTTATCCTGAAGACCTGAAGACAAGATTCAAATACCGAAAACCATCTAAAGTTTAAGTTATTAAATATTAAATATTCATCTCGGAGTACTATCTGTACTTATTTCTTTTTTCCGTCTGTCTTTCTTAGAATAAAGAAATAAGTATTCAACTACGATATATTTTTGCTTAGAGTTTTCATTGCAAACAAAATTAACAACCGAGTTTTCCACATAGTGAGAGTTGTTCTGAAATTTTCTAAGGTTCTTTCGTAATTGTTTTTATAGCTTTAGTTTGTATTGTGCGAGAAATATACTTCCAATATCTTAATTCCAGATTCATGAAAATTTATCCATTTCAATTCCTTATTACTGAAATACGTTGTTCGAAGTATAGACCCCTTGCAGCACGTCGGAATGCAGCTCAATTTGGAGGACAAAACAAGAGGTTCCAATTCTCAGGAGATTATAATTATTTTGTTTTGCCGTCCAAATTGAGCTGCTCTGACGTAACGTGAAAGAGGTCTATATATATCCTTTAGGCCTATCCAACCACAGATTTATCAATATTGATTTTTAGAGATGAGAACTGGTTAAAACAGTCTAAAACTTCCAAGGTGTTGGTGAGGGATTCAAGATCCTTTAAAAGAAAAGTGGTGTCATCAGTAGAAAAGAGCATTTTTAACATTTCCACAGTATCTTCTAAACTTTTTTTTGTTCCCTAATCATTGTTGCCATTATTTCAATAATTAGCACGAACAGGTGTGGACAAGAGGATCGCCTTGCTTCATTCCCCTTTTAACCTCAAAAAAAATTAGAAGCTGTCCTGTAATTTATCACACAACTTTCGGTGTTTACCAATAATTACCAAAAATTATTCCTTTTCTTTTTTGTTATTATTTTTTTGTAACTCTTTCTGAAATCTCGATTTTAATTAATAAGAGCTTTTTGCTAGCTAGTTGCCGAAGTGTTATGCAACAGAATTTAAGAGCGCGCCCCTTCCATCTATACCGCCCTCATTCAGGAATTGAATTGAATTTAGGATTTTAGATACTTCAATTTATTTTATTCTTTTTTTTTAAGGTTTAATTTATGCTTTTTTGGGTTAAAGTTTTAACTTTAAGTTTGCGAGTTTGTCAAAAAAGTGTTTTAGTCTTCAAGGTGATACACTTTACAAAAACCACTTCTTAAAACCTTCGACTTTAAAAAGGCAAAAAAGACTTACCTGTGAGTTTAGCTCCAATGTATTTCAGTCTGAGTACCTTGTTTAGCAAAAACGAAAGGGCCAAAAAATGTATGGCGAGCGAGGGAACTGTCAACAAACTTGCCACTCTTATATAATCTGACTTGCAACTGAAGCACCTGACTTTAGTTACCAAGGAAGCTACACTTGCACTAACAATGGAAGGTTTGTTCATAAGACCGGCAGTACTAAAATATTTACAACCAAAGGCAAGTTCTTTGAAGTATCTCCCTAGGATAGAGTACAAACAATAAAAGCGTCAAAAAGCTATCCCTATTTAGTACTAAATAGTACTAATTAAACAATGTGAGAAAACAATAGAATTAACATAAAACATCACTATTTAGTAGTATTCTTGTTGCATGATTTCAGTGTTTGTACTCTAACAAGCTGGTTTTTCAATTTATAATCGTCAAATAACGGCGCTCTTGTTAGAATTTTTTGTGCTGCTCAAGAAATAATGGGTCATAATGGTTGTAACGTTTCGATGACGTTTCATACCCAAAATACCGCACAATCCTTTTCAAAAAATCTTTTCTCATATTCAATTGTCAAAAATCCTTTGAGAATACCAAAACAATAGTGAAAATTAGCACAACAAACAATGCTACCGAAAGGGATTCTGGAAGTGTAGGTATAAAACGTCATCATGCTTGAGGCCTATTGAAATTAAAGTGCCTATCAACTCTGACAATTTCGTTTGAAAGTCGTATTTTTTTCAGAGAACAGAACATAGGCAATCCTGATCTATTTGCTTCATATATGATAGATTTTGTCGAAAAAAGTGAGAAAAATTGACGAAAAGTATTTGCTTTTGAGTGCCCACGCCATCAACAAAATCAAAAAACCAAAAGTCTGCTTTAAATTTCGCTGTGTGCTTTTTATGTTAGAATGAATTCGGGTTTTTTTCTTTTCTTTTGATATTCCTTTCTCTCTCATTTTCTAAATTTCGTCATTATAGCAATAAAATGTCTAAAATTTGACATATTTGTTTTGATTTGAAGTGTCGATTTTTGGTGCATGGGAGTGGGGTAAGGCATACAATTCTGGCGCACAGGTGTAGGGTAAGGCGAAAGTTAACTGTAATACGAATACTAAAAATAGCCCAACCGGGAATTCACATGGCGCGCGCGATATTAAGAAGTTTCCCTCTTTTATTTATGCTCTCTTGGATGACGTCAACCAAGGTATTTGCCCTCTTTTCTTCAGTGTGTGTTTTACTACCTCAAATATCAACACAGTTTTTTATTTTTGTAATTGTAACCAATTTTCTTTATTACTTTCTTTTATGAAATAGAAAACTGATAAATGTACCAAAATTCATGTAACAATTTATAAAACAAGTAAATAAAATCATTGTATCATTGTATAATGACTCTCAAGTTAACTTGCCAAAACTCTACTACAACATATATTTTGGTAATAAAAATCATTCATTAATTGAAAACTAAAAAAAACAAGTCAACAAAAGCGTCAACAACCAAGATTTTCAATTCAATGAGTAAGTGTTCAACATGATAAAAGAACTTTACACAGTATACATAGCGACGACTCATATAGTCATATAGACCTTGTGACGTCACCGAACACTAAAAAACAGTTATCCTATCAGAAGAGATATCGTCATTTCCAAAAATAGAAACCCGTCTGTCTATGATTGGTGACGTCACATAGACTGAATAAAGAAAAGTTTGAACTTGCACATGCATACTACTTGCTATTTTTTTATTTTTAAAATTGCCAGGGAAATGAAAGTAATATATCCCTATTCTCCTAAATTCTTTTGAAAAGATGTAATCCATGCTTATGCTTGGCTTATGCTTGTGAAAATAAGGGTTAAAGAACTAGGTGGTTCAGAATCTAGGCCAGTTACCCTGGGCAACCACGCCGTCTACCGCTGACCACTTGAGTATATGACAGGCTGCTCGTTTTCAAATGCTTGTCCCTTTTTTCGAGGACTGCTCGAAGAAGAGCTAGTACTATCGACCCACCCATGTACTTCCCCTCAGCGATAACCGTTAGGCCTTTTGGTCTCTTTGGCATCCGGTTGTTGCCTTGTCTCCATACGTAACAACAATACCGGAAGTGAGGGTTCTGTGAGAATCTATTACAAGTGAGTTTCATCAGTGGTACACTGCAACTAATAGTAAGGCTACAATTGAATATCAAGGTTGGGAATATAATTGGAGATATGGTAATGATTGATATGTAGTAACAAAAGTTGTTTACAGTGATAAGTAAATATTAGTAAACATGGAAACCGAAGTTATGGACATACGTAAAAGGGATCGCACCATCCACGGTTTGGATTAAAACGCCAGTTAGGTGGACAATCTTTGACACCTGTGGCAAAAGTAAAGGAACTGCAGTACACATACTTGTGACAGTCACCTGGATGGACATAACGTTTCTCTACAGGTTTCCCAACACAGTAAGATGCTGCATCAGTAAATACTGAAAAAAGGTAAGAATTAAGAAATACCTTAAACAAAAAACCTCAATAAGAGGAAGAAACTACTTCTGTTATTGAAATAAATCAGTAAACACCCTCGATGATCTTGTGTGTGTCTATAGAATAGCTCTTGGGGTGAACTACACTCATTAGAAGTATAAATCATATGAGTATACAAACAATAGATAAACTCACTGTTATGTTGGTGTGCATACATCACTGGTGTTGGTGGCTGCATTAGTTCGTTGTATATAATACTTAGTATTTTTCTGTATTTTACTAACACATTTACTAGCAACTATTACCTGCAGCCGTTGTAGGTTGAGTAGTTGGTTGAGGAGTGGGAGTACTGGGTGGTTCTGTGACGTTCGTAAAGACCTCCTCCACTTCAATCACTTCGAATTCCATGTAGATGTTGTCTGTCTTTGGCTCCATTGAATTTACTCAAGAGGGAAAACAAAGCAAGAAAGAATGGGAAAAGAAGCTTAGAATTTTTGCAGGAAAAATGGCGGCACGAATACTTTGATCAGACAAACCAGCCCTGTTCCTCGCTCTATCTTTCTATAGGCTTTCACATCATATTTTATTTTTAACATGCTGGTTGTGGCCCTTTCTCGATATATCACCACAATTGAACGAATCTCAATGCAATAATAATAATAATAATAATAATAATAATAATAATAATAATAATAATAATAATGATGATGATGATAATAATAATAATAATAATAATAATAATAATATTATGTTTTATATAGCGCCAATTCCGTGTAGTTTAACAGCGCTTTACAATGCATGAAATGAATAAAAATTTGAAATAATATTAAAATTTAACTACAAGATAAAACGTTTTATTGGATTTTCTTTTAACTATGCATTTTTCAACATAATGCAATTAAAATTTATAATAAATGACACAATAATACAAGAATACAAAGGAATAAGATAATTTATACAAAAAACTATTGAAACTATAAATACGAGCCGAATATTTGAATAACAATACGACTTTCTATTGTTATATTCCATTCTTTTCTTTTTTTATGTGTATATTCAGTGGTTAGTGATATATATCGAGAAATTCCCACCAAAATCTTAAAGTTTTCATAAAACAATTTTGTGTTCACTTCGGTACTCTATCGTATATTGCTATACTCAATCAGACATAACACATATTTACTAACAAGCCTTACCTGCAGTCGTTGGTGGTGTGACGTTCCCAAAGACCTCATCCACTCCAATCATTTCCATGTAGATGCTGTTTGTCTTTGACTTGAACGCCCATGGCTTGGTCCAGCGGCTGTAAATACTCAGTTCACAGATTTTTGCGGCAAGATCATAGCTGAGGCTCTTGCAGCGAGTGTTGTCAGTTAGACACCTCGAAAGACATGTTGGGTAGTTTTCTGCAGGCGTCGAATCGAACGCAGAGCCTTCCAGAGTGTACCCCCATTGGGACTTTTTAGGGGTGCAAGGTTTTTTTGCAGCCAACAATTGTGAAATGGCAAGAACATGTAGGAAGGTAATGTGGACCGCTCGAATAAACAACATCTTGAACTCGTAAATCCTGAAAAATATTAACATGCAAACGATGTCAATAAAAGAATATGTTAGTATTGCCTGTATAGTTTTGGTCAATAGAAGTGATAGACACAACAGGGCATTAACAGATGCAGGGAAAAAACGGAGATGGAGAAAAATTTTTCGAAGCAGACGAGCAAATCTATATTCTCTAGTCTCGGGTCTGAGGATCAATCTCATGACAACAACGGTCAGTGAGAGGCGACGCATTAGCACACGTTGACTTCCTTATGAAGTTATGTTGTCAGTGTTCCGTTTGGTTTTGAATTTTTCTATATTTGAAGACAAGAAATTATCATTATCATATCTGCTTTTCAGAGGTTTCTTTTTTCTCAGACTCTTCTACGAGAAGTAGAGAGGACAAAGTAAGTAAAACCTCTGTTAAGCAGGGCATCATTAACCACGAATTCTCTTATGATGTTGTTACAACATTTTCGTATTCTTTTAGATTACGTTTTAATAATTTTCTAAGTCAATCTTGACAGTGGCGTCCTGACGACACCGAAACATTGATTAACTATCGATCTACTTTGCCTGTACGTATAACTAAACCTTTATGGATGATCAAAAGATATTCATCTAAAGCAAATAAAAAGTTAATTTATCTTTACGGCTTTGAAAATACCCAAAACGATCTTTTTATCTTTTTATCTCGGAGTCCAAAAGGTTGTAGGAAAGGATAGTCCAAAAGGTCTTTTTTAAGAAGTTCTTTTCCTTGAAATTTCAAAATGTCATCATCGATGCTCTATGATCTAATTGTTAAACATCCGTTCTCATTCTTTTTATTTTTTCTTATTTTTTGTGACTTTTTTTTTGAAACCCTGATTTTGATATGAGGTTTTTGCACGTTGCCGAAGTGGCCGGGTTTAGTATGCAACAGAATTTAAGCTTAATTTATTAAGAATTTTTAACTTAAATCATTTTTGTAATATATTTTTGTATGATTATTCTAGATAAATTTATGCTTTTTTGGGGGGTTAAAGTTTTGACCATGCGTTTGCAAGTTTGTCAAAAATGTGTTTTAGTTTTCTTCAAGTTGATGCACTTTACAAAAACCACCCCTTTTAGCCTCCGAACGCTTTTAAAAGGCAAATAAGACTTACCTGTAAGTTTAGCTCCAATGTATCTCAGTCTGAGTACCTTGTTTAGTAAAAAAGTTTATGACGAGCGAGGGAACTGTCATACAAGCTTGCCAACTTATGTAATCTGGCTTGCAACTGAACGGCACCTGACTCCAGTTACCAAGGAAGGTACACTTCACTGTGTGGAAGGTTTCTTCATAAAACAATACTAATCTATTAACAATGGACCAAAAGCAAGTTCTTTGAAGCATCTCCCTAGGATAACAGGCTGGCTTTCCTATATTTATGATCGTCAAATAAAGGCGCTTTTGTTTGAAGTTCAAAAAGTTCATTCTGTTTTGTGTTGCTCAAGACATATGGTTATAACGTTTCGATGGAAATGTAGAAAAACAAGCCACTATGAGCTTCAAGGTGGTACTGGAATTATAAATCATTAGAGCTTCTTTCCTAATATAGAATACCAGAAAAGGATACTAGAAACCTCATAGAAAATATACAGAGAAATTCGCTCTTGTCTGGAGATTAAATTTGAATTAATGTCAAATTAAGAAATTCATTTTTGATTTACTTTTCAGTTGTCGTGATTCCCCAAGACAAAAGCTGCAAATCTCAGAACACTAAAGTTTCCTGTAGTGCTATTCATCCAGCACTAATATAAGATAAATTAATAACGAAAAGAAGATCTCCCGTAAACTCTTGTTTGTCTAAATGTCTTGTCTAAACCAAGTTGGCGAACAAATTGAAAAATCAGTTTAATTTTTTCCTTCAAAGTTGAAGTCACATACATACTTTCTAAAATCATATTTTGCTTTCAATATCAAAATATTGTTAGAATAGCTTTAGGATCGCTGGAGTACCACTCTTTATTAAACCAAGAGCATATAGTACTAATAAACAAGAAAGGGAAACTTCTTAATACCGCGCGCGCCATGTGAATTCCCACGGTTGGGCTAATTTTAGCATCTGCGTACAAAACAATTTTCGCCATACCCTACTCCTGTGCGTCGAAAATTGTGTGCTTCATCCAAACCTGAAAGTACGTAGCGAAAGCTTGTAGAGATTTTTTTTGGGAAAAACATAAATGTTGCGTCTCATTGAGTGTTCAACAGCCTCAGTCGTGATCAGAAAACATGCAGAACATAGCCAATCCTGATCTTTTTGCTTTATCTAATAGATTTTGTCGAAAAAAGTGACACTTCCACGCCATCGATCAAAAAATTAAAAACCAAACGACTTTGGATGCTAAAAAAAGCCCAACCGGGAATTCACATGGCGCGCGCGGTATTAAGAAGTTTCCCTCTCTTATATATGCTCTCTTGATTAAACTTATGTCTTAGGTGACTAGTTAACTTTACAATATACGAGTGTTTTTGCATATTTTTTATACATTTTTATGCAAATTTTACTACGGAAACTACGGAAAGGAGCATGGAGAAATAGGGTCTGAAAAAAATTAAATTTTCTAATTGTAGCCCCACTTTAGGTTTAAACCCATATACAGTAACTCCCAGCTGATTTCAAGCTGCTCCTCCACAATTAAACAGATTCGTAGCCATTGTGTGAACCCTTTGAAGTGGATAGTATGAAGCCTCACCAAGAGAAAAGCACAGGGATCCCACACAATCAGAATTGTTTTGCAAGTCGTTCTGCATGATTTACCATTTATTTTTTCCATGTGTTATCTGCATAAATTATGGCGTTCATCATAACGGTAGCGTCGTTATAGCAAGTAGTTTGCTCATTTGATGAGCTAATCGCCATAATTTTTACCTCAAGGGTTATCCAAGGAATATTTTACAATGGCTTACCAAGTATTTCGCTATCCTCGCCTCGTCTTCCATCCATTCATACGTTTTTGCAAGCTGCTTCGCTGTCGTATCAAAACAACTATAACTACAATCTTCCTAACATGTTCTCTGATATTCTACCTTGTTTATAATGATTCTTCGTATCTTGGATTCGGAGAGGATTCACCAGAGTATTTAGACTATATTTCAAAAACCGCTTCTTGTAAATTACCAAAAATAAACCCTTTCCACGACAGTATTTTGCCGTACATCAAGGATTTGGAGCCAATAGAGTGTGGCAAGAGTTTGTCGACATTTGAAAAGGACATTCTTCGATTTCAAGGTGAAAACATTGTATCTGTTTACTATAGGACTCTAAAAAGACCAGATGGGAATGATGATGCTGTTAATATATCTGAGCCAATAAATATACCGAATCTGCTAAACAAACAAGTTGATGGGAAAAGAGCAGAAGACACCCTTAAACCTGGTAAGCTTTAAAGCCGATTTACACACAGGCAGCCCAAACAATCCATTTTTAGCTATTTTTTTTTACAGTAAATGTATGGGACGGTCTATCTACAACGTATTTTTTGTTGAAATAAATTTGAACATACCTTGGTCCTATGTTATTGTTAAAGGTATTTGGTGTAATTCTGGTGGATTTTGGCCGTTTTAGAGCGGTTTTTTTTTTAATTGCCCCGGTTAGGCACCCCTTGTCTTCGATGGTCTAGTGGGACGGTAGTCCATGGTATCCATGCCAGTCGTCCAATCAGATAGAGAAGAAGAAGAAAAAGAAGAAGAAGAAGAAGAAGAAGAAGTAGTAGTAGTAGTAAAGGAAACAGATGAGAATGAGACAAGACAAAGACATCTTAAGAAAAACAAGTCAACAAAAGCGTCAACAACCAAGATTTTAATTTTAATGAGTAAGTGTTCAACATGATAAAAGAACTTTACACAGTTTATATAGTGACGACTCATATAGTCATATAGACCATGTGACGTCACCGAACACTAAAAAAACAGTTATCCTATCACAAGAGATATCGTCATTTCCAAAAATAGAAACCCGTCTGTCTATGATTGGTGACGTCACATAGACTTAATAAAGAAAAGTTTGAACTTGCACATGCATACTACTTGCTATTTCTTTATTTTTAAAATTGCCAGGGAAATGAAAGTAATATGTTCCTATTCTCCTAAATTCTTTTGAAAAGATGTAATCCATGCTTATGCTTGTGCTTATGCTTGTGAAAATAAGGGTTAAAGAACAAGGTGGTTCAGAATCTAGGCCAGTTACCTTGGGCAACCACGCCGTCTACCGCTGACCACTTGAGTATATGACAGGCTGCTCGTTTTCAAATGCTTGTCCCTTTTTTCGAGGACTGCTCGAAGAGGAGTACTATCGACCCACCCATGTACTTCCCCTCAGCGATAACCGTTAGGCCTTTTGGTCCCTTTGGCATCCGGTTGTTGCCTTGTCTCCATACGTAACAACAATACTGGAAGTGTTTGGAAGTGAGGATTCTGTGAGAATCTATTACAATTGAGTTTCATCAGTGGTACACTGAAACTAATAGTAAGGCTACAATTGAATATCAAGGTTGGGAACATATTTGGAGATATGGTAATGATTGGTATGTAGTAACAAAAGTTGTTTACAATGATAAGTAAATATTAGTAAATATGGAAACCAAAGTTATGGACATACGTAAGAGGGATCGCACCATCCACGGTTTGGATTAAAACCCCAGTTAAGTACACAATCATGGACAAGTGTGGCCATAGTAAAGGAACTGCAGTACACATACTTGTGACAGTCACCTGGATAGGGATAATTTTTTTCAACAGGTTTCCCAACACAGTAAGATGCTGCATCAGTAAATACTGAAAAAGGCAAGAATTAAGAAATACCTTAAACAAAAAACCTGAATAAGAGGAAGAAACTACTTCTATTATTAAAATAAATCAGTAAACACCTTCGATGATCTTGTGTGTGTCTATAAAAAAACCTCTTGGGGTGAACTACACTCATTAGAAGTCTAAATCATATGAGTATACAAACAATAGATAAACTCACTGTTACTGATGTTGGTGTGCATACATCACTGGTGTTGGTGGCTGCATTAGTTCGTTGTATATAATACTTAGTATGTTTCTGTATTTTACTAACACATTTACTAATTAACAAGTATTACCTGCAGCCGTTGTAGGTTCTGTGACGTTCGTAAAGACCTCCTCCACTCCAATCATTTCCATGTAGATGCTGTTTGTCTTTGGCTTGAACGCCCATTGCTTGGTCCAGCGGCTGTAAATACTCAGTTCACAGATTTTGGCGGCAAGATCATAGCTGAGGCTCTTGCAGCGAGTGTTGTCAGTTAGACACCTCGAAAGACATGTTGGGTAGTTTTCTGCAGGAGTCGAATCGAACGCAGAGCCTTCCAGAGTGTACCCCCATTGAGACTTTTTAAGGATGCAAGATTTTTTTGCAGCCAACAATTGTGAAATGGCAAGAACATGTAGGAAGGTAATGTGTACCGCTCGAATAAACGACATGATCTGGAACTCGGAAAATCCAGCTGAAAAATATTAATATGCAAACGATGTCAATAAAAGAATATGCTAGTATTGTCTGCATAGACTTTGTCAATAGAAGTGATAGACACAACAGGGCATTAACAGAGGCAGGAAAAAACGGAGGAGAAAAAATCTTCGAAAAAGACGAGCAAATCTATAATCTATAATCTAGTCTCGGGTCTGAGGATCAATCTCATGAGAACAACGGTCAGTGCATGAAAGGCGACGTATTAGCACACGTTGACTTCCTTATGACGTTATGATGTCAGTTTTCCGTTCGGTTTTGAATTTTTCTATATTTGAAGACAAGAAATTATCATTATCATGCCTGCTTTTCAAAGGTTCCCTTTTCCTCATGCTCTTCTACGAGAAGTAGAGAGGAGAAAGAAAGTAAAACCTCTGTTAAGCAGGGCATCATCAACCACGAATTCTCTTATGATGTTGTTACAACATTTTCGTATTCTTTTAGATTACGTTTTAATAATTTTGAAAGTTACACCGAAACTTTGATTAACTATCGATCTACTTTGCCTGTAGGTATAACTAATCCTTTATGGACGATCAAAAGATATTCATCTAAAACAAATAAAAAGTTAATTTATCTTATCTTTGAAAAATACCGAAAACCATCCGGAGTTTAACTTATTAAATATTAAAAGAAAATATTAAAATATTAAAATATTAAAAGAGTCCAAAAGGTTGTAGGAAAGGATAGTCCAAAAGGTCTTTTTTAAGAAGTTCTTTTCCTTAAAATTTCAAAATGTCATTATCGATGCTCTATGATCTAATTGTTAAACATCCGTTCTCATTCTTTTTATTTTTTCTTATTTTTTGTGACTTTTTTTTTGAAACCCTGATTTTGATATGAGGTTTTTGCACGTTGCCGAAGCGGCCGGGTATAGTATGCAACAGAATTTAAGCTGAATCATTAAGAAATTTTTACTTAAATATATTTTTGTATGATTTTGCTAGATAAATTCATGCTTTTTTGCACTTTACAAAAAAACCACCCCTTTTAGCCTCCGAACGCTTTAAAAAGGCAAATAAGACTTACCTGGGAGTTCCGTTCAGCTCTAATGTATCTCAGTCTGAGTACCTTGTTTAGCAAAAACGTTTATGGCGAGTGAGGAAACTGTCATACAAGCTTGCAAATTTATGTATACTAATCTGGCTTGCAACTGAAGCACCTGACTCCAGTTATCAAGGAAGGTACACTTCACTGTGTGGAAGGTTTCTTCATAAAAAAATTCTAATATATTAACAATGGATCAAAAACAAGTTCTTTGAAGCATCTCCCTAGGAGAACAGGTTGTTTTTCCTATATTTATGATCGTCAAATAAAGGCGCTTTTGTTTGAAGTTCAAAAAGTTCATTCTGTTTTGTGTTGCTCAAAACATATGGTTATAACGTTTCGATGGAAATGTAGAAACACAAGGCACTATGAGCTTCAAGGTGGTACTGGAATTATATCATAAGAGCTTCTTTCCTAATATAGAGTACCAGAAAAGATACTAGAAACCTCATAGAAAATATACAGGGAAATTCGCTCTTGTCTAGAGATTAATTTTGAATTAATGTCAAATTAAGAAATTCATTTTTGATTTCCTTTTCAGTTTTCGTGATTCCCCAAGACAAAAGCTGGAACTCTCAGAACGCTAAAGTTTCCTGTAGTGCTATAATATATTCATCCAGCACTAATATAAGATAAAGTAATAACGAAAAGAAGATCTCCCGTCTTCTATTACGTCTTAATAAGATGTATAGCTTGAAATCAAGTTGGCGAACAAATTGAAAATTCAGTTTGATTTTTCCTTCAAAGTTGAAGTCACATACATACTTTCTAAAATCATATTTTGCTTTCAATATCAAAATATTATTAGAATAGCTTTGGGATCGATGGAGTGCCGCTCTACTTCTTAGTACCGCGCGCGCCATATGAATTTCCAGTAAGGCTACTTTTAGCATCCGCGTACAAAACAATTTTCGCCATACCCTACTCCTGTGCGTCGAAAATTGTGTGCCTCATCAAAACCTGGAAGTACGTAGCGAAAGCTTGTAAAGAGTTTTGTGGGAAAACATAAATGTTGCGTCTTTTTGAGTGTTCAACAGCCTCAGTCGTGATCAGAAAACATGCAGAACATAGCCAATCCTGATCTTTTTGCTTTATCTAATAGATTTTGTCGAAAAAAGTGACACGTTCACGCCATCAAAAAATTAAAAATCAAACGACTTTGGATGCTTAAAATAGCCCAACCGGGAATTCACATGGCGCGCGCGGTATTAAGAAGTTTCCCTCTCTTATTTATGCTCTCTTGATTAAACTTATGTCTTAGGAGACTAGTTAACTTCACAATATACGAGTGTTTTTGCATATTTTTTATATATTTTTATGCAAATTGTACCCTGACGTCGAGCTTGCACTGGGATCATAAGGGATTGTGGGAAGACTACGGAAAGGAGCATGGAGAAATAGGGTTTGAAAAAATTAAATTTTCTAATTGTAGCTCCACTGTAGGTTTAACCCCATATATAGCAACTCCCAGCTGATTTCAAGCTGCTCCTCGACAATTAAACAGATTCGTAGCCATTGTGTGAACCCTTTGAAATGAATATATGAAGCCTCACCAAGAGAAAAGCACAGGGATCCCACACAATCAGAATTGTTTTGCAAGTCGTTCTGCATGATTTATCATTCATTTTTGTGGTTACTCCTGTCCTAAGGACGGAGTACCACTATGCTATCGCGTAGTGTAAGCAAGCAAGTCTGTAACAATTGACGTCACAATAGAATGACGTCACAACCAATGCTTAATAAACCAAAACAGTCTTTGCAGTTCCTATGTTATCTATTATAACTACTATGTTGTTATTTCATATTTATAAGTCTTTTTATAGAATGGACGGCACATGTGGGATAAACCCTTTACATATGACTCATAAAATAGGATCTTTTCTTTGAAATAAAAGAAACGTTTCATATTACTTCTTTATCAATTTGAAAAATACCATTATCCCATGAAGAAAATATATCTAAAAGTGGATATTCCTAAGATGCTTATTCACGCATGTTCAGTTTGACTCCAAGCTAATTACTGGCAAGTCCAAAGAAACGTGGTCTAGGTCGGTCTAGGTCTAAGCGACTAACAATGACGTAAGAAGTTGTCATAACAACTGCTATCTAAACAAAAACCTCTTCCGACTCCGACTTTCTTCCGACCGTTTTTCCAATCATCGTCTCAACGACTCGACTTGTCTCTCCAATCATGAAGGTAGAGCTCTTCCGATAATTCTTCCGATCTCTTCACGATTACACAGCGAAAATACCTCATGCTACGCAGTTTGGTGGCGTTTCATACTTCTTGGCGATTTGGTGAGTACCTGCTTACTTTTACCCCATTTATTGCTCTTTATCTATCACAGCTTTCATTGTACAATATCGATTGAAATGAAGAGTGTTTCCTTAAGTGTTTTTCAGCTTTTAATCCCCTCTTCAAGGCGATATTACACGATAAATCCACACTTGATGGTCAACAAAGCCGGGGGACGTGAACCTACTCCATGGTAACCAGTCGTCCAATCAGATGGAGAAGAAGAAGAAGAAGAAGAAGAAGAAGAAGAAGAAGAAGAAGAAGAAGAAGAAGAAGAAGAAGAAGAAGAAGAAGAAGAAGAAGAAGAAGAAGAAGAAGAAGAAGAAGAAGAAGTAGTAAAGGAAAACAGATGAGATAGAACGAAGACAACTTAAGAAAAACAAGTCAACAAAAGCGTCAACAACCAAGATTTTTAATTAGATGAGTAAGTGTTCAACATGATAAAAGAACTTTACACAGTATACATAGTGACGACTCATATAGTCATATAGACCGTGTGACGTCACCAAACACTAAAAAAACAGTTATCCTATCACAAGAGATATCGTCATTTCCAAAAATAGAAACCCGTCTGTCTATGATTGGTTTCGTCACATAGACTGAATAAAGAAAAGTTTGAGCTTGCACATGCATACTACTTGCTATTTTTTTATTTTTAAAGTCGCCAGGGAAATGAAAGTAATATATCCCTATTCTCCTAAATTCTTTTGAAAAGATGTAATCCATGCTTATGCTTGTGCTTATGCTTGTGAAAATAAGGGTTAAAGAACTAGGTGGTTCAGAATCTAGGCCAGTTACCCTGGGCAACCACGCCGTCTACCGCTGACCACTTGAGTATATGACAGGCTTCTCTTTTTCAAATGCTTGTCCCTTTTTTCGAGGACTGCTCGAAGGGGAGTACTATCGACCCACCCATTTACTTTCCCGCAGCGATAACCATTAGGCCTTTTGGTCCCTTTGGCATCCGGTTGTTGCCTTGTCTCAACGTAACGTAACAACAATACCAAAAGTGTTTGGAAGTGAGGATTCTGTGCGGAGAATCTCAGTATTACAATTGAGTTTCATCAGTGGTACACTGGAACTAAAAGTAAGGCTACAATTGAATATCAAGGTTGGGAACATATTTGGAGATATGGTAATGATTGATATGTAGTAACAAAAGTTGTTTACAATGATTAGTAAATATATTTGTAAATATAGAAGCCGAAGTTTATGGACAGACGAAACGCCAAACGCATATTCCAAATTTTGGATTAAAACCGCAGTTAGGTGGACAATCACTGACATGTGTGGCCCAAGTATAGGAACTGCAGTACACACGCTTGTGACAGTCGCCTGGATAGGGATAGTATCTATCAACAGGTTTCCCGGCACAGAATGATACAGCATCAAATGCCCCTCCAGAAGCTGAAAAAATACAAAAGGCAGAGTTAAGAAATACTCTTTAGTAAAAGCTGATTAAGAGGAAGAAACTGCTTTCGTTATTCATAATATATCAGTAACTGAAACACCCTCGATGATCTTGTCTGTGACTATAGAATTGCTCTTGGGGTGAACTATAGACTCATTAGGAGTCCACTTGAAATCATATGATATACCATTGCCAGAAATATGGGACATGAGCCTGCTCATCCATGCGCAATGATGCGTTTCAGCTTACAAAATAGCCGCCGAGTCTTATAGGAAATGTATGGGGAATATAGAGCTTCCTCTATTTACGGCGAATAGGGTTTTATTTCCTCTGAGCTCCACATCGCGACAAACAACCCACCCTACAAGCTACTAAATAAGCGTAAAATGATCATTGAATCATGCGACATATTGGTTCCCGGACTACTTGCCTTCGAAAGGCTTCGAAAGCTCTAGATTCCATACATCGTCTATAAATCTGGCCACACTTGACCCCAAAATCGTCTTATTTGAGCTCGAAAAAATTTAAAAGTAAAAGAGCTCCACCTCGATATCACCAAACGAGTGTTTAATAAATCCAAAACCGCTCAAAATAGACAGCATGCCTTCAGAATGTAGGTTCCCAAGAAGCTTGAAGTTAGGTTAAATTTTAAGCGATTCGACGCGTTGTTAGCTCGTAGTTTTCAGTTAAAAATGACAAGAAACCACAGAAAACTGCTCCAAACAGCTTCAAAACCCCCTAAATATCGCCATTTTGTTTTTACAAGCTCCTATTGACTGCTGAGATACAATAAGGAAGCTTAAAGTAACGATTTACGTTTGAAACTTGTTTCTTGTCCTTCATGGGCTTCCTGTGGTGAGGCTTATCAACAGAAAAATAATAGTTGTTCTTTTGATTGTCAAGTAACTATTTTTTGGCAAGAATTGTTTTACTAACATCATAGTTGAATATAAATATGTGCTTGGAAACCATGTAGTTATTTTTTTCCTCTAGAAAATCACTTCATTTTCATTCATGCGTAACACCGCTGACAATGTCCAATATTTCTGGCAATGTGAAAAAAAAAGTAAACTCACTGCTATGTTGGTGCATGGGTCACTGGTGTTGGTGGCTGCATTTGTTCGTTGTATATAATACTTAGTATGTTTCTGTATTTTACTAACACATTTACTAGCAACTATTACCTGCAGCCGTTGTAGGTTGAGTAGTTGGTTGAGGAGTGGGAGTACTGGGTGGTTCTGTGACGTTCGTAAAGACCTCCTCCACTTCAATCACTTCGAATTCCATGTAGATGTTGTCTGTCTTTGGCTCCATTGAATTTACTCAAGAGGGAAAACAAAGCAAGAAAGAATGGGAAAAGAAGCTTAGAATTTTTGCAGGAAAAATGGCGGCACGAATACTTTGATCAGACAAACCAGCCCTGTTCCTCGCTCTATCTTTCTACAGGCTTTCACATCATATTTTATTTTTAACATGCTGGTTGTGGCCCTTTCTCGATATATCACCACAATTGAACGAATCTCAATGCAATAATAATAATAATAATAATAATAATAATAATAATAATAATAATAATAATAATAATAATAATAATAATAATCCTCTCTTTTTTCTTTCTTTTTTTTTTTTTAATAAATCAGTAATTAAATACATTCTAGTTTTCCCAAGGTTCATGGATTGGACTCGGCAGCTAAGAATTTTGTAAGCAAAACGTTAAGCAAATTGGAAATAAATAAATAATAATAATAATAATAATAATAATAATAATAATAATAATAATAATAATAATATTATGTTTTATATAGCGCCAATTCCGTGTAGTTCAACAGCGCTTTACAATGCATGAAATGAATAAAAGTTTTAAATAATATTAAAAGTTAACTGCAAGATAAAACGTTTTATTGGATTTTCTTTTAACTATGCATTTTTCAACATAATGCAATTAAAATTTATAATAAATGACACAATAATACAACAATACAAAGGAATAAGATAATTTATACAAAAAACTATTGAAACTATAAATACGAGCCGAATATTTGAATAACAATACGACTTTCTATTGTTATATTCCATTCTTTTCTTTTTTTATGTGTATATTCAGTGGTTAGTGATATATATCGAGAAATTCCCACCAAAATCCTAAAGTTCTCATTAAACAATTTTGTGTTCACTTCGGTACTCTATCGTATATTGCTATACTCAATCAGACATAACACATATTTACTAACAAGCCTTACCTGCAGTCGTTGGTGGTGTGACGTTCCCAAAGACCTCATCCACTCCAATCATTTCCATGTAGATGCTGTTTGTCTTTGGCTTGAACGCCCATGGCTTGGTCCAGCGGCTGTAAATACTCAGTTCACAGATTTTTGCGGCAAGATCATAGCTGAGGCTCTTGCAGCGAGTGTTGTCAGTTAGACACCTCGAAAGACATGTTGGGTAGTTTTCTGCAGGCGTCGAATCGAACGCAGAGCCTTCCAGAGTGTACCCCCATTGGGACTTTTTAGGGGTGCAAGGTTTTTTTGCAGCCAACAATTGTGAAATGGCAAGAACATGTAGGAAGGTAATGTGGACCGCTCGAATAAACAACATCTTGAACTCGTAAATCCTGAAAAATATTAACATGCAAACGATGTCAATAAAAGAATATGTTAGTATTGCCTGTATAGTTTTGGTCAATAGAAGTGATAGACACAACAGGGCATTAACAGAGGCAGGGGAAAAACGGAGATGGAGAAAAATTTTTCGAAGCAGACGAGCAAATCTATATTCTCTAGTCTCGGGTCTGAGGATCAATCTCATGACAACAACGGTCAGTGAGAGGCGACGCATTAGCACACGTTGACTTCCTTATGAAGTTATGATGTCAGTGTTCCGTTTGGTTTTGAATTTTTCTATATTTGAAGACAAGAAATTATCATTATTATGTCTGCTTTTCAGAGGTTTCTTTTTTCTCAGACTCTTCTACGAGAAGTAGAGAGGACAAAGTAAGTAAAACCTCTGTTAAGCAGGGCATCATTAACCACGAATTCTCTTATGATGTTGTTACAATATTTCCGTATTTTTTTAGATTACGTTTTAATAATTTTCTAAGTCAATCTTGACAGTGGCGTCCTGAAGACACCGAAACATTGATTAACTATCGATCTACTTTGCCTGTACGTATAACTAAACCTTTATGCATGATCAAAAGATATTCATCTAAAGCAAATAAAAAGTTAATTTATCTTTACGGCTTTGAAAATACCCAAAACGATCCGGAGTTTAACTTATTAAATATTAAAAGAAAACCATATCTTTTTATCTCGGAGTCCAAAAGGTTGTAGGAAAGGATAGTCCAAAAGGTCTTTTTTAAGAAGTTCTTTTCCTTGAAATTTCAAAATGTCATTATCGATGCTCTATGATCTAATTGTTAAACATCCGTTCTCATTCTTTTTATTTTTTCTTATTTTTTGTGACTTTTTTTTTGAAACCCTGATTTTGATATGAGGTTTTTGCACGTTGCCGAAGTGGCCGGGTTTAGTATGCAACAGAATTTAAGCTTAATTTATTAAGAATTTTTAACTTAAATCATTTTTGTAATATATTTTTGTATGATTATGCTAGATAAATTTATGCTTTTTTGGGGGGTTAAAGTTTTGACCATGCGTTTGCAAGTTTGTCAAAAATGTGTTTTAGTTTTCTTCAAGTTGATGCACTTTACAAAAACCACCCCTTTTAGCCTCCGAACGCTTTTAAAAGGCAAATAAGACTTACCTGTAAGTTTAGCTCCAATGTATCTCAGTCTGAGTACCTTGTTTAGCAAAAAAGTTTATGACGAGCGAGGGAACTGTCATACAAGCTTGCCAACTTATGTAATCTGGCTTGCAACTGAACGGCACCTGACTCCAGTTACCAAGGAAGGTACACTTCACTGTGTGGAAGGTTTCTTCATAAAACAATACTAATCTATTAACAATGGACCAAAAACAAGTTCTTTGAAGCATCTCCCTAGGATAACAGGCTGTTTTTCCTATATTTATGATCGTCAAATAAAGGCGCTTTTGTTTGAAGTTCAAAAAATCCATTCTGTTTTGTGTTGCTCAAAACATATGGTTATAACGTTTCAATGGAAATGTAGAAACACAAGCCACTATGAGCTTCAAGGTGGTACTGGAATTTTTATATCATTAGATCTTCTTTCCCAATGTAGAGTACCAGAAAAGATACTAGTAGAACTAGTAGAAAATATATAGGGAAATTCGCTCTTGTCTGGAGATTAAATTTGAATTAATGTCAAATTAAGAAATTCATTTTTGATTTACTTTTCAGTTGTCGTGATTCCCCAAGACAAAAGCTGGAAATCTCACAACACTAAAGTTTCCTGTAGTGCTATTCATCCAGCACTAATATAAGATAAATTAATAACGAAAAGAAGATCTCCCGTAAACTCTTGTTTGTCTAAATGTCTTGTCTAAACCAAGTTGGCGAACAAATTGAAAATTCAGTTTAATTTTTCCTTCAAAGTTGAAGTCACATACATACTTTCTAAAATCATATTTTGCTTTCAAGATCAAAATAATGTTAGAATAGCTTTTTGGGATCGCTGGAGTACCGCTCTTTATTAAACCAAGAGCATATAGTACTAATAAACAAGAAAGGGAAACTTCTTAACACCGCGCGCGCCATGTGAATTCCCACGGTTGGGCTAATTTTAGCATCCGCGTACAAAACAATTTTCGCCATACCCTACTCCTGTGCGTCAAAAACTGTGTGTTTCATCCAAACCTGAAAGTACGTAGCGAAAGCTTGTAGAGATTTTTTTTGGGAAAAACATAAATGTTGCGTCTCTTTGAGTGTTCAACAGCCTCAGTCGTGATCAGAAAACATGCAGAACATAGCCAATCCTAATCCTTTTGCTTTATCTAATAGATTTTGTCGAAAAAAGTGACAAGTTCACGCCATCAAAAAATTAAAAACCAAACGACTTTGGATGCTTAAAATAGCCCAACCGGGAATTCACATTGCTCGCGCGGTATTAAGAAGTTTCCCTCTCTTATATATGCTCTCTTGATTAAACTTATGTCTTAGTAGACTAGTTAACTTTACAATATGCGAGTGTTTTTGCAACAAGCTGAGGTGAAGCCAAGCACACCAGAAAGACTTTCCCTGTTAGGTGAGTTTTTTGGGCGTCATACTGCACCATGTTATACAGACCCCTTGCAGCACGTCGGAATGCAGCTCAATTTGGAGGGCAAAACAATAGGTTCCAATTCTCAGGAGATTAAAATTGTCAGGGGTCTATACTGTGAAAACCAGCAATGGAGAGATCAGCTCTGAAAACAAAATTCAATTTTCTAATTGGAGCTCCACTGTAGGTTTAACCCCATATATAGTAACTCCCAGCTGATTTCAAGCTGCTCCTCGACAATTAAACAGATTCGTAGCCATTGTGTGAACCCTTTGAAGTGGATAGTATGAAGCCTCACCAAGAGAAAAGCACAGGGATCCCACACAATCAGAATTGTTTTGCAAGTCGTTCTGCATGATTTATCATTCATTTTTTCCATGTGTTATCTGCATAAATTATGGCGTTCAACATAACGGTAGCGTCGTTATAGCAAGTAGTTTGCTCATTTGATGAGCTAATCGCCATAATTTTTACCTCAAGGGTTATCCAAGGAATATTTTACAATGGCTTACCAAGTATTTCACTATCCTCGCCTCGTCTTCCATCCATTCATACGTTTTTGCAAGCTGCTTCGCCGTCGTATCAAAACAACTATAACTACAATCTTCATAACATGTTCTCTGATATTCTACCTTGTTTATAATGATTCTTCGTATCTTGGATTCGGAGAGGATTCACCAGAGTATTTAGACTATATTTCAAAAACTGCTTCTTGTAAATTACCGAAAATAAACCCTTTCCACGAGAGTATTTTGCCGTACATCAAGGATTTGGAGCCAATAGAGTGTGGCAAGAGTTTGTCGACATTTGAAAAGGACATTCTTCGAGTTGAAGGTGAAAACATTGTATCTGTTTACTATAGGACTCTAAAAAGACCAGATGGGAATGATGATGCTGTTAATATATCTGAGCCAATAAATATACCGAATCTGCTAAACAAACAAGTTGATGAGAAAAGAGCAGAGGACGCCATTAAACCTGGTAAGCTTTAAAGCCGATTTACACGGTACAACTTTTGCTTACAACTGTCGCATGTAATCTGTTACTACAAGAATTGCTTTGTGTAAATCAACCCTACAACTTGCTCACAACTGCTCTGTACGACAGGAAAAAAAGTTGTAGCAAGTTGTAAGGTTGATTTACACGACGGAATTCGTGTTCTAAGCGTGGTGTAAGCAGATTGCATGCGACAGTTGTAAACAAAAGTTGTACCTTGTAAATATGCCTTTAGAAATCACACAATATTAATCCCATTAAAAAGCAGTGGCGAACTAGGATCCAGGAAAAGAGAGGAAATAAAAGTAGAGTTTACTGACTAATTAGTAATAATAATAATAATAATCGACGTTATTTAGAGAAGGTGACACGTGACAGTCGGAACTTAGCTGTGCTAAACTTTTGGCCCTCTATGTTGAATGTCTCTGAATGAGATGGGACTGCCATTTTACGTGGTCATCTGAGCCACGGCGAATTCTAACCATTTGAAGATATTATTAGAGCAAAGGCAGAAACTTCTTTTCAGATATTTTAAGATCCTGTATGTTGGTCCGGCCGAGGCTTGAACCTACGACCTCCCGCACAATAATCCAACCAAGTGGTCTTATAGGTTTATAAGTTGATAGGTTTATAGTGTGTAGTGGATTGAGTATTTATTATGAGATGGTGCTAATAAAATTTTGAAACTCATCTGCTCTGAATGATGATCAAATACTGACCACCATGTGCTGACGGTTTGAACTGAAGAATTTTATTGAACATTTTCCGGCGATTCCCTGATGAACACTCAACTGACATGCAGTAAATGACATCTAGTGAACTGGCAATATAATGTAATGGTCAAGGTTGGCCTTCACAGTTCTTGAAAGGTAGCCTTCATGCCTTTGCATCGAAGCGAGACATGAGGTGACCTTGAAATGATGGAGATCTTTTTTTAACATGGATAATTTTTTATTTTTTTTATTTAAACATATTTTTTCTCTGTGCTCTCTATCATTGCAAGCTCACCGTTTGTCTCGCTTCAATGCAAAGGCACGGCTACCTTTCAAGATGGTGCAGGGAACTGTGAAAGGGACCATTTATAAATTATTTATCATGCATCGAAAATTAGACCTGTTTCAATTGAAACACTACTGTCAGTAACATAAACTTGGCGCTAAGATGGTGTTTCACTGAGCAACTTGTCTCACAATTTTGCTGCACAGTAAAAAGTGCCTTGCTGTTGCCCCGATAGGGTGTATTTACACCAGGCTATGTTTCATTCAAAGTTTTGACAACAATTTGACCGTTTTTTTTTTTTGCTGGGCGATAAATAATTTACGGGCAAGGAAGGCGAGTTGCATACTAGGCAATGTTGTTCAAATCGTTGCTAGAAATATTGTAAAGATTGCGGCCACCAGGGGCGGATCCCGGGGTTGTCCATTGGTGCACTGGAAACCCACACAAATAAATCTAAGTACAAATTAAATAAGCCATATCAGGTTTATTGATGGTGTCACTTTATCGTCCTTTAGTTAGGAACACCATCTTACACCCATTTTCATAATTACGCGACCCAGATGACTAGCTATGATTCAAGTCGTCTGGGTTTTTGGCTTCCGTCAATTAAATTCTTAACGGTCTGAGCTAGTAAATGTTTGACCGCTGGCAGCCAAAAACCCCGACTACTTGGACGCTGGTGACATCTCGCCTATTTTCCCCCAGGTGGTTATGGATGTATTATGCACAAGTTAACCCGCAAGTGTCTTCACCCTTATGGTGGGATAGGCTTACCAAACGGACTTCAACCTGTAGTGTTCCACGAAAACTGCTGTGGAAAAGCTGCTTACTTCCAGATGGAGAAAAACGGCGCCATCAAACATGTTCAGAGCAATCGATGCATTCGTCAAAAACGTAAGTTTAATATATTGGCTTTATGTGACAATGCTTAAGATTAGGCTTTTTATGTTAATGTTAGATAGATTAAGGTCCAGTTCAAACGACGATCTTCTCATGAGCCGAACCGGGTAATGAAATCAACTGAGAAGATCGCCATATAAACCATTGTTTTCAATGTGTTCGGTTCATGAGAAGATCGACGTTTGAACTGGACCTAAGTACCGCTCCGCTAGCGGCAAATATTCAAATTGGTGGGTGGGTGTGAAAAAAATAAAAAAAAGAATTAAAATTTCGTATGTGTTGTAAACTTCTACAACGAGCCATGAACTAAGTGACTAGTTTACATCCAGAAATATTTTGATAGTATAATAAGTGTTCTGCATTTTATTATACAATTCTGGCCGCTAGATAGAGGTTGGTCATTTACTAGGTGACCGCTAAATAGAGGTTGATCACTTACTAGGTGACCGCTAAATAGAGGTTGGTCATTTACTAGGTGGCCGTTTAATAGAGGTTGGTAATTTACTAGGTGGCCGCTAGATAGAGGTTGGTCATTTACTAGGTGGCCGTTTAATAGAGGTTGGTCATTTACTAGGTGACCGCTAAATAGAGGTTGGTCATTTACTAGGTGGCCGTTTAATAGAGGTTGGTCATTTACTAGGTGACCGCTAAATAGAGGTTGGTCATTTACTAGGTGACCGTTTAATAGAGGTTGGTCATTTACTAGGTGGCCGTTTAATAGAGGTTGGTCATTTACTAGGTGGCCGCTAAATAGAGGTTGGTCATTTACTAGGTGGCCGTTTAATAGAGGTTGGTCATTTACTAGGTGGCCGTTTAATAGAGGTTGGTCATTTACTAGGTGACCGCTAAATAGAGGTTGGTCATTTACTAGGTGGCCGCTAAATAGAGGTTGGTCATTTACTAGGTGGCCGCTAAATAGAGGTTGGTCATTTACTAGGTGGCCGCTAAATAGAGGTTGGTCATTTACTAGGTGACCGTTTAATAGAGGTTGGTCATTTACTAGGTGGCCGTTTAATAGAGGTTGGTCATTTACTAGGTGGCCGTTTAATAGAGGTTGGTCATTTACTAGGTGACCGTTTAATAGAGGTTGGTCATTTACTAGGTGACCGTTTAATAGAGGTTGGTCATTTACTAGGTGACCGTTTAATAGAGGTTGGTCATTTACTAGGTGGCCGTTTAATAGAGGTTGGTCATTTACTAGGTGGCCGTTTAATAGAGGTTGGTCATTTACTAGGTGGCCGTTTAATAGAGGTTGGTCATTTACTAGGTGACCGTTTAATAGAGGTTGGTCATTTACTAGGTGGCCGTTTAATAGAGGTTGGTCATTTACTAGGTGACCGTTTAATAGAGGTTGGTCATTTACTAGGTGGCCGTTTAATAGAAGTTCTACTGTTAGTACTAAACTGATTGTGGCACATAATTATGGGCACACAACGTTTTTGGCATGATCGCAGACTTTAGTTTTTGGATGAAAGTTCATACCCGCACCACATGGTCTTGAGATTTTGCTTGCAGCACTGCACGTTACATACTGATTGCAGTCGGTTGGATGGGAGTAGTCTCCGTCTGCTTTACCAGAACAGAAATCTTCCGCATTGAAGGTCGCCGAGGAAGCAGAACCTGCAAAGATATTGCACATTATCAGAAGTCCATAACTAGAAGTTAAGGAATGGACAATGTCTAGCGTGCGTCCATCCAATTCGGGATGCACGCGGATAGTTGGGAGAGCACGAAGGTAGCGTAAGAGATGCTCGAGACGCAGTCGAGAGCATCTCTAGCTAGCTGAGTGCTCTCCCAACTATCCGCGTGCATCCCGAATTGGATGGACGCACAAGCTAGACATTTTCCATTGCTTTTATAACATAGCGAGATATTTTTCGCTCCGAAAAGTCATATTTTCTGTTCTGATCAAGCGACAAATTCTCCTAAGCGTGCGAATGCAGACTAAAAATAGAACAACTTGATTTAGTTCAAAGTCAGTATTTTTATTGAAGCTAAGTACAAGTGTGAGTCACTAAATTGTGTCTAAATACAACACAAAAGATGTCCATTCTAAAAATATTTGACTTCAATGTCAACGATAAAGTTTGTTTGAAGTTTATCCATTCAAAAGATCAAAAGTATTTGCTAAGATCAAAAGTTATTTTGAAGGATTCGCCGAAGCTGAAGAGACGACGACTTGCACATTTTGAATGGTGCAATTGCTGAAAATGGATTCAAAACTGCTCATCATCGGCCTCAACTCATGGTTTACTGATATGGTGGTGGACCTAGAAGCTGTGTTGGTTGATTGCTGAACGGGAACTAACGCCGTGGACCCTTGAATATGGCTGGAAAGGACTTCGCTGCAGTGCAGAAGTTGAGCGGTCGAAGGACGAGTGTTGTAGTGAGCCAAGCTCTGCTCATTTCTATGGCCAGAAATTGCCATTATATGGCGGTTAGGAACTCCAGCATTTGACCAGAGGGTAATTGCTGTGGCACGGACGGAGTGGTTAGTATAAACTCTTGAAAGTTGGGCTGCTTGACTAATTTCCTTCATCATATTGTCAAGTTTATTGATGCCGAGCGGCTTGTTGTCGTACCAAACGTCATGGGAAGGCGCCCAGTTTCGGCTGGGATACTGGAAGAATGCTGAACATTTGGGGTTGAGCTTGGAAATATAGAGCTTTACAGCTTTATAACCGTCTTTGGGCTATTACTAGCCATTCCTTAATGAGAATTTTAAGACTAATATCAAGAAAAAAATGGGAAAACTTTTTGCTGGAAATTTTTTTTTCAGCAATGCTGACGTCAGCATGAACCATCTCTATGAACCATCCATTTCTTTTTCATAGAATATTATCCAATCAGAGCGCGCGTTATATAGTATCTATGTTATAATATATTATACATCTGACATTATGCGTTGAGAAAAGATCCAGTGTTTTGAAAAGACCAGAGCTACAATCGCTGTCAAAACGTGTTGACCCTATGAAAATATTTCACAACAATCATCCCCCTCTCAAAAAAATCTACGTACACATTACTAAACCCCCCTCCCCCCTCCCCCCCCCCCCCCTCCCATCTCCAAAGTCAATATTGAGGTGTGGCTGGGTTGTCCTATTCCTGCTACTCCAAATTAGTGGAAAGAAGAGAAATATTTATCAACCAACCGATGAACGGGGGCTGGGAGGGTTGTTTTCTTGTGATGCGGTGGTGCATCATTGCATTAAAAAAGTTATCGTGCCAAGACTTTTAGAAACGATTGTAGGCCTTAACGAATCAAAGGATCGAATTTCTCTGCTTGTCAGTCCTGCCGGTGACGCTACATACACGCTATAGACCCCTTTCACGTGACGTCAGAGCAGCTCAATTTGGAGGACAAAACAAAAGAATTTCAATCTCCTGAGAATTTTAACCTATTGTTTTGTTCTCCAAATTGAGCTGCATTGCGACGTGCTGCAAGGGGTCTATATATTGAGGCATTATAGCCTCTCAAGCTCCAGTGAATTTATTCAAGACGAAAAAAGCAAGAAAGAATGGGAAAAGAGGCTCAGAATTTTTGCAGGAAAAATGGCGGCACGAATACTTTGATCAGACAAACCAGCCCTGTTCCTCGCTCTATCTTTCTATAGACTTTCACATCATATTCTATTTTTAACATGCTGTTTTTGGCCCCTTTCTCGATATATCACCACAATTGAACGAATCTCAATGCAATACGAGCCGAATATTTGAATAACAATACGTCTTTCCATTGTTATATTCCATTCTTTTTTTTAATGTGTATATTCAGTGGTTAGTGATATATATCGAGAAATTCCCACCAAAATCCTAAAGTTCTCATAAAAAGATTTTGTGTTCACTTCGGTACTCTATCGTATATTTCTATACTCAATCAGACATAACACATATTTACTAACAAGCCTTACCTGCAGTCGTTGGTGGTTCTGTGACGTTCCTAAAGACCTCCTCCACTCCAATCATTTCCATGTAGATGCTGTTTGTCTTTGGCTTGAACGCCCATTGCTTGGTCCAGCGGCTGTAAATACTCAGTTCACAGGTTTTGGCGGCAAGATCATAGCTGAGGCTCTTGCAGCGAGTGTTGTCAGTGAGACACCTCGAAAGACATGTTGGGTAGTTTTCTGCAGGCGTCGAATCGAACGCAGAGCCTTCCAGAATGTACCCCCATTGGGACTTCTTCGAGACACACGCGCAATTTGCACTCGTAATGTGTGAAATAGCTACGAAAATGAGAAAAACGACGCCACAAACAGATCGATTGGAATGAGGATGATGCTGTTGAAGAAAACAATCAAAGTTCATTTGCATTAAAAAAATCGCGGCTACAAATTTAAATTCGTTAGCATTTCTCTCTTTAACTAGAAGTAATTATTAACGCATATAATAAATTATACATAGACGACAAGATTTTATTTTTTCTGTAAACTCGTATTATAATTCCACCTATTCCTTTGAGTTCCTTCCTGTTTTTCTATTTAGTTTGTTCGATAGTTCGTTCAGTCGTTTATTTTTTCCTTCCCTTCTTTCTTTCCCTTCTTTTCATCCATCCATCCGTTCCTTCTTTCGACAGTATTTCAAAGTATTATATTCTACGTATGACTATTATGCTTGTAGTGCATGGTGTTGATCGTGTTTCGGGTTCAAACCTTCACTAAAAACATACAATTTCCCCTATTTTAGGTGAAGAAAAATGTTATATACAGTACGTTACTGACAATTTGAACGACTTCACAGGCATCTAACTTCTTTCCTTTTTTCTATCTTCTGTAAAAATTTTAATCTTACTTTTTTTAAGCTTATTCTTTTTGAACTTTTAAGTTTCACCAAGAGGGCATAAATAAGAGAGGGAATCTTCTTAATATCGCGAGCGCCATGTGAATTCCCGGTTGGGCTTTTATTAGCATTCGCATAAAGTCAATTTTCGCCTCACCCTACTCCAGTGCGTCAAAAATTGTGTGCTTCATTCAAACCTGGAAGTAGCGAAAACATGTAAAGATTTTTTGTAAAAAACATAAATTTCGCGTCTTTTTGAGCCTCAGTCGTGTTTTATCAGAGAACAGAACAGAACCAATCATGGTCTTTTTGCTTTATCTGATAGATTTTGTCGAAAAAAGTGAGAAAAATCGACGAAAAGTATGTTGTTTTTGATTGCGCGCGCACACGTCCACGCCATCAAAAAATTAAAAACCAAACGACTCTGGATGCTAAAAATAGCCCAACCGGGAATTCACATGGCGCGCGCGATATTAAGAAGTTTCCCTCTCTTATTTGTGCTCTCTTGGTTTCACTATTCAACTTCCAGCTGTCGGCTTATCAATATTCATACATTTGAAGTATACGCAATAGAAAATTTTTATTCGTAAAATCTGAAAACTGTTTGAGTTAAAGGAAGAAATCAATAAAGTCCAATTTTCTTCTTCTGTGATCCTGAATATTACATTTTTTATTACTATTTTTCTTTTAATTGGAAAAAGCTAGTTTTAATTCACTTCAATTTAGAAAATAGCGAATGATAAACGGAAACACTTTGAAGATGCAATCCCAAATGGATAAATATATAATTGTTTTATTCCGATTAACAGTCGAAGAAATTAAAAAAAGTTGATTGAATAACGTTGTTTAAAACCAGGCTGGGAAAAAAGGAATAACCGAAAGAATGTGCTAGAAGTATTTTGGCTAACTTGTTTTGATTAAAAAATATCCCGTTTCATTTCTCCAAAACAACAAAAATATCAAAGAAAGAAAAAGGCGGCACCAAACCGGGCAATTGGACCCAGCAAGTGAATAAAGCGGGCCGCTGAGATTCCCCGCTGACGGCACAATAACGAAAATGACCTTGCAGCTTGATTTAATTGTGTAGTTTGTAAATGAAAGGGGATTGGCGAAGGCGTGTTGACATTTTAAATCGACCCGCGATAATCGACAAAAACATGGCTCAAAAACATCTTATCGCTATCCTGATTTTGGTATGCGTTCTGAAACAAGAGTCACTAATAAAAATTTTGGCTGAAAAACATGAAATTAGAAAACTATTACTATCAGAATTTGGGTTATTTGGTCACTGTAAATGAAGTGATTGAACGTATAATGCATAGTTGTTTTTTTGTAAACACATTTTCTGCACAAATAATCCGTTGGCACCGCGTCTGTGAATAAATCGAAGTGAACCTCAGCTTCAAGTTCTTTGGAATTCATCTCATAATGATAACCTGTGAGTTCACAGGTTTTTTCATACTTTTTTCTCCTTTATTCCTTGTGTGAATCGAATGGAAATATGATTTATTTTGAACAATAAGATTATTTGAGTTCAGTACTTCATTTTCAGAAGGTTTGAAGCAGTAGAAAGTTCATAAAATAAAAAATATAAAAATATCAAGCGTTCATGGTTCGAGTGTCCTAACTGTAATAGCCAAAAATGTCTGTGTTACTCAGATACTAAGAAGTTGGCCCGTAAACAACTTTTCTGTGATCGTAAATAGACGGCACCTATAACTTGAACCAGTCGATGCGACACTCAGTTTCAAGTTCTTTGAAATTCATTTATGATAATATACAAGTTTGATATTCAAAAATGTCTGTGTTACTGATAAAGGGTAGCATTCCATACAACAGAAGTTGGCAAACAACTTTTCTGTACAAATTCATCGATGGCGCTGCTGATATGTGAACGAATCGATACGAACGTTCCAAGTCAGTCTTACGAATTCATCTTATAACATGCAAGTTTAATAGTTAAAGATATCTGCTGGCAGATGTGATAACAAATAATATAATCTAGAATTTTGATTGAAATAATCTTAAAAAAGTAATAAAAACACGATATTTTGAAACGGATTAGACTACTTAACACATGCACAAACCTGAAAATAGTTATGGGGACATTTTGGTCCTTGTGGGGACATAACTCGAGGGAAAGAAATTCTAAAACGACTTCAGTACAAGCTTTGAGACTTTGAGTAACCATCACAATTAAATATCTTTGTTTAAGTTAAAACGAAAAAAAGAAAAAAATGCAAAACATTTTGGGGAAGGATTCGATAGGTGGCTTCTGTAACATTTATATTCTGAAGCTTTCAGTCACCAAAAATAGAACTTGAGTCAAAAGAAAGAAGAAGAAAAAAAGGAAAAAAAAGGAACAAATCCATTGCACAAATTTTGGAAAAGGATTCAGTTGGTTTCTGTAGCACATGAAAAGCTTTGGAGCAAGAAAAAGTTGACTATAGTCAATGCAATTACAGTACAAACCTTAAAAAGTTGATCTTGAGTATAGAACACCATCGTTGCCGAATACAAGTTGTTTTTTCTTTTAGATATGTGTTCCCAAAGAGCAGGTGAATCGTACTACTGGATGACAATTAAATAATTGCTATTGGTGGAGATGATTGCCTTGCTCATGTTTTATTTAAGGTGGCGCCAACTTGATGAAGTTCAATTATAAAATCAAGATTTCCACTACATACACCAGCACTAATCCAAGATATATTGGCTATAAGATGCGTAAATATTAAAATATTTACATATTCGTTGAGTCAAAATGAGAGCGAATTTAAAAAGAATCGCTAAATTCACTCTTGACTACATCATCACATTATCTGATTGGATGGATGGACCTTCCACAGCACTTCAGACAAAATTGTGACAATTAAAATAATGGATATTTTCAGTATTCTCGAGTTTATGACATCTGACAACTGCAACTCTTTAGAAAAAGCTAGAGTAAGTCGTTATGCTTAACCAAGTCGTGATACTTGTTAATGTGTAATCACCGTTAAATAGACACAATCAAATGAATATGATCTATTAATCTCTATTTAACAAATAGAAAACGTTATGCCGTGTTTACATAGCCTGATATATGATAAGCACGAGGGAAGTTTGGGAGAAGTCGAGAGCTGTTGTGTAAAACCGAGCCGCAGGCGAGGTTTACACAGAGCTCAAGACTTCTCCAAAACTTTCCCGAGAGTTTATATCAGGCTATGTAAACACGGCATAACGTTTTCTATATGTTTTATAAAATATTGGAACTTGCCGTGTTTACATAGCCTCATGTAAACACGGCTATCAGCGTTATATCTGAACTATCTTATAAAATGTTTTATAAAATAGTTCAGATATAACGCGCGCTCTGATTGGCTAATAGCCGTGTTTACATAAGGCTATGTAAACACAGCAAACGTTTTCTATTTGTTAAATATAAACTACTCTAATAAAATGACTGAAGCAAATTCCCCACGGACTTAAAACGAATCTCACTTGGTCTTGAGTAATGAAATGTAAAAAACTTCTATTAAAGTCCAGAATTCCTTGGAGAAGCGACACAAAACGAAAAAAAAAAAAAAACCTGCCTCAGAAAAATTACTCAAACTGCAGCAAAATGTCAGTATTTTAGAGTCATTTGCAATATATATATATTTCCACACTTGCTTTTTTGTTTACCAATAAGTTCAAGATCATACAATTCAACGTTGTAGAAGTCAAACTACTGTTTTTAATTTGCTGGAATTAAAGCAAAGAATTCCATGCATTCGTCCACGTGTTGTTTTCACGGCATTCATAAATTTATATCAGATGTTGTTTTCGCGATATTTTGTTATTGGAACAGCATACATGTCTACGTATATAGTACATCATGGTAGACGCTCAAGAGATGGTAGCTAAGTAACCTTTATACGTAGCATGCTTAAAAGAAAACATCGGCATGACGTTCCCGTCCTAGATTTCGAGTTGCTTAAGGTCCCTAATATATTCTACGAGGACCACGTCAGGGGTCAAACAGGTAAAACAGGTTTGGGATAATGGATAGCAGGAAAAATAGTTTTAGGAATAAGGAATCCATAGTTGTCAAATTGATAACCTTCGGCTGGTCGGCCGTATTTAGATAAAGAGAATTCGAACACTACAATATATTGCGCAGCTTTTTAACTTGCGATTCATCTACTTGTTTACCATCTTACTTTTTGATAATAAACCGCTGACCAAGAATATCACTTTTCGCTTGATATTCAATTAGCAAAGCTTAAGCTGAGTACAGAATACATTTTACTCGCTATCTATAATACATTTATCATGTCGAGTTCACATAATATCAGGGATTGGCTGAAGGCTCTCGGCCAATCAGAAGCGAGATAGTGAGTAAAATGTATAATAATACATTTATCATGTCGAGTTCAAAGGTCACAATGGAAATGGAAATACGCTATTTTTTCGAAAGTAGAATTAAATCTTTATTCTTAGTTTTAAAAAATGTATAATAAAACAATTATTGAATTCGGTTTTTGCATGATATCGTAAATATCAAGACCTCGGCCGTTTTATCCGGCTCAGCCTACGGCTTCAGCAGATAAAACGGCGTTGGTCTTGATAATTTACGATATCATGCTCAACCTCATCCAATAATTTTTTTATGTCGTTCGTTCTCGGCTTCAAAAACACCAGATTTAATCTAAAATGTTGTTAGAAAAGCGATGTTTTTGGTCAGTGGATTATCACCAAAAATCAAGATGGTGGACAAAAAATACACACCTCTTCCTTTCTTTCCTTCTTTCCTTCTTTCCGTCCTTAGTTTTTATTTTTTATATTTTTCATTCATCCAGGTCCTGGAACAAGCGGCACAGACATTACTTTGCACCAGAAATGCGATACCAGGTTCGAAGTCATCGAAGGATACCTTAAACTGAAAGGCAAAGATCTGTGCTTACAACCCGCAAGCAGACGGGACGATCCCGCGAACAACGAGGAAATCGTACTTGATGGAGATTGTGATAAGGAAAGACATTCATTTTACTTTAATTTTCTTGAAGGTATATTTTCATTTTATCTTGTTCGTGTTTGAAGTGTTTTTTCCCCTTCAGTTTACAATAATGTACTTGCTTCAGTTTGGGTTTCCATAAATAATGAATATCTTATTTGTGGTCTGTGTCTTTTGGTGGACATTTGGGTTGAAACTTTGATCTTTAAGCTTATTTTTAATTCATATATCATCCAATATGGCGGACAATGCAATAAACACGTGATTGATTCAAGCGTGTTGTATATTATGGGATAGAGCTGTTGCTCTATCAACTAAGTGTCCCATTTGAAGACAAGAAAGTTGAATACCAAATTATTGAATTAATGCTTTCAACTTATTCTTTTCAGGAACGCAATTTAAGGGATCAGTAAACGTGAACACTGATTTCATACGAGTCGAAATCAAAAAAGGCGGAACAGCAGACGATGTTATAGAAACTCATATGCAAACCACCTTTAAGGAAGAAGTTGAGGAGAGAAAGATAATTCCTGCTGGGATCCCTGTGGATATTGTGATGATCATGTTTGACTCGACGTCCGCTGCAAACTTCATACGGAAAATGCCTAAAACGTATAAATACTTGAAAGAGACCTTGAATACTGTCTTCTTGAATGGTGAGTATTATGGTTTGAATCCGTTGAGGTTTTTCAGTGTTTTTCTAGACCTTCTAAAATATTTTGGTAGAAGTTTGGACATTTCTACAGGTTTTGTTTTAAAAAGATTTTCTGGTTCCTAGTGAACACTTTAGACTGATATTCAGGCCAACTCGCTTGGATTTTTCAGAGAGGGAAAAACGGGTGGCGTATCGGTAAGAGCGCTCGCCTCTCACCAATGCTCCGGTTTTCCTCTCTCCATAAAAATCAAATTCTAAATTCCAATTGGATTACAGTGAAAGAATAGCTAATTTGATATGGAGCCCAGCTCTGTTGTGGTTACCCCTTCCATAGATCATGTCATGAATAAAGATACTCTGTAAAGATTCCATTTATTATTTTATTACCATTTTTTAGTATTCTATTATATCTTGCATGGACACTCCTAGTAATATTTTTTCTTGTTTAGGACAAACAATAGTTGGAGATGGTACAACTGCCCAGCTATCAGCGATACTTACAGGAATACCAGAGCAACATCAACCAGAAAGTAGAAAAGCGTATCGCAACGCAAAACCAGTTGACAACTGGCGATGGATTTTTAAAGATTACGCAAAGCAAGGCTATGTCACGATGTATTCCGAAGATTCTCCGGCAGTTGGAGCGTTTAATTATCGATTGATGGGCTTTCGTGATCCACCGACAGATCACTACAGTAGATACTTCTGGCTTGAAGCAGAGAATTATATTAAAAAAGAACATTGTACTGGTAGCCAGGCGATTCATAACATGACTTTTAACTATTTGTTGAGCTTGTTTAGAACGTACAAGAAAAATCCAAAATTCTCGCTGTTGAACTTTTCAAATCTCGTGCACCGAGACCCAAATGCGATAACCTATGCTGACGGCGATCTTTTGAACCTGCTTATAACTATGAGCAAAGAATCCTTCTTGGACAAAACCTTTCTCTTTATCTTCGGTGATCATGGTTACAGATTTGGAGGCATGAGAAAGCAAACGTTACAAGGAAAGCTCGAAGAAAGGTTGCCACATTTCTCAATTTCGGTGCCAAAATGGTTCACACGGCAACACAGAAAATTGTATAACAATTTGAAGTTTAACTCAAGGCTTTTAACTTCACCCTTTGATATTTATGCAACTCTAAAACACATTTTGAGTTACCCATGGTCACCGAAATATGTCATGACAGGCCAAAGCTTACTTTCTAGGATCGATTCTTATAAAAGAGTCTGTCGCAATGCTGGAGTTCGTGACCACTGGTGTCCCTGCCTGGTGATGGAAAAAGTATCTGTCACGAATGAAGTTGTCCAGGAGCTCGCTACGTTTGCAGTGTCTTCAATCAATAATCAGAATAATGAAACGTCAACCACGTCTAAGCTCTGCCATCCCTTGTCCTTGAAGCAAGTGGTACAGGCTTCTCGAGAGATGCCCAGCCATACAGTACAAACATTTAAATTCTCCTTCAAAAATAGGGAGTGTGATTCCTGTGGTGCAAAGCTTGCTGCGAAAGCTGTAAATACGATGGTCAAAGACACGTTGTACCAAATCCAGCTCACTACAAAGCCCAACAATGCTACTTATGAAGTGAGCATTAGTTTGAATGGGGGTGTTGCTTCTATTGATGGAGAGATAAGTAGACTCGACTCTATAGGCGTCCAAGCTGATTGCATTAAAGACACCTATGTCCATCTCATTAAGTTCTGTTATTGTTAAACAAAAAGAGTAAACTTAAAGTAAAATTAAATTTTATAACTGCAAATGTGTGTCCGGCCTTCCACGACTGATGTGATGTTAATGGTTTGTTCTATTCTTCACTGAGACCAGTGTGTTACATATATATGCTTCTCAGTTTTCTTTTTCAAATTGAATTGCGTTACATTCATGTTTGTGTTGACGCAAGTCCCTTTAAAATTAACTTCTAAACTCAAATTTGATCATGGAACGAGGGTCACATGTTTCACATGTCACATGCCGCTGGCTATTAAATGCTACCCTCGTAAAACAAGGACGGTTTATTTTTTTTACTGGCCTTAGCGGTAGTGTTGAGGCCGCAGGTATGATAATATATAGCAACTAAATATCCACTGAGGTGTCATCCTTTGTAGCCCAGCGACTCGGGAAACGGTTATTTCTTTATTTTATTATTCCACTCAATAATGAATATCATATAGTAAATGTATACAAAGTATCTAAAACTGATCTCTCCTGAAAATCTAGATTTATCTGAGATATATACTATTCTTTACGCTTCCTTAGCTTTTGTAGTTCTGTGGCAGGCCTGGCCGATAGCAGGGCTCACCTCCCTGCTGATAGCTTTTTTTATCACAAGACCTTTCTTGATTTGCTTGGAGGTACATGCCTAAAAACGGCTGCGAGGGAGACTAATTATATAATGAAACAAGGGTTCCAAGTCGAGGCCTAGGTTTAACTTGAAAAAATACAGTAAATGTATGAAAACAAGTTTAACCTCGACTATAATCTATTGTTTCGTGGCCTCTAAACGAATTCGGCGAAGGATAACTAAATTCAAAAATATGGCCCTTTATTGTCTAAAAGTAAGGAGTGTCCATCATTTAGTGTTTAATACTAAAATCAAACCTAACATCAACATGCACTTATCCTTGGGTTGATCTTGAACGTTACTTTGGGCATGACTTTGGGCATGACTTTGGTTCAGCTTTCGATTGCTAAACTCAGCCGAACAAAACAAAAAAAGACGTCAATCAAAATTATAGTTTCGAAAGTGAATCATTTTTCTTTTTTCAAATATTTATAATTTTTGACATTTTTGAATTTATTATTTTAAGGTCATGAGTGTGGATACGACAAGGTTGACTTGATGGTAAGAAGGAGAATATTGCTAGGCTGTGATTTTTCTTCAGGAAAAGGCAGTTACGCAGTGAATCGTATAGCATGACACAGCAAACATGACACAGCAATGACACAACGATTAGAGCTGCTTTCTAGTGTCCCCAATAGCTGTCAAATGAGATATTCCGGCTTTGTGAGGCTATATGATCAGGTCGATACAATGCTTGTTGTCTCACTTGCATCTCATTTGCATGCATCCATAACAGCAGTTATTATTTTCATAGCTAAATCTTTTGACATATGAAATAAAGTTATGTATGTATGTTTTAGTACTGGACAGAAAATCCCAATGTTAAGAGTTTCCTCATAAGCGAAGCCATTTCATACTTCAAATTCACGAATATCTGGCTGAAGCAACATGTTTCTAAGTCAGGGGTATGTGTAGGCAACTCACACATGAAGAAATATTTCGATAATACCCGGGATATAAAATATAACAGGAAGATAAGGTCAGTAAAGTGATACTCCTCGAATACTTAGTAGATTAACAGAGGTTAATAGATACGAATATCAGATATTATTTTCATTGTTTTTTGTTTTTATTGGGTCTATTTGACTCTTACACATTAACAAGTAATTTTTGTTTCAAGGGTTAAAGTTAGGCTTTTGAAATAACACCCCTAAACATGCACGCCTTCTTTGTCGACCACCCCCTAAGGAGTCGAAGCAGGGAAGTAAACAATCCTAGTCATAACCATTTCATTTTCGCACGTTGTACTCCTGAACCGGAACCGCTTTTTGTTGTAATTTGACTCTATTACTACACACCCAAAGCTTAAACTTCGGTTTTCACTTCCTCCCTCTTGTTTAGAACCAAGAATAGCTTTATTACACACCGTTCCACCAGTCATTCGTATCTTGAAAACGTTCCATGGAATTAAATCGCTGTTGACGCAAAAAGTTGACTTGGTGTATCTAACGGCATTCAAAATGATGTACGAGCTCATTCGCTCGTTCGGCTACGAAAACTTTGGTTCTGATTATCATGTTGCTCCACAAAGTCATAACAAATCCATCCAACCGCTAGCATTAGTAGTGAAAGAAAACCTATCTTGCTGGCGAAGAGCAACTAGACGGCCCAAGAAAATTGTTCTTGAAGGCTTAGATGCATATATTACAAACGACGAAAACGTGAGGTCAAATGTGTCTGCGATGATCGAAGGTAGTTTACAGAAGGACGAGATTCTTACAGTAAGCAGTGGTACTAGTACAACCACCTCGAGAAACATTAACCTGGAAGTTGGTGATCGGGCTATATTTGGCCATGCTGATACCAATACTGTTCTTGGAGAACTTAACTTATCCAGTGTACAGGAAGAATATTTCAAGTAAGTCTGAAATACTCAGTTTAGAATGTTGACGTATATTTTTTTTAAAACGAAACTGAACGTCATGACACTCAGCGGGGGAATCAGGGAGGGGAGGGAAGGGGGGAGAACGGTTCGTAACACAGGGACGTAGCAAGCCTTGAAAATCTGGGGGGATTTTATTTTCGTCATTTTCGTCTAACACTCTTATCTAATTTGGGCTCCCTGCGGTTGACCACGACGACATGCAACTCATGCACTTTTTCATTTCCTGGACAAAGGGACTTGTCACTAAGGAACATCCTAAGCAATGCCAAGCTGGACCCCTCCAAAATGGAACCATACGAGAAAAATAAGCTTTATATCATAACTGGAGTCGTCTACAGTGAGAAAATGCACATTGATGGGAAGCGAGTGGAAAATGATGTTATTGGAGCTCAAGTCAAAATCTTACCTCGAGTACACTGGCTCAGTAGACTGACACAAATCAAAGCTGATGTATCTTGGGTGAGTATTTGTAGATTAGTGCTCTTCCGTTACGCATTCATCAGGTAGCTCATTCCTTTATTCATTTTCAGTATTTACCACCAAATAATTGTATTGAAAGTAGGTATTAATTTTCCGGGCGGAAAATCGTGAGTTCGAAAGTGTCATGCAAGGCCGGTTTGTTTTCTGGTTTGTATCTGAAGACATTCCATTTCTCCAGGCAACAGACCTCTTTAAGGCGCGGAAATACGAGCAACAAAATCGAGCAACTTGTGGCGCAACATTGTTTCGTTGCAAGTTGTTATTACTCTCCCCCCCCCCCCTTCCGTAGACCCTCCGTACAACAAAAGTTTATTGCGCGACTTTGTTGCAGAAGTAGAAGCTCTTTCTACTTTCATGGTTGTTGACTCGAAAGTTTACACTAACTCAACAACCACATACACTCTATTATATTATACTTCCTTAATTATTATATCATATTTATTTCTATTTATAATTATGTACATTTTTTTCATATTGTATCTCTTCAATCGTAAAATGTGTATGAATCTATTATTAAACTGAAGCAACAATGACAATATGTTGCGTTCTGAAACTTGCAACGCAACAATGTTACGCGACAACTTACACGATTTTGTTGCTCGTATTTACGCGCTTTTCCTCGGGTCATGTGTAACCGTCATAAACAAAGAAATGATATTCTAGGGAATGACACGTGATTATACACCCAGATCTAGTGCAAGCGCAAACAAAGAAGAGGAGGTTAAGCGTTAATAAAAGAGCTAAATGACTGCCCCAGTCCCGATTACAGCCCACTTATCTCCCCCTGGTCTGTCCCTGTCGAAATTGAGTTATCAATGGCTGCGCAACGTCACGCACGGTCACCCCAGCATTGATCCTTACCCTTATATGAAGTTCATTATATGCTGGTCTTACTTTTAGACCGAAAATCCAGCACCTCCAGTAGAGAGAAATGAGCGATCACCTCTACTTTTTACCTTGGCCAAAGTTAAATACAACCAAGAAAATTGTTGCCTGGAATTACAACAGATAGTGGGGGCTAAACTGAAGCATAAGAGTACGTTGGATGCTGTAGCAGATAGCGTAGCTGATTCTTTGTATCCTAGCGAGATCGAATTCATGGTCACCACTAAAGAACAGTGGATTTACGAAGGTAACGCAATCGCCTTTTTACTGGGCTACCTGTGGTAGAACAGTCTTAAAAAGCCTTTTGTGTCTCCGGGTCAGTTTCCGCTATCAAACGGAAATTGCTCGGTAGTAACGAACTTTTCGCAGGAATAATTTTTTTTCACCTCGTCGTAGATCTGATGGAAATCTCGGAAAACAAGACAGAAAAAAAGCTGGGAGTTGTAACAAGTTTTCTTGAAGAAACAGAGAGTCTCCATGAGATGATGTTTAGAGCACGAAAATGTAAAACATTGGTAAGTTCAGTTTTGCTACCCTTGCGAAAATGGTTTTGGGCTTCCTGTGGTAATCAGGTATCCCTCCCCCTCCCCTGCCCCAACACAAATGGGGTATCACTTTTTAGCAATAAGTAACGCGTTTTATATTTTGTAATTTTGATTTTTTTTATCAGATCGATAAAATCAGTAAGACGGACGAGATGGCTATTCGAATAGAATCCCCTTTGTCTGCAAACGACTCAAACCTACTTCAAGCCATAGGAGTAGAGGTTAAGTACCACACGTTGAATAAATCGAAAACCTTACAAATATCTGCCCACAACAGAGCGATGGTGCTGGATTTCGCCCAGATTTTTTACCATCTTCAAGGTAAGTCTCTAGACAACAAGTCATCAAAACCCTTTGCAGACAGGTGCAACATCCTGCACAGACACACCTCAAGCCTTCATTCAACGTGTTTCCATGACAATGTCTAAAACGAAGTACTCAAGGTCACGTGACCATGGAAGTCTTGGAAACGCTTTGACTGATATCCATTAAAACCTAAATTTTAATTTTATCAATAATAAAAATTAAATTTTAACGATTCCCGCGTTGGAAACGAGTGTAGCCAATAGCCGGCACGTTTACGCTAAGTATCTATGACGATATGTCAAATTTATGGGTACACTACTAAAATGCGGGCCTTGGGCATCATATGCAGCTTTGTGTGTAGGCTAAACAACCAGCTAATCATCCTAAACCTACGCAGCGACCCCCTGCCTTTCTTCTAATTTTGTTGATGATCGATATTTTGTCACTTACGATGTCAGGAATACAAGAAGAAGAGTGGGGGATTTTGAAGAAATTCTGTGGAAATCCAATTGTCATGGTAGACGGAAAAGATGGTAAGAACGACAGTAACGAGGATGATGAAGTCAAGGAAGAAAAAGAGGCAAAGAAAGGTAACGACATAAAAGAGAATGGTAGAATGATCGAGGAAGACATCCACGACAAAGAGGAACATTTAGTCAAGAAAGAAACAAGGAATGGAGTCGAAGTAGAGGATGAAAACGAAGAAGAAAAGGAAGACATTCGCCAAGAACGTCTTTCTGGGGAAGACGCAAGGAATGGGATCAAGACAGAGAAAATAGATACTGATAGTAAAGAGGAAAGCATTGGGCAAGATAAACGTCTTGTCGAGGAAGACACGAGAAATGGAGACAAGAAAAAGATCCAAGATACTGATGAAACAGAGGAAGACATTCACCAAGATAAACGTCTTGTCCAGGAAGACACGAGAAATGGAGACAAGAAAAAGATCCAAGATACTGATGAAACAGAGGAAGACATTCACCAAGATAAACGTCTTGTCCAGGAAGACACGAGAAATGGAGACAAGAAAAAGATCCAAGATACTGATGAAACAGAGGAAGACATTCACCAAGATAAACGTCTTGTCCAGGAAGACACGAGAAATGGAGACAAGAAAAAGATCCAAGATACTGATGAAACAGAGGAAGACATTCACCAAGATAAACGTCTTGTCCAGGAAGACACGAGAAATGGAGACAAGAAAAAGATCCAAGATACTGATGAAACAGAGGAAGACATTCACCAAGATAAACGTCTTGTCCAGGAAGACACGAGAAATGGAGACAAGAAAAAGATCCAAGATACTGATGAAACAGAGGAAGACATTCACCAAGATAAACGTCTTGTCCAGGAAGACACGAGAAATGGAGACAAGAAAAAGATCCAAGATACTGATGAAACAGAGGAAGACATTCACCAAGATAAACGTCTTGTCCAGGAAGACACGAGGAATGGAGACAAGAAAAAGATCCAAGATACTGATGAAACAGAGGAAGACATTCACCAAGATAAACGTCTTGTCCAGGAAGACGTTTAAAAAGGAAAAAAAGTACTTGGAAAGAATGAAAAACTAATAAACGAAGGATTAGAAGGATTCAAGGATTAGAAACAGGATAAAAGAAAAGGAATAAAACAGCAGAGAAGAAAAGCAAGAAATCAGATGAAAAACAAAGGGAAAAAGTAGGGTTGTAGCAAGCCTTGAAAAACTGGGGTTGGGCGGGGCGGCACAAACTACTTCACAAAGTGATACTCTGACAAATGTTATTGTAATTGTGTTTGACACCACAATTTTCAAGAAGCCTCAAGATAACAAAGCATCTAAATGATAAATACGTTTATTTCTTAACTCGTTCTTTGTATAGAATTTTAAATTACTCCCAAATAGGGTCAAAATATAAATTTATATCCAGTAATAAATGGGCAAATGATTTTGGAATGAAAATAGGTAGTCAAGATCCTTTGCGGCACGTCAGAATGCAGTTCAATTTGGAGGACAAAACAATAGGTTCCAATTCTCAGGAGATTGAAATGCATTTGTTTTGTCCTCCAAATTGAGCTGCTTTGACGTCACGTGCAAGGGGTTTATAGTGATACCTCGTGTGTACTAACAATAGCATTGTGATGTTAATATGCCAACCATTTTCACAAAAGCTCTTCACAAGTTGCCTTGTTTTACCAGTCAATCCGTCTCTGGTTGGCACATGAATGACAAAGGCTTGCACGACATGAAGTATCGCAATATATATAATGGTTTTGTGTTTGTATCCAAGTAGACTGTTTAGCAAACTCAGAAAAGGTATGTTGTCATGGTACAGGGATGTTCTTTGTCTATTACTTGGATCCGCTTAATAGACCCCTTTCACGTGACGTAATAGCAGCTCAATTTGGAGGACAAAACAAAAGAATTTCAATTTCTTGAGAATTGTAACCTATTGTTTTGTTCTCCAAATCGAGCTGCATTCCAACGTGCTGCAAGGTGACTATAGAGTTATAATTTAATTAGAGTGCATGCATTAAAAATATCAACTTAGATACTTATTTTAGTATTAATCCCCCACATCGCTGTCTCTGTCCCCAACCAACCACAGTACGTGGAAAGCTACAGCTAGAAGGCCTGTTCCTAATAAATCTCCTATGGCTGTTAAATATGGGATGGAGTAATTATCAGGGTCTTTGCCATGCCTCCAGATCCAGTGGATCATCCAGTTGGCTGACAGGAGAAGAATTGACACCTATATAAAAAGAATACCATTATTAGCACAATAACAACAATAACAACAAGGTGTAATAGTCAAATAGACACAAAAGAAAACAATGGAATTAGGGTCTACTAATGTGTATTAGTCTAAAATCTATTTCAAGGGTTTAGGGATTTCACTCTAATAGGAATGGTGATAGTTTCAGTAGCAGAAGCAGCAGTAGCAGAAGCAGCAGTAGCAGAAGCAACAGTAGCAGCAGTAGCAGAAGCAACAGTAGCAGAAGCAACAGTAGCAGAAGCAGCAGTAACAGCAGTAGCAGAAGCAACAGTAGCAGAAGCAGCAGTAACAGCAATAGCAGAAGCAGCAGTAGCAGCAGCAGCAGCAGCAGAAGCAACAGCAGTAGCAGAAGCAACAGTAGCAGCAGCAGCAGTAACAGAAGCAGCAGCAGCAGAAGCAGCAATAGCAGCAGCAGTAGCAGTAGCAGAAGCAGTAGTAGTAGCAGAAGTAGCAGCAGAAGTAGCAATAGAAGCAGCAGCATCAATAGTAATAGTAAAGGGTTGTCATAAGAGTGTGAGAAACATTTTAATGGCAAGTAGCCTGACAGCAATATAGCAATCTTACCTGTAGGACTCCTACTACTAAATATGCAGAAGTAAAGATTGCAGTAAAAGATGTGTGTCCACCCTGCATCATCTTGATTGTGTATAAAAATATGAGATGACCAGGAATGACCAGGAAGAGAAGAACACGGGCTGTCCTGGAATGTATGCCTACAGAGCAAAGTAGAAATGATAAATGATAAAAATATCATTGGTAATGGCCTTCATTTTTATTGACCCTGTCAAAAACACCTCTGGGCTGATCTAAGTAATATATACAATATGAGTGGCCGTGTTGTATCAGATATACAACCACGAGCCAAAGGCGAGTGATTGTATATCTGATACAAAACGGACACGAATATTGTATATTACTTATGAAACGTCTAGGTGTATACATTTATGTTCTACTAAAATTTTAAAGATAAAATATCAGATATGCAACCTCCTCCATGGACAATGATTTCTATTGTGTTTTCCTCATTAATTATTCATGAGTTTTATAAGTCAGGTTACATTTACCTCACTCATTGAATAGGAGTTTAATGTGTTGGATTTTGCCGAGGAAGGAAAACTGGAGAACTCACCGAAAACACCATGAAATTGCTTTAATCATGCGGTGGCCATACTGGTTGAAACAATAGGTTTTTAAATTCTTGGGTCCCCTTGCCCTCGCTTTGAGGTGTTTCACTACGTTCCAAACAAAGATTTTTGATCTCATGGGAATAAACACATGCGATGCTAACTCCAGGGATCCAGGACCCTGGAGGTGAGAGGTGGGTGCACTACCATGCACTACACCTCCCTCGATTCCCAAGAAGAACACTTTGGAATGGCCACAATGTATACATTGCAATAAATTGCCATAGGTTTCCCACTTATGCTTGGCCTAGTTGAATTGTTTTGACTATCATTAATTAATTATTAATTTTTCTATAAATACTAACTCTACCTGCTCCAAAAAATGTGTCAATGCAACCTTTGAATTTGACTCCCTTCGGCATCTTTCCTGGACGGCCTCTTAAGTGAAGAAACGTTGACAGCCTACTGGCTTGTACAGCCACCAAGTTACCTCCGACCCCTGTGAAAATACGAGGTTCAAGATTTCAATACAGTTAAGGTGTCTTAAAGCAAACGTTTTTCATTGGCTATTGACAAGATTTCCATAGTTGGGCTAATTTGAGATTTACAGCAGCCCTCAGTCTTTAGATTGAAGTTCATCAAGATGCACATTTCAGTGAAATCAATATTACTAGGTAACTGTAAGTACGAGGTAAGGTCTCTTACCATTGACAACAGGGCTGAAGACGGCGATGCCGTGATAGCTTGATACGGCATAGTCAAGTACAAGACCACCGGAACTTAAATGGAAATCATTATGTTTATTAATTATTAATAATATGATTATTCCATTGATAAACTTCTGCCTTCCCCTTTTGAAGTTTTAATCTGCCAATTATCATGGCCTTGGAATATAAACAGACCATGAGCAGTCTCTGTATTGCTTGGTGTTTACTTTGGTTAAGTTGGCAGAGCAAGGATTAGTAGCTGGTCCAATATCCCTGTGGGAGGACTGTGAGGGTGAAGGATGACCCCCCCCCCCCCTGGGTTAGTAGACTAGCTACTTAAGTCATACTCTGAATTCTAATCAGAATTCAGAAGTTGATTTTTGTGGCAGGAGAGAACCAACAAACAACTCTACTCTACTCACATATAACACCAAGTCCAGGAATCAAACCCTGGTGACCTTGGTGAGAGGTGAGCACTCTCACTGCTGTGCAAACTGTGCTACTTAATATCCTTACTTGGCCAAATTAACTAAAGCATACACCAAACAGTGACCGAGGAATAGAAAGGAACTGCTTGTGGAATCCAAAATACCTGCTGATGACCATAGCACTTAACACAGGAGTCCAGCCAGAGTACAGTACACCATGAGTGAAGTGGTTCTTATGACAAATATAAAACCACAAGGGAAGGATTAAGAAGAAGAATGCACAGATAACAGGTGCTATCCAGTGGTGCTCTGTCCCTGTAACACACAAATAAAAACACTGTTATAAAATAGTTCAGATATAATGCGTGCTCTGATTGGCTGATAGCTGTGTTTACATGAGGCTATGTAAACATGGCAATTTCAATATTTTATAAAACAAATAGAAAAAGTTATGCCGTGTTTACATAGCCTGATATAAACACTCGGGAAGGTTTGGGAGAAGTCTTGAGCTCTGTGTAAACCTTGCCTGTGGCTCGGTTTTACACAACAGCTCTCGACTTCTCCCAAACTTCCCTTGTGTTTATATCAGGCTATGTAAACACGGCAAACGTTTTCTATTTGTTAATTATTAAACATTTCAAGTGAAAATATTGTGCCTATATATTAACATGACTGTATGTGCATGTTTTAGAGCGCTCTCACCAATGTGACCCGGGATTGAGCCCTGCTAGGCTTGTTGTCGAGTGTGAGTAGTGTAGTTTCCAATAAACTAGATGTCGACAGTTTTAGACCAATTTTCACTGAGTTGATGATTTATTCCAATTCTCATGCAAATTATGGCATACACTACATATAATTCCACATGAATCCATGAATTATGATAAACTGCGCTCTACAAATGTAATTATTATAATTATAATTATAGAGTGCAAATAATATAACCGTGAAATAGATAGCAAGAAATAGGAGATAGTTAGTGCTTAGTTAGGCAAGACAGGAAATCAGCGAGGCATGACTAGATCAACGACTCAGTGCACAAAAGAATGTGTTTCTGATGTTTAATGAGTTAAAAATGAAGACACAGGTCAATAAATCAAGGGGCAGATACAACTATTTGAATTGTAATACTGATAGATTAATGTGGAATAAAAGTTTGTTCAAATTATCACGGTTGTTTTTTTTATTCCGCATTACGAAACCGCAGCGTAGCGGTGATCATTTGACTAATTAAACATGCTTGCACGTGCAAGACCCGTCACGGCTCGCTTATTTCTCCACTAATCAAATTTAGGCAGAACTTAGGACATAATTAGTCATTAGTTAGCTAGCTAACTATTTCACGGTTATATTATTTGCACTCTAATCCACAATTTCATGAACTAAAAATAAGAATTAAGAACTTATTACTGGTAAGGTGACTTCAGTGAATCTTCACAAACCCAAAACAATGTGGACTTTGTGAAAGAATTTCCAAAAAACTGTGATTCTAGTCTGTGCCCTGAAGGTCAGTAGAATGACTAACATGCACATGTGATCATCACAAGCTCATCACACGCTCGACCAGAAATAGGCCATTACAAATAGAGTTGCTGGTTGGTTCTCTCCTGTGTTCAAGGGGCATTTCTTTAGGTTCTCCAGTTTCTCCTCCCTCTGAAAGAAATCAACTTCTAAATTCCAATTAGCCTGGCGGCACTCCAACTTGGGTCACATTGGCGAGAGATGATGCATTAGCAGAGCATACGACCCATGCTCCTCATAACTGATAACATGATAGTTTGATGTGTAAATAAATCAAGTTATTTTAAAAGTACTTTTATTCTTACCTATTTTATTATACAAAAATCTACTAATTCCAGACAGTAGAGCAAGAGTTGTTAAATCTCCAAGACTTGCCGCAATAGGTGTGGCTACATTATCAGGGTTTATATTGCACTTGATTGAACACATCACCACGGCAACCATGACTGATCCGAGTACAAAACTAGCTGATGTTGCCGTCACTAGACCACTAGCACACAGTAAGAATGCATGGTTAATGTCAAAATGACCATCCATGATCCATCCCATGAGTACTGCAGCTACTGACGCTAAGGCACCAACAACAGTTGCTTGCACCTGAAGAATGAGTCAAAAACAAATTAGTGGTGACCAAGTAAAAATGTTAATTTATGTTATGCTCATTGCAGGGTGTGATTTCTCAGTCTCCAGAGGCAGAGGCTCATGTTTAAGCTTTAGACGCCAGATTGGATTGGAATTTATTAGTTGATTTTTACTGAGGGAGGAAAACCAGAGAAAAACCCTTGAAGCACAGGAGAGAACCAACAAGCAACTCTACTCACATACGACACTGAACCCAGGAATCGAACCCAGGTCACATTGTTGAGAGGCAGAGCACACCACCCATACTTCCCATGTGTAGCATTTGTTGGGTCAACAAATACTGTATGTAGGCTTACACATACATAACACCCACAAAGATGTCTTTTATTAATGCCGTACCTGTAACAGGGTGAGGTTTCCTCCTATTAATTTCCATAGTTCTTTCTTAGTGTCCATATGTCCAACATTAGCCTAAAAACACAAAAGCAAGATAATAACTCAGTTTTTATTTTGAACAATAGAAACTAGCATATCTCAATGCTGTAAATCTGGGCCAAGGGATTTCATAGCAAATTTCAGGTTCAAATACTTGAGTTTCTAATTCTGTTGCTCAGGGTTACAGCCTAGCTTTTTTTTCAAGGGACACAATTATAGTGATATTTACAAATTCAAAAAAAGATTATTTATGTTACAATAAATATTACAATAATCCACTGTGCATGGACCCCATAAACATCATGCTCTGTTCACTAATACAGCACAGTTCTTAACCAATCAGAGCACTCATACTATCTAAGGGATATAATAATCTGAACATAGACAGCTAGTGCACGGGTGGCGTCAACACCATATTCTGTTCACTCGGCTGATACAGCACAGTTCTTGACCAATAAGAGCCCTCATACTAATAATATAATGTATAATATAATAATCCAAACTTACAGCTGTTGACAACCTTGAGGCGAGTGTCATTTCTAAATTTCCTTTGAGTCCAAGCAAAGCAGGAACCAGAATAAATATTTCAGAAATTTCTTGATAAACTTTCCAGTGCTAAAGAGATAGAATGATCAAAATATTATTATTCAATATTTACACAAAAATTGCCTGGATGAATAAATATTTTAAGCTTGTTTTTTAACATCAAAGTAAATATTATAAATCTTAGCCATTGTGATATATTTTTTTTACGATATAGTGGTTTCATGGCACCCATTTTGGAAGGCAAATCATAGGAATTTTTCCTTTGGGAAATGTAATTTCTTGTCATGCAAGAACATTGCATTGTTCCTGTTCTACAACATGACTACTGTGAAACCACTCTATGGAAAGCCAAATCCTTGAATGAATGAAAGAAAGAAAGGATGGATAAGGGCTCAAAACTAACTTTTTTAGGTACTAGTCCTTGGGCTAGTCACTGTAGATAATCACTAGTCCCAAGGTCTTCCCACTAGTCAACAGCAAACCTTCACTAGTCTGAGACTAGTAGATGTATGTTAGTGCCGAGCCCTGATGGATGGAAAGATGGATGGATGTTTTAAGAATGGATGGAAGGACAAATGGATGGTCAAACTAATAGAAGGATAATTATAATTAATTGAATGAATGGATAGATAGGCAAATAGACAAATGGATGGCTTAACAGATTAATGAATTGACTGATAGATAGGTTGATAAATAGATAAATGGATGAATAAATGATAAATAAATGGACTGATGGAGATGAACCACAAATCAATTATACATTTGTGATTCAACATCCTGAAAAGATCTTCTAAGCTGATATTCAAAAAAGTAAGTAATACATTTTCATGATAATGGAGAATAATGTTTGTTTACTCAGGTGCAGAATTAGCATCCCAAATGTCATTTCATAATCAATGGCATCCTCTTCCATAGCATTGACATCATACATCAAAGAAAAAAAGGCTCCATACGAAAATTTTAGGGAGGGTGACCGCCCCCCTCGCTACGACACTGCTAGACACTGTTGACATATGCAGTGTACATACAATCATAAATGACTTTGTAATTTCCTTGATATTCTAAGTTACTCAAACACTAATGACGAAAAAAGGAAATGTTTTATTTGTATAGTATATTCTTGTGTAAATATGGAGTTTTTAACTTCCAACCAAATCCCCTTGGTTTTCTCCTTTATCAAAGTAAGCTTAACTTTTTTAGCTGTTAACAAAATAAACTGTAATTCAAACACGACCTTAATTAAAATGAAAAAGCATTTTATCTTGGTAAACAGGAAGGTTTGAGGTCATTTCCCTTAAAGAAAAACATCGAAATACCTAACTTGATACTAAGGTGCATAGCAACCACTATTAGTAAGCTATCAGCGACCCTACTCCTAAAAGGAAATTCGTATAATTAAGCTTATCCATTATTTTAATATCATATATATATATATATCATATATATATATATATTTCCCTTACTGAATTGATAACTCTAAATGGTACATTTCCATTCATGGTTCATTTATCTTCATAGATTTATTGTTAAAAATGAATAAAGCATTATCATCATAGAACATTTTTAGGCTGTATGTGTGAAAAATAACAGGATTAAATTAAGAACTCACTTGAACAACATCAAGAAGTAATCCAGCAGCAACCGTACCAAACCCCGCGATAAGAAAAGGAAAGAAAACTTGTAAAGCTATGGAAAAAGAACCCTCTTCATCTCCCACAGTTTTATCACTATCGTCTCTTAAAACATCGCTTCCTTCTCGTTGATTTTGCTCCGGTAATAACGGTTCTAAATCGTGTTCATCATCATCATGTAAGCAACCTCCATTCACAATACTAACTTCAGGCTCTTTGTGGGATCGTAATAAAATTCGACCAAAAGGTTCCTCGTCTGAGTTAAGAATTTCTATTTCTGGATGTTCAGATTTTGTGTCCAAGTCGTCTCCAGAATCTATCACAACCGAAGCTTTAGGCACCATTTTGTTTTGGTTTGAAGTGGACTTATTCTTTTTTCTTGCTGTTCTTTTTCTAACTGTCACTGTGTTTTGCGTTGAGTCATTCTTCGAAGGAGGTCCGACGACACTAAAAATGAAAAGACTGACTACAGACGAAGTCCACATGAAGGATTAGATAAATGATGAATGGCGGTGTTGAGGACATGAAGAGGATTTTCCATAGAAACTCAATGAATATTTTAGTGTTTGGTATCAAGGTTCGTCCGCCATCTTGGGATTAAAGGACACGTAGAAGCCTCGATTACATGCTGGCTAGACCAAGACATCAAGGTCCGAATATGACGTCAAGTAGGGACGAGAGAATGAAAGGAATGGAAAGTGAAAAGGAAAGGAAAGAAACGAATGGACGAAAATCGAAAAAAAAAATGTTGTGTTGAAGGACAAAATGAGAAGGAAATGATAGAATAAAAGGAAAAGAAAGGAAATAAAGGGAAAGGAAAAAAGGGAAAGAAATAGAAATTGAAGTGAATGGAAAGGGAAGGGAAGTGAAGGGGAGGGAAGGAAAGGGAAGGGAAGGAAAAGGAAAGGAAGGGAAAAGAAAGGAATAGCTAAGAAAGGAATCGAAAAGAAAGCAGCTTCGAAAGTAAAGATTGGGAACCGAGATTTGGGTTGCCTGTGTTGTTGCTGACCATTGAGTACCGCGGTCTCAACATTTCGCGCCATTCTTGCTCGAGTTCAAATTTTTTACTGAAACTAGGATGAAGAAAAGAATAAGGAACTTCCTTCGTACAAGACATTAGACGAAATTCTTTTAATTTATTGTCCTTTGGTGCCTTAGGTAAGTAATTCATACCGATAATGCTAGAGCGCTATTGTCTGTTTGCAATCCGTTTCCAAGAGAACAGAGAGAATGAAGGCCACGTTGGCTCATACTCAGCAGCAACAACACTATGAGGATGAGGTTGAGCTTGATAAAATAGAATATCAATATTAAGCTTTAAGAGCAATTTGCCAATGCCCTAGGACAACACTGAAGAGGTCTTGATAATTTTTGATATTATGCAAAAACTTACGGGTGTTCAGTAACTTACCTAAAAACTTATTTAGTTATTTATTTGTGCCCCCTTAGAATATTAATTGTTTCAAAAATATAAGGTTATTTTATCCTAAATTTTGGTTGAAAAAAGTTGCTGCCCCCTTCAAATTCCACATAGCCCCCCTTTCCTCCTCCAGTAAAGAAATTATGAATGGTTTCTTGAACACGGTCCCTATACACGGTCCCTATATCGAATAAATTAAATTCTATTAATCTTAAAGGAAACAATTTATTGACTTCATTTATTCAGAATTTGTTTCTGAAATTTTAGACCCAACACCATATTTTAAATGAAGAAACAAGAAAACTAATTTTGAAAGCCGGTTCTTCATGGACAGTTTTCTCTTTTGGAGAAAGGCTGAACTCATCCAAAAATTGCATCCAAAGCACTTGTCTTTTTGTTGCTGTGATGGTGAGGATCATGTCTTTTCTCTAGGCATGTGCCATACATCATTTGATTTGCCATCCTGAAAGAAGAATATTTGATAAATGAATGAGTGAATGACAAATGAATGAATGGAAAATAGATGAGTCAATAAATGAAGAGTGAATGAATGGATGAATTGAAAATAGATGAGTGAGTAAATGAAAAATAGATGAAGAATGAATAAAAAAATAAATGAATGAATGAATGAATGAATGAATAAATGGAAAATAGATGAGTGAGTAAATGAAAAATAGATGAAGAATGAATAAAAAAATAAATGAAGAGTGAATGAATGGATGAATGGAAAATAGATGAGTCCATAAATGAAAAATAGATGAAGAATGAATAAAAAATGAATGAATGAATGAATGGATGAATGGAAAATAGATGAGTCAATAAATGAAGAATAGATGAAGAATGAATGAAAAAATGAATGAATGAATGAATGAATGAATGAATGAATGAATGAATGAATGAATGAATGAATGAATGAATGAATGAATGAATGAATGGAAAATAGATGAGTGAGTAAATGAAAAATAGATGTCAGTATGAAAAATAAATGAATGAATGTATGAACAAGTAAATAAATTTGAATGAATGAAAAGTTGGTAAAGGAATGACTAAATAAATATATAAACAACTGGAAGAAAGAACAAGATAACTGAATGAAGGAAGGAAGGAAGGGTGGGAGGGAGAATTGAGACTTGAGAGGGAGCAGTGGTGGTTTTAGGGGGTGGTCACAGGGTGCGCATGACCCCTCTTTCTAGCTTGGAATTAGTTGATTAGTATAGCAATAGGTGCGTTTCTTGATTGTGTTACCCCTAGCCTCTACTCAAAATCCTAGATCTGTGGGAGGGATGGAAGGAGGAAGGAAAAAATAGATTTATCTCATTTATAAAGAAATCAACTCTTACCAAGGGTTTCCATCACCAGAATGTGCCATACCACACCATCCAGAGCAGCAGAGATCATGTCTTCCTTTCTTACACTGATGGCTTATCGGAAGGCATCCTCTTGTCCTGTGGTCTGGTCGGTGGTCGATTCGATGGTCGTGGTGCTCGTCTTCATGGGCTGACCGTTTCTTGAAAAAGGTAAGAACATTCACAAATAGCTCACAGAGGGAATATCTCAGAAAAAGTGATGAGAGTTTTACTGAATTTATTTATAGTAACGGAAATATGGTTCCATTAGAGTCCGCACGCGCGTTTTACCGCTTTGAATGTAGTGTTTATGGTCCACAGTTTATTATTTTTTGTATTGATAAGTTTTCTAGTTTCTCCCTTTTTCCAATCCCTTCTCACGCATACTAAGAGAATGATCAAGATACTTAACCAGTAACAAATATGAAGATATATAAATATAATCATGTCAAAAATTGAAAGCGAATGGACACGAACTTTTAGCTAAAAAAGCGCTTTCGCTAACCATTTTTGTGTGTGGAGAGTTTGGCCCCTTAACGTCCCTAAAGATGCACTTTCATGCATATTCAGAAAATTTCGAAAGGTGTAATTTCAATGAATTTCCTAATCAATATTAAACAAAGTTATTTTATGAAGATGAACAGTATTAATTAAGGCGCAGACAATCGTTGGAACATTGCGCGCAATGCATATGTTGCAGGCAATCGATGTTGCGAGCAATTTGCTGCTTCAGTGTTGCTGAAGTAGAAAACGATCCTACTTCAGCAACATTGCTTTTGATGTTGCGCGCAATGTTGCACCGTGTGTCTGCGCCTTTAGTGACGATTCATTCTTAATAGAAAGAGGTAGAGGTAGAATCATGCACTACTGTAGATTAAAGCAATTAGTCCATAATCTAGCACAAAATAAGTTCATTGCCTGCGATATTGCGCGCAATATTGCACCGTGTCTCCGCGCCTTAACGACGATTCATTCTCACTAGAAAGCGATAGAAATTAAAATCTTGATAAGGATTCAAGCGATTATGATCTGGCACAAAATAAGTTCACAAAATTCAACATACCTGCTTCAGATAAGCAGAATCGACGACCAGCAAATACGCAGCAAGGCAAAGGATAACAAGAAGTCCCTTCATAGTTCCAGTGTATTGTATTCTCCCCAACTGAGAAATACTTCCAAATCATCCCTACTAAATACAAACCTGTACGTGTGGTATGTGGTGCTCTGGATGAGTGTGGATGTTTGTGTTATCTGTTTGGCAAAATGTCCAGTAAACAAAGTGATGAGGTTAAATGGTTATCGATGATCTAGGCACGGAAAGTATGTAGGAACTCTAGTCTTCCTAAATTTTCAATTCTCCCTCCTTCAAACAGCCTTCCTATTTCTCTTAGCTATTAGAGGATTGACGCCACCAAATGCGCACGTATACCGACCGAAGAGGTTGCATTTCGCATTCTTGTGCATTATTCAGGTTTTTCACTTGCGCCGCATGCCGTTATACTTTTCATAGTCAACACACTCATTATCTTTATCTATTTCCTCCTTCCTCTTGCTTCTCTATCTTTTTTTGATCTGGTGTAACGCTTTGATGATAAAGGCGCGGACACACAGTGCAACATTGCGCGCAATATTGCAGGCAATGTTGCCGAATGTAGCGGGATCGTTTTCTATTTCAGCAACATTGCGTGCAACAAATTGTGTCGTGTGACATGGCTCGCAACATCGGTTGCCTGCAACATTGCGCGCTTACTTCCGTAGCTTAAGTCTATGGCTTGGGAAAACTCTCCTTCTTTCAATTTATTATCCTTTTCCCTTTCGATTTTTGTTTTATTTTTATTTTTATTTTTTTTATGTCACATATAAATGCATCGTCATTCCAAACAATCTTTATCTTATCTGATATTTATATATACAATTGTTCAAATATACAAAAGGTTATCTTACAACATGTAGAAGTGCCCTATCAATCATGCACAATGTCCAAGTTCACTGCTCGTGTTTATTTTCTGCATTCTTGTAAAGACAGAAACCCAAGGTCATGTACCACGATTCACCTTTATAGTGCAGCACTGCGTGTGATTTCTTGTGCTTGTTTGTCATTGTTGAGCCCTTCGGGTTAAATATGTGTCGTGTGTGAGTAATGTTGTTTGTTGGTTCTCTCCTGTTATTCGAGGGTTTTTCTCCGGTTTTCCTCTTTCCTCAAAAATCAACTTCTAAATTCCAGTTGGAATCCAGTGGAAGAAGAGCCATTTATTCATTTTAATCCTCATTTCATTTATTTTTGCTTGGTTCATTCTTACTGGACCAAAACAATTCATTTTTATTCTTGTATTGCATTCTTGTGCCGCGGTTCCTTTTAACTTTTTATTGTCGATTTTGTAAATAGCTTTGTCAACATTGAATTCCATATCTTGAGTTCACTATTCACCTCTATAATTTGTTTCGTATCCCCCCCCCCCCCATATGTTGCACAATTGACTAAAATTATAGTTTTCTTTAATGAAGTACATTGTGTTAATTTCGGGGGGGGGGGGGGGGGGGGCAATTGCAATAAAAAATAGGGTTTCTAACCCTCATACTTAAAATTAGCAATAATGACAAGCACTCATTATTCAATGCTGAAGAATATTATTAATTTTCTATTTTACTAAACCAATAACAAAAGTAAAATGCAATGATATATTTAATGGCAAAAATAAAAAAATTAGCGCCGGCTGAAAAAGGCAATGTTCCTTTTCTTCAGTTCAGAATAATAGTTCCAAGTAGAGGCTGCAATAGCATAGCAAATCTATAGTTTATCATGCGCGGCAACTTTTGGACCTATTCGTGGTAACTGAAAGCAACTGTAAAAAGGAGTACTGAATCATCCTTTTTCAGTTTTAGAATGTATTTGCAAGTTAATAAATTTTCAGCCTTGCGAAGAATAAACATTACTGAAGATGCGTTCAAGAAAAAGTTCAGTTGGATTCACTAGCGGTGCTAGCACAAGCAGTAAATGGAAGCGCATATATTGTTGCTCTTCGCTGATGAAATCTGGCCGCATTTGATCAATGTGCTTGTGCACTAGTATAATATCACTAGCGACGCAAACCTATGATGTTTGTTTGTTTGAAAATGTTTGTTTGTTTATCGGTTTTCACGGACAAGATAGGGACGCAGTTTGTGCTTGTGCTTGTGCTTGCGTCGCTAGGGAATTTCACATGAAGACGCAGAAATACTTGTTCGGACCAAAATGGTTACTAGGGACCTGTATTCACGGGTGCGGTTTCTCTTTGCAATAATGATAAGGCTTCACATTTATTAGCGTTAAAATATATAAAAAGAACTGAACTATACGAATAATAGTTAATAAAACCTGCATGCAGAAAACCTATAAAAGCTATAAAAATAGATCTTAAATCAATGAATTTGAGAATATATAATGTGGTTTGGATTCGTTTTGTCCGGTTTCCGGTCGGTTTTGACACCCTCGGTTATCGTCCGTTTATTACCCACGTAATTTCGTCCATCAGCCGCTGATTGCTTCTAGAGCCGTCTGATGCTTCTTCTTAGGATGGTGATCTTTGTCTGAGTGTGTACGAGCCATACATCTGCCGTGTGTCATCTGATTTATTGCGCTGAAAGAGAACGATGACGCGGAATGATAAACGAGAATAAAGACAAACAAATGACCGCAGAACACTCTGGTGCTTGGGTATTCAGGGCCTGATATTTGAATACAGGGATACTTCTTTTAAGCAGACATCATAGGTCATCCTTCATAGTGTTTTAGGACTGATATTTATTGAATACAGCGATATTTCTTATAAGCAAACCCCTCGAGGTGTGGTAATAAGAGCATCAAAATCGTGCAACTTGTCGCGCAACATTGTTGCGTTGCAAGTTGCAGAGTGAATGTGGCTCGTATTACCACCGCATGTAACAACAATATTTTGTTGCGCGACTTTGTTGCACAAAGTAGAAGCTTTCTCTACTCTCTGCAACAAAGAAAATTTATTGCGCGCGGAGTGGTAATATGAGCAACATTCGCTCTGCAACTTGCAACGGACACCCTTCATTACACGGACAACTACAATGTAGTTAAACAGCCCCGAAATTTGTTTCCCTTATTGACTGTTAAACCTCTTTTCATGGGACACCCTTTCTTAAGCGTGCACCAGTCAAGGTCCCTGTATTTAGTAGTAAACTAGTATACAGCTATTTCAAAAAACGTTGAATACTGAATACTGAATAGTCTCTTTAATTTGAAATAAAAAAATAAATATACAACGATTTGGTGTCCATATGTAGCTGGTATTATGTTTCGGATGGAATGCATTGAAAATAAAATAAATAATTAATATTTATTTTACTTTAGACAATATTACATAACCGAAAATGCCCTTTGGCCTTGGAATACACTATTCAGTATGCAGTATTCAGTATTCAACGTTTTGTGAAATAGAATAAGTATTTAATTAAAAGTACCGAAATTAAATAACAAACTTAAGACCATGGAATTAGCGTGAATTATTCCGTGATATTTTTGATCATATATTTTCGATTCACCAAGGAACTTAACCATGGGTTGTCGGTAGTATCCCATTCAGTGTTACATACATGTATATGCCACGAAAGCTCATTCCAGTTCTCTTGATTATCACCTGTTTTCTAAAGATTTTACGTATTCCTTGTGTTACCTATACAAAGGTTATTCCGGCAATGAACAAATTCCTCGCTGCATATCGGTCTTTCATATATTTATTCATTATATGAGTAGTTAGGGCCTAGCAGTTGGGCGTTAATGCCACCATCATTTCAAGCCCTACTCCTAGCTCTTTGCCACTGCAGAAGAAGATAGATCATTTCAACAACCCATCGATTTAGTTTGTCCATTGTACAGCATCTCGCTATACTATATCATTATACTATCCTATGATAGCTAATTTTTGTATTAGGAAGAACTCTAACGCATTATTGGATATAACACATTCTTAATCACGTCTTGATCCCACTGCCACCAAACTGATCCCTTTCATATCCTTCTTTTGTTGGCACTACCAGAGAGGTGACAATATAATCGAAAAGGACAACGAATACGAAGGGCAGAGCAGAAAAACGAAAAGGCTGCTACTTTCACGATTTTTTTTTTATTTAAGTGGCAGTGATACTGCAAATCTATAAGAGTTTCATTTTTTTCACTGTTACTCCAAACTTTTGACAAATTCCTGTCGAACTAAATGAAAGCTAGTTCTAAATTGTGAGTTTTTCTGCTGATCAAAATATCACTTCTCCCAAAGTACAAGGCACTTTATCTCTAGAAACCGCGTGCACTAAATTTTGGTCGCATTTGATATTTTGTTCTTTGGCCCAAAAAGAGCGTGTTTACAAGATATTGAGCGTAAAAATATCGAGGCCAAGAACGGTTTTTTATACTCTGCATGTCAATGTGAACAGGATGCTGACTGGTATTGTGGTTGCACCATGATCAAAACAATAGGAAACTAATTACAAGAAGAAAAAAGAACTGCAGCCCAGAATAGCTAGGAATAGTAATCTGAATATACTTTTATTCCCAAAGACCAAAATCCAAGAGGCAACTTTGAGAGGAGTTCGATGTAATTCAGATTCCAAATCAGATATCAAAAATAGATTTCTATAGGAACAGCTGAAGTAATACTATAATTTAATTTCGTCCGCTTAATGAGACCAATTACAATCCTGTAAAATATTTCTTTCTTTACAAGAAATGACCAATTTTCTATGAGGAATGTCAATCAAAATAACCTAAACTCCCACCAAGAACAAAGGATTCACACACGTGATCCAATCATGCCATCTACCTTATCCAATAAGAACAAAGGATCAAACCACGTGACATGGGTGACACCAAATTAGCCAATCATAGCTCGATCAGTATGACATAAGGATATAGGCGCTCCTTGGTGGTGATTGTAATGTACACGCAGCTGTTCCAGGAGTATTAATCAGAAGATTCCAGGAAACAACGTACAAACGTAACTCTACTCGCTACTACATCTTTCTACAAGGTTGGTGCAAACTGCTTTTAATTTATTATGATTTATCAGTTATTATTTTTGGTCAACTCAAGGAGAAATTAATTGTATCTTCTTCAATGATCATGGGATGAGTCCCTAATATGCTTCAGTACTTCAGTTTCTTGATCGTTAACGGTCCTAGATCATGATGTTCATTTGTAACTGTACACTCTAGTGACAAGAATTGCGTAAATTCTATTTCGGTAAGCAAAACATTAATTTTGTTGATTTATTTCAATTGTGAAGGATGGAATCCATTTTCATCGTGGTCTCACTGATGGCCATTTGTATGGTGAATGCCAGAGGAGCAGTTCCTAAGAGAGAGCCCCAACCTAACATCATTGGTGCCCCTTGCAGGGAATGTTACGTCCAAGACAGTAGCGGCAACTGCGTCTATGATAAATGGAATTGTGGAGGAGCCCGTAAGAGAGAGCCCCAACCTAACATCATTGGTGCCCCTTGTAGGGAATGTTACGTCCAAGACAGCAGCGGCAACTGCGTCTATGATAAATGGAATTGTGGAGGAGCCCGTAAGAGAGAGCCCCAACCTAACATCATTGGTGCCCCTTGTAGGGAATGTTACGTCCAAGACAGCAGCGGCAACTGCGTCTATGATAAATGGAATTGTGGAGGAGCCCGCAAGTAAATATGACTCTATAAACTAAATGTTGCATTGACGATGTAAAACTGAATCGTTTCTTGTAAAATGTTGAATGCAGATCAACTGCATTTGACCATTCTTTCTTCCAAATAAATTGCTTCAACGAACCTAAGCTGTATTGTCTTTTTACTCCTTTGTTTTTTTTTCTGATAGAACATAAATATTTTCTTCGCCACTTTGTTCCTAAACGATTTTCCAGGCTTAACATCATTAATCAATGTAATGGTTTTCTAGCTTGCTTCTAGGGTATATTTTTCAAGTAGAAAGAACTTATACGATCGACTGCAGATTATCACATATTCAAAAAACCATATCCAAAAAACACTTTGAAATTCAAAATTGACATTCAGTTTGTCTATAATGTGCACAAGCCAGGCAAACTGTAAATAAAACACTATTTAAGAAATAATTTGAGAAAATGTGGACCGTCGGTTGATTATTTATCAGAAAAGTATGAGTGCCAACACCCCCCCCCCCCCCCCCCTGCGCCCGCAATTAATATGCCCATTTTTTCCAGGACCCCCTGTTTATTGCCAACATTTTATAGGCCCCCGTATATATAATTCATCAATTATTTCAAGATCCCACTTTGTAAGGCCACTAAGATTTCACGCCCCCCATCCCCCAGTGTCTTACCCATAACCCCTTTCAATAAATGATGTATGGTCCCTTATACTGGCTAGGGCCGGATTGGGTTCGGTCATTAATCAGCCATAATAAATTTTTTTTTTGACTTTTCAATGTGAACATCGGGCGGAGGTCTAGGAATATAACTTAATTTTCTACTAAAAATTTTTATTGGAGCATCTGGTTATCGTTAAGGCCGATTTACACGGTACGACTTTTGCTTACAACTGTCGCATGCAATCTGCTTACGCCACGCTTACAACACGAATTGCGTCGTGTAAATCAACCCTACAACTTGCTACAACTTTTTCTTGTCGTACACAACAGTTGTGATCAATATACTCCTCCTAGATCCTTACACCACACCGCATTTTCCGCACGAGGCACCAATGGGAATAGCATGCAGACATACATATTTTAAAGCATCAAGTGGCAATTCATTGACAAAGCCAACAACGTAGAGTAGAGAACGCAAATATAGCATTATAAAATTTTATTTTTTGCAACCTTAAGAGTTGAATTGTTAATTACGAAAAATAAAAGAATATTTATGCTACTTTTTGAGAAACAGTATCAGCGGCGTAAGGGTCACAATTTTGGAATAAACGCGCAAATTTTATACTTAACTCTTGGTAGTCTCAACGGCAATCAAGATAAGCAATTACAATAAAACTCCGGCAAAATACAGAAACATGTGTTGGGGTTAATTAGAACCAAAAATATTGCGTCAGTTTTTTCGGAAACAACTTTTTAAATTCATTCTGAGTAAAATAGTTGCTCCGATTTTTACTCAAAATCGGCCTCATAGAATTTCATTAAACTTTCCCATATTATAAGCAAACATTTAGTCTACAAAGTCTAATAAATCGTTTTCAAAGTTTAGGTCTGGATTTTGAGATAATCGTCGAAGTGTAAAATCAAGGACATCACAATTTCGATGTTAGGAAAACTCCGATTTCAACCATACTAGCACCAGTGTAAACTTCGGTTCATGTGTGTATGTGTAGAAAAAATCATTTTTAACTTTAGTCTGTAACGGGAGTTATAGCCATTTCAATTCAAGTACCCGCGCACTCTAGATCTGAAAACTGGGTTGAGCCACCTTAAAACTAACTCACCTAATGCTTCCAGGGCCAACATGGAGCATACCACAGTACCCTGAACAGCAAAGATGATGGTGTCCTTTCACACAATGATGGCGGTTGGGGAAGCAATGGTTGTGGAAGTCGTCTACGTGAGTTTGACGTTTCTATCGAAATAAAGATAAAAAATACTCAAAAGGGATTTTTGAATGGGTTGTTTTATTACGACTATCCTGGAAATTGGTTTCAAAGATAGCGCACTGTCTAGCACAAGGACTTGGGTATATGCAGTTTTTTGTAAACCAAAATAACACCGCTAGACTTTTGCAAAATCTTTTCATCTCACAACTACACATCCCACAACTACAGTCTAAGAAATCTACGAAAATTCCCGTTGTATAAATGCAGGACTGAACGTTACAAGAACAGTTTCATTCCTAAATGCGTTACCATCTGGGATAAACCGCAATAGATTAATGTCTTATATTTACAACTTGTATATAGTAGTTTTTTAGCATCCAACTTATCCTTCAATATTATCTCTTATAATATGTTGTAAAATCACGTTTTTTAAATTCACACGAATTTACAAAGTGATCAATAAATCTATTCTATTTTATTCTATTAAAGCGCGCTCTAGCAGCCCAACCGCAAGCGCTGGACGAAGGTTCGACTTGTTTGACCTCTCGCCGCGACTTCGACGCTCGCTTTTTTTCTTCACTTGCTTCGTTTGTTACTCCGTGAGTCTTCGAGAGGTCGACTTGGAGCAAGCTATAACACCACTAACATTGTCAGGATTAAAACAATTTTTCTTAATCTATGAAACCAGCAAAAGATCGATATACTTCAAAGAGGACTAATATTCCTTACCGGTCTAGCAGGGCTGCACTGGGTAGCCACAGCTAACAGTACTACCAAGAGAATAACGAGGAATTTCTTCATTTTGGTACGCGGCAGTTCAATGTGCTCGCAACGAAGAAACTTTAAAATAACTCTCCCAGCTCGAGTCCCTTTTAACTTATTTGACTCGATAGCTCCTTTGTTCCAAGGGTTATCTCTGGGTCAAAATTCCTTTATGTTTGTTGACTATTTGAGGCGACTCATTCTTGAGTAGTGACAATACAAAAATAATAACTGAAGTAATCTCCGCAGGGGTTGGCCTCTAACTTCTCTTCTCTTCTCTTCCTTTCCACTCTCTTCTCGTTTCTTTCCTTTCTTTTCCTTCTCTTCCAGTCCCTTCCCATCTCTTTTTCACGCTTTCTTTAACCTATTGTCATAGAGGCAATAAAATTTACCTGCAATATCTACAAACCTTGGAAATTAATCTAAGAGGAAGACCCGATACCTAAACACTAGATAAGTAGGTCGATTCGGCAGTCTTATCGTTGAATTGGTGTTTATTTATGTGATATAACAATGCTGGCGATCATACAGGTACACGACACTCGGAAATAAGTATGCGGAGAAAAATGGAGATAAAACATTCTTCTCGTAAACAACATCTCTCATATGACCGGAAAATGTAAATTGCGCGTGTGAGCACCTTCCTATGTAACACTCGCAATATAAGTCAATAAATTATTATTATTATAATTCTGTATCGATCTGCTTTGTCAAAGTGACTATGAATAATAGATAAGGTCAGGTGTGGCATAAGCAGGCAGCTAAGTTGGTGCTATCCGGCACGGTGGCTAAGGGGAGGTGGGAGATCGAGGAGAGGGTCGAACACCCCGATCCCTAAATTCCATGCTTCCAATCAAATACCTCATTTGGCAATTGATTTAAAAAAAAAAACTTTTTAGCATTTAGTCTACTACAATTCCTCGCTATTTTAATAAGCTTTATTTTCTTATAGTGAGAGAATAACTTAGGAAGAGAGAAAAATGGAATTCTGTGATAACAACTTCACTGAAAATTGTACCATTTTCTTAAACTGACGTTGGTCGGTAACAGGAAATGATTTTCAGCACAGTTTTCAACAAACCATACTAGACAGATTTAGCAAACTTGAGTTGACATGATCTAAACACAACGGCGCACGTTCTGACTCAGTTTCCGAAAGTCACTAGCTTTCTCAACAAGACTAACAGCAAGTTATTTCAAAGAACGCGTTGATGTCCTCTGCTAATTCTGTCTCCTAAATGGCTTGGCACTGAGCCCAAATAAATAAAAAAAGGGCCAAAATGTAGAGAATCACAATTGTGATTCTCCGAGTAAATAGTTTCTCGAGGTTTAGTAAAGAATTTGAAAAGACTGACTTTGGATCGATAGAATACAATGCCGCTTGGAGATAAGAAGTTTATTTCGCCGTTGCGAGAAATCTCTTCACTTTGATTCTGAAATATTTAGTCAACACCGAGAGAAAAACGTATTCGTATCTCCGCGCAGCTGTATAGCATCTTTTACATACTACAGTTAATTTTCAAAAAAGGTTGGTGAAGGTTTTATTGCATGTTGCCTCTTGCTTACCAAGCTTGAAATGTATTATATTTATATGTAAATAATATCAGCAATGAAGAAAATATGCTGGAAAAACCTGCAGACAATATTTGGGAAAAAATCCCATATTGTTGTGACCTTTCGCTGATTGAACACCCATACTGCATTTCGGGCTTGGTATGCAACATGTTCCATGCAACAAAACTTTCACCTACCTTTTTTGAAATAGCTTTATATATCTTTGAAAGTGCACTGCTGATAAATTGTTTTGAAAGTATAGTATTACCATAAAAGTCCTCTTAAAATGGATCACTTAATCTTTTTGCGATGCTTGCATCAACATATATTTTTAAAAGTTTTCCATCCGAGTTTGACTCGTAATATGTTGGTTGATCAAACAACTTTAAATTTCCTAGATCTTTCCCAGAATCCAGATTCAACAGCACTCGAAATCTAAAGCCTTGAATCTCAAATTTCCTTCAGCATTTCCAGACATAGGACAAGTCATATCTGTAATATATAACTTACTATGCATGCTAGTAAAATATTTAGTCATTTTATAGATTGGTTTGGTAACCCTTTATTTTAAAGTGGCCAATAGAACCATTGCAGTAATTCCCAACACAGCACAAGTTGGAGGAAAAACAACAATAACAGCAGCAGCAGCAGCAACAACAGAAAAAAATTTGATTTTCAGGAGAGACAACAAAATGGCAATAGATTGGTTCATGGAGCCATGTTAGAGGGCAAAACAATAGGAATTTTTTTCCTTTGGGAAATTAAATCTCTTGTCATGCATTGAACATTGCAAACTACTCTATGACAGCCATCAGTTTGACATACAAATAGGTCTGCATAGCATTATGTTAACCCATTAGCCTCACTTCCATGAGTTTTCTAGCAGACATTACTTCCAGACTTGACTATAATAAAACTTTAGCTTTGCCCCCCAAATAAACCTTATTTGTTGCAGTGCAATGCTTTCCCATTAAACACCATGTGTCATTCCCCAGAGTATCATTTCTTTGTTTAATGGTTGTGCATGAGAAGACACATGAATTTGGATACAACTCAGACAAAGAATCTAATTATTAAGAGAATGACACATTGCCTGTAATGGGAAAACTTTGCACCATGACGAATAAGGTCTATTGAACTAACATGTGTTGAGAGCGGCTTCTAGGGTCTATAGTAACTAGATATTAGTCAATGACGTCTATTACGTCTTCAAATCTCCTTTGAATCAGATTATCTAAAAATCTGAACAATTGTAAAAATGTACCCCAGTCCCACCTCGAACTAAGTTGGCATTGTAGCAACTTGAGAAGTCTGGGACATACTTTGTTCATTGCAATAGACCCCTTGCAGCAAGTCAGAATTCAGCTCAATTTGGAGGACAAAACAATATATTCCAATTCTCAGGAGATTGAAATTCTTTTGTTTTGCCCTCCAAATTGAGCTGCTTTGAGGTCACATGAAAGGGGTCTATAGATTCATACTAAGCGTAATGATGTCATAACTATTACTAAGATTCTTGTTTGCGTCATTTCCTATCTAACTCAATGATGTGTCAAGTGACAACCAGTGACAGCCTCTTTGAGAGGTTTTCTGGTGTCTTCAATTTGACCTCAAGATTTTCAGTCATGCTCTTTCACTCCCTTTCCCCCAGATTCCTATTTATTCTTAATCCTAACCCTGCTGATTTCCTACTTTTTGAAAATGGGTGGTAATGCTGGAGGGGAGTGGTTGTAGAAATTAAAATGCAATGGCCGCCATTTCTTGGGCTGCCACCATATGACCAAAAAATTCCCATCTTTTTTGATATAACAAGAAAAAACCTTAATGAGGAATGCTTTGTATCAACCATGTGATGTAATGAATACCTAGAACATACAGTTGTCCCAGATTTCTCAATGTATTTTGGAGGGTAGTTTCAATATCTAGTCCAAGGGGAGACTGCTTACCCTCTCATATGAAGGTGCTGAACAAAATTAATGGTTAGGGTGTAAGAATAGTTCATTTATAACTGGAACTAAAGTGGGTAGCCACATATCTCAAGATTCAGGGGTGCTTTTCTTACTGGGTACTGATGAACATTCGTTTAATAACCGTCTGACTGGTATCCAGGCCTCTTTGGGTGGAACCTGCAACATAAACTTGGAACGTTAGGGGCTGCTTCGGCGTGTACCCAGACCCTACTCATTAGGTTTTCTATAAATTGAGTAGGACCTGGGTACAAGAATGGGGTAACCAAGTCTGCTATATAAGGGTATAAGTTAGTTAAGAGAGGTAAAAATTAGTGCAAAAATCTTTGGGATTTGGACAGGGTGGCACAGGGTTTACACGTGATTGGCCCATTTTTTTGGACCGTGATTCATGAAATCCAAAAAAATTTAATATTAAGTCCGTGGTTCGTGAATTTCAGCCCCCCCGTGATGCATGATTTGCTTATTTTGAAGACTGTGATTCATGAAAATTTGTATTACACCCTAAATCCTTGTATCAAGGTTATTCATTAATTGTATTTCATGATTCGTGAATTTATGAATTTACCCCCCTGTACCACCCTGTTTGGACAAATGGCTGATAAACAGAGGTTGGTCCCTTAATATAGGTCTACTTACATCTGTAAAGCATTGTATTCTGTCTGTACAATAGGCTGGTAAAATTTGGTGCAATAACATCCTCCAACCATTACCAGACTCTTGATTGTTTGAAAATCTTTCTCTGCCAGTCATACCACAGGTTACCCAAGGACACCAGCTTCGATGTTCTGATATTGGGTGAAATTTTGTTTTCTCCAAGTCCTGCGGGATATGAAAAACATGTTAAACATGGGCAGGGTCAGTAATATATTATGTATTAGTTAAGTTAGTACTGGTTTGCCAGATAGTAGTAATAGGCAAGGACTGCTGAACATCCTAAAAATGGGGTGTGGGGAGTATGGACTTAGATTGTAACATTTAACAGACTAGTGTGCATATGTACTGAGATTTGAAAATGTAGTGAAACTGGCAAAAAGTGTGTGGGGGGTGGGGGTAGGGTAGCTATAGCACCTTAGCTGTCTCCCTCTCCCTCACTGCGGCCCTGATAGTGATATATCCTGTATTACCTCTAATCTTATTCTTTTGATATCAGGTGCATAATCATCTTTATCCGTTGAGCTCTCGGACCCACCCACCATATACTCCAGTTCCGACTCAACCGACTGTAGCTTATCAGTAAGACTTTCTTCTTCAACCTCAACACAAAGTGATTCACAGTGTTCCTTTTCGGACAAATCAGAGACTGATAGATGAAGAGGTGATCTGTAGGGTAGACTTTCTGCCGTGCGGAGAGGGCTGTCTCTTCCTGTCACAAACCGCTTCATAAGCAAAGAGTCCTTGTACACTGACGTTCCTTCCTTGGGAGTTAATTCGCATTCGTTCATAGGAGTTTCCGTGGACTTAATTATCTGATCTGCAGTCGGCCTTCCAAATGGTGATAACTGTCTTTTCTTTTCTGAGCTGGTCTCAGTATCTTCTGCTCCTGTCACATGAAGTTTTAATTTGACTTCAATATCCATACATTCTTCTATATCTGCACTCTTTTGATTATCATGTCGTTGGCTTGTCATATGCCTGTGTCCTGTATTTGTTCTTTTACATCCAGCAAATCCTCTGTACTGATCTTCTTCATCTGTAGCGCTACATGTGGATCCCCCTTGAGCACCCATATCCATAGATTCAGAATCATCTGCCACACTACCTTTAGATGAACTACTGGTATCGCTATATTGAGATTGTGTTTGTGATCGGTGAGTTGGTGTCGACATCGTAATGGATCTGTCTTGGTTTGTGGTTTGGTCTTCTTCTTTGGAAGAATTTATTGAGCGGAAATTCCATACACCAAGTTCACGGCGACACATGTTACAAAACAGGGTTGATTGATCAGCTTCTACTTCATTGTTTCTGTGAATAAGATTGATAATGATATAGTAAACAGACATAAATAAATGATGTAAAAGAGGGTGTTAAAGAAATAAGAAATATAACACTAAAAATGTAAACATAGTAAAGGCAGCATCAACAGCAACAGCAGAAACATCAACAACAATAGCAGCATCAGCAAACAACAACAGCAACAGCAGCAACAACAACAACAGCAGAATCAGCAACAAAGCAGCATCAGAAAACAACAACAGCAGCAGCAGCAACAGCATCACCACTAACAGCAAATGCAACATCAACAGCAGCAGCAGTAATAACAGCAGCAACAGCATCACCACTAACAGCAACAACAACAACAACAACAGCAACAGCAGCAGCAGCAACAAAAACAACACTCTAATCACCTTTTTTGCCATCCACATAACCCAATCAAGCACGAAACCTGAATTTCTTGTTTCAAGTTATCTGTACTTTCACTTGGGATTAACCCAGCTGACTGAAGCAGTGCTTGCAAACCTCTGAAGTGATTCTCAGAAACCTCATCCTGAAAAAAGATTTGTTCATTCTATCATTGTAACAAAACAAAACAAGATTTGGGATCTTCCTCTTCCCCTTTCTGTCTCTCTCCCCAGAACTGCTGATGTTTTATCAAAAGAAGGGGTGGAGAGAGCAGTTCTCTCCCTCGGTTATTGTCTTGCTGTACATATAATTACTGGTGGACACCACCAGGAGTCTTTATATATCAAATCCAATCCTTGCTCAATCAATAATGGAAAAATTATGGACAGTTAACAGCATAACAACATACGTAAGTGCAGATGGTACTTTAAGGATGACTGAATGTTTTGTTGTCCAATAAAGGGGTTAACTAACCGTAAAAAAGATAGGCTACAAACAATCTAGTATGGGATGCCCTAGGTTACTTTGCCTTCCCCATCCCCCCTATCCCAGCTCTTTCCATTGTTTCTTTCTGATATCTTACCATTTCGCTGAAAACATGCCTCTCTAGTGAAGGTAGGTCGGCTCCAAGAGTCAACAGTGATTGCCATCTGAGTAAAAAATCTTCTTTCCATTGACTTGGAGTGTAAGCTGGCAGCTGAACAAATATTTCTACAATATAAAAAGTAAAAATTTGAGCAAAGAGCATGTAAAACTCAAATGTTAAAACTTTCTCCTTTCATCCCTTTGTTCCTCTGCCCCTCCTTTTCCTCCATCCCTCCTTTGTTTAATCCCCTTACTCACTCCATCCCTCCCTCCATCCTTCCTTTGTTCCTTCTCCTTACTCACTCCATCCCTCCCTCCCTCCTTCATCCCTCCATCTCTTCTTCCATCCCACCATCATTCCTTTGTTCCTTCTCCTTACTCACTCCATCCCTCCCTCCCTCCTTCATCCCTCCATCTCTTCCTCTATCCTTCCATTGTTCCTTCCCCTTACTCACTCCATCCCTCCCTCCCTCCTTCCTCCCTCCTTCCTCCCTTTGTTCCCCTGCCTCTCCATTCCTTCCTATCCCTTTGTAAATATGAATCTTGATTGTGACTTTGAAAATGTACTATCCTTAGGTATGCACAGAGAAAACTTGATAATGCCTGACAATTACCTGGACATGGATTATCTGGCCAGGGACACAGTTTTGAATGACCAATAACAAGAGAGTCCTTTAACTGTTGACAGCTTTTAGCAACTATGAGGTAAAGAATATTGGAAATTCATCAAATTTCTGTTTATTTCAAAATATCCATTTATATCACAACTTATCCCTCACATATTTGATAACAAAATCCAGGATTTCACTTCCAGGTGGTGTGTACTGGGTAGCCCCACCCCTCCCCCTCCCCTCTAAGATGACGATCCAGTAAGATATGACAATTATTTTGACCTTGTATATCCTTTAATACTTACACATATCTGGATCCCAATCAGTTGACATTGTTGCATCCAAAGATGCTTTACAACTGACGCACTGTAGAATATCAACATCTGAATTCTCCCAACCATAAAGTGCACAGTGCAATGGTGATAGCTCAAGCGGCTTGGCAAACCATGTAAAAGGCTAGTAAAGTATTAAGGAAAACAATGTAATTGCTAGAACATTTTATTTCACACACACAATCATACAAATACATGCTAGAAAACTGATTAAAGAGCACAAAACTGGGAAAAGTTGTAAAGAGTCCACCAAACCTAGTAAGATAAATTCCAATTCAATAGAATGAGTTAGCAGTGACCTTACTTAGATCAGTCCTTAAGTTGTTTCAGGATTCAATAAAATCGAAGGTTTTAAAACTGACAAAAAAGTATCAGAATCAGCATACTTTAATATCTAAAACATAGATTTTCGAAATATCTTAGAACTGTTTCATTTGTTTAAATTCATGATCTTGTAAGTTGAACAAAAATATTTTATTTTGAATAATCACGTCAGTCGTAAGGGAATTTCCATAGCAGCCTAACTTATTAATTATACAATCATACTTTTTTTGTTTCACTAGTCTTATAGGGTTATACCTGTACACTGTTTACACAATCAAAGAATAGCTCTGTAAATAATAGACTATATTAATAAAACATAGAACAAACACATGATGACACACAATGTCTGTATTTGTACAGTATATCAACATGTACGTATAAACCTATAGTTCTACATTCGTTATAAAATCATAAATAATTAATGAGGGAAAACACAAAAGAAATCAGTTGCCCAGGAGCTGTAAATCTGATAAAGAATTGTCCTCATTTGCATTCAACTTTAACATGGATTTTCAAACTCAAACTCACTCTAATCTCAAAAAAAACAACATGAAATAATACTCCTAGAGACTTGAAGGAACATGCAATGTTCATGTTGGATCTGTATGGGCTTTACACTAGCTCTCGCCCTTGTAAATAACCATACATATCAGATGCTCATATTGTATATTTCAAATATATTACGTATTCTAATAATAATACAAGCATAATCGAAATGGTTACTAAATATTTCTGATACAAAGGAAGCATTTGGATATAATAGAACATATGAATAACACAAAACAAACATATCTATGATTCACAACGTACGTATTTTGTACATATATCAACATAATTATGTATCCAATCATATAATACATAAACCTTAAGTTAGATAAACGAAAACTTTAGCACATTTAAACTGTCATATGGTAATTATAGGAGTCAGTTAGAGCTTTTTTCTGGTTTTTATATCTTCCATCAACTTCTATATATATAACTTGTGTGCCCTCTTACACATTTTTGGCTTTGACATACATCAAAAAAATTCTTTACAAATAAATGGACAGAAGCCAAAAATGTGACATGTTAGATGTTGTCAAGCAGCCTCAATGATGATTTTAACAATCTTTATTGAGGATACCAGAAGTGTATTACAGAAAAGTGCTCCATAAACACATAAAACTAGTTTTAAAAAATTAACTGCAAACAAATAAAACATGTAAGGATACGGAGAAGGTTTCAACACGTGCCCAGAATGCCTCCTTGCTTCTTGGTTGGCACATAGATGTTGATGGCAAAGAATCAACCTCTGTCTGCTGGTTACTGTTGGGTTATAAATACAACATTATTAGTCTAACAGTTAACAACTAATTTGTATGTTTTTTGACCACAATAGAGCAATAAAAATTACATCAAAAAATAGAGAAGTATAGCAAATATATCAACCATCAATTTTATCAAACCTTGAAACAACCTCTAGCGTGATCTAAGCCAGGGAATGGAAATATAACTCACAGATCAAACCCTGGAACAACCTCTTGTGTGATCTAAGCCAGGGAATGGAAAGATAACTTACAGATCAAACCCCAAAGCAATGTTTTGGCTGATCTGAGCTAGGGAATAGAATAACTTGCAGCTCAAACCCTGAAACAACCTCTGAGCTCATCTAATGGAAATATAACTCACAGATCAAATGATTTACTATTTAGCATGTTGGTAAATTTTTAAAAGATGATGAGCACAGATATTTTTATATTCTTAGACTTGTATATATTCTGACTTAATTTTTTTATCAAAATTTATTAACACGGCCAGACTGTAGGGTTTATTCTAATTTTCTTGTGAGCAATATATTATTTTAAAATTCTTAATCTCTTTTTCAGATGAATCCGAATAAGTAGAATTTTTAGTATTGTTATTTATTATTACACTTTATTAAAAATATATTAAGAGTTACCTTGTCAATGGTTGTCACGGCAAAAATTAATTTCAGTCTTTCTTAGGCTTAAAAATATCTCCATAATTTCTAAATATAAAAAGAGACGCAGTGGAAACAGCAGTAGCTAGGCATTCAAAAAGCAACATTATGTCATTGTTAAATATATTTGTACCCATGGTGTATTTTTAAAAAGCACTGAGCAGCTGGTTGGAGCAAAAAAAATTATGAACAAAGCCCTTTCACCTGTCAAATCCAAATATAAAATAGAGAGGGCTTTAGAACATTTTGAAAATTAATTCTGACAACTGATCATTGACATACCAATCAAAATGTTTGGTTCAAAATTAAGAATGTGTATTTTAAAGATCAATATGGATGCTTGGAACTTCCTAAATGTCCATTAGAATGGAGTTCTTGATGTGTGCGTATTCACATGATTTATCAAAGAAAAGCCAAGTTTTTTTGGAAGACTATATTTGAAAAGATTTTGATAGCTACATTTATAAGCCCATATGTACAATTTACGCTCACGATCATATTTTTAAAGATTGAAAGTTAAGATAAGATTAATAGTTTTTCTAAACTAAAAATTAAGGTAGATGTGAAAGATTTAGTGGCAAAAAAAATAATAATAAAGAATATATTGTAGACAATGTGTAGAATGAGACGACGCAAATGTAATTAGTCTAGTAGTGAAGACAAGACAAGACTCTCAAATATTTACTCGTAGGTCCATTGATTATTTCTAACTTGATTCTCGTATTCCCATACTCCAGCGATCATTTTTTCCGTGTTTTACAAAGCTAAAATATCAACTACATGCTATTTCAGTTTAGTGAATTTATCTCCGCAAATCATTACGAAACACTTGAGATATTAGAAATTCTTGGTCGTACAGATCGATAGAGATCGCTTATCGCGATCACGAAGTCTTCACGATGGTGCTTCGAAGACCAAAGCGACTGTGATTTCACGACATCAAAAATACGAAGCAAATTCTAGAATAAAACCACCTCGAAGCTATGCTTCATGGTTCTTTTAACACAGACGCCGACCAACGTTGCTTCTTGTCTTTATCCGAACTATAAGAGGAACTTTATATTGACGTCAGTTCGCAACGAAGATTTTTATCAGACGCTCTTTTAGTGAATAAAGAACCTCAGAATAGCCAAGGATGGGTTTGATGTCAATCCTAAATCATTGCGCATTGCTTGGGTATACCTGTTTTCTTGTTTAACGTCAGATGATTGTAGAAAACTTAACAAAAGTGTCTTGACTCTTCGAGGAGTGCCTTCCACGGCCGCCATCTTGGATTTCAAATGAATAACACCGCTGACACATAGCGACCAAGGAAATTCCTGGTTGATATTTCCTCAGGGGTCCCCATGGGAGTAATTTTGGTCGTCCCGTACGTCCTGATCCGGCTTTGTTAATGAATTTTTTTTTTTTTTAGATGACATTCATTCGTTCGTTCGTTTCTTTGTTTGTTGGTTGGTTGGTTCGTTCGTTCCTTCATCCATCTACCCATCCATCCATCCATCCATCCATCCATCCATCCATCCATCCATCCATCCATCCATCCATCCATCCATCCATCCATCCATCCATCCATCCATCCATCCATCCATCCATCCATCCATCCATCCATCCATCCATCCATCCATCCATCCATCCATCCATCCATCCATCCATCCATCCATCCATCCATCCATCCATCCATCCATCCATCCATCCATCCATCCATCCATCCATCCATCCATCCATCCATCCATCCATCCATCCATCCATCCATCCATCCATCCATCCATCCATCCATCCATCCATCCATCCATCCATCCATCCATCCATCCATCCATCCATCCATCCATCCATCCATCCATCCATCCATCCATCCATCCATCCATCCATCCATCCATCCATCCATCCATCCATCCATCCATCCATCCATCCATCCATCCATCCATCCATCCATCCATCCATCCATCCATCCATCCATCCATCCATCCATCCATCCATCCATCCATCCATCCATCCATCCATCCATCCATCCATCCATCCATCCATCCATCCATCCATCCATCCATCCATCCATCCATCCATCCATCCATCCATCCATCCATCCATCCATCCATCCATCCATCCATCCATCCATCCATCCATCCATCCATCCATCCATCCATCCATCCATCCATCCATCCATCCATCCATCCATCCATCCATCCATCCATCCATCCATCCATCCATCCATCCATCCATCCATTTTCCATTCACGATGAAGACTAAATGCACAGATTTGTTTGCTTTCATTTATTTAATCATCTAAACTACGCTACAGGGAAAACATTGCATTCCTTATATATCCGGTCACCATAGCTAACAACCCAAGTGGTCCTGCTAAATAACTACTATCTTGGCCTTTTGACTTCTGTTAGTGAAGTTGTTATTCCTGGTTGACATGTAGTAGTATGTTCCTTTGCCTTTCACTGCACGTGGACCAAGATCAAAGTATGTCCCTGCATCATCGAGCTGCTGATTTTCACCACCAAAATGTTCTGAAAAATTCAAATAAATGAAAGAATATTATCTTTTACTTTATTCTATTGATCATTATGCTTTTCTTTACAGAGGACCATGCTTTTAACACAATGACATGGGTGAACTCGGTCAAATACAACTCATTCCCAAGAGGTTTGAAATAGAAAACATGCATTCAAATCAAAAGTTGGAGCTAGAAAGAACGGCGATGAACTACCACATATACTAGGACACCTTGCAAGTATAATAGTAACAAGTCGAGTGCCTAAAGCATTCTTTATCCTGAGACAAGCGAACAATCTTCCCTAAGAGTCAATACACATTCTCTTAAAAGCTTAGAAAGAAACAGACATGCATTGGTTTCAACTAAAGTATTTCTAATGTCGGGCTCCAAGGCTGAAGATCAAAGCAAGACTTCTTTAGGGACGTGGAAGATTTGCGTTTCTAAATCTACCTCCACACTTTACTTGGAAAAGACAGTTTTCTTGTAGATATAGTCTCCAAGAAAACGAGAAAGAGTGTATTTTATCATTAACTCACGTGGGCTTAATATTGCAAGAGAAGTCTTGTGAGCAAGAGAGAACCCAAGGAAAACAGCATCTTTGATGTTCTTTGGATAATTTCGTCCCAAATGTCCGTAGGTATTTGCGTGTGACACGCCCTCTGAGTAGACAGGATCAGCCAATGGGAGCACGTTGTGCCTGTCACTACCTTGTCGACCTTCGCCAGCGTTATTGTTAGGGTTACTGTTGGATCCAGTCCACCTGGAATTAAAAGAGACGGGTTCAAGCAAGAGATTATGAAGAGAGCACATCTCCCATATATAGGTCTATCCCCATGAAAATTATTTGAAAACCTATTTTTAGCTGCGCGCGCAGCCTACTTAATCAGGAATCCCATGATAAAATTGCCAGGCTGCGCGCGGAGCTGCTTTGACGTCACGTGCAAGGGGTCTATATGCCGGTGCACTGGTCAGACACAAAACATTACATCGAGGCTGTTTTGTATTGCGCGACACCGGGCGCAATATATCTTGTCATCTGACGGTTATCTAGTCAAGGGTGGCGTAGCGGTAGTGTATTCGCCTCTCACCTCTGGGGTACGTCTCGGTTTCGATTCCTGAACTATTTGCGGCATCACATGTGAGTAAAGTTTGTTAGGTCTCTCCCTTGATTCGAGGGTTTTTCTTCGGTTTTACTCCCTCCGCAAAATCTAACACACTACTGAAGTTGGTCTTGATTCCAATTCGATCTGTGAGTTAGCTGTGCCCTGACTTAGATCAGTCCAGAGGTTGTTTCAGGGTTTGATCTGTGAGTTAGCCATGCCTTGACTTAGATCAGTCCAGAGGTTGTTTCAGGGTTTAATCTGTGAGTTAGCCATGCCCTGACTTAGATCAGCCCAGAGGTTATTTCAGGGTTTGATCTGTGAGTTAGCCATGCCCTGACTTAGATCAGCCCAGAGGTTGTTTTAGGGTTTGATCTGTGAATCAGCCATGCCCTAACTTAGATCAGGCCAGAGGTTGTTTCCCGGTATTCAAGCTGTTTGTTACTTACTGGAAATGCACGTAGTGTCTTTCAGTCATGGTCAGTGAGTTCGGCACAAAGTCATATTCTGTTGAAGGAAAGACTTGTACAATGTTTCCTCGTTTTCCTCGGACATTCACGTTATGGATGCTTGCCCCTCGGAGCATTCCTGGTCGACGCCGAATGGCGAAGGTATGAGATCTGAAAAAGATGAAAAATAGTGTCATAAATGTGATACGATACGATATACGATATGATACGATACGATACGATACTAGTTTATTCCAATGAATATCCTATTACATGGCCTTAGCTTGAAAAGTCTTTCTTTCTCCTGAGAATTGCTTGAATGTAATGACAACTTTTTACCAAGCTAAAATTTGCGCACTAATCCAAATTTGAAAAAAAAACTTAAAGTAATACCAGACGCTTTAGAAAAAAAGCATAATTTACAGAAAGGGTTGTAGCTAGGATTCGCCTATTCGTTGTTGCTCGCTGGTTTTTTTCCGTCCGATAATTGCCCTAAATTTACAATGACCTGATCACGACTTATTTACGTTGGCAAGAACGATAGAAATTCAGGCCGATAAATCTTCTTTCGTTCGGGATATTTAGTAAAATATTTAGTTCACACTTTTCACTAAGCCAAATTTTATTGGGATTTCATTTGTTTTGCTGCTATTTCCCTCTGGCTACCATGATCCTTAGCGATAAAACAATAGATTGTGTTGATGTGACGTCATAGTAAAATATAGGGCAATTAACTCTGAATGCGACGTATCTTCAAGAAGAACGTCATAGCATACCAACTAGTGCACGTGAAGGTGCATACTGACCTGTCCTGGAACGTTCGTGCATCCTGATTAGTGTTGATCTGAATCTTGAGTCTGAATCCAGGGACATCCTTGAAGATTCTAACATCAGGATCATTCCTGTAGTAGTATCCACGAGCCCTTGCTTCCCTTACTGTGATTGGCAGGTTGTATTTCGTATGGTAGTAAATTCTTCGACCATTCAAGGCGGAGTTGACAGCGGGATCCCAGCCATCGTACTCGCCAGCTGTGATGTTGTACCTTAAAATTAGTCGAGAAAGTCCTAAAGTAAGTGAATATTCTTGCACCGTTGATTACGTATTACACGTTGATTACGTATTACACGTCGCGCAAAAAAGCGCAGCATGCAACACTTTTGCAAATTACAGCACAATATTATCCCATTCTGTGATTTGCAAGAGAAACTGAAAACCCTTAACCGATCAAACCAGGTGCTCACTTGATTTGTTCGGTTGGCTGTCATAAGTGTTGCCAATTTCCAGAAATCTCTGGAGAACCCCTAAAAAGGAACGTCATAGTGTAGGCTATAGTGACGCGGAACGTCGGTACCGATGCTTGTAGAGATTCCATGCACCTATCATGTTGCAAACGCTTAATCGAGGGCGGTGCTTAAACGAGTAAATACAGTATTGCGTATAAGTCTTACACTTTTGGTGTAAGCTATTTTCTATTTCATCTCTGGAACGCCAGATGCACGAAAGCTGCTTGTCTAACAGATTATTCTGTTTAATTTCTAGCTTATACTATGTAATAATACCTTATCCTAAAGACGCATTGCTCATGTGGAGTGTTCGGGACTACCCAATCATAACTCATGAACTCTCCACCCTCTACGTTGCCTTGGTGATTGTCACGTGACCAGATGGATTGCTTGCAGTCTGGGGCAGGTAGTCTGTGTGAAGACATCCTTACCCATTGTGCTGGTGTTCCTTGGTCTGTGTTGGGATACTTTACAGCCTTGTGGATAATATGTGCAGACAAGTAAGTTATATCCAGTTATTTCTATGCGATTCGGGGATGGATCTGAGGTTGGTAAATATGAGTGAGAGCCTTGGATAGGCCATTTGCATGACATAATCACGTGATTAAAAATTTGGACTTCCTTTATTAAGAATATCTTTTCCTGGGTTAATGATGTCATGACCAAAAACGTTTTCGAAATGATATTTTTTCCTTGTGACATGCTTTTGATCTCAATATACTGAGTTCGTTTGCCAGTCGACAGAGCCATTCCCAAGGGACCTTGGACCGAAATGATTCGTTATTAAGTGACATATCAGCACGTGACTGTTTGATACAAAGAGCCTATTCCAGTCTAATCCAAGAATGAAGATAGACTTCACAAAATTATGTTTACTCTTTTGAGACTTTTCTTTATCCTACTTAGTCGTGTCAAAAAAATAGAATGTATTGATCGTATGTATAAATCCTTAATTCTCTTCCATATGCCTGTCATGTCTTACCTCACAGGCCACTTTGTTATTCGGTATCCTGAAGTTTGGTTGTGCCTTTTTGAGTTCTTTCGGTAAGACGCACTTGTAGCGACCCCTGATGTTCTCACTCTCGCGGCGATACATGTCGCATCTTGATGCATTGTTGGTAAAAACTGCAATATCCTGGGGAAATAATGATTCGAGCACCACTTCATTAGAATGTGTGGTTTCCATTTGTGTAAAAAACTGCTGTACTTTGCGATCATGTCATTACTGACATGTTATTGTGTAAATACACCCTTTTTCTTTTTTTCTTTGGGCGTGTGACATCTAAATCATTAAGTTTGGCTGTCCTATCCAACTCATTTGCCATTATAAGCATCAGTAACTCCTTCCTTTCTTCCTTCCTTCCTTCCTTCCTTCCCTCTCCCACCCTAAAACATTTTGCTCCTAAGTCCTTGTTGGTTTTCAATTTAACTCACATACCCTCCATGGTGTAGGGTGCCAGTAAGGATAGTAATCTCTCTCTTCAGGACATTCATATCCTCGTCGTTGACCATTGTTGTTTTGTCGCGTGTACTTTGCTGTATCACGATTGCGCAAATTCTTTATCGAAGTAAAATATAAAAGAGATTAAATTAAGATATGTAAACAAATGTTGTCGAGTTTGGCAGTGGTTCTTCCTCCACTGATTCCGATAGAATTGATAGAAGATCTGCAGGGGGAGGACTCGGAAAATAGATCTATTATATTTAGCTTGGTCATAATGTTTTCCTATTTCAGACCACGAGTCATTCTCTTGAGAATAAGATTCTTTGTTTGAGTTATGCGCATCCATTAAACAAAGAAATGATGCTCTAGGGAATGACACATGATCTGAAATGGGGAAAAATTACGTCCAAGGTAAAGAGGTCTATACGCGCACGTACAGTAAAAAAACCTTGAAACACATAAGAGTAGCAGCAAGCAAATATACTCAGATAAAACACCGAGTTCTGTAATCGCTCCTAGGCCACACTATTGGAGCCACTGCTCTATCCCTCCGCCGGCTACACAAGAATTGTTTCCCAGAAGGTCTCCTAAGGTTTTGCATGCGTGATAAATTAAGGGCAACGCAGATATCATCAGTGAAAAACAAGACTTAAGATAATCCGTATGGTCTTTAGACTAGCTTACCCTATCGGCGATGAATAGGCCTTTGTTTCTTTCTCTGTTTTTACACTCAGTGTAGTAATCATTATCTTCGTGCATTCCAAACCTAATCAAAAAGAATGTCCCATTACTTAAAATAATTCATTACAATCGTGTGAGAAATAGTAAACCTTACTTTCAGAAATGGTGCATCTACAGTTCATCAGAAAAATGCGCGTGCCTTCACTTATCAAATGATCATTTTGAGCAATTTTGACACAAATATAATATCAAATCAAGTACCTCAAGTCTGTATTACAGCTTCCATTATAACATCCCTGGTTGTTTTCTGGTATCGTGCTGTGAAGAATAAATTTGCGCTTTAGTTAGGTGAGTTAGTTCCTACTGTTAGCTGTATGTAGACCAGATTTTGTATAATGTCTGTGAAAATACGGTCGACACGCAACGTGCTGTGGGAACATGAAAAAGCTTTGTTCAAACATTTGGATTGGCTGAGCAGTAATCTCGCGCGCTATCCAACGGAAGACGTGAATCTGTACCGTGACCTTGTCATGAGCGCAAATGTTTTTATAGTCGTAAAGAAACTTTTACAGTGTACTCGAGTTCTCACATCTTAATCTTTATCATTACCAGATAATTTGTATTACAGAAAAATATACAGTAGGGATGTACCTTGCGGTGACGGCGACGGTAAAGACAAGGAATGCGCATTTTAATAGCGCGGTTGAGTTTTTCACAAATTTGAAGTAAAATTCATAATTTACGAGACTTACTTCGTAGTTGTGCCATCTCGTACCATATCCCCACACATGTACTGGAGTACCAGCTCACAGTGATTATTACGATCATTACACGAATGCTGATTGGCCCTACAAAGGAAAATGTGACGAATGAATGCGCAATAACGAAAGACTCATTTACTAAATATCATACGTATCATAGCAACCTATTGAACAGGGTTTCGCTTTTGGTTCGCCATTTAGGTGCGCTGGCTTTGAATAGATCTTTCCCAAATTCGTTTGGATGAACACGAAACAATGGTTCCAAGTCGATACTGAACATGATTCTTCTTTTTATCAAGGCCTCGACTTGAAACCATTGTTTCGTTTTCATCCAAGTGAATCCGGGAAAGGTCTATTAAGAATTGATGAAAGGTTTGAAATGATTTCGCAAGACTTTTAATTTCGCGCACCATTTTTGTAGGATAATGCTGATCTTTCAGACTTTCTCATTGCAGTGCAGTTATAGATTTGCCATGATTTTGCCACTAATTTTCGCGCGCATTTGAATGACTCAAGGAGACGTGATTTAGAGATGTATTTGCTCCAGTTGTTACGTACCATTGTATCTGTAGATGTGACCCAATGTAGTAGTACAGATTACCTACATTGTGACCACCACGGTTGTTGTTTTGAGAGTCAAAAAGCCTACACACAAAGGAAGCCATGAATGACATATAAGTTATCAGAAAACATTAGTACGACTATGTCCGGCAGAGCCAATTATAAACACCACAAAAGCCATCCTTGAGAATTGAGGGTGGTGTAGTGGTAGTACACTCGCCTCTCACCTCTAGACATGGTCTCGGGTTCGATTTCTGGAATTTACACATGTCAGTAGAGTTTATTAGGTCTCTCCCTTGATTCAAGAGTTTTCGTCCATCGGCAAAAGTGGTCAAAAGTTAACAAGCTAAACTCCAATTCAGTCTGTGAGTTAGCCTACCCTGACTTTGATCAGCCCAGCGGTTGTTTCGGGGTTCTATCTGGATGTGAGTTAGCCATGCCCTGACTTTGATCAGCCCAGAGGTTGTTTCAGGGTATCGATAAAATTTGAAGTTCGTTTTGAAGTTTTACCTGTTGGCGTTTTTCCTTGCTCTTCCTGCCTCATCAAGTCTGTTGTTGCCTCCCCTAAAAGAAATACCGCATAAGAAACAAATAATGTACTAGATTGATTTTCATCAGTGGTTTAACGACCGTCTTCCTTTGAAGCTTCCCTAGCTGCTGTAGCTAAGTTCACTATAAAGCCTTATAAACGTACCTAGGATTGTGCAGATTGATATCAGCAGAAACAGCACACACCAGCAACAATAGCCCAAGTACTTTACCAGTCATGTCTGGCCAGCGAGAATAGCTCAAAGAACTTTGGTTCTACAGAATATTAAGCCCTGTCTCTACCAGTGTTGTTTCTTCGCCTGAAGCTTAGACCAAATGACCAGCTAGCTCTGGTGACCAATGCTACTTTATTGAGCCAGGAGGCAATTATCTTCATCAAACAATCTTTTGTGCTAAATGCACTAACAATGCCATCGACGTGGGAATGGGATTTAAAGCTTTTAAGGATAAAACATCTGTGTACTTGTTGTACAAAAAGCAGCAAACAAACCTAGCACAATGGAAGTATATTACTTTATGAAGTACGTTTACCTGAAATTCTATTGAATATCAGGAACAGGCATGATAAAAAATATGGAATTTCGATCGTTCATTTTTGTTCCAAAAATAACACTAAAAAACTGGCATATAGAGGAACGGAAAGAAAGAAAAGTAAAAAGAAGGACTCATGGGCATTTGTTTAATAATGCGATGCTTTTATTGATGCATATAGAAATTATTTATAGGACTTTTTTTGAGTACTTAAGGAACCGTATCATTGTTCGAGAGTTAAGAGTTTAGTTATCTACGTGTCATTCACTGAAGGAAAGCAAAGTAATTATAACGAATTCGAAGTAAAATTAAAACAAGAAATCCAAAGTTGCACGGCACAAATTAAACAATTCTTCTAAGAAATATTTTTTATTGCGAAAGGTGAGAAAATAAGCAGGATAGTGGCAACTGCCTCCATATTAAAAATATCTCAAATGAATATTTACTAAAGTAAATATACTGACTCATCAATGAAATAGAACATAAGCAAGAAAATAAATATTTAACCTATATGCCATTATGTATCTAAAGTAGAATCTTAGTACACAAATGAAGCTGTTACAACATATAAAGAAACACAGATAGAGGAGGAAGAAAATCGGCTTGTTATTGGCTAGCAGTCTTACCATTCATTAAGGGAAACAAAGGGGCTATTTCTATTGGTAATGAGAAGCTAAGATGAAAGGATTTGTCCCATATCGATGTTTCCTGGACTGCCCTTGACTGGCCAACCTGGTAAACCCATGGCCATAAGCCCATAAAACTAAGAGTTTGAAAGTTTTAATTTTTTGAATATTGGGAATCAAGGGTGTTGTAGATGTTAGTAGTGTATGTATTCTCCTCTTATCTCTGCAGAGGTCTCGAGTATCTTGGGTTCGATTCCTGGGCTTGGTATATTATATGTGAGTAGAGTTTGTTAGGTCTCTAACTTGATTCAAGTTTTTTTCCCGGTTTCTGCCTCCCTCTGCAAAACCTAACACGCTAAATTTCAATTCTATCTGTGAGTTAGCCATGCCCTGACTTCCAGAGGTCGGTTCAAGATATCGATAAAATTTGAAGTTTTTTTAAAGGCAACAGAATAATTTTGTCCATCCATTTGCCTGGTTTTGGTGATGGTTTTGGTGATGGAGATATGGGGATGTTTAACGATAATGGTGATTAGTGGAGGTGGTTGCTGTTAACAATGGCCCGCGGTGTAGTGGGTCTTCGGATATGAAAAATTCTTCACGAAAAATGTCTTTTTTATTTTGTCTGTTCACTAGTTTTTTAAAGATTAAAAAAATATTTTAAAAATTGAACAAATCTTAATAAAAATTTAAAAAATTATTTGAAAAATATATATATTGATATTCATCTCATATCTAGAGCTATTTTATGTTGTTCATCGATAATAAAATTGATGTCATAGCAGGAAAGTGGCAATTTGACAACCTTTTGTATCAATAGCTTTTGACATAGGTGGTCAGCAAGGTAATTGAGGGAGATGGCGTGTGTGTGTGTTTGTGTGTGTAGCAGTCGGTAGACTTTAGTCCCCTTCATAGTCTCCCCGGGAGACTGTAGAAGAGTGTTGGTATTTGTCTGCTTGGGTTACCTGTGTTATTCAGTGTATTCTTTGTGCATGCAAGCAAGAGTGCAGACATTTGTGCACAGACATGGCAGACAAGCTAGTGTTTTACTTCTCCTTTGCAGGCAATGTAAGCAAACGAAAAATTATCTCCAAAGGAGTCAAATTCGAAACACGAGAAGGTGCCACCCTCAAGAACTACTGCCTGAAGTTTAACTGCGACTGGAAGAACGATGGCTATGTCTACGCGAACATCAAGCCTCAAGAGAACTCTGTAGTACCTGGAGGTTTATACACAATATCACCAAAAACCATGGAAGACATTGACCAAGAACATGTAAAAAGCGGCGGACATTATAGACGAATTACTGTTCCAGTGGTAAGAAGCAATGGCGAAGTGGTAGATGCCTTTACATTTATGGCTAATGATGAATTCATTAAGGAAGGGATGAAGCCGAGTCGAGAGTATTTAGAAACGATCCTCGAAGGGTCGGATATTCTACCTGACAGCCATGTACAGACTTTGAGGGAAATGCTTAAATCTTGTGCAAGTTAATTTAATGCATGCATGCTTATCAGTCAACACGTTACTTCTTACAGAACCGTTAAGAAATGTGACTGCTCGAATGGTTAAATCATTAAAATTCATTATTGAAATCATATGATGAGGAGCGGCCGCTTTTGTTTATGTAATCTGCCACGTTTGGTTTAGATAAGATTATAAGATCTATACATATATAATTTGGAATACATTAGACTATGATTAAATTGAATTACAAGTTATTAGCGGTACAAATTGCCATTGCAGCCATGCAAGGGAACTATACACTTCTTTAATTATTATTCTTTTTTTCTTCTTTCATGATATCTTGCTTTTTTCTTTGTTTGTTGAGGGTTTCTTCGCTTGTTTTTATTTTGCGTTTTTGTTTGGTATAATTTTTGTCATTATTTGGCCCATACATTGCGGTTGGGGGGGGGGGGGGGGGGGGGAGTAATCAGGGTAAAAGCCGCTGATATCATGCTGAATAATAATTTATAATTTAATAATTTCTATAGCGCCTAAATTATGAAATATTCTAAGGCGCTTTACAATTGTGAAAAAAATATAGAAAAAAATAAATATTTATATATATTTTTATATATACATACATACATACATACATACATACATACATACATACATACATACATACATACATACATACATACATACATACATACATACATACATACATACATACATACATACATACATACATACATACATACATACATACATACATACATACATACATACATACATACATACATACATACATACATACATACATACATACATACATACATACATACATACATACATACATACATACATACATACATACATACATACATACATACATACATACATACTAGTTATACAATGGTTTCGAGTGGCATACCGTGGAATATCCCACGAGTCACTTGTAGTTTCTAGTATACACACGAGCCTTTAGGCGAGTTTGTATACAAAGAAAATACAAGTGATGAGTGGGATATCCACGGTATGCCAAGAGAAACCATTGTATAACCATTTTATCCCACACCATAGAAAATACAATTGCGTAAATTCAATGCGCAGTGCATGATGGGAAGGAAGAGTAAAATACCGACGAATATACAACGGCTTTCCTGCTTTCTGATTGGCTGTATTTTCTATGGTGTGGGATAAATACATATACGCATACATACATAACATATATGCATGCTGAAGACTGGTCAGAATATGTTGTAAATGCATCTTATGATATTTGAATATGTATAAGAAACAGCCAGAAACAAAAGGAAAGAATTTCGAAGAAGCTTATAAAGAACATCTTCAGCGCTTCTTCATGAGTCAATACATTTTCTGCAACACTAAATGTGGGAAAATAACTCTGCATGAACTGATAATAATCTGCGCATTTTACAGATAAATGTAGGTATCCATAGTGTACATTCGATTGAAGAACGTTTAATTTTATGACACTTTTTGACCGGTTACCCCTCAAAACCGCAATGTATTATAGGCAATGTGAAAGTAGAGAATGAGCAAAGTGCAACGGTCGAGGGAGACTGGAAATGTCTAGAAAGTTGTCTGATTGGGTTGCCTGTGTCTTTGCATTCTCTGTGGTACAAGAGCACAGACATGGCAGACGAACTTGTGTTTTACTTTGCCTTTGCAAGTAATATAAGCAAACGAAAAATGCTCTCCAGAGTGGGAAACTTCGAATCCCGTGAAGGTGCTACCCTCAAGAACTACTGCCTGAAGTTCAACCTCGACTGGAAGAACGATGGCTATGGCTATGCGAGTATTGCACCTCAGGAAAACTCTGTGGTGCATGGAGCTCTCTACACCCTGAAACCAGTCGCGATGGAAAACAATGACCAAGATCATGTGAAAAGTGGCGGCCATTATAGACGAATTACTGTTACAGTGGCAAGAAATAGTGGCGAGGTGGTAGAAGCTTTCGCTTACAAAGCTAATGATGAATACATCAACGAAGCTGTGAAGCCTAGTCGAGAGTATTTAGAAACGATCCTCGAAGGGTCTGACATCCTACCAGGCAGTTATGTACAAACTTTGAGGGAAATGCTTAAAAATTGTACACTTTAATGCTTATCATCAACGTTAACCCGCTTTTAAGCAGTTAATTTACGTTAATCCAAGTTAATTTTAAAGTTATGAACGCAAATGTAGTCTAAAAAATTCAATTTTAAAGCTGAAGAGCCCATTGATGCGGAGCGTCTGTTATTCTGGCAGCCAGTTGTGGTTTACATAAAAATGCATGACGATGTTTTTTAATAAAAAGAATAGTATTCTTTTTATTGATTCGCAATTTATCAACGTGGCATGCGACAACCTGTTTAGCGACCATCAACATCAACATGATCATTTTCCCTCTGTATTCCTTAAAAGGCTGGTTCACAAGGCTTTCATTTTTTTATTATTATGCATATGCTTATGTCGAGAAAAAAAAATACAAGTTAAGTGAACCGGTACAAAATAACAATTTTATGCGTATGTCTATGCTAATAATGATATTTATAATATTTAATACTTATACTGCGCATTTTAACATTTGAAATATGATCAAATGCGCATATCAAGTATGAACCAGCGCTAGCCTTTAGGTTACTTCTGTCTGGACTCTATCCAGAAGTTACTCGAAGTCTGATTTTGAATAATTATACGAATTTTCTGTTGTGCGTCTAGTCCAAGTTGACTGTCACACTAGTCCATTTTGTTGACCTTGTGTCTAACAGAAGCTGCATATTTCTACAGTTCCCCAAATATCCATGCGACAAATGTTTGCGATGTATATCTTAGCTGTTGTTGTTAGCTTTATATATCAGTGGGCAAGGTTCTAATTAACAATTAGAAGACGAACTCGAGATTTCTATCGGCTGATAGTTGACGAGGGGCTCCGGCCCCGAGTCAACTATCAAAGCCGATAGAAATCGAGAGTGAGTCTTCTAATTGTTTTAGTAAAAATCTCAACTAAACTATACTATACTAAACTAAACTAAACTTCACAAAAGCGCGAAGGAAAAGCCGCCATTTTTTCAAAACAAGTCCGGCTTTCTCTACCCACTATCTATCGGCTGATAGATAGTGAGTACGTTAGCCAATCAGAATGCAGGATTTGCAATAGTATAGTAGTAGAATTTTACTAATTTAATTTATCTCTCGCAGGTCAGCATTAGACTAATTTATGAATCCCCTAAGCAAGCCCCTGTAGACGTTCAGTTGCTTTAAAAAAATACTCAACTCGATTTTCAACACAGAATGCTTTATTGATAACTCGATTCGAAATCAAAAAGTCACAGTAATTATTGTCAGTCCAGTTATATTTTTCCCGTATTTATGATCAATAGAACGACTCGCGTTCAATGCTAAATAACTACTATCTTGGCCTTTTGACTTCTGTTAGTGAAGTTGTTATTCCTGGTTGACATGTAGTAGTATATTCCTTTGCCTTTCACTGCACGTGGACCAAGATCAAAGTATGGACCTGCGTCATCGAGCTGCTGCAAGTCTCCTCTGAAGTCTTCTGTTACAAATCATAAAAAAGAAAGGTTTGAATAATCGATATGATGATCAAAGCAAGGCCATTCCATCGAAAAACGTTCTTTTGGACCAATAATTTGGTCAGAAAAAGAATAACGAGAAGTTTAGTCAACATATTATGATATTTCGGATGACCCCCGCCATCCATTGTCACATTTATTACTGAATGTACTACTGACCACCATGTGTCGTCAGCCAGAAAGAATTCTGTTCGAAACATCGATCAAGCAATTCCTCTGAACTATCGAATACGCGCAACACTTTTTCAACGTAATTTCAGATGCATATAGAAGGTGAAAAAGGGCAAAATCAAACATCTTACGTGGTTTTAGTATGGCAAGAGATATCAAGTCGTCGCGTGATAGTCCAAGGAAGGGAGCGTTTCTCAGGAACTTTGGATAATTTCGTCCCAATTGTCCGTAGGTATATGCATGTGACACGCCCTCCGAGTAGACTGGATCAGCCAATGGGAGCACGTTGTGCCTGTCGCTACCACGTTGTCCTTCGCCAGCGTTGTTGTTGGGGTTACTGTTGGATCCAGTCCATCTGGAATTAAGATTTAAAAAAAATCCGTTCAAGTTTCTATTTGACAAACAATTAAATACCTTCCAAAAAGAACTAATGTATTTCAGTAAAACAGATACGGATGCTGAAGGGCTTGACGTACGAATGCTAACATCACTTTTAAAGATCTCAATGACTTATCACCGAAAAAAATATTTGAGGGTCAACACAGAGAATTCCTTTTTGTTCTTTGTCGTTTTGCTCCGATAAAAGAGATGATGTTGCTATTTTATGGGAGACACCTCTGCTGCTTCTGCTTCAGCCCATGCAAATCAAACCCACGAATTTTGACTTGCTAAAATCAAGAGTGGGAATAATTTTGATCGATGTTCCAATGTCTTTAACTAACATGAAATATTCTCCTTTATACCCCCATCCCATTTTACTTACTGGAAGTGAACGTATTCACCTTCAGCCACAATCAGAGTGTTCGGCACAAAGTCATATTCTGTTGTTGGGAAGACTTGTACAATGTTTCCTCGTTTACCTCGGACATTCACGTTATGGATTATTTTTCCCTTAAGGTTTGCTGGACGACGTCGTATCGCGAAGGTATGGGACCTGACAAGATAACCATCCAACAACTTTTTAGAGCAAAATTTCTTGAAGTATAATATTACAACCCTTCATTATTGAAGTACAGTGGGATTTGGCTCACCGGTCAGTTTTACTATATTAACGTATTTTGAAGAAAACTGACGAAAAGCACTTTCAAGAGTTTTTCTACACACCTTTCGGTAACATTTTCGTATGCAATTTTCATAAGCCCCACCCATGTCTAATGATTGACAGACGGAAAAAGATATTGACTTTCAGGAGGAAAGAAAAAGGTGTTTTCATAAAAGACGTTCCAAACTAGGATTAATTTACTGAAACGTCTAGCTTGTCCCATTATCAAAGTTCTCATTTTTTAGTAATGGACCTTTTCAGACCACGTGTCATTCCTTTGAGAATGAGAGTCTTTGTTTGAGTTGTATCCATATCCATGGTGTCTTCTCATGCAAAACCATTAAATATAGGAATAATACTCTAGAGAGCGACACATGAGCTGAAGTGGGGGAAAAATTATTGTCTTCTCATGCACATACAAGATATATGATAAATGATACCCTTGGGAATGATACGTGGTCTGAAAACGAAAACAATACCATTAAGGAAAAAGGTCTATTTACATCCCCACATTTACAGCAACGGTTTCAACTAGTTTCCACTGACCTGTCCTGGAATGTCCTCGCATCCTGATTAGTGTTAATCTGTATCCTGAGCTTGAATCCAGGGACACCTTTGAAGATCGTAACATCAGGATCATTCCTGTAGTGGTATCCACGAGCTGTGGCGTCTGCAGTCGTCAGATTATACTTTTTGTCATAGACAATCTTTCCATTATTAAGCCTGTAGTTGACAGCGGGATCCCAACCATCGTATTCACCAGCTGTGATGTTGTACCTGCGAAAAAAGAAACGGATAAGTCTCCTTGATTCAAGAGTTTTCTCCAGATTTTGAGGTTCTCCGATTTTCCTCCCTACGCAAAACTTACAACGCTAATGTCCAATTCGATCTCGCGAGTTAGCCGTGCCTTGTTTTTGATCAGCCCAGAGGTTTTTTTCAGGATAAAATTGAAAGAATGATTATAATGGAATAACACTTCTTTGTTTTCGCTCAGGACATCGATGTCTTTTGAGTAATTCAATTTCTTCAGCTCTGTAGACGCAACCATTTATTTGTCTTTTCCCTGGCGTTGACTGAAGAAAAAGGATTTTCACTATCCAGAGAAAAAACTATTGATTTTTATGGTCAACTTCCAACGTATTGAGATTATACCTCTTTCAGGGTAATAATATCTGAGTATTGACAGACTGTTCTTTCTTGCTGTGGTCAATTTATAATAGCAATCCAAAAGTTGATAAATAGTAACTCATGTACTCAGTTGCGTCAGGATTTTCCCGCCATAAAGTCGTAACCTACCTGACCCTAAAGACGCATTGCTCGTGAGGAATATCTGGCACAACCCAGTCATAAGACATGAACTGTCCACCATACGTGTTGCCTTGGTGATTGTCACGTGACCACATGGACTGCTTGCATTCTGGTGGGGGTAATCCATGATGAGGGTCTTGCACCCATTTTCCACTGGTTAGATTCCCAGTGCATGGGTCGATGTACTTCAGAGCCTGAAAGTAAAAACATTAGACAAAATGAATGCTATGATTTGTTAGAATGGGTTAAGACAAAGACTTCTCAATGTCGGATATATTCATAGATGAAATCTTGATCTAGAAATGTTTGCAGATGCAGAAGATGCAATGATTCCAAACCTGAACCGCATAAAAAATTTGAACTTTTAAAATCAAACTCAGTTATAAAAATAATTTAGGAAAAGCTATCACAAGAGAAAATGCAGAAACATGATGTTCATTTGCGCAAGCTCAATTTTTTCTCTCGGTGAAAGAACTTGTTTTAAATTAATTGGTAAAAAGGCAGAAAATTTAATGCTTAAAATCCTTAAATTATAAGCCTAACTTTTAATCTTTAAATTATGTAGATTGTGCACAAATTTTGAACAACAATGTTTGCGCAACATTACTATACTTCGTGCAGTCAGTTCATGAGCCTAATTGTTGCATTGATATCCAGTTACTTTATTACCTCGCAAGCTTTCTTGTGGTTTGGAATACGAAAGTTTTTTTGGGTTCTCTGTATTCCCTCAGAGACGACGCATTTGGATCTTTTCTTGACGTTCTCGCTTTCTTGTTTGTACATATCACATCGTGAAGCATTGTTGGTGAATATGGCGATGTCCTGCCACATAATGAGGAGTAATTACGGATTACTATCTTATACACACTTTTCACCTATTTTAAATTTTTGTTATCCCTCGTTACTGTTTTGCCGCAGTTTCTGTTGTGGTTGTTGCTATATAATTTACTCAACCAACATACACAATGGCTGGAACTTGTTACGCAACATTATAGGTTGTAAGTTGGAGAACAAGTGCTGCTACCCTTTGCGCAATAAACGTTCTCTGTTAAAACGACTAGTATAGTACTTAGATACTTTAGCTTCTGCTTTGTGTAACCAAGGAATTTGTTGCGCACAGAGTGGTATTACATCTAATTCAATCTGCTACGTACAAGCCGTAATATTTCGCGACAAGTTGAACAATTTTCTTGCCCGAAATTCCATTTCGGTTTCACAATAATATAGAAAGTTTTGTCTATATAATTGCGCTCAAGAAGAAGCGCAAATGCCGCGTCATCACGATCACAACACCTACTCACCCTCCATGGTGTAGGGTGCCAGTAAGGATAGTAATCTCTCTCTTCAGGACATTCATATCCTCTTCGTTGGCCATTTTCATTTTGTCGGGTAAATCTCGCAGTATCTCGGTTCCTAAGATTCTAAGAATATAAAGATTGTCTTAGTAAGGAAAAAAAAACCAGTCCAGAGCTGGATCTACTTTTATCGATATGTGCGCGCCAAAGACAAGTGAAGTAGAAAAGAAATAAGCTAGTAATGTGATGGTAATTTAAAGTGAATCTCCTTTCCACTTTCTTTGGTATTTCTTGCGCTCACTGTTTTGCTTCCATTTCCAAGACATAAATCAGTTATTGAGAAAAGTTGGTCCAGTTCGTGTACTGTCTAATAAAAATAGTATCTTCCTGACTGTAAATTCATGTCTTTTTTTATAAGCACTCCAAGCTGGGCTTGGGTATTGCCAGATTATATAGCTATTTTATTTTTGGCTTACTCGATCAGACGTAAATAAGCCCTTATTTCTTTCCCTGTTCTTGCAATTCCAGTAGTAGTCGCCGTCCTCGTGCATGCCAAACCTAAGTTGAACCAAAGAGTATTCGAGGTCATGAAGTTGTAATGTGTGTTGTAATATGCTGTAATTATGATACTGGACTTGTTAAACCTACCTCAAGTCTGTGGTACAGTTATTGTTCAAACAGTCCTTGTTATTCTCTGGAATCGTCCTGAAAAGATAGATTAAGTAATACGTGATAAATACCCATATCGGACACGATGGCAATTTTAATCGAATCACTTTCGTCTTTGCCTTCACTGCAGTGCAAGAGGCGCGGCGAGACTTGGTAGTGGTCTAACAGGGGGGATAGGCCAAAGGAAAAATATGGTTGAGAGTTTTGGGGGTGGGTAGCTCTATAGGTATAACAAATATGAAGGTCAAGAATTCCCAAATATATATATATATATATATTGAATTAGAAATGTTGTCTGACCAGCACAAAATAATTTACTGGCCCATTTCCTGGCCTGCACAAATAGATAATTGATGCCAATCAGCAGTTACTACTTACGACGTAGTGGTGCCATCTCGTACCATATCCCCACACATGTACTGGAGGACCAGCTCACAGTGATTATTACGATCATTACACGAATGCTGATTGGCCCTTTAAGAGTAAAAGAAGTAAAAAGGTCATGAAAAAGAGCTTGCATTTTGACAAAAAGGGAAGAAATTAACAAACGAAAATCACTTGATAATCTCACAGTAAACCTATAAAAATGTACAACTATACAATTAGCACTAAATAGCAACAATAAACAATGCGAGACATACGTTTTTGCACTATATTTTAGCTATTTTTATGAGTTAATTGTTCCCGTTTGTACAATGTAGTACTATTTAGTTTTAATATGAATCTTTTCATGGGTTTATTATTTACACTACCCTAACATGAACAATTATCATTTAAGTGGGTTTAAAAAGGGAGAACTATGCTGTCTTTGTTCAATGTACATGTATGCTTGTACTGACGTGGCGCACTCAACTGCTTTCATACTTCTTATCTAAAGATATGTTAATGTATATAAGTGTTCTTACCATTGTATCGGTAGAACTGATCCAGAGTAGTAGTACAAACCACCTACATTATGACCACCACGGTTATTGTTTTGCGAGTCAAAAAGCCTACAGGTGAATCAAAAATAAGATTAGAATACTTGAATGAAAATTTTGATCAATAGACTCTTGCAATGATCCCTAGAACCTAGTGGAGCTTAACTTGGAGGACGGTACAATGGATGTGGTTGATGAAAATTAAATTGTTTAAGTAATTAGAATGGATTAAACTTTAGGGTCATTGAGTAGAAAAGAGAAGCGTACCTTTCTTACAATGAATGCTACAATGAATCTTATGCAATTCTCGTGAGAAATTAAAATGCTATTGCTTTGTTTTCAAAATTGAGCGGTATATTGACCCGGGGCTATTGAGAATATGGAGCAAGGGGTCTTAATCATAATATGCTAAATCTGATTCCATAATTTCAAATAGTTGAGCGAGTGTGTTCATCTTACCTGTTGGCGTTTCTTCGTTCTCTTGTAGCTTCATCAAAACGATTGTTTCCTCCTCTGAAAGAAAGGCATATTAAAAGTTGAAATACTTAATTGGGATTTCATCTTTAAACATCATATAGATGGCTGCAAATAATAAAATTCATTTCTCCAAACGTATAGTTTTGAATTGCGAAATCCATGGCTTTTTCCAAGAGTGTATGTTCCCAGGAAATCTATCTTTACTAACTAAAGGTTGCCAATATTTGCTATATTTTAACCTTATACGCGAGTTTTGATGTTTTATGAAGATCATTTGCCACTCCCAGAAAGTTATATATGATCTGGGCCGGAATACTCAGTAGTGGGAATTATTCGTTGTATTTTGCAATATCTTCAAAACTATCTGCATCAATATCAAATAGCAACAGAAAAACCGCAAATTATTTCTATTTCTTGAACGTTAGTTATTTCGGAACTGCAATTTGAAATTTACCTTGGATTGTGCAAATTGATATCTGCCACAACGACTGATAACAGCAGCAGAAGAACCACGAAGGGACTCATCTTCCTCTTGTACAACTGAGTCCTTGTTTCTTCGCTTGTTTGCTCGAACCCTCTTCTTGCAACACGCTAAAGAACTACTTTACAGTTGACTTACTTATATATTTCTGATAATTAGAGAGGTATTGTGATATTAATACAATAGAAAACACGGGAATACAGCCTAGAGCACTAAAAGGCACAACAGCTGTGTGTATTGGGCAAAACAAAGGCTGCATTCTCATAAGAGAATTGTATGTTCAGCACTTTTCTATAAAGATAAACCAAGCCAACCAAAACACAATACGAGTTGATTAGTTTCTAAGATGTTAATGGGTTGCTGTAAAGTTACAGTTGACAAAAACTACTTTGACACATAACAAAAAACTGAATTAAAAATCTTTCTTTTTAGGTCCTTTAGGGATTCATTCAGTTGATAAACTAAAGTAATTAACACTAACAGAATACCAGGAAGAAAAAAAATCAACACAATTTCTTTAGATATTATTGTTTCCTTTTTCTCAAGGGATGCAAATTAATTTTGGATGCAAATCATTTTTTTGTTATTTATTTGTACTTTTTCTCTCTAATGTAAGGATGCTTGTGTTTTGGCTTATTGTGCTCAAATATGTATTTTGTATACGTAATTTTTTTCACTTTTGTAAGTTACGCAATATCAGTTTGTTTTTATTCAAATATTATTAACATCGATCATCTCTTGTTTTCTCTACTTTCATTTTCTCTCTCAAGATACTTTAATACATCATGACGTTTTGTACATCATTACGTATATTAGTTCTTAATAGCCATATTTCCTTTTACCGTTTTTTTTCGAGTTGCGCGCGCAAAATGGATTTGATCTTGTTTCTATCATTTTTTTTGCCTTGTCACAGATTGCACGATATTTTCTAAGTGGTATTTTTTGTTGATTCTTCCCAAGATGCGCGCAATGTTGCACGAGCACGGTGTGCAACCATAGAAACGAAGCAAACACATCGGTCTATAAATTCATAGCTCTTGAGAATCCGTATTCTTGACCATTTTCATCCCCAGACCCCAACATTTCTTCTCATTCAAGGGAAATTAAAAGAGTCTGGGTACGAGGCTAGGTCGGTCTAATAATAATAATAATAATAATAATAATAATAATAATAATAATAATAATAATAATAATAATATAATAATAATGTAGAGTTCTTAAACGCATCTAACTGAAGTCTCGATGCTTTTGACAAGAGGAGTAGACAGACAGCAGGTTGCGATGGTAAATGAAAAATATAGTTCAAAAACTCCTGTTAAACAGGAAAGACTTGAGTGCAGATTTAAAGGCAGGAACAGAGTCAGAGTACTTTACAGCATCAGGCAGATTATTCCAAAGTACAGGTGCAGCTAGAGCAAAGCTCTATTAGACATCAATGACCACGGGGTTCTTTGTTGAATCATTTTAGCTTTATTCAAATTTATCTATAGCTAAGACTGATATAAACCTTATACCACTAGCCAAGTTATGACTTAGCTTATAAATTATATTTACAATAGAATTGCAGTCGACCAAGTTTAATACCGAGCACTTAGAAAAACAGGAACGCAACTAAACTGGACACGATGGTACAATACAGACACTGTTCCTGCAGATCTCGTACCGTATATAGGAGGTGTCGTAAGAGTGTGAAAAATCACGGCCCTCAGAATAGCGTTCCATTCCCCATTTTCCATACAGCGGTTCACTGGTCAAACACAAAGGATTCAGTCGAGGCTGCAAGGTTCAAATTTGAATAATACTTTGAAACTTCTTTGCAGCCTCGATTAAATGCTTTGTTGTGACCAGCGAAGCGATGTATGGAAAGTGGTGAATAGGTGACACTTTTTCAATCAATCATAGCGCGCGATTTGGCCTCAACCTTTGCTTCAAATCCGTAAATTTTCAACAGTCCTACGAAACCGTCCCTAGCATCAAACGTGGTCTACTGGTAGTAGTATTTTAGGTTTTCAACTCCTGCTTTGTGATCAGTGCCGTTCTATGAAGAAAAGGGGAGTGATTACAACGAACCCGCTATCAATAAAACATAGTCCTGCCAGAGTTAACACCATTTGATGTCATGTCACACGAGTTTATTGCAGTAGTAGAGCAGATTCCGTATGAGTGTAAAAAGTCACGGCACGGTTACGGCACCGAATAGCGAATGTTTTCATACACGGCAATGACACTGCACAGCAAGGGCTAGGTGCGGTCCGTGCCGTACGTTTTTCATAGTCATACCAAAACTGCTTTAACTTAGACAACACTACACACGTATGCTTGGTTGATATTTTCTAAATACACCTTGGACGAGCAAAAGCTTTTTTTGGGGTGGAGGGGTAGAAATGGGGTGAGATTGCTAGGGTGTGGTGGGGTGGGGCAGATATAAAGGGAGGAAGGAATGTTTTTCGATCATATCAACCATACATGCATGATTTCGATAGCTACACTCAAAACGTTCGTTAAAGATTAGAGCAAGAATAAAAATAGAATATATGTGGAATAGTTATTTCATTAAAAACCAGACACCAATCGGTTCACCACTCGAACTCCCGTTACATTGCTAACACATGTGCAACAAGACCAGAAGCATTTGATGTTAAAAAATCTGAAGGCTTAGACGTGCAATTTCGTGCAAATTTTGCAGAGGAATAAAATGACGCATCTATAATTCCCTGTTGTTTTTGCATGTTGCTGCTGATAGTGTGGAGGTTGTAGCTGTTGTTTTTGCTGCTACTGTAGTCGTTGCTGTTTTTGTTCTTGCTACTACAGTAATGTTACAGTTGCTGTTGCTGCTGTTGTTGTTGTTCATTGTTACTGTTTTCTTAACAGTCGTATCATTGTTACTGTTGTTGTTGCCGCTGTTCTTGTTCTTGCTACTAATGTTACAGCTGCTGTTGCTGCTGTTGTTGTTCTTGTTATCATTGTTACTGTTTTCGTAACAGTCGTATCATTGTTACTCAGTTGTCTTTGCCGCTGTTCTTGTTCTTGCTACTAATGTTACAGCTGCTGTTGTTGTTCTTGTTATCATTGTTACTGTTTTCGTAACAGTCGTATCATTGTTACTGTTGTCGTTGCCGCTGTTGTTGTTCTTAGCATCGAAGACAGCGCTGCGTAAACACTGAATTGCGCATCTAAGCCCTAGATAATGCTAATGAGCAACACCTTCCACACCCAATAATAATAATAATTATTAATACGTCTAATATATAATAATATTATCAGCACTTACTGAGCTTGCATCAGTACCAGGCCGGTTCTACGCCCGGCATTTCCAACCAAATCTCAAACCATTTGAATTAAAAAGAGAGGAATAATCAAGTATTTGATTTGGGTTGATCTAAAGCACAATAAATACAAAGAAACATAATAAACAACACCAAAAAACTTCCTTATGATATAGCAGTATGTACATATTGTGAATGGCAAAACTTCCATGGGAAATCTCTAGAATCTGTAGAATATAAAAAGAAGAAGTATTGTGTCATAGCTCCATGTCTTGTGCTTCGTCTTCGGAAAAGTCACTAATGGAACTGTCACTGGAAGAGGAAAGCTCTTCTTGTTCTTTTAGAGCTTCTTCTGTAGCGTATTTCCTAATATATTCTGTAGAAAAAATAATAAGAATTGTTTTAGTATCATTACACAGGTGATTATTCGAAAACATCGATTTATTTATAAAATGTAGATATTTTTCGTATTTTGAAAGAGGCTCATATATATCAACAAACGATGCGTGGGCAATCCTATATTCACTTGTAATATTCCGAAGTTCTCGGCCAATCAGCGCGCGATTTTCTATAATCATCTTGGTAATAATAAAAGATTTTATTACTTGGAGGAAAATACTCCTTTTTACAGTTCCATTCAGTGAACACGAGGTTGGAGTTGCCGCGCATAGCAAACCTATAGTTTATCATGCACGGCAACGCCAGAAAAGAATTTTTCTTAGTCTTTTTTCCAAAGTGCTCTTAAAGTGCACTTGCATTAGCTAATTATGGGCTAGCTTCGATCAAACTGTGCACGTCAACCAGTCCATGATTGGTCAATGCAAATGGCATATAACCTATACCAATGATTGGCTAACAAAATAATCCATCAGCCAATCCATGTTCAGCTGTACAATCTTTGGTGGACATACATACAGTACATACCTTGTATTTTAACTTTGTATTGTTCTGGTTTATGAAGGTACAATGCTGCAGCATCTCCATTTAAAGGATCCACAGGATTTGGATAAGATAACAATTGAGGCAAAAATGACTCAAAAATGTTGGATAAATCTGTAAAATGAAGGACGCAACAAATCAGTTGAATAGGACACAGAGACCCCTTCGAGGTACATTGCACCAATTTCCAACCCCCTTAAAATTCCCATCTCCATCCCACAATCAATCCATTAAGACATCATAAGTAAAGGCCAGACACTGAGGGTAGTCACTGCCAGAGTTTCTTTATGTCCTCAATGGTTCTTTTACACCCCGCTGATGCAGGGTTTACAAGGCACTGTAGTGTGGAGAGACGAGATCATCACAAAGGCATCTTCTTCTCAATTATTATAAGACCCCGAGCATTTGTCCGGCAAGTACTCAAACAACAATCTCCTGCAAAAAGTTTGATGCTCAACCAACTGAGCAACCTGGGTGGCAGATAAATACTCATCTAAATAAATCAGTCAGTTTACAGTGCTAGGCATGTCACCATGACGACCACCCAGTAATCATATTAACAAAATATACAACACCACTGTTTACAAGTGAAAGAAAACAACACCAATGTTTTCAAAGAAAACATCTTTCTTTGGCTAACATGAAAAAAAAATTAATAGTCCTCTTAACAGTTCCCTGTGCAATCTTGAAAGGTAGCCATGCATCCAATAGAGACATGATGTGATCTAGCAATGATTGAGATGTGAATATTTGTCCAAGGTGTTTTAACAAATACAGTAGCTCTCTATCATTGCAAGGTCACCTCCTGTCCCACTTTGATACAAATGTATGGCTACCTTTCAAGATGGTGCAGGCAACTGTGAAACTTGGGGACTATTTGTGTGGCCACTGTAACAATTACAGCAAACACAAACAAACAAAAGGTATCAATATATAATATACTTGCTTACCATATAATGCAGTCCATGCCTGATTGATAACGTCTAGACATACTGTACCGGATCTACAGTACAAATCAAAGAACAAAAGTTTTGATATTAGCAATTCATATTGAGATTGAATTTGATAGAATGATAGAATTTTAAACTCCTCTGAGGAGTGAGTGACATCAGTGGGAACACAATCTTTTGCCAGGAGTGTAAAAACAAATTTCATTTTTTTTTTCAATTATCTATTGCATAGAAATAATATATCTCTTTATTTAAGTGTCTAGCCGTTCTAGCTAGCACATTTGCATTAATTGGGGACACTTCACTCACACACACTACCACTACAGTACATTCAATACTCTATGCACTTAATGCTCACTCACATGTTGATTTTAATGGAGGGGGGAAAACGGAAAACCCAAAGAAAACCCTCGTGGCATGTAGGAGAGAACAACACATCAAACAAACTCAATTCACATAAGGTGTCCACAGGGCTTGAACCAGTGACCTGATTGAACCGGTAGAATCAAACCACAGTGGTGAAAAAACAACACAAAAGCAGCATATGCCATCAACGCTACCCATGATTTCCCATTCTAGCATGATTATTCACTTACGCTTCATCTATGTTAGGGTGGTAAATCTTATTCACAAATCCTGGAAGACAAACAAACGTTTTCAATATACTGGCTAGTCTAGATATATATGTAACGTGGCTTACCTTGTTCACAAATTCACTGCAATAACTAAAATAACCATAGAAATTTTGCAAAATATCCATTAGATTATTATTGTTGGACAAGGGCGATGGCAAACAAGAACAGTGCCTTTTTACTTTAGCTAATATATACCATGCACATTTTAGCTTGCTCTATGTCTGTCGATACATATTTTAGTGTAGTTGTGTAGGCCTTTTTAAATATTTCAGCCCAAGTGTCATTCTCTAGAGTATTATTTCTATGTTTAATAGTTGTGCTTGAGAAGACACATGAATATGGAAACAACTCAAACAAAGAATCTTATTCTCAAGGTAATGACATGTGGTCTGAAATGGGAAAACATTATGCCCTTGATAACTACGAGGTCCATTTTTCAAAACATACACTGGAGTACAGTGACTTACCAATGGATGGTGATTTAAAAGGGTATTTTTCAGGTAAATCCACTCTAACTTTCCATACTCCTCCTTCATATAGAGCTGCAGAGAACCAAAGTAAAATAAATGTAAACTTATGATATATAATGATATATGCCTATATCACTAGCATTCAACCTTTTCCTTAAATTTGAAGGTGAAAAACCACTGATCCAAGTCAGGGCATGGCTAACTCACAGATCAAACCCTGAAACAACCTCTGAGCTGATCTAAGTCAGGGCATGGCTAACTCACATGCAGATAGAACCCTGAAACAACTTCTGGGCTGATCAAAGTCAGGGCATGGCTAACTCACATGTAGATAGAACCCTGAAACAACCGCTGGGCTGATCAAAGTCAGGGCATGGCTAACTCACAGATCAAACCCTGAAACACAGCCTCTGGGCTGTTCTAATTAAATCAGGGCACAGCTAACTCACAGATCGAACCCTGAAACCAACTCTGGGCTGATCCAAGTCAGGGCATGGCTAACTCACAGATAGAACCCTGAAACAACCTCTGGGATGATCTAAGTCAGGACATGGCTAACTCACAGATCGAACCCTGAAACAACCTCTGGGCTGATCAAAGTCAGGGCATGGCTAACTCACAGATAGAACCCTGAAACAACCTCTGGGCTGATCTCTGGGCATCACTTGGCTCACTAAAAAAAATTAATTTAGCCGACTAGCTTTTCCAGAGGGAGGAAAACATAGTGCTATTACATGTATTGAATCAAAACAGGTCTTGAGACTTGAATCCTTAACTTATTATATAAAGCAAGCAAGTATTGTAGCACTGCTGTAATATATATATGTCAGATCATATTTGCTGACATGAAGTTAAAATGCTTTGAAAATTGTATGAGATATATATGACTACACTTGTCAGCTGTAGGGATTTCCATAGCATGTAAAAATAGTATATAATAATCTTTATCATTAGTTATTGGTTAATTATTTTAATAAATTAACAATCCACATTTATGCCATTGAAAAAAATTCCTAATATAAAACCTCTTGGACCTAAAGTAATTAAGCAGCAACAATATTGCCAAAGCTTTAATACTTATTTCCCTCTAAATATACACTCTCTTCTTCCTATTTAATCACTATTATAAAATTAACCTTTTTTTCACATATCTAAATCTTTTTATCCTCATCTTAACATCTACAGTACTAGTAATCATAGATCTAATTCAAATTATAAACATCGTTGTTATCATTATTCATAATGGTAGAAACATATCATTTACAGCTTTAATCAAAAGCTTTTTCGTTTAGTCTGACAAAGGTCTAATGTCCGAAACGTCAGTATTGTTACAAAATATTTTACATGATGTTTGAATTTCCTTCTTATTCACCTGCGGCATTAAGAACCTAGTATTTTTCTATCATAAGATATTAGAATTCTGGGGCCATTTTTGAGATGATTTCCTTATTAGAACTCACAGCTGACTAGCTTTCAGCCCATGGCATGAATTAATTCAAACAAATACCCTTGAATGACATGATTAATGCTAACCCTGATATTTTATATATTATGTGTTCAAAATAGAATGAAAGCTTTAGGATAATAAGTATATATTTTGTATTTTGTATTTTGGGCAAATGGAAATAGTCTATTTTTGAATTTTTTTTGCTCAGGGTCAGTCATATTCTTAATGTGCAAAATACCCAGTGATGTGTTCCAGTGTGGAATTTCAAAGTGTTTGTATCATCAAAGTTGTGCATTTTTTATTTCACTGTTGGTATTAATGAATATTTTGATGTTGAAATGAAGTTAACCCTTAGCAAATAAGTGTGTAATTAAGGAACACAGCAGTATTTTTTTGAAATAAAAGAGAGAGATATCTATTTCTCTTTGTGCAGTGTTACTTAGCTACATCCATCATCTGCATTTTTCTAATATGTGTATAAAAATGCCTACAGTAAAATAATTATTTGTGACAAATATAACAATCTATATCAAGGTATATCTTATAATGCCATGAGAAATATTCAAAGATACGAAATAAAATAAATAAATGAAAGGAATTTTACATATATCTCAGAACACACTTTACACATATTTTATTGAAGATAAAAAAATATTTTTTCACTGCTGTCTGGAGTTTTGATGCATTCAGAAGACATTTGACACTAGCTATTTTTGCTATGCATAAATACAATAGATAAATGTTAGCATCAGATGTAAATCTATTTTGAATTGCACCTGAGCTTAATGAGTTGGTTGAAAACACCATCAATATACATTATAATGTTGCCATTTTTTTCTGCCTGTGTCATTGACATTAGCGGACATATATGCAGATGGATCAAATATCCTGTGAATGTATAACTACCTTGGATGTTAAAAAATACCTCGTCATCTGATATGCAGTAAGATTTAGTAGAAAATAATTAAGAATTTCCTTGGTCTTTAAATCTAACTTCGCTTTAACAACAATAATAAAATATGGCTATTTATGTATAATTTATCAGGACTCAAGTTAGACGCTTTAAGGAACACGAAGGAGGCAATATAGGAGTACATAAGTTTTTGATATAAGGGTATATTGAGGTGAAGGGGTTTAGGTTTGAGATCTGATGCCTTGGAAGGTTTAAAATACGTGGCAATGCAAGCCAACGAAACGAAAGCCAAAACCACAATCCAACTGTACTTCGTTGTAAACACAAACGACTTACTTCCAGCAGGTCCAAAGAACTTCACGATGAATTCATTCAGTCCACCAAGAATCGTTACTTCATGTTTGCCTTCGATTCTATACAAGAATAACAGTTAAGGAAACTACAGGTTGTAACATTTGGAGGCGAAAATCTACTGGATAAAACAACCACAACATTGCTGAACCAGCGCCATCTTGGTTCTACAAATAGCCAACATTAATGCATGAAATTCGTCCTCAAAACGGCAAAGAATTGAATAAGGATACAACTTAATAACATCTGTATCTATCCGTCTTTTCCCTGGCGATGGGGAAGACATAATTCGATCCTAAAATCTACAAAATAGACGTCTGAAATCCTCCTGTATGTGAACCTAACAATGGACGGTTCTGAACTTTCTGGTTGGTTTGTTGACGTATGCCTATATTTTGGTCACGTGCGAGGCTTAGCTCCGCCCCCGGGGGGCAACCAGACTTTCTAAGGATATTTTTACTTTATATCTATTACTATACAAATTATGAACTGTTTTCGATCTGGTATTTCAATCATCTTTTTGACCTAACTTGAAAAAAATTCCATGAAATTCGATTTGCTTTGTTTACATCGTGTGCCGATGTTCACCGGAAGTGACGTCATATGTGAATTTACTGTGCATGCACATACATTACGTCATCAGTAATTTTATAAGAAAATTTCACGTACTTCAAATCTTCTGAAATGTAATAATGAGTTGAATGATAAGAGTATTAATTTGTTCCAGTTTCCATCCCTTCGGGAATTGTTGTTTTATATTACAGAATAGATATTTCTTTTTTGGTATGGTCGGAAGTTGGTTGAAAGATTTGTATTAAAACCACAGGAAACCCATTTGAAACTAATGCCGATCGTGAAAACCAAAGGTAACCCATCATTTTACGGCCTCCTTCATTTTAAGCTTTTTTTGAATTCTTCCTTTTTATTAATCTTTTTGCTTGATTTTCTTTTCAGCTTCTAAAATATTTATATAGTGAACGGGCTGCAATACAATTTATCTTGACAGTTATTTGTTAAAAAACGGTTTACAGGGTGCATGCATGAGCGGGTAGTCCTGGAATGACTCTGTTTCATAGAGTGGTTTCCTGTTTGTGGGAAACGCACGGTACTGTATATATAGCAGCACGTTCACGGCCAACTGACATGTCATTGACATTGAAGTGGCTTCCACTGAATCATTTTCGTATAAATCATCCTATCACAATATGTAATTACGATTATACTTAGGGTAATTGATCCGTTACGTCTATTAGTCACTGCCTAGGAATCTGCACTCGTCTATTTTCCTAATCATTAAAATATGAAATTCGCTCTACTGAACACGCGGTACCAACACATTATAAGCTTTCTCACTCTTCTGGCATGACCAGCCACGGGCTGACAAGGATGGGGGAGCCTTCCCTTCCCCAACACCCATACCACACAAGTACCCCCCCCCCCCCGGCCACACACACATTTTTTTCCGAGGAATTTTTTTTTGTTAGAGTCTGAACGCGTCCAAAGGCGCCTCAGGCAGCCACTATACAGTCTAGCATGACCCAGAGGCAGCTCCAACCAGTTTGAATTAGTAAGAATCGGTTTGAGCCAAACGGTTCATTATCAGTGAACGGAGCTGCCGTATTTGCCGTGACCGGTATTTGCATGTCGTTTGCACGTTTTGTGATTTCAAAAATGTAAACCTTTCCTTGTGCTTTCTTTGGTGGCGCGCCTGAAAGCAGCAGAATTGGGTGGCTCGCCTGATTCTTTGAGAGGCTACGTTTTTGTTTTGTTTGTCTATATATGTGTAGTAAATTCAAAAGTATAAACCTTTCCTAGTGCTTTCTTGGGTGACGCGCCTGAAAGCAACAGAATTGGGTGGCTCGCCTGAAAGCAACAGAATTGGGTGGCTCGCCTGATTCTGTGAGAGGCTACATTTTTGTTTGTTTTATTTTTCTTCTGTTTTGCGTGTGCTTTGTTTCGTTTCGTTTTAATATTTCAGTTTGTCTCTCTCTCTCTCTCTCTCTCTCTCTCTCTCTCTCTCTCTCTCTCTCTCTCTCTCTCTCTCTCTCTCTCTTGTAATTATAATTCAAATCTACTGTAGGTTCAGTTTTTACATTTCCCCTAGCATCCTATTCAAACTGCCCATTGTCCCACGGATTGATTAATTCGATTAAAAATGGGGAAGGAAGAAGATCTATAATTGTTCCAGTGGCAAAACAATGGAAATAGATTCAGAGGACAGAGGCCAAAAGCGAGACTGATTGAAGAGGGAGGGCGGGAGCTAGGGTGAAAGGGCAAATATGCTGTTTCTCACCCCGTGTTTCTATTCTCTTCCTCGATACACAATCCAAGATCGAGCCACACTAAAGTCCACTGCGCCGGGCCCTCCCCCGCCCTACAAGTTAGTTTTATCAGCTTCGATGTTCTTCATCTCGCTGGTTTGGGCAACTAACAATGATTACTATGTAGCATGAATGAGTGTGTGCATGTTCGTGTGTATGTTTGTATGTGTGAATGTGTTTGTGTTTAGGATTCCCTTGAGGGTTGGGTTAATGTAAGGAATATAAGAGCTAGGTCAAGTTTGGAAAGAGCGGATTTTGGGGCTGGTTTAGGTTGAGATCTGATAGGGAATACGTCTCTACCAGAAAGACAGAGAAACAAGCAGGTTAACTCTTCAAGGATATCACTTAATAAAGCAGATAAAGTGTATCGTGAAAACAAAGTTTACATTTGGCGCCCAATAAGGGGCCTGCGTTAAGTTTTCTCACCGGATAAACCAGCAAAAATTCAAGTTGTACGTCGTTGGATCACAGAACCTGACTGGGGCAACCATTCAAGTGATTTTAGTTCAACATTGATGTACAAAGACACGAAAATCTCAATTCAAAGTTGAGATTATCCAACATTCAAATACGTGCTAGAGTCAAGTAAAATTGTTCACATTCAAGACTGAAGTGATACATTCAAGCTAACTAATTGGATCTACAGGTAATCGAGAATTTGTGTGTGCCGTACCGTAAATTCAAGGGATATATCGTCCTAGAAGCACGCAAGCTATACATTGAATCTACGGACAACCAGCCAGAGATTGGTTTCTCAAGTCTAACAACCTAGAAGCAAGCAAGCTATACATTGGATCTACGGACAACTAGCTAGGGATTGGTTTCTCAAGTCTAACAACCTAGAAGCAAGCAAGCAAGCTATACATAGGATCTACGGACAACGAGGGATTGGCCTCTCAAGTCTAACGAAAATCAAACCAACACAGATAAGTGTACAGAAGCTACAGTAAAAATCGAAATGTGTTGATACACTACCCCTATAATGCTCCCAAAATTGGCTGCGTGAAATGACTGATGTCCACTGTACGCTCCCCCTCCCCTCCCCTTGCAATGTTGTCTAAATGGCCAAAGTTGAGTACCGTGAGCTAGGCACATTCTCAAGGAACAACATTGAATGGGGGAGGGGGGGATTTAGTTTATATACGATTTTTAAAGCGCTTTTTCTTACACTGCATGCTTAATTTTTCCAACATTATGAGGTAGTGTATCAACACTTTTGATTTTTACTGTAGCTAGTTTAAATTACATTAAGTCTTCTGAAGTATCTTGAACAATTATCTATGCTTAAAGTTATTTATTTCATTGTGAAAGTTGTATTATTTACGTATCTAGTATCTAGTATTTATATATTTATTTCAAATTATTTTGTTATACGTACGTTATTCGTATATTTTTCTATACAAATCTGAATTGCAAAATCGAACGCATATCAAAGAACTTTAACAAAGGGACAAAAACAATACTATATCAAAGAACGCTAATTAAGGGATTAAGACACAATTAAGTTAGTTTCAATTAAGTGGAAATTGTGTATTTAACAATAGGGACTAGATTTCTTAATTTGTATACGCGTTATTGTAAAGTATTGGAGGGCGTAACATTGCTGGCTTTTGTGTGCTTTCTCGGGAGGCGTTCCGGGTGTTGTTTCGGGAGGGTTGCCGCCACCAGGTCTCTCTCTCCTCGCCTTGGCCGCGCTCTTATTGTAATCCCTGGGAATAGGACGGTTTTGTTTTATTTTGATTTTTTTTTGCTTTTGATATTTCATTCCTCCCATTTTTCATTTATTTATTCGTGGAACGTTGTTACGTAATTTTTTTTTTACTTTATTTAATTTTGTGTATTTTGTTGTTATCATTGTCATTTGTTTGAGTATTGGAGAGTCGGCTGTGTAGCTATGGCACACTCTTGGCATGGAGAACCGAGAGAACCCAGCCACATAGACGATGAGGAGGAGGTAAAGAAAATCGCAGAAGCCGTCATGGTCCTGAGAAGTTCTGGCCTGTTCACTGTGGAACCTGTAGAGGGAGGGAGGAGTTCAAAACAAAGTCTTCAAGACGAAGGAGAGAACCCTTTCAGTCTTCGCGGTGGTTTAGGATTCCCGTATGTAAACGACAGAAGAAGGCGTCCAGCTCGAGATCGTAATCCGTTCAGTCCAGTGTTTTCCAGTCCAGAAAGAAATCCGAGCCATACTTCTTTGGTTCCGCCAGGGAGTTTCACAGCGCGTAAGTCGAGCACTCCTTTACCATCTCACACTCAGTGGACAAGACCACTTTTCAATACAAGAGACCTTGCTTCTGGCTCTTCTCAACGCGAAACGTTTACCCGACCGAACTTCAGCCACAACGTGGGTACTTCAGATCCAGTGAGAAAAGCACAGCCTGACAGTACAGCTCAAGTGAACTTTCTACCAAACTCAGATGCTGATACCTTATCTGTCCTCGGTCGAGTTCCTAGAATCTCTACTTTTTCTGGTTCAAATACGAAAACGGATGTCAGTTTTGAGGCATGGGAGTTCGAAGTTAAATGCTTAATGAATGACAGGACGATGAACAGAGACCTTCTTCTGCAAGGGGTTAGAAAATCGCTTAGAGGAGAACCGTGCAAGCTGTGCATACATCTGGGAGAGACTGCTTCAGTTGAGACGATCATCCAAAAACTCGAAGGTGTTTATGGGATTGTAGAAAGTGGCACCACACTCCTTCAGCAGTTCTACAATGCGAGACAGGAGAATGATGAAAGTGTCGCGGTATATGGTTGTCGCTTAGAGGAAATCGTCAACAGAGCCATTAATCGAGATGCCATAGCACCGAGCCAGGCAAACGAAATGTTGAAGAGTAAGTTCTGGACAGGATTAAAAGATGAAAGAGTAAAAAATGCAGCCCGTTACAAATACGAAAAGATTTCTGACTTTGATACACTGAGAGCAGAACTGAGAGCTATCGAACAGGAGATCAAAGAGTCGGACGGCCTACGTGCCAAGACGTACAAGACACCAAGAGTAATGACAATGCCACTAGCAGAGGTTCGAATTGATGACACGGTGGATGAGTTGACAAAGAGAGTGAAAAACATCGAGGAGAAGATATCAAAGCAGCAAGATACAAGTAAACTGCTGAGTAAGATCCTTGAGAAGATTGATCGATTGGAAGAAGTGAACCGTAAAGAGGTTATTCGAGACGTTGCCGGAAATACAGGTCGAGTAAGTGAAGATAAACCGTCAAACTACAGAGGCCCCCTGCGAAGGGACAATCAGAGGGCCAATTTACAGAGACAGTGAGTCCCATGAGAGATTTGTTGGGGGAGGTGAATGTAAGTACCTGTTATATAGACAGTTAACCTTGCCTGGCATTAGTTGACACCGGTTCACAGGTTACCACAATAAGCGAGAACTTTCACAAAGAATACCTCTCCAATAGTCCTATTCAGCAACTGGATGATATTCTGAAGATAGAGGGTGCTGGTGGACAGGATGTTCCTTTTCTTGGTTTTATAGAGGTGGATATTTCTTTTCCAGAGGAGACCAATGGCGTATGTGAGTATTTACCGACTGTTGTTCTTGTGGTTCAAAACACTGGTTTTAACAAACAAGTTCCGATGGTAATAGCGGCACTAACGTTGTCAGACGTTGTAAGGAAATCTGTATTGAAGAGTATGGTAATCGTTTTCTTCAGAGAGGTCAACCAGATTTAGCATGGAGACTAGCCTATCAGTGTTTAAGTCAACGCAACCGTAAGATTAACAAGATACTTAAGTCCAGTAATGTAAGAACTGAAACCGAAAGACCTCGTGTCATCCATCCCAACGAGACCACTGTGCTGTGGACATCTGTAAAAACAAGAAAAGCTAATATGACATGCCCTGCACTCATTGAGAACACATCGAATGGAGTTGCTTCATTGCAGGTAATTCCAACTGTTGTCAACCTAAAGATGGATGGCTCTCGCAATTTCATTCCTGTAAAAGTTCATAACCATTCTACTGCGAATATCACTATTACACCCAAAACGGTATTGTCTTCCTTGCAACAGGTGAGTATGGTAGTTCAACAGCCAGATGTTGGTACGGTTACTGAAGATATGGAGGATGAATTTTTTGAATTAGGAGGATCACCCATGGATGATGAACAGAAGGAAATCGCTCATGAAGTTCTTGGAAGTTGGAAAGATAGTGTTTTCTCGCAAGGACCAAATGATCTAGGCTGTACATCGTCTGTTAAACATCGTATCCATCTGTGCGACGACACAACCTTCAAGCAAAGACACAGACGTATCCCACCGTCACAATACGACGAAGTGAGGCAACACCTGAAACAAATGTTAGATTGTGGAGTGATATTAAAGAGAATCACATAGCCCATATAGCTCGCCGGTAGTTTTGGTAAGAAAAAGGGATGGGTCACTCAGATTTTGCATTGATTATAGGAAGCTTAACTCGAAGACAGTCAAAGACGCATACGCACTACCCAGGATGGATGAAGTCCTTGAGGCCATGGGCGGAAGCTCATGGTTCTCCACCTTAGACCTTAAAAGTGGATATTGGCAAATTCAAGTTGAAGAAGGGGATAAACCAAAGACTGCGTTCACTGTTGGACCTTTGGGGTTTTACGAATGCAACAGGATGGCTTTTGGCCTAACCAATGCCCCAGCAACCTTTCAAAGACTGATGGAACATTGTTTGGCGGATCTTAATTTCAAGCAGTGTATAGTGTACATAGACGACATTATTGTGTATGCTAAGACCTTCGAGGAGCACGTAGAGAGGCTTGAAGCAGTGTTTCGCAGACTTGAACAGTATGGGCTAAAGTTGAAGAGGTCAAAATGCAGATTCTTTCAGGAACAGGTAAAGTTTCTAGGTCATATCATTTCCTCCAGTGGAATCCATACAGATCCAGATAAGATAGAGGCCATCAAGATCTGGCCAGTACCAACTAATCTGGATGAGCTGAGGACTTTTCTTGGATTTACTGGCTACTACAGGAAATTTGTACCGGGGTATGCTAGGAAAGTGAAACCACTCAATGATCTAGTAACGCTGTTGCTACAGAACGTCTCTCCACGGAATAGAGGTAAAAGAAAACTCGATGAAAAGAAATGGGAATGGTCTACTCAGTGCCAGGCCACTTTTGAAGAAATTGTCAGGATCTTATCATCTCCATTAGTTCTGACGTATCCAGACTTCCAACTTCCGTTCTTAGTTAACACAGATGCAAGTCAGGATGGTCTTGGTGCGACGTTAAGCCAACTCCAGGATGGAGAGGAAAAGGTTATTACATATGCCAGTAGAGCCCTCCGTAAGTCAGAGAAGAATTATCCTGCCCACAAGTTGGAGTTTCTTGCCCTCAAGTGGGCCGTGACAGACAAATTTCATGAGTACCTATACGGAAATCGCTTTACTGTGCGAACAGATAACAATCCTCTTACCTATGTGGCAACAACGGCAAAATTGGATGCAACTGGACATCGTTGGATGGCTGCCCTTTCTGCCTACAACTTTGACGTAGTATACAGAGCTGGGAGGAAGAACCAGGACGCGGACGCGTTGTCGCGAAGACCACATCGGGAAGACGATACTCAGTCAGAGCAAGCAGTAACGCGTGAAGAATTTTTAGCAATGTCTAGCTCGATGGTGGGGTTGGAAAGCAACGGCGAGTCTACCCTACTCGAAACCTTCTGTAATAACGAAGCTGGCGCTGAAGCTACCCTGAAGAATTGCGGTATTGGGGACACGACGAATATGCCATCACTGTCCAAGGAAAAGTTGAGGTCATATCAAGAAAATGACCCGGTGGTAGGTAGGGTCATCCATTTTTTTAAATTCAAGAGAAAGCCGAATAAGAAGGAGACAGGGAAGGAGGACAAGTTAGTTTTGCAGCTACTTAAGGAATGGGACCGACTTCGCTTGGTTCGAGGAATTCTGTACCGATATCGCCAGGACGACACGCGCTCACACGTAGTCGCTCAATTGGTGATTCCTGAAGTTCTGAAAGACAAAGTGTTTCAGGGAATTCATGGCGACATGGGACACTTCAGTGCGACAAGAACCCTCGATTTAGCAAAGTCCAGATTCTTTTGGCCCAATATGTCAAAAGAGATAACCAAGATGATCATGACATGCCAGCCTTGTGCCCTTCGTAAAGCGCCCCAAACTCACCGGGTGGCCCCACTGGTACCTATAACATCTTCAGCGCCTCTGGAGCTAGTGTGTATCGATTATCTGAAACTTGAAAAGTCAACAGGAGGATACGAGAACATCCTAGTCATAACTGATCATTTTACTAGATATGCGCAAGCAATACCAACGCTAAATCAGACTGCAAGAACCACAGCTAGAGTACTATTCAATACATTGCCAGAAATATTGGACATTGTCAGCGGTGTTACGCATGAATGAAAATGAAGTGGTTTTCTAGAGGAAAAATATAACTACATGGTTTCCAAGCACATATTTATATTCAACTATGATGTTAGTAAAACAATTCTTGCCAAAAAATAGTTACTTGACAATCAAAAGAACAACTATTATTTTTCTGTTGATAAGCCTCACCACAGGAAGCCCATGAAGGACAAGAAACAAGTTTCAAACGTAAATCGTTACTTTAAGCTTCCTTATTGTATCTCAGCAGTCAATAGGAGCTTGTAAAAACAAAATGGCGATATTTAGGGGGTTTTGAAGCTGTTTGGAGTAGTTCTCTGTGGTTTCTTGTCATTTTTAACTGAAAACTACGAGCTAACAACGCGTCGAATCGCTTAAAATTTAACCTAACTTCAAGCTTCTTGGGAACCTACATTCTGAAGGCATGCTGTCTATTTTGAGCGGTTTTGGATTTATTAAACACTCGTTTGGTGATATCGAGGTGGAGCTCTTTTACTTTTAAATTTTTCGAGCTCAAATAAGACGATTTTGGGGTCAAGTGTGGCCAGATTTATAGACGATGTATGGAATCTAGAGCTTTCGAAGCCTTTCGAAGGCAAGTAGTCCGGGAACCAATATGTCGCATGATTCAATGATCATTTTACGCTTATTTAGTAGCTTGTAGGGTGGGTTGTTTGTCGCGATGTGGAGCTCAGAGGAAATAAAACCCTATTCGCCGTAAATAGAGGAAGCTCTATATTCCCCATACATTTCCTATAAGACTCGGCGGCTATTTTGTAAGCTGAAACGCATCATTGCGCATGGATGAGCAGGCTCATGTCCCATATTTCTGGCAATGACTTCGTAGTTCACTATGGCTTTCCTGAAAGGATCCATAGCGATCAGGGGAGAAATTTTGAATCTGAAACCATCAAGCAGCTGTGCAAAATGGCTAACATGGCAAAAACAAGGACAACACCCTATCATCCTATGGGCAATGGAATGTGTGAGAGATTCAATAGAACACTTCTACACATGCTTGGAACCTTGAATGAAGACGGTAAGAAGAACTGGAAGGACTCTGTCGCGCCTTTGGTGCATGCATATAATGCTACAAGACATGACTCTACTGGGTATTCACCTTTTTTTCTGATGTTTGGAAGACAACCAAGACTGGCCATAGATGTATTTTTCAGTATCGATTCGGATGGAGTCCGTGTCAAGGGAAGCCTGCCATCGTTCATCCACAACTTGCGGCATCGTCTAAAAAGCGCCTATGATGTGGCAAGCAGAAATGCACACTCTGCGTCGCAACGAAACAAGAAGAATTATGATAGGAGACCAGTTACTAATAAGATTGAGCCTGGGGATAGAATTCTTGTCAGGAACTTGACACCAAAAGGAAAGCTGGACAACTTCTGGGAGAATAACGTGTACGTGGTGAAATCGAAACCGAACAAAGACATCCCCGTATTCCAGGTCCAACGAGAGGATGGAGAAGGGCGAACGAGAACCCTACACAGAAATCATCTTAGACCTTGTCCATTTTCTACTGAATCTACCGACCTTGGTGACTCTACGATGGATGAACCAAAACAGAGCTGTAACCCCCAGAATGAAAGTGGAGCGCTAAGACGAACTGAACGACAAAGGCAAAGACCCCTTTGGATGAGAGAACCACACTGGGTGCTCTCCTGAATTACATCCACAAAAAAAAAAAAAAAAAAAAAAAAAAAAAAAGAGAAAGGTGTAGCATGAATGAGTGTGTGCATGTTCGTGTGTATGTTTGTATGTGTGAATGTGTTTGTGTTTAGGATTCCCTTGAGGGTTGGGTTAATGTAAGGAATATAAGAGCTAGGTCAAGTTTGGAAAGAGCGGATTTTGGGGCTGGTTTAGGTTGAGATCTGATAGGGAATACGTCTCTACCAGAAAGACAGAGAAACAAGCAGGTTAACTCTTCAAGGATATCACTTAATAAAGCAGATAAAGTGTATCGTGAAAACAAAGTTTACAACTAGAACGTTGCTTGTTATACAGTCATGCATATCGTTAAATCATCTCCCGTGGGAGTGTGTGGCCAGTCTGAATAGTGAAGCTTTGCACGGTTGTACTAACAACAGGACGTCCTTCGATCACATCACCGCTCTCACGAACTACTGACTCTCTCTCTCTCTCTCAGAGCACCTTTGGTCTCAGTTTTCCAAGTTTCAAGAGATATTCCTCTTAAAAGACGATTTCATCTTCAAGACATTATTAGTGTACCAAGGTATTTAATCTAGCTTTGAACAATCTATTGAAATTTCATAGAATTAAGATTATCAGCTTGATGTGTTTTTAATCATTCCCTTAATTCTTAATGTAAGATTGAATACGAAAATGAACTCTTTTCGGCCTCAAAATTCCAAAATCTCGTAGGTTTTCTTTGCAGTTTAGGTAGATAGATTTTATTAAACAGACTATTTTTTGAATATCAATTAATATAACTCCGTAGGCCACAAAAAGACTAAGAAATTGGATTCTGGGCAAAGCATTTTCTTCTCAATATATTATACAGTGAAAAAGAATTTTTTCCTAAATGTATAGAAATCAGTGAAAACCAAGAAGTTGGAGTTGTGTACGAAGTATCTTCTTCTCAGTATTTTATATATCATATCGTATAAATCATTCTATCACAATATGTAATTACGATTATATACTCAGGGTAATTGATCCGTTACGTCATTATATCATCATATATCCTTTTACTCCGACGAAGGACTAGCGTCCGAAACGTCAGTAAGTGATCTTTCTTATTTTTTACGGTGTAAAATTTACCTTTTTATCACAACTGTTTCATTAGAGCCCACACTAGCTTACCGCTAGTTCCAACCAGTTTGAATTAGTTAGGGTCAGATATTTATCCCACAACATTGAAAATACAGCCAATCAGAACACAGGAAAGTTTTTTTTAGGTATTGTGGTGCGATGATTTGAATTTCATAAGCTTCAAATAATACTACCTAAAAAAATCGCTTTAATTTAAGTCGTGTTCATTTTTGAAGATTGAGTAATCACGCCATTGTAGATCACACCAGATTGGAGGTCTTTTGTTGTTCTATCTTTAGGTTTCTTTAGGATAGATGCGATGGTGCGTACAGGTTTATGGGCAACTTTAACATTAACATTTTACAAGATCAAATGTTTAGACTGTGAGAGTGTCTACGTCGGACAAACATCACGCGCCCTTAAAACAAGACTTAAAGAACATGAAAAAGCCATCTTTACCTTGGACGTAATTCCCTCTTAGCTGATCATTGCTCAAAAAACAACCATTCCGTGGACTTCAAAAACACCGAAATCATTGACCGAGAAAGCGATTGGAACAAAAGATTATTTTTTAGAGGCTTGGCACTCGATGCGTGCTAAAAACACAATGAACGAACACATTCAATTCCCTACGGTGTACGAGAATCTATTCAACTGACGTTTTGCATACAGCCAACCATTAGACCACTGATGAAGACCGTAGTACCTCGGTTGAAACGTTTGGATTTTTAAATTCAAAAAATCAGAGACTGCAGTTCGACTAAATTTATAAGTCGTGTTCATTTCTTTTAATGTTAATTTCCATATCATTAATAAAGTGGAACGTTAATTTTCACGATATCAATTTCTAGTAATTTTATCTGTAATCTACTTTTGAAAAAATATTTATTTTAAAACTGAACATTACAGCTAATCACTTAATAACAATATTTCAGTTCTTGTCGAAAATTATATTTTCGTTTTTCATTCTACTAGCTCTTCATTTTCACTTTCAGATGAGTTATCTTTGTGTCCATCGCGTTAATTTCATTTAAATGGGAATTTTGGCTTCTCTTTCGTGTTAATTTTCTTCATTTGAAAATATTTTTGCCCTCAATTTGCGTTAATCTAAGTCTCGCTAATTTCTAATACTTTAATTTCGTGGAGCGTTAATTATAATTTCCTATGATAAGGTATCTAGTTTTTGGACTGGAATATCCCACCATTATGTAGGTCTATGTATTACGAACAACCAAGTGGCCAGGCCTTTCCCTAATTCAGACGCGCAATGCATCATGGGGTCCATCAAAGTTGACATGAATTTTCGAGTCATTTGAGTACATTACATGTAACTGTCACTAGTTCCACGAAACAGGTGTGAGGGTTACACCACACCTCCCTCCATAACTAACAATGTACAATCAAACAAGCCAAAGTACAAACAAACAAACAAAACTAATAATCAACCATGGCAAACAAACCGACGAAAAACAAACTTGTAAGCAAATCATCAACTGGAACGAAAGAACGAATAAAAACGAAAATTCAAACAAATTAAAGAAAGAAAGGAAACCTGAAGAAAGAACTCACAACACAAAAACAAAGACGCGCCCGCAGACGAACGAAAGATCAAAATGATTAAACAAACAAAAAATTATATGCCGATCCCTTCCGTATTGTTTAACATTTCAAATTCATTGGCGGTGTTTCGTTGGCGGTGCTTCAATGAGAACTACAGGTAATCAAGGTTTTTGCAAAATATTTCTTTTTAATAATGAAATAATAATTAGATAAAAAGATGCACGCATCATAACAAGACCAGAAGACAATAAAAATCTCATTTGAAAGTAAGATTAAAATCGGAAATTCAACTCAATATAGAAAGTAAACTAACTTAAGATAGCGTTCACGAGTTAAGATCTGAATGACTTTACATTTCCTGGTTCATGCGCTACTATTTTTTACGCCAACGTCTACTATCGTTCGTTTGTTTATTTGGGAATCCTGGCCCTGAAGACATCAGTGGCGAACAGAAGAAAACCTGTAAGTTCAGAACCAATGTGGATCATGACATGGTATATATACGATCGAATCTGGAAGCGCTACTCAATGAGAAGAAGGATGACAAAAATAAGATAATTTTTTTGGAGATTTTGTTAAAAATGAATGATATTGGAATTTTTTTGGTAAAAATGCGGCAAATACTGAAAAAAGAAGTACTTTCAGTTGCTACTCGTAAATTCAGAATCAACCCATATCCATGATATGTGATACGATCGAATCTGGGATTTCTACAATGAGAAGAGGGATGGTAAAATTAAGATAAAAATTTAGGAGATTTAGTTTCATTGTCAATTGGAATTCTTTTGGTAAAATGCGGAAATTACTTGAAAGAAGTACTTTGCCACTTACGACCATTATGTTGGTCACCCCTACACATTTTTACACGGTAGTTCAGTTGTTGACAGTGCTTCCTGATTAGATTTTTTATCGCCCCAATACTACAAGAAGAAAAGCCCCTAATTTCTGATTAACTTTTTTGTCAAGTACTTAATATTTAATGTGCGTATTTCCTCTAGGCTTGTTTTGACACTTTTTATTCGAGATACTTAAAAGACAGTGAAGCTTTGCACGGTCGTACTAACAGCAGGGCTTCCTTCGATTTCATCACCGCTCGCACGAACTACTGACTCTCTCTCTCTCAGAGCACCTTTGGTCTCAGTTTTCTAAGTTTCTTCAAGAGATATTCCTTTTAAAAGACGATGGCATCTTCAAGACATTACTAGTGTACCAAGGTATTTAATCTAGCTTTTAACAATCTAGAAACTCATTCCCATAGAACAGAAAGTCAAATCTATTGAAATTTCATAGAAGATTATCAGCTTGATGTGTTTTTAATCATTCCCTTAATTCTTAATGTAAGATTGAATACGAAAATGAACTCTTTTCGGCCTGAAAATTCCAAAATCTCGTAAGTTTTCAGTTTAGATAGATAGATTTTATTAAACATACTATATTCTTTAATATCAATTAAGGTTCTTGGGCCTCAAAGAGCGGACTAAGAAATTGGAGTTCTGGGCAAAGAATTTTCTTCTCAATACATTATACAGTGAAAAAGATTTTTTTCCTAAATGTATAGAAATGAAAACCAAAAAATTGGAGTTGTGTACGAACTGAGTATCTTCTTCTCAATATATTATACAGTGAAAAAAGAAACTACTTTATTCCCAAATGTATAGAAATGAAAACCAAGACATTGGAGTCCTGTACGAAGTATTTTCTTCTAAGTATAACATATGCAGTGAAAAAAAACACAGGCTTTATTCTCAAATGTATATAAATGAAAGATAAGCTTTTTGAAATTAGTTAGTGGATTAAATTTTCGCATCGAAAAAAAATCTTTTTCACAGGTGTTAAATTCGTTGATCGAGCTCAAAACTGGCCACCAAAATAACAAAATTTTCATGACTGTTTGGTGTTTGGTAGACTGTAATTCGCCACCCTTGTCTTACAGAACCACCTTATTGGCAAAGCTTTAATTCGAATTGTTGACAATAACGGGGAAAAGGAATTCACTCAAAACAAATGAAAAAGCGAGTAATTTGAAAATGTTTTTAGTGATCTTTCCACACCTGCCCTCATGTCTTGGAATTACAATTGCATGACTACGATTGTTTCCGGCGTTTCTGTACTAAGTTCTCGCTTATACCTAGTAATACTTGAAATGGCTAGACTAGTTTATTGAGACGGATATTTACTCAAATGTTTTAATCTTCGGTTTTTATCACATCTATTATGCTTGTCGAACGGTTGAAGTTTGAAAAGTATTCAAATCGATTGTCATTGTTAAGAGTGCTTTAGGCAAGGCTGTACATAATGAGTTCGAAAGAAAGAAAGAAAGCCTCTTGGTCAAGCCATGCTCCACGCGAATTCCGAATTCAATGACCAAACTCGCCTACTGTACGACACTCGACCGTACTTGTTGGCTGTAGTTTAGCTTCAGGCTTGAATAGAATACACACTCAATTATACTTACATTTGTGATCTTGAGTAGAGAATATATAGACATTTTTGTCACGTTTTCAAAAATAGAATAAAAAAGGAATACAGAAAGGCATTGTAGAAAAAAGGCGAATGAGACTGCCGTTCAAGCAGCCTAGGAACGACACACGAAACATTTTCAAAATTCAGATATGCCATTAGAAATTACTACTTTACATTGATTGATTTTCAATCAATGTAAAGCGTTCAACGGATATTCCAATGACAAGAAAAAATGTTAAGACATTTCTACCATAAAGGAAGCAAACTTATGACTTATACCATTCGCCGAAGCGGCTTTTCGAGAAAGTGAGTGGAAAAGAAAGAAATTATGGTTTTTATGGAAACCAAAATTATCAAAAGATTTGAAACTGAAAACGGAAATGCATATGATTTTCCCAGAAAAAAAAGCGTAAAGAAAGAAAGAAATGGCTTTTTGTAGATTTCGAAATTGAATGCAAAAATAGTCTGAATATTGAATTGCTAAAGTAAAACCTATTTAATATTACTCTAAGGTGGTAATTTTTTTTTCATCAAAACAACACAAAACCATTACAGATACCCAAGCATTTGTTAATTGCATTTGTACACCTCGTTTTAAATTTGGCACGGCACATCAGTAAAAAAAAGCCACTGAAAAATAGAAGAAAATTTGTTGTCCTCAGTTTTCAATTTAGGGGAAACCCCGACTACATTAAAAAAGAATCTTACCCCATTAAATTCTTGACTCTGATCATGACAAATTAGAGAATACCTGCATTATTTTTTTAAATATTTGAGTTTGGTGTGAATACTGCGGTGTTAATATCGCAAAGATGAATTGACGAGCCGATGTTCCTCATCACTGTCACTTCGTAATTAAGCTTTCCACACTTTATTTAAAATGGGCTCCCGTGTTGGTTTTGCTGATTTATTTTATTTAGATTAACTTCTCGAAGATTAATGCTTTTTTCCCTCTTGTTAGCTCGATTAAGATTTGGTAAAAAAGGACTGAGCTAGTCATTTCAAAGATAGTTTATTTTTTGGATTTCGAGCGGTCGAAGTATATTTGTTGGTTTGGATCAGTTACTCTTTTATCAATAGAGGCTCAGTAAGGCTCTATATTTATGACTGTCACTGATTTAGCTATTAGTATGATGGATAAGAGCAAAATATATAAAAATGTAATAGGGGCCAAAAATATGTACATCTTTGATTGAAGCCCTCGAGTCGTACTCAATTTTCAATTGCAATGAAAGTGAGAAAAGAAGAAGAGAGGAAAGGAGTGCAACGTAACACTTGGCTTAAGGTAAAAATCAACATTGCGTGTAGAGCATCGCTGCCAGTCGCGAAACTAATAGAACTGAACCAATACTCATAAATATAGAATCGAATTGATCTAGAATATTTACAAATTTGAAGAATTTTTAAGGTCTAGAGAAGCAAATAATGTGCTTCAAAGTACAAATCACAGTTGACGAAATTTCAGGCTCGGAACAAAAGGTATTTTATATTGTTTGAATTTTGGGGAAGATGTTGGCTAAAAATTACATATATTGGCTACTAGAAGTACTAACTGAGATAAAATATTCATGGCTTCTATTTTCAAGAGAAGCTTTCAAAGTATTTACGATGATAGTAAAGTGCAGGTCTTTGATTTTTTTTTATGGGCAACTTATCCAAAAAAGTTTATTTTTCTCCGCTTCAAAGTCAGTGTTCAACTGTATAAGTATATTTTAAGCAACTAGTCTGGCACGGTCTTGGGGTGGTAAGGATACTGAAATCAATACCATTTGATCAACTAGAGTTTTTATTTGAATGGTTTAATGGGTAAAGTGCATTGATGAAGAACTCACACCAAGAAATCATGGGTGGCGGCTTTAATTTAGCGATAGTACGCTTATGCACCTTTGGGGTCTCTGGTTCGATTCCTGGGTATTAAATGTGATTAGAGTAGTGTACCGAGTCTCCCTCTTGATTCAAGGACTTTTCCGGGTTCTTCTGCTTTTCTTCCCTCCGTAAAACCTAACAAGCTAAATTCTACTGAAATGTAAGTTTGTAGTCTGTGGTTTGCTGATTGACTTTCATCAGCCCACAGGTTGTTTCAGCTGGTTAAGGCTGGTTTCAAATCATGACCACTTTCTGCCGTGTCATAAAAGACAATTTGTATACACCCACTTCGTATATCTATAAGAAAAGAGTAAATTTGGCTTCAATTGTATACTGAAGTTTCGGCTGCTTCTTCTTTCACCGAATTTACCGCAACGACTCGAGCTGAAGTTCACGTCAACACGGCATCCACTTTCCTCAGCCCACATGCCCGGCCTTAGTACGTAAACATACCGGCATATGTACTTAGAAAAGAGAATTAAGGGCTGTTATATATTCACGCTGAAGGAACGAGGTCTGGATATCACGAAATAGCGACAACTTAGTTCAAGAGTTGATTGATTTGTGCGATCCTAATTTCATTTCAACTCACGTCACAGTTTCAGGTCGATATTTTTTCTTGTCATCTGTAATCAATTCTACACAACATAATAAATAATGAAATACAAATCTAGATGTATAATATTACAATTTTCCTCTCATGCTGAGGTGATCCAGTAGCAAGCTATGTTGGATACTAACTGAAGAATATTCGGATTGTTATTCTCAGTTATGAAAAACATAAATGATCGCAACATGAAGAGGAGTTTCGCATACTTTTGACAGTTTTTTTCGTAAAAATTTAGAGATAGCTAGCGGTACAGGTGTGTGTGCTTCTTTTAAACTACGTGTTATTCAATTCCACCAAAAATTTCTCTGGCATCTCCCTTGATTCGAGGAGTTTTCTCCGTTCTCTTGCTTTCCTTCATCCACAAAACCTAACAAGCTAAGTTCCAATTCAATCTGCGAGTTTAACGTTAGCCATTCCCTGACTTTCACTATCAACCCTGAGATTAATTGTTTCAGGGTATCGATCAGATTTGAAGATTATTTTTCTTTTTGAAATTTAGGGGAAAAGGTTTTCCGTAAGGGAATAAAAATAAGTTCTATTTAGAATACATAACGAAAATATACCTTTAAGTGTGTATATTCTATTAAGAAATTGAAATATTGAAGTAGAAATGTCAACAATGTTAAGGGTACCGAAATCAGTCTTTCGCCTCTGAAACTTTATCTACAATGATCAATTATTAACGTGTTATCGTTAGCACTGAGCCGAAGGACGCGTACTGGAATCAAATACTGAATAAACCCTTTCAAATCTACTCAATAACACTGTACTATTCTCCTTGTTAGTCTCATTGTGTAAGTTCATAAAAGACATGCAGTTCTTCTAGCCTTTGATGTGGAAGGTACTCGTTGACGTGCGTTGTTCCCCTTCTTGGTCATACTTTGTTATTTGATTTACTTTCAATACGTAGTACGTGGGAAGGGTACCTCCCCCGCCATTAGAGAGAATATAGTGGGAAAATTTCATTCAAAAACCATATGTTCGAGTCAAATCCATCAAAACCAGGTTTTTTTCTTTAATACTTCGAGATCTTGAAATTAGGATACTGGCAAGTTGGTCTGGGATTTTGAGGTTTGGATATCTAAGCTTTCCTTTCCTTTTCTTTTTCACTTTTTACTTTACTTTTTGCCACCTTTTTGAGTCATTTCTATTTGTTCAAAATCTTAAATATTTGAACACTAAGTATAGAACAATCATACAATCATACAAAGTTGCGAACTCATAGGAAAATCAACTGATAAGAAACTTTTTTTATTATTAGCAATTGTTAAGGGGAAGGTCTACCGATCCCTAGGGTCAACTAGAATGAAGGAAAATTCTTTTCTTATAATGCTTCGAGTCCAATTCCTTGTAATGAGGAACAACTTCATTAATATATATATATATATATATATATATATATATATATAGTAGAGACTCTAAAGTTCAACTGCTCATGAGTCTTAAGTACAAGAATGTGTAAAATGAGATTTTTCTATGTGGCATTTTAAAAGCAGGGTCAGTTTTAATATGGATTATCAATGGGATAAAAATTGAAGAAAAAAGGAAGATAATGGAGATTTCCCAATGTTGAACAACATCAATTTGTTTTCCTACTTGTCGCTCTTATCGTTTTTTTTTTTTTTGCCTTGTTTTTTCCACGAATCTTCTGCTATTTTCTATCACTTTTGGCCAGCTGTTGGCTGCTTTTTAATTTTTCTTTTTTGTTTTTCTGGTTTTATCGTGACAAGTATAAGTAAGATTTGCTTCTAGTCTGGGAACTACATAACATACGTGTTCGACTATTTTGCGGTTTGCGGGTTGCGGGCCAAAATTTGCGGGTTGCGAGCCAAACTTTTCGGCCTTCACAATATTAGTAAAAGCTAATATTAAGTTATATACTCAAAGTAACACGACAAGCGTCCACAGTGGTTTCATAAATGCGAGTATCGAATCCCAAATCAACGAAGTCAAGGATTTTCTGGGTTAATTCAGCTTATAACTGGGGTTACAACAGATATCGAGTGTAATCTGCTGAAGTGACTTTATAAGTTGACCGAAAGCGAGTTGCTACTGTTGCTAGTGGTCTTGCGAATATTTTCAACCAGTCAGTTCGAGTTCGACTATTGTGCGGGCTGTGGGTTGCGGGCCAAAATTTTCGGGCAAAAATATTAGTAAACGTTAAGCTAATATTATGTTACTCAGAGTTACTCAGCTGGTAGTGTCGGCCTTGTTCTATAGCTCACTGAATGGGAGTGTCATGTTCATTACTTATATTCTTTTATATTAAATAATAAAATTCTAAATTCCAATTGGAATTCACTGTAAGAAGAGCCACTCCGTTGAACCATTGTTAATTCCCATTTTTATTTATTCTATTTTTATAGTATCTTATTCTGTCTCGTTCTTGTTTCAGCCCGGAATACTAGTGATCGTGTGACTCTACCATTGACCACCACATTCATATATTCTGTTTCCTGTACGCCATAGAGCAGTCATGGAGAAAAACGAGGAACCAATGAAAGACGCCATTAAAAGTGTCGTGGATCAAGTCAAACAAACCAAAGACACAGTACAGAACTCTTTTGAGAAACATCCTCTTGTTGTACTAAAGCTATTCTACTTCTTTGCATTATCTTCCTTCAGTCTCAAAGTGGTTTATATGCCTCTTTATTTCAAGCAAGTCGGCCTTCCTGCATTATACGCGGGAATACTTGCTGGGTTACCGCCATTTATTCGTGGCTTCGGCGCCTTGTTGCTGGGAATGATTGCTGATAAACTCAGGAAGAGAAGAATTCTGTTTCTTATTAGTTTGGTAGCAAACGCAACAATCCCTCTTCTGTGCCTGATTCCACGAGTTGAGTATCCTGTATGTGATGTTGGTATCACCGAAGAGCCTGTGACGGATCCCCTTGGCATGCCCTTAGGAGTGGCGATCCCTGATGGCCCTCCCAAATCAGCAAGTGCACAAGTGCTATACCGAGTAACAAACATATCTCGTCCTGCCCCAAACGTCCAAATTGAATACTACTCGAAAATTGACAATGTAACTTATAACCGATGGTCTGAGCCCAGAACCCCTGTTCTTCTTCATCATCTCGTACGACGTTCCACCGCGAGGAATTTGATTTTAGATGGGAAATCAGAAAAGCTAGGGATCTTTGAACTTTATAGCAGGACCTACGGTCGGCGGTCGGATATCTTGGGTAAGAAAACTTCAGTGGTATCTCAGAAAAGCAACATCAGCAACAAAATAAGTGGCAAAGGATCGCAAACCAACCATCCCCACAAGAAGACTCCCCAAGAAAGCCAAGATATGTTATTCACCATATTTATGACATTACTCGTTCTCCTCATCATTGGAGAGTTCCTGGGAGGACCTCTAAGAAGTTTGGCGGATTTGTCTGTACTGGAAGCCATGGATGGTGACAAAGCTAACTATGGAGATGTTGCTCTATGGATGCAAGTTGGGAAGATATTTCTCGCGCCCATGATATTGGTTTTGATCCGCACTTACTCATTACATGTCTGCGACAAACTCAAAGATAACTACGAATATTCTTTGTATCCTTTGTCTGCTTTCATCGCATTCTCTTTTGTCTTTGCGCAGTCGATAAGGTTTAAAAGAGACGAAGAAGACCCAAAGGAAAGAATGAAAAATGCAGAATCTGAAGTTACCCTATTTGATGTGCTCTTTACGTTCAAGACATTCACAATACTAGTGTTGTCTTTCTTCGCCGGTGGCCTCAGCGCTGTTCACTATACTTTCATCTTCTGGTACCTGACAGACCTAAGTCCCAAAGATTCAGGCACTGTCATTGCCGTGGTGATCGTGCTCAGAGATATAGTGTCTTCTATAGCCTACAAGTTTTCAGGCAAGACTTTGGGCCTGTTAGGTCCCACCAATACCCTCCATTTGGCCCTACTGTTGTATATAATCAGCTTCTTGTCGTATGCAGTGATGGAGAACCCGTGGTTTGCGATTATACCCGAGGTCATACAGTACATCGTCTTTCCACTGGCCTATTCAAGTTTTGTGGTGTATCTGGGACAGAATACTCCCGACCATCTGAACGCTACAGTACAAGGTATATAAAATATTGTCTTTTGGTTACTGATGATTCTAATATTAGTCTGCGCGCATGCTGCTTTTAAAGTCTACGCAGCGGTTCAAGGGGGAGGGGAGGGGGGGATGGAGAAATGGAAGTGCATGACGGGGAAGGAGCGCATGGTTCACCCCCTCTCCTTGAGTGGCCAGGAAAGGTCTGTATATTTTATGAGCTGCACTAATCATAGCTTGCTTATGCATATGGCTGCGAAAGAAAGAAGTTCCATTTGCACTTCCGACATATAGAAAACACACCCCCTTCTTCTCTTCTCCCCCTGACCTTATGGCTTGTTGGCTTTCTAAGATGAGCGCGTACAGAGCGCAATTAAAAATTTCTTTTTTCATATATTTTTATTTACTTAAAGTGTCTCTTTTTCCAGGTGTCTATCAGTGTCTGTACTATGGAGTAGGCTTTGGCTGTGGCCCAATTCTGGCAGGAATTCTCTTCGATAACGTAGGCGGGGCAAATACTTTCCTAGTATTCTCGGGAATAAGTTTTCTCCTATTGATATTCTCTTTGATACGTCATTCTATTGCGCGCCATTTTGATCAAATGGATGCTGAGAACTATGAAAAGGTGCCTTATGAAGAAGACGAGGATGAAGAGGAGATAGTAAAGAATGAATCCGATTATTAGATTTGTAACATATCAAAAAGATTTAGACTTGGAGCAGTTCCTCTATTTCTCTTTGTCACTGTGCATTTTTGAGTGTTTGCTTTGGCCAAGCGAGGATTAGTGCCCAGTCATCTAATATCCCCAGGGGAAGGGGCTAGAGAGTAAGGGTGAAAGGAATATCGCTCCTCACCCTCACCCCTCGGGGGATTATGGCTCGGCCCTAATCTTCGCTCGGTTTAAGAAAATACCTAAAATGTCCTTCAAAGCGACCAGAAGAATAGAGGAACTGCTCTCCATGCAAGAGATATTGAATAGTAATATTAGGGGTCTTTCAAATTAGCAACATTGGGGAAAAAACCATATTTCATAATGACGTCATCAGCCAAAACAAAGGGCACAAAAATTATGAAAATATGACAAATTTTGATTATAATTTCAGTGTCATTTAAAGACGAAAAATATCGTGAATTATGATCGAAAATTAATTTATCTTTATCTTATCTGACGTCATCATGAAAGTTTTCAATTCATTCGAGGTTTGCACATTTTGATTTGGTTATGGGCAATAAATATATAATGTATATTGAACGACATAATAAGAATCAATTTGGGAAATTGAAAATAGATAGAAATATATGTAAATGTATATATATGAGGGTAGGACATTTGGGGTTCAAATATTCAGAATTTGATTAATGTTTGGTTATTTTATCGATCCCAAGATTTTAATTTTATGGAAAACTGACTTAGCCTTGATCCTAATGACAGATTCAAATTATTTAGAAACGTAAATAATAGGCGAAAAAGTGGGAGACACACTCTCAGAAGGTTGGAATCAAAATTAATTATTTTTCGGGTTTGGGCACGCACACAAAAACACAGGTAGACCATAAAAGGTTTTCTTAAAGAAGCGAAAGATAACTAAAGCTACCTGGCATCCTACTGACTTGTTTCTAATAGGGTTGTCCGAAACATAAATATTTTAAAACATTAATTAAGTCACAGATTTCATTGCTACTGGCAGCTGACAAAGCTATATTTAGCACTCTTGGTTAATATTGCTGTTTGTATTGATTTGCACATTTATATATATATATATAACATCTACATTTACACACTACATTTCCATGCACGTGCCCTTACGGCTTGCACCCACGTGCCCTTACGGCTTGCACCCACTTTCATATGATTATTTAACCAACACAGCCCAGGACTTTGGGTTGTTTTGGCTTCTGCTTGTGAAAGAAATGAAGAAATGCTAACTCAAACCGTTGGAAATCTTAATGACGGAAGCCAAAAACTCACTGAATTATGAGAGGTTCCAGTCAAAAAAAAAAAAAGGAAAAAAAAAAAAAAAACATGGCTGCTGCGAGTGAAAGGATCGAGTAATAATGAGAATGCGTATAATATACCTCTTTATAGCTTCCTAATATTGCCCATTAAGACCACATGAGAAATGTTCTTTTATTAAAATATTTACGCATGAAAAATCAACTCCCAAGAGTGGCATCACATGGTCTCAGAGAAATGGGCACAACAATCAGCAAAGCTAAAGAGGTATATTAACTGAAAATATTTTTATTGCTTGGGACGTACTTCAAAAAAAATTTAATCAAGGGAAAATAGCTATAAATTATTTAATGCTTACGGATTATATTAGGGATTATATTCAATGATATAATAAAAAAATATTTATTTTGCATGCACAACTGACAAAACATAAAACATGTCTTTGAAAAGTTAGTTGGAAAAAATCTCAAAACAGCCTTCAAGAAAATAATGAGAAACTGCATCAAGATTAATTTCAAAAACTATCTTTATAATTTTATATGAAACAGTTTCTTTGAACCTTAGTTTTACCACCCTCGGATTTTGGAAACGGTGATTTTTCTCTTTTGGGTTTCCTGTGTTTCTAGCCTGGTTCCCAGTCTTTGTTGCGATGGATAAAGAAACAAAATGGCGGGCTTTTATGAAATGTGGTTTCCTTTGGAAGTTTCTCTGGCTTTTCTATTCTATTCTATTGAATGGAATAGATTAAAAAGTGATTATTTTAGACAAGTGAAAGTTGCTGTTTGAAGAGAACTTAAATGTAGGTTTGTCAAGCTTTGGTCTCGTTCACAAAGTTCAGGAAAAGCTCAGCACTCAGTTCATTTGTCGAGTTTTGTCAGCAAAAGCAACAAGAACTCACTCCTGTCACTTCCATGTTAAGGTAAGCTCATAAAAAGCCTAAAAGGCTAGGTAGTGATTGCATATTTGATTCATTGTTTTCTTTTTATATCTTTCCTTGATTTAATCCAAGATGTAAAGGCGGCTTACAACTTGTAGCTTTTAAAACATGCTTCATGAACTGACATTTTCGCGGCAACTTAGGAGAAGTCATGAAAAATTAGCGCTTTAGTTATTCATTTATATACTTTCGGATTGATGTATTGTTCTCAGAGATATTATTCTTATATTTTGGAGCTATCAGGCTAGTATCGGCTTCTAAATTTTCTGCATTGTTCCTGCTTAGTGTTGTGGTATCCCTGTGGTGAACAGTCATGCTTTGCGATCCGTGTCCATGGTTTATTTGATTACTTTACTGATTTTTTTGTCTGTTTCTTTTCAATTTTCAATTATAACAACTTTAATTTAAAATCTTGCACTAGAGAAATGCGTTGATATGGCTAACAAGAAAGGAAAACAAGATTGAAGCAAGAAAGTAGACACTGGCGATCCGATGAGTACAAATAATTGTATTAACTCTTTTATACTCGTTATCATATTCAGTTGGGTAACCTTGTAAGATTGCTTTACTTTTCTACCAAAAGATGTTTTAATGGATCAATGTCTTTTAATGCGCATGCTCAAGCCTTTATTCGTAGTCATAAATCTTCTATTGCGCTGTGCATGCTCTAATCACTCCTTGGACTGAAATATGAGTTTTATGCACTGCGCATGCTCAAACCATTAGTTGTAGTTAAATATAAGATTTATGCACTGTGCATGATCAAACCATTATTTGGAATATCGAATCCGAAATATACAACTTGAAGTCAGTAGTACGTACATTCAAGCGAGTTATCCGTAAACTGTGTTTCTTCTACAAATATATGTATTCTATATTTCATATTTCTGACTTTGAGTCCTCCCAAACAATATTATTATTCGTTTACTTCTTCAAGTCATAACTAGAGCAAGAAATGACTCTTGATGTGCACTCCGGTATCCTGAACTTGAAGATGGTTTTGACCGGCCGTTTAGCCGATCTCAGGCTTCGCGGCTTTTCGCTTCCTCTTCAGCTCTATAGATTTGAGTATTTTGCGGTTTTTTCTTTCTTTCTGTTTTTCTTTTGGTTATTGACCTCATCATTCCACTTCCCCTTTTCCCTTCCTCGTCATCACATTTCAAGGCAAAACAGAAAAATCATGCATGCGTACTTTGAATACGCCGAGTTATCTTGTTCCTTTCGTTAATAAATTGAATGTCACTGACAGACACTCCTGTAAGCAAAAATAAACGAAACAAACAGGAATCGTGAAACATTGTTTTGCTTGGGGAGGGGGATGTGGTTAGGGCTACCTGTGCTGAGAGGAGGGGAGAGAATGGGTCAATTACCCTCCCGTCATGTCCGTTTGTTGTCACTTCAAAATGTTTGCCGGTAAGCAGCTGATATTCATGTTGCCAATGCTGATATCCATGTTGCCTGAAAAGCCACTTTCTAGTTTTGTTATTTTGAAGACTCATTTTCTTAAACAAGCGTAGGAAAGAGCTTTGACAGTTTATGAAATATGTTACTTGATTAATGAGAAAGGTAGAGGGCGTAGTGGGGTTAGATCGATATCACCGCATGGCAGGGAGTGATGATCACTGCACGTATCACGATCTTACTGTTAACAGCAATTAAGATAAGTAACATCAATAATAGAATGAAACGTGTTTTGATACCTCGGAAGCTAATGAAGACAAAATTAGAAGTAGAAATAGGAACTGAAATCGATATACAAACCAATATTCAGGGCGTTCGCTGGTGTTTATTGCACTATAGGCACCAAAAAATAGCAATACAATTTCAAACAAAATATGCCCTATTTTTTTTTCTATTTTTTTTTTCTATTTCCAGTCGTCGAAAATATAGTCTGATACGAAAAAAGTTTCATGTAAAATTAATAGATCATGCTAGTTATGGAGCATTGCGTGATCACGATATTAGCAGGTTCGAAATTCCCTTGGTTTTTTTTTTTTGTAAATTAGGAATACCAAAGAAATAAGTGACGGGTCATGATATGAGCTGAAGGTTTGTAAGTGTATGCTATTTTTATATTCAGTCAGTTTATACAGTTTAGTCAGGTATCTTGGTGTATTTTGCTTCCAACCACTTATTTATCCCGCATACCAAAATAGAATTGACTGCGTGTATAAAGAGAATAAATAATCTGAAGCACTGTGCTAAGCTATAGAATCTTGATCCAAGTAGGGCCCTGTATTTTTATTTTAACTGGTAACTCACTCCGTCTGTAATAAGTGCCATTTTTTTGTGATATCAAGACAGGTTTTTCTAAACCCGCAATTTGCGCAAGTCATAAGAATTGTTTTTGAACACGGCAAAGCGCTACGAAAAGAGTAGGCACTTTAAGACTATAAAGCAAGGCGCTACTAGGGCTACATTGTTTGATTGAGACCATAGGTACCAAAAGCGTTTTCCCCGCTAAAATCGAAACATTAAGATTTTCGCGGTACAGCTTTAGAAGACATAGAAGGCAACAAATCTACGATACGCGCGTTATGACCATATATTGGATGTAATCTTCACCCCGGCCATTCGTCTAAGCACCGCCCCACCGTATATAAAACGATGCGTACTGCCCGACTTAGAAGACGTAGAAGGTAGCAAATTTACGTTATGAAAAGGCACCTTAAACGCGCACTATGATCATATTGAATGTTATCTTCACCCCTCACTGAACAACGATGAGTACAGCCTTAAAGAACGTAGAAGGCAGCAAATGTACGATAGGAAAAGTAGCCTTAAACGCCGCGCGCCATAACCTTAGTAGATTTGACCTTCTCCCCAGCCTGTCGCCTTAGTACTGCCTCACCGTAAAACGATGCGTACAGCCTTAGAGAACGTAGAAGACAGCAAACCTAGGATAGGAAAAGTAGCCTTAAACGCCGCGCGCCATAACCTTAGCAGATTTGACCTTCTCCGCAGCCTGTCGCCTTAGTACTGCCTCACCGTAAAACGATGCGTACAGCCTTAGAGAACGTAGAAGACAGCAAACCTAGGATAGGAAAAGTAGCCTTAAACGCCGCGCGCCATAACCTTAGTAGATTTGACCTTCTCCCCAGCATGTCGCCTTATTTCTGCCTTATATCTTAAAGTACCTCACAGGGATATCAGTAGTAGGAGGAGTAGACTCGCATACTTCGTCGGTTTTCCAAGTGAATGATTAAACATTATCTCAGACGTCAATTAGATCAGGTCTGATCTTTTAGTTCTGATAAAAAATGGCGCTTGGTTAAGATATTTTATTTTTTTGGGGGGCAAGATAAACCTCATGATGAACTCACTCACCATAACATGAATTAACCATAACCTTCATTTAGAATTTATGTGGGGAATTGTACTCACTGATTCAGACTGAAATATTCGTATCGATGATTTGTTTTTCTATAGTGTCGTTAAGTGGTCATATTCTTGGCTGATTTCGCCGTAGGTATAACAAACTAGGCAAATCCAGGGTGCTTATGATGATATTAGTGGTATCCTTAATATTTTTAAAGCGTTGTGTTGAAAATGAAAACTAATTGAATGTTCGGCTTAGGTTCATAACGGTGAATGAGTACTTTTCCGGCGATGAACGCGATAAAACAAGTTGAGGTAAAACAACTCGTTTCTACGTACGCTCGCGAAACTTCGAGTTAAAACGAGATATGAGTGTAGTTGCGACAAAGCCTTTTTTAAACTTTTTTTACCGATTTTTACAAAATTAAACGTTTTTTTCCTGTTTTTTTACCATTTTTTTTTACAAGATTAAACGTGTTTTTTCTTCTCTTACTTTTTTTTCTTTCCATTTTTTTTTACAAAATTAAATGTGTTTTTCCTTTTTTCCCCCTGCTCTTCATATTATTTTATCCACATTTCCAGTTGTTTTAGTTCTAGCTTTTTTTGCTTTTATTTCCTTTACCAGTATTTTTACAGCTACATACGTTTCTGGTTTTTAACTCACTCAAGATAACTGATTTTATCTCAAAAGCAAGAAAATGAACGTAAAAGCACAAGCATTGCAGGCTTTAGGACAATAGGACAAAACAATATACGATAATTTTTCCATAGTTCAAAACAAACTTTTAGACAAAAATAATAAATACTCGTTGGAACAAAAACGTCTGACTAAGTCTGAGTAAAATAAGACAGATGATAATTTTTGACCAAGAAAACGTTAAAAACTTTTAGAGAAAAATCATAAATGCTTGTTGAAACAAAACCGTCTGAGTAAGCTGTTTAGGGTATTTTACTCATCAATAAATAATAGGCTACTTTTCGATAACAAAATTTTTGATAGAATAACATTATTTCGAGAGGTTTGTAATCTGAATGAAAAGATTCGAAATGGAAATCCCATTTACTTTTCTTAGGAGTTCTGTCGCGGTTAATGGTCTTCAAATCCGCACATTTCTGGTGCTTGCGTTATAAATGTACCTTCATGATTTTTGTAACTTTTAAAATATTAATTGTTTATTTTTGTATATTAAATATTTTTGTTGGGATTCATGGGGGATGTATTTGATTTCCATCATCAATTTTGACTTAAGTTTGTTCGATAGAACTTTAGTTTTCTTTATGAAGGAGACATTTAAATGCTTTTATGAACAAACTCTTGTCGTGTTAGAAACACTTCAGTACAAAGCAATGCCTTTTACAATATTACAAACGACGATACTTTATGATTTCCTTACTGCTCGTAAGCTCTTAAAAATATTATCGTCGATAGCTGTTAGTGAACGAAGAATTTCCAGGACTAATTCCTGAGCTTTCACCAATAGTTTTTGCTTTGAGTTCAGTATAGGAAAATCTCACTAGAAAGATAATGAATAAACAAATCTCACCCAAGGTGCAAAAGATAATAAAATGTTCGACCTATTGAACTCGAAAATTGCAAATCACCATCCTTTTTCAGTAGAATTAATCCATAAAATCAACAAACACATTTCTATTTAGAACAAAAGCCCTTTTCATTTTCAGGTTACCGATTCAGACCTGTTTTAATTTACAGCTCCATTTGAAATCCTGTCTTCAGAAACCTTCCTCGGTAATTTCATCATTTCACATTTCATGTTTCTTGTTTAATAACCAAGACAATTGGATTACTTTTTGGATATCTTTAGATTTAATCTGAGCAAAATTTAATTACTATAATTGAAATGGCATTGGATCCATAGAATTCCAGGTGCGTTCACGAACAGCTATGTATAAAGCACAAAAAATGTCGCCGAGAACAAACTAGCGGCATTGGTCTTTGATCCTTTATTTCGAGGACCAGTTCCAATACAAGTGTTTGCCCTTCGCACAACTTTGATGAACTCTTTTTTGTTTAGGCAGCGAGTATATTATGAAAAGTCAACGTAATGAAGAGACTTAAGCGAGAGCGCGGAAAATATATACAAGAATTCGGCACTGATTAAAGACCTTGTGGTTTTTTTGAATGCATTTTGGTTCGTGAAATATTAGAAAAAAAAGCTTCCTCTGTGCGCTCTTCTGTGTTATGATTATTGTCAACACACGCAAATACGTTCTTGCCATTACAACATTCCTAGCTAATGAACTTCATTTTTAAAAATACATCATTTTATTCCAAAACCCAGGGGTCTTTGTGGATCTTATCTTAATTTCACCCTCAAAAATGTTTTAAACTTTTAGTTGTGTCATATCTTCCAACGGGACTTGCGTCATTGGAATATAATATTTTCTTTGTTTTCTGCCTCTAGTTGAAGAAGATGTAATTCTTTCTGGAAAGTCCTAACTTTTAACTGACCTTCAATGCTATTCCCTAATCCATAAATTATTAAGTTCCAATCCATTTCCTATTTTTCTTCCATTTTATTGTCATCAGATAGGAAATGAGTAGCTGTTGGTAAGGAAGTGAGAGAATTAGTACACTTCTAAACAAATAATCCCAAAAGATTCTTAAATATTGGTAATGCAACTGAATTGCCAAGCCTTTCCAAATAAAGTCAGTTTATCCAACGTGTCGAGATAGAATTGAAGCGTCTTTTGTTGAGTCGTTATGTTTGCGGTAGAAGATAACAGCCAACGAATCAAACCGCTAAAACACTCTCAACGAACATTTTCCAATAACAAGTGAAGTGAAAGGTTTTTCTTAGTCACATTGAATAAACATTTGCAGGTGCAAAGACAGATAATTATACAAGACATGTTCTTAGTTACCACTGTCTTGTCATAAATGACAACGGAGCAAAAACCGCCTTTCTTAGTTAGTTATTGTCAGTTAGTTATTAATGCGTTATTAAAGATCAATTCACTTAGGATTGGATATTACACGCCTACCTCTTTCCAAATTGCCAAATAGAACTCGCTGGCAGTTTCCTATAAAAAGCCAGCAACATTCCCTAGAATTCACATCCACTGTTTGCTACTCCTAACGTACACGATTTTAAAACGGCTGAAAAGATGAAGTCAGAAATAACCATGGCAGTTTGTCTTTCTGTTCTCGCTATTCTGGTCTTATCGACTACAGTTACTGAGGCGTTACCGCGCTGTAGACCAGGCGCCATGCTTTGTCGACCAAAGAGCGGACGAAATTTAATAGAAAAGGTAAGTTGATGGTATCTTAACTTTTTTTTGCCATATTCCTATTCAATACTTTCGGATTTTGTTAACTAATCCCATCTATTTTCAAACGTCATTTTCATTTTGCTCGGTCAATTGTATACCCTATACTTTTACCCTAAACACAAAATGCTCATCTTTTTTCGATATATATGTTCGTATTCACATTAATACATAGATAAATACATTATCGTAGATCTAAGCGAAACCTAATACCTGTCCAGTTAAAGTAAGGATCGAATTTGTTTGATTTTTACAATCTTCAATACCAAGTGCAGGTGATTCAATAGTAGGAAGGCTGACAGCTTAAATGACGATTAGGTCCTTCACGGGCATGTTTACATGTCGCGAGTAGGATGTCGCGTCTAGAATCACTTCTATTTTACACAGTTGCTTTCTTAACGGAACTTGTCAACACCCACGGAACTAAATATTTTTTGCCCTCCTTTTTCCTTTTCCAAAACTTGTGCAGCTTCAATTTGAGTATCTTAATTTGTTCTATCTATTTGCATCGTTTACCACTTCTTTTCCGTTAGTTATGTCTTCAGTTGACACCGAAGAAAAATGACTATTCTAAATATTAATGGCTCATACCGGCCAAATCCTCCTTTTTCAATCTTTCTGCTACAATTGGAGTATCTTCCCCCCCCCCTCCTATTGCCATTCGTTTTTCTACTTTTACGGCATCTTTCCTCTTACACTTTTGCTCTTCAGTGAACACCAAAGGAATGACTCATATGTACCAAGCTTTCTTATCCCATTTTCAAAAGCTCTGCTGCCAACAACTGATGATTGATTATGCTCGTAATTTTTCTTTCTGTTTCAATCGTTTTTCTACTTTTACGAGTTCTTGTGAACGAAATTTCACTGCAAGCGAACGTTTTTTAAGCATTAATTGATAAGCAAATTTACAATAGCTTTCTTCTTTGTTTAGTTTCACCACCCCGTCATTTCATAGCATTTTATCAACTTAATGATTGAGGTTTCCCAGTAGATTTGGGTATATTTTGGCTTTGTACAACATAACGTAGATGATATCGATTTTGAAGTCAATTTTTTTTTATTAAATCACTTTGTCCATTAAATGACTTTTAAAACCAAGTATCAGTTTTGATTGGATGGTTTATACGCTCAGTTTTTTCGCAATTTGATTGGTCGAATGTGAAAGCCTACGATATCATGATGATGCTTTGTGGGTGGAACTTCTCTAACAGGTCACGTGACACTACCCCTTAAAACAAACAGTCGTGTGAAAATGAACATCAGAAATGAAAAGAGCACCTAGACATCAATGGGGAGGCGGAGTTTCAGCTTATAATGTGTTACACAGGAGAAGTGACATTGAATATAAAACTGATTCAGAATAGTTATTGGAATTGTATTGGAAAATATGTTGGATAGAAAAGCTTTTTATCTCATAATTTTCTAATGAATGGCAAGGTAAACTAATGTATTTTCTTTGTTTCAGCCAAATCAAGATCTAGAGGACGTTAAAGATACGAGAGAGTCACTGCTAAGAAAACGACAGATGGCGGTGGGTTTTCATAAATTTCTTCTTTGAATTTTTGCCATGCGCTAATTCAAAGTTTTCACTCATCCATCCCTCCCTCCCTTTGTCCCTTCTTTCTTCTCTTCCCTCTGTCCATTCCTCTTCTTATCCATTGATCGATCGATTCATTGATCCATCCACCCACCCACTTACTCGCCCACATACGTCATACTATTCCCATTCCTTATTCAGATGTTCTTGATTCGTGAATAAGAATGATACATTTTACAATTGCTGTTGTACTAACCCTGTGGTTTTGTTCTATTCCTTAGGAAGGAAATGGCCTTGGTGTGGATTACAACACGCCAGAGATCGATGAGCGCATGCTCAGAAAGCTTAAAAGATTTTTAGACAGCCGTAATTAAAACTAGACACCTTGAAACAACTGAAAACGTCGACCACAAATGTAAAGTCACCTGGGCCAGACAAATGGAAACATCAAACGTGTTATTGTTATTGCCTTCTTTAAGCTTTGTTAATTAACTGTAAATCAGTATTGCTTGATACGTTAAGATAACTGCTCGTAAATGTAGCAGCAATATCTCCAACAGACATTAAATTGAAAGAAAATATCTCAAAGATCGTGGGCTGTGTTCTATTCAGTTTTTAGAATATTAGACATTTCACCTTATGCACTGCATGGCGTATAACGAATTTGAAATCACACACACATACTTAAAGTATAGGTACCCAATATGGTGCCTCCTAGGAGGATTTCTCTATCACCATCTTTGGTGGGTTGGGATCCCTGTATGATAAAAGAAGGAGGAGGGGTCTGGGGCAAGAGGACGAACTTTCGCTCTCAGTCTTCCTCGGTCACATTATTTTACATACCACAGGTAGCCCGCCAAAGAATCGAGAAACAAAGCAAACACTCTCGATCCCAGAGCCCTAATATTCTTACTGCGCATGCTCGACGAAATGTCAAAGCCGAGAGTGCAAAGCAAAGAGAATATGAAGAGCTGTGAGACGGCGCTAATCTGGAGCGCCATACGTACATTAAACTGATGATGCCTTTTCCTTAAAAAAATTCTCTCGGTTTCTATGTCAAAAGCGTCGAACTACCTGCGAACGACACGGTTGAAAAACGCACTGGACATGCTCAGAAGTTCGGCAGAAATTTCATAGACGAGTTGTGTTTACAAATGATGATAATGATAATAATGATGATGATAACTTATTTATATAGCGCTATTTCCAGCAGTTCAATGGCGCTAGAGACAGTAAGAAATGGCTAATTATTTACAAGATTCGGTAGAGCATAGTCAAAAGAAAAACCTGTGGCACAGGGCTGCCAAGAAATCGACGTTCACTGTTTAAGATTTCACATTGTCAAAGTTACGAGTTTTGCACCCAGATGAGTAGGTAGAAAGTGTTAGTGAACTCAGCTAGTTCTGGAAAGATATGGTAGTCTTGTTTTAAAGAGTGATGACTGGCCAGGAGTAATATAGTTGATCAGGTTATGAGAAAACGATCACCAAGGTCTAGATTAGAGCGAAGAAAACCCGGGGGGGGGGGGGGACTCCGGGGGTAAAGTATCGGGTATGCTCGTCGGAAATTTCCAAAAATACCCCTAAAAGATACCGGAAGTTTTTTCAAAAGGGCGTGACTTGGCAAATTTTAATCCCTACGAGATAGCACAAAAATAATACTATTAAAAAATAAAAGCTTTTGAAACGTTTTTTCTTGAGTAATATTCTGAGTTTACGCAGGCATACTGACATATTGCGTTATTATGCGATGGGCTAGTTCCTTTTTCAACACCCTAAAAGATACCAGAAAGTGCTGATTTGCTAAACCTCAAATTTAAGACCCTAAAAGATAACAATTCGCTGATTTTTACCCCTAAGACACACGACGAGCATATCCGATACTTCACCCCCGGAGTCCCCCCCCCCCCCCCCGGGGAAGAAAACCATTGGAGATCTAGATTTACATGTCTTGTATTATGCTAATTTCTCTCATATTACTTGACCAGGGAAAGAAAACGACTAAAGTAATGTGTCAGGAAAAAATAAGCACTAACTTTCCACGAACGGCCTTAACTTTAGAGATTTACTAAACACTGGTAAATTTCCAATGGTTTTCTTTATAAACACGACGAACTTCCGAGGATGCGCAGTGCGTTTTTCACTCGTGTCCCTTCGAACCATAAAAAATTTTTTTTTTTCTTCGTAATTTCTGTAAACTTAAGTCTCACTCATATTAACTCTAGCCTGGATTCTTCTTTTGTTTTCGTTCTTTCAGTTTCGTGCATCATATTTGCCTGAGGACTGCCTTGCGAACCATAAAAAAATATAATATTAATTTTGCGTAGTTTTTGTAAACGTAAGTCCCACTCCTATTAACTCTTGTCTGGATTCTTCTTTTATTTTCGTTCTTTCAGTTTCGTGCATCACTATATTTGCCTGAGGCCTGAGGACTGCTTGCGAACCATAACTTTCTTCACGAAGAAACTAGAATTGAATAACTTGCAGCACGAGACCCTACATGCACGTGATCCATGATCAAAGCACTCTTTATAGATTCATTTTAAATTTTCTTATCAGACCAGACGGTGGACGAAAATGGAATGATTTGCGACGGAAAGACGTCACAAATCCGTTCACTAAAAAATATTAGTTTGTTCGAAGTTTCCTGTTATTGCGATCAATTATTTTAGTATCGCTATCATCAAGGTGTGGGTTTTTTCACTTTTAATCAAGAACTACCTTCCTATGGATTTAATTGCGTCTGATGGAGTCAATTTTTTTAGCGTTCCGGCTCTAAAAACTCTGCTCTTGAACATGGGTTTTCGCTTTCCTTCTATCATCTGGATTATTTTTAAATTCCAAGCCCAACGTTGCCAAAGTCAGAATGAGAATGAAACTGCATGAATGACATATCATTTGTGATTGTGTGCCTCAAATACTAAGTCCCTACTTAAACATACATCTAAAAAAACATGACAAGACTTGAGTCTTGCTTTCGTTATAGTGCAATACAAATATTTTGACATCGAAACCTGATGTTGCCAAATGTCACATTTAATACTCGTTAGAATATAGTCATACTCACTCGACCAATCAGCAATCAGTATTTCAATGCTCTATATCCCATAGAGAAACTAGGGTGTCAAGTGGTGGGGGCCTTGAAGCACAGGGAAAATATGGGGTTATTAATTAGTATTCTCTAAGTAAGACATTAGTATTCCCTATATAGAGAATACTAATAAGGCCTTTTGTTTTCTTTTTGTTTCAAGGTCTTATTAGTATTCACTATATAGGGAATACTAATGTCTAACTTAGAAAATACTAATTGAATAAACCTGTATTTTCCCTGAGCTTCAAGGCTCTTTTCAGTTTGACACCTCAGTATAATTACCCTATTGGATATACAGAAAATTATTCAATGTCCCCCTTACCAAAAGATTTAAGTCTTAGAGTTTTAAATCATCTCTGAAATGTCGTAATATATAGCTCATGATAGCAAATTCAATTAACGTTGTCGTCAGTAAAAAATTAAGGAGTATATGTCCAAGTCGTAGAATTTGCAAGCATACAGTTTCTGATTGTTATAATGCCACGGTGAAACTAGTTTCATGAATCATGATTTCATTATAAGGTAGTAGCTTAATATATATTTCTTTGGCACTTGTACTAACTTTGCAAATCGAAATATCAAAATTTGGAAGCATTTCTGTGATTTCTTTGAATCGATTCTAGACCACGTCTTGCCAATATTCAGCTTTCAAACGGCAACTTATTTGCGTTCTTTGACGTAGTACTAATTTAGATAAGTTTTGGTTCCTTACCGGCGTATGCACATGGTATTGGAGTAGTATTTTTGACTGTTATGGACATACTATGGCCTTTTACATTCGCTCTGACATCCAGTCAAACTGTAATTCGACATAAATATAATATTAACATTTTGTAAGACATGTCTTATGAGGCAATTTTTAACATTTTTAACATTTTATGAGATAAAATTCAAAAAGCGTGTTTTTTTTCTTCAAAACTTGTACTTACAATTTTGTCTTGAAATTATATTGAAACTTGTCGACAGAAACCTTGGCCGTTCACGTTACAGTTACAACTGACTATGTAAATTCTCGATTAAGTCTCGGGGGACAGACCATCACATACATGTTCTTAATGAACAGAGAATTTCATTGTATTTCTGTTATTTCAAAGTTTAAAAAATATGTCGTATATTACTTTTATTCAAAGATTAATTTTCTCTTGGGAGGGGAACAAACAACGTAGCAAACAAATGCATACAAACAATGATCTCGTGAGTATGACTTTATATTCTAAATCGGTTAGAGAATAAACACTCGTGCTTTATGGGATTTAAAGCTCCTCGCAATGATAGAAAGCCACTCGGGCTTCGCCCTCGTGGCTTTCTATCAATGCTCGGAGCTCTAAATCCCATAAAGCACTCGCGTTTATTCTCTAACCCTTACTTATTGACTCATGCAAACACCTCTACCGACTTTAACTTTAAGGTTTTTAAAAAAATATAAAGAACCGTTTGGACTAGCGATTTTTGAAGGGACTGTTTAGGTGCGATTTTTGGTAATGGTAGTGGATTAACTAAGTAATTAATTAAGTTCTATTCAGAACACCAAGATTGCATGGACAAATATCTCTTTAGAGCATGAGACAAAATTTATTATATTTTTCAAAAATCCCCGTAGAAATCGCAGAATAAATTGCCAGTATAAACTGGCCTTAACAAGGAAACCAAAAATAAAAGCCTTAAATAGTTTGAACACCAGTAAATGAATCCACAATTTTTTCGTTTCTAGGGAATGATGAATAAAAAATAAATAAAAAAAGGGGTCGGTAACCTAATTCAAGGGAAGTACAAATGAGATTCTTGCTGTTTCGTGTCTTCTCCTGTTCGATATCCGGATACTTTTCAGTGCCAAACTATGATTTAAATTCGTTTGGATGTTGGCTTCAAGCTGAGGAAGCTACTGTGAATTTTAAAATGTTGTGAAAATTCTAACCCTACCAGTAAACCAGTCACCGGTGTTGAAAAATGTTGACAGATAAATTGCCTCATTAAAATAGCCTTCATCGACATTAATCTTTCATATGATCAAGAAAAAAAGATCAAAATCAAAGATAAGATAGTCAAGCCCAAGTGAACACTGATTTCTTGCACTCGTTTGATTCCATTTTACTAGGCATTAGGGACTTCTTTGTTTGGGTTTTTACTTATCTTAATTATCCCAATCTTTCTTTCAAAAGAAACAGTCACAACAGGCTGTATGCTGTTCTGTAATACTCCGATGTTCTTCAGCATGTTCCATATTGCTGAACGGATTTCCTGATTACGAATGTAATAAATGAAAGGATTCCACGATGAATTGATGAATAAGGCGGTGTCTGTCCAAGAGTAGACTGTCTTTACTACAAGTCCATATCCTCGGATGCTATAGTACACCATTATACAGAGAGTGGGAACGTATGAAAGGAAGAATAAACCTGTAACTAGGCCTATAGTTTTAGTCAACTTTGTTTCTTGGACGATATTATCGTTAATCTTTAGCGCTTCGATGATGGATTTTTGATGATGCCTGGCCAGGCGAAAGATCTTGATATAAAATAATGTAGTCGTTGTAAAACTTATCACGATGATTGTGGAGCAAACGGCGTGGAAGAGAAACGAGCCGATTCCACCAAAGCGGGAAAATACTAAAACAATGCCGAATAACCATATGAAAACCGAAACTGCAACAACGTTTCTCTTGCCAATTACTGTCAAATATAAAAAGGGCCTAGAAATAGCTATGTAACGTTCAAGACTGATAGTTGTCAGTGTCAGAAATGAAACTCCAACAGCTAACCATGCAGAAGTTGAAAATGATACATGAACAAAACATATGTATGTACCATTAAGTTCGCCACCCTTGTAGGCAACATACATTGGCTGAACAACTAGACCAACCACTAGATCTGAGATGGCGAGATTCCCAAGAAGAAGATTCGAAGGATTTTGGAGAGACTTGGTTTTCCATAAACTGAGGATGAAAATGAAGTTGCCTCCAATAGCGACGATGCCAAATACAGCATTTAAGACTAAAGTTATGATCGTAGTGATGAATAAAGTCTTATCGTTTTTGTCAAAAGATAGAGCCTCAAGAAAAAGGCATTGAGTAGAATTTGTTCTAGATTTGGTCTCGTTCGTCAAAATTAAGAATCCCATCGTAAAGTTTTAGTCAGCTTGCAAAATGGAATCAAATGAATTTTGAGTCGCTGTTTATATTAATTTTAAGCTTGTCATATGATTCGCTTTTGCCAATTAAAACTGTCGCTTTCAAGTGCGTAATAATGCCATTCATTGCCTTATTGGAGCACCTGTGGATTTTCTAAGTTTAGTTTTCCTGAATCAGAAATTTAAATAAGCGGTTGTGACGTCGGTCAGTTTGAGGTTCCTCACAGAAAGGAAATCCAGTGCTGAAAATATCTTCATTAGCACTCAACTTAGCGTGATAAAGACTCAGTTCAATTGAAAAGTCGTTCATTTTCAGTTTTAACCTTCAATCAAGTACTTTCGGATGTTTACCATGCAGCCAAGTTTTTTGATACAGATTTGTTATCGTATCATATTTTATCAATATTCATTAACATATGTCTACGGTGTGTGCAATTATTCTCAAGCACTTAATCACTATTGCTTGTATATAGTTAGATTGCCTCGAGCTTCAATTTTGTATTTTTAAAGGCACCGGCTTTTCAAGTTATTCGCTTGTCACTAAAACATGTTTTAGGTTCCGGGATGGTAAAAAAACTTTTTTCGTTTTGAAATCCCATTTAATCACTATTGATTGTTATTCAGTTGGATTGCCTTGAGCTTCAATTTTGTATCTTTAAAGGCAACGTCTTATTCGCTTGTCACTAAAACATATTTGAGGTTCCGGGATGGTCAAAAACTTTTGCCGTTTTGAAATCCAATTTTATCAGAATTGCTTGTATTCAGTTGGATTGCCTCAAGCTTTAATTTTGTAGGCAACCGATCGCTTGTCGCGCCAAAAATTTTTTGCCATTTTGAAACCCAATTTTAGTACGAAAGCAGAAATGGTCGGTTTTTTTCTTTTTGGTTTCCCTCAAGCTCCAATTGATCAATTGTTACCGTTCATCGTCTTCCTCCTTCGTCAAAACTGTTCAGTGTTGTAGCTTCCTGAATCAGTGTTCGAGTCAAAACTGTTTCCCGTTTTGAATCCCCATAGCAACACGATTATTCACGGTCATGCACCTTATCAGACTTGCTTTTAATTTGGATTTTTCATCAAGCTCCGATTGTCATCCAAATGAGCGTCTTCTTTCCTCGTCAACCCTTGTTTTTGCTTCCGCGGATAATTAAATTTTTTCCGTTTCGCTGTTCACAAGCACCTACGTAGAAATAAATGATTTATTTGGATCCCCTCAAGCTCCAGTTAATTGTGCCATTGAAGGCGATGTCTTTCTCGCTCGTCAACACTGTAGTTGTTGTTATGTCTTTCGAGATTCGTAAAAAGTTTATCGTGCGTAAATCATTTTTTTGGCGGCCGAGAATGATATTAAAAGCTAAGCATAAGTTCCCCCTCAAAAAGGGGTTTTTCCCAGCTTGATATCTAGAAACCATATCATTTTCACGATCAGCTGGCCATAAAACATCTTAGGTTATTGAAAACACTTGTTTTCGGTGTATAAAAGGATTCTCACCAACGTCAACCCGCGCCGTTGAATCGATGGTGATCACATGGTCTCCTAGCAACAAAGAAGGAAAAATGCCTGTTTGAACATTTAGTGTATAAAGGAGAAGGTCTTTTTCTCGACTGTTTTCCTATTTTTTGTATACATTCTTTCAGAATAGTGGATACAATTTAGGAATTGCTTGATCTTTCGGTGATAAAACTTTTGCAATGGCTGCACCTTTGTTCCTACTCTGGAACAACCTCTCTGAGTGAGATTAAACGTACTGAATCTGTTGCTGCTTTTAAAACTTCCTGTTTATCTGGAATGACTGACTCACTGTCCTATTGTAAAAGGCATCTAGACAACAGTATGATGCGTTTAAAAGAACTTCCATATTATTATCGTTTATTTAAACTTTTGGATCGTCATATCTTACAAGGAATATATTTCTATACAATACTAGAGTACTCTATCTTTTCCAAGCAGCTTCAAGCTAAGGTATGTATAGCTAGCTGTGGTACGAAGCTATTATAATCTCGCAGTTCAGTTTAGATATAATCCATTCCTGACTTTTTCTTAGTACTTCCTTCCCATTTTCAAGTCCTATCCTATTTAGGTCAGTGACGAGCTGTTTTTGATATCCTGCTAGGAAGTCTAATACAATATTGACTTGAATTAAAGTGTAATTGGGATAGAGTCTCCAAGCTTGTCCTTAAATCTGCATACTTTTCTGTTTTCTTTATATTCCTTTCAGTTATGTGACCAATATTACACACAGTTCAAATGATTTAATAACGAGGCTGTTTTTGTGTCAGTCTTCAAAGAATTTAAAAATTATTATTATTATTTTTTTAATTCTATCGCTGTGATGAGTGTTTTTTCGGCCTTGAAGATTCAACTTCTTAAGCCACAATTCTGATTTCAAATGTTCTCTCTAAATCGGCAAACTCTATAGCTAGCTGATCCTATCAAAGGCAGTGATCCACGGGATCACATTATATGCCTCATTTTTTAATTATACCGCTGTGATAAGTTTTTTTTTTGCCTTGAAGATTCAACTTCTTAAGAAAAAAATCTGATTTCAAGATTATCCAAATTTTCTCTCTAAATGAAAACCCTGGCTGATCCTATCAAAAGCAGTGATCCAGGATCACAATATGCCTCACTTAACAAAATCGACCCGTTTTTGAAGTTGGTTAACAGCAGTTTCAATTCATGACATAAAAGTTTATTTCAAAGAATATTTACGTATAAATTATTCAACTCTTTAGTGTTGAACGGTATGAGGTCTCTCAAATTAATAGGTGGGTGATCCGCGGAGATATTGAAATTGTCACGGCCATCAATCATGCAAGTCCATCTGCGTTTTTAAAAGGTGTTGTCACAAGGCTGATCGGGTTCAATCCTTGATTAAGGTATTCGTGATTGTGATATTTCGATCCCACCTACTTCCCTACCTAGTGCCGACTTAGTGCCGGACCATTCCTCCTCGATCAGATATCCAATTTTGCATCCCAGTGTGATGCCTGTTGATATTAAATATATATAGATGTCGTGTGCACGCAATCTCAATCTCCATACGGGGTCTCCATTTCAAACCCAAAACCAACACACTAGATAACTTCCAATAGTCCCTTTCACATGCAGTTCCCTGCGCCATCTTGAAAGGTAGCAGTGCCTTTGCGTCGAAGCGAGATGAACGGTGAGCTTGCAATGAAAGAGACATGCATGTGAATAATTGTCCAAGGTGTTAAAAAAGTCTATAATTAATATTGCAAGCTTACCTCGTAATTGTACCTCACCTGTGCCTGGCCGACTCCGGCAGATCAGAATCAGACCAGATAATGTTTCAGGGTTCGATAATAAAATATAGAGGAGAATTCCAGTTTTCACTTAATTATATATCCCTAACCTCTCCATAAACCTGTATACTGAGGTCAGTGCAGCTTTAGGTGCTTGGCATGGGTTCGATCAGTGCTACTTAGCCTCTCCCTATCCCTAATTTTAAGTTGTCCCCTGTGCGTCACCCTTTTAACGGGGGCTCACCTATGCATCACCCTTTTAAAGGGGCTCACCTGTGCGTCACCCTTTTAAAGGGGCTCACCTGTGCGTCACCCTTTTAAAGGGGCTCACCTGTGCGTCACCCTTTTAAAGGGGCTCGTAGACATTGCTGACCTTCTCCAACCCATCTTCTGCTTATTTGCTTCATTTGAACAAAAGTAACAAATACACAAGTAACTCTCATTCTCAGACTGGACAAAGAACTACACCCTGAACTGTAACTGATCGGCACGAAGTCCTCCGCTGAGACGATGTCACCCTACTCAGTGGAATACTTGATATCTTAAACCGTTCCCTTGGTTGATTGATACTGTTTTGATTAAACTTATCGCCCATCTGGCTTTAGCATACCACCAACCACCGAAATTCCCCAAATATCTTTCACGAAGTACGATACCCTATTAGATTAGATATCGTAGGTTATCGTCATTAATGCCCTACCTCAAATCGTCATCCTGTCAGTTTATTTAATAGAGTCATAGTGTACCGACTCTGATGTCCATTTTACACGCTAATCAAAAGGGTCATTATCGAATAAAGCAAGTGCCGGTTTGAGATGAGTATTAAAACAGGAATACAAGTTAAACTTGGGTAAACTTAACTTGATCTGCCAAGCCAAGGACTTTGGTAAGTAGGAGTCGTCTAGCAATCCCTTAAAACTGATGACAATAAGTGACCTCTCCAGCTTTATTTAGTTAAAACAAAAACACCATAGATTCTATTTATTTTGACCTTTCAGCTCGCGTGCACATCGTTAACCTTCCTTTTCGCATGCAGAAACTTTTAAAGTATCAGTTGATCCCACAGACTTGATTAATAAGAAATTAAATTAACATTGAAAGGACTTGACGCATAACGAGGTTTCGTACTGTAGAAAGTCTGCAAGATTGATATTTTCACCATTCCTATGGAAACCTAGAAACTATGTTAATAAATACGTGATAAACAACTGTTTTACCTTACATAGACAAAGTGAGATTGGACAGGGACGAAAAGAGCCGGAGGAAGGATTAAGTAACCCCTTAGGATTCCTCATGTCTGAAATATTTATCAGTGTAAGGTCTCAAGTACTTCGGGATGTCGGTTAACTTAAATAGACAGTGAATTTTTGTGTTAAAATCCTATCAATATCAAAAAGGGTCACTGACCATCGGCCGCACAATTCTGGTAATGAGATGGAAATGTAGAATGTTCGACAAAGGTAAATTCGGAAGACATTGGCGGCAACAACTGATCGATGATGGGTCTTTATCTGGGTAGGGGGTGCGTTTCTTTAACGCAGGAAAACGTTGACTGCGATTAGATTTTTTGAATGATCCTGGTTAATATATTATACTTTCTCGTGAATGAAAACTGCGGCTGCTTCTGTTGACGTTGTTGTTTGTTAACGTTGGCACATCATGTAGAAACATTGATCTAATTGAGTCACCGGAAGTAATAATGACATATCTCATTGTGCCGTCAACATTGCGGATTGCGGCTTTCATTTACCAGCAAGCAGCAGACATGCACCAGTTAAGGTTATCACTAAAGTCACATTATTTTCCCTGTCATGAACGCTAATTTTGTCCCCCGCAGATTTGCACGACTTTTGGTTTCAACATCTCATCGTCCTCAGATCAGTCGCTATACACGTGGAGCAAGCGGACAGTTGCTGCAAGAGAAACAGGCAGTAAGTAAGATTGCAACATCTTGATTTCTTTTCTAAATTAATTCATAAATACAATATCGAGACACAAATCTGATATTGAGGGGTATAGCAATTGGTTTTAGCGTTATTACAGAACAGGACATGGCTGGGAATAGAACTTGCATATTGTCACGCATTAAAGGATAGTCCGGTGTGTTGGACTCTCCACTCTGGCCGTTGAGTGAAAATGGGAAACTCCATAATTGATGGATTGGGGACACACGAGTCTTTAATCTTGTTTCGATATTTTAGTATAGAATTAATAAAATATGTTGCAGACTTCAGAACATGTTTTATCGCGTGGACAAGCAATGCGTGTTATAACCAATAACATCTGCCCTTAGGTTTTGTACATTCGCCAGTTTGTATAATAATGCCTTTAAATAGGCGACGAATCATAACGGAATATCGTTTCATAACGAGAGCTCTCAAAGGCCAAAACACTCATGTGAAATTGTAAGACCCTTTTATAAACAGTACACATGGAGGCTTATATCAGTACAACAGCCTGGTATTGCCAAAAATTAGCGTCCGATTAAAGACGGTTTCTTTTTTCCATTAAAATCATAAAAAAGAAACATTGAAAGTTCTAACAACCATTTGTTCACCAAAAGCTGCACGTATAATTTCTCATATATATTGTTTTCGCGATATTTCGCGTTCTCTTGAAACCTAAATAACGGCTGGACTATTAACCTACGACAATGTCTGCATTCCTGCATGAGATCACGAAATACCAAACACAGGTTTTTTAAGTCAACGGCGGCAATGCCCACTCAATTGGAGTATTTCCAAACACAAGAGTAAGATTCCTTTAACAGTTGGAAACTTTTCAAATAATCCAAATTTTTTGAAGTACAGTATAGTCCAAGTCTTTGCTTGCATGTTCCTTGGTATGCTGAAAGGATAATTAATTATTGGCAGGTCAACCTGTGCGATATCGAGCCTTTCGTTCCATCTAACCAAAACTAATGGAACAAATATTCCATAGTATTCTCTTCTAAAAGACCCTAAAAAGTTCCTTAATATTAAGGTTCTGTATATGTCAGTACGAAAAGTCGCTCATTTTTCTGTAAAGGTTTTTAGTTGTGTGAGTTGAGTTGCTACTGTTATTTTGCTTTCGTGTGGTCCATTAAAGAAAGTCCAAAGATTTAAGATCCTTATCAGCAGCTATCAGCAGACCGGGTGGGAAAGCTGCAATTTTTTTGACACAGAAAACTAACAGATACCCCTTCAGAAACCCCTGATTAAAGCCACCTATCTAGTTTTCATTGATCCAATGTGTCTCACTCGTCAGCACCCCATCTACATCATAATTGCACAGTGTCACACACAAAAATTGGTATGTTGAATGAAGTTTATTCTAAGGTCGTGCGCGCCAACGTGCATGAGTACATAGTTTGAGTACATAAGTATCGGAAATAGGTTTAATAATTTGTATCCTGTTCTTGTAGTGTAGTTAATACGATTCTCATGAATCCTAAAAATCCCGGAAAGAGGCTTAGAGATGTAAGCTAAATATATAAGTAGTCTCAAGGGTTAAGAAAACAGTTCTATATCCATCTATCGAGTATGTTTACGAATTTGTCGAGATCAGTCACGGGCACAAATTTACAAATAGAGTATCACTCACCAAATTTTAACACTAATCATAGTCTGATATCTTTTAGAATTCTCCGCTTTGAACAAATGAAAGCTTGCCCTTCTAATTATATCGATATGAGGATGCTGATTTGTTAAAAGGGGTTAGAAGTATCAATCAACAGAGCTCAGGGATTTGTGACTGGTAAGCTAGCATCTCAGTCGAGACTAAGGACCCGTAATGTCCAGTTAAGGATCAGGTTCGTTCGTTAGGAAAAGCTTGCCGCTTTACTTGCAAAATTGGCTTCCGTCCACATATGACTCGTGTTTTTGTCCAACAAAATTGTTTAATCTGCTTAGCTTAGCCATAATTTATTATTTTGAGCAAAGCTTCATAGTAGATGTCCTCAAGTCCACATGTACCATTGCCAAAGTATCGCGTACAAAAATATACATCCTTTGTTGATTATTTTCCCCAGCAACCAAAAATAGAAAAATGTACCTTTTTGCCTGCACGAACTTCTGCTTTGTTGACGTTTTCTCTTATCTTCTGGCAATGTTTTGAAACAGCTAAGATGTTGAGTCTAAATAACTGAAAGCAAGCCAGGAGTTCAAGTTTCTAAAAAAAGAAGATTTTTAACTGAACTAGGGATTATAAAGGCTGATAGGATTAGGAAAAGAAATATATCCAACCGCAATTGAAAGCTGCAATGCTTTAAAAGATATCAAGTACCGTTTGCAGCAGGTCTGGACTGGATTTTGCCATATTTTTTTTTTAATGAAATAATGTGTTCATTTGTACATTTGTACGTATTCTAGACAACCAGACAGTAGTTAGCTAATTCTTTGCGGGAGATTTTAAGGATGCATGTAAAACGTCTCCATCAGAATAGCTTGACGAATCTTCTTTCTACGGAAAAAATATAATATCAATAACAGCTGACTGAATTTCAACTGAGATTATTGTAGCCATTGCAATAATAACTTCTAAGTAATAGTTATTGATAGCGTGCTGAATTCTGTGCGTCTACCAAAACTTTTTTGATATTGGTTATGCCTTCAATCTTTGTTAAGTGATATATTTTCAAAGTTTGGCCATGGAAGCCCGCGCCGTTGAACTTTATACACGCATCGTCTGAATATTACGTGCATGGTATAGCCTTTTTGAAGGAAATCGATACGGGGGTCCTAGTAAACAAGGTTTCGGTAACGGTGAAAACATACTTGTCGCCCGTCGTCACGCAATTGCAAAACACGAATCATCCTACGGTGCTTCCGTATACTGACATACAAGATGCTACATGTAGAACTGCCATTCATTCACTCATATTGATATGAATGGAAATAATACATGACTACTTAAGCTTAAATTGTATTATAAAGTAGTCATTGTAATCCAGCTATTGCGTTCGTGGAGTACATCACACAGTAAACACATAATATCGAGATTGAAATATTGCTGCAGCGGAGCCGATAGCGCCAAACTTCATACAAGTCCCTGATGTCACATCTCCTTTAGAAAAGAACTAGCCATGATATGATCTTGGTCATTACGCGTCATTAAAGATGCGAGTATGACAAACGACCCCCTTTATTGTAAATGAATTGTGGACTCCTTAGATACTGTCATTTGTGGTTTGAATAGGATCACTGATATTGTGCTACTGGGGCAACTGAGCTAATATTCTTTATAAAACGTGCAATGAGCTTTACTTCAGGAATCTACTGGCAACGTTTGCTGAAAACTAAAGAGTCATCGTCACCAAAACAAAAACTTTCAACGACTTTTTCTGCCTTGGGGGGGAAATCTTCGCGACCATTTTTGGTAGCTCCAGAGGAACACATAGTCAATTATTCGCATGCACAAGGGCTTAATGCAGTAAGACAATTAGTGTAGTAACTGCACAATAGCCTGACAAAGTAACATTAACTTAATTAACCACTTAACTGGAGTATTCAGCAGTGATATTTATACATTGATTAGGGATGATATCACTAGTGTTCTACAATATCTGAATTGCCATGCATTAGGCATAAATAGCCTTCACATTATCCTTGCCACCCTCCATTCAGTCCCAGTCAACGTTGCACAACGGTCTCCGTAAATGCTTGTCTCTGAAGACCTGCAGTACTACCTATTGATCTGGTATGTTATTTCTAAGTAATTTCTTCTTATTTTCTTACCATCAGTTACAAATAGTTGTTGCGGTATTAGCACTTCTAGACTAGATAAAATGGATATATAGCACGCATGAGAAGCAACTCAGGCCGGACGTAATTGAAGTATATAAGTAATCTCTTGAAACTTCTTTTAGTGTACGCTCAAAGAAGTACTTTAGATCTAACGGTAGCCTGGTTTCATAAGCGTAATTGATTCTGAATTTTCGTCTTCATTATTAAACATTTGCCAAAATAGTTCAGCATATAGAACCGAACATATTTTTGGAATCATTTTTTTTGGTAAGATCAGAGAGTCGTAGGAAGCCGATATATAATAATAATAATAATAATAATAATAATAATGGGTTCTTATATAGCGCAATTTCACATCGTCTCAATGCGCTTTACAATTTTTTGAACAGTGGAGGACTTTTTACGGGCTGCATATTAAGGCGCTATTAGCAGCCGTGCAGCTTACAATCATGAGTGAAATTGTTAGTAATTAGTGTTATGCGCTTTTATTGCCCCAAATGTCACCTTTTTGAGAGGCTTTTTTAAGTCCTTGAGAAGAAGGGCGAAATAGACTCCAGGTTCAAATGACAAAAGTGTTCAGTCTTATTACAAAACAAAAAGCTTATAATGGTTGAAACAGGTATGATACTGTACTATACTCTACGTTTAGAGAGATCATAGTTATGCATGTTATAGGTAACCGGCTCTGCCACTTCATATAACATCCACCTGTTCTTGGTTGGATTTATCCACCATAGAGCGAGATAATAACCCGGCTTTATATCAGACAGATCAGAGAAAGACGAACTGAACCCTCAAGAATGGCTAAAGATATGCCAGTACATATTGACATTGGCTTTGACTTACTCAACCCAATATAATCCATCATTTATCATTTGAACCATAAAGTTCTGAGAACTGAGTGGAACAACATGTTACAAGAAGGTATAATTAAGCACTTAAAAAACCTCTCAAATACTCTCTTGGAAAAGTGCTGCCTTGTCTTCTTAAATGTATATTTTGGTGCTCATGAAATCTTCGCTAGCTCGGCCTCCCTCTTTTCCATTTATTGTGAAAATCTCGACTTTTAGTTCCTGGATACCAATCAGTGATTACTTCGTAAATTTCTTAGAGATAAGTAAGCTTTATTCTGTTGAGGTATCAAACAAAAAGGATAATTTATATCATAAGACTAAAGAGAGTGCTGCCTAAGATACATATTAGTCAGTGCTATTATCGATAATAACTATGTATTGATATACTAGGAGATTACTTCAGCACGGCTTTATAAACTTTTCTATCAAACAAAAGGACCAAATCCCTCAGGCTATTGTCAAATTATTCAATATTGCACTTAAGAGATCTTAGTAATCCAGCTAGAGTCTTATCACAGTCATTACTGTTGATACTATAAATCTCAAGCCGCAGCTGAGTATTGAAAAATTGTAAGTTGTAATGTTATTTTAGTTTAGTGATGCAACCTTAGCTTGATCACCCTCAGCGTGTGTGCATGCCCCGCCTCAGTTCAAACTGAAACGCGCCGGTGTTCGTGGACCTCTGCTAGAGTTTCTTTCCCCAAACTTAGGGGTCACTAATCTTTTCCCCATACCCCAATGAGCACGCAAGCCCCATTAGAAAGTTGGACGTGATTTGCAAAGTATACTATCTGTAAATACGGTATTGATCTTCGTAGGAGGTAGTTGCTTTTCGATGTCACAAACATCGTGAACTTCATTATAATTTGATTAATATATTTTTGGAGAAAAAGCCCGACAGATTGTGACGCGGCGTAAATAAAGAGTTCGTGTGCTGGCGGCAGTTGTTTATCAGCCAACGTACCATGCCATTCCAAGTCCTCCTGCTGATTTATTGACGACATTTACAGAACTTCAAGAGGATGTTATTTTTTGGGTATCCCAAGGGGCTCGTAAAACATTCGACTCTGCTACGATAATAATAACATTCTTGAGCAACTAGGTTAGATTGGCGATACAACACCACCGGACGACGACTTGTTTGCAAGTGTTCAGTTTTCTGCACCAACGCGAACAAACCTCCCTGGTCGAGGTAACTAAATAATGTTTTTAAAGTAAATTCTTTGTAAGTAGAACAAAAACTAAGAGAATGGACATTAAGGACAGCCATGTTGACAATGATATCTTCAGTCAGCTACGTCGTACTTTACAAAAATACCGGTAGTGACTGCAATGATTATTAATGTTTTGGAGATTTATTTCAGTCAATGGACGCAAGATGAACCAAAAATGGTCCTTGACATACATCTTTTGGTTTAGGAAATTCATTTGTGATCCGGAAGTTATTTTCTGTGAGAGGATTTCAGTTGTTGACCTCAAGCCCGAGATCAAAACAAAATCTAAGGAAAAGAAACAAGTGTTTTTGGCGACCGTTTTACGCGTCTGGCGCCAAGACTGCGACACTAAGCGTACCGCAAAATGAGAATATTTCAAAAACAAGTGAATTATTGACGTAAAATGTCATTCTCATTCAATATCACCACTTTGTTTAGCTCTTTAAGATAAATGACGTCAATCCTTCGTGACTCATGCCGTCACATCGGTCATAGTTTAATTTGTACTTGCTAGTCTGGAAAGACAAACATTGACGCGTGTTATGAGCGTGGATTTGTTGGTACTACTGACTAGTGCATTATTGAACCAACTCTGACAATAATTTTTGAAAAGATTTCCAAAACTTATTGTTTGGACTCGTAATTACTATTGATAATTGTATGCAGTAATATGTGAAATATGCACTTGCTGGTCCAACGGAGAGGCAAACATGGGCGCGTGTTGTGAACGTGGATCTGTTTGTGCATTTATTTTTTCTATTGCATCCATTACTGAACCAAATCCGACCAAAATTCAATTCAATTCATTGAATTCCTAGTTACATAGTAGCTAAGGAACTTGAGGAACTTAGTTAATAGTCGACCATAAAGCCAAGTAGTGGACGCGTGCTTTAAACATTCAGGTAGTCAAGTCAACCCAAATCTGCCAGGAATTCAGTCGGAAAGCAAGTTTAATGTCTCTGTACTGATGCCCGTTTCGATAACGAGCTTTTCTTCTTAATTTCGTTTTCGATTTTTACCAAGGTTAGGAAAATAATGCTGGCCAAAAGTGTACTAATACCTTTATTTTTGCATTAGGATCTTTCTTGTTTCGAGTAATATACTCTTTAGTAAACTATAAGTAAAAAATTGGGAATCTCTTAGAATAATGAAAAAAATTGAAATTACATTTTGCTAAAATCCTTTAAAAATGGTGGAATTTCAGATGACTTATTTGAGTTTTCCACGGCTTTTTTTTGAGTAAAATGCAACATCTGCTAGTTCTATCCGGAATCAATATAACCTTTAAATGAAAAACACTCGTGCTTTGATGTTCTATTTAGCAACAGTCAGTTTAAACTTGATATTTTATCGATATGTCTGGGTTGAAACTTTACCTCAACAAGTAAAACCCAAGCGAATGGAACTGGTTCAATGATTATAACGTTCATTGACAAATATTCATTATCTAAGCTTAGTTGCGTGGGCGGGAAGAGCTCTATTGTAGTGACATACACAGCACTATTGGGCTATTAAATGTTACTGTTCTACAAACTAACGCCCACATACAACACTCGTAACCGGGTCGTGTTGCTAGTGTTTGGAAAGCTCTTCATTAGACGAAACTTTTCGTTTGAACATCATTGACTTCAGTAAAGGTCAAGGATTTTAAGTTGGTACACCTGTTTTAGGGCATCATGAATTCATAAGTATATCAAATGCTTTTGGCAACTACGTTTCATTGGTGTTTCATTCAGTACATTGGCCCTAGAAGCTGAGAAACAGGGAAGAAACGTTAGATATAACATCTCAGTAGACTTGACGATACATTTACGTGGATGAAAGGAAGGTACTGATGTCTCCGATCTTATCTCTCTGCCTCTTTTTTCTTCTGTTGCATTTTAAAATTTTTCTGGCTCAGAGAATTTTTTAGAAATTTTAACACGGTGGTTTTTTTTTTATATCAAAGTTATACTTCATTGCAGGCCTACAATGTAAATCAAAACTAACCACAAATCCTGATCGGCAGGACGTCATATGTAATGCCTGACCGCCAATGCCCAAGCAGCTTCTTGCTCTCTTACAATGAACACGTACTAATTTGTGGAACAAATTGAAATGAAAAGAATTTTCCCAGGATTTTTATTTGCATCTGGAAGGGATTTGTACAAATGTTTTCTACAGTCTTAGATAATCTTGCAACAAAATTCTAGAACAGTCCTTATATGAGTTACACCGTGCGTAAAATGGCCTCATAAGGGCAACTAACGATAGGTCAAATGACTTGACAGACAATCATTGTATACAGCTCAGACGCAGTAAAAAAAGAAGTGCAGAAACGTACTTTCTAGAATAATCCAGTGGGCAATCTAAGAACTCCCTGAAGTTCATTCAAACACACACAAAATGTAACACATTACGACTGCTACTTCAAGCAATATTGGTGATATGGTTGAAGTATTACCCTACGTGTGCACTTTCGCCAAATGCAAAATCACTGATTAGTTTTCGTAAGCATACCGTTAAGTCAATAAGACAACCTTGATATAGTGCCAAGTCAGATGTGCACTATTGCTTTTAAGTCAAATTTGCATCAGCACATTGCTAACGCATTTCTTTGAATGACATATGGTGAGTGGCAGAAGGAACGAGTGGAAAGAATGCACGTGCAACAAGTCTCAACTTGTTAAGAAACAGTTTTCTGATTCTCCTAATTTTACTGTTTCTCAAGCAAATGGACAAGACGTCGAGTCCTTAACAGAGCATATCATACAAGATGTATTCCCAAAGGATTTTTAGCACGTTTTGGCGGCACGCTTTCGCAGCCACAATTACATTTTTGCCGCGTTTTAATGAATCAGACATTTTGACAGATCCAAAAGCCTTCTGCTCTAAGATTCTCGAACTTAGGATAGATTTTTGACTGTTAATGATTACGAAATCTTAAAGGATATTAAGGTATCTATCATTGGTGGTGATATTCACTCGTTAAACCAGCGTTGCTCTGTATGAATTCATTCAGAAGGGTAACATTCATGCCGAATGAGTTGGTTATCGCAGCTGTATTTGTTCAGTTGAGTGGGCAGCGGATGTTTGAAGGCAAATAACGTCCCACGGGATACAAAGAAAGACGGATGCCGAGAGAACAAATACTCGAATACTTAAGCTTCATAGAAAGCCACAGGATTGTAATTGATTCATACAAATGTTCGGAGCGCCAATGGCACATGTCAGGTCATGTGACCCAGAATGATGCCTTAAAGTTAAGATGCACTCTTCTGTAACTCATTTATTCACGGCTCCTCTTATTCTACAGGTCAGCTCAAGTAGACCAAGTATATAGGAGATCCAGAGGTTAGAGTACTTATGGATTCAAGAAATATTCTTCTGTGGCTTCATATTTTTATCATTGTAGTAACAATAACGACATCCATTGCCGGAAAGGTAAGCAAATAACTAAGTAAGAAGAACCGAAAAACCACAAACTACGTAGTTGTGGTTGAACTCTTTAATCTTTTAAGGAACTTAGTCTTGGTGTAGCATTTGTTAAGTTAATTATTTTTGATATTGATTTTATTTTTACTAGGATTATATTGTAAGGACAGTTGATATTAGGCTTGAGTAAGGATATTAGCATTTTTCTGCTTGTGCGTTGCTATGAATCATAGGCGCTTCTATGAAAATAATAATGATAATAGCCGTCTACTTTTGACAGGTATAAGCGTGCCGAATATCAACAGGTTCGCTGGCTTTGTTCGTATATCAGAACAGATTTGGCCTAAACTTTCATTAATGTTGGCCTTTGGGTGTTTGTCTCTTACGAAGGCCAAAGCTTGGTTCCCCATGGTTGGGTATCATTTTGCTGTCAAATTCCAACACAGCCTCACAAAGGCGAAAGCCTAGATTGAATAGCTGTTTTTATGCATATTAAAGACTCTAGATAATGAAAATTGCTCGATTTGTTATTATTTGTTAACGGCACTTTATGAAACAGCTAGACGTCCGAGTCTGGCTGACAACACAAACATGACGAACTAATTCACAGGTGCTCATTAGAGTAGACGATGAATCTTCTCACTTCTAATATAGTGTAATGTTTCTCTCAATAGAGAAAAAAGCAAGGATTTAAGCCTCATGCATCACACGTGGCTGTCGACAGAGCAAACCCAAAATCACTGACACGTAACATTATTTTGAACGCACTAACAAATACCGTCTCAAACGAAAAAAACTACGGGATCTATTCAAGACGACGCCTAAAGGGAAAGCGATTTACAGTCAAAGGACTCAGGCGACTTATACAGAAAAAGAAAAAGATCCTTAATGAAAGAAAGCGTAGGAGAGTACTAAAAAGACTTCGCAAGGAGCTAGCGATGTTAAAGAGTTTAATGGTAAGTACTTTAGCCTAGATTACTATTGCTGTCAGTCTAAACTGTTTGCTCAAAGATTTATAGCACCCTCCAAAACATGCCAACAACGTCAACATTGTATAAAGAAAAATTCATTAAAGCACACGAGACACCTTACGATCGAATATTTGGAGCAGACTTCAAATGTTGTCCGGACTACCAAGTCACATTTGAGATCGCTAGGAACTTATTGCTGAAGATAGTGTCGCGTGCTGAGGTTATTAAATCAGCTTCCTCCCAATTGCCAAAATTGGATTTTAATTGCTCCGGAATTCCCTGCGGAGAGAGTTGTTCATCGCACAAAGATGAGGGTTTTAGGCTCCTCCGCTACATAAACAAAAGATCCCTTAATCTTATAGGAAACGAGAATATCTACTAAAATCATGAACAGATCTTTTCGAATACGGATGTCTAAAGTGAACATCAGATTAACGCCTGGAGATTAAACGACTAGATAACGAATAGCTGTGGTTATAATTGCTAGGATTCTCTGGATTCCTAGTACAAAACGAATGATCTTATCAGCCAGCCCCACGATAAACCATTGGTAAAATACCATGACTAACAAGAGAAATATAAACATAGCACAAATACTAACATTCTTAACTCCGATTTTTATTGATAAAAAAGACGTTACAAAGACTGAATAGTGAACAATCTCGACCAGGAATCTTTTCTGCATTTCAGGATCATTTCCATAGCATGGTCCGATTTTTACAGTGTAACAAGGACATATAATAACACTGAACACTCAACTCGCTATAAATGTCAGCTCAGCCTTATAATAATAATATGTAATAATTTAACATAATCTTATTTCTTCTGTAAACATAAAGACTTATATCAATCTATATTTGGCCTAGGGCAACTTAATCCGGTCCGTACCTTCCGTTGTGGTATTTTTGGAGCATTCGCAAAAGTCCTTGGGGAACCTGTTGCGCAATTTGATTTTATAAAACTCTATGGCTTCTCTGTTCTATTATATTACCAAACAAAAGATCACAAGCCTGTGGTCAAAACATTCGAGTCAAATAATTGGAGAAGTAGGTTGTGGGCGTGAAGAACGTGGCAGTCAATTATATGGTGTGGACGAAAGCACCTCTTGTCATAACCACTGCCGACCCGGCAAGTTGAACTAACCAAAATAATAATGATAATAATAAAAGGATATGTGATGCATACAGTAATGTTTATTTAAAATGAGCAAATATTGAGACCCCCTCAGCTAGCTAGAATACTGATATCTTAATTGTTATTCAACAAGGGAAGAGAAAATGGCTCCAAACTCGTCAAAACTTAAGACAGGGTTGAATATCGTGTTGAATTTTGGCAAGAAGATCGAGTTGGCTTTCTTCCTTGTCAAATGTTGACTTTGTGTGTTGAACTAGTACAATCTAGAGCACGACCAACATGACCAAGTACAATAGTTCCAGACAGCCTGGAGAGAGTCGAACTTCCAATGTGTATTTTACCAATGCCAAGTTTTTGAAATGGTCTAAAAATAGTGTAGATAGTACATCGGCATTGCGGATTTTTTGTCTGTCTTTTTTTTTTTTTTTTTTTTGCGTTTTTTTAGTGCATCATTGAAAAAAAAAAAACCATCTAGTTCTCTCTAGCTGTTGTTTCATTGACATAAGCACCAAATCTGTCACACCAATATTGACTTATTGAACATCATTACTACATCTCTCTCAAACTCATCGGGGCAACCAAATCTAAGCCGCAGCTCAAGTTAAACCTTATATTTCTAAGTGTTTTGATTTTAGTTCTTGACGGGACTGAAAAATGACCACTTAGTAACACTTTACCGTTAAGAGGACTTTAGATGCTCTTCATTAAGCGAGCCATGTACGTTTACTAAGGTTCATAAGTGCGTACATTATTGCAAGCGCATATATAATTCTTGTTCAATTAGTCTTATCTCATTAACACCTTTAAGTTATTAATTGAAAATCACTTAGCCGATGCTCAAACACTTCTGTTGCTAGAGGCCTGCTTTTGCTTTAGCCTTTTAGTTCGGTGGAGTAAGCATAAACTATCCATCCATTTAGAAAGCACCAATATCATCTACTTGCCATTTCTTATATATTATATTCATATTGATTATTCACATAATTGTTAACTGATGTCGATTCGCTGTAAGGATACTAGAAACAGTATGAATATTGGTTCATTGCCAACGGAGCTCTTTGTTCTGAGAGATGCATGCAGAGCTCTCTGAAAAAGAATGCAAATATTATGGTGCAAATTTCAAAATAATGAGCGTCATACGGATTTGGTAATAGAACGGTAGAGTTAAGTACCACTAACTCACCAAACACATGGAGTCTAGCCGAACTTTTAGTATTCTTTATCCGGTAACTAAAAAAAAGCTATAATTTTCTGATATTGGGTCGAATTTGAAGCTTAGAAATTAGGTTAATGAGCATAATAACGGCGGTTGCTAAGTGATATTCCTGTACTCCATGTCTTCTATTTTAACCTATATTGCCATGAAAGCCTGCCGAGAAGGCAATGGTCATATGTGAAGGTTTAACGCTCTTTATTTCTTTGGGGACATTGTAGTTTTTGGACTTATTTACCTACATTCAGATGTTTACAAATTGATTGCCTGCATCAGTAATGTTGATTTATTTGGGCTTGAATTTTCATTTAAATCCTTCGGTAGGAGTTGCATTTGTGTCGCCATGCGTTAAGTCTCAGCAACCTTGGCACTGCAAGGGTTCGGCATAAATGACATTGAAAAGTAACAACGATTTGATAATTCTTCTATCATATAATAAATCCCAATACTCTTTGATCTATTTTTAATTGGAAACTTATTAAATATCAATGGACTGTGATGTGTTTGTATAAGATGCATTTTTGTTCAGTTGTATGGGGATGAAAGTAATATTTAGGTGTCGATATTATTTCACTGCTCCCGTGTTGCAACGAACTGCGAATTCTTATTTTTCATCGCAATTTTCACCATATCCTCACGGAAGCCCAACTCATGTATTGCTTCATATTTTCAGCAAGGTAACTATATCAAAATTGCAAATTTTTCGTGTGACCTTTCAACGTGTTTTACTCTTCTTTGACCCATGATGTTCCAGATAAACAATCCGTAACAGCATTGCTAATGAACAGGGATGATTGGAGAGATTGATGCTGGGGCTTATGCCTCCTAATTAATTTTTTGCTGATATTTACAAAAAGTCTCATCCTCCCTTCCCACACCCACACACATTTTCAGTCTTATACTTATCCTTCTGTATACTTCGAATCAAAAACCCAAATTTCTACGATATTAGAAATGTCGAAACCAACTGAAAATCATCATCATAACAATAATAAATAATCTTTAATGAGGATACCAATTTCACTGGGGGTGATTTACAGAGTGGTCCTCAAAATCATGCACCAAATGTATACAATGGTGTGAAATTGATACGCATTGAATTTTATCGATGGCCTTAATGAATATAAGGTTAGCAAAATATTATCGTGTGGTAATATAGTTGGAAAACTTTTGCAACAAGTCCAAAGATATATGTCTAAAAATATATGTAGCGGATTTTTTTTCAGAGAGAAAATTCCTATTCTAGAGATTTGCGTGCCATTTCGTCAGTTTTATTATCTCAAGATCATAAAACGAAAACAATCACTGAATTGAATTATATTCAGTCAAGGATATTGTTGACCGGATAAGACAAGCCAACCTGCACGCATACTACTGGAAACCGCAGACCTTTTTGTTTTTCTGTTGAAGTGATTATCTGTTATAACTTCAGCTAGATATTGCAATGCCAGCGACTGAAGTTAGTTTTCTATTCTTGTCCAAAAGCAGAAAAATCTCAGCAAAAATCGACTCAAAGGACCCGCTTCTTCACTCTTCCGTGCATCAAGGACCTCCCTGAATGTATCAATGCAAAATTTATACTCTTAATTACATTCAGCAGTGTAGAAAAGGGCTCTTATTCTTCGTTCGCTGTTGGGGGTGTCGCGCGATCCACAGTCTCAAAAACATTCGATACCATAAATAGAAACGAATTGCTGATTCTAAATATAGAACTCAAGGTGGAAAAATTAGGAAATTTCTCACTGGCATGAGATAAAAGAACTTCGTAGGGTATACGGTAGTCGGTATAAAGCTGCAGGCTGGACTTTGGCACTTCCTTCCGTTATTTATGAAACACACGTGTAAAGGAAAGCGGCTTTGAGCATCACACATCACTAGAGCGAATAATTTAATTTTGCAATTCTGGGATATTGATCCTGAAGGAGTCATGCTTTGACCAACATGTGTTCAAACTGTTTTATTGATTTTAATCTATAAGCCAGTTCAAAGTTTAAGAATCGTTTTCAGTGTGCATGCGATTTTATCTCAGCTTTCTCAGGCTAGATTTTATCCCGAATTTCTCACCTTTTTTCGTTTAAACCTTGCTTTGTTTTTTTAAAACTAAACAAAAGAAGGTGAGAAATTCGGGATAAAATCGCATGCGCACTGAAAACGATTCTTAAACTTGGAACTGGCTTTTAGCTTTTAGTATTTATTTGGAATCCCTGTGGTTGATATGTACGTTATTGCTTATAATTAATTTTTTACTTAAACGTTTGCAGAGAAATACAAGAAAAAAATGCAAATCTTCTAAAGACTGTGGGATACACGAGTGTTGCTTGAAGTTTAATCAGCGAGGATATGGTAGATGTAAAAAGCGGCCGAAACTAAAACAAAGATGTAAACCTGCTTTACTGGTAAGTCAGGATCTGAGACTGTCCTTATATGGTGTTGTTTGTAGCCAAGATAGTCCAGAATGCATCATGTTTATCAAATGCAGATGCATTAAATTTTCAAGAATTTTCCAGTCCCCCCCCCCCCCCCCCCCCTTCCTCTCCCACCACACTTTTATGGGTGGTCACATTTGAAAACTTAATGAATTGACTGGTAATAATGCATTTTTACTCAAAAAAATTGCACTCAGAGCAAAACACTAAATGCATTTTTTGTTCTTGTCACAACAGCCAGGTATTGATACAGAGTGCCCATGTAGATATGGAATGTCTTGTAATCCTTTTAAGAAAAGCAAGAGAGGGAATTTGAAGTTCCGCTGCGAAGCTATGAAATATATAGATGAAGAGATTGATGCTCATCCAGTAACAGGATTGGGTAGATACAAGCGATGAAAAATACTATAAGTTATATAAAGTACTGGATGATATGCTATATATTATATATACAATATGTGTATATTTTCTGGGTGTATATTATTCTTTGGACATGCATATGTATGACACCTACTATGTGCTATATTCTGATGCCATGACTCAAGAACACTAACTTAATATTTTATTATTCAAGCCACTGGCATACTGGACAAAACAGTTGTATGGTAATTAAACTGTAAGCTTACATGGGCTTAAGTAGTTCTCCTACCCTGCTCTCCCTGTGCTCTTGAAAAAAAATATCCACACCTCACCACAATATAGTACTCTGGGTTCCAAAGATGATCTCTTTCTCCATACAGTACTTCTTGGTCTTATCTCACAATATTTTAACGAAGACTATAACCAAGAAGTACAGAAGCAGGCACCCAGGGTACAATAGACAGGTGTATCAGGAATTCTAGAAGAAGGAGAAGCTCTAGTGAGGGCAGTGTCTATATAAGAGGTGCAGATATTTTCTAGAGCTTAATATATGATTAAATGATACTCTCTTAACCTACATCATGACAAAAGGTTTTATTGGGAATATAATATGACAATGAATAATGCGATGCTAGATATTGATATTTTTATCACTTTTAAGCTTAACGTTTTTAGACTGACTAAAATAATATCATAACATGAAACAGGCTATAAATCTTTTAGCAGACTATAAATTAAGTTGTGTATCTGACAGAGAATCCTGCAACAGATTCCAGTTAATATAGGACATCTCATATTTCTCAAAAATTATAATTTCAGAACAAACAAAAGAAAATAGTGTATACTCAGATAATTATAAAAGGTATGGTTCCAAATCCCACCATGGAGGATATTTAAAAAAGGATCCTCCGACCCCTCTGGAATTTCTAATTTTAGTTTTTTTTTGACCTCCCATCTCCTGGGAATTTCTGATTTCCTCCATGGTGGGTGGGGAATGGATATTTTTTTGAACCATGTTTTGGACAACCAATCTCAATCAATGAGCTTCAAAGAGTGTAAGGCTTCAGACAGCAATATGCAAAATTGTGCCCAACTGTTACAAAATATTAAGTTATTTAAGACATTTCTTCAGCAATTAATAGCTAAACAAGGTGCAAATTTGTTGTTGGATTTCAATGCCAAATCATAAAATTCCATAAAAAGCCTTTTTTTTTTGAGAATATCATTGAGGCACAATTTTTAGCCAAAATAATTTGTTATAAATTGATAATTGTATCAGCTATATTTGCTGCTTTGTTATACTGTTCTAAGTATATTAATATTATATTTAAGCATCATAAATAATTATAATTACATTAAGAAATTAATCCCCCGATGATTCCCAAACTTAGTAGATATTACCAAAAATCTGATAATAGCAGAAAATATAAGCTTGGGCTTCCTGTGGCTTTTATTGAAATCTAACAACAAGTTTGAAGGTAAAAAATTGATCAAAAAATGTTTGGAAAACTGACAAAGAATCCGTAGAAAAGATGTTAATGTTTTCAGTAGATAATTTTTATGTGTATATTTGTGCTGATCTTCATATATATAATTTAAGAAATCCACATCAACTGCAAAGAGGAAACAAAACTTTGAAACACATATATCAAACTGCTTGTAAAAATTGCTTAAATGGATCTTTCTGAATTCAATGTTTTGCTTTTTTGTTTGCAGATTTATTAAAAAAAGACTCTATAATCCTCAGCACTAGAGCCTCTAGTCCCCCCATTTCAGAACTGCGTGTCATTCTCCTGAGAATAAAGCTTCTTTCAGTAATTTGTTTGAGTCGTATCCATATTTCATTTGTCGTCTCATATACGCGACCGTCAAACAAATAATTATATTATCAAGAGAATGACACTTGGTCTGAAATAGGAAAACATTACGTCCAAGGTAAAAAGGTCTATTGAAGGACCTCTTTCCAGTTTTCTTGATCTTCCTAGCTCCTGACCCCTTCCTCTTCCAGTATTGACGTCTTTTTAGGGGACATCAGTCAGTGATCTTTTTATGAATGCCCTCCAGGCATTTTGGTAATGTTAATTTTCAAATTTGGAAATATTGTATATGTTTTTTGACGACTGTTATCTAAAATAGGCTAACGTCATTGTTTACTTCGGCAATGAAAAATAAAAATTATATAATTCAAATGTATGATGATTGATTTTTTCAAATGCTGCCTTGGACATCGCGTTTTATGTCGATTTATGCACTTGAAACCGCACCAAACGCGCTTTTAGCAACAACTGCAAATCCATTTTCCCGAGGACCGGGGAAAGTGCTAAATTAACACTACGTGATTTAACACACTGCCGCGATTTTTTGAAAATATAATACATTTTGTCGTATGCTTCTAAAGAGACATTTGTTCAGGTAATCTTGGTGTCTTGAATAAAACTTTACAAATTATTTTTTTACCATTCTTTTGACTATGACCCCTATCGCCGCAAAAATCGCATCTAAAATCGCCTCCAAAATCGCTAGCGTAAACGGGGCCTTATGGAGTGGTCACCCACTAATATAAGATTGCGTATGTGTTTTCTTTGCAACCCATATTCCGCTCTCTTGTTAATTCATTCGTTTTTATTTCTATTTCTTTCTTCCTTTCTCTCATTCTTTCTTTCTCTTGCGAGGCCTATTTAATTATTTCAAAAAATTTATTAAAGTTAATAGCTAAACATGTGACCGTTTTTGTCCAATCAGAGAATCGATAATCAAACCTTGCGCGCCAAACTAGAACCGAGTGGTAATCGACTAAAGATTGTCATAAACAAATGCACAGACTTCTAAAGTCTATAAGATCATGTTAAAACATACAAGAAGACGTCGTAAATGTCCTTCGAATAATTTACAGGGATCACTGTAAAGCGTGTGTGTCATTTCTACGGGAATTGGTGAGGGATAAAGTAAGAATATCCGAAGATAACAGGTCGAGTTTCAAGCGTACGAAGAGTGGCTTTAAATGAAAACAAAAGACAAACAGACTTGTTTTCTTGTATCACATTAAAGATTCTGCGTGTAAGTAGGCTATGTTATTTTACAAGTGTTCTTAATGAAAGTTTTTTCTTTAAAGAGATGTAGCTCAAGTGACCAAGTATAAACTTCAATTCCAAACAGTATAAATAACTTAGTATTGCCCATAAGCCCATAACAATAAATACCACTTTCCACTGGTGGAACTGAAGTACAAATTTAGGCTACCCAGTTAATGCAGAATTTATCTTGGATACTGAGAGACATTACTTTTATCCCTTATTGAGATTTTCGTAATAATTTAATTATCAATTTTTGTTGTAGTTGTTATTGTTTACCAAACTCAAGATGCAAATTATTTTGTAATGTAGACATCTCCCCTGGGATGGGTGGGGTGGGGAAGAACGGCTAGACAGTTGAATTATTCATTCAATCATTCAATCATTCAATCATTCAATCATTCAATCATTCAATCATTCAATCATTCAATCATTCAATCATTCAATCATTCAATCATTCAATCATTCAATCATTCAATCATTCAATCATTCAATCATTCAATCATTCAATCATTCAATCATTCAATCATTCAATCATTCAATCATTCAATCATTCAATCATTCAATCATTCAATCATTCAATCATTCAATCATTCAATCATTCAATCATTCAATCATTCAATCATTCAATCATCCATCCATCCATTCATTCAATCATTCAATCATTCAATCATTCAATCATCCATCCATCCATTCATTCAATCATTCAATCATTCAATCATTCAATCATTCAATCATTCAATCATTCAATCATTCAATCATTCAATCATTCAATCATTCAATCATTCAATCATTCATCCATCATCCATCCATTCATTTATTCATTTATTCAATCATCCATTCATTCATTTATTCATTCATTCAATCATTCATTCATTCATTCATTCATTCATTCATTCATTCATTCATTCATTCATTCATTCATTCATTCATTCATTCATTCATTCATTCATTCATTCATTCATTCATTCATTCATTCATTCATTCATTCATTCATTCATTCATTCATTCATTCATTCATTCATTCATTCATTCATTCATTCATTCATTCATTCATTCATTCATTCATTCATTCATTCATTCATTCATTCATTCATTCATTCATTCATTCATTCATTCATTCATTCATTCATTCATTCATTCATTCATTCATTCATTCATTCATTCATTCATTCATTCATTCATTCATTCATTCATTCATTCATTCATTCATTCATTCATTCATTCATTCATTCATTCATTCATTCATTCATTCATTCATTCATTCATTCATTCATTCATTCATTCATTCATTCATTCATTCATTCATTCATTCATTCATTCATTTATATATTTATATTTGCTTCACTGTATCAATAGCAGATTGATTCAAGTGAAGAGCAATGGCAAAATAGCTTTTGTCCCCCAAGATGGGTTCTCATTATGGTGGAAGAAGAACTTGTAGTGAATGCTAAAAAGAAATTTTTAGAATCAAGGTGAGTTGTGACCAAAGAAATGGAACCCTCACCATTGGGTCAAAACAATATAAAAAAGAACATAAAAATATTTCAATCCTCAAGAGAAGGGAATTCATTTGTTTTCTCCAAAACTGTAAAATTAGTGTGAAGGATCTATAGTCACCAGAGTGCACTAAGTAATATTCTAGTACAATAGACCATAAGTTACTCTATTGGGAATAGCCTCCTTCGCATGCGTCTCTCTTGGTTTTCACCTATATAATTACCAAGGGAAGAGAAGAAGAAGAAGACTACTCACTCTTTCTTCCCCTCTACCTTAGTCTTCCAGCCATCTTGGATCGCCACAGAAAACCCATCTCGACCCATCTCAAAGAAACCCATGCTAGTAGCATGCTGAGGAGACTATATTGAAATAATGATAATGAGATAATGATATTTGAAAAAAAAGTTAATCTATATTAGCAGTAATAGTCTATTTTCCTGATTTATTTACGAATTTTCATTTTTAAATTGCCTTTGACATGGAATCTTGGAGGGAGGGGGAGGGGGAGGGGATGAAGTAAGGAATAGGCAGTGTGCATCAAAGCTTACAAAGCACTCTGGGAAAATTAATCCTGTAAAAATGGAACAGGGAAATCAAAAGAATTACTATCAAAAAAAAATTACTCTGTTATTTTTGTCTGTTGAAATACTTTTATTTCAATAGAAAATGTCAAAGGAAAAACTGTCAGATGAATATTTAGAGCTTCATTGTAAATAAGTTTCAATCTTTCTGAATTCTGTGTCAAATAAAGTTATTATTATTATTATTATCATTATTATTATTATTATTATTATTATTATTATTATAAAGGAGCCACAAAAGTGCAAGGACTCACTTTCCCATCATGCTTTGTGCTAGAATTTTGATCTCATGCACACTGGCTATTTACTAAACTTCTTGATATCAACTAATTTGAGGGACACTTTGAATAAATAGATACCCAATTATATACCACCCTGCACACTCAGTAGCCAATACTAGCAGAAGAAATTGGTTTGTGTAGAAATCAAATCTGTTGAATTCAATTGTTATATGGTTCAGATGTCATACTTGTCATGCCTGAAATGCAACTATTAGATTCGACATGGAAAAGTTTGACATCTGAATTGCACCTAACCTGACCATTATCTTTGCCCTAACCCTCTGCCCACCAGCTTCAAAATACTGAGTGGCTGCACAGAATAATAGTTTTTAGATCAACAAAGATGACAAAAACATGTTATTATACTGATTGCCAAATACTTGGACATGGAGGAGAGCCAAGAAGGCTATGGCCCCATCAACCTGCTACCCTCCCCATTTTTGGCCAATAATCTTTTCTTATTTCTTTTCAGTGCAAAAGGGAAAATATTTTAAAGAACTGCTGTGGTCTAACTTAATCTAGTATTGCACAATAGGACATTTAGCATTAACTACAAATACCACAATCCCTTGCACACTTTCAGCAATTTGGTACTCGTAATAAGATGATGCATCATGCAAACTTGCTATCTCTACAATTCAATCACCATCATTAATTTATCCCCTCCCCCCCCCCTCCCCACACACACACGTCCCTCCAATTAAAAACTATGAGCCCCCGTTAATATGGTAAAAGGGCTTGAATTCTAATAAAAAAAATTAATGTTAATAGGTGCAAAGAGTGTACGATCAAAGAGGTGCTGGTCGCTGTGATGTTGCTTCACGACCAAGAGAGAAAGGAGAGGTGGTAACAGAGCTCTTGGGAGAAGTAGTACTATAATAACAATGCAGGAATTTGCACACCATGAGGAAATATATCGTGACAAATGGTAGATGCCAGCAATACTTGTTATTTGCCAGTGCAACAAAGCGTAAGTCTTTTCAAATTCACGTTTATTGTACGAGTTCTTACAAGAAGCGTCGGGAATGGGCAAGGTTCGCTCCTTCCTGAATTCAAGTTTCTATTTATTTATTTTCTTATGTACGAATTTGTTTTTGTACGAGAAAAGTCGAAATGTTTGAGAAACGTATTGTTCCGTGTTGAGATACAGGAAGGCTTTTTACTAATTGAATTTCCGGTGGATTTGTGTAACGTTCTCGCGCTAAAACGCGCAAGGTCGTGCACCCACACCTACCCTCCCCTCTTTGGCTTCTGTGATAAGACCCAGATCCGTCCCTGGGAAGCCCCGAATAATGTAGTCTTCTAGCTATCAAATCTTTCTTGCGTTTTACTTTATTCTAATATTAGGCAAATCAGCGAAAGCCAACATATACTGTATAATGAAGTTTATTTTGCAACAACGCAAAACAAAATATAAATAACGAGTGTTCTGTCAGAAATACGTATACTTGACTGCCCCAGAAGTCAGTAGATGTTCGCAACTAGTCTGTTTTGATTGTCTCACGTGGTACCAGTGGGTGCGTTTATGAAGTATATTTATGAGTCCTTCATGTCTTTTTGTCATTCCTGTCTTTCCTGTCCTTCTTATCCATCCTCTAGTCGACTAGCTTCGTTTTATGGTTGGGTCGATGACTGCGTTGATCTCTCGATACTTCATGGGTATAGTAGGTACTGGTTGACATCTTCCAAACCAACGTCTGTGGCGGATTTTCTTGTAAAGTTGTTTGAGTGGAAGTACACAAGTAAACCCAACAGAACAGCAGTGCTGCAAGAAAGAGAGTATAAAAGGGTTTTGCATCAGCAACTGGTTAACATTGCAGTAAAAATTAATCTGAGGAAGTGTGGATATAGTTGGCTAGTGTTTAACCTTTGCATCCTGAGGTCCACAGTTCATTCCCAAATAATTCAGTCAGATGAGAAAGGTCTGCATCAGTACTACTACTGGTTAACATACTGCTAAAATTTAACTCTGATGATAGGTTAGGTTGGCTAATGCACAGCCTTTCCATTCTGAGATAGACATTTGATTTCCCAGTGATTTCAGATGACAGAAATGTACATTATCACTACTGGTTAACATACTGGTACAGTTTTAATTTGAGGAAGTGTGGATAGGTTAGCTAGTGCACAGGCTTCTCACTGATCCCGAGGACCGCAGATATTTAGCACACATTTTTCAACTTCTCTCTTATACATTTACATATAACCTCATATAACCTCAAAACAGATGCCGAAATGGAGAAAGAAAGTATTAGGCGCACCTTCGATCCGCTCCTTTTAACCTGCCTATAGGTAAAAGTAATCCAGCTGAGTTGATCGGGTTCCCCGAAAGGATTTATGGGTCAAAATGATGATGTTTGGTTAGCATTTTCAGAGTAGGGACACGGGAAATGCTTATCAAAATACGATGTCGAAACCTCAATTCTGAATGGCTGACCTTGGGTTTGTTCTGAAGGTCAACTCAGCTGGATATATTTGGCCCTTAATTTCATTTAATATACTAGGCAATAATGACCATAAAGACTCTTAAAAGTGTTGTTATAACTTACTTTCCTGGAATTTAGTTTACAGACGTCGCCTAGTTTGCCGCAAAACTTCCATGAGAACCATTTTGGGCCTCTATAGTGTGCCGAGTAGGTAACAGGATCTGTAGTTTGTAGAGCCTATAAGAAAAGAATATCTTGTTATGAGTATTTTCCCTGACAACAGTACAAAAATAACGCCTACATAGATTTATAAAGAAAAGAAAAGGAGTAGAAATTGTGGATAACTCTAAAAAAGTAGTAGTCTACTGGGCCGCTAAAATAACTTCTGAGTTACTGTTAAGGCAAGATAGAAAAAACTTTTTTGAATTCTTTCAGAATATCTAGGACTCTGACCGATCTATAATGGGAAATCATTTTATGACAGGACCGGTAGATACGCCGAAAAGGCAAAATGGAGGCAATTTCAGAACTTCCTGCTAAGGAAGATAGCAGGGATTATAAAAGGATAAGAGGCAGGCAGGAAAGATGCGCGTGGGAGAAAGAAAGGTTGCGGGAAGGAAATGATCGAGTATAGGATAAATAACGTAAAAACAAAAGAAAACATATATCTACACGCCGGCAAGGATTGTTCATCGGTCCCATATACTCAGTGGGTACAAGCCAAATAAAATACTTCGGTACTCTGCCGAAGTGGAATTACGAAAAAAAAATCATTTTTGGTTTTTGTGGTGCATGGAAGTAAATACAGAAGACGTCGCCGCAAAAAGGCCTCCTGTCTTAGTGGCAATTGACGTTACGTTGCTAAGGCTTCTCATGATGATAATTAACAATTATTCACCGATAATCACTGGTGAGGTGAATAATTGTTTTAGTATCATTACATAGGTGATTATTCGAAAGCATCGATTTATCCCTAAAATGTAGATATTTTTCGTATCTTGAAATTGGCACGTATCAACAAACGAAGCGCGCACAATCCTAAATTCACCTGTGGGAAGTTTTCGACCAATCAGCGCACGCTATTTTCTATAATCACCCGGGTAATGATACTAAAAACCGTAATTAAACTCACCTTGCTTTTCACATCATTCACAATAATAACAAGTATTATAAGGATGATGATGGTTTTGGATGACAGTAATGATCGTCCAGTGTTTGACATTTTATCTGCAAGCAAAGAAAAAAAGAACAAGAAAATTAAGTTTATATTAATATAATTTATACTAAAATAATAATTGGGTCAACGCAAGGGTTTTTGAATAGCTGATGCTTGCGTTACTTTTACTACAATCTATCTCACATGATGTCTTAAGCATTGAAAGATATGGAAATGATTAAGTTAAATTCAGCAGATGAATCTAGACTTGGCTATGACCTTTTGGCTAGATGATAGCAAAAAAAAAAAATTTAAATTAATAAGTCCATAAAGTGCATGGGGCTGACGATAGATGGTGCATGTGCAAATGATTAACGCCCGGCCTCACAAAACATTTGGTAAATAGCTATGCATAGCACATGTACGAAAACAAAGAAATAAGAGGCAAAAATCTTCAAAATTAGTTTGTAATCCTGAAACTTTGTAGCTCCAGCAAGGACGAGAAGAAAGATTGGCATTACCAGCTTAGCTCCACACTTTTCACACGTCTAGGAGCGGGAATAAAATTCAGAAAAAGGCGTCAGAAAGTCAGACATTGATCATTCAGCACAAACTATTTAACTTTTATCTCTATAAATCTAAACTGATATCCCTGTTTATTGCTTTGAGTTGGTCTTATTGTACGATATCTAGATTCTTCTGTCATATATCCTTCAAACTGGTGCAAGATAAGGGCGTTGTGCTATCATAACATCTTCTGCTGTTACAGTTTGCAATGCTGCAGTCTTGGTTATCCTTGCCTCTGCTTTTATGAGGTTACAATATCTAAATAGAGGTAACTAAACTTAGATATCATCACTTCTCTGCAAACTAATAGATCTGGCTAAATCCTATCATCAAGCTATTCACAAATTAACAACTTTTTATAATTAAATGTTCTCGTGTCTTGCACTTTTGCAACCACTTTCGAGAAACAGAACACCGAGATAAGAGTGAAGGACTTTTGCTGAAATGAAACGTTTTTGACCTAAAACATGGCATCAGATAACATTCTTTAATATCTAAATGGCTGGCAGATATCTTTTCTCGCATCTTATACATTTGCATTTTATATAAAGGTATATATACACATTATAAAGTGTTCGGGGCAACGTGGCCAGATTTCCCCATGGCAAATGATGATGAGAATGGAAAAAGAGGGAAAATTTAGGGTTTTGTTTTTCGTGAAAATTCTTTTTTCTTTAACTGAAAGTGAAATTCTTTTTATGGCAGCCATTTTGGGGGCCAGGAACAATGCAAAAATTTCGTATGAACCGATTAAGATATTCCACTTTCCTTTTTTCAAATCTGTAAAAAATTTCGGTACGTGGTCTACAAGATAACCATGAGTCAAAACCTATCACATTATTTGAGATGTTTTGACTGCCTACATTTAACATGCACTTTTTATAATACTAGCCCTATTTTTGATTTTATAAAGATGTTGAATCAAGATGACCTATTTCTGGCTACAGAGGAGACAAGGGTAAAAAAACAATTTTTAGTCAGCGGGAAACGCGACGTTACATAATCTAAACAAACATACTCAAATGATAAAACTAAAAAAACATGTTACAAATAAATTACAACTTGAAAATCGTTAAAAAGATAATTATATAAACAAACATTCCTTGCAACTTGTATGGGCAACACTTAATTATATAATGTCTTTCTCTAATGGTACTTAAAAGTGCTGACAAACCTCTCAGATTCGTCCAGTGTCTACACTTGATGCAGATAAGGAGAAGAACACGTCGAGCTGCAGCCGTAGTTATTACTGCACGACAGACTAGTGACCTTACTTTTATATTGCGGTTTGGCTTTCTTAGCGACGGGGAACCAATACTTGAACGGATATATTTCCAAGGGAAATCAATGGTGGATTACTACCACGCTTTATCATGTGTCAACAGCTCTTTGGGGGGGGTTTTATTGTATTATATTAGCATGCTTGCTTGATGTAATAGATACTATATATATTAATACTAATGTTTCAACAGCTTATAACAAGACTACACTGACTTCATTCAATTGTGACTCAAAATTCACAATGAAAAAGAAAAGAAATTTTAATTAAGCTGACGAAAGACGTGTTATCTAAAGCCTGGGAGGTCTTTGACTGTGCTATAAAAAATTTGCACAAAGCCTAGAACTACATGGGTCGGGGAATCCTTTGTCCCTCCTTCCTCCCCCACTTACGTGGTTGGGTAGTATAACTGGCACACAGGATATGGAGTAGCCATCACGTAACGTCTATCCCCATCCCTAATAATCGGGATGGTGAGAGGTAATAGGGTGTATCTGAGTAGACACTGAAGACCTAGGCTGCTGGCTAGTGTAATAATATTAGGATATTATTAGTCTAACGAGTCGGGAACAATTCACTGCGTGACTGATTGCAAGTGAAAACCACTCGTCATAAGCGTAAGCAAAAACCAAGGAAAAGGAATCCTTCCAGTCCTTCCGATTCCGCTTCTGACTCCGATTCCGTCCCAGTTTTCTGGTTTTCACTTCATCATAAGCTGCTTCCGACTCCCGCTCTGACTCTGACTCAGATTCCTTCGCAAACGCCGGTTAGGCACTTAAGCAAGCCCTCCCCTCTCAGAAACGTCCTTGGTTGTGTTAGATATCAGTCCACTACTTAAAGGTAATTAGTTTAAATTCCCACTGAAGAAGTTTTATTAAAGGATTAAAAAGTCATTGCTAAAGTGGCTCGTCCGGAAATACTTAGGATTCTAATCCACGTTTAAAATATAGTGACAAATGTATCCGAATATTGCTTCAGTTTCTATCGAAAACCTTTGCATTTCTGCAATAGCGTGTTACACCATTTGCTAACATTTTCGAGGAATATTTGAATGTTTTTAAAATCCTCTCAGACATTTTTGACAACCCCTTTAGTGCGTACAAAGAAATCCGGCGTTCGTCACCAAGCGTGCACGCCCTGCAGAATCAATATCTACAGCCGATTTGCACGGAGCAGTTTCCCTCATTTGTCTGGCACTGGTAATAATCTTACCATGCATGTCGGATGTACAGAGATTTACAGCCACAAAATATCAATCCTATATGATCGCCTGACTGAGATTATGTTGGAGTTTTATGCTACTGCGGAGTTAATCCGGCAATACTACGTATATCGTGGCTATTACGTATAGGGCCAGCAGGGGTGAGCGACCCTAAGACCTATTCATTACTGGCGACTTCACTCGTACGTCTCTAAAAAGGTGGAGCCCTCTGATAGAGAGGGAGAAAGCTCTAGTCGAAGGTGTTGAGGGCACGTGCCGACTCCTAAATCCACATGCTACTGTACGAGTTATATATATACAACTATATATGCGCATACAGTTCATGATTCACTGTAGGCTTTAGCAATATGGTATTTCTCTGACGTCATTGTCTAATTCTGTCCAATCATTTGCATACAATATTCACTAAGCTAAGAAACGATGGACTCTTTGGATAGGAAGAGAAACCATCTACTCCCAAATACAAACGTTTTAGAAAAGCAAACGTTTAACTAGGAAATCCCCATTCAAAATGGAAAAAATAAATGACGGTTTTGTGACATCGTGTTAAGGTGGCTAATGCATGGTCATACATATATTGGGCTTTGAAATGCAATGTATGTTTTAGGATGGGTTTACAGGGTAACCGTACAAAAATTTGCACTACACTAGGCCAGCTGAAGTTTTGTCCGGATAGCAGAGTTCCGTCTAAACGGACCACTTTTTGAACTTTTTTGAGGGTTAAAAATTTGTCCGGTACCGCGTAAACCCAGTATTAGGAGAAACAGAAAACCCGATAGTGCATGATTTTGGCAAAAAAGAAACTTTAAAGTTTATAAATATCAGTTAAAATTTGGCAGATCAAAAAGCTGTAAAATGTTTTTCAAGTAGTTTTGCTACTTTTTCTTGTGATATGATGATGCTTTGGCATATATCTTCCGTAGTTTTTCCATGTCGAATATATAAAAATCTATGAACTGTGCTAAGCAGAAACTTAAAGGTTGCAGTATCTTCAATGAAACTTAAATTCAAAACTAAGGCATGGTACTACACAGCTACAAATTTATCGAAGTGCTTACCGTTATAGAAGTCACTAGTTGGATCGATGGTGGATAGTGTATTGTGCACTGAATGGCTCAAATGCCTATATATGATTTCAGATCTAACTAAGCACCTATTTAATTCCTTTTTAGCTAAGATTCTCGTTCAATATCACGCATAGAGGTATGATACAAACGTCTAGATATCTCCAACTCTCTGACGTCCCTGTCAGTGACCTGTGTTGGCTTTTCTTCCGATTTGTGTAATATTTCAATGGAACAAGAAATGGCTTATTGTTGTATCCAACAGCGAAGAATATATTCGAGCCATGACAATGAGATCTTTGTTTTGCCTTCTAAGATTGCAATTAATCTTCGAAACTATGAAAAATACTCATGAAATCTTGACATGTAGGGGAAGTACAGTTTATGAAGAAAGATAACGACAAGCTAAGGCACTTGATATACCACAAATTAATGGTTGTTCCATGGCCAACATCTGGTACAAAAACGTTTGGAGAGACTGGCTTTCTCTGCGGTGCAGCAAAGATCTCGAACTCACTCCCGGAATAGCAGAATAGCCAGGTTAGAGCCATTGTTTTTTCTTTGACCCCCACGGTTACACCAGACAAATCCTCAAGAGCTGCGACATCATTATTGCAAATAGCAATACCTTATGTATATAATGCAATCATAAGGGAAGAACTGCCGTGACGGGATATGGTGCCGCTTATATTTTTTTTCCGCCCCTCCTTTCCTCCCTCCCTCCCTGTCTTCCTTCTTTCCGTTAATCTTTTGCTTCCAACGCATTGATCTAATATAGAACAAGTGAAACGCCTTACACAGTCGACGGAAGCAACACACTCGACTCCACTATTCTGTACTAATTCTTGTCCCACATAATGTTTCTCCAGTTTGTTTAAATTTTACTTGACCATGCATTATAAACTCTTGTGCCCAAAAGCATGCGCAAGTACGTTCGACCTTTAACCTCTGTAATACGGACACCTCTCTAATACGGGCACTTGACTCCGGCTGTTCGTATTAGAGAGGTATGACTTTAAAAACAAAGAAAATCCAAACACAGCTCAGGGAAGTTTCCTCAGTTTAAAAGTAGGTAAAACAAAAATATTACATCTGCTCAATTTGTTCAACATGTGTCACCAAGGAATCGGATAATTTTACTTGCAGTCCACAGTCCAATGGTTTATATCGACTATCGAGTACGTAAAGTTCGACATTTAAGTCAAGTAGCTTAAATAGTGTCGTTGGCGCACGGATATAAAAATAAAAATAGCAAGGATATTTATGATTCAACATCAAAAAAGAGCGGCGTTTCTGTTCTTGTGTTACATCTTTGAGTCGTGCGAATGGATGACAATCCGTGCCATAAATGAGCTTAGCTAATTTGAGTGCATCGTGATCCAGTCTTACAGATTCATTTAATTTCAAGTGCACTTGTAAGTATTGGGGATTGAGCTCTTAAGATTATTCGTTGTCAATCGTCATGTTATTAACGTTACTAGCCGACGAATCACGTAGTATTGATAGAGCGGCTCGATAATACCTCGATTCCTTTAGATCACCCCTTTAGACTTCATCAATCATTGGCTACAACATTATACAATATACAGTCCATAACAACCACTGACTTCAGAACCGGCGACGCCGAATACTGCGCGGCGCTGCCGGAATACGCAGCCTCTCTGCTGTACCAATGGTCGTGGGTTTCAATAGACCACCATCACGTTTTTTCCATCGCAAACGGCAGACGTGACAACGTTTTCATCTTTTCCGTGCCTATCACTTTACCTTTTGCAAACCTTCTCAACAAAGACAAATATATTTTGTTTATCTAGTATTTGTAGATTTTTTTCCGATTCCTTTTTTACTAATTCTGGTTGAAGATTGTTTTGCTTGTCAACTTGCGTTTCAGTGCTGTAAACGAGATGCTTAAAACTTAATCACTGTACTTTTGGCTATCAACACAGAACACAGTGCTATCAAATGCTAATACCAATTGATAATCAACTAACTAATAGATATATCAGTTATTATCAATTGATGCTAATTATCAGTTTTATCAATTATATATTTACGCGTCGGGAAAACCAACATTTGAATTCCAAAGACGTTTGCGAAACGAGCGCCACAGTTTTGATTCCAACAGAGCTACTAGGGTTACTCCTATACTTCTTCATGACATTTGCATGCATATAAATCAGGTATTTCCCTGGGCATATTTTTGCAGATATTTTGTTGCCTACCTTGGAGAGCCAGAAACAAAACTCCCAACCTATTTGAAGATTTCTTTAGAAGAAGACATAATATGGGCGTACTTCTTGGTCGGGCAAGAGGCCCTAAAGGAGTAACTAGCTATAATAAATGCTACGATGTCATATCAAATTGTTTGGGTTTTCGGTTTAAAGAGCGTCTACTATGACGTAAGAGTTTCAAGTAATGTTTATAAAAAAATTAGAAATAAGAAAAGTATCTCGGTGTTTTGAATCCATGGCTACCTATGTCTGACCATCCATCTAACCATCCTTTCAAATACCCGTCCCATCCCATCCCATCCATCCATCCATCCATCCATCCATCCATCCATCCATCCATCCATCCATCCATCCATCCATCCATCCATCCATCCATCCATCCATCCATCCATCCATCCATCCATCCATCCATCCATCCATCCATCCATCCATCCATCCATCCATCCATCCATCCATCCATCCATCCATCCATCCATCCATCCATCCATCCATCCATCCATCCATCCATCCATCCATCCATCCATCCATCCATCCATCCATCCATCCATCCATCCATCCATCCATCCATCCATCCATCCATCCATCCATCCATCCATCCATCCATCCATCCATCCATCCATCCATCCATCCATCCATCCATCCATCCATCCATCCATCCATCCATCTGGATGAAGTCAGGGCTTTGATTTCAAAACACAACTTTGGACCATCAGTTGCACAACAACATTGCAATAAGAGACAGTGATCGATCATTAGTCATTGGTCAATCACTGTCTGAGAATACCAGCATCACGTTCAAGTCGGTTTGCCTAGCCTTATGACAACATTTAGCTAGTATCCACGGACAGTCAGTAGTATTGTCATAGTCGTCAATACTGGATTATTATCATTATAAACAGAACGTTACGAAATCTTTAATAACCAATAAGATCAAGCAGCGAAAAAGGCTTCCTTTTTGACATGCGTCAATAAAACCAATTCCCAAACATTTGGTCTGAACGAAGCAATGAGATCCGTAGGCATTGAGGCCGCACAAATCCGCCCATTCTCACCAGCCTATTTTCTTAATAAACGTTAACAGACGGTTAATACAGGCAGTAAGGTCAGACCGACGGGAAATTCATATGGTTTGTTTAATAACTAAATCTGACTTAATCTTTTACAAGGGGATTAGCTGTGCACGTGTTTGCCAAGTTTTAAGTTAAAATGTTTCCCCAAGTACCTTTAATAGAGTCTTAATAAAACACAAAACGGATGGACTTTAAATAGACGTCAATTGCTGAGAAGCTTAAATTGCATTTGGCCAAAAAAATATATATGAGGGATTGTTGAAAAACTATCTGCTTAATGTTACTTAGATTTTTTTCAAAGAGGAAACGCCTGCGCCATGTTCTTATACCTATACATTGTTTAGTGCATTCTTGGGCAATTCTCTTTTGATTGCAATCGCCAGTAAGGAAATTAAAAAAAGGTTTTGTAGATAGTTTCTTTCTTATACAACAAAACTTCAATATTTAAGCTGTGCAGCCAAGGTCTTGCAATAGCCACGTGATTGAAATCAAGAGGAGTTCAGGAAATCGCACTTATGCATCTTCCCAATCGCTTGAACCTTGACTGAAGCTACGCGAGCTGCATTTCCGGAAACCCTGGACTGATTGACCCCCAACTGGCAAGAGACACCTCTCGCGAAAAAAAATCCTGCAAGCAAACTTCCATGTCACCAGAACAATATGAAACTCGTAATACAGCTTTCAAAGTTTAAAATACTAGTACCGTACCAGACCAATACCAAGTACTAAGCTGTCTATATATTTACTTAGCATGTGGTTTCTGACTTCTCTTATATTTTTGGACAATACTGGGCAGGGTTTATAGTCTAATTTATGTAAATGTAAAGTAGCGTTACAAAGCGTTAAAAAGACCACGTCTAGTAGCAGACACAAAGATGTCGGCGTTTGAAATTCGTATTTTATGAAGAGAAATACAAATAGGCCGATGGAGCAAGGAGGGGGTTTAGAACAACATTTAGCCAGTATTATCTTACGAAATTAAAACCCAGGCACAAGAAGAAATCAAAGCCGCCGGCCGGTTAAAATCGAATAATAAAGTAAAATAGTTCTAACTTTTGCTTTTATAAAGATTGAGAAATTGCGCTGGTCAAAAATGTCAACAGACACTCTAAAATCGTTTTCCTGTTGTCAGGAAAAGGCACAATTCCCTAGATATTCTTTAGAGTGATCAAAGTTCAAATTTTAGGCGGGAGAGTACATTGCTCGATATTTCAGCCAAACCTCTTCAGTTTTATTCGTTGATTGAAAATTAAGGGTTCCTAAGATATTATGTTTCGACCAAGTCTTGGGGATATTATGGCTAGTGATACTTCTCCGAACAATAGACGACTTATACAACTATTAAACACATAACCAAGAACAAATATATAAATACCGGGTAAAAGTTTTAAAGTTTAAACAAATAACTAACCTTGAAGATTATTTCCAGCCAGAAAATTTTCTTTGAGTTTCGAAGTGTACGTTTTTTGAGTCCAGTTAAAAACCACGATTGGTTGATGTCGTTCGGGTCGGAAAAACTTGGTAAGAGGCTGAGGAGCCAGTGCTTGGGTTGCTTTGAAATAGTGAAAGAACGATCTGGCGTGCCGTTGCTTTATACACGACCAATGCTGTGATGTAAATGTCAATACAGACTAGCGTTGTATGAACAACCACCTACTGAGAGCTCACAGATTCCTACAGCACGTGCACAGTGTTTGCACAACTATGGTGATAGGGTGTTTTCACACCTCATACGTTACATGAAGGTTTAAGGAGCGTGGAACATAAAATGTATCAGTGTTGCAACGTATCGATACGATAATCCATGTGAAACAGGATATTTCATGAGGACTTGAGCCAAAAAAATGCCTTAATACTATAATTAGACCCCCTAACAGGGGATGTGGAAGAGATGGTATCAGTGTCGTTCATGGGACAAGCCAATCACGGGACTCGGACTATGACTAATTTTTTTCCCCCTTCCCCCAAGTAACATTTCAGATTACCGGAATCGTACCCAAGGCCCATGGTTTAGTAACAATAATTTACATGTCTAGTAAAGCAATACTGATTTCAGATCAACAAATCACTTCCGGGCTCAAGCCGATTTCTTTAGATAAAATCATTGAGTCGGTTAAAGAATAATTTTGAATTTTTTTGGGAGTAAACTTTATGCTACATCGAGTTGATAGTCGAGTCAAAAAGTGATTCAGTTTCCAGGGGACCTTCACCCGGATGAGTCCCTCAATCAGCAGGGAGGAACCGGGGGTGGGTCTAGGTAACTGAGGCCTGACTGCAAATCCATATCTGAACTCACATCTACATCTACTACGAACTACATTGGTTACGTTTGTTTCCACAAATAGCAGGACGGAACTGCTGTTACGGGATATTCGATTCAGGTCTTTGAGTCCGGGTTCTAGCAGTATGGTGGATTAATTACTAATCGTTCTGAATCCTTCCATGATTCCGAAAGGAAGTGACGTAGTTAATGGCATGTTATCATAAACAGGAAGTAAATAACAAAGGATTTCCTCCGACTACAATATACTTGCAGTAGATCACGGAGATTTGGTTTGAGTACTAACTGTAAGGCCGTCTAAACGGTTGTCTCAGTCAAAAGTATACACAATGAGTATGAAGGATTTCGTATGACATTTTTGTGTTCGGTTATTTACGAGATTCGCGTTAGTCAGATCGGAAGGAATGAGTGTTACGAGTGGCACACTTCAGTGTCACAGCAGTCCACTTGTTCTCGATTCATAATTATTGCTGTGATTATGAAAAAGAGCTCGCAATCAGTTCGTGCCGGAGTCGGTGCCGAAAAGCCGCCAAACATGCTGTCGGTCGAGTACTTTTATTTTAGCGGTTAGATTTCTTCCCAGTTTTGCTCATACCTTTCTTTGACGGTAAACTGGACAAATCGAGAGTCGTGACTATCAGTTCATCAGTCATGACGGCCAATTTCATATCGTTTAATTGTATTGTCAGTGTGTATAACAATACGGGAATCAAAACAGAAGAAAACGAATATGAAAAATTAAGTCCTTCAAAATTAATGTTATTACCAAAATTAAAGAACTGTATGAGGCATCGTTCTTAATTTTATCTTATGATAAAAGAGGTGCTGCTTTGGCATGAACATAGTTTCACTGATGCAGTGTGTTACAACAATAGTTGTTCGCCGAGACTAATAGTTTGATTGGGATGCTCACAGTTGGTAGCCTCCTTCGCAGAATTTCTTAGTGTCGTCACGTCACGTAACGTTTCTCTCGCCACTATCACGTTCGTGAGGAGAGAAGCGTTGCGTGGTGACCCTAAGAGCGTCTGCGTAGGAGGCTACACAGTTGGTTGCTTGACACGATATTATACCAAATGACACCACTCTGGACAAACCCATGCTCACGCTCGTATGGCAAACTGCGAGCCCTTACTGCCTAGGTATTCCTCAAAAATGTGGACAATACATGGAGTGCCTTCTGTCGTCAACTTGTTTTGGGAATAAACGCTAATTAAAATTTGAATTGCCTCCCAACGTTCAACCCTACGTCCTCGTCGTGGGAGGTGGTTACGGGTTATGCCGACCACAGGGCTCTGGTAGCGTGCGTGGGGCCAGCAACCCTACCACATTAAATATTGCTACGGAACGGCAACACAAAGGACAACCATATCAACCGAGACGTGGGAGTTGACCCCCAACATCCTATTGGATATATGACTGCAAAAAGCACGATAGGATCGATCACTCCTGAGTCCCAAACAATCATGCTGCAGTTGGAGCATGGAGTGCACGAACAATGTACGAAACTGGAAAAGGCGCACAGGTGGAAAGAGAGTTTTTAAGATATAATATGGACATCTTTGGAATCACCGAATGCAGACGAAGAAACATGGAGAAGGACTATACTGGAAGAAGTAAAAGAACTATAAAAGACCATGGAAGAGAGACCTACTAGCAAAGGATAGGGAGAGATGGAAGTCCATGGTGTCGGCCCTACACGCCACAAAGCCGTTAAAGAGGATCCAGGAGAAAGAGGATGATGAAGATGATGATGATGAACATTTTAAGTTAAAAAAATCCTTACTTCTGGATCCGCCCCTGACGCACACACTGAGTACCATTTCCATGGAATATTTCAATCATAAGACGACACAGTTTCTTCAGAATTCTATAATTTTTTTGTCTTAACGTTTTTATATAATTATCTATCATTAAATGCCATTATTATTGGTCTGGATCCGGCCAGTTCGAATTCCTATTATTCCTCATATTTTAAATATTTATTTTCATTAATGGTATTTATAGTATTCAGCTTCAAGTTCCAATAAGTTTCTTTCTAATGTCTGTACTTCGTCCATCCGTTTCGCTTCTTTAGCTTGTTTGATGTAATTCCTAATAATTTCCATTTGCTGTAGTATGGGGTCTGGGGAAGAGGCTACCTTATTGACAGAAACTGGTCCCCAGCCTTCCCCAACCTGTGAACCACTCCGCTGACCACGACTGATCACGGGATCATTTCTAAAGTCACCGCTGTTTTGTCTCTGGTGTTGTTTAGATGACTCAAGCCTCCTTTGCATGGCTCTTTCTCTTTCTGCCCTTTCTTCTGCAGCTCTTGCTGCCAAGTAAGCGGCTCTCTCTTGCTGTAGTTGTTTTACTTTATCGCGAAGTGGCAGGTTTGGTAAAGTGAACATGTTCTCCTGTAGATATCCCGTGGCAAAGGCACGCATCCCTCGCTGGAGCTTCAAAAATTGTGCACTGGGTGGTGTGTCATCTTGAGACCCAAGAGCTCCGATCTTCTTACTGAAATATGAAAAAAAAAACATTAGCAAAAAGGTATAAAAAAGGGGTAACTTTTTGCTGAAATTTGGTATAGAAAAGGGTAAGGGGTCGAGAGTCCGGGCGGAGCATCCCCGTATGAAACGACCCGAAGTACCCCCCCCCCCCCCCCCGGATATCGTTCCACTGGTCAAACACAAAGTATTCAGTCGAGGCTGCGAGGATCACATTTGAATAATCCTTTGAAACTACCTTACAGCCTTGATTGAATGCTTTGTCTGTGACCAGTGAACCGATGTATGGAAAATTGTGAATACTGACAGGGCAAGTGATAACTCATTGGATAACAACTCCGGGTCGATACATAAAAACGGCACCCGTGAGGATCTGGGACCGAAACTAATGACGGCTGCGAAGGCGACTAATATACATATGGATGTTAAAAGATATAGTCCCTGTCCAGGAACTCCCATCTGAAGGATGGATTTCCGCTATCAGTAGGTATCATCCCTACAAGTCCCTCAACTCCAGCTTCACTAGGAGATTTTTTAGGGCTTAGTGGTTACGATCTTTGAGCGGATTCCAAGCTTTTTGAATACAAAAGGATGTACGTCATAACTAGACCTGAGGTCAATGTGTGGTAATTACATAGATGTTTACCTTATAATATCCACTGTTTCGTATCTTTTTATCAGTTTTATTCTTACTTCAGCTGCTTCGTCTAAGTCATACTGTATATCACCAAGGCTGTAAAGATAAGAACATGAGTACAACCGGCATTAATGAGTTCTGTTCTAACTTTAATGCATACCACAGGTAGCCAAAACTAGTGTTTCTTTATCTGTCACCTGAAAAAAGCGATAGTGATTCATACTGATTTGTTGTATGCATTTCAATGTTCATTTATGCATTCCCACTATGAGATCCACAAACACAGAACTTATTTTCAGTTCTACGTTTGTCAACGACAAACAAAAGCACAACGCAAAAAAAAAACGTGCAACGTGAAACCAAAAATTACCTTTTAAAAAAAGAAACTCTAAACAATACAAAATTACGTGCCGCGCGATAACAAATCATCACTTTATGGCCGGCTTTTAAGCGCTAACACTGTGTGGTCATAACTGGACTTGGATATCAGTTCTTTCACGTCATCATTGGCCTGATAATCACTGACAGCATTGCATTGTTCCGAAGAGCACACGAAGGGGCCACAATACTCCAAGCCACATGAAACAACCCGACAGTGCAACGAAACACTACTGACCACGCCTTTTGCCGAAGGATATTATAAAGTGATGCAGATCGATAGAAAGACCTCCCGCACAGAATACAAAGTTGTTGGTCTGTGCCAAACCAGACTGGAAAAGATCCAAGGAAAATAGTTCCGATCGGCCCTGATGTGTGTGCATGTGTTAGGGGGGGGGGGGGGGGGGGGGGGGGTGCTAACTCCTGTAGGGTGAAATAGGAAACAAACAATTTAAGCTACGATAGGTGCTCTATCAGCAATATTGATCTTTCCACCTCTCTTTTTCTTTCTTCAGATTTTCGGACAAGTGGGTTACCTGTGGCTACACTAACAACAGGAAGCCCAAAGACAAAATATATAAACCACAAAATCAAGTGAAGAGTAACATACTTTAACGAGTCAGCCATCTTGATATAGACGGGAACCAGCTTCTCCGCTTCTGCCATGCATTCTTTCATTTTCTGTGGGATAAAAAAAAACACCAAAGATGGGGTAATCAAAGGTATGCAACATCTGCTAAATTATATCAGGCAAATCTGGATTGTGCACTTTGGTACAGGTTTTTCGGGGGGGGGGGGGGGGATGGAAGGGGGATTTTGGGCCTGCCATTATCAGTAAGTTTTATATATACCCTCAGGACAAATCGAAGTTGAAAAGAAATCATTTCTTGAAAAGAAATTTGTTGACTCGTTTTAAACAAGCAGAGATTTTATTACCTACTCCCACATAAATATATTATACACACACTAAAAAACCTCTGGTGACCTTCCCCCAAAATACGAGCCTACCCTCATAACCTCTCTCTAATCATACCAGAGTCTTAAAGTTTCAAGTTCATTCCCAATAAGATTGCGATAATTGGAGTACTAACCTCATATAACTGTACAATGGCGGGCTTGATCTGCTTTTCTTTTTCTTGTTTTTCATGCCTATTGTAAAGTAAAAATGTTAGTTTATCAAGGCTATGAAGGCATTATATAAACTAAGCTGTTTGAAACATAACTTGCTGGTACTTTGGTTTCTGTATAGAACCTTTCGCGTGATGTCAGAGCAGCTCAATTTGGAGGACAAAACAAAAGAATTTCAGTCTCCTGAGAACAGCATTGAGCAGCATTCCGATGTGCTGAAAGGAGTGTATATACTTATGGGATTCAACAGGGGATTCAACAGTTCTAGTCTTTCGAAAATTACACAGGATGCCCATGAACTAAAATTTACATCTTGCACCACAGGGTGCCCATTTGCCTTCTACAGTATACACAAAATCAGCACCTGTACAGTAGATCAGCACAGATTTGACATGACCTGAAGCCAGCCTCATCTGCATCATCTCGTGATCTTCGTTTCCCTTTTGGGATGTCTGAAGTCGTGTCTAACTTTAGCAACTGAACTGCAAAACAAGTAAGCAAAATATTTTATAGGTAAAATGTCACAACTACTTGTAGCAAGTTTGTCAATTATTTATTGAAGATGAGGTCTTTCATCCCATAATAACTTATAGCTTACATAATTTTCAGTTTTATTGTACAAATCCTTTTGTTTACCAGTGTTTTTGGTATATCATCACATCACCATCATCGTCATCATCATCATCACCATCCATTACCATCATGGTCTTTCATCCCATAATGCCTTATGGCTTACATGATTAATTTTTCAGTTTTATTGTACAATGAAATCCTTTTGTTTACAAGAGTTTTTGGAGTATCACCATCATCACCATCCATTGCCATTGTCATCATTGCCATTATCATCATCCCCATTATCATCATCATCATCATCATTATCTGCGACATCATCATTGCCATTTTCATTGCCATTATCATCATCACTGCCATCATCATCACGCAGGGTTCTCAATAGAAGCCGGCAGCCGGCGAAAATTGCTGTTATACCTTAGTTAATCGGCGGTTACTTACGAAGCATTCGCAAATTATTTGGCTGTCATCTTATGAACGCATTTATCACAGCTCTGGCTACTTGGCATGCATCATACACTTACTTTGTGAACTACTGAGAACCCTGATCACCATCCATCATTGTCATCATCCATCATCGTCATCATGCAGCATCATCATTAACATCAGCAACAGCAGCATCATCATCATCACGGGAAGTTCTTATATATCACATTATACATGTGTTTCAGTGCACTTCACAATCTTTAATTTTAAGTGGAGTCAGATTTTATGGGCTGCCATTCAGCTTAACAAAAGATTAACAATCTTACCAGCAAATGAAACAGTTATAGATTTTGAACACTTTCCACACATTATTCCACCACACAGCCGACAATGGTGCCGCCTTCTAGCGACATTAAATGGTTTCTTGCAAATTGGACAGAACTTCACTTCACTATCTGCTATCCATGGTACTAGACTTTTCTCTTTAGCTGAAATGTTATTAACAAACAGTTAAACTGATATGCAATAGTACTGTTTCTCATTCAATTCATACAGCATTCACGTTTAAAGGTATTAAAGGTATTTTCTGTCTTTTAAAGGGTAAAGAGAAAATGTTTAAAGCCTTTAAATTTTATCAATACCCTGAAACAACTATTTGGCTTATAAATATCAGGGTAGGACTAACTCACAGATTGAATTGGAATTTTATTTGTTTTGAAGAGGAAGGGAACCCAGAGAACCCAGAGGAAAAACCTTGAATCAAGAAACCAGAATACTTTAACTTATTTTAACTAGCTTAACTAGCATATCTTTAACAATTTACGGGCCCACAGTAATTGGTGAAAGCTGTTGTGGTGTCCCTGCCATGGATTTTGACCATAATTTTCAGTAATCAAACTGCATAGACCCTTTTTAGCTTCTTTCACATATTTTTTTTAATGGCGAAGATAAATAAATAAACTTTGCTCACACTTTATATATAGCATTGAACTCTCACCATTTGGCTTCAAAGTCTACCCAAGTCCAAACAGAAACATAAAAAAAGCTGTTACTTACATTTTCTACTAGAATATCCAGGTAGAGGGGAATCTGAGACATGAACACCAGACCTAAGTAACTAAATTTTGAAAACAGCATTCAGGAATATTCATTCATGGAAATCAACAAGTCAGGTGAATAAGATGGACACTTTAACACAGTGTAAACTGACATTTTGGACGTTATATTCATCCTACATTGCATTTATTATCATAAATATCATAAATATCACAAATACCTTTTCAAGACGTATTAATATCTTATTAGTTTCAACTACATATCGGTCAATTTCAGCATCTCGTCTTTCTTTAAACTGCCTGAAGTGACTTCTTGATGCACCTAAATATTAAATGATAGTGCTTGAATATTCAATTCATATATACCAATATATATATTATTTATTACAGAAATGTTTGGCAAGTTCTAAATTTGTGGGTATTTTTTTTCATCAAGCGATTTTATTTTCAATGGATTTGACAGGCCCATATTTTTTATTTTTTTATTTTTTACTTAACTGCTTAACACAGGCTGGGAACAGACTCAAAGTCCAAACAAGCTCAGCCTGAGACAAGTTACAAATAGTACATTATAATTTAAGCTATAAAGAAAAAATAATAATACTATAACTAGGGACAAAGAAAAATTAAGAGCTAATACTAGTAGTAAATACATATGCCATAAATATAATAAATTATAATAATATGAACATGTAAGTGATGTAAATACCGCATTTGGGCTACCTGTTGAATGGATAATCAGGGAAGCCATTTCAATGTTACAGTGTTCTTACCAGACCGCTGCACTGAGGCATTGTCACGCTTTTTTTTTTTAAATGATGCAGTAGAAATAGTTTGAGGGGTCAGGAGGCCTAGCTAGGGGGGAAAATAATTTTTCTTACAAGTGCAAAGAAATTCTTCTTGTGTTTAATTATCGTTCATCTTTTCGATAAAACATCACAAATTGCATGTGGCATCAAGTTACATCAATTGATATATATAGGATATTACATGGTCGCGCGGAGATACAAATTTTATCTTCGAGTGTTGATATTATCTCTCACGAGTGAGCGCAGCGAACGAGTGAGAGATAATATCAGCACGAGAAGATAAAATTCGTATCTCCAAGCGGCCATGTAATGTTCTGTTTATTATATGAAATCTTCAATGGAAAATAATGGAGAATTTGAGACTTGCTGAGCAAAAAGTCGAAATTTGACACCACCAGTGTTGATATAAATCGTATCCCCACTGGCCACTGCTGGGAGTGGGGATATCAATTTGATCATTTTGATGTCACTCAATATCACACTCTATTTCATATAATAAAAAGCATTACTATTCAATTTCTAACCTAATAATAGGGTGTGGACCCCCTCCTCTCTAAAATGACCCTCTTTTGGGTTCCCTATGGGCCCTGTGGACTGCAATTTTAAAAATCCTGGAGAGAACACTGATTATATTATGTTGTACAATAGCCCACTTCTGAAATACTGTATGCTTTGCTTGTCACGCACAAAGGTTTCAATATGTAGCTTACATGCTAAATTAAATTAATTCTTTTCTCCTGTCATAAATCACCAAGCATTTAGCACGGAACCTCACATTGAAACCTTTGTGCGTGACAAGTCAAGCATAGTCAAGTGGGCTATTGTACAATCAATACGTCAATATGTACATTTCCCACTCGTACTTAATATTTTCTGCTTACAAAAAATTACAGCTTCCTATTAATAACAACTTAATCACAAACCAAAATCATAAACTCAATGCTAATCATTCTAGAGCTACGATTATGCAGGAAATCCTTACATAAATTGACATCTGATGTCCATACTGAAAAGCCAAATGAACTACTGTGTATTCCATAAACCAATGTAAATATTGTTTTACATCACAATAAGGTCAAGTAAGTCAAATGCACTGCTGAGACGTGCTATCAGCTGCTTTCTACACTCAATAATAAAAGATTTTAAGCTTAAATTTGATTCTGATACGCTTATCTTTATAAAATTATTGTTTTCATGTATTTTCATGCTTTCATGTATTTTCATGCTTTAAAAGCTTAAGCTTGTGTTTAATCGATTAAATTGAAGCAGATTTTAGACATCTCGATATATCATATTGCACATATCAAATATATGAAGGGCGAAACTCATATACAATACAATACAATACAAAGAAACAAGCTTACCGACTTAAAGCATATAATATTAACTTAAGCTTAATGAATGAAAATTATATCTGAGTTCATTCGAATGTACACATACCAAACTCCAGATAGTCCCATAAAAACGGATCTGTTCCCCTATGAACAGTATTAGATCCATCGCCTTCGTCCTGTAGTAGTTCAGCAGCGCCATCTTGACTCTCACTATCAATTTTCTTCATTATCTTTTTCTTCGTTTTTCGAAACATTCCACGGATTTGTCGAAGCGCGTCATGATCTTCTGAGTGCAAATCCTCAAAATGCGATTGGAGTTGAGCTGGAATACTGAATTCTTTCATACACACAGGGCATATGAATCCTTCTTTTATATTCTCTTCCTCCATATTTTGCAATCACAAAGAAAAAAATCCAAAAAACCAAAGAACATCAACCTTCACCAGCCAGATATCAACAACCAGCCGCCATCTTGTTTGGAAAACCGCGATGGATCTTGGGTAAAAAAACAGGAAGCCCAGTTTCATTTTTAGAACCTCCGTACCTTCAAGCTCTACTTTTCAGATCAATACTCTACGAAACAATACTCTACCAGTCTACAATAAAAAAAATAAATAAATGAACCCCAACCTCGAATAAAATACTTTCTGCAACACCAAGAAAGACCAAAATAATTCAAGAGGTTTATTCATATCGATATATATATATTGGTAGCCTCGTCGTGACGACCCCGCTAAGAGCGTCTGTGAAGGAGGCTCATATATTGGAGGCATAGCAAAAGTCCAAGCATGCGCTGAAAGACGTTTTCGCGACTCGATATATACAAGCAGTTGAGCAGTTTAATTATTGCTTGCTCAAATAAGGGCCAATGTTATATAATTTTAGACGAAGATTGTGAGAGAAATCCTCCCGGGGGGGGGGGGGGGGGGGGTACTTCGGGTCGTTTCATACGGGGATGCTTCGCCCGGACTCTCGACCCCTTACCCTTTGATATACCAAATTTCAGCAAAAAGTTACCCCTTTTATATATTTTTTTGCCTGAAAAGGTACCCCTTTCATATACTTTTGAAGAAAAGCTACCCCTTTTTATACCAACATTCACAAATTCCCACCCTTTTTCTAGAACTGCGGCCTGAAAAACGTACCCCTTTCGGGCGGAGCATCCCCGTATAGACCATTATAGCGAGTACCCCCCCCCCCCCCCCCGGGGAAATCCTCAGTTTATGCGTTGCAGGACAAAAAGCATAGCATAGCAACCAGAAACCATCCACCACACCCCAGATGATGAACGTCAGCCAAGCTTGTCGATGGTGCTTCTGTCTCAATTATTGCTTCTGCATTCTCATCGTTCTTATCGTTCTCATCCTCCATCTCCTCCTCAGGGCAGAATGGATTTTCTGCAAGATCTTCTGAAATCTCAAGGGTTGTGTTACAGTATGCTTTAGCCACTCTGTGTGTACATAACACACTACGCGAGTACTCTCTAGAAAACATAACACAAAATTGAGTAGACTTAAAATGCGTTTACCTAGGCCTCACTTTTGGCAGTTTAAATTAGTGCGCAATGCATTGTGAGAATGTTTACTCGCCTAGACGCCATGTTTCTTTTTCGGATGGTTTTTATTTTATGCCAAGATGCTAGCTTTGCAGGTCGTGCTTATCATTACAAGCTTTGATAGTCCATAAAATGTGAAAGCTTCTAGCTAGATATGTTTGGTATTTGTCCGTCATACAAGGAAAGAAGTCGTCGAGATAGTCAGACATATACATACTTGCACAATGCTCGATCTCTTGGATTCTTTACAAGAATATTCCTAACTTTATCAGCGCATTTTTTCCCTTCTTCCAAGTACTCCTTTGAGCATGGAAAATGTTTCCTAACTTCGTCTGGCATTTCTGACAGCTTTCCAATTGTTGTATTGGCAGAGCAGTAAAACTGTGCCTGCCCAATGGCATCCATTGTGAGCAGCCCCACCCTGACGGGGAGTTGCCAGTTGGTTATCGCATCACGGTAGCACTGTAAGAGTGTTTCTTTGTAGCAATCGTACACATGAACTTTGTACAGCTGGCTGGAAAAAAAAAACGTGTGTAATACGTCAACAACGGTTTACAGATGTAATGTGATATTTCCTTCTATTGAAAACGGAATGTAGGGGTCAGAGGAAATGAAACTAAGTAGCGCAGCTTTTGTTTTTTTGTTTTTGTTTTTGTTTAGATGTTTCTTGTTGGAATCTGTGCTTGTTTTTGTTTTTATTTGTATTTTTTTGTAACGTTGTACTGTCCGTTTATTCTGTCTGTACATGAATAAGAACAATTTTCAAAAAGTAGACAAAAAATCTAAAAACAAAATGTAAAAAGAAATAAATGCTGCTTGAGGCCACTTAAAAGTTCGATGTTATCCTTGCAACAAATGGCAAAGATAGTTTCTTTTATTTTGAGCAGGTGGTCGTTGCCCATAGTCATAATTATCAATCATATCCAGATCTCACTATTTTGGCCCCGTCGACATTATTATTGTAGCTTTCAATATTAACGCAAAAAGGGGCTTAACGGTGTATATTTTTGATTATGATTAATTCATGCCGTAGGAGATTTGCCAAACGTTGCAAAGATATCTAGCACAATATCTTCCTCAACAACAATAAATTCTAATTTGAACACAGTTGTTGGCATATCATCACAATGCTAGTGTTGCTAGTAAACACGTTACCTGCAATTATTTAATGAAGAGCTTAAAACCAGTTTTCGGTAGAAGGTGTTCTCGCAGTTCATGATTTTGGTCAAGAAAAATGTATCATTACAGCGACCAAATTGTATGCCGGTACAGAAGTTCGCTATAATAATGGGGAAAAAGAGACAAAATAAGGACTTAGTTTGATATCTATTTTTTAAATTATGGATTCAAAAAGCTCTCTTATTAATTTTCAATCAAATTCTTCTCTTCAATTATATTATTATTATTATTATTATTATTATTATTATTATTATTATTATTATTAGTGGAACTAAACTAGTCACGTGAGGTATGAGTCACCAGTTGAGTTGACCTACAGAACAAACTCAAGGTCAACCAATCAGATTTGAGGATTCGACCCTGTATTTTAGTTAGCAAAAAATAGTAGGTTGACCCATAATTCCTTTCAGGGAATGTGATCAATTCAGCTGACAACGTACCAAATGAAAATCTGAACGGCCAGCGTAACCTCGCCTTATTTCTCATATCACCACATGATCTACCTTCAGGCATTAATTTAGAAATGTTTCATTTTTCATTACTTTTAAATTTTTCCAGAATTATTTTCGGGCTGTCACATGACCTTTGTTTACTCAAATCACCGTGTAATATCTTTTTTCTGATTTAAAAACCTGTGAATTTATTTCTATTTGTGAAACACGACCAGCCAAATTTGTGGAATAATCTAGCTACAATATCTTGTCTTAAAATGACATATTATATATTTGAACATCGAGGTTGTTTCACAATATTAGAAGACAAAGAAAGTACATTATGTCATAAGGACATCAAATATATTATGCTCAATATACAAAAAACAACACAATTTATATATTACCAAACAAACCTAACCTACAAACCTTGCTTTTCTCAGTCCAATGCAAATAATTATTATATATTTTAATTTACGTATACTTTTCGAAGTTAAAGCATGTTATCTGTTTTATTTTGTCTATTTTATATTTTTTTGTTACCATCTTCGATGCTTTTTACCTCTTCAACGGTGACCTATATTACACTAGTCATAGAACTCATAGGCATGCCAGCATCATGGTATTGAAACCGTAAGCATTCAGTGTTCCATGATAAACTACATGAAAACAGAAAATATTTATCTTGTAGGCTCAACTGTATTACTTGTCGAAGTTATAGAAAACAATCACACATCCATGTTAAACGCTGTAAAAATCAATCATATATTTGCTTTCAAATTTTCAAAAAAACTTCTGCACTACTGCTTTTGTAAACGTTCGTTGGCAACCCTTTCTTTTCATTATTTCTTTAATTTTTTCCTCACTAATCTCTCATTCATGCATATTTAATATTATCTAGTAAAAAGTATGCATGTCCAAGTAAACACTATTATTTTAAGGGTACATTTTTGCCTTGTTTGCAGATCAAAATTTTCCATAATGGCTAATTAAGTGGAATGAAAAAAAGAGGCACTAAAATCCAGCATCTCCAGAAATCCAGAAATCCAGCAATCCAGTCTCTCGGCTGAAAAAAAAATCTGCCCATATAGATAAAAAAAGTTTTATATCCAAACACTACTCTACGTCGTTGGATAAAGTATTGCCTTGTAGAAATTTCATCGATGAATCAGTTATCCAGTGGAATGAAAAAAGAGGCGCCATAAATCCGATCTTTAGGTTTCTGACTCACTGATCCTAAATCAACTACTGATCGCTGGCAATTATCAACGAAATTTGGACTCTGTTATTCAAATATAAAATTTATTCACTGGCGGGAGTGCATGCACCCTATATCTGTTACAAATAAGATTATATCTAACAGTTTTGAAATGCTTAATGATTAATAAGTGGACTTTAATAATGTGTGCCTCTTGGCACGATAAAGGAGCGTCAAAGATGGTAAATGATTGATGAAGGATTCAAATTTAGAGGGTAAATCAAAAACGCAATGCAAAATTCCGATTTCAAAATTTTTATCGCGTCACATGTGAGTAGAGTTTGTGTAGGTCTCTCCCTTAATTCGAGGGGTTTTCTTCAGGTTTTTCAGCTCCCTACGCAAAACTTAACAAGCTAAATTCCAATTCGAGTTAGCCATGCCCTGCATGACCTTGATCAGTCCATGCAGCTAGGTTTCAGTGATGGTATCAATAAAATTTGAAGGTTTGTAGGTAAGAAGTTAAAATAATAATCCAGGGTTGCTCATCTCATTTTAATCCAACGTACTTATAGAGAAAAGCAGATCTGAATGGGATGAGAATCAAGTTTCAAATATAAGTATTTTTTTTAAAGAAGTCCTTTTTTTGAAAATGAGTATGTTTGCCTTGGAAAACAGATGAACTTTGTGGCGCAATATCTAAGACTTAACTTGTCATTCTAGTTTTTTTAGCCCACACGCAAGCTTGATCGGAGACTTCTGTCCATCTCTCAAATTAAAAGTATTTCATAAGTGCATTATCATGCTATCAGTGAAAATGAAGATTATAATCCCAAGCATTGTTTGATTAAGTTCTCCAAGTCTTACCTGTCATCATCCCCACGCATAACACCAAGTATACAGATATGGCCATTCTATTTCTTCTTAACGCTCAAGTCACCAGAAGCACACTATATTGTTTTTCAATTCAAGAGCCGTCTATGAGCACTTCAATTGATTTTTATCGCTTTATCTTTGAGAGACTCTGCAACAACTGCATCACACAGCATCACAGTTCGTTCTGATTATTCACTTCTTGGACTAAAAAGTCTCATAAATGCTAATAATTTTATGTACACTATTCACCTGAGCTCTGATTCGTGTATTTCTGAAACCCCCAGGCCTATTGTGGTAGTTCTATTTAACTTCATTCCCGAAGCATAATTATCGATACTGGTGAAGATTTTTTTTAAACAATGGGACCGTTTTAATACGTGCTTTAAGAATTGATGAATTGCGCCAAAACTTCGACATTTAAGTCAGAATATTTGAGTTGGACATTTTTAAAAGCTTTTTTGAGACAAGAGGGTTGGAAGTTCAATATTTCAATATTGTACTGAATACTGAAAAAATGTACAAAGTGAGGGCAGGGCTAACTCACAGATCGAACCCTGAAACAACCTCTGGGCTGATCTAAGTCAGGGCATGGCTAACCCACAGATCAAACCCTGAAACAACCTCTGGGCTGATCTAAGTCAGGGCATGGCTAACTCACAGATCAAACCCTGAAACAACCTCTGGGCTGATCTAAGTCAGGGCATGGCTAACTCACAGATCAAACCCTGAAACAACCTCTGGGCTGATCTAAGTCAGGGCATGGTTAACTCACAGATCGAACCCTGAAACAACCTCTGGGCTGATCTAAGTCAGGGCATGGCTTACCCACAGATCAAACCCTGAAACAACCTCTGGGCTGATCTAAGTCAGGGCATGGCTAACTCACAGATCAAACCCTGAAACAACCTCTGGGCTGATCTAAGTCAGGGCATGGCTAACTCACAGATCAAACCCTGAAACAACCTCTGGGCTGATCTAAGTCAGGGCATGGTTAACTCACAGATCGAACCCTGAAACAACCTCTGGGCTGATCTAAGTCAGGGCATGGCTAACCCACAGATCAAACCCTGAAACAACCTCTGGGCTGATCTAAGTCAGGGCATGGCTAACTCACAGATCAAACCCTGAAACAACCTCTGGGCTGATCTAAGTCAGGGCATGGCTAACTCACAGATCAAACCCTGAAACAACCTCTGGGCTGATCTAAGTCAGGGCATGGTTAACTCACAGATCGAACCCTGAAACAACCTCTGGGCTGATCTAAGTCAGGGCATGGTTAACTCACAGACCGATAGAATTTTAGCTACTTTAAATTTTGAACCTTGCAGATAACATAGTGCAGCAAAGTGGGAATCTGCACTAAGAGGTCACATGACCCAAGCAGTTGCTTCAAAATGAACCCCACTAATGGAAAGAGCACTTCGATATTAGTATTACTCTTAAAGACATCGAAGTTTCCATTCCTTATGTGGAATTTTAGACACTTTCTATTTATTTATAACACACTTAAGAAATATCCTAAAAACTTTATTTTAGTAATGTAGATATTATGTATACACTAATTTTTTGAGTATTTTTACATAGTTTTGCTTAGAAATGTTTTTATATTATTTAATCCTACTTTTTTGGGACATTTTATTTTTAGTTTTCTTATACATGTTTAAGCTCTTTAGAGGTTTGCATATAAAGCGCTATATAAATAATAAACTTATTATTATTATTATTATTATAACATAGGAGAAATGCCATGAAATAAGAAACACTGAATATTTCAGGCATTATGATTAGTATGGAAAAAATATTGGATTCACCAGATTTAGATAGCAAGAGCTTCCCACTCATACAAATCCTAATAGATTTGATTTTACATTTAAATTCTTTTCTACTTGTGTCACAATCTCGTACAACTGATGGTTGGTTGCGATCCCTCCTGAACAAAAGAAACGCGCTTTCGTCGGAATTCTTTATTCGCCTGCGCATGACGTACGTCATAGCCGCCATGTTTGAAAAATTTAACAAGAGATTTTTTCAATTGATTCTTTTCTTATATCTTCCAACACAGCAGGAGAATCTCTAGCACTGTCCTATTCTTCTGAGAATACTAGTTAATTCATTGGCATAATCAAAGGTGATATTTACGCCGGTTTGTCTATAGGAATGTTCAAGCTTTGTCGGTTCGAAGAAAAATCTATTCTTGGTGTATACTAGTGAAATGAAATGCGTTCGCTGTGAATAATAGAATAAAGAATTAAGAGAAAAATATCATATTCTTGGTGTATATCCTTTTCAAATAACTTGAGGCACCTACCAAGTCTAACAATTCACTCAGTTTCGCTTTTATCTAAATTTCAAAAAAAATAAAGGTAAATAATGTTACCGTTTGAAACCTTTAGTATTAATTCATTTTTAGGATTAAAGGCAACATTCAAATTTTTAATCCTTGTGTTACAAATGATGTCTTAGCTTCTATCAGGCAATCATGTATCTATCATATCTATCAACTATCATTATTGTATGATATTTGACTGATGATTTTCTTCATTTCCGTGTTTAAATAAAGTTTTTGTTTTTTTGTTTTTTTGCTCGTATACAGAAAGGGATTTCTGTTACGCCAATCCTGCAGGGTACACTGATACGCCAACTTCGCTGGGGTGTTGCTCCCCACCTGCAAACTACTAGGACAACATCACGTTGACACAAAGAAAACCAGCATGACTCAAGAGAGAATCAACTGGCATCCCAATGGTGCCCATAAATAAAGTTTTTGTATGATTGTATTATGATTCATTTTCGTATACATTGGAAAAAATTCATCGAATTTAAAATTAATTTTCTACGAGAAGTTTTATTTCTACTGTTGACAGAATGATAACGGTCTTTTTTGAATGCCTGGTTTCTGTTAGCTCTCCTTGTTTTTATGCTTCATATTGGTTTCAATTTTTTCTATTTTCTGTTTGTTTTTCTTTTCGTTCATATTTATTTCCTCCCGAGATTTTCTGCCTTTATTCAGTTGCTTTCAGCGTATATATGACGTCATTTGGTTTTTAAGTATATTTATATCTTAAAAAAAAACGGCATAGCAACAAGCACATGTGACCTCGTAGTCGTGACGTCTATCACGTGATATCATTGTAGCCAATCACCAACAGGTGCATGCCCAATATCTTTTTACTTTATATGATTGCTTTTGAGTCATAGGCGAACTAGTCGCCAGATATGGATATCCCTGCCGGCTTTGCAACAAGGAGACCTAAACGTGAAAATATGTTTTATCTCATAGTTTGCTTGTTGTCTTGTACTACTGCAACTCATGCTGCATTATTTAGAAATGAAGATATTCGTATTGGGGAATTCACCAAATTCCAGCCAGGTAAGTACGAAATTTTATGATGAAATAATTTATCTACGATAACTAAATATTACGAACGAAAATTATCTAAGAATATTGAATCGTGAAATAGTGATATTTCCACAGCTTTTCATTCGTCAATGACATGACAACTTGCGATGGCAATTAAAATTACTAATTTTTAAACTTAATTACCTGAGGAACACATAACCTTTGCAAATTAAACTTCACCAAGAATGCCAGTATTAAGCCGTCAACCGTTTTCTTTGCATTTTTTTCCGGTCCGTATTCGATATTCTTTAGTAGGTTTAATCAAACATCTTTAATACACGTTCCAAACTAAAATGCTTTTTTTTCCAAACTAGAAAAATCCGCATCAAATCAATTAAGCTCTAAAGACTTCCAAAATTTGGAACCTATTTCTGATGGTTCAGAGAATAGTCGATCTTCTATGAAGTTGTTAAGGGTTCCAAAATTCGGAACCCATTTCTGATAGCTTAGAGAATAGTCGATCTTCTATGAAGTTGTTAGGGGTTCCCTTTTCGCCTCGGAACACTTTATTTTACATTGAAGTCTGTTTTCTTGTTGTTTTTTTCCCGACAACAACCAAAAACGTACCTCTAAATTCTGTCAAATAACGCGAAGCTCCAAAAACAAAAAGCATGTTGTAGTTTTGCGCATGGTATTCTCTTCAGAAAAGCATTTTTCCTACGTGATGTTTGCAGATGCTCACCGGAATTTTCCTAGTTTGGAAAATACCATTTTAGTTTAGAACGTATTTCAATTCAAAGTGTTTGTTATTTGAATTAAACGTTTGAAATAAAATGAAACGAGATACACTGATATAGCTTAACCAGTTTATACCGGGCCGTTCTTTCTGTTTTAATTTTTTTTAAATAAATTGAACACTAATCTATATAAATGGAAGCCCTGCTTCACCGTCTAGCTATGAACTCATTTTTGGCCTAGCTGCTTCAGGCCCTACTTGGCCAATTCGCTATAAATTGACGAAGAAGAAATTACATTTTCAATCAAAATTTTTGTGGGTCTCGAATCCGAATTTTTATTTTTGTTATCGAAAAAAATATCACAGCAACCTAAGTTACTTCAATTCACCCATACAAAGGAGTATTTGTTCGCATATATGTATACTCGGACTGAATCAAAGTCGCCTGTGCGTTGTCACGACGGATAACAAAGGGGGAGTTCATCGCGGACAATGTAATAGATTGTTTCAACAAATCTACCAATTCAAAACAGCCTGCAGATGTTTTATAGTGAATAGACACTTAAATTTAAGCAAAACGAAGTTTCTACTTTCTTCTTCATAAGTTTTGGAAAATTATTCTACTTTCCTACGAGCTGCAGATTTTTTGACAATTTTAAAGGCAATATAATTCCGCTATTATAGCTGTATATTTCTGGGTTTTGGCTTTCCTACGGTCTGAGTAAGTAAGTTTTTTGATCGACAGAAGCCAAAAACCCAGAGGTAGTAGAACAGTATGGAAAGATGTTTGTTTTAAAACCAGTCATGATTCACGAGAATACACTAGAAAGAGCGTGGGAAATTAACGCTGTCTTTACTTGAAAGGCAAAAGTTATCGTGTCAGAGAGGCGGCGGAACCGTTTTAAAAGTGAAGGTGCATGATCACGACTCATATTCTTGAACCCTTTGGTGATTAGTTCAAATATGTGCCCTTGTAGGCTGTGTTTGAATTCATGGTTATAATAAATTGCTACTTCAACCTCCTGTTTTTTAACATTTATTTTGCCAAGCTTTCGACCTACAATAGAAAAATTTGTAGTGCAGCCAATTGATTCTTCAATCGCTAACCTTGACCGCACATCCAAATTTTAAAATCAGGAATAAATTCATCAACATCCTTGCTAGTGCAAAAATACCTTAAGATAACCTGACCAAAGACGAGAAGAAAGCCATATATAAAATCACTACGCGAGGACAAGAACATCATCATTCTTAGAGCTGTCGACAAAGGGAATTCTAAGGTTGTCATGGATCGGTCAGAATATGATAATAACATTGAAAGGTTAAAAGTGACACCAAGAATAATAAAATGCTACCATCGAAACCAGAGCTCTCGCTACCGTCATAGACACATCTAGAATTTTCAAGCGATATATGTGGATGACACTATCAGCATCAACTAAAATGACCAGATTGAAGCCTTCCACAACCAAAATGACCAGATTGAAGCCTTCCACAACCAAAATGACCAGATTGAAGCCTTCCACAACCAAAATGACTATATTGAAGCCTTCCGCAACCAAAATGACCAGATTGAAGCCTTCCACAACCAAAATGACTAGATTGAAGCCTTCCACAACCAAAATGACTATATTGAAGCCTTCCGCAACCAAAATGACCAGATTGAAACCTTCCACAACCAAAATGACTAGATTGAAGCCTTCCACAACCAAAATGACTATATTGAAGCCTTCCGCAACCAAAAAGACCAGATTGAAGCCTTCCACAACCAAAATGACTATATTGAAGCCTTCCACAACCAAAATGACTAGATTGAAGCCTTCCACAACCAAAATGACCAGATTGAAGCCTTCCGCAACCAAAAAGACCAGATTGAAGCCTTCCACAACCAAAATGACTAGATTGAAGCCTTCCACAACTACCTGAACAGGCAGGACATCAACATCAAGTTCAAGATGGAGATCGAGATAATCAGGCGCTAGGTTACCATTTTTAGATATCCAAAGTAAAAGGGTATCTGAGGATGACACGATAGAGATTTCCATTTCTGCAACAAAGCCAACAGGGCGGCCATCAAAGCGGCCACATCACCGCAGTAGTATGCCAAACACACACAACAAAGCCAACGCACACAAATACAAAGGCTGCTGTGAGTCGTAAGAACATTGTCGCACCGTAAAGAATTCGAAAATCTGCTTTAGACTGACACCTTAAGAAAGAAGAACAAGTCAGATCACATCACCATGTCCTTGATTCAAAATGGATGGCTTCCATCACGTTTCATCAAGAAACACTCGTCTATTCAACGTCAGAAGTCGAATATTGGTCAAGATGACAACCAGTCCAGGGCTTTGAAGTACTGTCATACATAAAAGAAACCACGGAAAATATCCCGTGTGTATAATGACGCATCATAACATCACTACGTGCATAGAAACCGCTCTTAAGTGTCTTAAAAGACAGTGAATCAGATCTTATCAAGACCTCTAAAAGATCCGATCGCCAAGGAAAATCAGATTGGCAATATTTACGCAATTCCGTGCGGTGATTGCAGTACATAGAGAAATCCAGCAGCATCATAAACACACGCCAAAGAAAGTAGACAGAAGCTTGGCAACTCTCCAAACGAGATAACGTTCTATTTGATAGAGACCATGGCAGACGTTTGACAGAAAATTACTTAACTTGCTGAAACATTAGTTTTATTATTATTATCTATCTATTTAATTAATTAATTAGTTATAATCCGTCCAGCCCCCCTTGCTGCTACCTCCCTGAAAAGGCCATAAAATGTCATAGCTTCTTGACAATCACTTTTTGTATAGGAAAGGCCCTCAATAATCATGTCATCAAGACTACACAAGTTTCGTCCAAGATGGACTGTGTGCTAGAATGTCTGAGTGCTGACCAATGTGTTTCGTACAACTACCAAGAAACCAGCAGCACCAATAGCCATACTTGTGAGCTGAACAACAACACCTTTGATCGTAGTAAAGTGGAAAATTTGAAAACAAGAGTTGGATTTGTATACGGTGAAAGCGTCCTAAAGGTAACAGCTTTGATTGTGATAATGGTAGTATAAGTGTGATAGAAACAAGACAATACAAAACCGTCGGAAGAACAAATACAAATTAACGAAAATAAATCAAAAAAATCAAACAAAATTACAGAGGAAAATAAAACATATATTTGGGCGAAAAGATAGCAAAAAAGCATACGAACTAAAAATCAGTAATTTGGAAAAATCGAGAGTAATAAAAAGACAAATGGACTGCATTATGCTGCAAAAATTAAACAAGCAAGAAAACAAACTATTTCCAACGACATGCAAAGAAAATGAGGAATCAAATAAACTACGCAAAGCTCAACATTGAAACAAATACAAATTATTTGCCATAGTGTTCATTGAAAATTCAATCGTATTTTGTCCACAGGGGAACCAAAATGGTCCATGTGCAACATCGCCATGTGAAAATAATGGCAAATGTATAAACGTTGATGAGAACGTTTACGAGTGCGTATGTCAAGTCTCAACGATAGGTGATCACTGTGAGCAATGGAAAGGTAAGCCATGTGAAAGGGTTTGCTTGAGTGCCTCGCAATGGCAAAAACGATATATAGATCAGTCATACAGGATAGAGTGACATTGATGATTGGCATAGGTAGAGGGATAGTTGGCTGGATGCATGGATAGATGCATGGAAGGAAGGAAGTATGGATGGAGAGATCTAGAGGGCAATCTCGGACGAGATTCACTGATAAGCGTACACAAAATTAATACAATCAATTGAAATAAAGAAACATAGCGCATGATCTTACTTCACGTATATCTCTTTCATTTTTTTCATCAGAATTTAACAGTTCTTTGTTTATCTTGATCATTAGATGATGCTAAAGATTACATGCTGACATTCCCTCAAAAATCAACCGAAGACTTCCTAAGTGAGCTGCCCTTGAAAAGCAGCCAAGTAAGCCGGCTGACGATCTGTGTCTGGCTCAATTACGTCGTTGCTGGCTGGCACACATTTCTGTCATATTCAGCAAGCAATATAGCAACCATGCTGGCTATACGATGCCATAACACAGGGAAGTGTGAATTTATAGTCAACACCGTGACAAGGTAAGAAACACAGGCTTTTGATATTCAAATATAGATCCCTCTCAAAATTATCTTGGATGCGAGGCTTACATGAAAATAAAAAAGAAATCACATTTTCTCGATGGAATTTTTGACATTTCAAAAGACCGTATTTAGAAATCGGAAGTCACAGTTACTGAAATGATTATATGCCTGCCAATAATGTTGATCCATTATTTTTTTGACATTAGTTTTGCTCTTAAGAAAACGTCATGATCAAAGGGCGGTTAAGTCGAAGCGAAGACTTAGGAGTACTTTTATAAGAACCTTTGCTAGAACTATATAGGGAAATTGTATAACATATTCATATTTCGTGTTAACTCGAACATCTTCTATATCAATATCATTTTGAGCTTGATAATGGTGTTAGATGAATACCGAAACGTCGTTCTGTATTTCGTAACTAGTCACCATAAAATCTTTATCGCCTTGTCAAAAGTAATTCATTGAATGAAATGCAGAATTTTGGCTTCGCACACCCTCGCTCCATTTTTCGGATACCTCTGACTGAAAGGACGAAGCTTCCACATTGAATCGCTTATTGATGTATATGACCCTGGTTAGAATAACTCGTCTCTTTTTCCCAATGAAATTGTTCCATGTAATTGGGTAAGAGCAGGGCAGTGTTTTTTGCGCGCATGACCAAAAATACCCATTGATTTGCCCCAACAACTCGGCTGCGGCAAAATTCTTCTATTGATTAAGGGCCTTCTTTATTCGTCTAGCGAGGTATATACTTCTCCACTTAACGATGGATCATGGCATCACCTCTGTTTCTCCTGGGATAACACTCAAGGAATTGTCAAGTTCTATGTCGATGGAGTAATACGATCTACTAAGAAGGACGTTAGCAGTAGTCTGGTCATTAGTGGAACTGGCAAGTTAATTATTGGTCAGCTGCAGAGCTCACCTGTGGAGTTAACGTTTAATGCAAGCGATTCGTTTATGGGAAGTATGTACGGTTTAAACATGTGGGATGCAGTTAAGTCACCTAGCCAAATCCTCTCTTTGTCTAAGCAGTGCATTAGTGAGCCTGGTAATCTGGTTGATTGGAGGGTATTTGCTGTAAAAGAATCATATGGAGTAGTTAACAGAGCGATGCCCTCGGTCTGTGCATGTAAGTATTTACCCTGTACACATTGGGACTTCATATATGTGTATCAAATTTATTGGATTATTGTTTTGCTGCTGTTGTGGTTGTTGTTGTTATTGTTACTGTTACGTTGTTGTTGTTATTGTTGTTGTTGGTGGTGATAATGGTAATAATGATAATGATAATGATGATAATGATAACGATAATAATGATGTATTGATGATAATGATGATAATGATGATAATGATGATAATGATGATAATGATGATAATGATGATAATGATGATAATGATAATAATGATGATAATGATAATGGTAATAATGATGATAATGATGATAATGATGATAATGATAATGGTAATAATGATGATAATGATGATAATGATGATAATGATGATAATAATAATAATAATAATAATGATGATAATGATAATTTGATAATAATGATGATAATGATGATAATTTGATAATAATGATGTATTGATGATAATGATGATAATGATGATAATGATGATAATGATAATAATGATGATAATGATAATAATAATGATAATGATAATAATGATGATAATGATAATTTGATAATAATAATGATGATGATAATGATGATAATGATGATAATGATGATAATGATGATAATGATGATAAGGATGATAATGATGATAATGATGATAATGATGATAATGATGATAATGATGATATGATGATAAGGATGATAATGTTAATAATGATGATAATGATGATCTTTGTCACTCTTTAATTTGCTGTTTTCCTTGTTGCTGCTGTTTTCCTTGTTGCTGCTGTTTTGTCGCTCTTATTTTGTTGATGATGAAGAAGATGCTGCTGCTGCTGCTGTTGCAGTCGTCGCTGTTGCTGTTGCTTCTGCGGTTGTTGTTCTCCTTGCCGCTGATGATGGTAATGTAGTTGTTGCTGTTAACGTTGTTTCTTCACAAAGGATTTTCACACTCTATAATCAATATCTTTTATAGTCAATGTATCAAAGACTGCCAACTTCGAATCTTCCACTGGTGAGAAGTACATCAAGATGCCTTTCAAAACCTCGTTACGAGAGGTAACAGTCTGTTTCTGGTCTCGAAGAAAGTGGAAACAGAAGTGTACAGCATTCAATTATTATTCAGAAACATCAGGACATGTTCTTCGCTGGACATTCTTTGGCGCCACGGAACACAACGTCTTTGTTGCTGGTGTTAAAACGTAATTATGATGAATTGAAGAAATAAAAAACGAACGCGCGTGCTCTGTGCAGTTATAAAGCATGCGGGTGCGGGTTAATACAGTTTCAATTCGTGATCCTCTGTTCAAGGCCTACTCTGGGATGCAATATTGCCGCGACGAAATGCAACATTAGGCGACATCAGGCGACACTGAAAAATTTTGAGAAAAAATGGCCAAAAATATTGGGCAGATCGAAGTGGGTAGCATAAGGCGATATTGAGCGCAGGACATTAGGCGATATTGAGCGCAGGACAATAGGCGATATTAGGTGACATTAGGCAAGTGAACACTGGATTGATAAAATTGGTCAAACTGCATGAGAAACTGGGTTCTAGTTTGAATATCGTGTTTCGTAGTGGAAAGATGTAATGAGTAGCATTATGTGACATTGGGCACCAGAGTAGGCCTTGTTCAAGGTCCCATGGAAGTATTACTTTTTGTTATTTTGGTTTCAGGACGATTTATTCCTACCCACACTACGACGATTTGTGGCACCACTATTGTTACACTTGGGAAAGCACGGGCGGTCAACTAGTTGTATTTATTGATGGAATAGTAATGTACAACGCATCATCCGTAGATAGGGCAAAAACAATTGAAGAAACTGGAGTACTTGTTATCGGTCAAAGAATGACTAACCCAACCTCTGTATCTGCCGACAGTTATTATACAAAGTACTTGGCACATTTCAATATCTGGAACGCTTCACTAAGCGGACACGTCATCACAGCCATGGGAAAGACTGCCGGCAGAGACTTGGGAAACGAGCTGAACTGGAATGACGTGGTATATGGGGGTCAAGTGTTTGGTGGTTTGAGTCTTACACCAACAAATGATGTAACATTAAACGGTAAGGAAAATACGGAAAACTAGCAGGCTATAGGGTTGGGGTGGATGAGTCGATGGATGAGCTCGAGGGTCATGTCTTGTTTCTGTGAAGGAGAAGGAACGAATTGTTGTTATTTTAAACAGATTGTAAACTAAATATAGATACTATAGCTAGTATGGACTACTTCGACGATGTGGCGGCCATGTTGAATCTGAATTAATGAAAATAACTTTTTACGAGATGCCCGGGGTGTACGTAGGATCTGATGAAGAAAAAAACAAATTCTGGGTTTCTCTGGCTATATCATGCTGGTTAAGTGACAAGCATTTCATTTTTCTACGTAGTATCAGTCATTATTTTCATAACTTGAATCGCAATGCATTATGGGGCGTCCAGGGGGCAAAAGAAAACAAAAATGACGGATAAAATAGAGAGTTTCGTTTATTTCTCTTTCTTTCATGCCCATCTGCTTAATTTATTTCTTGTCAAGTTGTCTAGGGGTGAAACGTTAATTCAAATCGACGCCATAAGTATAACAAAGATTTGTATATTTACCAAAATGGCCGCCGCATCGTCGAAGTAGTCCATTAACATCACTACCTACTTTCACCACCACTACCGACACCAACCAGCTACAACCCCCTTACCACTACACATGCCACTTAGAACGACCACCTACAACGAACGCCTATCACTATCATCTCTACCTCTATCACTACACCACTATAACACTAGGCCACTGATACCTACCACGACCACTAACCAATCCCCCTATATACCACCTCCATATACTACGACCTGCATGTCACTACCATTTACCACTCCCACTACAACCTACTACTACTACCTACCATGACTACCCAGTATATACCACTACCATCTAGTCTACCATCTACCTCTACCAGTTTCACCTACCACCCCCACCTACGACAAATAATATCTGCCACCACTAATCACAACCTATCCCTACCTCGACTCTCACGTACTAGCTACTATGACACCTACCCCTACCATTTACCCCTTTCTTCTCCACCTACCACTATACCACTAACTCCCACCACCCACACCTACCATTTCCAATTACAAACCTTCTACAATCTACCACAACCATCTGCTACCTACTACTACTACCATTACCAGCGACCACCACCAGTGCATGACCACCAGCACCGGCAAAATCTCCACCAGCTTAGTTTAAAACCTTTACTACCAACACCGCATCAGCAAACATCACCACCAAAAGATAATCGCTACGTACAACTCAAATATCAATTACTAAAAATGACCATGGTGTTTTTTTACTACTAATCATTTCAATTTTCTTTGAACAGCGAGTAATTCCGATTTTTACCTCGACTTTGGGTCAATTGGATCCGTCAGTAACTACGTCCAACTTCAAAAACCCATTCCAAGCGTGACCAAGTTTTTAGCCTGCTACTGGGTGTGGCCTACCAGTGCAGGAGGAATTTTTGGGTACAGCACACCGGCATTAGCAGATACATGGGCAGCATATGTCTACAACGATTACGTAGGCTTTTGTATCAATGAAGCTTGGAAGTAAGTCAGAATTTTAAATAAATGGACCTTTTGATCTCAAGGCCTGGAGTGAGAGGGGCTGGTTACCCTAGGTAGTTTTAATTTTTACGGTTAGAATTGCCCTATTTCACTATGACGTCACAGCTTGTTTATGAGGGGGACAGAATCGTCTAGAACAATAGAAATTTGAAAAAAAATTCCTCTGCTAAGGAAAGTCCTATCTCAAATAGTCTGGTTTCCAAATATAAGGTGTATCGACGTTTAATAAACAATATTTATTGCATTTGATGGCTGTTAACGCTTTTCTTTGTTCTTCAAACGAATTTTATATCAATATTCTTTGTGTTGTTGCTGTTTTGTCCCCCTCTCACGACCATAATCCTCAGCGTTTAAACAATAGATTGTTTTTCTTTGACGTCATGATAAAATCGGGCAATTGTTAAGTGGATCCATGGGAGGGGAGGCGGAAGGACATAAAAACTGGGGGGGGGGGGGGCTGTAAAATAAAACGTAAAAATCGCCGATGCAAAAAAAACAAACATCGCAATCGCCGAATCAAAAAAAAAAAATCGTAATTGGGGGGATTCGAAATTTACCCTAAAAAAAGTAGGGGGGCTCAGTCCCCCCCCCAAAGAAAAATCTCAAGTGGTCCGCCGCCGCCTACGGCCGATCGCAACTTTGCTCTTCAGGCAAGAGAATTTGATATGATCGCCTTAGTCTTAAGACCTTCCCTACATCGGGCGCAAAGGGGGATCGGGGTACAGATCTAGAGAGGAGGGGTGGGAGCAGCTAAGAAAACCTGGAAGTGAGGCACTCCCTGGTCGGAGGTTTTAACATGATATGTGCATAAATGACTCAGCAACCGGCCCATTCATTGCATTATCATGCTGCTGGCTGCGGGGATGCACATGGCACCTCAGGAGCGTAACTAGGACATTTTGGCAAGTACGGGTCCCCATGACCTCAAACACTCCCACTTCAAAAGTAAAGTTTTTGCTTTCTATACACTAGCAAATCTGAAAAATTCGGGAATTTCTCAAGTACGCACGTGCGTATTTGCGTGTTGGAAGGTACGCCCCTGATTCTGCTGCATATTATATGATAAGTTGATTGTTTCGTTATTTTTCATTGCCATTGTTTGAAATTCTAAAAGGAGTACATCCCTCACCATCCCACCTCAAATTTCCCTTCGCAGCACCCAGTAGATTCACCCCTTTATAGAATAATTCATATCATATATCTATGAATAAGTTTCTTAGACATTTCACAATCACGATGTCGGATCATTTTCGTTTTAGGTACAGCGGTTATATAACTGCATTTGGCAACGGCTGGTCCCTCATCTGCTGGAAATGGAGGAACACTGATGGCAAAACAGAATTGTACAAAGATGGAAAACTGCTGATGTCGCTAACAGGTTTTCAGACTGGCCACACTATTCCAGGAGGCGGGATTTTCATTCTCGGTCATGAGTTGGACAGCCATGGGGGAGGTTTCCAAGCAAATCAGGCTTTGACAGGTCTGTATAGATCTATTCTTTTTGTTTGATGTGTACAATCGGATTCATTTGAATCCCTAAAATACCGCTGTTTTCTTTGATGACGAGATTCACTCAGGTTTAGTCTCATTTTATGCAAACGGTAAAAAAAAAATGCACAACGTCAACTATCAAACGCTTTGAAATTCCACGGACCTTTACCGAAATGTACGAATATTCTACACAAGATTAAATCGTGGCTAACCCTGAGCAACAAGGGAAATATAATGCATTTTACTGATTCCGCTTCATACAAGAAAAGCAGGAACGATAATGAATCCATTTCGGCAACAACTAAACGCTGAACTCCCGATTCTGGAACTTTTATGCTTCTATATCAGAGTTCTAACTATGCCTGTTTGCATTAATATTGGAATGATTCAGAATAGGTTCTTTGGTAGGGAAGGGGACATTTATGGTATAACCATTCCTTATTTTGCAGTTTAGATTTTATGATTCAGATTTTCGTGGAATCCAGATCCGCGTGCACTTTTTTTGCATGGGGTTGGGAGAGGAAATGGGGGGGGGGAGGGGGGAAGGAAGTTTATCTTGTGTTTTTATCAAATCAGCAATTCAAGACCAAGAGAACTTGAGAGGTGTTTTCCCTTATTTCAAATCGAGTGTCATTCACTTCAGAATAAGAGATTAATTTGATCCATGATAATGTGAACAAGGGCTTTATTGGTAAACAACAAAATATTACTAAAGGGAATGAAACGTAAACATTAGGGAGGGGATTTCGGCCAATTGGATTTGGTCTCAGTTTATCGGATAGACCACAGATGATCAGCCTGGCCAGAGGTTAATTTTTCTGGACTGGATATAGATGCATAATATTTTTTATTTTTTTGGTGTTTGATTGGATCTTATAATTTTAAGTTTTTAATTGATCACTCACTCTGTGTCTATCTGCATGTTGAATACGTAGGTTACCTGGGTCACCTTAATATTTGGGACCAATTTGAAGGAAACCAGGTTGCAATGGAAGAAATGACCAGAGGTGCTTCACACTTCGAAGGTAACCTTGTCACCTGGAGTAGCTTAAGGGACAAAATATATGGCACCATAACTGTAGTGGAGACTTCTTCTTGTACATTGGCCGGTAAGAGTCATCCTTACCTAACATATATTTAACATTTATATAATTGTTTTAGTATCATTACTCAGGTGATTATTCAAAATTTTCAAGGATTTGTATGTGAAACACAGCCATGGCCCGACCAGCCTCTTTTTCATATTTTTGGCACAGATGCTTAACTTATAACTCAGCAAACAATAAGCAATTATTGGACGAGGTTGAGCAAAATATCGTGATTTGTTAGTGGCGAGCAAGCAATTATTCGCCGATGCCGAAGGCAGTTCATGAGGGAACCGAGCCAACGTTACTGCGCATGAGCAGACTGTTATTTGCAGCAAAATGGCTTTGCACAGTAATGCGCATGAGCAGACCGTTATTTGTAGGCAGTTATTTGCAGTTCTCTCGGCCAATCAAAATGACGGGACAAATAATTTGATGATAATTATCATTATTCTTTGAAACTGCACAGTTACTAATTCATTCATGGTATTTCATATGAAGACAAAATATTTTCTCAAATCAAAATATTTCCAAAATATTTAATTAAGCTTTTCCTTTATGCAAATTAGGAGCGACCGATATTGCATAAAGTCTAAGGGGATGTGAAAGTGGTGCATGAGTGAAATTAAGGAATTTCCTAGAGACAAGCCTTTAATATTGCTGGCACAATGTTGTTGTTGTTGGTGGTGGTGGTGGTGTTGTTGTTGTTGTTGTTGTCGGTGTTGTTGTTGTTGTTAGGGAAATGTGTAGCCTGTAAGCTAGAACACGTTGGAATCATTTATTTTCAGATTTCTTGACACAACAGTTACGAGACAAGTGGTGCAAAGATAATGTCACTCCAGGAAGTTCTTGCTCTGGTCTTTACACTCTTTTTGACAGAGACATTAACAATAATGGCAGAAGGCTCCGATGCTACTGCAAGAATACATTGTTCCAAAATTCCACTGGTCTTTATACATACGTATACGCTACATCTGAGTATTACACAAAACAAGAACTAAGACTTATCAAAAATCTCTGAAATTGCAAAAGGTAAAAAAATTGACTAACTTTTCTTAAGCTGCTACTACACGAGCAATTTCTCCTTGACAAGTATTTTTGACAATTTTCATTGCTCGCTTAGACGATTAGCAAGTTTTCCTTAACATTTTTTTATTGACAAGGTTTCCTTGCTCGTGTAGATGATGAACAAGTTTTCCTTGACAAGTTTCATTCAGTGATGTAAAAGGCTGGGAACTAATCTCATTAATATTCCTTGCCACATTTTCCTTGTTGTCCGTCTACACGAGCAAATTTCATCCTTGACAACTTTTCCTTGTCAAGGAAAAATTGTTCATTTTACTCCATCTACATCATCTAGATGCGGCTTTACTTTTGGCATGATGGGGTTTCTTATTCTTCTTGTTCTTGTTCTTTCTTTTATTTCTTTTCTCTTTTTTTTACTTTCGGTTATTTTTTTTTTCTATTTTAGGGTGGGGGATTCTTTTAAAATCACACGTCAATTCCCTTGAGAGTGATGCTTTTATTTTTTCGTTGACGATTGAAAAATTATATCAATAGACCTCTTGCTCTATATCCAAACCTGGGGTCAGAATATCAAAAAGGGTTTCAATCCTCAATACAAAGGAATTATTTTGTTTTGACCTCCAGACGATTGGGACTAGTAATGCAAGGGGTCTATACCTTATAAGACGGAGAGGTTTTTAATCAAGGTGACTATATTCCTACTATTATTGACAAGAATCTATGAAGAAGTTTTCGAACCACGATATTTTAAAGGGAAACTTAATGCTGATTTGAGATCATGAAGGAAAAGGGAGATGTTCCGCGATGGTTGTCTAGCTTAACAAGCTTTTTTTTAAACGAGTAGGAGTGTTATAACAGGTATAAAAGCACGAGGCGTATCCGATTGGATTTAGATGATTAAATACAGGCGTATCTGCAAGTTTTCGAAAAGTAGGGAGCGAAAAACAATCTTCTACGAAAATTTCTAATGCCATCAGCACTGTTATTCATGTTTTTTGTATTTTTCTTGAACCTTTTTAAAGTCAAAGTTAATTGGTTTTTGAGCACGTGCACGCTTACCCCTGCGCTGAAATTGAATATTTGATATTACTCAGCAGTCACCTGAAATGGGAAACCATTGTGCACAAAATTAAAACCTCTCCTGTTGCTTATAATGCTTTTCATATTTCTATACGACTCCTGAGATAACTCCAGGCACATTTACTTGAGCTTTAATTAGGTTTTATCGATCATATTTACAATAAATTTGACAACCTGCAAAAAAAAAAGACCAGTACCAGAGTTTGAAAATTGTCGATGGTTGCAGAAATAGGAAAAAACAAAACACACACATATTGATATATTATCACTTGCACTTATATTTAAGATATATCACTTATAAATATTTGCGACTTTCTTCATTGACAGCAGAGCCTAAAATCTTTGACAATACCTTTTTTATTTATTTAAGGAATTGTATTTGACATGTAGTGGTTTAAAGTTTAACCTACTGTTCTAGAACAAGCTTGAAATATTATCAATAGTTTGAATATTTTGAATGAATAATAAATCAATTATTGGATTCGGCTATCGTATAATAAATATCTGTAGTTTGAATATGCCTTCGCATTTTGCAATAAAAGTCGGCTAAATAAAGCAAATGAGCATGAAACAAGTTTCCATTTTTGAATTATTTATTCACAAGAACTCAAGCAAGCTAGTTTTAAATGATATTTATAAATGAAAAAGTTTATAACTGATGTTTAATTATGCTTTTATTTTATTTGTCTAAAAATAGAATAGAAATAAAAGTAAAAATTCATACGCGTGTTGTTTTTTTTTTTTTTTTGTTTTTTGTTTTTTTTTTTTTGCTTGGCAATAAGTAAATAAATGTGATTCTTGTATTTTAATATTGAATCATGACAGCGGACGTCGTAATTTAAATCTGCTGGGGGAAAGCCGATCTGTTTAATCTTTCTTTCAGACTTAGTTATAACTGAGTTAAACTGCTTGTTATTGGGTCCTTTTAAATTGAATTTGCCAGTACGTTCATTTTCATTCATTTGCCCTTAAAGGCAAGCAAATTGGGCCTGGATTAAGCGATGCTACTTTCTTTCCGTTTCTCTCTCCCTCAACTGTTTCTCAGTCTATCGATTAAAAAAAGATTATATTTAAAGTTTGTATTGAGAATTAGTAACAAAATATTAGAATGACTGATTCCGATAATCTATACAAGGCAGTGTTTACTACGGTAAGCAGAAAATAAAAAAAGAGAAAGAAGGGAGGAAGAAAATGATGGGAGGAAAAAAGGGAAGAAGGAAAGAAGGAAGGAAGGAAGGAAGGAAGGAAGAAAGAAAAAAGACACAAAGAAAAGAATTAAGAACGGGTGAAAAAAGGCAAGGAAAGGGAAAAAAGTAAAAGAAAAAGTCTATCATAGAAAAATCTTATTATGGATTATTTAATTTAGAACTAAAGTACATTTCGGCTAAATTGATCCTTTTCCTGTGCCATTTCATTGCCTTTACCATAAACAATTTTACTCTTATTTACCTTAATTTAAAAAGCGTAAGAGAGTTACAAGCATCATTAGATATCTTCGATCCACGGGAAGATCCATCTAGTCTATTATATTCGTCGAGTTTTAATTTGAAGGAAATGAACTAGACAGTGTTATCGGCACTGAAGTGACAACCAAGTGTGCACCGATAACCAAAAACCAGTATAATGACGGGGAAAAAAACCTATGGACCACTTAGTATATACATGTGCACCTTGTTACTCAGCTCAAAACCTGAACACTAAAAGGTTCGCTCGTGTTGAGTACGTTGGGCTTTTAATGGTTCTCGCAAGTAAGGATTAAGCATTCACGAATAAGATAATACGAATAAGATGGATAAAAATCAAAGCTTTCATCACGAGTAAAGACAGATATTCCCAGCATGAATATGGTCTAAAATAAACATTTACAGAAAGGGTATTTTTTTGTCGGGAAGGTGTGAGTTAGGATTTTTTATTAAGGAACTCGATGTAGTTATTATCGTATGGTTGTTGCAGGTGTTTTGGAAATTAACTAGGAATGGAAATTACAAGGAAATGCTCTCATAAGTCTAGGAAATAGGAAAATACCATCGTACGAGGAATGCGGCTCTAAAACAGCTGAATGCATCATGTTGTTACATGCTGAGCAGTGGTTTCATTTTGCTAGTGAGCTTGCTTCTTGAAATTAACTTTAGCTAGGATCACAGAACGAAGTACTTGTACTTGGGGGTAGTCAGGAACATATATTTCGCTCAATCTAAGCCACAAATACCGCGATGTTGTCTTTGTTTCTCAGCCCAAACATTTCTAACAGCAGTTATGGCAATATCCTATCGAGTGATGTTTCCCCACGAAATCGTGGTCTGAAGATAACATTTTGCATGGTGGTCGGTGTTCTTGCACTTCTAGGGAATTTGTTGGTAATACTCGCCGTCTGTCGTGTTCCTCGTATGAAAACCACAACATTTTACCTCATAGTAAACATGTCCGTCAGTGATATTCTCTTCACTGTCATTTCTATGCCTCCATTTATCCTTGGCATTGCTGGCTATGGGTTGCTTGCTGGAGGCACTTTGGGGTCCTTTCTTTGCAAGTTTGTCAATTCATGTACGTTTGGCTTGATGGCCAGCTCAGTGCTGACAATGGCCGCTATAGCTTTTGATCGATTTTTCGCCATCACTAAACCCATGAGAGACACCATCAACATGGTGATACTTAAAAGAATCGTCATTGCTATATGGCTAATAAGTTTCTTAACGTCTTCTCCGTTGATCTACTCAATCCGACTTGGCCAAGACAAAATTGGAAGCTTTTGCTACGAACAGTGGTCCCCGGTATTTGACGAAGAAACCGGTAGTCGTATGTACACTTTGTTTGGCTTCGTTGTAATCTACATGTTACCTTTCATCAGCATAGCTGTCTTATATTCCCTGGTCGCAAGTCATTTGTGGTTTGGAAAAAGTCCTTTCATGGCCAGCAATGGTCAAACACAGATCAACTTGCTAAAATCAAGACGTAAGGTTGTCATTATGCTGATTACTGTCCTAATATTCTTCATCATTTGCTGGCTTCCTCTCCAAATCATGACACTTTTGGCCTACTTTTCAGAGATCCAAGTTAACAGAGAAATCTTGTTTATGGGGGAGTTTTTAGTACGGACAAATGCTGCTATCAATCCAATGTTGTATGTGATTTTTAGCAGTACGTTTCGCCAAGCAGTCAAGGATGCCTTTGTCAGGTCGCGCCGCACAACAAGCCATTCTATTATCAACACAAGTCCCGAAAAGGAGAACTCAGATCGCAGAATGTCTGTTCCGGTCAGCTATTTCAGAAAAATGTCTATTTATCATCATAATGACAGCTCCTCAAGCATAAAAAGAGAAACTACTTTATAAATGATGCATGGAGCAGAATGACAGTAACCGTATGAAATGTATCAACATTTATTACCTTTAAATTGTGACAGTTCCTTCCTTGATAAAAATATATGAGAAAATGGAAAGTATACTTCACATTCTGTAAATAATATTCACTCGTCCTGAAACGTTAGTCGCTATTATTGACTGGTACTACATAATGCGTAACATTTCTTTTCGCAGTTTAGACGTTCAATATGTTCTTCGTATCATTTTCCCCCAAAAACGTGCGCACTGCCATTCGACATTAGTAACTAAAGGATTGACTGAGTGGTCAGATCAATAAACTTTTAGGGGAGCGCCTGTCGTAAATATAGATATTCCAAAAATCTAATGTCGTTTTTCAGTCGCCTTTGGCATCGATTACAGCCAGGCTTTAAGAAAACACAGACAGGGCCGGGGTTTATGAGTAAAGAAAGAGAGAGAGAGGGTGTGAGTGAAGAAGATAAAAAAAAAACAATTAATTTTGGTACATGGAATTTTATTATTATAGAGGTGGGTGGCTACACGCCCTTGAGCTACGTGGCAAAGCAATAACATCCGTTACCAAATTCAAGTCTAAATTGTAGTTGCTTCGAACATCATGATGGGCTATAGATTATTATAAAATGGATGCTAAGAATATCTATCAGGAAAAAAAATCAGGTTCAAGAGGCCCAACCCATCGTTCTAATGGATAAGATCTTAATTTAACGGTCGTATATATTTAAAAACAATAAAAAGTACTCTTTACGAGATCGATTTAGCCCTCAGCTCAACAAGAAAAGGGAACTCAACTAATCGATTTCACTCGTCCTAGATTTAAAACGACATTACTTTAAAACACTTTATATACAGATATAATCCTCGTGATAATAAATACAGCGAAAAAAATCATGGCAATTACCTTATCCTTTCTATAAGATGGCGACATTAAGTCTTGAACATTTAATTCGTTGCCTAAAGCTATCCAGCCAAACAGGCGCTACACCACAAGAAGCCAATTTGAACTGGCGAATCAATTTTCGTCCTCATTGGATTAAAAAGTCAAGATGTTATTTCTAAAGGCCTTTATTTGGATACAAGTTCCTTTTAAAGTTTCCTCATAATTACTTGTTTTCTTCCTTGCATATACATCCAGATACATATGTTTTCCTTTCCCTTCCTTTAGCTTTCTTTCATTTTACACCCTATTATTTGCTGTAGCTATCATACTTATAATTACTTCTTTGGATTTCCATATCTTTCTATTTTCTTTCTGTTATGAATATCGTTCTTATTTAACATTTTCATTTTATTATTTCGTTTCATAACTTAACATACATTGTTTCTTACGATACGTTTTGTCTTTGTTTCGATAAACAGCAAGCATGTAAGACATGTCAAAAACACTCTAACTTTCCTCCCCGTCAAATGTACTACTTAATCTACCAGATTCTCTTTCGGTTCTATCCATCATAATCATCATGCAGCTCATCGTAGAAATCGAAACAGACGTCACTCAGTTGGTTAATGCGCGGCCTTTAGAGATAGAGGTCTATGGTTCGATCCTCAGGATCTCCTCTCAGTTTCGACTTCTCTCTAATCCGTGTAGCTTCAGCTTTGAATACTCTTAAAACAGAGCACTGATTGAGAGAGGGGGTAAAGTGCGCACCGTCGGCTTCCACTGATATCAGTTGAACTTCAACTGAAGGAACTATCACCGTTTATATAGGGACTTTCCCTTTTTTTATCGAGACAACGATGACTGTTCCATGTTAGTATCTACAGTTCTATCTAAGAACTGTAAATCTATGGAACTCTTTGCCGACTCTATTCTTGTGCAAGCTGATAATATAACCATTTTCAAAAGCAAAATTTCAAAACATATGTAATCAGCTGACCACACAACCCATATTCCTCTGCAAGAGGTGGTGGCTGTTTTGGGGAATAAATAATAATAATAATAATAATAATAATAATAATAATAATAATAATAATAATAATAATAACGAAAGAGCTGCGGTAAATATCTTCCGGTGGTATCTCTAAGTTTTTAGCTATGCATGTGCTTTCAAAAAAGACGGCAAACTGAACTAACCTCAGTCTTTCAGGGAATGATTTCCTTTTTCTTTATGCTGCAAGCACCAGACAATTTATGGACATCCACTACGTTTTTGAATTGAATCATTCCTAATTTTCCCAAACATGCTAGTAAGGTCAAACTTCGAAGAAAAAAAAACATGGCTAATAGTCCATGCTTTTCCAAGAAAGTGGCCAAAAATACCTATTTTGCATCCCTCATAAGTATTTCATAATTTAGAAAAAATTGTAATGCTGCATTCATAATGTATGACAGAGAGGGGGGGGGGGGGGGGAAGGTGAAATTAAGGGGGGATCTGAAAAGTTTTTATCATTAACATGGGGGGGGAGGGTTGAAATTTTTTTATCAGAATCGAGGGGGGTATGTTGGGTAAAGTGGATAAATTTTTAGCCTTGCCCGGGGGTGTAACTATTTTTGGGGGGACTGCAAGGGGGATCAATTTTTTTGTCGTTTAAAAATTTCACCTACCCCCCTTCTCTGTCATACGTTATGAACGCAGCCACATTAATTTTCGAAAATGTGACCTATTTTGTTTCCCTCACAAATATTTCCTAATTCTAAAAGGTGTTACAGTCAAAACTCGATAACTGTGAACGCCAAAAATATGATTGGAATGTTTAATGGATGACTCGTGTAATCACATGCAAGATCTCGAAACTACGTAGATTGCTATAGTTGTAGTACATGGTAGATCATGATAGATCATGGCAGTGTATGGTAGTACGAGGTAGCATATAGTAGTAGATGGTAGAGCCCCGGGGGTGTACTTCAGGTCGTTTCATACGGGGATGCTCCGCCCGGACTCTCGAACCCTCACCCTTTGATATACCAAATTTCAGCAACAAGGTACCCCTTTTATAAACTTTTTTGCCTGAAAATGTAACCCTTTCATATAATTTTGAAGAAAAACTACCCCTTTTTAATACCAAAATTCACAAATTCCCACCCCTTTTCTATACCTGCGGCCTGAAAAACGTATAGTCAACTATAGGGAGTACCCCTCCCCCCCGGGGGTAGAGCATGGCAGTACATGGTAAATGATATTACATGGTAGAACAAGGTGGTATATAATAGATTATGCCAGTGCATACCAGTACATGGTAGTGTATAGTACTAGATGGTAGAGCAAGAAAGGTATCGTAATACATATGAGTACTTGGTAGTGCATGGTAGTACATGCTAGAGCATAATTATGTATGAAAGTATTGTTATTAAAAAGGTTTTAATTCATGATTTTGAGTATTTGTTCCATTTTATAGTCTACGGGAGGTGGCCCAAAAGCATGAAAAATAATATATTATATAAATACCGATTTTGTGGGAGGTAAAGATTTGAAAAACACGTGGAAACCACCCAAGGACGTCTTATATATCATGCAAATGAGTTCGAGGAACGCCTGGTCATTTTCATCAATTTTACACCAACGGATTACGCTCAAAATTGAGCATTTTGAGTTGGTGTAAAATTCATGATTTTGACTAGGCGTTCCTCGCCCTTTATGTATAAGCCACATGACAGGAATTCTGTAGGGTTTAGAAAATACCTCAAAATTGCCCCATATCCACCCAAACCCTGGTTTATAGTCTACGGGAGGTGGCCCAAAAGCCTGAAAAATAATATATTATATAAATACCGATTGTTTAGGAGGTAAAGATTCGAAAAACACGTGGAAACCACCCAAGGACGTCTTATATATCATGCAAATAAGTTCGAGGAACGCCTGGTCATTTTCATCAATTTTACACCAACGGATTAAGCTCAAAATTGAGCATTTTGAGTTGGTGTAAAATTCATGATTTTGACTAGGCGTTCCTCCCCCTTTATGTATAAGCAACTTGACTGAAAATCTGTAGGGTTTTGGAAGATACTTCAAAATTGACCCAAATAGCATCCTCCCCCCCCCCCCCCCCCCCCTTTAAAAAAACTATTTGTTATAGTACACGGGAAGTGGCCCAAAGCATAAAAATAATATATGATATAAATACCGGTGTTTGGGAGTAAAAATAAAAAATAAAAAACACGGAAATCACCCAAGGACGTCTTATATATCATGCAAATGAGTTCGAGGAACGCCTGGTCATTTTCATCAATTTTACACCAACGGATTAAGCTCAAAATTGAGCATTTTGAGTTGGTGTAAAATTCATGATTTTGACTAGGCGTTCCTCGCCCTTTATGTATAAGCCACATGACTGGAATTCTGTAGGGTTTTGAAAAATACCTCAAAATTGCCTTATATCCACCCAAACCCTGGTTTATAGTCTACGGGAGATGGCCCTAAAGCATGAAAAATAATATATTATATAAATACCGATTGTTTAGGAGGTAAAGATTCAAAAAACACGTAGAAACCACCCAAGGACGTCTTATATATCATGCAAATGAGTTCAAGGAACGCCAGGTCATTTTCATCAATTTTACACCAACGGATTAAGCTCAAAATTGAGCATTTTGAGTTGGTGTAAAATTCATGATTTTGACCAGGCGTTCCTCCCCCTTGATATATAAGCAACTTGACTGAAATTCTGTAGGGTTTTGGAAGATACTTCAAAATTGACCCAAATCCCCCCAAACCCTTTGTTATAGTACACGGGAAGTCCGCCAGCCGAGAATGAAGACAAGACGTAGTACGTCGTTTTCCTTTTATTATTTTTTTTCATTTTGGGCTTTATACAGTGCAGATATCTTACATAGAGTATCTAAACTAGTTAATAATATAGCACCCTTTTGTAAGTTTCTGAACGTTTTGTGATATTAATTCATGGATATATATTCCCTAGGCAGACCTATATAGAACGGCCATCATATTCAAAGTTAAAATCTTCAATATCATATCAAACAGTTAGTCTATGTTATGGTAATGAACCTTCTGGGATTGCAAAGGAAATTTCGATTTTTTGGGGTATAGGTGAGGTCATAGCCGACATGTTGGGGAGCTTTAACAAAAGAGTATTTCTTGGTTTCTGTTGTTATGCATGTTACGTTAAACAAAATTCATGTTTTTGTCCTTTTATCCTAGTAGGAACGGCTACACGCCACATGTACATAAACAGCTATTTCAAAAAAAGATTTAATTTACGAATAGAGAATGGCGATTGGTGATTACACGACCGAAAGGAAGTGTGGGGCAATATGAATTTTTGCCTGCACCACTCAACAAAGACCTTAGATGGTGAGTAGTATGGTTCATTCATCTCGTGAATTTTATTTGAAAAGGTCTCATTTTTCTTGGTTATTTTACCTCACCAATCGCCAATTATCGATTGCCAAACGCCATCCTCTCCTTCAACCTTTTTTTGAAATAGTTTTAAAATCATTTAAAAAGCTTATTAGTCGTATTAATATTTTCTATAAATTCTTATTATTGCATAAGACTCAAGATTCCTTGAGTACTGGTTACAGAGTACTGGTTTCATTTTACAGTACGAATTTTATATGAGACTCTAGTTCTTGCATTATAGCGTCACATACTACTACGATTCATTTATTTTGTTATATATCAAGTAGCACCAGTCGCTTTTCTACTCCATGAAGGAATAAGAATTTGAATACCAAAACGTCCAAAGCTGCAAACGGCTTATAGGATTTGGTTAACCTTTCTTTTCAGGCTTGAGAGACCCTAGTACTAAATCCTGTGTTCTCATAAGCTGGGTTTTCAAACCTTAAGGCCAGATTTTGTCCTTGAATGAATGTGTCGTCTTTCACGCTTGCGTATATACGGATTGGATCCCCTACTTCGGCGTAAATATGGTTACCAAAAGAACTCTCGTCATAAGATGGATTTACGATACTAGGTCCAAGATGCTCGTCCTGGACTTTGGGTCCATATACAATACGCTCATGGCCTTCTCTTATTTCTGGAGACTTTTCATTGCAGATACTGGAATAGAAAAAAAACAAGAAAAATGTTGGATTGATAATGGAAAATCCTAACCCAGTACAATTAAACCAACTCAAAAAATTCAAATCAGTTAAATTTCAGCCTCAAATAATTGACACTCATAGTCGTTACTTCAACCTTTGTTGCTGCCCTACATGCTAGCTATAGGCATAATGGACAGTAAGTAAGTAAGAGTCGTTACTGAGAGAGGGTTCAATTGCCATTGTAATGGGCCCAATTAAAAAATGGAGCTAGCTAGACATTTAGAGGGAGACTGTAGTCAAATCCCCCCCCCCCCCCTGAAAATGGATGGATTAATGTCACATTCCTACCCCTAAGAGTGACTAAGTCAGTCAAGGTTCTATAGTCAAGTAAAATTTCTACGACGCAGTTTTCAACGTCAAATAGCAGATATTGGAGTCATATTCCATTGCCTTCAAACAATTGTTTCAAGTCGAGGCATTTGGATCAACAATACGTAAATGTATAGAAACTAACCCAAATGCCACGCCGGCTTAAAGCAATTGTTTGAAGCTAAGGCGATGTAGTGTAACAATATCTGCTAATGTTCAGGGCCTGCGATAGTCCCTTCTCCTTTCCCCATTCACATCCTCCCGCCTCGATAGACCCACCTCCATTTAACATTAATGCTCAGTCATTCTTTATTTATATTGCTCTCACACATTATATGTTTACTCACCACTGACGACGTTTTAGAATCCATACCACAATAGCCAAAACCAATATAGCCACAACTAAGCTTACGACTACTGATGCAATCATGGTTGTTGGTGATCCTGGCCCGGTATCTAAGTAGTGAGAAACCGTAAATTAAATTGCAGCAGCAACATATATCTATCTATCGCGGAAAGCTATCACAATATATATGTACAATATATATGTACAATATATATGTACAATATTTCTTGCTCTCCTGGAACTCTACCATAAATTATACAATGTAATAGTGATATTTGTTGACAGCTGGTAGCCGTATCACGTACCTTTCAAACACGATTGACTAGATGCGGATCCAGTTTCTCCCTCAGCACCTGACGTTCCAGATGGACAGGTTTTGCATGATGTTTGGCCTTCCAGTTCTTGATACTGATTTGCGGGACACGGGGAACAAGATTTGGTTGACGAAGACAAGAAATAGCCAGAGGGACACTTAACTAAAATGAAAATCAAAGGCATTATTGAGTTTTTCCTGGCCAGTGTTCCGTGCGGGACCATTTTTACAAAGCTCTTTATTTGCCATTTGCTCAATTAGCTAACCCCTTATTTGTCCAATTACCTAACCACTTGTCGTGAGTATTTGAAAAAAAAACTCACCACAAACAGCGCCTTTCAGCACTTGCCCTGGTCCACAGGTTAAGCTTACAAACTTCAATGTACTTGGAGAGGATTTGTCCAGTGTGATAACTTGGCCATCGACTTCCAGTTTTGACACACTTTTGTTTATAGTCTCCATAACAGACGATTTCAGTTCAGCCACGGTGTTGTTCATATCAGCAGAGGCATTTTTCACAAATGGAAGTTCCATTTCAAAGGATATGTCAACTCTGTTGTTGTCATCCACGCTTCTTCGTTTACGTGCCTTCCAGCAAGTCACCTTTACGTTCTTTAGCTTACACTTCTTACTATCGGAAGTGCAGTGCATTTTACCCATAAAATGTTTTTGAATCTTTGTCATAAATTGCCTTTTAATCGCATCTTTCATGCTTTGGCATTTCCTTGCTATGTAATGTAAGATTCCTTTGAGTTTGATAGTTGCTGAAACTGATTCTGAAATAAACATAATTAAGGACAAGTTATCATTGAGAAGAGACAGTGTGTCTCAAGGCCGTAGCAGGTGTGTGTGTGTGTGGAGGATGGGGGATGGGAGCGTAAATAGAGCTCACCAATTTTTATGCAAGAAAAGGGGAGCAATGTGAATTTATATGCAAATGTATAGGCAAAATACGGGTGGGGGAAGGAATAATTACAGTCCATATATCCCCTTGAATTAGTGCACTAGGTCTCTTAGCTGTTAAATCTAATAACAAGCATAATTATTCTATTAAACTTAAAGGTTGGTATAATACCTGTACAATCAGGGACCTTTTTTATTATCCACTTTCCTTTGTTAGTGCAAATTTGTAACCGTTTTGGCATTGCAAAAACGTATCCAGTAAAGCAATGGACCGTACAGTACATTCCACCAGTCAAAGTAAGACAGCTAAGTGCTCCATGTTTGGGATGGTCGGGTTTCTTACATGAAATTGCTACAAAATAGAAAAAGCAGGAAAACACAGTCATTTATAGTATGTAATACTTATATGACCAAATCTAATCCAAACCCGAAGTTGTATCTATCCCCGATTTGAGGATCTTGTCTCTGCATCAAACGAGTTGATCCACTTCGTGATGGCTTCTCGATGAGTTATGGTAATACAATGGAATGGAACACCATAACAAAACTACGTTTTATTTCTTAAGTTATACTACTATCCCCTTTACCCGTTGCCAAACGTGCGTTGAGTATTGCCGTAACTTCTACCCCGTATTACTTACAAGATACAATTATCTGTATTACACACGTTGCTGTATTTCCTGCCCGATCATATGCTGTGTATGTGACGTTATGCTCCCCATAAGACATGGCTGAACCATTCTGTCGATCAGTTATGATGCTTGTCACACCAACGTTGTCTATGAATTTTGCTCGAGGGAAATAAACTTGTGTAGATTTCTTCTTGCTGGTGACTTTGAAACCAGGCGGACAGTATACATTTCTTGGAGCCTCATTGTCTAAAATTCAAATATGTTTTCATATTTATTGTTAGAAACAACTAGCTAAAACTCGCTTGGCTAACGTTTTAGAATAAAAGATATGGAAATTTCAAGAAGGAATTGAGATGAATATTGAAAAGCCGTGACATGAACAGAATTATCATGGATTAGACGCCAAGAGGAAAATACAAAAGATATCGCACCTTTTCTTGATGGAAATTGTGCTATTTTATTTGTATTTTCCTGATTATCCTCCCATCCAAAACATTTCAGTTATAAAATATCTATGCGCGTATACGTGAATTACCTCGGACTGTAACGGTAAAAGAACATCTTGTTTTCAAGTTGGAAGAATCCTTAGCAGTGTATTCAACCATTGTGTTTCCCACAGGAAACTCGTGAGGTGGAGAAATTCCATCTGGTTTGACAGTAAGACTAGGCTGGTCGCCAGAGTTGTCTGTCGGTGTAGGGACTGTCCAGCGGAAGGTAGATACATTTTTACCAGGGTCTGTGGTTAATTTGACATCTTGGGGACATTGCAGGGAAGGCGGTAAGTAATCTATATAAAATATCCAAAATTTTGCATTATTTTCTTTCCTATTTATAAGGTGATACAGTTAAATCTTACAACATCTGATTCTTTTGAAACATGTTTAATGGTAGTGCGTGCATGTGGAGTAAACCTCACGGAAGACCCCAAACGGAGAGTAATGGATGTACATTTTGTAAAAGGTTTTTTCTAATGTTTAATTGATCATGTTGTTCTAGGTACCTTCACAGGATATCTTGTTAACATCTTCAGACCAAGTCCCATTCTGAGTGCAGGTTGCTCTGTCAGGACCAACATTTCTGTAGCCGTTCGTAAAGTTACACTTGAAGAGACACCAGGTACCAGAAACTACAGGCAACCCAGTATGGCAATTTCTTGGTTCAATGGTGCCAAAATTAAGGGGCCTCAAAGCAGGACAAGTCACTTCTTTGAAATTAATGATTTAAAAAACACCGTAATTAATAAAAACATACATTTTCTTTTCCATAGACCTATTTGGAGCTAGGAGAGAGAATTCAAAGAGAATCTCATATAGATCGAGGACATGTTTTGTGGTGTTTTCATACGTTACTTAAGGCCCACGTTGAGGATCACAGGTAGTGTGCGCTAGTAATGCGACCCTCACGCCTCTCTGAATTAGAGTTGCTTGTTGGTTCTCTCCTGTGCTTCGAGGGTTTATCTCCGGGTTCCCCAGTTTTCCTCCCTCCTTAAAAGTCAACTACTAAATTAATATTCGATCTTTGGTCTTTTGCCTAGCATGGAAGGCTCCGTTTGTGATTGCCCCACGCTGATTTAACATCCAAAGTTGTTAGAAAATGGATCGTAATTTTAGTTGACATGTACACACTTCTATAAAATGTAATTGTCCATCACTGACCAGTGCTTGATCATATGATCTATAGCTATTTGTACCTTGACAGCTTTTGTTAATCGAATACTTACTTATACATGTCGTGTCTACACCTGACCATTGACCATTTACCAAACAAGAACGGGTTTTGGATCCACTCAAGGTGTATCCACTTCTGCAGGAGAACGTCGCTACAGATCCATAACCATTGCTGCAGGTCAGGGATGTTATAAAGCCATTGACTGGATTCGTAAGATGCCTACACACATGTTCTGGAATTTCAAAGTTCAACTTTGGTTTTAATATGCAATATTATTCCGCCCACTAAACCATATGCATCCACCATCAATTCATTATTTCTATCTGAACCATCAATTCATTATTTCTATCTGATCCATCAATTCATTTAATTCCATGCATTGTATGCATGCTATCCCTTGCCAATACCATATCTTGGGTAAATCCAGGGAAGGGGTTTCGGTTGGTGCGCGCCCCCTGTGACGACTTTGTGCCCCTACTTTGAAGATAACCAGTACAAGATAATGATTTTCCTTTTGATTTCCTGACTTTCTCTTTTTTTGGATAATATCGTGTTTGGCGTTGTTTGGTGTTGCCTTTCCAAACAACACCCTTCTCTGGATAAAATCCTTGATCCGTCCCTGCATACGATTCCATAACATACGATGTTATGCGATACCATCCATCCTTCCATTTCTCAATCCATCGACCGATCGATTCTTTCATCTTTGTGTCCGTAAAACACTCCAAACATCCACCCAGATCGGTCATGCAACAAACCAATCGAAAACGCAAACATCGCACTAGAGCAAAACAATTATTTACAGTATTTTCATGGTCCGACAATTTTACTTACCGTTCACTTGTATCTTAAAAGAGCATCTCCTACTGTTGCCAGTTGGATCAATAGCTGTATAATTGATAGTATGAAAACCAGCAAGTAATGTCAAAGGCGGGCCGTGACTTGGGCCTACAATCCGTACGACTCCAGAGTTGTCAGTGGCAATGGGTTTGGTCCAGTTCACTGTTATACTGTTAGAACATCTGTCAAGGTCATATACCTTGTTATTAGGACAGGACGCCGAAAATGTTGGTGGTGTTATGTCTATATAAGCAAAAGGGAAAAAAATTAATGTTAGGCTTTCCTTGACTGATTCATTCTTCCCTTGATTGATTCATTCCTACTGGCCATTATTTCCCCATTTCCAACCACGTTTTTTTTGTAAGTTTGTTTGATAGCGCTGGGTTATCCATATTAATCGAATTTTATTTTTACGTTGAGCAAAGAAATAACACCCAAGTGCATGACACGTGCGGAACTGGAATAAGCCCATATGAAGATTGGATCTACTAATTACTTTAATTCTTTACGCTCTCTATCAAATTCCCCATGACTCTAACGGCTTAAGACTCAGTTCAATATAGCATCCAAAATAAATGTACAAAGCAGTGCGAGATTGTTTGCAAATGTTTTAAATAATATTTCGAAATGTTAAAACACAAATACTACCAGCTTCACAGACATAAGCTTAAGATCGTATGGGGGACGAGGAAGGTGAATGTGTGCATTTTGATAACGTTGGATAAGCAAATGAAAAATAATAATAAATGTACCTTCACAACGAGTGTCATTATTTCCCGTCCAGATACTATTGGACGTACATGTACGAGAAGTAGTGCCTCCAATTCGAAATCCGTGGTCGCATGACAGACCACATACACTACTGTAGTGGCTGTACTGAAGACATGACGCTGGTGCTACTGTTCCGTGGATAGGTTTCGTAAGTGGAGGACACATAACAGCTGGAAAAGTGAGATGTGAGCATGATTAAATAAGCAGCCATAGGTTTAAATCGGTCAAGTAGTACTCACCAGAACACGTAAGATCACTTCCACTCCACGTCCCATTTTGTTGACAGATTTTGGATACCACTATAGAAGGCCTGTAACCATGGATACATTGAAACTGACATACCGTACCAATTCTCTCGTTTACTAAGCCACTACATCCTGATCTGATGGCGTTTGCAGGTACTCGAAGGGCTTGGCATGTGAGGGCTATAAATAGAGGCAACATCTCAGTATTTAGGTTTCGTTTACAGATGACATTTCTTAGTTATAACAAACCTTGGCAACTGGGAACTGCTCCATTCCACACACCAGGAGGTCCTCCATTTGTAGCCAAACACGTCAACGTTGTCAAGCCAACCAATCTGTAGCCAACTGGACAAGTAAAGTTGCAAGTGCCTCCGTAATAGTTGTTGCAGCTAGTAAGTCGAAGAACGCCAAGAAGATTTGGAGATGTGCAATTAATTGCTAAAAAGGTGACAGAAAGGAAAAACTTGAAGGTGATATCTTTTTTTACTTTTTTTATTTATTTTCTATTTCACCATGAAGCTAAATATTTAAAATAAATGATAAATACTAAAAATACTAAAAATAAATATTGAAGTTGAACTGAATGTTGTTAGACAAGATTGGAAATACGACTTGCAGGTGTATGTCCTTCCTTTCAAAATATGTAAAGGGAACAAACATAAGTAAAAAAAAGTAAAATCCGCAAAAATCTATTCACAGTTACTTTTGTCTTACCTTGTACAGTGATTTTAAAGTTGCAAAGCGCCTTATTATTGGCTCTATCTGTTGCACTGTAGGTCACTTGATAAACCCCTTGGTTCAGCCTAACAGGAGGCGAGTACCCTTTTACTCGTGTTATGCTTGGTGCTTCACCAGAATTGTCTGTGGCACTAGGTGCAGTCCAGGTGACCATGGAAGAAGTTGTTCCCCTCTCAGCGTACACCAAGATGTCTTTAGGACAAGAGGCGAACACAGGAGCTTGCGTGTCTGGCCATTGAAATGAAAACTAAATTAAGGTTTTCGTCTAACATGGAAATATTTAAGGAGAGATTTGTTTCGTCACATGCACGTTGCTAATAGTCACTTGTGGAGTACATGAAATATTTTCTTATTCCTCTTTTAAAGACTCATGCCCTAAAGACTAGCTAAGCTTCAATAATAGCGTCAAAATCCAACAGTAAAGTTAAAAATGAACAACTTAAATACTTCAAGAACTTTGAAATTCCACAGTCCTTCACAGGAACACATTGAGCCTAACCCTTAGCAACATAGGATTTAGCCGGATCATTAACGGTGACTTATATACCCAAAGAACAACGTTCGGTGCATCTTCAAATTCATTTATAAAGTATTATCACACACACCTTGGCAAGTAGGAACTGCTCCATTCCACACACCAGGGGGTCCTCCATTTGTAGCCACACACGTCAGTGTTGCCATGCCAACCAATCTGTACCCAGCTGGACAGGTAAAGTTGCAAGTGCCCCCGTAATTGCTGTTGCACCCAGTAACTCGAAGAACACCAGCAATATTTGGAGACGTGCAGTTCATTGCTAAAAATAGGATGACAGAAAATTTATTTGCAGCATACTGGAACTGTGTATTGTATTCAATTATCACGGACACACAAATATTTGCGTCTAAAATTTGCATTTGGCAACTGTACTTGAAAATATATTTTCTTACAGCAATTTTATTAGTTTTAACGATTTTTATAGCATTTGTTTATTTTCAATGCCAAAGTCGAATAAATGTTATCATTACAATCAAAAACGCAGAGATATCTAAAATTTACAACTCTAGTAAATATGTCACGCATGCGCACGCTAGCCTTTCTGGCCTTCACAAACCTGAACAAGTGGGACCTTCTCCAGTCCAGGTACCATTTTGTCGACAAGTGATTGTAGTAGTACCATCCACTAATGAGTATCCACTTTGGCAGGCAAAGGAGCATGTTGTTCCGATCTGACGTCCACAATGAGGTGTTATCAGGACGCTGTTCGGCTTGAGGGTTGGTGCTGAACAGTTTGCTACAGACACTTCAAAAATATTGGATAAATTTAAAAAATCCGGTTTTATTCTATTGAAAAATGGTCTTCAGACCTCTACAGACGTAAAGAAACTGATATACTATATGATATTAAGCTCAAAATTTTCTATTCCTTCTCTAAAGATGTTCTGGACATATTTGATATTTCTTGCCCCTCTTGCCCCTTGTTCATATGACAAGTTTCTTATAGTATACCAACTTCCACCTTGTTAACTGCCTGCTTCACCTGACTCTTTTTGAGTTGTAAGGAATACTTTAGACACCTACCTTGTCCACATTTAGTTGCATCGCTTAAGCCATTTGCACATGCGCATGTGCGACCGTTAGGAGTGGGAAGACAGAGATGAGTACAACCGCCATTGGACACACTGCAACCGTTACTACCTAATGATAAGAATATAGATTTAAGAAATATGTAACAGTTTTATGTTTAGACACTCTCTGATCTTAATGCTTGGGATACTGAGAAAAAAGCTTGGCAAACCAAGTGAAGTGGAAGAGGTCACAGATACATTTCTAAAATACGAAAAATTACATTCCTAACTCAAAGGTCATGCTTCATATTCCAACCTAAAAGCTGGCTCTCAGATTTCTGATTTCAGATCTCCCACCGACAAAGTTTTTCTGAAATAGTTTTATTAATATGATACATGATAATACTGGACTGAAGCGTTTTCATCAATGCGCCATCCTTGAAAAGATATAATTGTTCTATATGATGACCTGCATGGCTATATATATATATATGGTACTATTACTATACCTTGCAGTAAACTGGTCTTGTTATAGGCGTGTATATCCATTGGTTCTGCCATTCCAGAAGCAATGCGTCGTTGTTTACCACTCACGATATTCAACGAATAGACGCTTTTATTTGTCCAGTCAGTCCAATAGAGATCGCCATCGAATACTGTGAGGCCAAACGGGTGAATACCAGAATGACTGATAAGCACTCTTCTGCCTGATCCTGACAGATCAGATTCTTCTATTTTATCAAGATGTGCATCAGCCCAGTAGAGCTTGGAGTTGACCTTGTCAATGGTTAATCCATTGGGCCAACCAAGATTGGTGTTGAACAGCACTCTACGGGAAGTGCCATCCATATACGATGTTTCAATCTTTGGTGATGATCCCCAGTCTGTCCAGTACATTGTTCTATGGGAAAATATATGAAACTAAATATCAGCAAAAGATACGTATAGGCTTTCGTAGATGTACAAAATTGAATAATCATAGGCTTTTAAGCAGTAGTCACGTGAAATCGGAGATTGCATAAAAAATGTAACTGGTTTGGAATGATAATCATTAATAGCAAGTCGCTAAAAAAACCTGTCAGTGTCTCTTGTTCCATGATCGAATTGGATGAGAAGAAGATTATTTCAGAAGAAGGAAAACCAGGAAAAACATGGGGGAAAGTCTCAAAGCACTCGAGAGAACCAAGAACAGGAAACTTTACTGGAGAATGCTTGGCTTGTCAGTACATTTTGTCACAGATTCCGACATGCTATATTAATATCGATATCATAGTATGTTAGAGTTTTTGTCATTACAGGCTTAGAGAATCACAGGTTGTCGTAAGGCCTCGTGGCATTAGTCAATAAGTATTTACCCTCTTTCCGCGTACAAAGCGATAGCTCTAGGCTCATCAAGGTTTTGATAAATGAGTGTCTTCCGTGCACTTCCATCCAACCGTCCTACTTCAATTTTATTCGTACCAGTGTCTGTCCAGTACAAGTTTCTTCCCAAATAGTCAACTGCCAATCCATCAGGAACTTGAACATCTTTCCGAAAAACCACCTTATGCGATGACGCGTTCATAAAAGCACTTGCAATATGCCTTAACCTAACGTCTGTCCAGTAGATTCTTTTGTCGACGGGATCGTAATCAATGGCTATAGGACGACTGGCATTTGAGTGGTGGTAAAGTATTTTCCATGTTTTGTAATTAACATCCAGTGATATGATATTCGTGGTTTGCATGTTCGCATCGGTGAAAATGATGAAACTCTCGATATCTGGAACGAAAATGAAAATATCTGCATCAAGCAAGGTAGATTCTATGATATGAGTTCGGCCTTAGCCTGTTCACTAATTCCTGGCCACGATAAAAAAAATGCTGTTAATATATATAACATTTGATTGTGAAAAGGATTTAGAAAATACATACTAGAAAAGGGTGCATTAGACCTGTCTGCTCATTCGGACCGACTTGCGCCTTTGGCATCGGCATGCCGCGTTTTTTTCTTAGGTACCATCCCAACTCATAGTTTTAGCTAGATCGTATCTGCCTAGTTAATCTCTTAATGCTATACCCAAAGAAACCATTTGACTAAAAGTTTTCTTTTTCAAAAGGATGCAATTTTAATTTGTTGCCAGACTGTACTGATCTAGCATAAAAAGGCTGGATCTCACGTATTATTATATTCTATTCGAGTTGACGCATCTCTCCGTGAAGCCCAAAGCTCAACAACAAGATCAATATGAACAACACAAACAACAGAAGTAACATAGAAACAACATCACAAAAACAACAACAACAGCAGCAGCAGCAACAAACGTACAACGACAACATTGACTATGACTCTTGATCTCCTTTAATTTTCAACTTTTCCTGACTCAGAAATCTGGTTATCTTCATTCAAGAACCTAAGCCGGTCATCCATTTTACTATTTGGTGGGGTTTCAATTTACAAACGAATTTACTTACACGTGTTACATGTTCTCCCGTCTGATCCAATACCGTACCCTGTTGGGCATGCGCAGTCATGACCACTGGGCTTCAGCAAACACAGATGACTACAGCCACCATTACTTTGCTGACAAGAATTGATTGCTAGAAAGAAAAAAGTTGTTTCCTTGACTCAGCTTAAGTAAATGTGATTTTAGGTTGTGCTATCAATATTCGCCATTTTCGGTGTGGCATTTTTTACCAAGTGATTGGCAAGTTTACATATATAGAAATATACATGAATGAGCTGTATGAGAGCAGGTTTCTTGACTGAAGGCTTTCATGAGATTCATGAGATTCAATCAGTGTTGATTGAAAGCAAGCAAAATTAAAATGCTATATTTTTCGGGTTTTGTTTCTCTTTTATTTTCCAAAGTGCAGATTTCAAATGACTTTCAAATGTAGGATTTACAGAGCTGCAACTTTTTCAATGTCCAGACACCTTGATGACCGTTAAATAAATCCAGGGTTTGACAGTGAAGCAGTGATAATACTCACTACCACCAACTGTTTTGTGATAACTAAAGCATTATTTTGTGAAAGCTATTTCTGCTAAATATAAATGACTTACACGATGGTTGCCTAGAGCTGTCAAAAACCGCAAGTCCCATCGTTCTTCCAGAAAGGACAACGTTTGACTGTACAGCTCCTGTTGACAAATCAATCTTGTGTACCCCTTGTACAGTATTCCAGTCAGTCCAGAATAGCGAAGAGCTCAATATATCAACTGAAAATGGATGAATGCCTTGGTGATGAAAAAGCGTCGTGCGATGGTTTCCAGAATAGTCTGCAGACTCAATCTTATCATTCATGGCATCAACCCAGTATATCTTGTAAAATCTATGGTCCAGTGTGATGTCATTGGGCCATCCCAGAGAAGAACTGACAATTGTTCTGCGGTTTGCTCCATTAAGATATGCGCGCTCAATTTTCGATTGTTTTCCCCAGTCTGTCCAGAAGATGAGTCTGTTGATTGTGATAAGAATCATGAAGCACATTAATTGCACAACTAGCCTCTTCACTAGAATAATATTCTTGTAATACAGTTTGAACTTTTGAGTAATCAGGTTTTACAAGCGCAAGTAAAAATACGAAAATATAAGTGGAATATAAAATATAATACGGAACAAGTTCAATTTGCCATTAGTATTCGTGTTCAAAATGCTTCACTTATTTCAGAAAAAGTTCGCAAATGAAAGAGTGAGATGTCATTCGACGCCAAGGTGTTCAATGATACTCTCAGTTGGCGAAGTTATCGATATCACCATTTTTTACTGTTGCTGTTTGTACATGTTTGTCTATAACTGATAATTGATGTATGCCTGCAGTTCCTTTGGATCTTGGAATGGCCCATCTCTTTTGACTGCGAATATTTTAAGATACCAAGGGAGCGTCTTTGGTACTGAATATGCACCAAGGGAATTCTAGATTATCTGGAATGGTAGCAGCACAGCAGCTAGACTATACTAATACCTGGACAGTGGATCTACTGCAACTCCCCGTGGTTCATCAAGGTTGTCAGAAATAAGAGTTCTTCTGTTGGATCCATCAATACGTGCAACCTCTATGTTATTCAAACTTGTGTCACTCCAGTAGATGAGATCCGTCGTCCATTCCACTGCCAATCCATCACAGACACCGATGAAATATTTCACAATGGGTTTAACATCACTTCCATCAATGTTGGCTCTCTTTATTCTTTTTTCCGTCACGTCACTCCAGAATATGAGTCCACGGGTCACGTGTACATCTACAGCCACTGCGCGGCTGTGTTTATGGAGGACTGGTGTTGAGGAAGTTAAATCGGCTCGAACGGCTAAGATGTTTGTCGTGTTTGACACGAAGAGACAAGGCTGTTGACAGGCTTGAGCTGTGTGTTTAATAATTAATAAGACATAACTAAGACAAGACTTGTTTTTTTAGTACCAAGCCAGAGCTCATAAATATTCTCCGACTTATTTCATAAGCTTTTCTTTCCCTTACATTGTGAGTGCTTTTTTTAATCCCTTTTCTTGTTTCGTATCTTTTTTTGTGCCTTTGTTTGTTTCTGTTCGTGCTTCTTGTCTTATTAGTTAGTAAATTAATTATTTCCCATACCATCTATAGAGAAACATTTAACTAACAGACTCTCTGCGGACCTTTAAGCTGCCTAACTCGTTCGGCTTTCTAGCTATTTTAGGTAGCTTTGCTCTTTTTTGCATTTTTTTATTATTCAATGTAATTTTCATATTCTTTAGAGTGCAAATAAATTGTTGTAGTTGTTGTTGAACATAGTTTTTTTCAGTATTAAATTGTGCAAGCGTATGCAATTTGCTAAGGGATTTCTGCTATGCACTAAAGATACATCTCATGATCATTAGGGCATTACTTTGGAATAATTCCTTTGAAGAAAAAAAAAAGATCTTGGTGCCAATGTACGTTGGTTGATAAATAACAAAGGTACACGATTCTTTAAACTGGGCTATGCAAGTCTAGCTTGAAGTTTTCGTTTAAATTTCAGATTTGTTTCTAAACTTTCCTTTCTATTATATTGCCTGCGTGCTTACTCAAAGCATTTTTTAAACAAGTGTTGTAAAGAATTTCAGCAATGTATAAATATCTTTTCATTAATTAGGGCATTAGTTTTGAAGGATTTCTTAGAAAATGAAACATAAAAAAGACTTGGCTTTCGTTTCCATTGTATTGCCTATGCTTACTCAATCTTTTTAACAAGCTTATGCAATTGATAAATAATTTCTGCAGTGTACTAAATAGGGTTACATCGTCATCATTAGAAGTTTGAAAGCAATCCTTAGAAAATGAAACCAAAAAAGACGGGTTGAAAAACATGCAAAGCAAGAACAAGCCTATACAATTGATAAAGAATGTCTGCAATGTACTAAATAGGGTTACATCGTCATTTGGAAGCAGTCCTTAGAAAATGAAACCAAAAAAGACGGGTTGACAAGCATACAAAGTAAGAAACATCCTTCTGTCAAAACAAGCGACTATTATGTAAACTGCAGCATGTCTAGCTGGAACGTTGTTTTCAATTCCAAACAAGTAGAGCGTTCAATTCCAGAGGATTCTTTATATGTAACATGCTTAGACACAGCTTGACTAGGTGCTGCGTAGAAGAACGATCGAGACGGGAGCTAGCTAGGGGAAGAAATTGCATGATAAACTAATTAAATAAATCAAAGCGAAACTTTTGCCCATGGGTTGTTTAAAAATAAAATCATTAGAAAATGAAGTCATGAAAGACTTAGTGGTCATGTTAGCTGATGAATATGAAAAAGTAAAAATTAAAAAACAAATCCTTCGTGCAAACAGCAAGTCTAGCTCAAAGGTTTAGTTTTAATTTCAGAACAAGGCTTATTATGTCAACGGTAATCAACATCTACAATCTTCTGCAAAAATAAAGTGCCACTTCCCCCCTTTCCCCCTAAGAAATGTTGTTCTATGAAGTTTTCGAGCTTATGAAGTGGTTACCGGGTAAAATGCATGCGAGACAACATTGCTAAGGGGGTAGAGGGGGAACGGTGTTCCAGAATAGTACGTGTCCCATTTTATTTTGCTAGAGATTGTAGCTTGAATCTGTTGAATGTGCGTAGCAAGACGAGCCGAGGCGGGTGTGGAAAGGGAACAATGTGCTAAATAAAGAACTTTTGTCCTAGGTGGCTTAAAAAATGATTTCTTAGGCGATGTATAATTTTTGCACTGTAAGAAACAACTACTATCTTAAAATAACAAGAGAAGTCATTACTAAAGAGAGGGATCGAGCTCTGTATTGACCTAAGATAGGTATATAACGTATATTACCTCAGATGATTTCAACGTGAAGCAAAAGGACAATAAATTGAAACTTTTAGTCTCATATTTACGAGGACACTCGAACCGTGAACACTTTGAGGTTTTTTCATACTTTTTTTCTCCTTTATCCCTTGTTTTAATAGATTGGAAATATGATTCATTTTGAGCAATAAGATTATTTGAGTTCAGTGCTTCATTTTCAGAAGGTTTGAAGCAGTAGAAAGTTCATAAAATAAAAAATATATAAACATCGAGTGTTCAGGGTTCGAGTGTCCTCACTGTAAAAATTGTCCTACTCAACTAATTAGTGTACCATAATGAAGGACAGAAAATCAAATCTTAGCAACCATAAAAATGTTCATATAAATCCTATTAAATCTGTACAAAAAAATCTAAATTTTTTGTTATATCAACTGACATAAAGCAAACAGTAACTGATCACGCAGGATGAAACGCTTGTGTCAGGAAACCGATCGAAGACAAAAGGTTTACTTCCTCCTAGGTCGTCGAACCGTTCTAGAATCTGCGCCAGTGGATACCTAAACCGTGTGCATGTGAAGATGATCATTAGCTTGATCATTTGACTTGGTCATTACGCATAGGAAACAACTAAACACCACACTGACTAAAGAAAAATAATTAAAAACATATATACCTGTTGCTAAAATGCCGAAGAAAACTACGATGAAACAAATTCCTTGATAGGACATCTTGGTGGTGTCTTAACTCTGTACTGAGTACGAAAACATCCAGATATTTTTTTCTAAAACGAGGAAAAAGATGTACAGAACTGAATTAATGCCTATTCATCAAAATGTCGCTTTCGAAATATTTTAGCCAATGTAGGGTACTCTAAGGTTATTCTGGATCAATAATTTTGAAGTAAATAATTGATTATTTTTTGAATTCCTTTAAGAATATGTCTGAACAGCTAAGGAAAGTCAATTTCAAATATGAAACATATTCATACAACTAAAATGCAAAAATTTGATGTTCCTACCTCAAAAATAGGTTTTTAACGGTAATTTTTGCTCCATTTTAAGGTACGTATCTGCAAGTAGGAACTTGAATGTTGCTGAGGTTACTTGATTTCATGAATGTCTGCACGTCATCTTGACTGGATCACTTACTGAGGGAAAAACCCCTAATACATATCAAGTGTAAACTAAACCTCCCGAAAAGTAATAAATATTCACCAGACTTGGCTTGGAGTCAAAATTTTATTTTCCTTTTGTAAATACTTTATTAGAAACAGAAATTCAAGGTGGTATATTAAAATATAAGTTAAGATTTTCAGCTGAACATGTCAAGAATGTACAATACCTTGGGTCTATTGACAGGCTAAGTGATGCATGCAGCGTTGCTGCTGCATGCAGCTTTATAATAATATAAAAATTCTTGGATTCCAAGTTTATAATAGAAAAATCTCATTGCAGATTACAATTTGAATTTGTCCATTACCTTTCTTGATCTAAATACTACATTTTTCAATTTATTTATTTTCTTTTTTGCTAAACGCAGGATAAGTTCAACAAAGTTTCGATCATTTTTTTCTTAAGTACATTCCATTACACAAAAGCTATTCTTATACACTGCAGGAAGTCGATCGTAAGCTTCTAAATGGAAGCCTTGTGGAAGATTCAGTTAGTGTAGATAAAACTAGGCATAACAACGTTTTCTTAATAATTAGAAATCAAAGTTTTCGACGATGCATACAAGTCCAGACATGTCTTATTAATTATCTTATTATGATACTTCCCACGGCGATTTGTTTCGCAGAATTAATTGTTTTTTAAGTCACTAGAGTAGTTTCGTTTTCTTTTCTACTAATTCTTTTTTTTTCTACGAGTTTTGTGTGCATGGGTATTAATAACAAATCTTGTAATTCCGAAAATAAAATGAACCGAAGTGATGACGTCATAAAAATGATTTTCGACTGTATCATAATTTCGATCTTCAATTTCGATAGGACAGCAAGAAAGATATTAACACGCCAAATTTCATGGGGATTGGTTAAAAAGCAACGGAGATATAGCGTTTTGAATATATAATTCCCTCATACAAATAACAATGACAACTTACTCTAAACAGGATATTGGTATCAATTACTAAGCTGTAACGAGGTCAAAGATTAAGGAAAACTCTCTTCTGGGAATCAGTATTTTATTTCAGTCTGCGACTCGGAACTCATGACAACGTTTACTTGTGTCTTGTGTTTGGTTTTCAGAGCATAAGTCGTCGAGTGGTTTCGAGATAAGATTCATTTATCACTCCAATCATGAGCAAAAGTCTTCTTTCCATAGTTGTCTTTTCGCTTCTCTCCTTATCCTGTAATGGTTGCGGCGGTGGAGGCGGAGGAAGTCCATGTAAGTAAACAACTTTTTCTAGATATTTTGATATTCTACATTTTGTTCTAAATAAACAAATATTTTTTGGACCAAAATTATTAATTCCGTTTCCACATATAGCCAGTCGAGCATATTTTGTCTGTTTGGCTGGCAAAATACAAAACTAGCTGTCGTAAATAATCAAATTACCTATTTCGCTTGCAATACTGTTTTTTGTTGATGATCGCATTTTAATGTAACTTTGTTTGTAACACCTGATATTGTATTACGTCTTGTGATGTAAGTTTTCTCGGCAACACTTTTTTCGATGAGCATCTTCTTTCGATGAGTACTGCAAATAACTTAACTTGCGGCTGAAATTCGTCTTATTGTGGAACTTATATTATAAAAGAATACTGAAGTCATTTACATTTAACCCTTCTCTAGTTTTCCACGCACATTTAGCTGATTTGTCCATGAAGATTCTTTTCAATCCAAAATGATGATTTTAAAACTCTTTTAATTTTCCTTTAAAAATGTGCTAGGAAGGCTAGAAAGGCCGAGCTATACAAATAACTAACTTGGCTTGGTTCTAGTAGACTATAACTCATTCGTATTCTATTTTCAGAGAGCAGTATTAACAACTAATTTGTTTGGCCTCTGTGGTCACAGTTTTGGATTCGTTTTCGTTTGCACTCTAACTTTCACTTTCGTTTTACCCTTGCTTATCCTTTATGTTTTTTAGCTTCTTCTTCTTCTTGGTTTCTCCGTTGTCTTTCTTCATTCTCCATTCTTTTCTTTCTGTTTTGTAAGGCGCTTCTTTTTTGTTGGCTTGGCTTGGTTCTAGTAGACTATAACTCATTCGTATTCTATTTTCAGAGAGCAGTATTAACAACTAATTTGTTTGGCCTCTGTGGTCACAGTTTTGGATTCGTTTTCGTTTGCACTCTAACTTTCACTTTCGTTTTACCCTTGCTTATCCTTTATGTTTTTTAGCTTCTTCTTCTTCTTGGTTTCTCCGTTGTCTTCTTCATTATCCATTCTTTTCTTTCTGTTTTGTAAGGCGCTTCTTTTTTGTTTGCATCGATATTGGAGTCTGAATGTCGTACTCAAAAACAAACATGTACAAATTTCAAGATCACTGTAGCGATTAAGATTTTCGCTTAAAAACTAATATAACTTAGACTCTTTTAAGATCGAGATATTTTAAAGCATGAAACATATCTTGATGTAATGGACAATTAAAAACTGCAATAAAACGTCACCATGCTCGTTTTTGCGCTAGATGCTCTTCAATATAGCAATTTATAGGTTTTTGGCGAAATGTGGTTGCAACCGGCGGAAGTCGGAATCAAAAACCTTTATTCTCGGTTCAGAGTACTTCTTTATAACAAAACGTACCTATAATTCAAAGTTTCCTAATTAAGCTATACTTCTAAATGTATCAAAGTAATTGAATGACGGTTATAGCTGAAATATTAGTGAAAAATGGGGATACGTGCGCCTCTACGAACGTCAAGAAATCGCACGCTTCAACTATCCTTATCAAAATATTTCAAAATTTATCCAATACATTTTCCTTGATATTTTGATAATGTGCAGCAGCAATTTTATTAAAAATATCAAATAAAAAATGGGGGTCACCTTAGGGTCATCTTGGTAAATAAGAGGACATACCACTCTAAACCATCGGAAATTTGTTAAATATATATATTCATTCTTAGATATCATCGTCATCACCATCACCATCACTATCATATTCATACCATGCATTTTTATCTTAACTATATCCATTTTGAAATCACTAGCAAATCCTGCAATCTGATTGGCTCTCAGCAGTGTGATTTATTCATGAATCTTTTTGAGTTTTAAATCGCACTGTTTTGAAGAGCTAATAAAATTGCAAAAAAACATAGAATTTGACCAATCAGATCACAGAAAAAAAGCCAATTCAAAGCATGAGAAAAAAAAATTGAAGTAGATTTTCTAGGTGAAAATAAATGAAAGTGATAAAATGGATTTTGTATCTAAATTCCTACAGTAGTGATTTCAAAATGGATATAATTAAGTGGTAATTGAACTTCGTGTCCTTCAATTTTGGTCTGAAATCAAACAAGTGATTGACAAAATGCACTCCCGCTACGTATACGCGGTCGTGCAATTTTGTAACCACTTGTTTGATTTCAGACCAAATTTCGCTCCACTCAGTTCAATTACCGATTATGTATTATCTTTGTTTTTGTCCGTACTTTTTTTTTTTTTTTTTTTTTAAATCAATATCATTAATCATCAATATTACAGCTCCAGTTCATGGAAGCTGGAGTGGATGGTATCCGGATGTCGACTTTAACGGATGCAATTGTCACGGAACAGTAACGCAACACAGATATTGTAACAGCCCATCACCCGCTCATGGTGGTAATGGGTGTGAAGGGAATAGTTATCGTGACCACGACTGCGACGAATGCATCTGCAATAATGGTGGTTGCCAACATCAATGCAGAGACATTTATGGGAGCTACGTATGCTCTTGTAGGGATGGATATAGAAAAGACGGGCACAACTGTATAGGTGGGTCAACTGAAATGTAGAAATAATTAAAACTTTTAGCCAAGCGCGATCATTGACCATATAAAGTTACTGTCGATATATACGTCATTTCCGGTCTTGTGTCGATGTTTTGCTTGCTGAATGGAAAATTTTCAAAAGAAATATTTATGGTCGTGTTTGCACTATGCTTTACTGAAGGATGGTAATAAAACAATTTATTATTCAGCTAATCAATACCAAGCAAGGCCACTCAGTTAACCCTAAGTAATTCGTGGGGAAACAAAACAAGCACCTAGATAGCTAGAAAAGAGATAAGCAAGAAAGCGAATTTTCAGTTCATGATGTAGATAACAGGAGAAATTCTATTCTATAATTTTGTTTCATAGCGATAACATGCAGGACCAGTGATTGGCCAGCCCCAGAAAATGGCGCCAAAACATCCTCGTCGTGTAATGATGGCATTGCAGCATCCGTTGGGACCACTTGCCAGGCAAAATGTAAACCGGGTTATACTTTAGAAGGATCAACGAGAACAAGATGTGGTTCTAATGGAAACTGGATACCTAGCAATCCCCCAATATGCAGAGGTTTGTTTGCCGCGGCAATTTATATTATCATAGCATGATATTCCATTGTTGTGATATTGGTATAAAGGCCATGTTTAGTTACACTAGTCAATTTTTTTAGCAACTTGTCTCTCAACGCCTAGTCTCCCCCGCAGCTGTTTTTAGGGTCGTCACGCAATGCTCCCTCACCACGTTTGTCGAGACTGAACTACACCGTATGACACGGGTTGCCTCTGCAATTTGTTTGTTGTGCGTAGCGTTGCACGAAGTAAAACTCGGATTGCAGCAACTGGCAAAGCTATTGCACAGTGTATCATCCCAGTCTATAGCATTTTTTCTGGCAATTTTAAGGCATATTTTTCAAACCGTTGCAAGTTCCTGAGATCGCGTTGCAGTGCACTTCGTCTCTTGTGTATACAACGCTACATTTTCAAGCATTGCGAGATAAGTTGCCGAGATAATTGCACAGTGTAACATGACCTTAATTAAGTAAGGAGGTAAAATGTTGCTCGGCGATTTCACTCGACGTCATTTGCTATCTCTTGTGGAATAACCTAGAATGTTCATCAGCTGAATAGCAAATTTTCAATATAATTATTTTTGGCTGACATCAGATAGTGGTCAGTGTTTGACTACCATTTGGAGCAGATATATAAAGAGATTCAGAGACTTTTATCATGCAGCTGATTGAGTGCATGCTTTTCAAGTACCGTCAATGCATTTTCTGAAGTTTAGACAGAGGGGTTAAAGAGCATACATTCTTAGTTTAGATCCTTTCGAGCTGACAGTCATTATGCTGATATTCACTTCAAATAAAAATGAATCTTGTTAACAATGTCTTGGGGAATAAGGCTCTACTAGAAGGCAACTACTTTAATGAGAAAAGCATTTCGGATTAATACTAACAAAAATTCTAAGTGTACGATCTACTTATGAATATCTGTACATTTGAACAGCTATAATTTGCAGTAGCATATCTATACCACTCCACGGGTCGGTTACGCCTCCAGAATGCACAGCCAACCCAAGACAGGGCACAGTATGTACTTTGGCATGCAAAAATGGCTACTCCTTGGTGCAATATTCAGGATCTCAATACCAAACACTATGCTCGGCTGGAAGATGGACGAATCCAAGTAGTTTCTATTGCAGAGGTAAAAACTATGATATCCAAATGGAAGTTTCTTCTAAAACATAACTGCAGATGCAGCTCAATTATAATGTACTCTTGCATGCATTGGTTGTGTTACTTTAGAAACAAAGAAATAGAAAGAAAAATTGAATGAAACTGGAAATGGAGTGAAGAAAAGAAGGCAGGGAACTGAAGGAAGGAATGAAAAAAAGGAGGATGCAAGGATACAAGGAAGGAAAGAAGGCAGGGAAGAAGTAAAGGAAGGAAAGAAGGAAGGAAGGAAGGAGAGAGGAACAAAAGCCATTGCTAACTCTAGTTCTTCTTAATTTACAGATCTAATGAAACCAGTTTTTCCATCATGTCCCGAAGAAATTAATGTCTATGCAGACAAAATGCAAACCAAAGCAACCGTTAGTTGGCAACCAGTTAAAGCCAAAGATAACGACGGTGGTGTACCGCAAATGACAGTGTATCCGAGTTATATTCCACCCAGTGCTACCTCTTATGATTTCCCAGAAGGAAGTCGTTATCTGACCTATACAGCAAAAGACACTAGTGGAAACACAGCAACTTGTAGCTTTAGAATAACAGTTCAAGGTTTGTCTAAAATGTTATTGTACGTGGGAATAACCATATTGTTTACGTTTGTTTCTTCCACGATTTTTTAATAATTTACCGAGCTTTCGCACTTCTAGTGCATCATCAGGGCGAAAGTAGGTCTTACAACCTACTTAGATACGTTAGATACGTGGGCAATATCAGTCTTTGCTGTGATTATATACTTACATGTAATTTTCTTTCGAATTCAGTTCGGCGCTGTGCTGTTGTCTCTCCTCCTTCGAATGGTAGAACCATACCACAGATATGCTCTAATCTCCATGGCTCAAAGTGCAGCTTTGAGTGCAACGAAGGATATAATCTAACTGGCAGTGCATTAAGAGAATGTGTCAGAGAAGACGGCTCAAACGCGGTGAAATGGACTAGGGCTGATGTAACATGTCAGAGTAGGTGTCCATCAAAATTTGTGCAGCACATTTCTTTCTGTTTATACATAGTTTATTTAGTTGTCCCATGTTGTGCCTTTGCTATGCTCTTGCTTCTTTTTTGTATGTTTGTTTGTTTTGCTTTGTACATTTCTGTTGATGTCAAAGTTTTGTCTGATTCGCTTTGGTTTGTTGTCTTCGTGCATTTTTGATCCGAGATTCGGCCGTCTCTTTATTATAGTTAGTTTATTTGTTCGTTTCTTTGCTTGTATGGTTTGGTTTGGTTTCTTGTTTGGTAATTCATTTGTTTGTTCATTCACTTGTCTGTCTGTCTCAGGGTTGTTTGCATGGGTGCATTTTGTATATATATTACCATAAGTCTACTTGCCAATGCAATGGTTTTATATTAAATAATATGTCTTTCTATTTTCATATCCAGAGACCACATGTCCTAAACTAGTTCAGCCTAAACACTCAACAATGACTGGTATTGACTGCTCTACCTCCAACCCTTCATATCGAACCTACTGTACCTTCAACTGTAAAACTGGTTATCAAGCCAAGTCTGGTTCCAAAATAAGAACCTGCAAGTCTAACGGCATGTGGAGTGGAGACGAACTGGTTTGTGAAAGTAAGTCATCATATACTTTTTACGTCGTATCATTCCGAAATTTAGAACAGCATACAAAAGTGTCAATTTGCACCAATAGGTTAAACATTGAATCGAGCAGTCGTGTCAAAATGAAGCACAGAAATCGAAAGAGCACCAACATATTAGTAAGAAGGAAACGTTTCAGCACATACTATAATCAAATATTTTTCGAGAATTTTTATGGGAACGTGTTGCAACATTTAGCTCATTATTATGATTAATATTCATTATGGTATCGTTAAAACATAATTAATAATGCCATCATGAATTCTACATCAGATTTATTTGTGTGCATTTTCTTGCAGTGGTGACATGCCCTGCCTTAGCTTCATTGACAGAGGGTCTAAATATCTCAAACTACAGCTGCATCTCCCAAAAGTCTCCATACCAAAATGAGTGCCGGTATACTTGTGGTAAAGGCTACATACTGCTGGGCACAGCCACCAAGACGTGTTTCAGCACTGGACAATGGTCCCCTCCTGGAAATCCCTACTGTAGAGGTTTGTGATGAAATTTTCGTCTCAGTGTCAATCAGTGTGTTTGGATTAAGCGGACATTGTTTAGAACGGGAACGTGTAAAAAGTAATAACATTTAAGAACTAATATTTGTTATACAGGATAAAAAATTGTCAAGCGAGCAAAATAATAATGAAAGAGGGAATGCATGGTGTGATGAAAAAAGCAGGGACTTAGGAGTAGCAAAATGTGTGTCGTGTTAAAGATGGCATTATTTGATGTTTTCCAGATATTTCTATGCCAACGTTCAACTCTTGCCCAGCAAACATCAGGGTCTTTGCTGATAGAAAAAGCTGGTCAACTCAAGTGAACTGGACTGCTCCTACAGCATCGGATAACGCTCCTGGCAGCCCAGCAATTAGTCACCATGGGCAACGGCCCGGCGAATTATTTTCTGCAGGACATCACACCATCAAGTACGTCGCTACTGATAAGTCTGGGAACAGTGCGTCTTGCACTTTCCAAGTCAGTGTCCAAGGTAGGGTTTAGAGTATTGAGATTGAGGAACAAATTAAATCTTAGATATTTAGTGTAATTTTAATCTATTTTGTCTATCCCGTTGTAGTTGTAACTTGCCCAGCGCTCCAGACGCCATTGCGAGGATCCATGCAATGCACAAAAAAGAACATCTTTGGATCAGAATGCCAGTTTGTATGTAACCTTGGATACGCACTCAGAGGTTCACAGAAACGTACATGTGAAAAGAACGCATTTTCACTGGGATATTGGACGGGAAACTCAACCTATTGCGAAGGTTTGAATATTAGTTAGAACATACTTTGTAAGATTCTAATAAAACTCAAGTTACTTTGAACTTGCCCTTCACGTGATGACATGGATTCCGGCTAAGAAACTTCCAGGTGTCCGGAGCACGCACGAACCGTCCAATCACAGCGCGCTTCGATGCTTAGCCAAGCGGCCCTTGCTCCAAGTCTCTCCCCAATACAAAAACACGCGTTTCAAAGAATTTAGAGAAAAAAAGTTGAAGTATACGTGTTGTTTAAAAAATTAAAGTAAATCTTTGCGATCCATCTCCTCAAATTCTGTGAGATAATATGACTTTTAAGACTCGGGCGAGGGCCGCTTGAATTACAACAACAATCCTTTTCGCGCTTAGTTTTTCGTACAGCTGGTTCTTGTGTTTGTTAAGCCAAGCACGTGACCAAAATTTCTCTTTGATCCAAAATTGTGAGGTCGGTGGACGAGGCTCGAACTCCATCAATGAGAACATCATATCATTAAAACATTTATTTTCAAATTTTTTCCACTGATTAAATTCAAACCCATAATGATGAACGATGATTAAACATTGTCAGTTAATAATTAAGCAATCCTAATTTCTGTCTATCTTTCCTTTAAACATAGCGATTACGTGTCCCAACCTTGGCAACCCTGTGAATGGATTCAAGTCAGGATGTTCGAGAAACACATTCGGAGAAAACTGTCTCTTCTACTGTAACATTGGTTCGCGGGTCGTGAACGGTTCTATCAGCAGAACGTGTTTGCTGAACGGGACGTGGTCAGGAACACTATTAAAATGTGAAGGTTTGTTTCTTAAAAGTTATAGAATCATTCGTTTCGCAAAGAAGTTGTATGGAAAGATAACATCAGTGTTGCCAATGAAGAAATAATGTCAATTTTGACAACCAAGAACATTGATTTCATACACGCACTTAGTCATGCAAAGTACTTAGATGGGATGACAGTGAGCCAAAATGAAATTCTTCTTGGGTTTCCTGAACGTCTTTCAAATGACATTACTTTAGTTTCATTCTGTTGGCAGATTTAGTTAGCAGCATTTAATCTTTTTATCATATATCTTATACACGAATTAATATTTACTTGTCTTTAATTCTCATGTAGGAATCACTTGTCCAGCCCTAACTGCACCTGCCAATGGACGCATCATTCCCAATGAATGCTACAATATAGCGGGATATAGAGTTACTTGCCAGTTCACGTGTGGAAGTGGATATCAATTGGTGGGATCAAACATAAGAACCTGTTTGGCGAATGGTCAGTGGAATGACCAAAGCAACGTGAGCTGTAGAGGTAAATGCTCGTATAAACTAGATGCTATGCATGTACATGTATTGGTCGTCACTATGTTTGGCTGTTGGTCAGTTTGTTCAGCTGCATGATATGATGGAGTGGTTGGCTAGCTGCATGACTTGCAAACTTGCCTATAGTAGGTTTGTTAGTTGCTGTTTCGTTGATTGGCTTGGTAGTGAGGTGGTCGGTTGAGGTGGCTGGCGGTTCCTTCATTTGATTTACCTACTTCAATTTTTTTGTTCCCAATGGTGTGTTTTCTTGGTTAGTGGGTGATATTTTGAGTGACAAGCAAGGTGATTGGTATCTGTGGTTGCTGCCCTGCATAACTGCTTGCAATATGATTTGTAATTGATCTGCTTACTTGTTGTATATTACTTGCGTCTTGCAGACATCGAGAGACCCAGATTCACAACATTCTGTCCCTACAACATTGATGTTTTTGCAAAGGAAAACAAAGATACAGCACAGGTAGTCATCCCATCAATGAATGCCACAGATAATTCAGGCGAATTGCCAACCATTACAGTAGAAGGAAGAAAGACAAACTACACAGCAGGAAGACACCTGATAACAATAACAGCATCTGACGCATCGGGCAACAAGGCGGCTTGCAGATTCTATATCGAAGTCAAAAGTAAGCTGAGAATATCTATAGATTTAGATATTTCGTTGGTTCAATTACAAGCAAAATACGTCATAATACTCTCTTAGACAATAAATTTGAAATTTACTATGAGATAAATTGGATACTGGAAAAAACTAAAATAGCTCAACAAATCGTGTTTAATTTCTTTTTTCGCAAAATACGTCATAATACTCTCTTAGACAATAAATTTGAAATTTACTATGAGATAAATTGGATACTGGAAAAACCTAAAATAGCTCAACAAATCGTGTTTAATTTCTTTTTTCACCCTCCTTTAATTTTCTCTTTTAGTTCTTCGATGCTATTCTCATCCATCATACATCACTAACGGGAGAGTTGTAGGTGTATGCAAGAATACCTATGGTTCTACTTGTCATTTTCAATGCAATGCTGGTTATAACATCACTGGCTCTAGTTCAAGGACGTGCAAGGCCTATCAAGGACAACTCCAGGGATATTGGAGCGGGACTATGCCGTTCTGTTCAAGTAAGTATAAGGATGTCCTATTTCAAACTTTGTTTTGTTTTAAGCTGTTCCTAATTTCTGGTGGTGAGCTTTTATATACAATTCACATCTGTATTTGTACCGTCACTAGAAAAAAATTTTTCCAACAACATTAGTGAAGTTCTTATTTGCTTTTTGCCAATTTGTTGCAGTAAATCGCTGTCCTCCTCTCCAAACACCAGCAAATGGTTATGTGTATCCTCCAATGTGTGTAGCCAGCAATGGACCAGTTATTGATACAACATGTCTGTTTGGCTGTTACAATGGATATGTTCAAAGTGCTGGTACTCCAGTCATAACGTGTGGCAAAAGTTCTAGATGGAACCATGATGTAGCTACCATTATAAAATGTCTGGGTACGTCGATTTCTCATTTGGTGCATGTTTCTGATGTGGTCTTCGTTGCTATTCCTCTTACTGTAGTTGTTGGTTGTCGTTATGCCTTTAGTATATAGTATATTGTTGTTGTTCCTTTGAAGGTTGACGATGAATTTCTTTGATTATTCATTCGTTGTTGCTGTCGCTTCTGCTGTTGTTGTTTTCATTGTGTTCACTATTAAAGTTTTTGCTCTCGCTGTATTTGCCGCTGTCGTTGTCGTCGTCACCGAGGTTGTTGTTGTCGTTTGAAGATGAAAATGCAGGCATTGTTTTGCCAATGACACGATTTTTTTTCTAATGTGTAATTTGTTTTTCCATTATTTCAGATAAAACACCACCCGTATTCACTAAGTCCTGCCCATCAAATATTCGCATCTCCTTGAGCCATAATGGAACAGCTACTGCCAACTGGACCATTCCAGTTGCTGAAGACAACTCCCGTATTGCTCCTACAATAACGGTTCAGCCACCAGATGCTGTACCACCATATTCTATTAACAAAACAGTATCAATAGAGTACAAAGCAATGGATAAGGCAGGAAACATCGGAAAGTGCTCGTTCAAGATCATTGTTGAAGGTTTGTATATCTGTGAAGTTAAATGTCCTAAAAAGTTTCTCCTTCCATAAAATTATTATAAACTTAACTTTCAAACTCATGGAAGAAGTTGACCAACGATGACACTGTTATTGATTATATTTTTGGTTTATTTATTTTTAACAACTTCCCAACAGATAATATAGGACCAAGAGTTGCCTACTGCCCACCAAATAAAACTGTTAGGGCAACAAAAATGGCAGAAAAGGTTCAATGGACTCCACCGAGATTCGTTGATAACAGCAACGCAAAAATCGTTCCGCAATGCAATCGACAATCAGGAACCGTATTCTACTGGGGCGTTTGGACCATTCACTGTAGAGGATATGACGACAACCCTGACAACCAGCCTGCTATGTGTACCTTTAACATCACTGTTAAACGTAAGTTTTAATAGAATTATGTAATATGCATCTAAAAGAAAGATTGTTTCATTATTCATTTACCCATTCTTCTTCAGCAAAACCAATGTCCAGTTTTTTTGTCACAATTTCAAACACGGCTGGTTACGATATCGCTAGCCTGTTGACAGAGAATGGTTTGAAGGAAATGCCATTAAGAAATATACCATATCCTGTTTGTTTCTGAAAACGTTTTGGTAAATTGGAAACTATAACATATGAGTGAAAATATGCAGTTTTGAAATTGCCAAAAAAAAATACATATATTTTTTGATGTAGTTAATGCTTTGGACTTCTCTATTAAGAAATAGTAAAATACATGCAGCTTGGTAAATAGCCATATGTTTTTTAAATAATGTTCTTCCAAATTATATGTTTATAAATGAATATGTTTATATTGTTTTAGCAACACCATGTCCATCTCTGACACCACCAAAAAATGGAGCCAAGGCGTGTGATACTTGGGCTTTTGGGCGCTACTGTACTCCACATTGTAATAAAAAGTATGACTTTGCTGTTAATATTGGTCTTGGAGTGATGTGGGTGTGTGGAGCATCTGGAGTTTGGACTCCATCAAATGGATTACCTGATTGCTCAGGTACGTGAAAACGTTTTTTTTTTTATTCGTTAACTTTTAAGTTAAAACACTTGAAATAAACACAGTGCGTCTTAAAGAGCTGGCCTGGGAATCGAGGATGATGTAGCGGAAGTCCACTCGCATCTCATATCTCTCTGTCTTTGCGCATGCGTAGAAGCAAAATATTCTCTGCGAATACAATATTAATTCTTTTGACTCATTTCCATTGTTGAGTTAACCAATCAGAAAACAGAGGCAGGGATTCGCTCGGAGTACTTCGCTTCTTGATCAAAAGCAACCCGCGCTCTGCATGGGAACGAGAATAAAGAATATACATAATATTTAGTGAAGCATGGGCCACTTTCTCTTCTTAGTAATCTACGTAGCAGGAGCTGTAAGAAAAGCAGGAAGCCTTCTTTACTACTTCGAAGGTGATTGTAACGACCCAGCCGTCCAAGAACAAATAAAGAAAAATTTCATCGCAATCTTCAAGCAATCACTTTTCAAGCAAATGTGCACAGATCCTCAAATGAAAGAGAGATGTAACGTTACGAATGTGGAAGTTGAGTGTGGCGTGACAAAGAGAAGAAGAAGATCTATGTGGGAAGGTAATATTTGCCATTCATGCCAGTTATCAACCGATCAAAACATCACCCGGCATTAATCACCCGGTAATGATGGTGTCGGAGGGTAGTGGGAGGGGCCGGACACTGGGTCTTATTATTGCAGGAAGATGGGTATTCTGAGACTTCATTCAATTGACACGATCATAATATGGCACTCCGGTCCCGTAACGTTGATTGAGACCAAAAATCATTCTTCATAATTAGTTCATTTATGAAAATTGTTTCTGATTTCTACAGATATTACATTGCGAAGAACTCGTAGATCTGTGCCTTCTAGAAATTTTAAAGTCAACTTTGAATTTTCTCGTGAGTATATATTATGAGTAATGAACTAATATAATAACATAATCACATATCTGTTATCATTGATGACCTTTCCTCTCATCCCTTTCCCGAGGAGGGGTTGGGTGAGAGCTGTTCACCTAGAGGCACAAGATTTCCATCTCTAAAGCATCAGTTGTATGATTTATTCAATTTCCGATTTTTTTAGTTTCATTGGACAGCGGTGGTGCTTCAAACAAGACGAAATCCGAAATAGAGTCGCTCTCAGCCAGCGCCTCAAGCGAGATGGCCGCCATTGAGAAAGAACTGAAACAGTCACTTAAAAATGGAAGTCTCGCGATGAACATCAGTGGTCAGGTGGTCAGCCCTGTGAACGACTCTCTAGTAGTCAACCCCACGTCCTTTGTATGTAACCCTGGACAAATCTTCTTGAACCAGAAATGTGGTCAGTATATGTATTAATCGTGGGTCTAAGCTTGCATTGTATTTTGTGCTTCAGGTGAATAGACTGCTTGATAAAAGGAAGCTAAGATAAGGCCAAATATCGAAATAAAACTGCAAATAATAAATCCAAGTTTATGATATCGAAAACCGCATTAACAAAATCTTTGCCAGCCTAATTGTTGCAATAATATCCAGTAGTGAGCTAAGACTTCAGTAGTGGATACATATAGGATATTACATGGTCGCGCGGAGATACGAATTTTATCTTCGAGTGTTGATATTATCTCTCACGAGTGAGCACAGCGAACGAGTGAGAGATAATATCAGCACGAGAAGATAAAATTCGTATCTCCAAGCGGCCATGTAATGTTCTGTTTATTATATGAAATCTTCAATGAAAAATAATGGAGAATTTGAGACTTGCTGAGCAAAAAGTCGAAATTTGACACCACCAGTGTTGATATAAATCGTATCCCCACTGGCCACTGGTGGGAGTGGGGATATCAATTTTATCATTTTGATGTCACTCAATATCACACTCATATTTCATATAATAAAAGTGAATACAATGAACCTACTTGGAATTCTCAGTTTCTAAATGTAAATTAAAAAAAGGGCTCACAAAGAAAAACAGAACAACTTACAGTAACAATTATTCTGAGAAAAAAATGAATAAAAATTATAGAAAAAGAGGAAGATTATACATTGACGCTTTGAACTATTTCAGCATCGGTTGACATAAATTAATTTCTCGTTTAGATTTTTCACATTTTGGCAACAAGTGTCTCATCGAATTCATAGGTTGCATTGACTTGCGTTCTTACCTAACTGGACCTTAACTATACTAATCTTTTTTCTTCCAGTTGCTTGCCCCATCGGAACATATCATAACTCAACTGTAGGCCAATGTATTGACTGCAGTAAAGGTTGGTACCAAGAAACAGAAGGCCAGGGGTCCTGCATTTCTTGCCCAGTCGGAATGTCTACGGTGGAATCAAAATCAAAGAACAGGACTGACTGTCAAGGTTTGTATAGAATAGATAGACAGAGCAATAAGCATTATTACATTGAAGGGTGGCAACCCAACCAGTGACGTGGGTATGAGAATTAGTGATGCTTCTACTTTCGCCTCATGCTGAAATAAACTCTGACGAGTCCTAGTGACTTTCCCAAAAAGTGGTCTGAGAAATTTCAAGGTGAAAAATGCAAAGCTCAAAATCGTTGGTGGGCAACAACTCTCCAATTTTCATCGATTTCTTGGTCCAAAATCAACCGATATCTATTGCGCATCGGCACAAAATTAAAAAACTGTAGGTCGTTCTCAACATTTTAGTTCACCCGTGCCTTGTAATATGAAAGGTAAACTTGATCCTACGTTTTCATTTACGGTCTATTAATATTAGATACTTTCAAAGTACTGACGCTGAAGTATTATTTTATAGCTTACTGTGAAAGAGGTTACTACTCCCCAACTGGATTAGAGCCTTGTGTTGCTTGTGTTAAGGGGTCTTATCAGTCCATGGCTGGTCAGCTGAAGTGTCAAATCTGTCCTAATAACCAAACAACACACTCTGCAGGAGCAACAAGCTTAGGGAACTGTTCAGGTATTTATGAGAAGAGAAAATACGTATATATAACACTTGGAAGGACAATGGAAGGCATTACCAGACACACCACCTAGCGTTACGTTGTTTCAAAATGGCACTAGAATCTCAGTGCTACTGAAATTCCTAATAATGCTTTTTTTTCCCTGTTTTACTTAGTTCCCTGTAAGCCAGGTTCATACTCGCCAAATGGTCTTGAACCATGTACAAAGTGTGACAAACGGTCATATCAACAAAATAGCGAATCAACATCGTGTGTGAGATGCTCAGGAACCAAGACGACTTTGAAGGAAGGAAGCAACAGTTCTTCGGCGTGTCAAGGTAAGGTGGAAAAGGGATGGCTTGCTTAGTCGACATGTGATCATTCACAAAGACAATATCGATAACAAAGGTACTGAACGGTTGACATTTAATTTCTCGTCTTTTTAGAAATAAACGAATGTGATTCCAGCCCTTGTCAACATGGATCCACGTGCATAGACTTAATACAAGACTTTGCTTGCCAATGCCAAGAAGGGTACACTGGAAAACAATGCGGCCAAGACATTGATTATTGTGATAACATCCCTTGCCAAAACAATGCCACTTGTCATGATCACCTTAAAAACTTCACATGCACATGCGCAGTAGGGTTTACTGGATCTGTCTGTCAAACAGAGATTGATGAATGCAGTAGTTCGCCGTGCCTGAATAATGCAACGTGCCATGATCTGACTGGTCGATACGAATGTTTTTGCCAGCCTGGATATGAAGGAGATAGATGTGAAAGGGAGATAAATGAGTGTCAAACAAACCCATGTCTAAATGGAGGGACCTGTACTGACAAGGTATACGAGTAGACTGTTTCCTAAGTTCTTTCTAGATTAAAATTTAGATACTAAATTAACCTAGCTCGAAAGGTAGTACACTCTTTATCAAATAGCAGATATCAGAGTTACAAATGCAGCATTGCCTTCAAATTAAATCGATTGCTTCAAGTATACACGTTTGGGTCAACTACACAGTAAATGTATATAGAAACTTTCCCAAGTGCCACGACTTAAAGCAATTGCTTGAATACAATTAAGTGTAACCTCTGATATCTGCTATTAAAACACTTAGTTGAGGTAATATTTGAGATAATAATTATAATAATCTTTGTAGAGCTTTCCCACGAGCACCCCTCGCAAACGGTAACAATTTGTACTACAATCTATGTAAATTGGAAAAATGCGCGTGTGAGCATCTTCCTATGTAACACGCGCAATAGAAGTCAATAAATTATTATTATTATTAAAAGCAGCAGATCTAGATTGAGAAAGGAAAGACTAAAGTCAGAAAATATTTCATTTGTTTTCTTCTTTCTAGTTAAATGCCTTTTCGTGCCAATGTGTTGCGGGTTTTACTGGTTCAAAGTGCGAGGAGAACATTGATGACTGTCCTCAGCATCACTGTGCTAATGGTGCCACTTGCAATGATCAGATTAACAACTACACATGCACGTGTCTGCCAGGCTACACCGGGTTCTACTGTGATCAAGAAATCAATGAATGCAGATCAAATCCCTGTAAACACAATGGCACCTGCTACAACACGATTGGGAGCTTCACTTGTAATTGTCCCGTTGGATACAATGGCAGTACCTGTGAGACCGAGATAGATGAATGCCAATCCAGCCCTTGCCTTAATGGCGCAACTTGTCGGGATGCCATAGGGTCATTCTCTTGTAACTGCACACCAGGTTACCATGGAGATAACTGTGAAAAAGACATCGATGAATGTGCCCTTCAGCCGTGCACCAATAACGCTAGCTGTACGAATACACTTGGATCTTTTATTTGCCACTGTGAAAACGGTAAATATAATTTAGAGATAATTCCGTATATGACCGTAACAATTCCAAGGCACGGTCGTAGCGTGCTGTACTGTCCGTGACGTTCCTTTAATAACAATGACCGCGTACGCGTCAATTCCGTATAATTTTCAATTTATAGTATTTGTTTTTCTTGACAAAAATATTCAAAACATTATTTAATACAGTTAATTTCTCGATATATAGGTTTTACAGGTAAAACATGTGACATGGAAATAGATGAATGTTTGTCCAAACCTTGCTTGAATAATGGCAGTTGCATTAATGAGAGAAATGCATACAGTTGCCAATGCCAAGATGGTTTCACTGGAGATCGATGTGAAGTCAATATTGATGAATGTGCAGTAAATCCTTGCAAAAATAATGGCACATGCCAAGATGATATCAATGACTACCACTGTACCTGTAGCGCTGGGTACACTGGAAGTGACTGCGATATAAAAATCGATTACTGTGCAGCTAATCCTTGCGAAAACAATGGCAAGTGCATGAATTTTCCTACGGAATACAAATGCATTTGCTCTCCTGGCTACACCGGCCGAAACTGCAGTATCAACATTAACGAATGTTTGTCTAGACCATGCCACAATAATGGAACTTGCCAGGACCGTGTCAATGGTTTTAGATGCTCTTGCTTGCCGGGTTTTTCTGGTGTTGAATGTCAAGAAAACATAGATGACTGTAAAAATAATCCTTGTTGGAATAACGGCTCATGTATGGATGGTGTGGACTCCTATAAGTGCGTTTGTCCAGAAGGATTCACTGGAACACTCTGTGAAGTGGAAATTAAGCCATGTGACTCGTTCCCATGCTACAACGGAGGAACTTGCAAAAACAAGGTAACAAAATGGACAAAATTTTAAGGCCCTTTCCCAACCGCTTTATCGAACCCTGTAGCAACCTCTGGGCTTTGGGCACGACTAACTCACAGATTGAATTGGAGCTCAGAAAAGACTGAGAAGGGGCCAGGATTTGTTTGCTTTGGGTGTACGTAACGTTACGTTTTCCTATTTCAGTCATTTTCGTGGGTGCTGTTTTTAAATCTTGATAACATACATTTGTGTGGAGAAGACTCAAGCCAGTTTTTCATACTAAGGCAAAATAGATCTTGCACTATTTATCATGAAATGTCTTCTTGCCCTCAACAATTTTTCTTTCTTTTTTTTTTAGGATAAACAGTACTTGTGTTCATGTCCATCTGGATTCACTGGACGAGATTGCGAAGTGAACATTAATGATTGTAAGCCGAAAAACCCATGTCATAACAATGGATCATGCTCTGATCTCGTATCAAACTACACCTGCACATGTGCTGCAGGATTTTATGGACGACATTGTGAAAACATCACTAACCATTGCATAAACTCGAACTGCAGTCAACACAGCAAATGTCTCAACCAGCCACTTGGCTTCAAATGCAACTGCACTGAAGGTTACTATGGACCAACTTGTGCACTTAAAGTTAAGCCTTGCACTTCAAGTCCATGCATAAATGGAGCAACGTGCACTAATACAGATGAAGGATATAACTGTAGTTGCAGAGCTGGATACAGAGGAAACAGATGTGAACACAACATCGATGAATGCCAAAGCCATATGTGCTTGAATAATGCAACGTGTATTGATCAAGTGAATGGATACATGTGCCTTTGCTGGGATGGTTTCAATGGCACACACTGCGAGCATCAACTCTATTCATGTAAAGATCAACCCTGTTTGAACAATGGTACATGTGTTGACGTTTTTGGTGGCTATAAGTGTGAATGTCCAGAAAGGTAAGCAAAATAATGATTTGTCGTCAAAGTGAAAGGAGGGCAAAGCACCAAAGGAAAAGCATGCAGGCTTTAGTTAACTGTAATGTTTTAAGAAACGTTTGGTATTTTGCAAGTAGAAAGCGAAAGGTACCCGACGAAAATGTTTCTTGAAGGACACCATACAAAAATCTCTCACACAATTTCATATGACAAGCCCTCTGAAAAACAAAACACAAAGCGCAAAGCGCAAACTATTGCACGTACAGGTGCATATGACACGGCCCCTAAGAAACACCAAGCCAGCTGCTAGCACTCTGTGTTATATGTGTGCAGCTATGTGTATCACACCCTGGTTCTTTTTGATATCTTAATGTCATATACTTTGTGCACCAGGTTTGGAGGTTTGAGATGTGAGGCAGATAAGAACCCATGCAAGACTAATCCATGCTTGAATGCGGGAACATGCAGAGAGTATAACATTACGTCCTTTAACTGCACTTGCGTTCCTGGATTTGAAGGCCAGACTTGTGACGTCAACATCAATGATTGTGCCTCTTCTCCTTGTCCACTGCACTCAAACTGTATTGATAAAGTCAATGGATATGAATGCAACTGTCATCAATCCCACACTGGAAAGCATTGCGAAATAGGTAAAATCATAAGTAAATCATGGTTTTCTGCGATACTTAATTTTGTCAAGAAGGCCAAAATATCATATCAGAATGATACATTAAGTTTATTTTGTATAAAGTTGATTTCTTGCTTGCCTATTTGTTTTTTTTTTGTTTTTTGCTTATCTTCAACGCGTAATTCAGCATTTTTAATTTTGCCACCCACAGTTATAAATGACAACTTCGACCTGATGTTCCAAGACAAGTCAGATACTAGTTCCATTGAATTGAAAGACAGAAAAAACGTCCCAAACATGGAAAGCTTTACAATCGCATTTTGGGTAAAACCAGACGTCCGTTACAAGACTGGGACCATGTTTACATACATGGTACCTGAAAGCAAAGGAGAGCTGGTAGAGATTTCATTTACAGCGAATGTCATTAAAGTTCGTGTGAAGAACGACATCATTCATCATGAAAATACAATTCTTAATGGAAAATGGCATTTAATTGGCGTGTCTTGGAGCAGATTGCAAAACACTTTCAGCCTCTTTGTTGATGGACAAAATGTCAGAACACTATATCTTCACTCAGGTATGGATATCATTATGTTGTGATGTCTTTTTCTCTTTATTTCGTTATTCTTGAGCACTGATTGTTTCATAACTCGAATTGGACATACTTTGTAGATGGCCATATATGGTTTGGCACTCCTTTCACTCAAAAATTACTCGACTGAACACTTTTTCTTGTCTCGCGAAGAAACATCTAGTACCTTTGAGGCCGCATGTGCAGGGCTTTTTTCATATTTTCTTCTGTGTTATATGAATATAAATATAATAATAAAGCGAGTTGCCGGCACTGACAATTCACTTAGTGGACATAGTGTTTTCTAATCTCGCTTCATGTTGCATTCCCTTGAGTGATATTTCTTTCTTTACCGGTTAGGCTTTATACATATCTATATGGCTAAAACCAGAGCAAAAAATCTTAACCTCAAGGGAATTAAATGAAGTCAGAAACCAAGTAGTTTAGGTGAATTACACCACACTAAGACTAGGTTATGAATTAAAATATACTTCGGTTTTTAGGGCCTTCTCTAAAGGGTGAAGGATGGATCATACTGGGGCAAAAATACTCTTGGAGCAAAAAACAATACGTTGCTTCGGAATCTTTCGTGGGTATTCTGCATCAAGTCAACATCTGGAAGAACGCAGCCAATCAGGAATATATGTGGAATGCTGCGCACAAGTGTTCGTGGCCAATAGGAGGAGATGTCAATTCCTGGATCGGATTTATGTTTGGTACTAGAGGCAACGTGGTGCGAAAGTTTCCCTCGTCCTGCAAAGGTAGGGAAAATATTCTCTTCAGTCTCACTGGGGCAGTATCGCGTTTCTCGATTAGGGGAAACATGCAATAAAAAAAGGGTCGAAATGTTTGATCAAAATCAAATGGAACAAGAATAGGACAAATAAAAAGCGCTAAGCTTCACATGCAGTTCTTAGCATCATGTAATGACCCCACGAAAATCCCACTTTCACATACCTCTAGTGCAAAACATTAGAAAGTTTTGCCAAGCTAGATGGCAGCCATGCAGCCATATACTCTAGACAGCGACTCTCAGATTGCACTAGCAAAATTGCAAACGACGCAAGCAGTCCAAGATAGTTTCACCACTAATTTACATGATATTTTCTTTCTTTTAGCAGTAGATTTTGATTCACATTTCATGTAACTGATGTTTTCATCACTTATTTTTCCAGCACTGGAGCTTTGTATGCAAAACTGTACTCATTACGTCGACTGCAACAAGGAAGGAGACACTATGGTTTGCACGTGTCAAAAAGGGTTTACTGGTCGGTTGTGCGATATCAACATCAATGACTGTGTGTCAAATCCATGTGTGAACGGCAAATGTGTGGATGACATCGCGACTTATCGGTGTGAATGTCAGAGAGGCTTCTATGGTGAACGCTGTGAAAAGAAGCTGACAACTACTACGAAAGGTAAGTATTGAACTTTCAAAAACAACATTGCTGCTTTTCATCATGTGGACTTTGGATGACCATTCCACCATCATTGAATGAAAAAGGTTTTTGAGACAGTACGGGCAAATGAGTTTCACCAGGGTCTGAATGAGGTTTACTAATAAACGTCAAATGTCCTAAAATTTAACTGACAACTTACAAAAAGCCTGAAATTTAACTGACAAATTCCTGAAATTTAACTGACAAATTACAAATAAGCGAAATTTGAACTGACAACTGACAGCTGGACCTCCCGGCCATTCCAGACCCTCTTTCACTAACAATCAATGCTAATGTACGAAAGTGTACAGTATTTTATTGGAAATGAAATATGAATTACCAGCCTTCATTTGAAATTACGAGTACAATTTTTTTAAATGAAGATATCGCACACACGTTTAAAAACAACAAAGCCTTAGAATTGGACTAATAATGGAACACCACCTTTTTTTTTTTTGCAGAATGCCCAACTCTACCCAAACTACAAAATGGAAAAATTGTCCAACGGACGTATGGAGGGAAGCACATGGCAACCCTGAAGTGCAATGACAACTATGGCTTCAAACCGGAAGATGTCACAAAGTACTCGTGTGGACCTGAAACAGACTGGAAATGGAACAGGAAGGAAGAGATTGCACTACCACGATGCCTGAGTAAGTATAAACAACTGGTAGAGATTGCTATTTCATGAAATTCCTGATCAAAATAGGGAATTTACAGGTACCAATGAACACTGCGCGTCTACATTCCAGATCACCTGGACGCAACGTGAGTATCAATTTTCAAAAAAAAATTCAGCCCTGCCGCAGAACATCAGTTCAGTGTGCAGCGAGTGCAAATGTCCAATTAATTTGATTGGCCACTAGACCTCACTGAGAAATATTTTCCTTATGCTTTGCCTTCAGAATAGCTTGATATACTTGGCTCTTCTTTTTATTGTTTAGGTACTTCAGAGCCCATCGCAATACGTCACAAGTATGAAATGGTAATACCTCTGAACCCATCCAGCTGCCGAACGACACAACAGTATCAACGCCTCAGGTCCAGTTTCAAACGGGCTTTTATGATCTCCATCTCTACCCTAGACCAGCACAAGTGCTTTGCTTTGGGCAACTGTAAAATAGAAAATATCAATGCACCACGTTGTGGCCACGAGCCTCGAAGGCAAGCAAGGGCTTTCGTAGAGAACTTGGAAATAGATTTTGAATTAATGTTTTCAGAATGGGGAAATTCCTCCCAACATTCAACAGTCACCGAAAATGCTGAAGCAGTTGCCTTTCAACTTAGCTACGCCGTTTCCATTGGTAACTTTACGATGGTGATCGATGGCACGCCAGTTAAGCCCCGTGGGTCTTCTTTGAAGCTGGTATCAAAAAGACATCAATGCAAGGATGGTTATATAAACAGCAACACTTCTTGTGGTGAGATATAAGTTCATTTCCCTGTTTTGCATTTATCGCCCCTTGTAAGGGAATCCGGAATGATGCTGGATACCGGATTCCAAGGGCTGGATTCCGGATTCCACGGGCTGGATTCTGGATTCCAAGGGCTGGATTCTGGATTCCAAGGGCTGGATTCTGGATTCCAAGGGCTGGATTCTGGATTCCAAAGGCTGGATTCTGGATTCCAAGGGCTGGATTCTGGATTCCAAAGGCTGGATTCTGGATTCCAAGGGCTGGATTCTGGATTCCAAGGGCTGGATTCTGGATTCCAAGGGCTGGATTCTGGATTCCAAAGGCTGGATTCTGGATTCCAAGGGCTGGATTCTGGATTCCAAGGGCTGGATTCTGGATTCCAAAGGCTGGATTCTGGATTCCAAGGGCTGGATTCTGGATTCCAAGGGCTGGATTCTGGATTCCAAGGGCTGGAATCTGGATTCCACGGGCTGGATTCTGGATTCCACGGGCTGGATTCTGGATTCCAAGGGCTGGATTCCGGATTCCAAGGGCTGGATTGCGGATTCTATGGGCTGGATTCCGGATTCAATGGGCTGGATTCCGGATTACAAGATTCCCTTACATGGGGCGAATTTCAAACAGCTTGGGAATAAAAAAATACCTAGGCCTTGTAGGGAATATTTTTAACTCCTTTTCTTTGTGCGCAGTTGCTTGTCCTGCTGGAACACACCTGCACTCCAACTTCAAAGACTGTGTCCTATGTCCAGTCGGTCAGTACCAAGATATGGAAGGGAAAATGACGTGTACGAAATGCGCTGAGGGACACTCGACAAAAACCGAAGGAGCAACCAGAAAAGATCAATGCTACGAAGGTACTTGAATCTATACATCCAAGCAGTTCAAGTTACTACCAGTTACGTCTAATCAGTTGTCATGTTAAAATTCGGATTGTCATAGTCATGCATCTTGTTGAGCGGTTGAGCTAGATAGCAATAGAACATGAAATTTTTTAAACTCAAATATTCTGAAGTAGGCGTTTCTGGACAAAATAACAGTTTTTGGCGATATTTTTGCTTCTGGAAGAGTAAAATATCAAAGCTACAATCGGTTTTGTTCCAAGAATTTAAAAAGTGGTAACAGTAGTGGACTTTCGAGAAAAATCTTACCAGGCAGGTTTTGGACAGAAAAAGTTTATTTCACACGAGGCATCATGATTTCTTGCTAAATGAGAAATTTTGGTATAAATGTTTCCTCTTGTTTTATTTTTTTACTTAAATAAGAAGAAGATTTTCCAATAACAAGAGTGAATTTCTTCCATGTCTCGAAAAAGAGCAAAAATTGTAAAAATATCAAGGCTAAAATTGTGTAGGTAAGAAATTAGCTTGCCAGAGTTAATTTGAACCAGGATAAAATGTATTAAGAAATTTCTTAATACATCGGACCAGGCTAAAATATAGATTTTCTATACATTAGAGGTCTTTTGTATAGTTTTTCATTGTAGTGGCCTTTTATTTTTTCATCGGTTTTGAGAATGATTGCAAAACATACATTCATAATAATGCTCTCAAAGTTGTTGGTTCACTCAAAGTCACAATCATTGTTTTCTTTCTTTAAGGGGGGGGGGGGGGGGGGGGGGAGGAGCTCAGGTTTCGGCCTCGAGTCAAATGAGTAATTATTTCGTTTTGTTTTAGAAACAGGAACACCCTTGTGGAAATATCTTGTAGCTGTACTATTGCTGCTGTTAGTGGTAGTGATAGTTATTATTGTGGTAGTAGTCAAAAGGTAAGGACTGCGACATTGTATTAGCCTGCGTGCATCCGGAACGTAACTGTGGTTAAGTCCACCGTCTTAACCAGAGTTAAAGTCGGTCTGCACGTAGGCTACATTGCATTAGTAAACCAAACTTTAGCTAAGGGATGATGGTACATGGGGAAAGGGCAGATACTGAAGAGTTACGGAAATATTATCCATGCAAAAAAACTTGATCCATAATGAGCTGCAGGCATACCCTGCAATTATTGCTCGTGCTGGAAACTTACTGCTTCCGGGGCGCACATGTACAGCTGTCAGCGCGAGGGGAATGTGCACATCTAGCAACAACAATGTCGGTAACAACTTCCAGCGTTAGTTGATCAACTAAAGACGGAGAAAAAAGTTCAAATGATTGAATTAGTCGCAGCGGCAACATTTCATTTGTTTGAAAACTACACTTCTATACGTACCAATGTAAATGATTTGATAGAAGCTGCAAGTTTTTCACGTAATAGATCAAAAACGAGTGCGAGTGTTTGATCAGGGAATCCAAACACCGAGAAGCGGATGAAAGCACGAGGCCGAAGGCCGAGTGCTTTCATCCGTTTCGAGGTGTTTGGATTCCCTGATCAAACACGAAGCACGAGTTTTTGATCTGACTTCTCAGTCTCATTATAATTCATTTGTTTTTGAATCTCTGGAGGAAAACTTCTCAAGCTCATTAATAATTCATTATCTCAGGGACCAATTAGAACTTTGTATTTCAGTCACGTGCATAGGTCTTAATCTATTCTATAATATATAACATCAACCCAAAATTGTCAACGAATTCATTGTTAGTTTAGTTGGTAATACACTAGAATATCAAGGCAGAGGTTCCCGGTTCGAGTCCCAGGACGTCCAAGATAAAATATAACATAAAAATAAAATGTTAGATAAAAAGGTAAGACAGGTGAAAAAGGAGAAAACGGTGGAGAATAAAGAAAAAAAAAGAGAGTGTAAGGAAAAAAAAGAGAGAGTGAAATCAATGAGAATTGCTTTTATGCTAATTTATACAGTGTCTTGATCAGTGTTTGATCGGTGTATCAAGACCTATGCACGTGACTGAAATACAAAGTTCTAATTGGTCCCTGACATCATGAATTATTAATGAGTTTGAGAATGAAATATGAAAAATTATGTTGGGAGCGCAAAACCACCAAAATTACAAAATTACACTGAGGTAGAGCTGTAGCTCAAGCTTAGTCTCGCACGTATTCTAGCGACCTCAGATGTTGCCTTAGAGGAAGGCACACAATGCGTATATGTAGTATTTAGTACCAACCATAAATATACACCACCATCATCATCATCATCATTATCATCTATATTTATCATCCACTGTTGGAGCAGGTTGGGTGCCCAGGATTCTTTTCAATATGAGCGAAAATCGTGTTTTATATTATTTTCATTATTATTATGGACCTCAAGCAATAACATCAATGTTTTTTAAATTGAAGGAAAATGAGGCCAGACGCCAAGAGTGTCCATAATCATGATCCTTACTCGACTTTAGACCGCTGTGCCCGCAAGCAGCAAGAAAACAAGGGATATGATGAAAGTGAAGGTCATTACAATACATTAATGCGTACTTTGCCTTACCAAGGAGGTCCACAAGCTGTGAGAAACAGCCAAGGAAGCCAAAGATATGGTGTAAGCCAACAGTTCTCGACATTTATGGGTCAGGAGCAATTTTCACAGATAAAAGCTGGGGGCAGCCAAGAAAACCAAGGTTACGATGAAAGTGGAGATGCAACTGGCAAAAAGAATGGGGAACAAATTTATGAAGAAATAACCGACAATAATCAAAGAACATCTGATAAAAAAATGAGCCAGGTTCCAAAATACGAAAATGCGGAAACGGGAACGGGAAGGCCTTCGAACTCACCACAGTATGAAAACAATGGAATGAATTTTACGACGTTTGGCGAGTCTAAGGTCTAAAATGAACTGCCGTCGAGCGACGCGTCTACAGTAGCTTTGGACTTTCAAAATCGCAATTCAATAACCCATGCAGTTTTGTACATACAGCTATGATTAGCTTTAGACTTTCAAAAACGCAATTCAATAACCCAGTTTTGTACACACAGCTGTACTTCAGTACTGCATACTGAATAGTGCATTCCAAGACCGAAACACATTTTGGCTCATGTAACATTGTCTAAAGTAAAATAAATGATAATTACTCATTTTATATGTTATATAATATATTTATATATAATGCATTCCATCCGAAACAATACACTAGATACATATAGAGAGCAAATCGCTGTATATTTACTTTTTATTTCAAATCCATAACACCCACAATGCCCTTTGGTCTTGGAATGCACTATTCAGTTTCAGTATGCAGTATTCAGCGTTTTTTGAAATAGCTGTTTATTCATGAACATCACATTGCTTGCAGAACGTGTGGCTAAAATGCATGTAAAATATCCTTGACCACATATTTTTGTATGTACTGTAATAATGATATTTTTGACCAGCGTCTACAGTAGGTTAGGACTTCAGTTTAGCTAAAGATCTAAAACTGTTATGTACATATGCTCATAAACAATTATTGCTTGCCTAGTCAGTGCAGATCGTGTGACTAGAATGCAAAATAGTAATATCCTTGACCACATGTTTTTTTAAGTTATCACAGTAAAAAAAATTTTTGCTCAATCAAAAACAGGCAAATCTATTGGAGTGATTTCATTAAACCCACAAAATTAGTCTAACTGGCATTAGTAGACAATAGTTCTATTGTTTTTATATTTGACTAGCTATAGTGTGCCTTCACTTAGAGTATTTTCCATTAACCCGTGAAACAAAGTGTACTAATTAGAGCTAGTGTAATAGTCAGATAAGCCTGACAATTATAGAAAAATAAAATTAGAGTGAGGTAGTGCTAAATAAGTGTTTATGAAAACCGCTCTAAGACATGAAATAAAGATAAGTTGTCAAAGTATGATATCCAAATAGACAATAGAAAACAATATGGAAATAAAATCTAACGAAGAAAAATTATAGAAAACAGGGGCGGATCCAGGATTTCGTTCAGGGAGGGGTGCAGGGCACAAAGTCAGTCCAGGGAGGGGTGCAACCCTCAGAATAAAAGAAAGAAATTATTTCATATTGGGTATCTTCAAGATGGGGGAAGGGGGGATAGCTCAGGGGGGATTCCTGCTAAGCCAGCTGAGTTTATCACCTTCCCCGAAAGGAATTATGGGTCACTATTTTTGGTTAGCATTTTTCTAGCATTTTCCGAGTATGCAATGTAGACTTTTCTGATTGAAATAAAATTCCGCCATGAGTTCGACTAGCGTTCACGATTAATTTAAAGAACTCGTACTTCATAAATTCTCTTGGCAGAATAATGGGAAATGCTAATCAAAATACGATGTCGAATCCTCAATTCTGATTGGTTGACCTTGAGTTTGTTCTGAACGTCAACTCAGCTGGAGTCTACGAGTCTAATAGCTCACTCTCGATATTCTGGTTGGGTGATCACGAACAAAGCAATTCAAAGCGAGGTTCTGGGGAAACAAAAGAATATATTAAGATTATTTCATTGTTTCCCCCGAGCCTCGTCGTGAATTGCTTTATGTGTGATCACTCAACCAGAATATCGAAAGTGGGCTATTGTTAATTGTACAAGTTATGGTGCTCCAGTGTATCATTGTGATTGGAATCATTACAAATCTTTTGGTTATATTTATGTTTATTGGAATGATTTTCAAGATATTTTGTTGATACCACTCAATTTATTTTGGGTACAAAACTTTTGATCAGCTAAATAACTTTACTTAAATATTAAATTTACAACTTTACTCATGAGAAAAACAATTTTTAGAAAATTGGGAACAAAATGAACGTTTACGTGTAATTTAATTTAAATGAGAAAATTGTTGTAGCAAAACAAATTTAAACACAAATAAAATATACTAGTATAAATAATACTTTGAACATTATTTTGTTCAATAGACATTTTTAGCTTGGGTGGTTTGTTGTCCCATTACAGACCACGTGTCATTCTCTTGAGAATAAGATTCTTTGTTTGAGGTGTATCCATATTCATGTGTCTTCTAATGCGCAACCGTTGAACAAAGAAATAATACTATAGGGAATTACACGTGGTCTGAAATGGGACAACAAACTGCCCAGGCTAAAAAGGTCTATATAGAGCAATTTTAAGACTCAACAATATGGTGAATTTATGGTTAAATTTCTAGATGACATCAGAAAACAACAATCCGAATGATTTTGCTTAACAAATAATAAATAACATTGTCATTACCATTTTAAGAATAGTACGACATATAAATTGTTCTTTATTTAAGTTTCTTCAAAACACAAGAGGAAAGCATTTCAGTGTTAAAATGGCAATAGTAATAATGGTAGAATCTAAGTAAGGGAGAAACTGAAGGTAATGTAATGTAATTTTAGGCTCAACTTTCAGGTGACGAAACAGGGATCAATTTTCTTCCTTTATGGACTTATGGCTAGCAAACTGTAGACTTCACTATCCATATGGTTTTGCAGATAGAGCGAAAACAATATATCCGTGAAATATAAATTACTAAATAGTACAAAAATTGTACTATTTAGTAATAACTAATGTTTCACGGATATATTATTTGCACTCTATGGTTTTAGAAAAGGACTAATACATATTGTTACAAAAAAAGTTACTACTAATTTAATTAACTTAGTAAATTTTTCCAAACAAAAAAAAAATCACTAGACAGCACTGGCAAGTTTGAGCCCTGAACTGAATGCATATAATTCCCCTCCTCCTTCTCACTCTATTATTTTATAGGATTATAGAGAAGTCAAAATAAGTGTGAGGCTATTGGTATCTGAAAAATGTATCTGATCTCTTTCCAGACTGCCTTGTACAGTAGAATGTTGTTAGAATGGACTGTTACAGTGTGACGCGCCTAACCATGACCGCCCAATTCATTTTTTTTACAAGTTTATATACATGAGGCATATTAGCCAGAAGAGACTACATTGTAAAATCAATATCGCCGAGGTAAAGGTTCGAATTTTGACAATTATTTGACTTGCTCAATTATTTCAACTTGGCATGTTTTTGGTCCTTTCTGTTGCAAATAAAAATAAAATCTTTGCTGAAAATGTACAAATTCTTTTTCACTGATTGGCTAACTTGCAAAAAATTTAATTGGGTGGCCACAGTTAAGTGTGTCGCACTTTAACTTGACATCATGAAACAGGTCTAACTTGTTTTATTACCATTTAAACATGTTATTACCGGCAACTCTGATATAATTTACTACTATGTTTCCAATTCAGACATGTATTTGGGAAGTAAATGTTTCATTTCCCATTTTCAATTGTATATGGATTACAAGTTACTCCATTCACAAAAACACTCCATGAAGGAAATGAATACTGTACCTCTGTTTATATTGTGCATGCTGATCAAGACACAAGAGTTGCATAAGATTAATTAGCATCAGTCAAATATGTATGTCCTTTGCATGTATCTTCTAATGGTTTCTATATGTACCTGTATGCATGAACTCTGTCAATTCATTGGATATATGGTATTCTATTGCTGATAAACCACAAGTTTATTACCCCATGGCTATTGAGTGTTAGGTACCCTCTTGACCAGCACACAGCAATGAAAACAGTGTTAAGGCAAAGCTAAATCTTTCTGACCTCAGACAAATGATTCATGCTGCACATTTGTTGTATCCCCATTCAACACTGGGCTTTCAGGAGAATCTGTCACAACTGTGGGAGATACTCTCTTACGCACATCGCTATCATCTGTGCAGCACTTCTGTGCATCACAGTTATCCATCTCTCCACAAGCAAGGGCACATTCTTTCTTGGAGAGATCCTCTTCTACAAATTCTGGTTGAATTGTCGTTGAGTGGATTCCTTCATTGTGGAAGAATCTCTTGATTTCGTTTGCTATTTTCATGTAGTCATCAGGCGTTTGGCAGGTGATATGTGCCGATGCTGAAATATGGTTCAAAACAAACACAATGATCATAAGAAAGTAGAATCAATCAATTTGTGCGTTAGGTGTGCCCTGATTTTGATCAATACAGAGGTTATTTCAGGACTCAATACAGTGTAGTCTCTTAATTCTTTCTTTTCACAATTCACCCTACTCTAAGAAGTGTGGACAGCCCTATCAAACCCTGAAACAACCTTTGGGCTGACCTACATATACTGCAAACTCACAGATCAAATTGGAAATAAGCATGTTGGTGTTCTGAAGGGAGAAAAAAAACCCAGAGAACCCGGAAAAAAAAAAAAATTGAGACTAAACAAAGGGGCGGATCCAGGGGCGGGGTGCAGGGGGTGCACACCCCTCTTGGAACAACTTTGTCCCCCTATTTTGAAGATACCCAATATAAAATGTTTTCTTTCTTTGATTCTGAGGGTTGCACCCCCCCCCCCCCCCCCCCCCTGGGCTGACTTTGTGCCTCTGCAACCCTCCCTGAACAAAATCCTGGATCTGCCCCTGCTGTAAGTACCAGTACATACCAATAATCTTGTCTCCTGCAAGCTGCCAGACATGGAATTCATGAACACTCAAAATACCATGCACACATTCTAGTAATCTTTCTTGAACTTCTTGGATCTTGATATGGGTTGGTACAGTTTGTAGAAGAATTAATGATGATTCCTTCATGAGTGGTATGGAGGTACGCAAGATAAGGCAAGTCATTAATATGCTCATCACAGGATCCACATAGAGAGTCCATTCACCACTGGCATATTTTATAATAAGAGCACTGACAATGACAATGACTGAGCCTAGAGCATCACCAAGAACATGGAGATAAACAGCTCTCATGTTAAGCTGCGCACTTGACTTCACTTGGCTTCCAGGAGGATTTCTTGCTTGCACTGTAATCATTTCATTCCTGATAGCTTCAGGAAACTCCTGGTTGCCATGTGGTAGAAAAGCTGGCATAAAGATACATTCAAAAATTGTTATAATGCATATTGGAGTAAAGATAAAGTTTAGTTTGTCTGGGGTGATCCAGGAGTCACTAAGCTACTGTATGCTTTCAGAAATATGTTTCTCATTGTTTGAGGGGCACCTACAACAAACCACTTACTTATTAATTTTTACAGAGGGATGAAAATCATAGAACCCAAAGAAAAGCCCTTGTGACAAGGGAGAGAACAACATCAAACAAACTCAAATCACATGTGCTGTAGTCAAGAATCTAACCAACAAGCCCATGTATAAACTACACAGCAGTGATTGGGAGAGAGACAGCATCCTAGCAGTACATGCCATCCATAAATTTTTACTCAAATTACTAAGTAATTTAATTCATTTTTAAACCCAGTTTGAAGAATGTGAATGGGATTGTTATCACAACAAAATGTTTTGATGGATGTCAATCAAATGGACTATAAAGCGTAAACATGTTTACAGTCCATAAAACAAATACTCATTTTTCATATTATTCCATGAACACAGCACAAGACCTCTGGGTTTTTGGCTGCCGTCAATCAAATATTTACTAGCTCAGACTATTGAAAATTTGATTGATGGAAGCCAAAAACCCAGATGCCTTGAATTATAGCTAATCATCTTGGGTCGCATAAGCTTATTAAATTACATGTATATGTAAAGCACTGAAAATTCACATACCTGAACCCACAGAATCTGCATCACTGTGGATACTATCACGAGCAGTGATCAAACCATTTCCACCTTCACCAACCAGAACAAGGCCATTAATGTTGGGATCTTGAGGTTCCACACCATGACTGTGGCTATGTCCTCCTCCCCCTCCATGGCTGTGACCATGACCCCCTCCCCCATGGCTGTGCCCATGTCCATGCTGATGAAACATTGCTAGTCCTATTAGATTCACAAACAAACCAGCCGCTCCGACAATCAAAACTAAGGTTGGGTTATGGATAGACTCGATTTCTATAAGACGTTTGAACGACTCGACGAGAATCGAAAAGCAAAGTGCAATCAAAAAGACAGCATTGACCAATGCTCCGAGAACTTCAGCTCTCTGCCAGCCGAAGGTATTTCGGTCGGTCCGTTTGCTTCGTTTGGAATATCGCAAAGCAACGAAGCCAATAATAAGGGACAATACATCTGAAAGCATATGGAAAGAATCTGCTACTAAAGCCATTGAATTTGTAATATAGCCAACAATGATTTCCACCAAGAAGAAAGACGATGTTAAACACAACATCCAGATTACTGTCCCTGACTTGCCACAGAGTCTTTTCCTTAAAGCTGATTCTCCTGCCATGTTCTTTTTCTTTATAAAAGATTGAAGTTATAAGTAGCGATATGTCATTCGCATAAGGCTATTTTCAAGTAGTTCGTGAATTAATAGATCGTCGTCAAAAACCAGATCACTTTACTAACTCAGCTTCGAAGCAGGTTTTGAACCAAAAGCCTCTTGTTTCTTGCTTTATATGGAGGAAAATACCTACTGCTGTGTCTATTAGTCAGAATACTTCACCTAGAAATTAAGAACAAAAGAATACATGTAGTTATTGAAATAAATAAATGAAATTTTTGTCGACTCATGAGCTAGCTCACATGCCAAGTCACAAGGAATATCAGACGACTGTCACGTTACTTAGATAATCCTTTCAACACATACTTACCTTTTAACCTAGTATTACAAGTATTATACATGATTACAACTAGTAACTGAGAAAAAGAGCTCAAACGATTAACTTTCAACCTACCGTTCGCGTCTTCAAATTTTCATGCGAAATTGAAAATGAAAATCGAAAATGAATATTTTTTGTTCGAGTGCCATTTTCAACCAAATTTGGTCATGTTTACCAAATATGGCTCAGCCACAGGGAACCCTCTTTCACTTTCCTGTACATTTACTTCCGTTTAGGTAAATACTTTATTTTTGAGGGCAAGAAAAATGAAGAAAAATTCTTAAAATCTAACCATACATAAAATAACTCTATACACGAACAGGAAACGATCCAAGGCACCGAGTATCACGTAATACTGACCCAAGGATTTTTAGAAATATGATAGTATATGGAACTATGTTGCGCGGTCTTCCTGTGGTTGTTCTGGAAGATGGACACAGAATGGTGATGGTGGCTGAATTGATAGCCTTGATATATTGCCAATCAGGTTGCTTTGATCTCAGAAAGACACGTGTCCTATTCAAACAAAAATCACTCCGAAGGTACCGTTAGATTCACGATGGCATCAAGATCTTTGGTCTATGTAATATTGATAATCCTTCTTCCAGACGTTGTGATTTCGTCTGACAAGAACGAAGAATCTGGTGGAAATAAAGTGGAAGATGAGGAAAAAATCGACCTAAAACACGCTAAAGATAAATACAAGTTGAAAGGTAGAAACGCAGGCTCCAAATTACCAAGATCTTACTTATCTTTTATAGAAAGATTTCTTTGTAAAACATGGAGAACACACGATTCAAGTTCCCCAAACATTTTGTAACCACAGCTAACCCAGTCTGAGTATAATGTACATTAATACACTTTAATATTGATATACAGATTTGCAGTATTCGTAAAGTTTGAAAGATTTCTTGGGAAAAAAGTGTGACTAAAATTTATGAACTTATCTAAATATTGTACCATGCAGTCAAAGCTTGTGATTGGTTGCTAACATTTTGCCTTTGTATTGGTTCAGAGAAGGAAGCCATTTCAGTGTCATACTTTTTTTTCTTTCATTGAAAAATTGAAAATTTTTAATTCATGTTTTTTTTTTTGTACTTCACCTTAGCTTCTTGGGAAGGTTTCCTTAGCAACATTAATGATGCTGTTAGCAAGTATGAAGATTGCTCTAATAAATTCTGTGGTTGCTATAGAGATGTCATTGACAATGATTTGCGACTTTGGAGTGATAAAGGTGGCATAACCAAAACTATGTTTGATAATGCCAAAGGCCGTGGAACTCATTACCAGATCATTAATCACAAGCTTTATAGAGAGAAGGAGTGCATGTTTCTGTTCAGGTAAGAACAAGACACACAGGGACCCCACTCTTCCCTCCCTTGCTTCCCCACCCACCCCACCCCCTCCCCCACTCACACGCACACTTTTAAATGCACTCTGCCATCTGGCTTGTATTTTAATTGATAGGTGCAAAGGAGTAGAACATTTTCTATTGGAAATTATCGATAAACTACCAGAAATGGAGATGATAATTAATGTCCGTGACTGGCCGCAGGTTAGTGGTTATTGATTTCTGTTAAAACTTAATAATTATTGCACTGCATGATCTAGGTTTACTACCCCTTGTCTTTGTTATTTGGGCATGGTCTTAAAATATCTTTGAGAAGAAGGTGCTACCTTAATGCTCCACAAATACCTGCAATGGTTAGACCTTCAGTGTGGCTCACATGACCACATTATAAAATTTTAGAGATTTTAAACAAAGAGGTCCAGAAGTTTATCAGTGCAATAATAGTTGTGACTGATAAGTGTCACCCTATCTACATAAAGTCAATCACTTGAATATATCCTGAGATAACCCCTGAACAAAGTGAAAATAAACTGATAATGAAAATTCCATCATATAAAAGTGAAACACAGATTAACGGATTAGATTAACGAATATAATAGATTAACATTTGTATGTTCGTAATTCCCTAATCTTAAAAGTCTAAATCAATTTGGTAGATGTTATTAATTTCATTTTAGTCACCCGTCTGGAATGAACCACTCCCAGTATTTTCATTTAGCAAGGTGAGATATATCTGTGTGATTCCTTCTGTTAAAGGGTGTCCACTTAATAAGGGGTCCTCCTAATAAATAGAGGTAATGAAATGCTGTACTTTTATACATTTTTCCACCTGAGACAAAATACTATATATAGCCTTTTCTTTAGTAGCATTTAAGTGGATCGATTCCACAATGCAATGCATCATGGGACACCTGTGGGGACCCTAGAGACCATATATGCTAATTCATTGTGATAAACTTTGAGGCACTCAAGCTCATAGCTTTGAACTTTGTTAGGAATGAAAATAAAATATTGATTAATTTTATAAATATATAAACTACATAATTATAATTTTGACTGTTTGATTCTATTTATATTAATATCTCTTAAAAGACGAGCAATGAAGTAGACATCATGTACCCAGCCTGGACATTCTGGGAGGGAGGACCAGCAGTCTGGCCAATATACCCAACAGGGTTAGGCAGATGGGATTTGATGAGGGAGGCTTTAATCAAGTGAGTATAGACTGATGTTCTAGTAGACACATAACCATGTCAAAGCTATACTATAGTATAGGAACAATCATTTTCTCCCTCACATATGCACATAACCATAATTTAATTATATCCCATATCATTATCTCATCAGAAAGTCAGATGAATGGCCATGGGGAAAGAAAATGCCAAAAGCTTTCTTCAGGGGATCAAGGTATTGACATTTGTCTGAATTAATTGTCATGATGTTGATATAAGGCTTTCAGTCAAAATGGCTCAAGCGTACCCCCGTAGGTTCCGTTAATGATTTCATTATTCGAATATTGAGTTGATTATTCACTCTGCGTTTTCATTAAAAAACCGGAAGACTCCAAAATTCGCCTTCATTTCACAGTAAAATTCTAAGGGATGGCCTTTCTGGGGAGTTTTCAACCTTGGCATATGGCAATTGTTGAAGAATCCAATCAAAACTCAAGTAGATAATTTATTTTCAAGTTTGGAGTCAGAGTGAATAATGAACTCAATAATCGAATAATGAATTCATTAATGGTTCAGGGGTACGCTTGAGCTGTTTTGACTGAAAGCCAAATAGATGTATCAAACAAACCTGCTAGATATCAATTAATATAATCTGAGATGTCGAAATGGCCAACAGATGTATTGAATGTTCTATGCCTTATCACCAGAGAAATAACCATTGTCAATCTATTTGTATACCAAATGTAAAAAAATCCTCTGTTCATTGTTTTTAGGACAAGTCCTGAAAGAGACCCTTTAGTTTTACTATCAAGAGAACATCCAGACATGGCTGATGCAAAGTATACTAAAAATCAAGCTTGGAAATCTGATGCAGTAAGTCTAAGTATATACGGAGCTTCATTGGCAGTTCAAGCCAGTTCCAACTCTTTATCAACATTCATCTATTGACTGTAGATGGATTTCTTTAACTATCATTTTGAATGCATGAGGGCTAGGATGGAGTATGTAATACATACTCCATCCTAGCCCTCATGCATTCAAAATGATAGTTAAAGAAATCCATACTGTATGATGTTATGTTCTGTACATATGTTTTTAGCATCACTATTATTGTTGGGCAGCATTCAGAAAGAAAAGAGTAGATTTTCAAGACTTACTAATGGATGCATAAACGTGAATAAATGGATGAACAGAATTTTTTTTTTTTAAATAACAGAATTTGTGAAGAGAATAGAATAAATGAATGAATACAAGAAGTGAACGAACAGAATGAATATATGAATGGAATGAATGAACAGAATGAGTAAATGAATGAATTTCATTATACAGTGGAACAATTAAGTGAATGACAAAATGAATGGTTAAAATTTTAACGTCAAATGGATGATTGAGGGTGTGTGAATTGGTAAACTACCTTAGGTATTTTCCTTTCCATTCCTTGTATTTTTTGGTGATTTAGATTTTTACACTACTGTATTTCATTGTGCAATAGGATACATTATATGAACCACCAGCAAAAGAGGTCCCACTAGAAGATCACTGCCAATACAAGTAAGATTTTCAAACCCCTTATGCATTTTACATCTGGCAAGGGGGATTGGGTTGTGAATTAAATAAACAGATAAAAACTCTCATCCATCCGTGACTTTTCACACTCATAAGAAATCTGCTCTATTGAGCACCTTAACTGAATGATAGAAAAGAATAGACCTTCACCCTATCATTGGTTGTGAACAAGGGGAAGGTGAGGGTGAGGAACTTTGTGAGATGTACAGAGTTTGAGTACAGAGAGAGAGAGAGAGAGAGAGAGGAAAGAAGAAGAAAAATCCTAGTTCCCGTTTATTACTGAGTTCTACTGCATTTTCATGTTGTTCCAAATGATCATCTCTTTTCCAGATACTTGTTCAATTTTCGAGGTGTAGCTGCTAGTTTCCGTTACAAGCACTTATTCTTGTGCAAATCACTAGTATTCCATGTGGGTGATGAGTGGCAAGAATTCTTTTATAAAGCACTCAAACCTTGGGTCCATTATATACCAGTCAAGACAGATCTATCAGATGCAAGGTAAGGCTCTTGTGAGATAGACTTTTTCGGCTTGGGCGAAATCTTTTACCATTTCAGACTGTGTCATTCTCTTCAGAATATTATAAGATGCTTTGCTTGAGTTGCATCCATATCATGGGTCTTCTCGTGCGCAACCGAAAGAAATGGTACTCGAGAAAACATTACGCCCAAGCCGAAAAGGTCTATTGGTCGTTCTGGTTTTAGGAGGAAGATGTGCAGGAAACCCAAACTTGAGCCAGCAGTGTGAATATCTCATTGTACTATTAGTTCTTACGAAAGATATACACCTACTTGCAAGAACGTTGTCATACAACATTTGAGCATTTGTAGTTTAGTGGATTAGGAATAAATTAAAAGTACAAAAGAAGATCATTGAAGCAGAACTCTTTCTTTTGTACTTTTAACTTATTCCTAATCTTGAAACTACAAATGTTCAAATGTTGTATGACAACGTTTTTGCAAGTAGGTGTATACCAAAGAAATACCAGTAGTCAGTCTCTCCTAAAGAGTTCGTTCATGCATTTGAGATGCCGTCTAATTTTTCGAAAACAAGTTTGCAGATCAACAGAGAAGCTTACTATACCCATGCACGCTTCAAATTCCGAGTGTCCGACCTTCAAATTCGGTGGCTGTTTTTAGTTTTCATCAAAACTCAAGGCATGCTTAATTAATAAACGTATGATAATGTAGGAAATATTTAAAAGTAGGTCTCAGAAACTGTAGATTTGATTTGTTCAATAAGGAAACTCACCTCAGAAACTGATGTCCTGATCTCTCATTCTAGCAAATCATGATCTATTTACGGGAAATCGACTGAGCTTCTTCTTTTAAACTGAAAGATACCCAAAGTGCATTGAACAGTCTCACGCATGACGTAATTAATTTAAACGTTGATGACCCAGAGTTATGTCAAACAAAAGATAAGAAAATACCAAACAAGAATAACAGGAACCACACGAAGGATGTTTAGAATAAAACAAAGCTATGCAGTCTTAGAATCACTTTTCACTTGATTGATATGTCCGGTTATGCTGAAACCGAAAGTCTATGATGACGGTTGGGTTTCGAAAGGATTGAGGTATTTAGTCAACAAAGATTAGTTTATCTGATGGCCACTGTTCAAGAGTTACGAAACTAGCCACACCAAAAGTGGTAGAGGTTCCCTCCTGCGGTGCACATTTCCCCCCGAGCCCTCTTAAGCAAATACCCTCCCGAGCCTCCCCCTCTTCCCACCACACGCACATACCACACACAAGATGCTAAACTGTTATTGTTGATCCATACATTTTACGGTTATAAAAGGCTCTCTGCAAAGGCATTGAAGCAAGAATCAAATTTAAAATATGGAAATGTATTTTTCGCTTTTCAGGGATCTCATAGAGTTTACGTTAGCAAATGACGAGGTTGCGCAACAGATTGCCGAAAGGTAAGACTTATAGTTTATTATGTTACACGGGGTAATTCACAGCGCTTATTCGATCTTCTTAAAAATTAACGTCACACGAGTTGAGAGCAACTATAGTTCGAAATCAACGGGCCACGCCCTGAGGAAGCCGATAATATTTTCCGCGAGGCGCACGCAAAAATGTTGCGATTCAACTTGTGTAACAGCTTTATGCTGTTAAGAAAGTTGTTCTTATTTGGAAGCTAACAAAACAAACTTGAGGATGGAAAAGACAGGAAGCTTGGATCTTTTCGCTTAGTATGTTTGTGCGACCTCTTTTTTATGATTTTCAATCATTTACTAAGTCACCCTAGAAAACGTGCCGCATTTAGAGCTCTTGTCTGTATCGCACAGAAATGAAAAAAACATCCAAACTCTCAAAAGACTTCTGTCAAAATAAAATGGAAAGAAGATAGAAATAGGAAACACATTTTAATTATTCCTGTAGTTACGGTATTCTGCCAATATATCTTTTCAGGGGATACACCTTCATAAAAGATCACTTGAGGATGCCAGATATACGGTGTTACTGGAAAAGACTACTGAAGACGTATGCCAAACTGTTGAAATGGAAACCAGTCAGGAACAATGACTTAATCATGATCACTGGAAATGAGAGCTGAAACCTAAACCCTCTGGGTTCGTACATTTATGCGAAGTATTATGCTAAGCTGTGACGAGCTAGTAAGATAAAGGACTTGGAGGATCACTGCAAATGAGACCAGAAATCCAACACCAGGTCTAGGGTTTGCAATTTTCTTTGAAACTTTTTGAATTTTGTTGGTTTTTGGTAGCAGCTAGTCCAGAGCTGGACCCACTTTTAACTATGCGCGCGCGGCGAAGACGAAACGAGTTGTGAAGAGACAGGCAAGTTATTCTCTGTATTTTGTGCGCGCGCTATTCAGTCTCCTTTTTTGGCGATATAAATTTTAATTTAAATAAGTTAGTGCGAAGAGTGGGTCCTGTTCTGGACTAGGTATTAACATGCACGCACGCGTCAAATTTTTACACAGAAGCTTCTTCTCAATAAGCAGAATGCCTTTCAAAAACAATTTTTACTTCAAGAATGTAAATTGTGCACCAACATTCGCCATTTTCCCAATCATTTTTCAATAAAAGACATGATCTTTTTACCTAAATTACTGTCTCAAGTTTTTGATTTGGGGGGGGGGGGGGGGGGAGAGTTAATTAGAATGGAAGGAAAACGTTATTAGGCCTGGGTGGCACCTTTGCTGCAATACTCAGTACTGCTTAACGGTGGGCAAATCCATAAATTTGAGTCTCAAGAAAAGCTAGGTCTGTAAGTGTTGTGGCCATTAGGTATTTAACTCTTGCTGGGAATCGCTTCAAGGGGTCTATTTTGTACTTCAAAATGTAGGTGTGCCTCATCGCCTTGTAAGTTTCCCTTTCTAACAGTTGCAACCCTGCTTAATAGAAACCTAAAAAGATACACCTCTCGGACCCATTCTGCAACAAAACAAAATTTAAAAAAAAAAAAAGAAAAAAAAAATTAATAGATTGGTGCAGTGTTTTCCATTCATTTTGGTCCCTGCAACCTTCCCACATTTGTATCAGTTATGAGAAATGTAAAATTGCATGCATGTATGTAGTATTTGTGTCTAGAGTGAACTTCCCGACGTAAATCCTAGGACCCCTGAAACAAATAACTGACTATGACACAAGAAACATCAAATAAGGATTGAAAAAAATTAAATTATGGATATATATTTTTGCTATAGACGTAAAGAGACCGTCCAAAAGTTACGAAAGGACAATACTTTCGGTCAGTAAAGCTGGATACCTTTTATGCGCACCCATTTCTCTACCAAAATGGGTCCTGTACTCGATTTATATACATAAAACATACACCAAGAAATAATAATGGATGTACAAAATACCGTGTTGTTGGAGGAAACGATCCGCGCAGATCGCAAATCGATAATAATAGCAAGCTTGTGATTCTTGTTTGCTTTTTTACCATTTATCTTTCGATCAAGCGCAGCAAAAACTTTGCACTTTGTACAAGTCGGTTAAAAACGCCATCAATGATGGAGGAGTCCGCAGAGTTTTAAATGGAGTTAGCATCGTGTATCTGTTCCATGCCAGCAGACAACGCAACAGATTCAGATGCTTGAGAGCCATACTCAAGTCTCATGATATCTATTGTTCCTCCCTCGTGTTCATCTTGATCCTCAGCTGATTCATCCGCAGAATGAGACCCAAACCTCTCAGAATACGCCCGCGCTGATGACATGAGCGATGAGGTTTCCGTCTGTTCGTCCTCAGAGTTTGATTCGTTCGAGTCTGTTCTTTGTTTCCCACTGCTTGCGTTTGCTGCCATGGAGACGAATGAAGTATCGTACCCCAGTGGGTAGGTAGATGCCCGTTTCACTTCATCTATACTGGTAGATGAGCCTTGAAACCCTGCTGCCGAGCTGATTTGCCTACAACATTGACCCTCAATATTAGTTGATCCACGTATATATATATATATTGCTAGGAAGGTAACCAGCAAGTTGCTGGAGAGTAAACTGGCAAGAAAGTGAGAGGGGCAACGTCTTGCATGGTATCCTTCACAATAAGTCATTAGCATAAACAGGTCAAGTGTTCCTATCCCTTGAAACGAGCAGTTGTATAATATATCCTTTTCTGGCGGTTATTTTGAAACTTCTCGATTTAAGGGGGTAGGGTTACGTGACCTATACACTTGGGTGGGTCCAACTATGCCTCAAGTCTGATACAGTTGCGATTTCGTTTGGCTACCATGTTTTTGCCCCGCCTTTTTACACAGGATACCCATACTTCAAATGACATTGAATCAATAAAATACCTGGTTAGAATAAGATCATCAAGGCTGAGTACGTGAATGCCGGCTACTGCTGCTTTAGCTAGGTTCTTACGACGAATTAACGACAGCTCTTCCTATAAAAGAATTGTCAAGACAAATGACATGAGCATCAAGAGATGAAAAATGCCCCAACTATAAGTTTGTTTTCGCAAATAAGCAATTGTATTGCGAGTGAATTGAGCAAAGTAGTCGAGAGCAAAAGAAAAAGCTGTGAAAGCTGCCATACATTGAGTGCGAGCGCTCGCAAATTAGTGACTTCAATTAGTGACAGTTGAAGCAAATTAGCATCAACTGTTGGCGATATTTCTTGTAAATATGGACTTTGTAAAACTATGAATTAATAACATACCACGAAAAACGGCCAGGTCACGGAACGGTATTGATAACATCGGTTTGACAAATCACAGCGCGCGCAATTTCAATTATAATACTCATCCAATCCTAACACTGTGCGGCGCCGAATTTTCTCATGACATACATGGCTATGCAACTATCGAATTCTACACTAATGGTCCGAAGACATACCACAGGTGTTTTATTCTCAGTTGTACTGGACATCTTCTTGACATTAGACGAGCCAGAAGGCCGTGACCAGGTTCTTGCTGCTAGTGTTATCGTCATACTCGTATTACTTGTCCCTGATTTAACGCCGACTGGATAGGATTCCTCTGTATCTACTGACGTCTCGTCGCTCGTGCTGTAAAGGTTTGTTTCAGTTGTTGTTGGAGGAGTCATGCCAAGGTACTCCACGATGAGGCGCTTGAGACGTTTGTAAGCTTCTCCTAAATCGTCTGCAAGAAAGGAGTTTTTTAGATCATCAAGCATAACCTATATAATCGTACATCATCATGTATTATGATCATCAGTCTTCGCCATGCATTATGAATCATCCGCACATCATGCGACATACTTAGCCATCATCATCTGCAGCATTATCATACTCAACCATCATGCATTATCACCATGGATTATCATCATCATCATCACCACCATCACCATGCATCATCATTACCATCATCATCACCACCATCCATCATCATCATCATCACCACCATCCATCATCATCATCATCATCACCACCATCCATCATTATCACCACCATCCATCATCATCACCACCATCCATCATCATCATCACCACCATCCATCATCATCACCACCATCCATCATCATCATCATCATCACCACCATCCATCATCATCATCACCACCATCCATCATCGCCACCATCCATCATCACCACCATCTATCATCATCATCATCACCACCATCATGTATCATCATCAGCGGCATTATCATGGATCATTATCGACATCATCCAAGTTAACACAAAATCAGCAGGAATTATATCCAAGGTTACATTGGTTAATACACAACTTTAGTCTTCCACCCAAAAGTACAAACCGTCAAAGTCAAAATAGGTGCAAACTGAACGACCCCTGTTTGAATAGGAGGAAAATCAGATGCTGCCTTACATCTCAAAATGGCGTCAGGAATGCATATTGTAACTATTTTCGTTGTTATACAGTATTCTTACCAGAGTTTATAGCCATATCAAAGAATCCAGGACAATCTCTGTGCTTTGTTAGGTACATTTCTACCCTATCACAAGTGTACTGTATCTGGGAATCTGTGTAATAGCCACGCTCAGTCATTCGTTCTTCGTGCCCCTGCAAAACATAAACATACCATCAAAATTCCAATTCACCCACAAATGTAAGTATTATATTTTACGCTACAAAATGTACAAGGACGCACGATATGGGGGCGCTGTGCGTCTCTTGAACGCACATGGACTGCGTAAGGGGTTCTTTGAGTCCTAATGTCTTCAGAGTATGATAGTTACGGTTAAGTCTATCTTGGTTAACTTTTATAGTTATTATAGATAGCTTGTGTCTCAATTTAGGTTAAGTTATAATTCTTTGTAAATGTAATGTAATAACAAAAAATGACACTAAATAAAAATATGCATGTATGTATGTATATGTAAGTCCAAACCTCAGCCAATAGGCTTCGACGGAAAGGCATCCTACATGTGCACAGTGTTGTAATTAAAATCTGTTTTATATCAGAAATAGTAAGACTGAAATACAACTAGATTGATATAGCTAACCTTACGGTTTACTGGAACGATTAGTATATATCTGGGCTCGAAGTACGTGTTCTTGAAGCTCAGTACTCCCTTTGAAAATAAGATGAATGATGAGCAAAAGAGCAGTTGAATGAAAAATAGAATAATGAATAAATGAACAAACTAACGGTCGGACTGACAGAGGATGGATGGGTTAAAGAAAGCCCGGGGGGGGGGGGGTACTCCCCTATATTTGCTATACGGGTATGTGCCGCCCGATAGGGTATGGTTTTTTGGCTTTTAGGTCTGGGGTAGGGTATCATTTTTTTACAATTTGTCTGGGGAAGGGTAAGGTTTTTGTCTGGGATAGGGTATCTTTTTGACATTTTTTCCGGGATAGGGTTATGTTTTAGTTGTTTTAGCCTGGTAGGCTACGTTTTCTGCCGGCACAAAAAAATAACGATTTAAATTCAATTAAACAATTGCCAAATAGTTATTGAAATCTATTGAATAATCGTTTTTTGCATGTCAAAAAAATGTAGGTTTAGTCTGGGGTAGGGTATATGAAATCAAAATTCTAGGTCTGGGATAGGGTCAGGGTTTTGAGGACCTGGCGGTACACCCCCACCCAAGTTGGGGTGGTAGTACCCCCCCCCCCCCCGGGAAAGAAAGTAAAAAGAAAGAAAGACATTGCTTACCAGTGCTTCGTCATATACAACTCTTATTAGACATGGACCTTCATCACACAGCGCCATGTGTATTCCCATGACAATAAAAACCTTTGTTTAACCCCAAGTAACCTCATCCTGAAGGGCTTGAATGCGAGGCTACGTGGGCAAAAATCTATTGTTCCAGTTGAACATGGCTGCCGCGCAAGAAAGGTCCAGTGCATGACTACTGAGAAAAAGTAATGTCCGATGTCTGGCACTCCGGCTCTTTATTCCACATTTATTTGGGTCATCATGTACAAATTATAAACAGAATTACCTCTAACTCCATGTGAAGTACTGCAGCCAGTCCCTCTCTTGCAACTTCTTCAACTGCATCTCTGGTGATACCATACAAATAACTGCCCACTTGACACGTTTGTAAGAATTTACCCTACAAGTAGAAATCTTGTCACCTTAGAGAACAATTTTCGGATTTCGGAAGAGGGGGAGAATTTACCAAACCAGTTGGAATATTATCGTACCCCTGGGACGGCGGATACTTTTTTGCGAGAAATATTTTTTTGTCAGAAAAAAAAATTCGTCAAAGTAAAATTCTGCGTTTCCGAGACAAACCTAAGTAAATTTTTACAGTGGGTTTCCTGTGGCGCACTTGAGCCCAGCCACTTTGAAATACGCTCTGCGTCCATGTAGCCGAAAGTGTACGGACCAGCTCTATAAGGGAACAACTCTATAAGAGAGTAGCGTTGCTTGTTGGTTTTATCCTGTGCTTTGAAGGTCTTTTAATCGATTTCTGCGATCTCCGCCCTCTGCAACTTCTCTAAAATGGGGAGGGGCACCTAGCATGGGTGTCTGAGCTCCTGTTTGGGGTCTTTCCTTCTGGAGAATTAACCTGGAACGAGTTGTTAAAAAACGAGAAGTACAGAGAATGAACATGTGATTACTGACCGACATTGCACCAGCTTCAAATTCCTCTTTCGTTACAAAGAAATAATCATCTCCATTCTCTTCCTTCTTTCGAGGAGGACGCGTGGTATGTGAAACTCTAACAAAAAGAAAAAACATCGAATTAATGAAGAGTGGTTTTGTTTTCAGAACTAGCCGGGTAACTTTGTATTCCTGCACTGATTGGCTGATTCTCTAGTATTGAGTGAAATAAAATCCCACGGAACACGTGTACTTTAGAGGACGAGGAACTTACCCGAGACCAAAGAAATCTGGAAAATCTTGACACAATCTCTTAGCTAATGATCTCTTGCCACAACCACTTGGTCCGCACAGGCCTAACATGGGGTACGGTGTATCGGTACTTGGTAGAGTACTGAAAACATTCATAGTTGTTATTAAAACTGTATCTATAATCGAGTGTTTGTTTGTTTGCAATCAATCACGTGATAACGAACTGACGATGACCACTCCCTTCTCAAGTACAGAATTTAATCAATCGAACAATCAGTCCCTTAGAATTAGTAATGCAATGATATCCGTTAATATTACCTGTCATATATTCTTGTGGGCTGAAGTAATGATCTTACAACGTGAAGCATGTGATCACGTGATGCTATCAGTTCTGAGGGAGGATTGAAAAGGTTGATGGCTGCAATCTGTCAAATCAATCAATCAATCAATTAATTATCCTGAAATTATCAATCTATCAGTCAATCGTACAATCAAGCCATAAATCAAGCAGAACATAAATCTAACAGAAATGCAATTGTTTGTTTTTTTTGTTTTTTTTTGTTTGTTTAGTTTTTACAACAATTGAAAGGTATCACAGGACTGACATGTGCGCACACAGTAAATACATAGCGCTATACGTATACTTTGTTGTACCTTTTCATCTGGAATAATTTTGACTTTATCCAGCTCCGTAAGTGATTGCATCCTATATATCATGGATAGTCGATAGTCTGGCATACCCTGCAATATCAAATAAGAACAGCTATTACAGCAGTTTTCGTATATGGCTATGAAAAAATTATGGCAAGGACCTGGGACCGTGACCATGTCTGGCCATGTATGAAAACATTCAACACTGATCTTGTGCCGTGTCCACGCTGCACTGTAACCGTGCCGTGTGTGGTGACTTTTCACACTCATATGAAATCTGCTCTATGAACATTGTGCATTGAAATGTAAGTGGTTGGTCGACCACTAACTGAAATAATCATTCTCATCCATCATCATCATCACCATCATAATAATCATCATTATCTCGCTCTTCAAGCCAGTAGATGCATTTACCATTACCTACACTTGCCAACCATTTACCAACAACTTGTCAACCACTTGCTTACCATTTACCGACTAGTTACCAGCAAATCATTATCATCGATACACTACCGACCACTGACTGTACACTACACATTCACAACTGAATAGAACCTAACCTGCAGTGGGTTGTGTGAAAGATTTAGGTTTCGTAAAAGCTTCAACTCTCGAATATACCTGACTTCTGCTATGTCAATAATCTACAAGAAAAATCAATTTTGTGTTAGGAATGCTTATAAAAACAGGTCCACTTTCACTGGTGAACAATGAAATTATTACATACAATGCACATGCAGAATGAGGTTATCATCATGCATGATATAATTGCATATATTCATAGTAAAGTTTCACGCATGCATACTGAGGTTGCACTCATGCATGATGGGGATACAAGGTTTATTAGCTTGTGCATATGGCAATTTGGTTGCATACCTGCACTATGAGGTTGCATATCACTATGAAAACTACGCACATACATAATGAGGTTGTAACCTGCACAGTGAGGTAATGCATACATGCGAAACTCAGTTGCAAAATGCACAATTAGGTTGTATACATGCATGAGGTAGCATACATGCACAGTAAGGTAATGTATACATACGCAAAGAGGTTGCAACATGCACAATCAGGTTGCATATCACTATGAAAGCTATGCGCATGCATAATGAGGTTGTAACATACACAGTGAGGTAATGCATACATGCACAAAGAGGTTGCAAAATGCACTAAGAGGTTACATACATGCACACTGAGTTTGCAGATGCATACTACAGGGTTGAATGATTGCATATTTCAGAGTACTGCAGGATTACCTGATTTTCTTCAAGATTCACATCTTGTAAAATAGGATGGTTGTGCAAACCTTTCATACTTCTAATGCTGTTTTTAGCCAGATATAGTTTCTAAAGAAGAAGATAAATACAAATGATGAATTTCACCATCATTAAATCTTATTGTCATGGTAACTATCTAGTTTAATAGGACTCACTAACCTGTACATATAATAGTGTATCCAGATTCTCAATCTTTTTGATTTTGTTGTAACTCTAAATAGCACACAAAATAAAACATCACTAAAAAGAATAACGTACAGTATGTTATATGAACACTAGCACTGCCTATTCTGCAGGCAGCAATGTACCCCAAGTGGGATACCTGTGGCCTTCTAAACACAGGAATCCCAACCCTAAGGAAACCCAAACATTGATAATACTGACACTGCACTATTAGAAAAAAAGCTTGGAAAAGGCTAAAGATAAACTTACCAAATCAAGAGTTTGTAAAGGTAAGTTGTCTAGATTAGCTATTTTCTCAATTTGGTTGTGCATAAGGCTCAGGTGCTTCAGGTTATGACATTCCATTAGTCCTTGGATTTCTGATATTCTGTTGTCTGTTTGCCCCAATGGGTTTTTGAGTCAAGGAAAATCATTAAAAACATTTTCACTTATGTTCGTCTGGTATTTTTGCATTAAACCCATGTAATACAGCAGCCCAGACTAAGAGAGCTGGAATTCAGAAGTTGATGTTTTGGAGAAGGGAAAACCAGAGAGCTCAGGAAAAACCCTTGAAGCACAGGAAAGATCCAAGAAAAAACTCCCCCTCATGTCCCTGCCCCCCCCCCTCCCCCCACCCAAAAAAAAAACTAAACTTGGTAATTAAAGGTTTTTTTGAAGTCCACACCACTAAGTGCTTCCCATAATGATTTATATCTGCTCTTTGATCAAAGGATACAGTCCAGATTGATGCAGACAAGTGAATGATGTGCAGAGAGATCTGGTATTTCAGCTATTTCATTGTAAGAGTAGTTCACTTCCTATGAAAATGATAATGATCACAAATTAATATAAAATTTAATACATTGCCATATAAAAAGGTGCAACATTTCCCAAAATATTAGCCGTTCCGAGGCTGAGGAAAAATCTTGGTTGAGGTGTCATTGCAGTGCATTATGGGACTGTTTTAGGGGACATACTTCCAAGACGGTGCCTATTTTGTCCCCTAAAACAGGACCAAAACTTTTGCACTGCAATGTCAACTCTACACAGTTTTTTCCTCAAACTCCGAATCAGTCTAATAACCAAATTATTCTTACCCTTATAGCAAGTGGTGGCTTGAAGTCTAACAAGGAAGTAAGTTTATTATGGGATGCATCAAGGAAGATCAGGTTAGGCATGTTCCCAAGGGGTGTTAGATCTGTCAAAAATAAAATAAGATTGGCCACAGATTAATGGTATAAATATTTGGTGTTTTTGTTGCTTGGTAAATGTTTAAGAAGTTGTGATTTGTTTCGTCAATCATATTTTTCTAGGGAAAAAATTCTGAGTTCCTGGCAGGATTTGAACCCACGACCTTCAGGTTTCTAGCCAACAATCTAGGCCACTGAGCTACAGGAACTCATGCAAGCAAGTGTATGAATAATGTTTTAGTGCCAGCTAATAAAGGTGGATGTAAATTTGAACCAACTAGGTCATATATAAACTTTGAATACCTGTTAATGAGTTATATGAGAGTGTAACACTCTGTAGGTAAGTGAATTCTGCTAGTGGTTCAATGCCTGTCAAATTACACCCCTGCATTAGAAAGAACAATTTCATCAGTACACTTATTGTATATATACAAGCCTCATTCATAAAGGGATTTGAGAATGCCTTAAGAATTATGTAGTGTTTCCTTTTTCACAGCATAGCTCATTCCATTGAGTATGATGTCTATCTTTCCTGGTAATATGCTAGGGCAATATATGAAATCAATGATCTGAGGACTACCTACTAAGATTGTATGAGCTATCAACATTATTACTGAGAAAGCCATAAGGCGAGCAGCCAAACTAATCTTGACAGTCTTTCTGTGTTATGTTGGGATCCATTTGTGCTAGATGCCAACAAAAATCTCAGAGAATTGGAAAACATTCCACCCAAAACAAATGAGTCTATACGAGATAACAAAACTTACTGGTAGAAATAAAGTAAGAAAGACTTGCAATGTGCCATCGGCAGATCTTCCAAGCTGAGACAGCCCATCAGCAATCATGTCGTCTGACAACCCTCCGACATACTCCACAGACACCTTTAAACAAACACAGGAAAATAAAGATTTCACATTTCTGTCAGTGATGGACCTGCCTCTAGGCAAAAAGGCATGTGCCTACACAAACGAACAGAATGACCCCAAAGACTCCCCTAAATGGCTCCCTCACTTTGCTCGGTTGCTCGTGCCTAGATACTAAAAAGTATGCACTAAAAAAAAGTATGCTTGGTTTTTCAATCATTCCAAATAATAAATGACATGACTTCCATGTTGGGAAATATAACAAAAAAATTCAATGAAATTTGAAGGGGGAAAAGTGAATGTCAAACTCTTCCAATATGGCATTATGATGCCAAATGGGAACAATAATTTTACAATAATTTAAATAGTATTTTATAGCCTTTGAGTGCTGTTTCAAAATTAATTATTATAGCAATATTTTTTTTATTTGTTTTATTTAACAAAGGCTTTATAGAAAGAAATAGGTGTTCAGATGTAAACTTTTTTTAAAGTTGAGGGGCTGTCAGTGAAAAAAAGTCAAAGGTGAAAGGACTATTTCAGCGGCGAATAAAACTAATATTTCGTTTCTCTATGTATTTTTCCAAGCTTAAGAATATTATTAAAGATCATATAGGTTCCAGAGAGTATTTACCACTTCCTCTCCGAAGCTTTCTTCTCCGCTGTCAATTGTTTTGGTTTCTCCATGTTGTCCTTCATTCACGACATTACTCATTTCACTCTCCACATTTTGAACCTCAGAATCAACTTTCTCGCCTAGACTTATGCGAGAAGTTGACTCTGTCATCTCCTCTGTAAGCTTTGAATCCGTTTTAGCCAAACCATTCTCGCTAACAACTGAATTTTTCATGTTTTTTGAGGGAATTTTGTCACCGTGAACAAATCATTCTGTACATCCAAGAGGACTACTACTCCGTAACTAAGCAACGGCCCTGAAGGGTAAAACTTCATGGATTTACTACCATAATATAAGATTCCAAATATAGCTTACAAAAATTAAAGAACTTCGGGAATTAGCAAAATATACATTTCTAAACTTATTACACAGTTTACGTATTTTTATATTATGATTTTGGGGTTCAAAAATATTTTATTATTGATATTGAAGTCTTATTAGCGGAGGACATGAAGTACTGATGCACAACAGCTGCTGTTCAGTTGTGTTGTGGGCTCATAGTGATGTCATAATGAATAAGATCGATTGTTCGTTCGATGGCTGAAAACCTAGCAACTGACTACAACAAAAGTCAAATGCCTCCAGCGAAGGCCGATCTCAAATCTTTCTACCTTATTGACTTCACAATGTTCATCGATGTTCATAACTGCTCAAATCGATTAAGGGATTTTACAATTTGAAGGTAAGCAAGCCATTTTCGATCTGTGATGTTGACTTCTTAGCGACCGACGTCAACACTATTTTGTTTCTTATTTTTAAGGAATTAAAATCTATCTTTACGTTTGTATCAGTTACATTATAGGATTGAGTATTTACCAAGCTAAGCTATCAGTTTCTTGCTTAAAGCCTTGGTGCTGTTTTAGGCTACAAGGAAATTTGATTCTACCTAGATTATGTTGGAAGTTTCAGATGTGACTTGTTGGCTTCTCGGCGTTGTTTAGGTAAACGTTGGAAAGCTTACAACTCTCTGTAAACGATTCTTGCTTTGTTTTTTCCCCCACCAGCATCATGGTTTAACCGAAGCAGCTCGAGGCAAACACGGAAATAATAACCTTAAAACTGTGCAAATAAACTTAAAGGAAGATTGAAAATGTCTGAAGAACAACACAAGGTGACGTTGAATTTGACCGTAGCCAAAGCGTTTCCCACAGGTTAGTTTGGTGGAGACTTTAAAATCATATAGTTTCCACTTTGTTATATACCGATAATTACATGTACAGTATATCATATAAATATGATGATTGATTATGGTTGACATGTCTATTGTAAAATTGTGATTGTCACAATGCACCAGCCTTGCCCCAGGGGGGGGGGGGGGGAGACCTTCCTTGAAATGATATGGATTAATGAATTATACTTTGTAAGATATTTACGACCAAGGATTTGAAGGAAATTTAGTTAGTATCTTAAACACTTGATTGGGCTTGCCTTAGGAGTTACTGTGTTTTTTCCAGAAAAGTGCCTCCATTGTAGGAGACATGTAAAAAAATTTGCACTTTAAATGTGAGCATTGTCCTCACATCAGCCCCGGGAAGCACTTCCCTCTCCTCCTCCAGGCGCAAGCTTCACACACACTCTCTAGAGCACAGGTTACATATAATAGTTATGACAATATGTGATATGGGGGGGGGGGGGGGGAGGGGTGAGAAGTGTGAGAGGGAGAATGACACATGCTTTCAAAAAATTAACAAGATACCTTTTATGTGCACACAGTTGAAGAAGAAATTCTCAAGCCAAACACTAAGGGAATTGGTGGCATTAAAGGACGTCGAAGAGTATACGAAGCACCCAAACCTCATCATTACTTCCACATTGAGTATAGATTGTTACCCGATGATGTAGAGCCAGTCAAGACTGATATTGTCACTTATGGAGTTGCTGCAAAAATATACATGGAAAATGAATCTAAGGTTTTGAAAACTTGGAGAGAAGGAAATAAGACTTGGGTTGCCTGGACACACAGGTAATGTAATGTTTATTATTATAAAGCAAGAATGTCCCCAGTACAGAGGAGGGGGTGCCCTAATATATTATTAATATAGGATCGGCCACACAGATGGACTACAGTTTCACAAGGTTTTTAAGCTTAAAAGCCTTAGATAGGGTATAGAATTTGTATGGAAGTTTTAAGCTGGGACTGCTCTGTTGGGTACTGCTCTGTTGTGGGAGGTTGTGGGTTCAAGCTTCCACAGCTCAGATGACCACATAAAATGGCAGTCCCATCTCACGAGGAGTTAAACATAAAGAGCCACAAGTTAATCACAAGTTAAGTTTTGACCAGTTTTGTCGACAATGTTTTGTCCCTGCCACATTAATCAGGTGATATCATCAGAGCAGTATTTAATAATCATAATTGATATTTTCTGACTAATATTTTTTAATCATAATTGATATTTTCTGTAGCCACAAGTTGACAATTACAAAAGAGCTTCTCCTTAAACTGTACAACCACACTCTGGAATTCAAAATATGGGACACAAAAGACAGAGTATCCCCAAAAGCAAGATTTGATCGACCAAAAGCCTTCAGACTCCCAGGAATAGGAGAAGAAGGGGATGACAGCTGTGTTAGGTCACTAGTCATGAAGCAAACAAAGTCATTTCACAGTTTACAACCTAAGGAGTCTGTGATTGAAACACCAGCTAGTGTTGTGGAGACAAATGGTGCGGAATCACGACAGGCAAAGTCACCGTCTAAAGCAGCTGAAAGAAAAAGTGAAAGCAAACAATCCGATCCAAGTAGAGCTACAACAGCACCATCGGTAATGAATAGACGTAATTATAACTTGTGTATTTTCTACAAAGAAAATTGGGAGTTTGCCCGCGTTTTCAAAATTTTTTACTTTCCTTGATCCGGCTTTCACGAGACAAGACAATGACAATGACTTTGAGAAATCTCACTGTATGCGCAAAATTGTCTCTCGTTTTAAAATAAATATATAAAAAAGACCAATTCCATCACTTTCTCAAACTGCAGAGTTAAGCACAAGGTGCATACTGACTTGGTTTTATAAGTAATTTTTCATTTTTTTCCGACAGTCTTTCCCATCCAGTTCTATCCCTGAGACCCCAACAACGCCTGGTCAACAAAGCTTGGTGCGCGTACAGGTCCGAATCGATGAAAATCATACTCCACAATTTGGACGAATCGCACAACTCGCAGGAGTAACTCCGCCCGTGCCAGACACGCCGAGAGATGCTGAATCATCTAGCAGGATGTCAAAGGCTAAAGCCGATGAAGCAAGATTAACTCCTAGAAGACGGAAATCGAAAACAACAGCACAAATGGAAGAGCTAGCGAATAGTAAGTAATATGTTGTGATATTCATTGGCCTTTATGTACGGTACTGCGCTGCAAGTTGCAGAGCAAATGTTGCTCGTATTACCACCCCGCGAGCAACAAATTTTCTTTGTTACAGAGAGTAGAAAGAGCTTCTACTTCTGCAACAAAGTCGCGCTACAAAATGTTGTTGCAGGGGGTGGCGATACGAGCAACATGCATTCAGCAACTTGCAACGCAACAATGTTGCGCGACAAGTTGCACGATTTTGTTGCTCGAGCTCGTATTTCCTCGCCTTCAGAGGTCGTACGTTTTGCGCCGTCTGCATGAGAAATAAAGTGGCTTCATTTTTTCAAGATTTGTTACATGAGAGGTTTGACAAACTGATATTGTCATTTCTTACAACAGAACAAAAGAAACATCTTCACGGTAAACATCCAACCAAACGGGATGTAGCTGCTGCAGCCGCTGCCCACGTACGCGTCCATGGTACAGCTACTGTCTCCATCAAGCTATCTCAACTGTTCTCTGGTGTCAAGACTACAACAACTCGCCTTGAGAAGCCGTCTGGAAATATCCAAGACTTGTTGCTTTCGGTGAACCTCGATAATCCACTGTTGTCAGAAACACAGCGGAAAGATCTTAATCCTATGGTTATACAAGTGAACTCTGCCAGCAGTATGCCCAATACTCCGCTATCCTATCACCAGTTAAAGGACAAGTATGTAGAGAGATGATTATTAAATTCGTTATCATATACAACATTATTGTAGCTGCATCGGACGCCATCTTGGGGTACAAACATGCGTTATCATCCAGGATGGCCGGCAAATGCAAATTGGGCTCGGCAAAGGGCAAGTGGAGGACGTTGAGCTGAGAAAGGCAAAAGCCTTTATCTCAGGGTAAAGGGAAGAGGCGGGAGGCAAGAGTAATTGGAACTGCACCGTGGCTAGGAAACAAATTTGTTTCTATATTTTCACTCTGCTTTCCGTTTGTTAGCCAATAGCTATGAACTGCTACCCTCGTAAAAAAATATAAGGAAGATTTTTTCTAGCTGTTTCTATGGTGGTTCAACAAACAGGTTATTTCCTCAATTCCGATTTCCAATTTAATGCCCATATTTTATGTTTAGAATGATAACATCCCGTACTTTCTTGTATTTATATTAACTGCAGCAATTCTGATTTGTTTTTTAGGTGTAAACCTGTGCATCTGGAATATCAATTTTATAATCAAACCAAGCATACAAGTAAAGCCCGTGAGCATGGTCGTGAGATCTTCTGGTCAGATATCAGCGTGGTTCTTCTCGGGACTATTAATAAAGACTTGTTAGCAGAATATTTACAAGGACCACCCCTTCATATAGAGGTCCATGATAGAGACCGCAAGATGAAAAGCCAGAAGTGCAAACCTTCGATATTCGGAGAGAATCCCGAGGATGAAATGATTAATAATGTGGCTCTAGTGGCTGGTGAGAAGTACACCTTTTTGTTTGATACGTAAAGACTTTTGACTTAGCCCCAGTTCAAACGTCGAACTGCACATGAGCCGAACACATTGAAAACAATAGATAATAAGGCGATCTTCTTTGATGTCATGGGTTCGGCTCATGAGAAGATCAGTGTTTGAACTGGGCCTAACAGTTTTCATAATTTCCCGAGCAACACAACCCAAGACTATGGATTTTGAATTTTGAAATTTGATTGACGGAAGCCAAGAACCCAAACAACAACAACAATTTATTTGCACGCCACGAATTACAGCTAGTTGTGTAGGTCGTGTAAATATCAAATTGGGTTTAATGCTTGCCTACTCTTCTACGGCATATCACTAGTCTTCGAGCTTGCGCACGCACCGTGTACTGCTAAAATGACCCAATCCACATGGCGCGTCATGTTTCCCATTTCAAACCACGTGACCTTCCCTTGGGAATGAGAGTCTTCAGCCATAACCTAATCAAACGTTACTATCGAACAAAAACATAATACTAAAGCGAATAGACCTCTTGTTAGGGCGTTTGTTTTGCCCATTTCAGACCACGTGTCATTCCTTTGAGAATAAGATTATTTGTTTCATTTGTATCCAAACAAAGAAATTATACTCAAGGGAATGATTTGGTCTGAAATGGGCAAAACATTACGCCCAAGCCAAAGAGGTCTATTGGCATATGACGTATCGGCTAATAACATCGAAATTTTAAATTACCAACTTCAGGTCGACGCACTACGCACAACCCTTTTCAAGGACGGGAAAAAACCTGGGATCCATATGGAATAGCAAAGTTTGATCTGTCTGCATTATTACTTGGTCAAACACTTCTTGAACTACGATCACCTGTTCACTGTTGTCCAATCCCTGACAGCAACCTCGGTCATGAAGACCCTGATGGTCCTATTGTTGGTCGCCCTGGCAACGTCGATGGTCCACGTAAGTTTGCAATTTTTTTAACTTATTGAGTAGGACGAGAAAGATACATTCTAGGTAAACCTGCGCTTGTCTCTCTTTTGACCACTGCGCTTTTATTAGACTGCCTGTGCTCTGCAGCCCAACTAAAAACGCAGCGGTCAAAGAAGTGACCAGCATTTGGACTAGGGTAGCCCGGGTAGCAGCCCAAGGGGGATGGGAAGTGGCAAGAAAGGGATTATCCTATGTAGTTGGGATTTTTAAGTTTCCGACCGTCTTAGATTTACTGAAAAACTAAGGAAAAAAGTGTGCTTGAGTTCGTTTTCCTTATTTGTGCGTGATCCATTACCGTGATACTTTGATCACAGGGGATCCTAGTTAACCATTCATCTAACTACATGCAGTTTGTCTTATAATAATGTGATCGTTCTTTACAGAGAGCAAGCCCATGCCAACAGCCAACTATCTAGAGGCAGGAAGCGAGCTAAAGATTAAAGTCAACCTGGCCTATCCCTTAAACTCCAAGGGTGAACAGGTTGATACCTTCCCTACTGAAAAACCTGGTGTCCCTACAGAGGTACTGAACATCTTAAAGTTTACTAAACTTTATCTTATCAGTTTTAGTTAAAGCAAACGAATCCGGAGGAAATTTAAATTATTAAGATCTCATATTTTTTGTCTTGTTCTTACAGTGTCCTTTTGGACGCCTCGTCTACATATTCAAGTACACCAACAGCAAGTTTTTAAGACGAATCCAGAACGAAATAACAGCCATCAATGCTGAGGCACTGGAACTAGATTCACTCCCACAACACGTAATCCAGGCTGCATTATCAACCTATAAATTGTCCAAGTAAGTTTGATAACTTACTGCTAGGGAGGCGCAAAGGGTGGTGGGAAGGCATGGAGCCAGAGAGAGGAAGAAAGACTAGGGAGAGAAGAGAGATTGTCTGTGGTTGAACGATATTCGTTGAAGCGCTCAACCACATGCTCTGATGTAATTTTGAGTTTAAGTGTTTTTTAAGTTTAAGTGTTTGAATAGTCTGATATTGAGTTTTGTCGTTTTTTATCAGGGATCAGAGGAAGAGCACCTCTCTTGATATAATCACGGGATTCCAGGTAGGATTTTGTCCAGTAAAATTTTATAATAAAATTTACTTTCCTTACCTTCTCCTCTAGTACCGCCCTCGGACACACACCTCATCCCAGTTGAAATACTTTTTTGTTCTTTTAATTTTACTTCTAAAAATTGCCAAAATTCCTTTAAAATCCAATAAGGGAGAAACCTTATGCCAAATGCTGGTAAACTAATTATGAAATTGCCAAGATTCCCTTAGGATCCAAAAAGCAAGGGAAAAGCATAAGCCAATGACAATACTGTTGTACAAATTTCAGTGTGATAAACTAAAATTCTATTAAATAAACAAAGGAAGTAAAGAATCCATGTTGTTGTTTGTCAGGTGTTGGATGGAGAGTTCCATATGTTTGTGTTGGAAGGAATCGCTAATGAAGGAATCAAACGACTGTGGCTTGGACTACCAAGACCGCTTGAACCAGGTATTCTGGCTATTTCTTTCTGTACATAGATAGTTGTATGACCTACTGCTTGCTAAGATACAGGAATCTAGGTTTAGTGGAATAGCGCGCAATCAATTCGAAACGATCGCGCCCGCATTATTAGAGTGCTTTTGGTATGAGTGGAAAACATACGGTACGTAGTTACGGCTACGGTAAGATACGGTACGGTTACAGTATACGGCTACGAATTTGCCGTATCGTTTCCCACTCAAGCGAAAACCACTCTATTGCTTGGCTGATTCTTCTCTACGCTATTCCGTTATATCCTACACATATTTGCTATATATTTTCAAACGATCTGCGAATGACCATCATATCTTTGGTTTCAGACCCAGAGGTGTTCAACGTCTTGTATAACTCAGAAATGACATTCTCGAGTCGATTGTACGCATCTTTGGATGTTGATCTTTGTCGAGTCCGTCTGCATGAACCACTTCAGTCCATCGCAAAAAATCCACTGTTGTATGTAAGAGATTTGGTCCCAAAACCGTGCTTTGAGGCACTCACCAAACTCGATAAGGTAGGAATCATGCATTATTTATTCTGGTGCTTTTGTTTTTATTTTGTTTGTTTGTTTGTTTTTGTTATTGCATGCTGGTGTTTTCCAATAATATTTTTTTAAAAGACAACAGAAAATTGGCTTTACTCAGATAATACTTCACATTTTTAACTTATTTCTTCAGATTCTTAAAATAACCAAGCTTCGCGAGGCAACTCAGTCAGACTTGTTTCCAAGTGCCGAAATGATCATCTCCATGAGTCGAGAGTTTGGCGTGCCTCTGACAGCAGAAGACTTTGGAGGTACGTATATTAGAACATGTTGAACGTATATGGTCAGGTGGCAGCGGTTTTCACGTTTCTGCTATCAAAGACAAGTCTTCTGATTTCCGTCGATGGCCTGAGTTGGTACATTTTTGGGTCGAGGAAGCAAAAACAAAACAAACTTTTTGAGCTCAGTCGAATTCAACTTTTCTCACGACGGTAAAAGCCGTTCATTATCCACCCAAGCATTGGACACACGGTGCAACATTGCGCTCATTGTTCAATATTGCAGGCAATCGATGTTGCGAGCCAGGTCATACGACGCAGTTTCTTGCACGCAATGTTACTGAACTAGAAAACGATCCTACTTCAGCAACATTGCCTGCAATATTACGCGCAATATTGCACCATATATCCGCGCCTTCATGCGACGCTGCACTCGCTGATCCCGTGTCTTAATTAACTCTTTATATACACTTTATTTTGCTATGACAGAGCTAGACGAAATAGAATCCTCAAGGCAACGCCAGGCTGTAATAGGATTTGGAGCGAACAAAACTAGACGACCATGGACGCCTCTGCAGTCCTATAACATCCCGTACGAGAAAAAACTGAAGGAACGAATAAATACAGATGCAAAGAATTTTGTGCAGGAAAATATAGTGAGTTCCAAGCCTTCTTGAGTTACAATGAAAGACTTCGTACTTGGTTTTTAACCTATATTTAACGTCATTTCTTTCATTTTAAAGAAAATTCCAAAAACTATGGAAAAGGAAAGACCAAAAACGATAGCAGTTGACCGATCCGAACTATTTATGGAAGCAGCCCATAATTACAGTATTCAGAGTTTGAATACTACCGAACTGGCAAAGGAGAAACTAAGACAGATGATGGCTAAGGTGAGACTGATAGAGTCGTATGGTATGATTGTGATGCTTGCTTAGTCAAATCTAGATTTCTCCGGAGAATGGGCTTATCAGTTTACCTCACACCACACCCAAACGTCCCCTATACTACACTCCCATCCCAGCCTAACAGGTCTGTAGCTAGTGCAGGCTATTATCCATCAAATTTTTCATCAAATTTGTTTTACCATTCTCAGGAAAAGGGTAATTGCTTTACATACTGTCCAAGATACAACTCGGCAATTGTCCTTCCTGTCGAACCTAACGCTGTTAAAAAGAAAGAACATTTGAATTCAGTACAGAAATGGCGAACACCACATGGATTTGTATTTCCTGGGAAGAAAACGTCAATCGAATCGAACTTTCATCACAAGAAACCTGATAGCGCGCGTCTTGATGAGCTTAATAAGGTGAGATTGAATGCGGAGGACCTGGTTGGTTATGGTTTCCTGAATACGGTTACTTACTTCTTTCTACCTCTATAACACTACCCTTTTCTTCATGATGTTATTACATTACACTAAACATCTCCAAACACTGCACCACACCATACCAAGCCGCATTACACCACAGCACACCACACTCGCAATATCACATCTCGTCATACCACACTATACTGTACATCACCATATCACCGCATAACACCATATACCACATCACATTACACCACACCGCACTACACTAATCCAGCCGCACCCCACCTCACCATACCATACCACATCACAGACACAACATATCACACTATACCACACCATATCGCACCATATCACACTATACTAAATATTATCACATCACACCATACCACACCATATCGCACCATATCACACTATACTAAATATTATCACATCACACCATAACACACCACACCGCACTGACACTGATCCAGCCGCACCCCACCATACCATACCACATCACAAACACAACATATCACACCATACCACACCATACCACACCTTAACGCACTATACCACACTATACTAAATATTATCACACCACACTGCCATACCACACCGCACTGACACTGATCCAGCCGCAAACCACACCCCACCACAACGCCATGCCACCGTACAGCACACATCATACTACATCACTCCTCAACACAATGTGCTATAAACACCACCTGACCACTCCTTTCAGCACTTACTCTAGCTTGTAAGGTGTTACTACACTACAGCACAGCATAGCTCACCGTCATATTATATATTTTCAGCCATGGAAAGAAAATGTTCTACACTCTAACATTCTCAAACCAACAGTCGATCGGTGAGTTGAAAACCAGTTGGAGTTAAATAGAAAACCAACGTTATACCTTCTGGTAGAGCTGGTTTTATTTAATACATGTTACTTAGTCATAAAGAGTAATCCCAGAGATGAGATTGAGTACCATAGATAGTATGCAAAAAAACGCGAATATGATGTGTCCCCTCTTCAATGCCAAGATATCAATCTTCCTCTTCGCTAATGATGCACGGACACATGGTGCAACATTGCGCGCAATATTTCAGGAAATTTTCTACTTCAGCAACATTGCGTGCAACGAATTGCATCGTATGACTTGGCTCGCAACATCGATTGCCTGCAACATTGCGCAAAATGTTGCACCGTGTGTCCCTAGCTTAAATTTTTGCGCATTTATCATCTTCTAGGGAAATCTTTCCTTGGCCGTTCAGAGATAAGGATTTCGACATAAATCTCTCAAGACCTCGACCATCATACTTAGATCTCCAACCCGTCAAGTCTATTCATGCTGCAGGAGACATCAAAGAGCAAGAAATCCGTCAATCACAAGAAGCAGAGGCGATATTATGGCAAGAGAAGATAGTTGTCGATGATCCAATCTTTCGAACACATCGATGTTTGACGGAAACAGAACTCTTAGCTCGCGGCCGAAGAGCTGCAAATCAACCTGCTAAACTAATTGGACTGCTTAAGGACCCTCCAAACAAGCTGGCGCTCCAAAAACCGGGTTTTTCTATGCATGAAATCCCTTCACTCGCTGTTGTTTCTGATCCCAGTATTGACACTTTCGCAAGGAACTCTGGGAAATTACAACCACGTGACAGCGATGATAATTTGAAAAATACCAAAGGTTTTAATCCGGGACCTTTTGAAAATGAAGGCTGGTTATTGGAGAAGAATAAGATTCCAATCATTGATTCACAACACAAGAAATATGAAGCTTTACGAGGCCAAGACTTCTGGTAAGTACTGTATACTTAGTACTCTTTCATTATATCCTCAAAGGGGCTGAGAAAAAGTCTGTGTACCCATTAACAGAGTATACTCACTTATGTAGAATATCTGTTACTGAAATTGTGTTCTTACTTTCGATACAAATTTATGGGGTCAGATACAAGTGGAACAACAGTGCACAGTATACTGCTGATATAGTCTGGCTGGTCAATTACATTGGTACCCTAGGCCTTCCGCCATTCATTATCTCGAGAGAAGGCAGGCCGTAGAGATCTGGAGGGGGGGGGGGGGGATAAAACACAGCTAGAAGAAAGAGCTGAGTAAATTTATAGTAAAAACAAACCATAAATAGCAAGGGGTGGGGGAGGGGTAAGTAAAAGGAGTGCATCGGAAAGGGTGACCAAAGTTTGATCATGCATGATCATGACGAACCTCGATTTGCGCCAAATAGTCAAAAGATTCCCTGTCAAACTTAACAGTTTCACTTCACAAGGAATCATATGACTGATACATCTCTCTTCTTGTTTCTAGGTTATTTCACAAAGAGAAAGATCCACTTTATCACAGACGAATCGAACCCCTAATGTCAGAAGAGAAAGACAATCACTTATTTCCTGTTGCGGACCCATGCAGCTAGCTAACCATCTATAGCACTAATCATCGCTTCGCAAAATGCAGTCTAAGACAGCCAAGTAATAATAATTTTTATTTATAAATGTATGGCTCAAATATAATATATTCTCCTACTATCAATGTAATAAATGAATGCATTGTTGTGTTTCAAATGTAAGAGCTTTTCGCAAAATACTTACACTGAATTCGTCTGTAATTCTCGTAAGAATAAAGTTACAAATTAAAAACTATTGCTACAACTATTTAACCTTTTCATTTTTACTTTTTGGTTATTTTAACAACATAGACTAAAATCAATGTCACGTGACTAATTTCCGCCATATTGGAGGACAAATGTAGCTGTCGATTTAGTTCCCAATCCTGTAACACAAGCGGTCACGGACCTTTACTTATTGTTACAGGAAATATATACGAACACACATATATAGCCAAATTTGCCTTCTTTTGAGGTGAATCTGTGATAATATATCAACATTCTCTACCATGTTGAATGGCAAACGAGGAAATTATACAAAATGGGAACATTCATTAAAACCGACAAAAATCTATTGTTAACTGTAAGAAAGCGGTCACTGACCTTCACTTTTCTTTACAGACAAAAATAACCACATTTGCACACAGCAATGGCGGGAAATGATCACGTGACTGCTCAGCGTTCGCGAATTTTTCGCTTGGACGTTACAGTAACGCCACGTACGGGATAAGATCCTTTTTGGCACCTCATCCAAAATGGCGGCATTTTTTGTATTTCTGTTGTCATTTTGTAAATATATTTTATCGAACTGGGTACCAATCAGTGATTAGTAAAATAACGCAATGGATATTCAGTTTTTTACCGAAATTCTTCTTTCGCGGAATACAAATTTAAATTCGAATTAATTCTTACTAGAGTTGTTGCTTGCGTCTGCTTAAAACATCATTAAATAGTACATTATTATTTATAGCTTTTGATATTTTGCTTCGGATTATTTCCGGTTTCTTATCGGGAACAAATTCTAAAACGTTCTATTTTTACATTAAAAAGATTTATCCAAACTGTGATTCTCCGAAATCAGATTGTTGGCAGATCCAAAAATCATCTCACCAAACTTCTAAAAACTCTCGAACATTAAAATGACTATTATCAATTCAGAAATACACTTTGTGTCAATTTAAAATATCTACAGTTTTCAGCTATAGTACAATCTGGGGGGAGTATGTTGCGATGTGATCACTGTAGGACCTTACATGAATGCTTTGCGAATGCGTTTTGCAAATTTTTAAAAATTAATACATACAGATGCGTAACCCTTCCTGCCATACATTTTCATGCAGGAATCAAAATCAATCATGTATTCATTTGCCTCAGTTTTGTAATTTCAAAGGAAAATCGGTAAGAGCCCTTCCATGTCCTGCCATACCATTTTCATACAGGAATAAAAATCAATCCTGCATGTATTCATTTTGCCCCTCGGTAATTCTAGGAGGATCGGTAAGACATGGTGGTGCATATAAGGATTGGTGGGCTAAATTTTGGGACGCAATCTGCTACCCTTATAGAGCCCCATAATCCCATGCCCCAAAGGCCGAACTTCGGAAACGAAAATTACTAGTAAGAATTTGTGTTCCTTATAAAAAATTCTCGTTCAATTTCTAAGCCTTACTTGTTATGGTTCGCTCATAAGCTTCCGACTCGCTTCTCTTTGAACTACAGCAACAAAGAAGCTTACTAAACAAACCCTTTTTCTTCTTTATTACTTTCTGTGTTTGATCAGCTTCTGGCATTTCGTCTAAGGTTTTCGTTCTTTGTTTATCTTTCTTCGATTTCAGAGTTCTTCTCCTCCTTGCTTCTCCCAGAATTTGTTCTTTGCGCGCTATTGATGCGCAGTTTAGTAAGTCCACGCCTTCAGGTGGTTGCTTGTTCCCGCCTTTTCCATCGACGGTATTGTCGATGGGCGGTTTCGGCGCTCGACCTCTACCCACGCTTCGCACTGGGATTTCCTTGCTCCTTGACGTTCCTGTATCTATCCCTCTTTCTTCGTAATACGGACGATCAGTTTGCGTCGTAGCGTCACATGGAGGACCTTGTGAAAGGTCCAAAGTTGACTTAGTCTCCGCTAAATATTTAATCTCTGCGTCTTGTTCTCTCATTGTCTCTTCTAAGCGACGCTGTTTGATAAGTAGCGCCTTTTCTCTTCTTCTTGCGTTGTTCAGCGAGATTTCGTAGTCCTTCTCACGTTCCAGAGCATCACTTAGCTCATCAAGAGACTCCGTTAAATCCGTTTCAAGAATTACGACCTTCTGTTGATATTCCTCATGAAGGCGCTGCCAAAACAAGATTGTATGATGAGCAAGTTAGATAATAAATTATACGACCTCCATATTTGTGGAATAAGCATAACCGAAATTGGGATCGAAGGGATGGAGGATGAAGACAAAAAAAGGGACCAAGTGACAGTCGTTTTAACGTGGCTCCATGTTTGTCTTGCTCGTGATATACGTACCTCTCTTTCCTTCTGTTCCATGTAAAGTCTTAGTTTTAAATCAAAGTTTTCCTTCTTGATTTCTTGGATCATCTACAGTCAAATAAAAACACCGAGAATCAAAAACATGTTCAAAGGAAAATAGCATAAAATCTGGTACTGAGAATTTGTGAGGTAACCACATCGTTAGAATGAAGACCTATGCACCCATCGGCATGAGATGGCCCCCCTGATGGCTTCATTGACATTGGTCTGGATCACTCCCTTCCTTGGCTCAAAGTTACCTTTGCTCCATATCTGGACCTCGATACGTTTGAAAAAAAATTCTATAAACTGTAACTTGAACTATAAACTGTATCTTACCGTTTCTTGATCCTTGAATGATCGTACATTTGGAGGCGCTGCAACAAAGAAACGTTATCTTGTTAGCCCTACACCTACACAGGGTAAATACAATAGGGCTTTTGCAGGTCACGTGACCCTACCCCAATTAAATCGAGTAGCCTGGTAAAAATGAACATCAGAAATGAAAAGAGCACTTCAATATTAGTAAGAAGGCGAAATATCAGCCCATAAAATGTAACACGAGGGAAATGGCATTAAATAAAAAATTAATTAATGCTCTGGATGGCAAAGCTTGCCATCCAGAGCACTTTTCCCATACAAATCCTTATAAAATATTTAATTTTGTATTTAATGCCATTTCTCCTATAGTCAACATTATGAGCTAAAACTTTGACTTCTTACTAATATCGAGGTGCTCTTTTCATTTCTGATGTTCATTTTGACACAGCTGTTCGATTTAAGGGGGTAGGGTCACGTGACCTGTTGTTGCAAGAGGCCTATTATATCAGTTCAAGACATATCAGTGATATCTGTAAAATATTACTTACTTGCTATATTAGCAAGGTTTTCCATGCTACTTCGATGCATTTTTGAGCCGTCCATCTCGTCTAGAGGATCTTCTTCTGTTGGTCTGCAAAGATTGAAAGAAATTAAGAACACTTAGAAACTCGTTCATAAAATTAATTAATTAATTAATTTAAAAAATTAATTTTCCTAAAAACAGACCCCATTCTGTCACATTTAACATGTACAAAGCCATCCTGATATATATCAGCAAAGTTTATGGTGCAGTAACGTAACGCAGCAGCAACAAAAAAACATGTTTTAACGACACAATTTGGTAGGGTTACTTGTAGAGCAACAGTGATGCGATATAAAGATTTTATTTAACGAGGGTAGCACGCAATAGCATACAGCTACTGAACAAACTTGTGGCCCTCAAAAGTTGTAGAACGTTCTTCCAAATGTTCTTCGCAACAAAATATTTGCTCGAGGAAAGAGAGCTAACTTTAACATCGCGTGTACGACAAGTTGCAGGACAGATATTTTAGCCATTATTAGTACAACATATAATAATATGTAGCCTTGGGCTGCTTTTAATGTTAACGCACTTAAAGTACTGCCTCGTTCTCCTTGAAGACCAATAAAACTACTTTACAATTACAAGTGCCACTGTACATTCCATAACTACACCCTCAGCTTCCGTTGGTGGAGCATCTTCTTCGAATGAATGAATCAAAATGATGTCGCATTTATGCCGGGCAATTGCGAAAAGTCATGGTGGACCTCTTGGATAAGCTGAGATTTGGCTCCTTTATACTTGGAAAGATTAACTGGCAAACTATGCCAAACTAAACTGACGGAAATAAGGAGTGCGGAATTGATATGTGGCCACTTAACGCGGTGAAAAAGGGACACAATTGGCAATGTTCCTTAATGTTCCATTAAGGAAAAACAGACAGAACAACTCTCATTACTTGATAGAGAAGTTATGACATTCAACATTTTTATGAAAAAAGTACCTTTCAAAAACGTCTGATTTTGCTCGCCGAACAAGTCGACTCCTCACATTGCTGGGATAGTCAGTTGTATCTCTGTTATATTCAATACAAAAAATATATAACCATTAGTTAATGTCACAATGTCAGATATATACATAAAGTACAGGTTGGAGGTAGTTAACTACCTATATATATTTTGGACAGTGGTTTTGATAATAATAAAGTAAGCAATAGTACTTTAATTTTGAGGCTTGTGCGTGCGATGTAGCCTGCGTCGCATTAAGTCCGATGGACTAACAGAGAAAACGTCCGGATGCGATGCAGGATGATATATAGACATGCCATAGTCCGTAAAGATTTTGCGGTTTTCATGCGAAGAAATAATAATCAAGCAAGCCATTTTAGTCAACTGTGTGAGTGGGGTCATGCCAACTAATTAGTGACGAGATAAAAGGGTCAGGGGATGCATTAAAATGCCTGCAGCTAAAATAATCCGTCACAACAGAACTAAACAATTTGTATTCGGCCACGAGGTAGATATTGATTTTGCGCGCCAGAAAATCACGGTTCAGGGACTCCCCATGATGTTTGACCACGTTTTGTGCACAACATTGAGTCATTCTTTTCCTTAACTTATCATAATGTTCCATCCATCTTTCAAAACGGATTCCAAATAGACAATAGTAGCAAGAATATATTACTATAGTCTCGTTATGCAATGCAAATTGTTTTTGAAAACAATTTGAATGCAAATAAATTTTGGTTAATGGTTAAGTAAAATTATATGAATGTAGTTATGCATGTTAACATAACATGAAGGCTGAAGTCTTTCAAGAAGATATATTCGTATTTTAAACAAGATATCTACATTTCTCACCTATCAATAAGATCGATTTTCCTAAAGCTTAAAGGCCTTTGTGTTCTGGGGTAGTTGTATTCGGGCCTGCATATAATAAAGCCGATGTTTGGGTTAGCATAGATATTACATATTCTGGGCATTAGTAATCATCAAGTTCATGTAAACACGCCAAACGTGAAGCAAAACAAGTTTGAATGAATTTTTCTCCAAAAGTGGACTTGCAATTGATTTTTGCTTTAATTGAGCTTCTATTTAAACTAATCCATTCTACAAATATCGTATAATTTTCTATTGTATTCACGACGACAGAACAGTCAAATAGATTTAAGTACATACATACATAAAAGTAAACTGAAGTGCTACCCAAACTACAGTGATAAAAAGCTGAGAAATTAAAGGTTTATAATATAAAACAATGTAGTGTTTACCTTTCCGTAAAGTCTCCTCTTCCAAAGCTTCTCGGACGTGAAAATTGTCTAGTAGGAGTATAGTCAAACCTATAACAATACAAGACTTAGTATTCAATTTGAAAGCAGACCAGCATTCGTTTTGTACTTCTAAATAACTTGAACTACAGTGAATGAGTCCTATCCTCGACTGTTTTGTATGAGGAAATACTTAAGTAAAATATTCTTGCTCGAGAATATTGAGGGACGTACTCGGTAAGTTCTTGTTCTCTCGATAATTCATCATCTTCATCGTCATTGTATTCGTATTCTCTCCGATACGAGGAACGAAGCTCATAATCACTGTATCTTTGGTTGCTTGAACGTCCAGAGCTTGCGGAAGAATACATCTAGGAACTCAAAACTTTGTCGGTGCGAGTTTTGTTGGGAAAGTGTTCAATTTACTCGTGTACCAGCTAGAGTACGCCAACACTGATGTTTATAATCATATGCGAGTTGTTTGAATGACGTGACGAACGCTTCATCGATTTTTATAGAATTGTATGAATAGAAATTACCAGAATTAGAGGGGCTAAGCTATAGAATTTGATGTGGACACGTTCATGCATATGGAGAGCGAAGGTAGAGGTCTTAGGAAGTAAAGGAAATCATGTGATATATTGTCTAGAGAGAGGAGGGGACGTAAGGATTCGTCGAAAACTTGTTTTACTTGGCCAAGTTTATTGAAGTCATTGAAGGAAGCTTTACAGCTGTGAGTTACTGCAAATACGATAAATACAACAATGGAAAAACCTTAAACAATATCTACGACTCAGTTTTGCAATCGAAACTTATTCAAGAAAACAAATTTATTTATTCAAATTTATGTAATTTAACCTTTCGAAAACTCCAGGGCATTATTTTTCGACAGCGGTAATTTGAGCGCGGAATATGGCGTTATTTCCTTCTACAGAATCTATTTATAGGTGGTGATGTCAGTAAATATGACTAACAGGTACTGAATATTCGGTATTCTTGGCATATTTATATTATAAAGAATCATCATTTCGTATTAAGTGAAATATGCTACTTTATGAAACGTAAAATATAACTATAACACATGACATAACTCGGGAAAATGTTGCCAAAATGGTTTTGTGTGACATTGTCGTTACTTCATTCATGTCCATCGGCTTACCATCATTGGCAAGTTTTCAGAAACTTTACATCGCAAAATACTTATTTATTTATTCTTATTTCATTTTTATTGTATTACTATTCTTTTCTTTTTGTGACCCTTAATGTTTGGATTTTAAATATTGTTTTTTTCCAGAGATAATTCCTGCTCGTTGTTGGGTTTGAACAAGTTTTGGAAGGCAAAACCTGAAGTCATCAGTCGTAGTACATGTGATTGTGGTACAGATCGTGCTGGGACGCATACTCTTTTAGCCATAATATTTACTAATTTTTTTCTATGAGTGAATTATCCCTTTCGTATATATCCTTTTCTGACAACGCTCCATGCCAAGGTTCCCACTGAAACTTTAGGAATCAGTCCAAGAAGTTATCCTGTAGTTATCAATATTATACTCCTCAAGTTATTTTTCTTTCTTTTTCTTTTTTTTTTTTTCTTTTTTCTTTTTTCTTTTTTTCTTTTTCATTCATTTTCAACTCCTTGGTAAAACTTTAAGTTATCTTGAGTTTTATTAGAAAGATTTTCTGAAACACGATATTGCTTGCCAATTTTTCCTGTTTTTGTGTCAATAATCGTATCTCAGATTGAAATTAAAGAGAACAATATTTTACATAAAGTTCATACCAAAAATAGCCTCCATTTTTACGCGAATGAGCACAAAAATCTTGATATTGGCGCTGAGTTTAAAAACGTAATTTTCATCTTTATGGTAGTCGAAAAACAACCACAAACTCTTGAAATTTAAACCCACTGAAAACTTGGTATCTAGGTATGATGTATTTTAACTTGCTGTGGAGTATCATTTATACGGAACACTCACCTACACGTACATGTAGGACCCCTGTGGTTAAATATAATTTACTTTGCGAAACATCGAAAAATACATCATCGGGATAGCAAGAAAATATAACAAAGGATAGAATATTGTTATTAATTCTTTTTTGTGCCGCATGGAAGATGTAATAATTATGACTCTAGGAGGTTTTTTCGTCTTTATATATTATCATTTGTCCGAGTTGAATTCGTAATATTTTACATACATCGAGACTAATGTCGCATAACATAGTTCATATTTCCAAAATTGTGGTTTCGATATAAGAGCATCGAGAAGGGCTGAATAAATACAGAATTTATGTGAAAATAAACTTAAATCTATGGTTGAACTTCTGTCGATTTTTAGCGCAGTATTCTGAGGTTAAGTGAAAATCTCTTACGCTAAAATTTCGATTATTTGAAGAGTATTCACAAAATAAAAAAATCTAATCCTCAGGGCAAAGGCAGATTTCATATCGATAAATTGACTTCATCTTACCTTTCGTAGTGCTCCCTTGAAGTAAGATATTTCTTAGCGATTTTATCCAAAAACGAAGGTTTTTTTTAGCGTTATTCGGTAGAATATACAGAGATCTTGAATGGAATATTGATGAAAATGGTAAAGACCTGGTTGTTTGCCACGATTGTCCAATAAGAAAAGCTTTCGACCTATCGGAAATGTAAATATAGTGCAATTATTCAAATAGCTTGTAACAGCTGAGCCATTCGACCGAAAATTCAGGTTAAAATTAGTATATATTTTTCCAATATCCTGAATTTCTTCGATATATTCTTACGAAAACGAAAATAAAAACCAGTGCAGTATAATTAAAAATTTTAGTAAAAATTTGAGAAATTTAATTAAGCGAATTTAATGGCAATAAATAATGTCTGACGACTGGATCAGTTTTCGTGACGTCACGCTTGGTAAGATTGAATATTCATGTAAATGATTGGTTAAAAGGACGGTTGCTTGGCAACCACTAAGTTTTTCGTGACGGGGCAATACAGTCTATAAAATATATCATATATTGGACTTCTGGAATATTTGAGTCAGCACGAGAACCATAGCTACACTAGATAAAGTTTGGATAAAAAGTCAGTCTTTTATAGATCTTTATAGAAGGGCCCTAGGTAGGGTCGTGATTCTATTGCTACAAAAGCGAAGCCCCCCGCCCCCTCCTTTGTGGGCTTCTTGAAATTTACGCCACTGGATGTCTGAAGTGAATTTTAATTATCGAGAGTATTCGAGGACAAAATCTGGGAATAAACTTGCAGACTTATGGCCGCTGGGAGAGCAGATTTTGTATGAGTGTGAAATTAATAATGTCACACGGCACGGTTACGGGGCGGCGCAGACACGGCACCGAATGTTTTCATCCACGGCACAGCAATGACACGGTCACAGCAAGGCGTCCTCCGTGCCGTAAGTTTTTCATAATCACAGGGAAACTGCTCTATTCTCACCCTCAAATCTATTTAAATCGGTTCCAGTCACATACCAATTGTTTTGATCTCATGCCTTATGGTCGGAATATTCGTACGTATCGTGATTGTGATGGTGGTGTGTCCGTAAACAACCTCAGTCCCTCAGTATTCCCAAGATGGCCGTGATGAGAATTCATGGTTCCGACTCAGACAATAGCTAATACCATTGGAGCCGTTTTCCCAGTGGAATAGAAATCTTGAACACAGTAAACAATTGAAACAATTTATAATAAATTTCCCATGATTAGGGTTTTAAATCCTGAGATATTCTAGCTAATTTGTTGAGCTTGTGGACATAGCAACGGTAACTAAAGGGGGGTCGGAATCATGAATACATCTCGCGCGCTGTGATATTTAATAACCATTCTCATTTGTAGGTCAAAAAAAAAAACACAAAAACACAAAAAGAGGAAACGTGTAAACAGCTTTTTTTCCTGAATGGTCTTGCGAAAGTTATTAACTTTGAACAAAATATCGCTATTTATTACTAAAACGCAATTAAAGGAATTGAAAAGGCTAATCAAATAAAAGCCAATGGATGTTTTGGATCAATTTGTAAGAGTGCGCCTAATCCAATCGTGTTTACAAAAGATAGCAATCATTCCCTTCGTTAAGTAATTAAGATTATTTGTTGACTTTCCAATTGAAAAAAATAATAATAATTCATTTTTTTTTAATTGTCGTCGGAACGAAATCCTAGCCATGGCAACACATTTGCCAAAGTTAGTGTCACCACAAGCTGCGAGAACCCTTATCAGCTCTGCGTTTTCATAGTAACGAACTTCGTAAAGTGGAATGTTCCTCATTCAACGATTTAAAACCTTTTACAAAATGCTATTTTTCCCTTGTAAAATGCTCTCGATTTCGAGATACCACTGAAGCATTTCAAGTGATGTTCCTTATAAGAGCGATAGTACTTGTTCTGTGGCATATCGCTTGCCCCACATCAGAATTTTGAGATTTTCCTACTGAGGATGTATCAACGTTAACCTATGAAGAACGTTTATGAAAAAAATGTATTGAAGGTCGCTTCAAATTTGTAATTTTCCCCACATAGAACTTCTGTCATATATATTAAAGCACAGAAGATGTATCTCTAAAAGGGAAAGTGTCAGTCGGTAGTAAAATAAGAAAGAAATCTACTTCTCCGCAAATTTATAGCGATTTTTCGTGTTTCGACCAATCCATAAGATGAATGGTTTAAACCGGGAATGCTACAATTATCACCTTTCTACATTCCTTGCCGTTCATTCTATTCCTCTTAGACGGTTCATTACTTAAAGTTTGTTTCCAAGTTCCAAGTTCGTTAGTCAAGTTGTTTTTCATTAATTGTTTTGACATCCTCTCCCCCCCCCCCCCCCCCCACACACAGATTCATTTGTATGCATAATCTTTCTGAACACCGTTTATGACTCAGAAATTCCTCTTTTAGAAACGCCGGCTTTTGCATATAAACAACTCGTTTGACTTATCATAGTGCTTTAAGTAACCTTCGATATCAAAACATGACGAATTTCGAAATGAAATTCTAGCAAGTATCAACCATTAACACGATATTTCGATTTTCATTGAACCGTAATTCACGAAAAGCGTAAAAATGGCAAAATTTAACCGTTAGCCGTAGAGAGGCATACCCCCATTGAGACCATTTATTAGTTTAGCACGGAAAGTCTTTAATTAAAAGTCTTAATTTCTTTAATGTTTTGTCATTTTGCTTTTATAAGTTAAGAATATCACTGAAGAATATCAGATTGCACCAGATGTGTTTGTAGACCATGTGTTAGCACTTGCTAATCATTTATTGTATTTATATTGATTATGATTGATCTTACCACCTTGGTGTGTTTTTTTTACACAATATCTATCAGTTCGATCAATAAAGAGTTATGGGTTATGGGTTTTCAGTCACTCGTACTTTGTTATTCCTTTCATGTCGATAATCGAGTTTTCTGGTTCTCTTTTCGGAATTTGGTTCGAACCTGTTAGGAGACACTAAAACTCTTGTTTGATTAGCTCTAAGGATCAAAAACTTTATCTCTTTATTTCCCTTTCCTCTTCTTCTTCTTCTTCTTCCTCTTCCTCTTCTTCTTCTTCTTCTTCTTCTTCTTCTTCTTCTTCTTCTTCTTCTTCTTCTTCTTCTTCTTCTTCTTCTTCTTCTTCTTCTTCTTCTTCTTCTTCTTCTTCTTCTTCTGCCTCTACGTTTTTAATTGCCACTTGACAATGGAACGATCGAGAAAACAATTTTATTTTCAATTAGAATTAATCTTAAATTAGACGGCAAATATTGACCGACTACGGCGGGAAATCTGAGACACTGAAATCACCATCCATGCAACGGCAAGATCTAACAAGAATGAAAATTGCATTTAATAGCCAATAACATAACTAATTAAAAAACTTCTCATTTTCCCATCTATAACTGCACTAATTAAGAAATGAGAAATTCGTAAATATGTAATCTCTAATTTTCACTTCTAAGAGAAAAAATTATAGACAACAAGATCAAACCTTACCTTGGAGTACTGACTGATTGTGAAATCAAAATGTTAAGGAATTTCACGCTCAACATCGGTATCGACCCAAAACATATTAATAAATAGTTTTTATAAGTTGTGCAAAGAAAGAAGACACCATGCCAAGCCGTATGACAGAGACATTTTAAGCAATTATTTAAACGATGACTATAAATACAGGAATGATTAATAGGTTGTGTACGAAGCCAACACCTTGAAACAGACGGAGCAAAGGTAAGCAAGTTGTGATCATCTTTGGTATTTTTGTTGTACTAGGATTTCGTCTTATAGTTTATTCTATATGTTTTCTTCCATGTGAGGTTTTTCAAAAATTGGCAATAATTGTTACCCAAGCTTTCGCGCTTGGGTCAACGACCGGCAATTATCAGGAAATCATCTCGTAGTGAGAACACCTAAAGAACATATGAAACAACCAAACAACCACAACTTTACAACCAAAATCTAACTATGACTTACAAACTTGTATGTCACCAATGTACTCTACAAGATTCCAAAAATTTCAACGACGGAAAAGAAGGGGCTGGGAGGAAAAAGTTAAAAAAAGTAGGAGAAGTAGCTAAAAAGTTTAAAAACTAGCCGTAAAGTAAAGAAAAATGTATCTTAGAATACGAAGAAACAAATTAAGGGATTTGGATTTGATCCAATTTGTAAGTTCGGCAAGGAAAAGAACGTACTAGGATCGCTAGCTCGTCGAGCTTTGACTTCAGTGTTCAGGTGAGAGAGTGTAAATAAACACTCGAGCTCCGCATCATGATGATTATGATGTAGACATGTTTAGTTAGTAAAAAATCTTAACAGCTTGTTAATACGTTTATCCATGTACCTCGTTTTTAAAAAGAAAACACTGATTTAATTTTGCTTCTTATTTGTGCTGGTTAAAACCTGATATTCATCGATCAATTTATATGCCATCTTTTCTTTGTTCCATTCTAGAGTTTTGGCTGTCCACTACGATGGTTGATTATAAAATGTGGGTCGTGTTGATTGCTTTTATAGCCGTGCATACCGCAAATGCAGCTGGTAAGCTCACGTGTTTCTGGGTGTATAATCTCAAATTCTCTTCTTCTTTTTCTCTTCTACGTTCTGTTAAGTGATTACTCAGGGCCATAGCGCCCACAGGGGCCAGGGAAGCCTGTGCCCCCCAGTTGTCCCCAGAAAAGTAAAGACTTAAATATTCATTTTTTGTGATCACGTGTCTAGAAGTGACTTTGTGCCCCTCTCCCTCCCCCAACCCAACCCCCCCCCCCCCCTAGGTTTTCCATGCTTGCTACGACAGCCCTGTTACTATAATGAGAGCAATCACATTGCAATTGTACGACGAAGTATTTTTTACATTAATCACGGGGGATAATAATCGTTTATTTTTGAAGCAACTACTGAAAAGCACTAAATGTTTTGGTTCTGTTGAATCATGTTTCGTGCATGTGTGATTTTTTTTTTACTTTTCGAAAGAAGTCAGTTGTTTGCAGTTTTTTATTATTATTATTATATTTAATGAGGAAGCCACACTCATCGGTGATGATTTTCAGGAGGGTCCTCAGTTGTCTTTAGTAGTTTAGCCATAACATTGCCTTTAAACAATTGTATCAAGTTGAGGCATTAGGGTCAACAAATGTATAGAAACTGACCCAAATGCCTCGACTTAAAGCAATTGTTTGAAAGTAATGGAGTGTTACTCTGATATCTGCTATTATTATACATTTTACTCACTATCTCGCTTCTGATTGGCCGAGAGCCTTCAGCCAATTCCTGATATCGTGTGAACTCGACATGATAAATGTATTATCTGTAAGTTTTACCTACAGATAATACATTTATCATGTCGAGTTCAAAGGTCAGAATGGAAATGGCAATACGTTTGCTATTTTTTTCGAAAGCAGAATTAGATTTATATTCTTAGTTTACAAAATGTATAATAAAACAATTATTGAATTCGGTTTTCGCATGATATCGTAAATATCAAGACCTCGGCCGTTTTATCCGCCTCAGCCTACGGCTTCGGCAGATAACACGGCCTTGGTCTTGATAATTTACGATATCATGCTCAACCTCATCCAATAATTGTTTATTATTCGGATTTTATTTATTAAAAGTCTTATTTATTTTGTCTGCTGCGTTTCTTTGTTCAGATATTTTTCTTAACAGATCGCTTTTCTTTTCTTTTCTTTTCTTTATTTTTTGTATAGAGTGGGAATCGCTTGGTTGCTACGCCGATACCCGCGATCGAGCAATGCCTCATTACTTCAAAAGTGTGGTATCCAATGACTACAAACACATCTTCGACGAGTGCAGCAAAGAAGCAGAGAAACAAGGTTATGATTACTTTGGTGTCCAGTACTTTAAAGAATGCTGGGGATCCAAAGATGCTTTTAAGACGTACGACAAGCATGGCTGCAAGAAGAACTGTAAAGCCAAAGGCAAATATGGCATTGGAACCAACTGGTCTAACTTCATGTACCATCTGAAAAGTGGTAAATATCTATTGTAGTGATTAATTCTTAGCTTTAACAGTTGACACTAGAATTTTGAAAAGCAATATAAAATGCTCTGCCTCTAGACTGTACACTGTAGAAGACCATGATTCGTGTGATCTTCCTCGATGAGCCGGTTATCGGCTCTTGAAGAGAGCACAGAGAAAAAATATGTTTAAATAAAAAAAAAAGACCATGATATTGCGAATAGCTAACCGATTCAATATGTAATAAGAAATTTTAAACGCCTGAGTATGTCAGTCTGTAGTGTGCTAAACACTGATTTCAAAAAAAAGTTGTCGGAGCCAAAGGAGTTAGATATATTAGTATATTATATATTATCGGCGATTCAGTTTGCGCAGTCAACTGCAGTAGTATATAAGCAGACCTCGCGTTACTTTCCAAATAGATTATAAACATTAGTAAGAACTGCTGTGTAAACGCTAAACTTTTCCTTGTGTTTTAGAATGGACTGGGTGTACTGCAAAAGAGTGCGGAGAAGGGGTCAAATACAAAATCATCCTTTCCAAAGACACTCGTCCAAATTGTCCATCGTACAACGTGCAGCTTTCAACATCAAAAAAAATAACCCAGCCGTGCTCAGCTGCTAAGCCGTGTCCAGGTATTGTAAGATTTCTCTTTCAAAGTTTCCGTCACTGAATATGTCAGTTCCATTTACTGATTAGTGATGACTTTAAGTTTGATATGGTGATGTATAATGATGATGATGAAGGGATGGTACTAGCTGATCATGCTGATCATGGTGATAGTAATGGTAGGATGATGAGGTGATGATGGTGATAATGATGATGATGAAGGGATGGTACTAGCTGATCATGCTGATCATGATGATAGTAATGGTAGTGATGATGAGGTGATGATGGTGATGATGATGATGATGATAAGGTGATGATGCTGATCATGGTGATAGTAATGGTGGTGATGATGCTATAATGGTGATGCATGGTGATGATGAGGTGATGATAATGATGATATTGATGATGCTGATGATGCTGATGATGCTGATGATGCTGATTATAATGCTGATTATAATGCTGATAATGGTGATGATGCTGATGATGAGGTAATGATACTGATGACGGTGATGGTGATGGTAATGGTTTCCCTTCTTTGTTCTAATCTAGTCAATGGAGGATGGAGTGACTACTCAGCCTGGTCTACGTGCAGCAAGACCTGCGGTGGATCGGGAACACAGAAGAGAACCCGTACTTGCACCAACCCACCAACTGCTCATGGTGGAAAACCATGTTCTGGTCCAGCAGAAGAGACACGCAGATGTAGCTCCAAACCTTGTTCAGGTTTGTAACTTACTTTTTTTATTTTAATATTTATATTTTTACAACCTCTCCCCATGAGCGGCTCTTTAATATTCGCTCTCCACACACTGTACCACTATCATGTTTCAATACATACATTCATCAAATTACGTGCAAGCGATATTCTAAGTGAGTCTTGCTAAGCACATTCTAAATGGAAGCCCCCAGAAGTGAATTGACATGTTTAAGTTGATATTTTTTCGGCCCGGAGGAAAAGGTAAGGAAAATCCTTCAAAGTGCAAGAAAAAACCAACAATTTTATACTCACACATATTATTTTTGGTCTGGGTGAATAAATAGCCTGGGTAAGGAATACAAAGCACCAAAAACACCACTCGTGATTTCACATCTACTTCAATTTACGAGGATTAAGAATAAATTAGTTTTATAAACAATAATAGTTGATGGTGGATGGAGTGCCTACTCGGCTTGGTCTTCCTGCAGCAAGAAATGCGGTGGAGGAATCCAGAAGAGAACTCGTACGTGCACCAACCCAACTCCTGCCCATGGTGGAAAACCATGCTCTGGTCTTGGCGAAGAGACGCGACGGTGCAACGCACAACCCTGCTCAGGTTTGCAAACATTATAGTATCATTTATTAGTGGGAATTTCTTAGCCTTTTTTGGGAACCATCATTAATTAGTTTTACATATGATAATAGTTGATGGTGGATGGAGTGCCTACTCGGCCTGGTCTTCCTGCAGCAAGAAATGTGGTGGAGGAATCCAGAAGAGAACTCGTACGTGCACCAACCCAACTCCTGCCCATGGTGGAAAACCATGCTCTGGTCTTGACGAAGAGACGCGACGGTGCAACGCACAACCCTGCTCAGGTTTGCAAAAATTTTAATATCATTTATTATTGGGGATTTCTTAGCCTTTTTTCGGGAACCATCAAAGAAATCAAATTTAGAAGATGTGATACATAAACAAATGCGTGAGTTAATGCGCTTTGTATTTATTTAATTATCACTAAGACCAAGGCCGTGTTATCTGCAGAAGCCGTAGGCTGATTTCCATTGTGACATTGAGGAAACTCGACATGATAATGTATTATCTGCTACAGATAATACATTTATCATGTCGAGTTCACACGATATCAGGGATTGGCTGAGGGCTCCCGACTAATCAAAATTGAGATACTGAGTAAAATGTATAAGAATTATATTTATCAGTCGATGGAGGATGGAGTGCCTACTCGGCCTGGTCTTCGTGCAGCAAGACTTGTGGTGGAGGAACACAGAGGAAAACTCGTACTTGCACCAACCCACCTCCAGCTCACGGTGGAAAACCATGTTCTGGTCTGGCAGAAGAGACAAGAAAATGTAGCTCTGAGGCTTGTCCAGGTTTGTGACTTTGTTTACAATCTTCTCCCCCCTTGAGTGGTTAATTCTTAATTTGAGGTTTGCTCTACGCACATTGCCGCTGCCCAGTAAGACATATATGTGTGTGTGTGTGTGTGTGTGTGTGTTTGGCATACTATCACTGCGGTGATAGCGGCGAATTTGTCTCTATAACTTGCCAGATGGGTTGCCTCCCCCACAGGCATGTCTAACCACTCTTTCATATCTTGATGCCAACGTCGCCTGGGTCTGTCCCGCCTTCTCGTAGCTTCCACCTTGCCTTCAAGGATAACTCGTCAAAAACTCTTCTATGCTTGCGTGTCTCTTGTAAAACATATACATTACTCAAATCACATAATTTGTTTTATGCGGAAGAAGGAAAGTCGGAGAATCTGGAGAAGAACCTAGATCGTTGCAATGGGGAAAAAGGGGGGAAACAATTTTAATTTATACTATTTTTTATGCAATCTATTAATAAACGATCCTCTTTATCTATAGTAGAGGAAATGTATCAAATAAGATTCCAATTAATTTTTAACATTAGTTAACGGTGGATGGAGTGCTTACTCGGTCTGGTCCGAATGTAACAAGAAATGCGGTGGAGGAACACAGAAGAGAAGTCGTACTTGCACCAACCCACCACCTGCTCACAGTGGAAAATCATGTTCTGGTCTAGCAGAAGAGACGCGAAATTGTAACGAGAAGAAATGTGCACCAAGTAAGTGACTTTCTTCAACTTTAAGTTTACTGAATTGTTTGTAATTCTTCATTTGCTCAATGTTACATTTTGTTCGATCGTAGAGCCTTGTAGCGTTGATGATATTGTCAAGTATGTCCTTGATGTCATGCCAAAAGGAACCGTGGAAGTGAATAACCATTTGGTTGGAGCTCTTTTCCAAGTTGTCAAAGGTGACACATTTTGATCCTTATTCATCCATTTACGATAAAGTTCAACTTCATCTATTACGTACTTGACATTTGTTTATTTTGATTAGGCATGGGAGCAGCTAAAGGTATCCCAAAGAACGTCAAAGTCAACAAAGATGAGATGATCGATAGGATAAAGAAAGCTATGAATCACAAGGGATACACTTATGCACGAACCATGATGGGCTTCATCCTACAAAAACAAGAAGATTGTCATGGAACTGGTGATAAAATTATTAAAGAGATCAAAGACGCTCTTGGAGAAGATAAATTCAAGGTGAATCAATAAAGATGATATTTTTTACGATAAGCTAATTGCTCTATATCATTATGACGTCACATACGTATACAAACAATCGTTTGTAATAAGAAGACGGACGCAGAGAGACTAATCTTAACCCGAGAAGACAAACATGAAATATGAATCAAAGACAATCGTGAAAAATCGTAATTTTTAGATCGAACTTAGAGAATCAATAACACTAGTTCACCAAATGCCGCATGTATCGTAAATTAAGGTGACTGACTACTTTTAAACGTTCAATTTGAGCCCACGATGTGTGCGCGCACAAAAATCGCTCAAAACCGCATAACAACCTTCAGAATTTTATTGAGGAACCATACACGTTTTAAACTTCAACAGGGCAAAAACCTCGAATTTTGCACGGGACTCTATATTTTTCTTTGAATTTCCTAAAACAGCAGGTAAAAATCAATCTTTTGAGAAAATTTGAAAAAAACGTAATTATTCGAACTTATAAGAAAAGCGTTTTATGTGATTTTGTTGTTGTCGTTTGAGTACGTTTTTCGGTTGAATGAGCTAACAAGAAGCTAAATTTTTAGCTTATTTTTAAAACTTTCTTCAAATATTTTTAGTTAGTCTTCAAAAATAATGTTTAAAGTAGATGTCCTGAGAAAAATTGCTTCCAGAGCTTCTTTAATTTTTGAGTTATGAATTTTTGTATGCAAAGCTTGATTTCCGCAATTTTTCTTTCGAAAACTTGTCAAGATGGTTATATTCAAAATTCATTATCTCGAAAACGAGCTCGGGACACCCCATTTTTCTTTACATTTTTGGAATCAGCGTTAAATTCTGTGTAAAATATCTTTCTAAGAACATTTTGTAATTACTCCTTGCTAAAGTAGTCAGTCACCTTAAGGTAGAACTTCGGTTTAACCGTAAAACTAGACATATCAGAGCTATCAATTCAGATGCAATGTAAAATTGGTCCAAATTCTAATTGTTCTTCACCACTCTGTCCCTCTTTAGAAACAAGCTGTGACGACGACATAATGAAATAGTGCAATTACTCAGTAAGCTTTTTATTATTGATTTAGGACTTTCTAGCCGTGGATGGAGATGTTTCTCTCGTTTTTGTCATCGACACGACGGGAAGTATGAAGGAAGAAATCCATCAAGCCAAAGCCATTGCAAGAGCCATCGCAAGTTACAAGAGAAAAGGAGAAGTGAATTATATCCTCTCACCATACAACGACCCAGGTAAAAAATAAGAACTAGAGCACATTTTTATATTTTTAAAACCTACGGTGTATGCCGTGCTGTGATCGTTGCGGTACCTTGCTCGAACATTAGAGCAGCTAAGAAAAACTTACGGCACGGACCGCGCCTTGCCGTGACCGTATCAGTGCCGTGCCGTGACCGTATCAATACCGTGCCGTGTACGGAAACATTCGACATTCGGTACCGTGTCCGCACCGCGCCGTAATCTGCTCTATAACAGGACGAGACGTACCATGGCTCTGCCGGGTACCAAGCCATTAATTTCACAATGAAAATGGCTCTTCTTATCATGTAGATGTGCTAGTGGTTTGTGTATGAGCTAGATTCTCCACCACTACAGCCTACAGCACCAAACTTTTGCTTCAGGCACCAATCTTTATTCGGCACCATCTCTATGAAAATAGAGATCATTTCGCTACGATATGCTTGGAGTAGTAGGGAGAGGAGCATCCTCGTGCGCATGTTGAGGTTGTGCTCAGATGAGGAGATATTTTATTTTTATTGATTGAAAGTAGCTCGTGCCAGGGAGTTCCGTACAAAATAAACATACTGTTAATGCAAAAAGTGAAGAGTAAAAATGAAGCAAATTAGCTGCAAGCATGTTGAGAAAAGCCCCATGACGTATTCTTTAACAACTCACGAGAAATAATTATTATCGTTTCAAAGTTTTAAAAATTTGGTATTATCTATATATGCATATGAAGAATATTTACTCAAAATGGGTCTTATTGACTAAGACCCATTTGATGTCACGATTTAGCATTCAAGCCATTTCTTGAGCAGTATTTCAGTTATCAGCTTGCCATAAAAAGACCACGCCCATTTCACCCTTAAGACCCCTTTTATTAAGATATTCTTCATATATATATCATTTAAACAATAGTTATCTGTTTAAAGGTTCTGGACCTGTTAGCAAATTCGCCTATAAAGATCGTGGAAACTTTGAGGTAGCTATCAACAAACTTCGAGCTAGTGGGGGAGGTGACTGCAATGAGCTGACATTCAATGGAATCATCGATGCTATCAAGGTCGGGGATCCATTACCAAGTTCTCCCATGTACGTCTTCACTGATGCACCTCCAAAGGCCAGAGGAGAATACAATAGAGATAACGCCATTGGATATGCCCTAGACTATATGATGCCTGTACACTTTTTCTTCAGTACCAGAGGTTGTGGTAATCCAGGAAGCAATGCTGATTACAAGACCATAATGGAAGACACCGGTGGCTTGGGTCTATTTTTCCAGTCCGCTTCAGCTATCAGTAGTGCCGATGCCCTTGTAAAAGCCGATCTGGACGGTTCTACCATCATTTCGTCTGGAAGAAGCAGTAGTTCAAGAGGCAAAAGAGATATTACTAGCCTTTGGGAACGAGCATCAAGTAATGTTCCTTTTCCGGTGGACGAAAGCGTTGCCAACCTGATCGTCTCTATCTCCGCGCAATCTTACTGGAATTACGTAAACCTTGTTGATTCCAGGGGTAGGAACGTAGCTCCTACTTTGACTATGAACCAAGGAAAGCTTTGGTTGATCAAGAGTCCACAGAAAGGAACCTGGAGACTGTCTATTTCACCATATGTTCGTGGTCTATCATACGAGGTATTTATTGCTAATTAACAGTTTTACACAGAGTGTTAGACATTAGAGTGTCTTAGATAGGATGCCTGAACAAAACTCAAAAAACACAGGCTAATGTACTTTTTAAATTCAGATCAAAGCCAGTGCGTTGTCCAACATTGAGTTTGACCAGATGTTTGTCAGGACTTTGAAACCGTCTGGAATGGTTGTCCCAATATCCAATCCACTTATTGGTAAGTCTCAAATGATTGATCATGACAACTGTATTCTATTATGAGCATCATGAAACATCTACATTACAAATTACCTGTAATTATTTACTGAACTAGCTCGCTGGAGCTAACTAGCTAGAGCGGTGCCTATATTTGAGTCGAGTGTATGCAAATGCATGCAGGCAAACTAACTACTACTAACCCCGTTCCTACAGGCGAAAAAGCAACGGTGAAACTACTTCTTCCACATATTTCACGTCTCAACATGGGGTCATTGAAAGCTAACCTCGTCAACGAACACGGAGTATTTATCAAGGATTTGACGATGAACGGGGACACTGCCACCTTTGACCTTCCTTCTGCTAAATCCTTTAGGATTCGTCTAGCGGGTAAGACGCATGACGGCAACTCATTCCAGAGACTTTCGCGTGAAGAGATCAGACCACAAACTGCCATCCTACGTACTCAGATTCATCAGAGTCTTCTGACCATCAAACGAGGTGTAAGATCATCTTTCCGTGCTGCGATAGACTATGCTGGCAGTGGAACCAAGACGTTCTCAGTGAGGGCATCCGTAGTTCCATCAAATGTGCGAGTCGAGGTCAGAAATTCCTTACGGGTGACAAATGCACGCGCAGGGTACGTTTCTGTCTATCTGACTGCTCCAGCAGGAACTCCAGTTGGTACCGTGGTCAAAGTTCATATTCTGACCTCCAGCGGCTACATCAAGCTGAATCTTTTGGCTCATTTGATGGTTAACTAACGAAACAATTCAAGGCATATGGAAAATCAAATGGGTATTTAGTATGTTTCGATTAAAGGGTAAAAAGAAAGATATACATTGTAGAAGTAGTAAAAGATGGATCAAGCAAAGCCATCATGATAATGAATTGAAGCAAAAATAAAAAGCAATTCAATTGAAAGCAATTTGATGATTTTCATATAGTGCTAAAATATGCTGCGGTGTGATCGAAAACACTCGTCAGGACATTCTTAACGATACGTAACGTAAGGGCAATTGCGCGGGCAGATAGATACATGAATATTTATGTGGGTTGGATGGATGGATTGATGGATTGATGGATGGACGGATGGTTGGATAGATGGATAGATGAATGGATGAAAGAATAGATGGATGATCGGATGGATGGATGGATGGATGGATGGATGGATGGATGGATGGATAGTTGGATAGATGGATAGATGAATGGATGAAAGAATAGATGGATGATCGGATGGATGGATGGATGGATGGATGGATGGATGGATGGATGGATGGGTGAGTGAGTGAGTGGAAAATGGATGGGTTATTCGGGGATGGATGGTTGAATTAATGGATGGGTGGCTGGATGTATGAGTGGATGTATAATAATGGATTGTTGGAAGGCTGTACTCATAAAATGATGAACGAATGTATGTTTGAAAGGGTCGTTGAAAAGGCGTTCGACCTTAAATGAAAGAATAAAGTAAAATATAGTTCCCTTTTCAAGAGAAGCACACACAAGGATCATTATTGATCATAAGGTCGTTGGTTCAGTCTTATTAGCTGCCACTGATCATATGTTAGTAAAGTTCCTTTTTTGTTCCTTCTTGTGTTTCGAGGGGTTTTCTCGCGTTCTGTTTAGTTTCCTACTTTAAAATAAAAAACTTTTAAATTCCAATTCCATAAAGAAATAGGGCCACAGGATAATAAGACACCGATACCCACCCACTACAATTTATTCATCATTTTAGCCTAAATTTGTTGATCTATTCCTCTTTGTTCTTTGGTAGCGAATAATGAAATTCTTCTATCAGTTATTTAGTTTTGTCATCTCCGTGTTTTTTGAGTGACTATAGTAGGTGGATATACTATCAATATTTGACAATGAGCAATAAAAGTTATTAGCTTTGATTGACATTCTTAGGCTAATAATTACTTTTGAGCATTCGCTATAAAGCTTGACCCGTTTCGACATCATTGCACATCCTTAAGCCGTGGCAAAGATTAGGTTATAGGTCAGGTAAGTTTTCTATATCACGCTATTTGCAATTAAAAAAAAATGATTTAAGGCGGCTGTCGGCTGTTGAAAACGTCATAAAGACGTTTTTAAATCACAATGTTTTAAAGCCAAAATATGCTGAATTCAAATTTGTAAAGAAAAATTTGTAAAAAAAAGAAAGATATATACTATTGTTTCCAAGATATTCATGAGTAAACAAAAGAGAAAAACAAGTTTTTTTAAAGAAAAAAAAACCAGCAAAAATCTACATTTCCGGAAAACAAATTCGTCATTAACGGTATCTGGTAATGAAGCATTTAACACAATTTATTAAGAAATTTAAATTATGCATTATTTTACAAGTTTAATTCAAAAGGTTTCGAAAATGTTGAAAAATAAGGCAGTTGGGAGGAAGAAACCTCCTATCCAATGCATGCCCCTCCGTCGAGAAATTTAGCAGTTTTTTAATCCTTTCGCTTAACTATTTTTGCTAAAACGCGCCACAAAACTTACAAACCTACCGGGTTTTTTTCTATGAGTATTTAACCTAGGCAGGTCGTTCAAAAATTGCCTCAATTTTTTTTATTATGTATTTTCATGTTCGAAAATTTGCAATAGTAATTCAGTGGTTTTGGAGCGGACGCGTATAATTGTCCTGAAATTAACTAATAAAAACAACATCGATCCCTTAAAGTGTTTGTGTGCGTTGCGTGCCGGGTATGTTTTCTTAAGAGCTCGTAACATGAAGGAAGGTTGACCCCAATACTAGGGCCAACTATGCTTTACGTGTCCTCACCGTGAGGGGGAGACAAAGCCTTGTCTCTAGTCTCTTATGGTCGTCCAATCTTAGCTTCGTGCAAACGAACCTTTATACATTCTGTTGGAAAGCGTTAGGAAAGTCAGTGAAAAAAAAAGTCGTGCGTCGTGACTACGCACCTGCCGATTGATCACGTTATTCCGGGCGATAGTTAATTAAAAAACTCGCCATTGTGTTTTTAGTTTATTTAATGTAGATCCCAAATCAAAATTAAATGTTTAACAAAAGATTTCTGTTTGCTCAATATCCAATATTTGAAACAATTAAGTTAAACATTTTGAAGAAGAAAAAGATAATTAGACTAACATTATATCTATAAGTAAATGGCATAAAAGAAGACCGCTTATATATTATCCATTGTTTTCTATGCTTACGGCTTATGTAAAGTTCAACGTTTGACCGGAGCCATATATAGTAGCTGCATTTAACGTGAATAACTAAATGCTAAAGTATGAGGAGGGAGATGCGAGACTCACAATTCTCATCTTTAGAGATCTAACCATTGCCTCTGTGAGGGCAAAACAGTACTCCTGTTAATATTGAAATGAAATGTTTAACTTTCCTTAATCCTTTATTAAAAATTAAGGTGACTCCTTAGTTTTGAACGCTCGATTTGAGCCCACGATGAGAGCGCGCTCAAAAACCGCTGAATAAAATACGAAATAGAAAAGTTAATTTTTCTAACGCATGAAAAAATATATTTTGTAGGGATTTTTGTTTGACTTTACAGATGAGATTTTTGAGAGCATTGAAAAGATGAAATATGACAAAACAATATAGTTCTTTGCCTGTTATTCACAAATATCTATGTAGTATTGTAGAATTCACTATTCACTAGCTGGCATTTGTGCATGATATAGTCTGCAAAGAACTATTTTGTTATGAGTTGTAAAAAAAATTCTGATTACTTCCGGTGGCGCAATTTTTGCCTCAAAAACTCACGCGTAGGCATCCATTAAATGCTGATTATCTCGAAAACGAGTGCGGGACACCCCATTTTTCTTTTCATATTGGAAATCAGCATTAAATTTCACTTTTAAAAAATCGTAGTTTAAAAAAAAGTAGCCAGTCACCTTTTAAGTATCAAAATTAGAACTTTTGAAAATATTTTTACTCTTTCTTGTTTTCCTTAGTTCTTTGTGTAATAGCGCAGCATTGTTCAAAATGAGAGGAACTCATGTATCTATCGTATTGGTAGTCATGGCAATTATTGGTATCAGCAGAGCTGCAGGTAGGTGCTGTAACGGCCCTCGGGTATCAGTCCAGAGTAATTCAAATGCGCGAAGGAGAAAAAGACCTCTTCATATTTTTTGAACATGAAAAAATTATTTGGTTTTTGTTATAAACACTGAGTCAGGATGTCGAAAAACACGAGAAAATAGCCCCAAATTATTGATTTTGATATCTATTTTTAAGAATACTGAAAAGGGATCGGATTTTTCTTTTGCTAAGTCCAAAAGACTTCAGACTTCATTATTTCCTCCCCCCCCCCCCCCCCTCTTTTTTTGGATAGATTAAGAAAAATTGTGAATGAGGAAAAACCCTGTTGAAAGCAGTGGAAAATCAATGATTTTTCCTAAATCCATGCGCGCGCATGATGTCATTTCAAAGTTTATGTTAATTTATTTTCATGTTAACGTTCAACCAATCAATGCGCGTGTTACACTCAAGTTATCTCAATAATTTTTTTTTTTTTTTTAGAATGGGAACCCCTTGGCTGCTATAAAGACACCAGGGATCGTGCTATGGAGCATTACTTCAAAACTATTGGATTAAAAAAATACAAGGAAATGTTCGAGGAGTGCAGACTAGACGCCGAGAAACGTGGTTATGTTTACTTTGGAATCCAGTACTGGGGTGAATGCTGGGGCTCGTTCGATGCTGAAATGACGTATAGAAAACATGGCTGCCATCTGAATTGTCTTCGCAACAATCATAATGGCTATGGGATAGGAACAGATTGGTCGAACTTTGTCTATAGACAAAAAAAGGGTACTATACTCATCCATCCATCAATCCATACCAAACTTTGCGCTTTTCTCTCTCTCTCTCTCTCTCTCTCTCTCTCTCTCTCTCTCTCTCTCTCTCTCTCTCTCTCTCTCAAACTCCACAAGTTCTTCAGTATTTTCTTGTTTTTTTTTTTTTTTTGTGGTGGTGGAACTTTTAATTTGTTTTATTTTTAGTTGTTACTAAGCATAACCATCTTTAGTCATTTGCTTTGAATATAATAATAAAGTAAATTGAGAATTAACAGTGGTTCTACCGAGTTGCTCTTCTTCCACTGATGAAGGAGTAGAACCCGGAAAACCTGGAGAAAACCACCTCCAAATCATCTTCTATATATTCTTCCTGACCATGCCATCTTATCTCTCAATTTTCCGGAAAACCTGGATAAAATGACCTCCAAATCATCTTCTATATATTCTTCCTGCCCATGACATCTTATCTCTCATTTTTCCAATTGTTAGATTGGTCAGAATGCAGTGCTAAACTGTGCGGACATGGAGTGGAACATAAACTATTTTTCACTCAAGATAAAGAAAAAGACTGTCCAAATTACAATGTGAAGATCATGAGGTCATCCATAACAAGAAACTGTAGTGCTGCAAATCCCTGCCCAGGTAAGCATCACTGTTGACATCCTCGGTGATACAAGGCTTCATTTATAATAAATAAATATAAGGATAAAATTTCACTGTTTAATTCATTTCAGTTGATGGTGGCTGGACGTCCTACTCGGCCTGGTCCACGTGCAGCAAGACTTGTGGTGGAGGGGCACAGAAGAGAAACCGTTCTTGTAATAACCCATCTCCGGCCCATGGTGGAAAACCATGTTCTGGATCAGAAGAAGAGACCCGTCAGTGTAATTCAGACCCTTGTCCAGGTTTGTTACTATGTCTTTGGACATTTTTGTTGCAAAATGCACTTCAAAATAGCTATGATATTATAGTTCCATGAAGCTAGACTGAGCTTCTCTTTATGATGTTTTTAGTTAATGGTGGATGGACTTCCTACTCAGCCTGGTCTTCTTGCAGCAAGACTTGTGGTGGAGGGACACAGAAAAGAAACCGTTCTTGTACTAACCCATCTCCTGCCCATGGTCGTAAACCATGTTCTGGATCAGAAGAAGAGACCCGTCAATGTAATCCAGACCCTTGTCCAGGTTTGTTACTATGTCTTTAGAAATGCACAAAATGCAAAATGCACTTCAAAATATCTTTGATATTATAGTTCCATGAAGCTAGACTGAGCTTCTCTTTATAATGTTTTTAGTTAATGGTGGATGGACTTCCTACTCGGCCTGGTCTTCTTGCAACAAGACTTGTGGTGGAGGGGCACAGAAGAGAACCCGTTCTTGTACTAACCCTCCTCCTGTCTATGGTGGAAAACCATGTTCTGGATCAGAAAAAGAGACCCGTCAGTGTAATTCAGACCCTTGTCCAGGTTTGTTACTATGTCTTTCGACATTTTTGTTGCAAAATGCACTTTAAAATAGCTATGATATTGTAGTACCATGAAGCTAGACTGAGCTTCTCTTTATGATGTTTTTAGTTGATGGTGGATGGACTTCCTACTCGGCTTGGTCTAGTTGCAGCAAGACTTGTGGTCGAGGAATACAGACAAAAAATCGTTCTTGTACCAATCCTACACCTGCCCATGGTGGGAGAAATTGCGTTGGTAAAGCAGAAAAAATAAAAACATGTCATGAAGACCCCTGTCCTGGTAAGCCAATGTCCTCCTCTTAAAAATTAAGCCTGCGCGAAACGCTTTCCTGTGTTTTAAAACTTCAATTTTTTTTACATAGGTAAAAAGCAGGCACCAGACATCTATGGTCAATGAGTCGCGTATTTATGCTTTATAAAAAAAATCCCGAGATGGAATATGTTTTTTGTTAGATAAAAACTCAATCTTTCTGTATTCTTTTGTTTTTTAGTTAATGGTGGATGGACTTCCTACTCGGCTTGGTCTTCTTGCAGCAAGACTTGTGGTCGAGGAATACAGACAAAAAATCGTTCTTGTACCAATCCTACACCTGCCCATGGTGGGAGAAATTGCGTTGGTAAAGCAGAAGAAATAAGAACATGTCATGAAGACCCCTGTCCTGGTAAGCCAATGTCCTCCTCTTAAAAATTAATCCTGCGTGAAACGCTTTCCTGTGTTTTAAAACAATTTGTTTTACATAGGTAAAAAGCAGGCACCAAAAAAAAAATAATCCAAAATTGGAATATGTTTTTTGTTAGGTAAAAACTCAATCTTTCTGTATTCTTTTGTTTTTTAGTTAATGGTGGATGGACTTCCTACTCGGCCTGGTCCAAATGTAGTAAGAAATGTGGTGGAGGAACACAGAAGAAAACTCGCACTTGCACCAACCCACCACCTTCCCATGGCGGAAAACCATGTTCTGGTCCGGCAGAAGAGACAAGGAAATGTAACCAAAAGCCGTGTCCAGGTTTGTCCTGATTTTTTTGCCGGTAAGATTTTCCTTTTTTTTTTTTGAAATTATGCACGAACATTTTTTTATAGTTGATGGTGGATGGACTTCCTACTCGGCTTGGTCTTCCTGCAGCAAGAAATGCGGTGGAGGGATCCAGAAGAGAACTCGTACTTGCACCAACCCACCACCTGCCCATGGTGGAAAATCATGTGTTGGATCAGCAGAAGAATTAAGACAATGTAATAAAGACCCTTGTCCAGGTATGTCTATACATTCATGTATAAATTCACCCAATCGTTTCGAGTAGTTCATACTCCAAGGTTTTTAACTTTAATTGTGAATATTTTTTTATCAGTTGACGGTGGCTGGAGTTTATACTCGACTTGGTCTAATTGTAGCAAGAATTGTGGTGGAGGAACGCAGAATAGAACCCGTACTTGTACCAACCCAACTCCTGCCCATGGTGGAAGGAATTGCTCGGGTCCCGCAGAGGAGACGAAAGCTTGTAATAAAAAAAAATGCGAACCAAGTAAGCCAATATTCTATTTATATGTTTTTTAAACACTTGAGTTTGAAAGATTTGGTCTTACTTATATTCGTTCCAGAGCCATGTAGAGTTGATGATATTGTTAAACTTGTGCTTGATGCCATGCCCAAAGGAAGTGCGGAAGCTAATAATCACCTAATTGGGGCTGTCTTCCAAGTGGTCAAAGGTAGGAAAGCTCATCAAGAGTTCAATAGCATGTTAAAAAACATTTATTTAATTTTAGTTTGTTGCACACTAACTCATTAACTCATTAGAGTAGGACAACCACAGGTGCAATCATGTTATATAGCTTGTTCCTAAAATCCATATGCATGGAAATTTTTTTGAAGGTATGTCCGCTGCAACATCGATTCCAAAGAACGTAAAAGTGGACGTTGATGAGATCATGGACAGAATAAAGAAAGCGATGGATCACAAAGGACATGTTTATGCACGAACCATGCTGGGACTGGTCTTACGAAAGGAGGAAGAATGCAGTACTTCTGGGAACAAAATTATCAAGAAGATAAAGGAAGTACTTGGAGAAAAGAAGTTTAAGGTATATACCATGTTCTTGATACTGAAAAGCATCTCAAGGGACCTTGTTTCCTATTGTATTTTACACCCGACTCTGGGTGAATATTGAAATAAAATAAACAATAACTATAACGATGACAATGGCGATAACGATAACGATAACGACGACGACGACGACGACGACGACGACGACGACGATGACGACGACGATGACGATGACGATGACGATGACGATGACGATGACGATGACGATGACGATGACGATGACGATGACGATGACGATGACGGCGACGATAACGGTAACGATAACTACGACGATGACGATAACGATAACGGTAACGATAAGGATGACGATCGATATCGATAGCAATAACGATGAAAATGGGAGATATAATAATAATAATTTTAAAATACTGAAATTATTTGGCATTTCAATCGCATCTAATTACGGTCTATAGCATCAATGATCATCAATGGAATCTTCCTAGTTTATTTTATACATTCATCTATAACTCTGGAATCTTTTTGGTAGGATTTTTTAGCCGTTGATGGGGATGTTTCTCTCGTATTTGCCATCGACACTACTGGAAGTATGAAGCAAGAAATCAATGAAGCCAAAGCCATTGCAAAAGCCATCGCTGGTTACAAGAGAAAAGGAAAAGTGGAATACATTCTTTCTCCATTCAACGATCCTGGTATTGTATAAATTAAATAGAGTGGCAGTCCACTGAATTAGCTTGTCCCCTGTAACCATACATTCTTTGTAAATTTTTGACACTTTTGAATGCCAATAATTCTGGTTCTTTTCATTCGATCATGTTCAAATTTGCCAGACTTACTAATCTTAAGATGCTTTGTCAGATGACAAAACGTTTTTGCTCATAAGATTAAAATTCAAAACTCGCCCCAGTCCCTTGCTCGTTTCCAAAGTGGCTAATTCAAGACGAGGCTCCGGGGAAGCAAAAGAATATATTACGTAACTCCATTGTTTCCCCGGAGCCTCGTCTTGAATTGCTTTGTGCATGATCACTCAACCAGAATATCGAAAGTGGGCTATTGGAAGCCACTTGGAAATTATCAGATTCTGATTCTTCCGATTCCGACGCTAGTGAAAACCAGCTTTTACCTATTAATCTCTATGGATTTTCTTTTAAAAATAGCTTATCATTCAATAGTTTAATTTATACAATGATATTGATTATAATCAGGAACTGGGCCAGTCCAAAAGTTCTCTCATGGGAGTCGCGCAAGCTTCGAAGTAGCTATAGGTGCTCTCCGAGCTACCGGAGGTGGTGACTGCAGAGAGCTGGCATTCAAAGGAATCATAGATGCTATCAAGATTGGGGATCCATTACCAAATTCTCCCATGTACGTCTTCACTGATGCACCTCCAAAGGCCATAGGAAAATACACCAGAGATAGCGCCATTGGATATGCCCTAGACTACATGATGCCTGTACACTTTTTCTTCAGTACCAGAGGTTGTGGTAATCCAGGAAGCAATGCTGATTACAAGGCTATAATGGAAGACACCGGTGGCTTGGGTCTATTTTTCAAGACCGCTTCAGCTATTAGTAGTGTAGAAGCCCTCGTTAAAGCCGATCTGGACGGTTCTACCATCATTTTGTCTGGAGGAATTGCCAGCTCAAGACATGGAAGAGATATCTTCAAGTCTTGGAAACGATCGACAAGAGAAATAACCTTTCCCGTGGACGATAGCGTTACAAGTCTGATCGTATCAATCTCTGCAGGGAGATCTGGTCATTCCGTGTTTCTCTATGATCCTAATGCGAATAATCTCCCCCATACTTTGATTATGAACCGAGGGAAACTTTGGTTGATCAAGGATCCAAGAAAAGGAGTTTGGAAACTGTCTATTCCTTCACATATCACTGATTTTTCTTATCAGGTACACTTGCGTCTTGGAAGTTCTAACGTATTTTTTGCGCTTTAACCAATGTGTACGCATCGTGTTATTCATCTTGTAAGACTATAAAATACTTCTTCTCGTGCGCCCTTTTAGTCACAAGAAATAAATAAACGAACTATTTGTGTATGCAGTTTGCCAGTAAATAGTTAAACTGACTTTACTTTAATTGCTCATACTACAGGTTAAAGCCAGCGCTGTGTCAAACGTTGAATTTGAACAAACGTTTGTCAGGACTCTCAAGCCATCTGGACTCATTGTACCAATATCCAACCCTCTTATTGGTAAATTTCTATACCTTGTACAAACTCTTTCTATTCTGAAGGATTTTGTAGAAGTTGTACCACTAAAATTCCATTTCTTTGCAGGGGAAAAAGCAACGATGAAACTTCTTCTTCCTCATGGTTCACGCCTCGACGTTGCGTCATTGAAAGTTGATCTCGTCAACGCACAAGGAGCAAGCATCAAGGATTTGACGATGAAAGATGACACTGCCACCTTTGACCTTCCTTCAGCTGGAGCCTTCAAGATCCGTCTATCGGGTAAAACGCACGATGGCAACGCATTTCAGAGACTGTCACGTGAAGAGATCAGACCACAAACTGCCATCATCCGTACTCAGATTCACCAGAGTCTCCTGACCATCAAACGAGGTGTAAGATCATCCTTCCGTGCTGCGATAGACTATGTCGGTAGTGGATCCAAGACGTTCACCATAACCGCATATGTGGCTCCCTCAAACGTAGGAGTCACAATCGGAAGAAGTTCTTTACTTGTAACAAATACACGACCAGGGTACATTTCTGTGTATCTGACTGCTCCAGCAGGGACCCAAGTTGGTACTGTTGTGAAGGTTCATATTCTCGCATCAAGCGGTGACATCAAGCTGAATCTTGTGGCTCATTTGATGGTTAAGTAAGACTGACAAAGTTCAAAACAATAATTCTAAGCAAGGCTAATTAGAATTGGCATTTGCAAAATATACTGTAAATCATAAGCAGTATTGTAGTTCGAATCAATAAAATTTAACTGAAATCGAGGAAACTTTTTGTTTTGAATTCTCGTGCACCGGCACCTGTCTGAACCTACTACTCTTAACATCGCACTATTTTAAGCATTTATTTGGATAATGCCACATTATTAGTCCACCTTTCATGGCTCTAGCGGCTCCCAGTATCGAAATAAGTTGGGATCAAACCGTTTTAAGCTATGTGTGTCAATTACCATATAATCAGGCAAATCCGGTTTCAAAAAGGAAAATATTTGTTGGTGGAGAAGGGGAGATGAGAGGAGGGTCACACGTTTACATCGCAAATTTTGTTACCCTACAAACTTTAACAAGCGGAATCTGATGGAGGACAAGTTACGATAAATTACGAATCATTATCATTTTACATGAATAGATAAGCGAATAGAAACCAAAGTCATTCGATTTCTGTACAATAATTTTATCTTTTTCGTGAGTCAAATTGAGTTTCATAATATTATCGCTTTACATATATATACAAACGTCGAATTCCTGTAGACTCTAGAAATGTTTTGTATATATTTAAACAAGTTCTCTTTTTCATTCTTTACCAAGAGACCTTGATATAATCTTCGAATTCAGAGAGGTTTGGCACTGAACCAATAAAAAAGCAAGATCGTTTCAGTATAAAGATGATCTTTTCGTGTTCCAAGTCTTGAATTCAACACAGCATAGCACTGCATGGTCTCTTCACATGTCGTCCCGTTCTGAACTTTTATATTTTCACTTGCATTCTTTGCGCGCTTTTTCTTGAATGTACCATAACAGTTAAGCCTCCTTGCTGCAGAGCAACGTGACTGATTTTTGCTCGTGAAATGAATAAACTCAATAATTACATCAAAGCAAGTTAGCCCCTTCCCAGTTCCCAAAGTTTAGCGGCTCCACAAATGCGTGGTCTCTTGTTGAAGGTTTCGTACTTTAAATATTTACATTTCTAATTTGAAAATTGACTATTCCATCTAACTTATTTAGTTCCCTGAAAAGAAAAAGAGACAGATGTAAGATATGAAAAAGGGAAGTTTAGAATAGATCAGTTGCACAAAGTACAGTGAGCTCTCGCCTTTCGGACAACCCGAAATTACGGAGACCTCGCTATTGCGGAAAGGAGCAAAATCCCCGGCGAAAAATACTAACAAAGAAATGACCGTAATTAACTATCGTTATTGCGGACGCTCGCTATTACGGACAACAAGGGACGGTCCCGATGCTGCCCGCTGTAACGAGAGTTAACTGTAAATGCGGAAAGCAAGAACACGAAATCCTGCTCCAGAAATAATACTTTGAATTAGCACAAAAACGTTACTCACCTTTACTAACTATAAGCTTAAGACCAACCCTTTCATCTGGAGTGCACTTCCCACAATGGCCACCACATTTACCAATGACCTGTTTCCCTTCCTGAATCCAGAAGAAAGCAAGAGCATTAGTTATAAGTCTTTTTGCAGCTTAATCGGCTTTTTAGCCAACATAGCTTTTCTTACCAGTTTTCTTACCAGAAATAAAGGGTTTTTAGGATATATTTTTGAGCCGAAAATATGATTGTCTACTGAATGCCGGTCCCTTGCTGTTAACCATTATATTTCAATAAAAAGGTTATACTTTCATTCCTGATAAGTTTTTTTACCAGAATCCTAACAGTTTTTATCATTGCGGCTCTTGTATTAGAGCAGTCCGCCATGATAAGATTGGCCCACGCGCGGCAAGAGCCGATGGAAGGGGTGTGCGAAGGGGCATTAATCGACCTTGTTGATCATGTTGTTGGATAGTGGAGAGTGTAAGGGTAGTACAATTAACCGACTTCATTATCAAGAAACAAGAATTGAAAAACATACAGGATATCTGTAAATAACTTGAGAAGGTGAGCGTCCAGATGATCTCCATCTCACTTTAGAGGATAATTCTAATCCGGTTCCTTGCAGATTGATGCTAAAGCGACCCTATAAAAACAATCAGGCAATTTCTTTAGAAAACGATTTTGGTTTAGAGATATTACCCTGACTGAAGATCACCGATGTATAAGCCAGTTCGAAGTTTATGAATCGTTTTCAGTGCGCATGCGATTTTATCCCGAATTTCTCACCTTCTGTTGTTTATTTAAAAAAAAGAAGGTTTGAGCAAAAGAAGGTGAGAAATTCGGGATAAAATCGCATGCGCACTGAAAACGATTCTTAAACTTTGAACTAGCTTATAGAATGATGATCACTTGATAGCTCACCTGTGGGCAGTTGACTAAACTAAAGCAGTCACCAGCTGTACCGTAGAGAGGCGGTTTTAGACCTCTAGTTACAGCGAACTCCATATCATCAGCTGGAAACGATAACACATGTAAACGTTTATTCACATGCAAATGTTTAACATAACAACTTTGTAGATGTTTACATTTAGAGGTCCAATGTTGGAATTCCGAACAAATATTTCTGTGCTACTTTCAAAAGACCGTAAGAAACAAATTGACAACCAATTAATACATACCAATAATAAGCATTTTGGTGATATCGAATCTTATCTTTGAGAAGTAAGAGCCACCAGATCCTTCATAGTTTTCTGGTGCACACTGACAGCTTTCTATGCTTCTATTTTTTGGACAGCGGTAAGGATTTAGTAATCTGGGGGAAAATGATTTAATGATATTTATTAACAACGTCGAATAGACCCCTTGCACGTAACGTCATAGGAACTCAATAGGTCTCAAGCATGATGACGTTTTATACCTACACTTCCAGAATCCCTTTCGGTAGCATTTGTTTGTTGTGCTAATTTTCACTATTGTCTTGGTATTCTCAAAGGAGTTTAAACATTTGAGTATGAAAAGAGATTGTAGTAGTTTAGGTAGGACACGTCAAAGCAGCTCAATTTGGAGGACAAAACAAAAGAATTTCAATCTCCTGAGAATTGAAAACCTATTGTTTTGTCCTCCAAATTGAACCGCATTCCAAAGTGCTGCAAGGAGTCTATCTCTTAGCATAGCTAAAAATTATCACAACGCCTGAAAAACTTTCAAACATTTCCCCCTCATTCTTTCCGTTTAACTGATCGTTCGTTCGTTTGTTTGTTTGTTCCCCTTATATCTTTCAGTTTTTGATGCCCTCATATTTTTCGTAACAATTTTTTTCTTCAATGTTGTCTTTATTGCTTCAATTGTGTCTTTACTTATCCTTTCAATATATATTACTACTTTTGAAAGTCATCATTGCAGTTGACGTGTAATCTTACCTCTTTGGATATATCTCAGCAAAATTATCATTTGAACCTGACTTGAGGGTGATGTATTCTTTTGGGCTGTCAGTAGTCATACCATGACAGTAGATCTATGGAATAATGCATATCAAGGACACTATCAGTACCCTTATCATTGTCTATGTATCTCATGCATCATATTAATGTATTGATCGATTCATCTTAGGGATAATCTTAATATTCCTTTTAGTAGTTAAAGCTCAATTGCATTAGTTGCATGGAAGACCGCTGAGCATCAGGCTACAAACACCTTGAGCATCAAGCAACTCCAACAAATGCTTTGCCTTCTTGATATAAAGTGTGTTTCTTTACCTTAAGTAGTCTACCCTGTATCTCCAACACGTGTTCACCATCTGCCTGCAAGCCACTTGTCACCTGGATTTCTCTGCACGTTCTAGGAGTGCCTGTAAACATTGATAGGAGATCGTAAACACAATTTAGTTTCACTTAAATTGAACTAAGTTATGACTGCAAGCGTTGAATTCAGCTGAATAAAGCGAACGAACTGGATTGAACCGACACGGGTGAAAAACGCACTACGCATGCTCGAAGTTCGGCAGAAAATTCATAGACGAGTCGTGATTACGAAGAAAACAATTGGAGAATTACATGTCTCATATTATGCGAATTTCTCTCATATTATTTGACCAGGGAAAGAAAACAACTAAATAAATGTGTCAGGAAAAAATAAGCACTAACTTTCCACTAACGGCCTTAACTTTAGAGATTTACTAAACGCCGGTAAATCTCCAATGGTTTCTTTGTAAACACGACGAACTTCCGAGCATGCGCAGTGCGTTTTTCACTCGTGTCGATTGAACCAAATATGTGAAGATTAAATGAAGGGATGAGAAAGAATAACTGAGGAGATAAGTGCCTCACCCCAGCTGACTTAAAATTTAGTAAAGGAATGACTTTTTTCTATTCCTCCAGTTCTTTGTTGAGTTTTCCCAGGCATATCCCCTGACCACACCCAACTTTAGTATTCCCCTCTGCGTCCTAAAGCGAATTGTTACGTGAAATACTGAAAGATGGTCTTACAAGGTCTCATTTGACATGGCCTAGTTTCATCAGGCTTGAGAGCAGGTAGAGTACAAAACGAATCTGGTCTGCGTATTTCTTGCTTGTCATAACAGTTGACTTCTCTCTTCATTACTCCTATGCCACAGCTCACAGAACACTAGATGAAAAATATAAATTGAGGTTAGTGGGAATATTTTGGATAATACTCGGTACCAATCAAATCGTACGAAAACCAACGATTTTCGATCGAACACTGAACGGAATTCTTCGCTCACTAGCGACGATCGTTCGTGACCATCCGTCCAGTTGTCCACTTGTTATCGATGAAAATTTTCGAGCTACGTATTTTTAACTCGCTCGTATCGCGTCAAAAACACTCGGATATTTCTGAATTTAGCACATTTAGTAGCTCGAACATTTAGACTTTTAACGGTGTACCCGAAATTTTATTTTTGAGTGGCGTTTGCTATTACAGGCCGATTTTCTAAACAGTGATGTTTTATAATATTATCCTTTTGTTCGCTCAAAAATCGATAGATATCCATGAAACTTTAAATTTTTAATAAAAAGATTATTATGATTTTGTCTCTGCCGAGTTTGGAGAAAATATATCGATTGCATTATTTTGTGGTCAGTTTTTATGCCTATCTTGTCGCGCAACTACAACTCAAATTCTTAGTGTTTATCTAATTTAACTAGAGGCAAATATACCTGAGACCAGATGCCCACTTTCCACTTGAATTCTCCTGAGCATGGACCAAAATTGCACGGACGCCATACTGGAGGTTTGTTTCTAACGTTACAGCCTCCAGCTCCTGGTACCCCCTCACAGGTGACAGGACGAACCTGATATCCTCCATGACCACATGTTCTGGAACACTAAAGAAATTTGTCACAATTAAGATCAAGCAGTAGTCCGTGAACATGCTATTAATAATGGTAAAAGAACTGAGTGGACACTAATCGGGGACACGTTTCACGCACACACACAAAGCTCAACTCACATGTTGATTTTTACGGAGGGAGGAAAAAGGAAAAACCCGGAGAAAACCCTCGTAGCATAGGGGAGAACACTATATATGGGGTGTTTAAGAAAAGAAACAGCCGCGACCACTGAGTTGGTGTCTGGTTTTGCATTGGTTAGCTTACTTATAGTGTGAAAGTGTAAAGTAGTAAAATGATAGTGCCTGCTAATGCGAGTTAGCGAAATTACAATGTTCTAGATCTTTAGACAGAAATTACGAAAACGCAATCAGCGATATGGGCACCTACCTCTGACCAGTGTCCAAATTTCCACTTGGGTGGACATCGAACTTCAAAGCACGCGAGGAATTGATCTGGTTTAGCTTTTGCATTACAATACTCGTCGGCAATCACTTCGTTGCTATGGTTATCAATGCACATGACACGTCTTGCCTTTCGTCCATATCCACATGTACGTGAACACTGAAAGAAATATCAAGTGAAAATACTTTAAAACTATACTTGGTTGAAAAAATGCCATGAAATACGGTGCATATTGACTTATGAAATACGGTGCATATTGACTTATGAAATACGGTGCATATTGACTTATGAAATACGGTGCATATTGACTCTAGCGGCCATGATAAGGTACTTTTTGTTCGGTCATTGAATTCATCAACACATGTATCCTAGAAAAGAGCCTTAGGTTCCTCAAAAAAAACCTTACCTTACTCCAAGACGTTGTTTGCCATCTATGGACGTCTGATGATAGAGGGCATATGTTGTTTTGACAGAACAACTGATCTATTGGCTTTTTAGAAAGGTCACAATTATCTACGCGTGTGTATTCCAAGTTGTGCAGGCATCGAACTGCTCTTGTTTTCAAACCATCACCACAGGACGTCGAACACTAGAAATTACAGATTGTTAATTGTTTTAATAACAACACAGAGCAAACCTATACGGTGGACTACAATTTAGAGGTAAAGAATATAATTCAATGGTATAGAACGATACCTTGCTCCATGGTCCTACTTCCCACTCTCCACATTGTTTATATTTGTTGCAGCTTTTGATTGTCCTGGGAAGTTTTCTTCGATCACAGTATTTGCTTTCAATTTGAGTTTGGTTCCGCGCGACACACATTATCGTCCTGATCTTGGCGCCCTCTGAGCACTGGACAGAACACTGCAAAAAAAAAAAAAAATACAACGAATTAGATAATAAGTAGTAAGAATTCAGGTAGAAAGATAACAGTAAGGAAGGGATCGTGACAGTGTTTGAGCTTTGTTACAGGAACTTCTTTTGGTTGTTTTGTTGTTGGTTCTTTATACCACTGCAAGTGGAAATACGATGTGCTAACCAGTTTGTGCAAGCAATATCAGACCTTTTTCTGAGTTCTATATTCTATTATTCATGCAATTTTTCATTTACATAAATAAGTTCCATAAAAAGGCTATTTCACCCAAGAACCGTTCCCATGATTAACTGATGCGAAAAGCTTTAAAAAGTTGGTGCGTCCTACGGAAGTCCTGGCCAGCAGAACAGGGTACTCTAGCCACCCCAAGCACTGTCAGTGTAGAGATGAGGATGCAATGTTACAGGAAGTGTATCATAAATGATCAGAAATGTCGTTCTTACCTTTCCCCATGGTCCTCTCTTCCAAAATGCACCTTTTACACATTCTTGTATCTGACATACTTTTCTGATTACAGGCCTTGTGTTAGCATCACATGCTGAATAGTCCAGAACTTTCTTTCCCTGTAAACACCTTACTTGTCTGCTGGCAACACCAATACCACAGCTCCTGGAACACTAATGAATATAACCAGAATAATAAGCAACTAATTCAATTCATTCATTATTTGGTCGGTTAACCGGTCGGTCGGTCGGTAGGTTAGGTCGCTGGATCGGTCGCTTGATTTCTAAAATGATTATATCAGTTGATTCAAGGTTTACCTCAGTCCAATTTCCAATGCTCCATGAAGGGCAATCCTTGTGGCTGCCACAAGAACTAAAAGATGATGGTCTTGTTTTGATGTCACATTCATAGCTGGGCCTATCGCTATCCAAACAACGTGCTGTACGGGTTTTCTTCCCTTGACCACACGATACAGAACACTAAAAATAATCAAAATTAATTTAATGAACGACAATACATTCTTACTGATCATGCAACAGGCTTTTTTGGAATTCCTATAATTCAGGTGCGTTCCTTGAGCTGAGAGACTCAATTTTCCAGGGTTAGCCTCATTTCAGGGTCAAAATATTCACAAATACTAAATGTAAAGTGAAGAATGCACAAATTCAACTATGAAGACACTTAGAAGCACTGGTTAAAGGCAGTATTTTAACCATAAGCCTACCTGACTCCATTCCCCAGTTTCCCACCTGGCGCATGAACCCATATTACAAATTACATCGGTAGTTGGTTTTCTTTTTTCTTCACATGTGTTTGGTATTGTGCAATTTACTGAACGCTTCATCCTTCCTTTACCGCACTTTACTGAACACTAAGAATATAAAAATAAAAAACACTTAAGGTTATATCTTTTTTTTAATCCCTCCAAAACACCGGGCGGGCAACACAATACTAAGAGTCACTTTTCAGGACGTCAGCAATGTTATCTAACCCTACCCCACGACAGTCTCATTGGAAAATAAGGTCCTCTTAGATATTCTGTTTAGAAATGTGCAAGAGGTTCTACCTGACTCCAGGGGCTAACCATCCAGCGTGGACAGACGCCACGATTACAGCTTTTGACGTGTGTTGGTTTGTGTTCTTTTTTACATTTGTTTGGTTTGGTGTTGCATTTGACTTCACGTGTACTTCTTCCTTCGCCACAAGTAACAGAACACTTTAATAAAATGAAAATTATTTAGATTATTCTGTAGAATCCGTAAGGTGACCAGAGTATATACGACGTATTTTTGACGCTAGGTCGTAAGAGAACGCGCGATCCTTGAAGTCTGCGGAGTCCTTGTGCCTTTAAGGGCAGTGTTAAAGGTAGGTAAACTGTATTAGGTGGAGTGGGTTTTCGTATCACAGAAGTGTCCACCAAAGTGTCACCGGCAAGGTTACTTTCGTATTATGAATGAGTATTATGGATCACAATCTACCAAGTCAATCATAACAAGATATAGTGCATACCTTATTCCAATTCCCAGTGATCCAAGTAGGGCATACTTCTAATTTACAGGCACGAACATTGGTAGGTTTTGACCTTTTGTCGCAATTCAAATTTCGAGAAGCTGACGAGCAAATAATTTCTCGTCTTTGAACAGCCTCCCCACAAGTAGCAGAACACTGTAACGACGTAACAAATATGAAATTAATCTTTTTGTTTTAATTTCATGTAGAAATGATATCTGCAAATGGTATTACAATAGTCCCCTTCACTTTTCCTTGTGCTATTTTGAAAGGTAGCCGTGCCTTTGCATCGAACCGAGACCTAAGGTGACCTTGCAATGATAGAGAAATGTGAATAATTGTTCAAGGTGTTAAAAAAGGTCTCTATCATTGCAAGGTCACCTCATGTCTCGCTTCGTTGCAAAGGCACGGCTACCTTTCAAGATGGCGCAGGGAACTGTAAAGGGATTCAAGCATGGTTTACCTCACTCCATACTCCTGCAGTCCACACGGGACATTCCATGCGCTTGCACTTTTGTGTATGAAGCGGTCTTGTATTTGCGTCACAAGTTGCAAGATTCCCCCCTGAACGACAGATAACGTCTCTCCGCTTCACTCCATCACCGCAAGATGTGGAACACTGAAAGTAATGATAAAAAACCAAGAGTCGATAAAAAGGACGTACCAATCATGTTTTGGCACTTTTATTTAAAATATTCGAACCATCCCTCTCTTTTCCGAGCAAAATTTGTTTACATAAAATTTCGTTTTAACCAGTGAAAAAGCTAGAAAGTTACTTCTTTATTTCCTTTAGAAATTGCATGCCCTGAACAAGGAACCTACCTCGCTCCACACTCCAACAGTCCATACAGGACAATCCATACGGTTGCATTTTTCAGTATCAACCGGTTTTAAGCTTCCGTCGCAAGTTGCAGGTATTTCGGAGCGACAAATAACGTCTCTTCGTTTTATGCCATCATCGCACGTCGTTGAACACTGAATGCAAAAAAAGGGATACCGTTATATGGCATGAAACTGATATACAACCTAAAAGGCTTTTCGTTTACTTCTACTTAATAAGTAAAGAATCATACCTCGCTCCACAATCCCACAGTCCATACAGGACATTCCATCCGGTTGCACTTTCGAGTATCTATTGGTTTTGAATCTTCGTCACAAGGTGCAAGCTTTCCACCTGAACGACAAATGACTTCCCGTCGTTGCCTACCATCACCGCATGTTGTTGAACACTATTGAAAACAAAACATATTTTACTGTGTTTTTGAGGATATTTATTGTATTACAAAACCGTAATCGTAATGTAATCATTGGCTCACCTCCTCCCAAGGACCGACAGTCCATGCTGGGCATTCATCTCGGTTACATCGTAGTATTGCCGAAGGCTTCTTGTTTGGATTACACTTTCTTTTCTGATCGTTACAAGTCACGGATCGTGATTGGAACCCCATTCCACATGTGACAGAGCACTAAGAAAGTAAAAAGAATGGATACAGTGAGGACCGAAGAACGAAAGATTCAGAATCATGTTCTACGAGGCTGCATACATAGGCGACAGAACCGGAGAAGTGGGCGGAAGAGCAAAGAGGGGCGAGCACCGAGATAAAAAATATGTTGAAAGTGATTGCTAAGAGAGAATTAGAGATATGGAAATAGTGAAAATAACGTTTACGGGAAACCACAAACCTTGCTCCAGTCAGTAACAACCCATGATGGGCAAGGTCCTCTTTCGCATCTCTCACTTTCAGATGGTTTAGTTTCAGCATTGCAGAAATTATTCTGTATCGAGAGACACTGCACTCTTCTCATTCGCATTCCTGAACCACAAGTCACAGAACACTACAAAATGTATCACAAACAAATATTAATTAAGAACTTCAGTATCAACACAAATATATAGTTTTCTGATTGACACCGACTTGGTTCACTCTGGTTTAACTTCACTGCGAACACCAATATATAAGGCATAGGATGCACCTTGTTTTATATCGCAGAAATCAAAGGTAGGATTTAGGAAGTATTGAAGTACAGAAGTCAAATTACCTCACTCCATGGCCGTGTACTCCAGGAAGGGCAGTCGGACATCTTACAACTTTGGGAAGTTATTGGTTTGACGTTTTCATCACACCGACCGTCTTGTGTATTGCAATACACTATGCGCTTGTTTACACCTAAACCACAAGTCACCGAGCACTAAATGATAAACAATACGTACATGTGTTATAAATTAAAGTTTCAACCACGTGAAGATTTAATAAATCTTATTAAATGGTATTCTTAATCTAAAACGTATGTGGTTTGAGCACATGAAATTTGGGGCACCAGTAGCATTTTCCTCCTCTCGCCTCTCGCCGTAACCAACTCTAGATCACAAAACATTCATCACTACCATCATTCACTTTTATCACGCAGCGGTCATATTGGTTGAAACAATAGGTTTTGATTCCCTTGGGTCCCCTTGCCCTCGCTTTGAGGTGTTTCAGAACGTTCCAAATAAAGGTTGTTGCTCATGTGGTGATAAATATGGCCGCTATGTGATAAAATCCCTGGCTATTATCATCAGCATCAGCATCAGCATCAGATTAGCACTATCAGATTGTCACCACTGAAATCACATCACATCATTACCATCATCATCTTCAAAGCATCATCATCTTCAAAGCATCATCATCTTCAAAGCATCATTATTATAATCTAATGCCACTATGAACAGTACAGACACTCATGTATTTGCCAGGTTTTTTTGGTATTACTTACATATTCCCATGGCCCAACAATCCATCTAGGACATTGCCCTAAGTTGCAGGATCGTTTCGTTAGGGGCTTTTTGGTAACACAGCGATCATCACCGGTACTGCACTGAACATCTCTTGTTTGAATTCCATTGCCACACGTAACAGAACACTAAGTCACAAAAGACATACTGATTAAAACTACAATCACAGCATGGGCCAAAAAGGGTCTTGTTGTATCTTATAGTCAAGTAGACCTTGAGTGACTAAAATATCACAGACAGTGCACGGTACAGTTATAGAACATTACGAGAAGTACATTGAGAAATAATACTACTATTTTTCGGTAGTACGTACTGCCATCTCCAGTTGCAAGACAAATACACTAATTGATATGTTTAATGCTGTCCAAACCTATTGGTAATTACATTGAGCCAATTACAGCGATTGCTATGCATAACAAAAAAAATGTTAGAAAAAGGCACCGTTACTCAATCCCATGCTGCGGGTTTTCGTAGTCACTCAAAATCGGCTAAACCAGACTTAATTTGTTATGTAAAAGTCATAAAATAAGTATATGAATGTACCACTAGAACGTACTATACTCCAGTGACCAACAGTCCATTTAGGACATAAACCAAGGTTACATCTTTCTACGTGAATTGGCCGTGACTCGTTGTTACATGGAAATATTTTGGAATTGCATCTAATGGTTCGTCTCCTGACTCCCTCTCCGCAGCTCACAGAGCACTGAAAAACAAAACATTCAAAACATTCCTTATTAGTCAACGTTTATTAGGATTTCAAAAAATAAAAGCCACATGGAAGCAATACTGGAATTGAGCTTGCTATAATTGTTTTGGCCAGTTTCAAGTTAAAAAGATGTGTATTTGCTAAATATTAAATTTACAATTTTTTTCAAAATCTTTATTTTTCAAAGTAAGCTTTGTCGCAAGACTTGGCTATAAATATGGCGCGAAAAAGTGCAAACGGTCTCATCATATATTATCTCTAATTTGTTTAATTACTTCACTCCACGTCCCAGGATTCCATTTCGGGCACAAGCCAAGGTTACATATTCTAGTGTCTTCAGGCTTGATTCTACGATCACATCGACCAGATGCTGGATTACATGTGACCTCTCTCTTTTGCAGGCCTTCGTCACAGGTTGTTGAACACTGCAAAAGAATGAAAGCTTCATCAAACTGAAGTAACAAACTGAAAAAGCCAAGATTTTCTCCTCCGTTTGGCTACATATTACGGGATGGATGAGTAAGCCCATTCCCTATTTCTTTACGGTAGGAGAACTAAGTTAAAGTCGCATACAGAAGACACGACGACAAATTCTGAACGCAAAATCTTTCCACGCTTCTTGCAATTCAAAAACCCTCAGTTCGGTAAACTGTGTAACGGTGAATGGAAATTTGTGATTAGGAAGACACCCAGCCGGTGTCCATTTTCTCTAACCCCAATCGCCTTGCGACTATACGAAGGTACCTCCACTGACCTTACTCCAAAGACCAACGATCCATGATGGGCACTTTGACAAGACACATTTTGTTGTTGCTTCAGGCTTTGGTAATGTACTGCAGTTATTATCTTCTGTACTGCACGTTACATCTCTTGATTTAACGCCTTCTCCGCAGCTAACGGAGCACTAAAAGCGAAGAAACATTATATTAGCACAGTTCAATGTAAATAAAATGAAACCAAAGTCACTCCATGGTTAAACAAACGAGTTCTACTAACGTCACTCCAGTTTCCAACTTTCCATTCTGGACATGCCCCAAGGTTGCATATTTGAGTGAACAATGGTCTTTGACTGATGTCGCAGCTACCACGAACGCCATCACATTCTACCTTCCTCAGCTGGACTCCATCGCCACAAGTTTTGGAGCACTACAATATGATGAGGCCGATGTTGAAATCGAATAGGGTTATTGGATCATCAGTAATGGTTAAGATGACATCGCAAAACCCAAATATGGGATAACGATACACGACGTAACACAACTGGTTATGACGACAACGATCAGATCAGGTCATTGATGACAATAACAAGAGACAAGAGGCGTTACAAGAAGAAGACGATGGTCACAGAAAAATGAGACAAAACACTTCTTGGATTAGCGATTAAATTGAGATGAAATCAAAATGTTTTAATTTTGTGGATTTCACTGGTTATTTTCAATGCTTATGTTTTCTAAGGAAAAAACTTTGGGATATTATGTTACTGTAAAAATGGTAGTAATTTTATTAAAGCTACGGACACACGGTGTAACATTGCGCGTAATGTCGCAGGCAATTGATGTGCGAGCCAGGTCACACGACGCAACTTGTTGCACCGAATGTTCCTAATGAAGAAAACAATCCTACTTCAGCAACATTGCCTGCAATATTGCGCGCAATCTTGCACCGTGTGTACGCGCCTTGACAAGCCACATGACTAATGATGTAACGAATGTCGACTTTTATAACGATATGATTGGATGAAGTTAGTGGCAATACGTTTTGATATGTGAAACATGGTACTAAAAAACATGAAAATTCATATGTTTTGTTTATTAGTCTTGGTGTGTACATGACACAATACAGTGTAAACGGACAATTTTACATTGGTCCTCGTAAGACTTCCATGCATGCACATTAGTTATTTATATGACAGCTGTTATAGTACCGCATGCTTTAACAATAGTAAGAATAACTTATATTTATATATAATTTATATGCACGAAAAACGGACAAAAGATTTCTTTACAGATTTCCTCGAAGAAACTTTTAAATACTACAGCAATGTTACTTAATTTAGAATATCAATATTTGGCTATTAATTTATCCTGCGTGCATCCAAACATAACTGTGGTTAAGTCCGTCCGTCTTAACCAGAGATATATAAAATCGGGCTGCGCGCAGGCTACTATTAATTCTGATATCGGTCAACAATATCAACAACAGTAATGGCGGATATCAATGCTACCTTTAAAAGGTGCATACAAAACATATAATAAAGATAAAATGCAGGAGATTTTACTCCTTTGTCTTCATTTTTACGGTTTTGCCTTACTACTCACATTACTCCATCGTCCGTTAATCCAAGTAGGACATCGTCCAGCATTGCATACTCTGGTTCTTTGAGGCTTAATTCTTGGATCACATGGACCGTGCTTTGTGTTGCAAGTCACAGATCGAGTTTGTACCCCACTACCACATGTCACTGAGCACTAACAATAAAAAGGTATCGTAGCAGTCATAAAATTGGTTGACCAAAACAATGTACATAATCTTTTTGAAGTATTTTTCGTGTTTTTTTAGCTAGAAATCTTCAGACGCAGCAATTTTTCTTGTGTCAGTTTAATTAGCTTTCATCTATTAATTTCGAAAAGATAAGATGTGGTATAAATTGCTTGAAGCCGAAAAGCCATAAGCCGAGAAGTTTGAGGTTACGAAATGTGGGGAAAAGGCTGTAAACGTCATGATTTTTAAGTACGGAAACAAGGTGCAACATTGCGCGCAATGCTGTAGGCAATCGATGTTGCGAGCCACGTCACACGACGCAAATTGTTGCACGTAATGTTGCAGAAGTAGAAAACGATCCTACTTCAGCAGCATTGCCTGTAATATTGCGCGCAATGTTGTACCTGTGTCCGCACCTGTGACTTTCAAACTGTGACCAACTTGGAATTTGAAATTATATTTTCTAAACTCTCTAACAAGCTTATTGAAAATGAAAAAGAGGACCTCCTTTACCAACCTTACTCCAACGTCCAAAAATCCATTTAGGACACTGATGAACGTTGCAGCTTTTTGTCGTGAAAGGCTTTTTCCTAGCGTCACAGAGGATTGGTATTCGCTTGTTGTTACATCGCACTATACGCCTAGTAACACCACCACCACAACTTGCAGAGCACTTGAATATATTGAAAAAGAAAGAGACAGCAAATAAATATACCAGCCAACATATTCAAGTTAATTTCACCAATAGACCTTTTTAACTTGGGTGTAAGGATTTCCCATTTCAGACCACGTGTCATTTTCTTGAGAATAAGTTTCTTTGTTTGAGGTGTATCCATATTTATGTGTCTTCTCATGCGCAACCGTTAAACAAAGCAATGATACTCTAGGGAATGACACATGGTCTCGAATGGATTAATGGAATGGAATAATTTATAGACCCCTTTCACTTGACGTCAAAGCAATAGGATAATTTGGAGGACAAAGCAAAACAATTTCAATCTCCTGAGAATCGGAATCTATTGTTTTGTCCTCCAAATTGAGCTACATTCCGACGTGCTGGAAGGGATCTATTGCTTTACCTCGTTCCAAGATCCGGTAATCCATTTTGGACACCCCTCCATATTACACTCTTCTGTGTCTATTGGTTTTGTTTGAGGGTTACATAGACCTCTGATAGGGTGACACGTAACCGGGCGCAGTCTCACACCTCCGCCGCATGTTGTAGAACACTAAAAATAAAAATTAATTAGCCTCCTTAAATTACAACAGTTTTGGTGTAATAGATGTCTAAAACGTTTGGGTTTTTTACCTGACTCCAAGCTGAAGCTCTCCACACGGGACATTTTCTAGTGTTGCACACGCGTCGTCCAAGAGGCTTGTGTCGCGTATCACAGGGCATACTCTTTGAATCACACGTCACGTTTCGTTTTTGTACTCCTCTGCCGCAGGTGACGGTACACTGATGGCACAAAGAAAACCTAGTCCTTTTTAATGACTTTATTTAATGACCGTGCTGGAGCAGATTTGGAATACGTGTAATAAAGTATAGGGTATGAGTGTGAAAAGTTACGGCATGAGTACCGCGCGGTGCGGACACGGCACCGCATGTCGAATGTTTCATTCACGACAAGGCACTGACACTGAAACGGTGACGACAAGGTGCGGTCCGTGCCGTAATCTTTTGTGATAAGAAAACTGCTCTAAGGAGAGGTACTATTCATTGACCACAATGGTGTCATGCATGTGTCAGCTATTTCATTAGACAAACAACAATCTCAGCTGGCGTACTTCGAAAGCTTCAAAGGAAGTGTTGGTTCCTGGTACAACTGTATGTGTAAGGGAGAATCGAGGTAATTTTTTATAATTTCTTAAAACATAATTTCCACTTTCCCACCAAATTACAACCCACCCTGAAGATGTCATTTCGTCTGATCTATAAAATTGCTCTAGATCTGTGTTACCTCACTCCAGATTCCAAGCCTCCATCTAGGACATTGCACATATTCACATGCACTGATCTGGGATGGTTTGTTGGAACGGTCGCAGTTACCATTTTTAGTGCTACATTCGACGGGTCTCGTTTGGAATCCTTTTCCACATGTAACAGAGCACTAAGAAACATAGAAGACATATTATGAGACTATAAACTAATACCAACATAATTTATTAAGAATCCAAAAGTATTTTCAATAATACTCTTAAGTGAACACCATTGGAACTTCGCATGGTGTCCGCTTAAAAGAGGGTGTCCACTTAATAGAGGTTATTGTGCTATGAACTAAGATAAAGATAGAGAACAAAAAAAGTTCAAATATGTTCTGCAACCAGAACAAAATAATTGAGCCTACCTTGCTCCAAGATCCCGCAATCCACTCGGGACACTTTTGGACATTACAAACTTCGGTTTCAGGTGGTTTTGTTTTGTTATCACACTTGGTATTTTCTCCGTTGCATCTTACTATACGATGCCTTTTTCCAGAACCACAACTGACGGAGCACTAATAGAACAACAGAAAAGGAAATATAGCAACAACAAAAAAGCATTCACTTGTTTACGATTAACGATCCTGTATCCTGTGCAGGACTAATGGAAATGATGGTTTTGGATGGGAAAGGAGAGGCGAAATATTTCTTCTTCTTAATATATATTTTTAATATTTTCTATTATTATATTTTATCATTTGTCATTTTCATCTTTAATAAAAATTTGTTATCGCTAATCACCAAAGCAAATAACAGCAGTGGCGCAGCTCGACAGGGTCGAACTGAAAGCAATATGATCCCGCCATATCCATCCTCATTCTTTTGTTCATTCTCATTTTTTCTCTTTTTCTTTGAAAAGTAAGAACAACCATCCTTGTTTTACGAGGGTAGCACTAAATACCAGCGGTGGCTAACAAACCTGTGGCCCTCGTTCCATGAATTCGAATTGGAATTTAGAAGTTGATTTTTGATACAATGATAAAAAAGAAGCAAACAAACAAAAGCATGTTACACATACTACCAACCTGACTCCATGGTTGTGCAACCCATTTGGGGCAGGGGCCTAAGTTACAAACAATCGTACTCTGAGGTTTAGTAAGTGGAGAGCAGAGGTTGCTAATTTGATTGTTCCTTAACTTGCAGGTAACAGCCCGGCTCCTAACTCCCTTATCACAGGTCACAGAACACTGTTGATGTAAAAATATAGTAGAGATATATACATATATATATATCCTTTAACACAACTAGATAAAATAATGGTACATACAGCTATTTCAAAAAACGTTGAATACTGAATACTGAAAGGTGCATTCCAAGACCGAAATGCATTTTGGGTCATGTAATATTGTTTAAAGTAAAATAAATAATGATTATTTATTTTATTTTTAGTGTATTCTATCCAAAACAATATACTAGCTGTATAGAGAGAGCAAATCGCTGTATATTTACTTTTTATTTCAAACTAACGAGACCCACAATGCATTTCGGTCTTGGAATGCACTTTCCAGTATTCAACGTTTTTTGAAATAGCTGTATATATAGGTTAAACAATAGCATTATCAACCACATAAAACCAAAAGGTTAGACTAGTACTTGGTTTTTAGATCGTTTGGCAAGTAAAGTGGTTGATAGAACTGAGCCTAATGTTTTCTCATTTCAGACCACGTGTCATTCTCTTGAGAATAAGGTTCGTTGTTTGAGTTGTATCTATATTCGTGTGTCTTCTCGTGTGCAATTGTTAAACCAAGAAATAACACTCAAAGAAATTGCGCACGTCAATAGACCATGAAGGATAGCGCGAGAGTCCCCCTTTGTCCAACATGGTCTCTTGCGCACGTAGATTACGTCCAAGATAAAGAGATATATTATCAATAGCCAATGTGCACGAGCTCGAAGTTCTATCACAAAGCATGATTCGACATTTTCTATAGAAATGTAATTATTTTAACAGAAGAAAATAACAGAGTAATTTTTTTCTGATATTTCCTTTGATTTCCCTGTTCCATTTTTGCAGGACTCCCAGAGTTTTCCAGAGTGCTTTGTGAGCTTTGATACACATTGCCAATTGAGAATTAATAATAATAACAGAGGCAAATATAAAAACACTTACTTGACTCCACTCTTTGATCTCCCATCGTGGGCTGAAAGGAGTGGTAGGTTGATTGTCCAAGGCATCACTTGAGGTATAATAGATCTGAGAGATATTTATTACAGGTCTTGGATGGCACGATCTTATTTTACAAATGCGGTAATCAGGAGGTCTTCTTGATTGGTCACATCTTTTATCATCTGCAATCTCCCAGTTATCAAAAGCGCATTTGACGATACGAAGCTGAATTCCTTGACCACAAGGTTTTGAACACTAAATCAAATTTGTGAAAAAAACATGAATAATTTTTCAGACGAGAGAAACAAAGAGAAAAGACAGAAAAAAAAAATTTTTTAGAATATTTGTGGCATTTTTTCTCTGCAACTTGCTTGCCACTTTAAGGCAAAAATCGCAAACTGGACTTCAGCGTCGAAACTATGTTGACGTATTACATTTCTACTTAAATCAGTTGTTATTAGAGTCAAAATCTTACACAAAGAATTGTTAATTTCAGTCAAATATTGACGACAAAAGAAGCAGATCGGATGGCAGCTTCTATTAACCGAAAAGTGGCGTAAAACTATTTCTCACGTTTTTAATTCCCCATCGCCTGTTACAACTCCCACGAACCGTTGCATTGTGTAAAGACAATACCGCAAAGCATTCATTTAGACAATTCCATTTGCACATTTACTATGATGAAAGTATGAATCCATTTCCTTACCACGCCCCACTCTCCATGTTTCCAAGAGGTGCAGGGTTTTACTATACAAGAGGTTTCCTCTTTTGGCTTTCCTTCTCTATTGCAGTTGGTATCAGATATAACGACATCTTTGGAATCACGACAAACGACTTGCCTTTTCTTGATGCCTTTGTCACAAGTAGCAGAACACTGTGGAATACAACATTATGAGTCACACGTAAACCATCTTCTGTTTAAGGGGTCACAATTATCTATAATAAGGTTCGATAAACATGGTATGCGTATGATGATGGAATGAAATGTGTATATGATCGTACCATACTGTGAAATACTCAGAAAAAAAGGTTCGTATAAGCAAGGTTCTTCTCCTCGTTGCCTCCCTAAATTTCCTTTCCTTTTTTTCCTGTCCTGTCCTGTCCTTTTCCTTTGCATTGCATTGCTTTCCTTTCCTTTGTATTCAATTTTCATTTTTTTTCTTTCAGACGCTTGTTCTTCTTAATTATGTCAATATGTTATGATTGTCTAATCTCAAAATATACCTGTGTCCATTCTCCTTCACTCCAGGCACCGCGATATCGAGGTGTTGTCGGTACAACAGGGCACTCACGTTTAAAGCAATTTTTCTGGTCATTTGGTTTAGTTGCTGCATTGCAGTGGTTTATTCGAACTACCGAGTTATCCAGTGGATAATGGCACGACACTTGGCGACTCTTCCTACCATAACCACAAGTAACTGAACACTTGAAGTATAATAGAAATAAACAGTTAGAAGATTCTTGAACTGACAGAATAAGGGAGGCCGGTGGAAGAGATGCTAGGAGAAAGGAGGGAAGGAGGGAAGGAAGGAAGGAAGGAAGGAAGGAAGGAAGGAAGAGGAAACTGCAATAGTTCAGAGTGTAAATGAAGCATCACTTACCGCTGACCATCCTGTGGTAATCCAGTAGGGACATGTACCACGTGAACACGACCTCCTAACAGATGTCTTTGCTTGTGATCGGCACGCAGATTCTGAAAACAATTTCTCCCTGTTTCTGCAGTTCAGTTGTCGAATCTGAACTCCATTGCCACAAGTAACAGAACACTGGAAACAAAAAAATCAGGCATTAGTTAACCCAATTTTATAATTTGGGTTTTTTTCATTTATCTGTCATGATGACTATAGAGTATTTTTCATTATATCGAGTGTATGATTCTTACTTCTGACCAGCCAGTAGCAGCCCAGTACGGACAGGCATCACGTGAGCAAGACCTTCTGATGGACGGTTTAGGATCTGATCGACATGCTGAATCGGGGAATCCTTTTTCACCATTTGTACAACTGGCCTGTCGAATTTCTACACCTTTGCCACAAGTCACTGAACACTGAGAAGAAACAGCAAGAAATTATCCAATTATAAAGTCGTAAATAATTCTTAACAAGCTTCCGTGCTCCGTTTAAAGCTGGTTCCGCGCGCGGATGGCGTCAGCACCGCGCTCCGTTCACTAATACATATACAGCTCAGTTATCGACCAATCAGAACGCGCGCAACATTACAACATGCATGCACTTTTTTCTGAGCCGGGGAAACGCTCACGTAATAAGTATTATTGAATTATATTTTTGTTTCTTACTGCACTCCAGAGACCAGCATTCCAAGTGGGACACACTTGATCATTACAACGCTGTTGTAGTGGCTTCTTATCTGAATTTCTGCAGTTCTCGTCTGGTACGTCGCTACCACCAATATCAACACAGTTAACTGATCGTCTCTGAAATCCAGTACCACAGGACCTAGAACACTTTGAATAAAAATAAATTGTAAAGTTCACTTCAAAGACAAATCTTGATTGACAAAGAGATAGATGATTAGCCTCCTCCGCATGCTACTCGCTTGAGTTTCTTTTTCTTTTCTCTAGTGTCGAGATGGGTTACCTGTGGCGATTCGAGATGGCTAGAAGACTAAGGCGAGAGGCGGAGGGGGAAGAAAGAGGTCAACGCGCACACGAAGCCCAGTATAGGAAAAATATCGTTAAAAACAAAGAGAGACAATGCGGAGGAGGCTAGAGAAAGATGATGGCATTGAATATTAGAATTTCAGCATCCAAACATTTCGATTTATGCCAGGAGCAAAGAGGGAGTGATGGGAGAAGAATGGTATGGAATAAATATAAATTCTTGCGGAGGGCCGAAATCTGGAGAACCTGGAAAAAAACCATCGAAGTACAGGAAACAACTCTACTCTAATACGATGGGAGATTCAAGATCGAGCACACGACGTACCACAGCGATGAGAAATAGTGCATTAACAGGTCTTAACAGGACAAGATGCCCGTACTTCCCCTCTGCCTCTTCTTCTTTTATGGTCACCGAGGAAATAGGGTTTCTAGTTCATCAGCTATTAACACTGTTTTCATTGATACGCGCTAATCGAGACAGGTAAATCGAGCAATAGATTACCGTCAATCGAGTAAATCGTAGAGTAGATTCCCATGTACTTTTACGTACTCGGCTACCGCAACGAAAACAATGGTAATCTGTAGTGCATTCAGATCAGTTTAGTTTGTTATATTATACCCAGTATACCTTTGACCAGTCGCTATAGACCCATTTAGAGTCTTTGCATTCTCCTTTGCATGGTACTGAGTCAGGTGGACGGCTAAGATGTTTACAGTAGTCATCAGGAATGATTTGCATACGACGACCGCTGACTCGCATACAACGTATTTTCTGACGCCTTGTGCCAGATCCGCAACGCACTGAACAGTGTTCGTCCCTCTTTGTATTCCACCTGATGAAAATGATATATAAACGATGATTATGCTACATACGTAGCATCATATTTTAATCGTATAGTCTGTCTCTGGAATTCCATCTGTAAAGTAGCTCCTCCTAGTTTTTTGTCCAGCCTTTCGACATTCAAATCGTTTCTAAGGCTGAAATACTGCACTCTCCTAGATAGTCTATTTAATATCGACTTGCCTTGCACATGGTCACTAGTTCGCGAGTGTCCGTGTCACAGATAAGAACACATTTACTCATTTAATATATATATTATCTAACTTACATTTATTTATATGTCTGTCCTCAAGGGAAGTGCCTAGCATGGGACTTAGAGTCCCGTTCGCGCTTTTCCTATTGGGTATTTTTACTTATCTACTTTTCCTTTAAACTATTTTCATAGTGTACTATATTAACAGCTATTGCCCAATAAAAATTGTAAAAAAAAAAAAAAAATACGTAAGGATCAGGCTATATTTTTCTGGCCTTTTTCGAGGAACAACGAAAACGAAAAATGAGAAAACGGAAGGGAGAAAGGAAGATAGAGAGAAAGAAAAATAGAAAGATATCTAGAATGAACTAATGAACGAAAACAAGAAAGAAAGAAAGAAAGAAAGAAAGAAAGAAAGAAAGAAAGAAAGATGACTGAATGATTAACCATGTTTTACCTTAAACGGCAGTTGGTATTACAGGGTTCTTTGATAACCGCTGGACGAGGGTAGCGCTTACACCTCCTGTTACTGACGACTCGTTTATCTGACTGGCGTATACACCTCATTTCTCGTCTCCTTCTACCTAACAGACAACAGAAAAAATGAACCGAAGCTGCATCTCAAAGAATGGTTTTAAAATTATCTAGGCCCCTTCAAGCACGTCGGAGTTCAGCTCAATTTGGAGGACAAAACAATAGGTTCCAATTCTAAGAACATTAAAATACTTCTTTCCAAATTGAGCTGCTTTCACATCATGTGAAAGGAGTCTACTCCTCAATTCCACTCAGTCCCTAGATATATAGTGAACAGCTTCAAATTCGACTGACATATAACGTAAAAACCAGAATGGGTTGGTTGGTAAAGTTTTATGAACAAACCTCTACAGATGCGACTACATTGTGTCCATGGACCACTTGCATTCCAAGCAAACTTTGCAATTCTCTGCGTACGCCTCGCGATGCGGGGAATGTAAAGAGCATATTCGATATCAGGTGGATCTAAGCTTCCAACAGAAAGAACCTGATGGATGAAACAAAACATATCACATAACTTTTTGGTCCTACACAAATATTTGCGTGTGCGGTCATCATCTTCATGCAAATTAGTCAAAACTTTCCTTAAACCATTCCAGAGTATTTTAAAACATTTTTTACTATTGTCACTGGTCCCACTGGTGCGAATATGATATCCTCTTAGCATATCTGATCACTGCTCTTCCCTCCTGCTAATGCCGAGCGGTATCCAGTCCGCTTATAGTACTTTGGTGGTCTCGCTGCACTTCCCCTCGACCTGCGGTTGCTCCCCTTATTTTCCCTACCTCCCCTCCCTTGCGCTGCTTTGGTTCTTTGGAGAGCTCCGTCAGGTCTGCTTCCATAACTCATAACTCGGTTAGAATGTAATACTCTTTCCTCTTACGAATTGATTACCAACATAAAGTCATCTTGGCCAATAAGAAGAGAGAAAAGAATGGACTTGGACACTAAGTTTATAACAAAGACCATTTACTCACCTCCACTTTGATGTTTTCTTTTGTTTTTCCACTTATTCGTATCTCTTCCAACTTTTTCTCAGAGCCAGAATACCACACTCTAGCACCGCCGTAAGCGAACTCTCTTACGCCAAGACCCACAACGTATCCACCATTCAGAAGATATTTGTCCTTCTGTATGCTTTTCAGAGCTAAAAAAGGCAAGCAAAAAATGCAGCATTGGTTAATAAACGAAATATTTTCCTTACGGTTTGATTTCTTTGCAAATCGCGAACACATCGGAGCTTGCCCACTCGGACCACTTCCAAAGTTCCGGATTTCGCCACATGACCACCACCATGGCCAAAAAGTGATGCCTACGACCTTGAGATCTTAATACTTGGCTGGTCAGTGAATCTGGGTTGCATTGACTGTAATTGACTGGGAGATCACTAGAAAGATTATGATAAGCATGTACGAAAAAAATGTACTTCTTTACCTAGGAAGTTGTCATCTTCAGGTTTACGTCCTCGTTGTGTAATTTTTATGCTAGTTGATCCAGCAGGGATATTGTAAACAAAATTATAACCTGAAGTGAATAAAAACAGATACAAAGGCTGTTACTCACTACTTAGCAAAGTTATATTAATGTTGCTACTATTACTCGTGCATGCAAAACCTTATAGCGCAGCAAGTTACACTTTGTAGCAGCTCCTTTATCTCTGTTAGACTGCTATAAAAAAAGGAATACACCTGTTCCAAGAAACGTTGTCGGTCGGAGGAGGAGATCTGATATCTCAAATAAGAGACCGAGAGGCAGCGCAGGTCATCGCTCAAAGGTGGTGGCATATTAAAAAAGACAAAACAATTATCACTTTCCTTCATATTCACTGCTCACAGCCCGCAATCACTTCATTTCGGTATCAGATTTCAAATTTCAGATTTCAGATGTCCGACCGACAACCTTTTTGAAAAGGATATTTTATCAATGTCGGTTCTTCGCACACTGTTATTGATTATTGAATGGTTCGTTATTGATAATGGAAAGAAAGGTGCATTTCACCTTACCATACTTGGTTTTCTTGTTATATCTAGCACTGTGCGCCATACATGTTGAGTTGTCTCCTTTACATTCAGCACATACATCAAAACGGGCTTTAGAACCAACAACTCGATCACATCCTGCTGGCTGCAATTAATTTCATAATCACTTGTAACGTTAACAGCAAAAGGACATAGAACATGTTAAGACAGCGCTTCGTGCGTCGAGTATGCTGCGCAACGCCTAGATGATTCGCTGCTCATTTCAGACCTTGTGTCATTGGTTTGAGTAATTTGTATCTCTTTGCTGGTTGCGCTTGGGCTTAGCGTTTCTCATATTATTTTTATATATATGCTCTTCTTTCCTTGAGTATTATTCTTTTTGTTGGTATCGCTTGTGAAGATGCATTGTGATGGATAGGACTTCAGAAAACAATCTTAACACCAAGATATGAGAAAACATATCGATTTAATCAAACTCGAAGTTATCTGATAAATGTAAGAGCTTTTGCTATGATTCCCAATCTTAGTGGGAAGGTTATTATGCTCTCCTGAGGAACCGAAGACTTCTCATGCAAAGAAATCAAGGTCACCATCAATGGCTTTACATGAAAAGGGTATAATATCCATTGGTATCATGTTAGTTATATCAACTATTCACTGGCTTCTTATTCTCGACTTGGAGGGGCACTTTGCATAACTTGAATAAAATAGCTTGTTATCCTTCACTGCACATGAAAGCTATTGTGTTTATCAAAGTATCCCTGATCCCAAATTTGATGCAAATGAGAATCGAAATGCTTTATGGGTCGTAAGAAAGCAGCGTATAACTTACTCGACACTGTCCATCCACACAAACATTCGAGGAGTACTGGTTACAAGGTGTTCCATCGATGACCTTCTTAGATACTCTAAAATAGATAGCACGACCGCTGACTCGACAGAATAGACTACATTCCTCCTCCTTCCTCACTGGAAAAATAAATAAATAGATAAACAAACAAACAAACAAACAAACGAATGAATGAATATCCTGCAAAGTATAATCAGAATCAACGTCAAATGCGGAATTTGATGCCCACTTAGCTTTGTTATACAACGTAAACTAATGCAAAATGACCACTGTAGAATGTGGAATAGCATTTCGCAATGCTTTTTCTTACTGCTTTATGATGCGCATTTGAATATGCGCATTTGAATATTTTTATAGAAAATGCGCATTATAAATAATAATACTTATCATTATTATAAATATTATTATTATTATTATTATTATTATTATTATTATTATTATTATTATTATTATTATTATTATAATCTACTTACTAGTGTATTTTGGTAACCAAGCAACCTTTCGTAGGTATCCATCTATTTTTACCGGTTTGTTTAGGTTTGCGCACTGAATAGCTCGGAAATCAACAGAATTTTTTGGGCAACTCTAGAAAGAAAAACATTGTAAACATCTTTCAACTAACATCTTTAATTTAAATGTGCAGTCAAGTCAAGAAGTGTCAGTCCTGGTGAGAGTAATTATAGAGGTTGAAGTCTCTGATATCAGGTGCAAAAAGGGCTCAATCCAAGAAATTCAGAAATTTGGCAAAAATTTACTGCGATTCTCAATATTCTGCGAACTCCGACATTTCAACGGTTTGTTGTGATATTGATTTTCCGCTGCCGTCAATTAAAACTAATCAGTCGGTACCTTTTTTATTTTTGACTGGCGGCAGTGAAAAACCAAATTTCAACGGAGCAATGCAACTCGCACTGACTACCGAGTTCGCAGAATATTGAGAATCTCAGTAAGGTATAAGGCAAAGTATCCCTCGAATCTAACATGCATATGTCCTTTACTCTCATATGACCTGTGTTTGCAAAACCGTTTTAAAAAGCGTGCACGTGGTCACAGCTACCCTCGACCCCGGCTCCACCCTTATCAGCCACTAGCAAATCAATAATAATGAAGACAAACGTCCGTCATTCGATATTCTTATCGGGCAAAATTATACAAAAAAGAAAGATCATTACTTACGTCTGTGTTGCAGGACTGGAATTTTTTACGTGCTCCATGACAGTAGAGTCCTCCGTTCTTTGGTCTGTAAGGGAAGTAGAAGAAGAAATCAGAAACAAAATGAGTTGAAATATTATAACATTGCGTTTGGGGCATCATTTGTGCTTCCACTTTGCGCAAGTTGAAACACGTGTCTCGCGGCAGTAGAATAAATCCTCAGTTCTCTGGTCTGTAGGGGAAGCAGCGGAAGAAATTATAAACTAATGGAGTTAGGTGCATCACTTGTGCTTTTATTTTGCGCAAGATAAAACATGCGCACAAGAATACCTCACAGGTATTAAGATCTTGCGCTTAGCCTTATGTTTTTGTTAACGCAATATGAAAACCGCGCTCCCATGGTTGGATTGTAATTAAATAATGATTATTAAAAGGGTCTTGTCACAAAAAGAGCAGAGAACGAGAAGCGCGCGTCAATATATTTTAATTTTCTCGGGGTTCTCCGGTTTTCCTTTCTGCCTAAAACCCAACACACTAAATTTGAGTTCAAGTTGGCCATATATGCACAAAAAGAGCAGAGAACGAGAAGCGCGCGTCGAGATATTTTTCTCGGGGTTATCCGGTTTTCCTCTCTGCCTAAAACCCAACACGATAAATTCGAGTGCGGTTTGGCCATATATGCATCCCCTTAATTTTTTTCTTAGTTTTAGAGGCCTAATAAACAAACGTTCAAAAAAAATATTACGATTTACTTACACAGGACTGTCGCATCGTCGGTAAGAGAACTGTATTCCACCACCACAGGTGCGAGTACAAGGACCAAATTGGCTCCACTGACCCCACCGACCGTCAATGGACTGTAAACGATGCTGTTTGACGCAGACACCTCTAATGCACCACTATAACAAAGATTATATTCATGTCGTAAATATCGAGTAAATTGTGCTACAACCACTTAAGAATTTGTTGCGATGACGATTCCGTACGCGCGTGTTATTGAGAAACTTCAAAGTGCTCAAACAAATGAGTTTATTATTCTTACCTTGTCTTTCAAGCACGGGGTACCATCAGCCCAGGGCATGTGATGGGTTTGGCAGACTTGTTGTCTTCCAATCTGCTTGACGCACCACAAACGCCTACATGGCTCCTATTGAGACAACAAATATTATTTAATTCATTTAACTTCCCCCAAAAAAATGTAACAAAAACAAAAGCATTTTAACAGAAATGAAAGAGGCAGGGAGACCGTAACAGCGTAGCCAATTACTGCAGACCAATTACATTCTTTTGTCATTAAATCAAATATGTGACGTGTCCTTTAAGCCTGGTTCACACTAGCGTCGTAATTGTAATCGTAAGCAACACACACACAGACTCAGTAGGGTACTGGTCACTAACAGTGCTTGTATTTTTTATATTAATGTGATACTGAGTCGACTGCGTAGGTTGTTATACGATTACGATTACGACACTAGTGTGAACCATGCTTTACCCTTGGGTGACAATTTTTGGTTTTAAAAAATTCTCAAAATAAACACAAACTAGTGCTCACCATTAACGGGCAAAGACGAGACTCACTTCCAAAGATAAACCGACATTGCTGATCAGCCGTGTACTTCTCTCCGGGGAGCCTGTTCTCGTAGAATGTCTGCCGTCTTGAGTCAGGTCGGTCCTCAAGACACCACCCAAGCCCTAATCTTGATAAGGAGATATACATAGTTGAATTCTTATTTTGTAACTTTTAAACGATTAACTTATGGCTGGGGCAAATCGGTTCTTTTGGCAATTTGCGTTTTATGTTTGCGCACATGCATGAAAAGGGGTCAGCCTATCTAAATTATTTATGGACAAATTGCTTTCTCGTTTTAAAACTTTCAGATATTGTTTTGAGGTACATTAATATTTCGACATCATTCTGTCACGCCTTTTCTTTGCTTTCAATGTGAGGCTCCATGCTAAATGCTCAGTGACTCCTGACAGGAGAAAAGAATAAATTTAATTTAGCACGGAGCCTCGTACTGAAACCTTTGTGCGTGACAAGTGAAGCATATCTCGGAAGTGTGCTATCATAAGTCAGGCCTTATTAATAAAAGCATAACACTCAGGAGAAGCGCTCTTGTCAATAAACCTTAACAATGTGATACTTACTCCAAGAATTCAGTCAAGCCTTTTCTACTGCAAGGAGACCACATCCAGGGCTTGGTATCAAAACTAAGGGATGGCGCCATGATGTTAGAATTGCCTTTTCGTTTGGTACATATTTTCCTGTCTCCATCATGAGACAAACTGAAGCTGTTGAAACGAAGATTTGTTATAAAAGCACCAGAATTAGGAAATCACGAGAAGAAAAAATTAAATTGTGGAAATATATATCTTTCCTCATTCTATCCCCTCTCTTCCACCCTCCCATCCTCCATCATTTCCTTCCCTCCTTACTTTCCTCCCTCCCTTGGTCTCTCTCTATCTTCCTCCCCGCTTGAATTCCACCCTCCCTTCCTCTTTCTTCCACCCTCCCTTCCTCTTTCTTCCCCCCTCCCTCTGTCTCTCTCTCTCTCTCTCTCCCTCTCTACCTCCCTCCTTCTCGAATCCTCCGTCAGATTACTACTTACACATGAGCCAGTTCGTGAGCAACAGTGAAGGCAGTGTTCAGCCCACTATCTTCTACAATAGCACAGCTACGTGAGGTTGAACATATTGTGCTCAGTTCTGCAAGTCCTGTAAAACATTTAATCCTTTATTTTTTTCCAAGCGAACAAAGTACACTGCGCACATTTTAATTGCTGGGGGATACGTGGAGGGCGCTTAGTGTAAAAATAGTAGATAATAGATTACAGTTATAGTATAATACCTAAAGTATCACACTTGCCAGCCGCTCTACAAATATCACGTCTGTTGAAACAAAGAATAAAAAGTAAGGTTGGATAAAGGTTTAAATATCGATCCACTAACATCTTAGTGAGTGAGCGGGAGTGAGTGAGCGTGTGGGTGAGGGATACATTTGCATATTCAGACCCCTCATTGCAATGGACATATCTGAGTAAACAAATGTGGTGCATTCTGGTCAAGCTACGCTATAAACATTTCTCTTTCTCCATTCGCCATTTTCCATACAGTTCACTGGTCACTCACAAAGTATTCAATCGAGGCTACAAGGTAGTTTCAAAGGATTATTCAAAGTTGAGCCTTGCAGACTCCACTGAATGATTTGTGTTTGACCAGTGAACCGATAAATGGAAACTGGTGATTTTGTTTTTAGGGAGACTCGACAAACATGATTGTCAAACTGAACTCCAAGCCTTAAAATACGTCAAATAGATAACACAAGTAAGTACCCCGACATGACATATATATATATATATATTGGTTATGGTTAATCAATGATATATACTTCGTAATAAGAATGGCAGTATCATAGTGCCCCGGATCTGAATCGCTTCGCTTATTCATCTTCGTTTGCCATTTACAGAAGCTGGTTAGTGAGCTTGTGGCGCTTGTAGATACTTGAAGATCTCTCTAAAACAAATACGAACACAAAATCTTTATTGAATGAATATCCTTTCTAAGGAGCTGTCTGATTAAGGAATTAAGCTCTACTTTCAATCCAATCAAACTGGGGACATGCACAGTACCATCATTAGGGGCGTGAAGCAACTGGAATTTAGGACGGGAACGGCAGTGGCAGGACTATGAAAGAATAGGGCGTTTTTCACCAAGACGGCGGAATGTTCAGCAATATCATGTCCTCAAGTTTAAAGAACGCGAAGTAACAGATCCCCTCCGTAGTAAAATGCAGTTCTGAAACTCCCGGCCCCACGTCCCAGTACTAGATTTCCCAATGTTTGATATCCCACCATCAGCCAGGTAAACATAACCCCTTGCAGCACGTCGGAATGCAGCTCAATTTGGAGGACAAAACCATAAGTTCCAATAGTCCCCTTCACAGTTCCCTGCGCCATCTTGAAAGTTAGCCGTGCCTTTGCATTGAAGTGAAATGAACGGTGAGCTTGCAATGATAGAGACCTTTTTTAACACCTTGGACAATTATTCACATGTCTCTATCATTGCAAGCTCGCCGATCATCTCGCTTCGATGCAAAGGCCCGGCTTCCTTTCAAGATGGCGCAGGGAACTGTGAAAGGGACTATTATCAGGAGATTGGAATTATTTTGTTTGTCCTTCAAATTGAGCTGCTTTGACGTCACGTGAAATGGGTCTATTCCTCATTAGTAGAAAACCTACTTCATTGATATATAGATATGAATAATGACATGTAAAAGGTTTTTTCTTACCAGGTCGGACTCTATTATGAAGATTTTTACCAGGACAACTTTGATTAAATTCCCAATCGACCTGTCTCTGTAAATACGTGCGACCTGTAGCAAAACGGAAGCATTTTTGGTCAGATCGTTAAAATAGGGCACAATCAAGTTTAAAAAGCTTCCTCTTCATCAACCAATCATTTCGTGCCGGAATTCTATAATCTCGTAAATGCGCGATCGTTATGATTTTCCCGCCAATTTCCAGAGCATGCGCAGTGCGCGCTTAAAAATGTAGCGCAAAAACACTAAGCTCTATTTCACTGGAGCATGCATATATCGTATGACCGGAGAGAACACAGGGATCTTCCCATGGGGAAGGAAATCCTGATCGTCACATTGTTGTGTTCAAGTAATGTTCATGGGATGAGTCACGGTTTCTTTACTTTGATTGGTTCAACGGACGTCATTAGCTCCGTACCGTGACCGTGCCGTGTGCCGTGACTTTTACAGACACACGAAAACTCGTTCTCAAGAGACTGCTGAAAAGATGTGACGTAATCGGCGTGACATTGACGCTATCATGACGTACGCTGTCGTTGTTCTACAAATGATTTTGAGATATGTTTGTCGATAGATTTGAACAACAGCATGAGGTCACTAAAGGAAAGTGTGGCGAGTGTTCGACTGCTTTGTGCAATCACAATATATCTGTCTTTCTCTTTTTATAGTATTAATGCACAAAGGAATGTTTAGGGTACATTTGTTAAGCTCACTTTAAGAGGAAAATACCACACTGTGCAGTAGACGTGATGAAATCATTAACATAGAAATTAGACATTGAATGAAAAGCTAGCCTGCTGTGAAGGGGTCTCTAAGGAAGTCACTTTAATTTACGGAATGCTTGTTACATAGCAAGGCTGTTCTAAAACTAGACAGCTCTTTGAGATAAGCGTAGTTAAAATATAGAAATATTCGGCTTGCTTTCTAAAATGCTTAATAACCCACGAACTGTAGGACTCGGCTTATTTTGACAAATGAAAAATTTACACAAAATGGAAAGATTGAGAAGAAAAGCTGTTGTAATCTAAAAATGCACGAACAGATGGCAAATCAAACGTGCTCCAGTTTTACAATGGTGCCAAAAGGATTCTATCAAGATGTCAACCATCATTAAGAAGGTCTGACATTTTTCTTAAGGTCGAACCGATTAGTGATTTTAAAGCATGGAAAAATAGACGTGATGAAGTACTAACCATTCCCATGATCGTAGTGAGGTAGCTTTGGAGTTCGACCTTGTTGGGAAAGGCCTCGACCATGGAGCGATCAGCTGTGATCATCGTCTCCACATAAGCAGCTTCGATGTAACGTTTACTTCTTTTCCGGCGAGAAATGTGTATGTCATCTCTGTTTAGTTCTATTACATACTCGCTTTTGTTCCCCGGAAAGTACGTCTCTGTGGACACAAGATAATAATAATGTTAATGGTTTCGTCTGAAAATATTTAATCGTTAGGTTCATGCATCTATTGGGTAATCTATAAATCCATATATAATGACTTGGAACTATCTGTGAATCAATTAGACCATATATGCATCAATCCACTCATCCATCTATCCATCTTCCTATCTTTCATCCAACAATCCATCCACCATCCAATCCGTTCATCCGTTCATCATTCCCTCCGTCGTCAGTATTCATTTTCTCTTCCTTCCACTTTCTGTTCCTCTTCCCATTCTTTCAAACATTCCTCCGTTCATGGGTCCATACATCTACAAGTGTATCCAGTATACATTTCAATGCCAATTAACCTATGTTTCTCTGTATCTTTCAATACGTTAATCCATAAAATAACTAATCCCCGAATTCGCCCACCAGCTGCTTCATCAGTACACACATCAGTTTTATGAATTCATGCAACGAATAATGCTGCAGGCCGATCAAAGCACTTCTGAGCTTTTATCCAATTAACGATCTATCGATTTATCAACCAATCAATCATTGAAGGAATTAACTCAAAGTCAATAACTTTATAAAAGATTGACGCACAGGCAGAAGCATGGTAAGTAGGATGGGAGGGAAGAAATAAATAAAGGAAGGACGGAAGAAAGAATGGATGAATAGACGGATGGACGGACAGATGGAAAGGAAAGACAGGAAGGAGAGAGGAAGGGAGGCAGGAAGGAACGGAACGGAACGGGAAAAAAGAGAGGAGGAAAGAAGTGAGGAACAAGAATCATAAAATCAAAATAAACAACAGAAAAATACGTTGATAGATGCATGACTCTAGTTGTCAGTTTTAGCGTGGTAAAGATTCGTGATAATACAAAGGTCATGACGTAATAGCTTTTGAAATGCCTGCACCTACGAACACTAAACCACGCGAAAAATGGATACGATACATGTGCTGAAACAATATATACAGACACTGAGCGATTCCTTGATTTGATCATTATCACATTTTCACCTCAGAGAGGAAGAAATGAACTACAGTGCATCCTCGACATGGTTGGTGTACAGCACGTTCGCTACTCTGATAACATGACTATGTGTTTTGATCACACCAGACGTACGGAAATAGTGGGAGAATGTCTTGAAACATTAGCCATGCCGTTGCATACGCGTGCTGCTTTAGAACACTGCACGCATCCATTTTACGTCCATTTTACGTCCATTTATAATAAATAATAAGTGCTCTGGCCTCACTTTTCACGAATTGAGGTTAATTTGCACTGTGCGCCGTAGGCCCATTCACAGAGCTCTATCATTCTAAACTTTTGTCAATGGATTAGTAAAAAATGCGTGAAATCGTGGTTGTGCTTTTATTTTTGAATTTATTTTGAATCCCAAAGCGTGACAAGGTTAATGCAGTGAAATCTAATTTCTACTGACAGCCGAGGAAAGTTTGTTGTGATATTTGATATCATCACTTACCTCCAAGATCGTAGGATGTGTTTGTGTTGCGAGCATTCTCCAATCTCCGATATACAACATGGATTTTGCCTCCCGAACTAGAATTCCCTGTTTCCTTTTCTTCCGTATGATCAATAAAATATTCTATTCTTTCTGTAGTGAACGAGCCACGCTGAAAGTAGGAAGGAAAAGATTTAATACACTTCCAAGGGCGTTTGTCTCTCAGCCCTTCCTATTAAATATTATAAGTCCTTTATAAAACATTTTTGAAATACTGGACAGGGAATCCCAGCAGTCAGTACAACGAACATTATGAGATTAATTGGATTAAGACAAGCAAATCATTTGTCAAATAATCCCAAGTTATTATTTAACGGACGATTTCTTAATATCCACTTAAAAACTACACACTTAAAAAGTAGACCAAATTTCATTCATCAAAAAAAATTAAAGCCTTTTTTACGGTTTCCTTGTACTACTGTATTGACATGCAATCGTAGGATTCTTTCGAATTGACTACCAGGGGGTCAATAATTGGTGATTTTTTATTTCCGGCAAGCGGTTTGCTTTTGAATAGCTAAAGCTTTGTTTTTTATTACTATAGGAAAACACAGTTTATCTGATAAGAGCATGGCGAGTCTTACTTGAAAGAAGAGTTTCTAGGTGCCAATTGTTATGAGCACTTTTATTTTAAGACATTTAGTAGTTTAGCGAAGGAGAATCCGTTTGGGGTGGTCGTGTACCGTGACATACCGGGAAATTTGCCGGCTAGTACGAATGTGCCGCGAGTAAATCACTAATAATTTTGTCACTAAACAATAAACAGACCAACAAACTTACTCGCATTATCACAGCACTTATAACAAAAATCAAAGTATCTCAACATGTTTAAGGACCATGGAAACAAATGGTTGGGCAAATGATCGGCTTGTGTTATTTTAGTGTTATTTTAGTTGTCTTATCATAAGGTGCACAAATAAACTCACCAGACCGTTGCATAAGTTGAACAACACAGTTGAAAGACTATCTCCTTCTAATCCTCCATTGTAGAAGCAATGTCCTAATTCTCCACGATACGGAATTGAAACAGAGTCATTAAAAACGTGTTCAACTTCGAGGCCCGGAGACACAAAGCTCCGATCTCGAACCAACTTGAACTTCAAAGTTCTTCCAAAGGCTGTGACATGATAATACAATAGTTCACTGTCCGGAACTCTGTTGTTGTATGATAAAAATTGCTTGTTCTGAGGAAAGACCGACTGGCCGGCCTCGTTGACTCGTATAGGAACTGTTTCTCTGTACTCACTTTCCACATTATTCCAACTAAATTTGCGATCTGTGGAGCATAAAGATTTGATTAACTAATTTACCTTAGGGAAATCTCCTCGATGGCAAGGGATCAAAATTCTGAAATGTCGCCATACCTCTATTATGATTTCTTCTGCATAATACTCTGTATTGGTTTGTGATGAGAATTGTAAGTAAGGTACACAACAGCTTCATCCTCTGGTCTCTGTACACATAAGGTTTCTATCGGCAGAATGACGGGATCACTAGTGAAGTGTAACGACACTTGGGTCACCAGGGGAACGCCTACTGCGCTTGGTCTTGCTGTCAATCACTAGAGGGCGCCTTGTCTTGACACCGTGGACCTAAACACATCGGAAACATTCACCGCTTTTGGACCAAAACCTCATATCTGAAAATAGGAAGTGTCGGGAAATGCCTTTAAAATCAGTCCTTCCACGTTTAGATGAGAATGTCCAGAAAGTGTGGTGTGTACATGCAGACTGTATCAATAGGGGATTTGCAGCACGGTGACAGTATGGTATGTAACCAATGGATGATAAAAAAAGTCATGAGTTGAAGTACGTCGATCGACTAAAATATGAGCGTATGCTGGGCATATCTCTACTGAATTCATATCACAAACAAGATAAAATATCCGAACGGTAATTTGGTTTACGATTTCAAGTAACCCGCGGGAAAAAAATCAGCTTCGTTGCCGATAAAGTTTCTGATTGGGTTTTTGAAAGGTGAACAAGACAAATAAGACGACCCTCATGCCTTCGAGATAGGAGATAAGCCAGTACGATAAGGCAAGCAAACTGCTTGGGTCTGTCAAGGATTACAGTTATGATTATTATCAGGACTCGTTCAAAACATCATCCACACTAACTACAGTTGTAATTTAAACGCCGTAAAGCTATATTTTACAGATCTATAGGTAAGAGAATTTTTGCTCAAAGTCATGCAATGCACGGCTCGTGTTCTGAAAACGATACACTTCAACATCATAAATTTAACTTTTATAAAAATAAAAACCAAAATTACGAAAACCAAAATAATGTCCAGTCTGAATGTACCAAACTTTCCTTCCCATCGTAGGCTTTAAAAATCCCAGAAATATCACTTAAAACCACAGAAGTTTAATCCTGTTTTAGCCCTTGGTTTCCAAGGTATTTGATTGCTCGACTGACGTATGTAGGAACACTTGACTTATTGTTAGAATAGTACGAACCATTAAACGTTATATTTTGACAGCATTCGTCGAAATACTTGTCGTGGTTTTTGAGGGAAGTGCGCAAAACCGGTCCAGCCAATAAGATCACAATGTCGAGAGACTTGGCAAGAAAACATTATTTCGGTATGTGAACTCGATGACGTGAGCGAGGACTTCGTAACATTACGGAAAGGATTGCTCGGATGGCGTGGTTGGTGCAAAAGAATTTTAAAAATAAATTGATAATTAGGTTCCTTGTAGTATTTGTTCATTGTTGTTTATTATATTTTCAATAACTTTGTTATCGCATTTTTAAGGAAGGGCTTGTCGCTTATCATAATCATGCTACTCCTCATCGTTCAGTTTCCTCAAGCAGCCAACACCATGTGTATGCCACGTTATATATAAAAAATGACGTAAAATATTATATAAATGAGATTTATTATGATACATTCCAGGACCTTTCCTAAGGGGATTTCCAGGTTATGATCAAAGCTGTCACTTAGCTTAAATTTAAGACAAACTAGCGTTGTCTCATTATCTAGCGAATCAAACTCCTGTTATTCATAAAATGATATTATTAATGATTATTAATATATATAATTCGTATTAGTATAACGTGGACACAAGGCAACCGTTTTCCATATGTTCGTGATCGTTTAAGGATTGATGTAAATGATATGAGCCACGAGATAACTTGAATAAATAAAGTTAGAAAGGAACACTAAACGAACTTGGTTTTGAGTTACCATTGCAAAATCTTTCAGCACTTTCTAGTAGAGAACAAAGGTCAACCTCTAAGCGCTCATTCACCTCCTAGCTTCTACGTTTAGTGGATTCGTAAATTAAAATATTCCTTACTAACTATCTGTGTCTTGCGCAAAGTCTTAAGCAACCTCCGTTCACTGATTTTGAAGATTAAAGGGTAATAGAAATGGTAGCGGTAAAGAGATCTTGTTGAAGGAATGGGATAAAAAGATACAAAAGTCTAGGAAATGGGACATATTTTTAAAACCCAGCTTCCTAAGTACTCCTTGTCACTCGTGGCGCTCTTAGAGGAAGTACGTTTGAGGAGTTCTTGAAGACTTTTAGTTGGAGTGCAGCCTACAAACCGGGAGGTCTATCGTTCACTCTCAGTGACCTCACGCACTTGTTTTGACTTCTATCCGGTCCGAGTTGCTGAAGCTTAAAACTCAACAGAGACGACGAAGAGGGAGCGGACACGTTGGCATTCTAAAAGCATGCTTAAGCTGAAAGAACTAGGAGGAAAAAAAACGTTAAAACTCACAGGGCTCGTCTTTCTGTCATTCCGTCTTTGTTCTATCAGATTCTCTAGATATCCATTACTGCGATATGTTGAGAAGTGAGCACGAACACTGATAAGGTTGAAACGATCCTTCTTGTTATCATACTGCGGTCATCGCGTTTTTGGTAACATTTTCAGCACAGAATAAATAAAACATGCCAGGAGCCGTCAAACTATGAGAAATAATCATTTACTAATCAACTTTTCTACTGTGCTTTTTTACTAATTTCAAAAGTTTATGCACGTTTATGGTGGTTCCTAAGTTACGTGCGTGACAAGAATGTCCATGATTGAAATTGCGTGACACACACGCGCCAAACTCGAAAGCTGTTTCAGCTCTGTCAATCTGTGTGACTCATTCATGATAGCACTAGTGAAGATAAACAGTAGTGTTTCTTCTCAGCAGACATGGATGATAACGTATCATTGTACCGTCCATTATAATATCTTTCATGGTAAATTAGGTATTTTTATCCACGATAACACTAAGTTCATCCATGGGCGGTGCAACTATGTGAGCAAAACTTTCCCAATGCCCTTTACACTTTAGAGAACTGAATTTTTCACTACATGGTTGCGTTTTATGATGATTCAAATAACGTGGCTCATATATATACTCTTGTATAAAGTTGGACTAATTTCGCTGATATCAACAAATGCATTATTTTAGTCTCCTTCGCACCGACGCTAATAACGGCTGCAAAGGAAGACTAGAAATGCATCATGTGTTCATGATGATCCGCATTCATTGTCGATCTACTAGCTGAGCTGAACCACATGTTCTGTATTAAGATGTGTCCTGTGCGTGTGGCCCCTTTAATTACACGAACTTAGAAAGCTACCAAAACCAACACTGAACTACTAATCTACCACTGATGAAAAGGGAGAATGTGAATAATCTGAAACCGGCTTTAATAATTTTTTTACATGCACCACAAGGCTGTCAAGAAATTTCTAGAATCTCATACTATGTCAGTACGTAATTAAAGTCTAATCTTACTGAACAAACTTTAGTAAAAAGATAAAATTCACAAGCATTTGCAAATATAAAGATAAATCGCGTGTTTCTTACTTGTTTATGTGACCACAAAGCTGCCAGGAACATCCATAAAAGAAGAATACACTATCTCAGTGATGGTCGACAAGATTTCGTAGACTTCCTGAACAAAATTGGTGCTATAAAAGGATACAATTCAGAAGTATTTTCCAGGTTTCCACCACGATGTATTTGCGTCTATTATTACCACTAAAGTGTGTGTTTACTACGAAAAGAGATTATAAATCTTGGAAGGAAATTGTCCAATAACAGCACGCTTAGTATCCGAGGTATGTTCTAAAAATACCGACGAAAGATCCATCAAGATTACAAAAATCCCGCGGAAACCGTAGCCGAACAAATCTGAAGTCTTTCTACACTAGAATGTTCTTTCTTTGATATCATAGGCATGTATGAGTGAATTTAGGAATACGTTTATAATCAGTCAATAAAAAGATGCCGATATGATATGTTTTTCTTTCTTTTCCGGATCTTCACAATAACACCTGTTGAACTATCATATAATAAGCGGACAGACAGGACATCCGTGTATAAAAGGTTCGGCAAGGTCTGTTACTCCTCCAATCAATCTTATCTTTTTAATAGATTTGATACAAAAGATCGAGAGTGCGTTGTCTTATCGGATCATGCAATTTTTATTGCCTATCGGGGTGTCTAAACTACTAGGACCACGAGCTATCTATTTGACCGCCTTCTATGTCTCTTGTGCTTCAAATACCGGATGCACAACAATTAAGCTTGGATTAGAGTGATTTTAATTAACCCGTGAAGCAAAACTCAAGAATTTGTATTTAATAGATGAATGAAAACAAAAGAAAACCACAACTTTGTGTCTGCTTATTATTAAATTATGCATTAATTCACGAATGATATCCGTTCTAAATGAAAGCCTATAAAACTTGTACTCTCGTCTGTAGTAGTAGCAGCAGTATTAGTAGTGGTAGAGAATAGCAGCAACATTAGCAGCAGCTTGCAACAGTGGATGTATTTTTGGTCAGCGGCAATAACTGTTGCTGTTTGCGCATGCTCGTAGTTTGCTTATCTGGAAACGTCATTGTAATCGTGGTTCTAATATTCACTTCAAATTTTCTTGTGCTATTGCATTAAGATAGAGCAATTTTCAAATATTACTGATAAATATTCCTGACCTTAAAACATATTTCAAATTCTTTCATTAAACTTGGCCCAACAACGGATCGTTCTTGTATGCTTTCGGCATTTATTTCAACTAGCGTTCACGCATGTGCAAAGGATGTTCTTACTCGCTATAGTGTACCAAAGAGTATATATAAGAGTATATTATGTAGTTCGATATCTTTTAAAACTATATCCCGCATCTAAAGTAAAGCGATAGTTCACCGACGGATATGTCGGTAGGTGCTTTTTTACATTTTTTAGTCGAGGCGTAGAAGCGAAAAAGGCCGCCGATGTCACAATAATCACATACAAACAAGACCGAACTTCCTGATCAACTCCAGTTAATAACATGGTTTATTATCATAGCTGTTTATTGGGCTGTACATGTATTGGTGAGTGTAGTAGTCCGTGTACGACCGCTACCATCTGATACGAAACTAATGAATCTTTTCAGTTTGAATAAGATTATTTCAAATTTTAAGAATTCGCGGAACCTTGAAACAACCTCAAGTCTGATCAAAGTCAGGGCACGGCTAACTCACAGATCGTATTGAAATTTAGCAAACCTGCAGAAAAACCCTCGAATTAAAGAAGCCGGAACCAAAAAAATCTCATCACATGTGATGTTGATCCAGGATTCGAACCTGAGAGAAGAAAATAATTTGGAATCGATTCAAAAGATTCATTCATTTCTTCGTTCGTTTTCGTATGCGTACGTACTTAGGTAAGTACGTTTTTTGGTTTGTCGTTCGCGTGTTAGTCGCTAGTTTGTTAATTTTTAAATATAGTTTCAGTATTTGTCCGTCTGTATGACGTCCATTCTTCTTGTTCATTCGTCCAGTTATATTCTTCCTTCCTTTCAATCGTCCTTCCGTTCCACACGCTTCACCCTTGTTTTTCTCGTTGGACGACATCTGTTTATGTGTCTGTCCGTCTGTTCTTGCTGTTCATTTGTTACCCGTCCTTCCTTCCGTTTATATATTGGTTGTTCCGTTCGCTCACACGCTAGTTTCCTTGTTAGACATATGCCAGTCTGTCTGTCTGTCTGTCGGTCGGTCGGTCGGTCGGTCGGTCAGTCGGTCTGTCGGTCAGTCGGTCGGTCTTATTGTGTTCGCGATATATGTATTTTCTATTTATCTATTATTATTTATCTATTTCTGTATCCTCTTTCATCAGTTTGCTTTTTTGTTCTTTTTGCCAATGTGAATAGCTTCTCGCTTCCGGATGTTGAATCTAAAACGTTGTCTGTATACGTTGTGTTCCCGCTCCGTGGTCCACGATTAAATATTTTAAAAAAGCAGCCCTTTGGCCCCTTTCCTTCCTCTTCCTCAACCAGTTAGCCGGCCTGGTTTTTGTTAACGATGCAAGTACATGGATCTGCAATAATTTTGATCGGCTTGTGTTTGAGCGCGTTCGTGCTGCTTGTGTCGACCATGTCCTTTCGTTTATAGTGAAAACCCGCAGGCTTTAATCATTTTACTAACATTACCCAACTAATGTACACGAGTTTACTTCAAACTTTCAAGTCATTCAGACTGCGCATGCGTGACTGCTACTTACACAGAGACATCAACAAGAAAGTACATTCATAACGGTTGCGTGTACATCAAGGAATCAAAGAACTAATCTGTCAATTCTACATCTGCTTGATCCAATAAACTTTGGTTTCCAATCAGCAATTAAACCCCAGACACTGCTAACTTCGCTCCTGGCATAAACAAATAACCAAACCAAAATTGACCTCCAATAAATTTTTTTCGAATTTAAAAAAAAAAAAAAACGGAAAAGAAATTCCCAAAAAAATTAATAGCATTTGTCTTCGAATTCAAGCTTTTCTACACATACAAGAGACCGAACCAATAGAAAAACAATAAACGGTAAACAAAAAAAAAGTTTCTAATTAATAACTACAATTAGCTTTTTTCTGAAGGATAAATAATCCTTTTCAACACTGCCTTTCTGCTAAGAAATTTGCTGAAGGCTTTTCACGCGATCAAAATTTTCCAACATCCACTCTCTAAAATTAGTCAAAAGTTTCATAGTTTTCGTAGAAAGGGGAATGCAAAATCATAAAAATGGCTTGGTTTTTGGCTCAAAAAGAGAAGAAAATTTGTTTCATATTAGGACTTTTCATGTGTTGTCTCTGTCTTCGCTTGTATTGAAGGTCTTGTTAGAGGAAACCACCGCTGAAACGGCTCGTTACTTTCAGTCATTTGTACGGCAATTTATCGAGGTTATAGGTGACGGACGGCTGCGAGTCTGTGGTCTCATATAACAGTACAAAACAGCAGGAATGAACGACAGAAATGAGTGGGTGGATGGATTTGTACAATGGACTAGGAAGCCTTAGCTGTTGGAAATTAAACCTTAGCCAAATCCGATAGCTTTGAATTCAGAAAAAAATTAACGTTACAAAACTCACCCTCGGGCCGTTATGTCTTTGCAAACTCTTCCCCGACCTTCTCTGTTATGTGGCTAGTTCAGAAACAAGAACATTGGGTTTTGAAGTTATTTGTTTATTGCACAACTTTAGAAAGAGCCAATAGAAAACAGCCTTTTTTTGGTATTACTTTTTGATCGTGTTAATAAATAATTCGACCCCTGTGTAGAGTTAAATTATAATCCATATCCTGCTAGCAGAAAAACCAAATTGATAATCATTAAAATTAATTTTTCGTTTGTTGTTTGCAGTTCTGCTTCGATTTCAAACTGGAATTCTAAGTTCTTGTGTCGTAAATAGAAATTCCTTTTTTTTAATTTTTTGTCTACTGAATCAGAAATTTAATGCGTGATCTCGTGTTCGTGATGTTCGTGTATTTTTTCTTTTCCGTTTTGTCTTTCAAACAACAATGTTTTTTGTGTTCTAGGAATAATGGTACAAAATCCCCTGCTAGTTCTCATAGTCTTATTGATAAACTTCATATAGATTCGTGTGTTATTTATGTAGGACTATTTGTTCACAAGATCGTGATATTTGCACGACGTCAAGTCAACATCAATTTGGAGGAACATTCAATACCAATTTCGATCACGGAATTTAATTTCAATTAAAACTTTATTTAAAAAATCCATAAAAAGAAGTAAGGATAGTAGGTCTACAAATGCACGATGGAAAATCCTTTGCACACATCAGCAGAATGTGTACAAGTCGACAAGGGAATGCTCGGCTATCAGTAACCCGTATACGGTGTTTTGAGCGGCACACTGTAACCACCCAAGCAGAGAAGCAGCAAGAGCAGCCTTGAAATTTTGGCAATTTTTAATTTTTCGATTACCCATTGTGGCTAATTGCTATAATTCAGATGGGGGGAAAATCGAAAATTCAAAGAAAACAGTTGAAAAAAAGGTACTCTTCCGACAGCCAATCAGAATAAAGCGATTTGGCTCTCAATAAAATAAACATTATCTAATTTTCGACAGGCCTTTTCCAAGAATTATCTTTGTGATGGGATTTTCTATATTCTTTTTTAACTTAGCCACTGCCTTTGGTTTGATTTACAAAGACATAAAATTCGTATTTCCCTAGCTAAATTATTCTCAAGCTGAAAATGGTAAAAAATGGACTTGTTTTGAAAAGCCGCAAGGTATTATGGGACGAACATTTTTCCTTTGCAAACCGCTGACCACGCGGGATGAAAAACATGTGCCGCGCCTTTATTGATTACAAGATAATCTTTCAAACTATATATGTTTTGTTCCATGTTGGAATAAAAGGCCCGGTAAAAGGCCCTGTTTGACTAAACTTGGTTCTCTTGAGAAATTTCTTTTTTCTTTTTTTTTTTTTTCGTTGTTGTTTGTTTGTTTGTTTGTTTGTTTTCTGTTCTGGTAATGTCAAGGAAATTCTACCATCCACTTTCTCTCCCTACCCTTCCATCTCTGGGACTCTCTCTAAGCTCCTATTGAGTCATTATAGTAAATAAGACTTTGGCAAACTGAATCAATCAACTTTAATCCCACTTACCTCTAAAATATTCCTTGTTATTGTCTGTCTGAGGCAGACATTAAAACAATCCAGTCTAGAGTAGAAGAAAAGACGAAGACACGTTAATTAATGGACCTCTCTGTACCTAATATGTCATAATGACCTTATAGACTGAACATGATTGATGAATAATTAGGTGTGTCGGGAGATATTTAGGCCCACCACATCCGGGTCACTACCTTGTGCCACAAGATCTAACACGTTTCTTTTCTTGAAAGACAGACCAAATAAAATAGGCTATTAAATAAGATAAACTTCAAACTTTTTTCAATTTTTTTCAAATTAATCCTAAGACGACTGCTATATAAAATGTTATATATACATATATTTTACAGCTTCTTTGAAAGGTTGTAAGTGATGAACTAATGACAATGAAGTGAATTTGAGCTCGACTTAAGCGGTAAAACATAAAGAGATTCCTTGAGAAACCAAAAATAGACTTTATAAACTGCAATAAAAATGTTAAAATGTTTTGCCTATCGTAACTAATAAATACTTTATTTTATGTGTGAATTAAAGGTTAATTTCTTCAGGCAAATAGTAATAATAATAATAATAATAATAATAATGATAATAATAATAATAGTAATAATAGTAATAATAATAGTAATTATAGTGTGGTATTTGACGCTCAAACCGGAAATAAGATTTAAGGATCAGCGTTTTCTTTTTTTAGTCTATCTTAGACATTCGTAATTTTTTTCCATAATTTTGTAAGTTTTAGTAGCTTTTATCATAGTTTAAACCAACACTGCTCAGGTTTTTGGGTCCGCATTGTTGTGGGAATCTGTTGGAAATTTTTCAATAAAGTTGTCCATAATAATAATGAAAAATAGTAAAAATACTACTTCAATTTACTTTGCATTGCATTCTAACAAACTAATGTACCGTGCAGTATTTTGTGGCCCAATATTTTAAGAACTAAGTGAAGGAATCAAACGCTGCAACGTGATCGGATGTCAGCCTTATGATCATGATGTCGCTAGTGTCGCGTCTACTAGGCAATCTATACTTGTTAACAGGTTAGATGAGCCAACGTTGAGTGAATTATCCCAACTGCATCATAATCCCTTGGCGATGGGCAACCAATATATATGACCAGGAACTCGTTTAAAGACCTCTTGTGTGGGTGTAATTAAAATGTTAACATGTACGTTGTACGTGAAGAAGTGCAGAAAATTTGTCTGAACGAACATTGTCGAGTTACCCTAGACTCTTTCACGTAGCTTTGGCGAATTTTGATTATTTTAGACCACGTCCCATTCCTTTGGGAATAAGACTGTCTTTGAGCCTTTTCGTGTGAATGTATCTTATCAAGCATTACTAGTGAGCAAAGAAACAACACTCAAGAGAATGACATGTGTTCTGGAAATGTACTGCATTTTTTGTTATTTTAGACCACGTCCCATTCATTTGGGAATGACTCTTTCTTTGAGCCTCATCGTGTGAATGCATCTTTTCAATTATGCAAGCATTACTGACAAGTAAGCAAAGAAAATTAAAGCACTCAAGGAAATGACATGGGTTCTGGAAATAAGCTCAACATTTTATAAGCTGGATGGGCCGGTCTATCCCCATTTTGTGTCTAGACGCGAAAGACCACCGCTACGTGCTAAGACACCAGAAATGCATACTGACGTACCATCATACAAACCTACACCTATGACAGAACCCAACATTACTTACTAGCATAACGACCGATTGAAGCAAAACAACCACCACTAATAAATGAACACTTCCAGCACCATCATACCGCCACTGACCACTATCATTATCTATTAATAATTGAACCAGATATCAGCACGTCAGGCGATACCAACACCATGCACTGATACATGAACACTTCCAGCACAATCACACCGCCACTGACCACTATCATTATCTATTAATAATTGAACCAGATATCAACACGTCAGGCGATACCAACACCGCAATTGCACTGACGCACGTTACTCTAGCCATTCGCCGTCTACAAAGGAAGCTCAGCTATACCAACTACGTTAAGACCAAGACCACCAAGGTACCATTGACACTGTTATGTGAATATTAACAGCAACAGTGGACCAATGCACGTAGTTTTGAAACAACCTGCTGGGGAACCTCGGAAATAATTTGGACATGAACTGAGATATATTAAGAAATCTTGAGTGATAGAGTCGAAAATCCAAGAGGAAGAAAATCCTTGAGAATCGCGTATCACGTTTCACGGAAGCCATTTGCTTTTATCACAAGGCGGCCATATTGGTTGGAACAATAGGTTTTGAATCCCTTGGGTCCCCTCGCCCTCGCTTTGAGGCGTTTCAGCACTTCCCAAACAAAGGTTTTTGCTCTTATTGGAATAAACATGTCAACCATGTTGTAGGTCATTAGCAATACAATCGTATCTTACTGTAACCGTTACTACGCGATGTGATTGGATGAATTACTGGAAAACGATGGGAAGGCATTTCAGTGTTACGGCATGTCGTACAATGTACGTGCTGCCAGTCAGTTAGTGCCGTATGTTTCCCACTCATACGAAACCGGCAGGATCTATATTTCCAAAATATATCTAGTAAACTTCTTTTGTCTGGTCCTCGATAAGTTTGTAATTATTTTCACTCTCTCCCTTGATTTCGGCTTGAAAGGATAAAAAGTTTTTAACTTTTTCAACACCGAGCTCAGTTCGACAATTAACAATCTGAAATCTGAATCTGAACAATTTGGTGGTAAAAGCACTTTAACTATTTGATGCGAATCACAGTCAAAGATCTTCTGACGACCACTCTCGTAAATGACCAGCTATCTTTTGTTACGACAACAATTTGAAACCCCATTTGCATTGCAGCTCACAAGAGCCCATTCTTTAGCGACCAGCTCTAATTACGACCACTTTTTCGATTTCCCGAAGTGGTTGCTTATGACAATGAATGAATAAAAGTAAAGAGAAAAAAGAAAGAGAATAAAAGTTAAAAAGAAAGAATGAAAAACAAAGTAGTCTTAGTCAGTGTATATAGTGATATTACTCATACGTTCATTCAATGCCATCGGATAACCTCGTAAAAGAGGCGTTCCTGTCTAACAAGAGGGTTAAAGAGAACACCACGAGTTTATCAGTTCTTGATTGTGATCATCGAGTTTTTCACCTTCCCTAAATTATGATTTCCAAAACTCGATATTGATAGGTCTATGTAAAAATAGACTTATTGTCTTGTCAAAACTAGTACCGATATTAATCAGAAAGTATTCAGGAAAGGATTTAAAAGCTTTTTAAGGACTACAAAATTCCACAATGCTTTACAATTCTAAACTATGTAAGAAAGGATTTTAAATAATGTGCGAAACTTGCGGTAAAACTTCGAATTGAATTTAACAATAGTCAGCGGTATAGGGTGTGGCATTTTCAATATCATGTTACGCTATCATGAATAAACTACCTATTGTGATATTTCCTGTGCAAATCAAAGGATGAAAAGTTTTCGTTAATTAGTCTAAATTTCTGACAGATAAATCAACCTTGATAAGGAAATTTGGCAGTAATCAAAGAAACAAACAAAGACTCAAGTTTTAAGTCACTGTTTTGTCACTTTTTCTCTTTCAGAACATGTTTATCTTTTACAAAGATGTATTCCAGATGCTACAAAGCAAATGGCTCTAAAACTCGCAAAAAAGAAACTAGAAAAAAAGCATCACATATTTCAATAACAGAATTATACTTAAATTTATATAAATCAGTTTAAATTGAAAACTTTTGTCGGAAGTAAATTCGTTTCTTCCACAGTGACGTCATACATACTTTCTAGCCGCTAAGCCCATGCCAAAATACCTGAACAACAAATTACTTAACTCACACAACTAAAATATCTTAGAAGGATTAGCTGTTGTGTACAGAGAAGGGTAAATATGTACAAGTTAACAAAAAGGTTAAATAATGCTCTCTAAGAAATAACTGAATAATGCATTCCTTAAAAACTGCTACTATAGATCTAAAATCAGTTTGGTGTTGATTTTGGTTTTGTGCAGAAGATATTTTCTTTGGGTTTTTTGGGTACAAACGTTTAAGAGTAATGATGTTTCGAGTCTTGGAAGAAATTGTTATTTTGCAGGACATTTCTGAATGGCAGAAGCTGTATACATATTACCTTCTTCTTGAATATGCTAATACGAATGAATCAATCCATTGATTCTGCAACAAACGCGCCTCACACACGAAATTAAACCTAGTACACTAACAGCAGTATTAAGCTTCTCCATCGCCTACCGAGTCTAAGATCAACAGATTATCAGTTCCTAAGATTTCCACTTCAGCAGTGCTGATGGCTCGTAGCTAATCAGGGTTAAATCAACTCGAAACAGTGCACGTTTGATATCCTTTCATTTGAGTCGAAAATGATTTATGAATCTAGCTAGTGATATTAACTTTTAGTTATCGCAAAACCTCCCAAATAAATCACCTCACCCTTACCTTGTCTGCTTGCAGTGAACCCAACGTCAACTCTGATATATACTGAGTTATCTGCAGAATCTAACGTAAGCTATCTGGTTTTGCACATGAGCCAACTTCGTGTGGTCCTATAATGAGAAACAAAGACTATTAATGTGACATATCCTACATATAATAAGGTACTCTTATGCAAGCGAGTTTGTTTACACATTCAATTGACTAGTGATTTGTGGATAAACATCCTTTACGAGCTGCCGAAATTGAAAAACAATTTCAATGCGCTACAGAACCTGTTTAGTTACAGAAGGGTGTAAGTCCTTGTCGCATGCTAATAACACTGATGTTAGTTGATTGTGCAGCAATTCCATTGATGGGGCTATATCTATTCAACCGCACATGCTCAAGGTTTTTGTTGTGGTCGTAAGAATGAAAAAATCGGAAGACTACTGCTGAGAAGATGCATAATTACACATCTGAACGCAACAAAACCTAAAGATTAGCAACAATCAACTTATTGTCATCAATTGCCATCATGCCAGAATCATGACTCACGGAGAGAACGCGCGCTCCACCTTCGAGAGGCAGGCAATACCCGGAACCTTTGGCTCCAGAGTTGACAACTGTCCCACCTAATGTCATTGACAACCCTCCATGCAGCGGTTTATTGGTCAAACACAAAGCATTCAATCGAGACTGCAGCAAAGTACAAAAGCTTTGAAAACTACCTCACAGCCTCTATTGAATGCTTGGTAATTGACTTACTTATTGGACCAGCGTATTTGAAAGCAGACATTCGATCGGACGAAATATCCCAATTCCAACGTGCAAGTTATTTTTTCTAAATGGCTTTTCAGATTTGGGGATTTTGTAACCAAATATACACCAAAAACGTATCAGTTTTTCGTACAAGCGAGTTTCCTACTGCAACATTCCCCTCAGACTGCAACATTCCTCTTTTTTTACCGCGGAACTCTGAAACAACTGTCCATGAACCATTTCCAAATCGAATTGATGACTGACAGAAATACCTCATTAGGTTTGTTTTTGAAAACATAGCTGTTGCCAAGTGCCAAGGAGAAACTTGTTTTCATACAAAATACTCACTACAACAATTGTTAGTTTACATGGCCGTGAAGTTGTTAGATTTAAGAAATGAGTTTTTTAGGCATCTTTTGCGGCCAGGTTTTGCACTGTTTCATTCAGTTCCCTGGAAATGATTGTAAACCATGAAAAAAAAGAAACAGTTGGTACAATCAGGGTACAATTAAATAACATTTTCAGGCCGTCATCCATTAGCACCACACTAGTAATTATCAAACAAACAGCTGTAACAATGAAAATATCAATCATTTTTGAGGCTCACAAATCGGAACAAACACTTATTTTCGATTTAAAAAAAATTCTATTGGGTTTCCTGTGGTAGACGTTTAATCTCTCCCGCGCGCGCGAGAGAGAGATTTTTTTGCGCGCGCTCTACGATGTTGGTGCATTTTCGTAAGAACGTAAAGAAATTTGAAATAGTGGTGGGAAAGCAATGAAACGTAAAAATCTAGCTTGTTGAGTTTTTGGATAAAAAAGGTTGAAGAAATCTTTAAAATGAGTTGGGCAAAAGATGAATGGAAGCAGGAGTTGCCTTCAAAAGCACTCCAAAAAATCAATGATATGGAGAATGAGTATGAAAACCTTCAGAAACTACGACAACAACAAGATCTCAAGGTCGACGGTTATGTCACAGCTCTGGAAAAAGGAAAGATTGATTTGGAAGAGGAGAGATCTTCAAGCGCAGCCTTGCAAAAAGAGGTACAGGAGTTGACGCTAAAGGTGTCGAATCTCGAAGCAAAAGAAGAAAGGTATGCAAATGAGATCAAAAACAAAGAGAAAGCAGTGGAATATGGCGAGGAGGTTTTGGAGAAAGCCAGGCAGAAGTTGAAGGTGGAGAATGCGAAGGTATTGGAGCTGGAAAAATTCCTGGAACACAAAAGTAAAGAGGCTGAGAAATATGCGGAAATGAGTGAGAAAATGGCAGTGGAAATTGGGAACTTGAAGCAAGAAAAGGCTCATATCAGCAAAGAAAATGATAGTAAGTCCAAAGATTATGCATTCCCCTAGGCAATTGTGTTAAGAATGTGCTGGGTGGTTTTTAGTACGCGCCACTTAGAGACCATGAAAATCTACAAAGTAGTTTCCAAAAATCTATCAACAATGAATAACTTCTCTTTTGGCTAATGTACAACAAGCAACCGTATAAAACTTCTATGCTAAGTGTCGATATATCTTATCTATAAAAATGGGCAAAAGGATTTATTCCAATAAATTCACAAATTTGCAAAAAAATGATAAAAATTCAACAAATTAAAGGAGTAAAATTTGCCGGTTAAGTAAGCTAATTAATGAAATAGCGCTGAGAAGTCCATGTGGTAGTTACTACTGAGATGAGAACATGTACAGGAGAACCTCAATTAAGCCTTCAGCCTCATTGGCCGATAAATAGAGGTTGGTCGCTTAATAGAGGTTACTATATTTTTAAATACCTAACAAATCAAGAAATTTTCACATTATACTTTCGCGATCGCGGATCAGAAATTTTAAAATCACAAGTTTTTTCGACCAGAAAGGATTTTAATTTTATAATTTAACAAAATAAATAATAATCGACTTAATTTATAGAGGGTAACATGTGACAGTTGCCAACCTAGCACTGATGAGCTTGCGGCCCTCTTTTAACGTCTCTACGAGAGATGGGACCGCCATTTTACGTGGTAATCCGAGTCACGGCGAAGGTCTAACCATTTGCGGATATTTATAGAGCAAAGGCAGCATGCACCTTCTTCTCAGATATCAGTTTTTAAAAGTTTTTAAAAGAACCCGAGTGTGGGTCCGGCTGAACCACGACCTCCCGCACAACAGACCGGTGTCCAACCAACTGAGCGAGCTGGGAGGCGGTAAATAATTTCTATAATTTCTATTTCTATATCCTATTTTGCAGACTACAAGGAAAGACTAGGTACTCTTACCAAAGAACTACAAACGTTACGCAAAATAATAAGCGAGAATGAGCAGAAAGCGATGGAAGTAGCACAAGAAAGTGAGAAAGATAACGATGAGTCTTGTCAACAAGAGCCTGTCGCCATGGGCAGCCACCGTTCTGATGCATTTTTGGACATTCTGAAAAAGGAAAATACGTCCTTACTCAGAGACCTCGAGCAACTCAGGCTGCAGCGAGAGCAAATGAAGAATATCATCGAGGAAAAGACAAACGAGATTGAGAGAAGCGTTGCAAAGGTGGCTGAATTGAGAAGTGAATTGCAGGACATGAGGAGAGAATTGAAGACCAGCAAAGGAAAAACCAGTAAACTGGAAGGGAGTGTTGAAAGTCGAGAAAGGGAAATAGGCACTCTTAGAGACAAGGTTGCCAAATACAAGGCAAACGAAGAACGAATGAGAGAAGAAATACAGATGTTAATCTGGAAGGATCAACTCAGCCAACACGATGATTTGGTTAAAGAAAGCAATCGTTCAGAGACGCTAGATGTTGAAAAGAGGCCAAGTAATAGTTTGGGGGATGCCGAAGGAAGTAAGACTGCAGCCACTGAGGATAAACTTTGCCAACTTTCCAAAGAGAATGAAAGCTTACACGAGCAGATTAGGTACCTGAGGGAAGTCAACGGCGCGCTCGTGGAGAACGTTAAAGACAAGGACGACAGACTGAAGTTATACTACGACGAGAAACAAGAACAAATCAAGAAAGAGGAGGCTAGACTTGAAAGAGTTGAAGGCTTGCTCTTAGAAAATGGAAGACTGAAAGAAAGAGTATTAGAACTTGAAAATGAAGCAAAGACATCATCAGCTAGCGTAAAAGTTTGTACAAGATGTAAGCAAGAAATCATGTCAAACGAAAAACCCAGCAAAGTGAATTCTGCTGTCGAAAAAATAACAGATGGAGAAGAAATGGAAACGGTGACTGAAAAAACCGATGTGGGTTCAAAGCGTGAGGAGGTTGATGTTGCAACTGATGTAGCAATGGTAAGTTCATTCAACTGGTTATTTAAAAAAAAATTAGACAAGACAGCTGAAAAAGTGATACGAGAGTCGGACATATTTAGTTCAGCGTACTGAGAAAACTCACGATAATTTTTTAGTTTTCTTTTCCAATGAATTTATCATGCGAAACAGTCGCGTGGAAAACTCACGATATTTCTGACGAATTGCAAATTTATATATTTTGTTTCGAATTCCTCCTTCCATTGCTCATGCGCGACAGTCGACGGGTAGAAAACCCCCACTAGACGTTTGTGTATGCAAAGTACAAGTGCTTCAGTCACATCTTTTATCATAGGCTAAGGGCCAAAGAGGATGCGACAACTGTAAACCGTAAGCCAAAATCATATAAAACATTATTCGAAATTGTTGCTTATACACAGTGCATGATTTTTTTACTTCACATATATGACAGCAGACTGACAGCATGGAAGTAGACGAATCCCTTCAGGAGAAAGACGAAAACCTGCAAACTGCTGCAGGTGTTACTGACATTGAGCAAGTGGTGTGTCTTGAGCAACAACATGCAGGTTCTAATAAGGATGCAGAGGATGATGATGACGATGACGTCATTTCCTGTGCTACTGTAGAACACGACAGTAGTACTCTCCAACACAAAATCCTGCAAGTACATTTAAGTCTTAGTACAGTACAGATGGAACATGAGATGGTGCAAAGAGGTGTCAACAAGTGTTACAGCACAGTACAAAGCATCAAACAAGTCGTAAACAGCCAGGTCCCTGATACAGAAAACCAAGATAGCATGTCTAAGCTATATTCCAATGTTGAGTGCCTCTGCAGTCAATTGAAAGCTATTAAAGGCATTAATCAGCGATGTGCAACAAGTGTCAAGTCCCAGATAGAATCCATTACTGGATACCTGGAAGAAATCAAGGAAAGGAATACGGAAGTTCAAGATGAACAGAAAGATAGTCGCTCACCTGGACGTGAGCTGTCCTGGGATAATTTTGAATCAGAGCGTGCATACCAGGTGTTCAAAGCCACTGTGGATCCATTGATAAAACAAATCGAGGATGAAGGGGAGGAGGACATAGCCAAAGAATGTGAGGGTCTGCAACCTACGACAAACAAACTGAAGGACTTAGGACAGGGATCCCAAACAGATAGACAGGTGAACATTGACCACCTTGACTCAAAACCTGAATGCAACAACGAAGGCAAGCCTGATGGGACAGAGAATATACTTCAGTTGGATGACTTTGTGGAAGTCTTGAGAACCCTAATGGATGAGAACAACGATCTTTTGACTGGACGAATGGAATCACTGCTTCAATATTTTGAAAGCAATATGATGAAGAACATCGCTGCAATACACTTGCAAAAGGAAAGACAGCAAGACAAACAAAATATCACAACGTCTGCTCAAACAAGTGACAGTGAAGACAACATTGCTGCTGTAAATGCGGGTGAGGAGGAGATACTCGTCTTTGAGGAACTAGACATGATCAAGAGAAAGATTTCTGGAGTCCAAAAGCTAGTCAAGCACCTTATGTCATCCATCGAAACGACAAAACAAGAAAAAGAGGAGGCCGCTTCTCACATCGATCTTTTGACAAACCAGATGAGGAATATGAGTTCGCATCATGAGATACGCTATACAGAACTAGAAAGAACCATGAGGACTGCATCTGAACGAGAATTGTCTCTCCAGCGTCAGATCAACGACTTGCAGACTGAAAAGGAAGGCATCAGCTGTATGAATAAAGAAAGCTTCGAGAATCTGAGGCAGAAGGAACAAGAACTCGCCAGGCTCTCACAAGAAATCAAGAACATCCAAGCAAAGAGTAAAGAAAACGAACACAAATTAAAGAATAAAATCGAGGTACTGCAAGGGGAGAAGACTTGTGTTTGGCATGACTATATGGAAGCATCCAAAGAAGCTCGAGAACGGAAGAACGAAATAGAATCTTTGGTTGCCAAAATGAAGAAGACGGAGGTGTCACTGATGTCCTTGTTTAATACCATAGGGAATATTGATGACTTCCTACAGCGTGCTAAGGAAATGAACTTATTCCAATGAACATTCCCCTCCATGATGTTGTCAGTTCCTACTCGAGTGAACCACCGCGTTAACCATATATTTATTAGCTACTTTTTGGCTAAATCGCTGTAAGGAAGGCGGTGTGGTATGCTTTGCAATTGGAAAATAGAAGTTGTTTCTGCTAATTCAGTTATGCACACTTTTTAAGCGTGTAGGGTTACTTTTTAGATAACTGTTTTCTGAGCCAATAATTTGTTTATGTTTATCAGTTTTAATACTTTCTATAATTTATAGCTTGAATTTTAATAAAACATTGTAGCACCCGTTTCGACTACTGACTCAGGTCCTTCATCCACTTGTCCACTGAATATGCTTCTCTTCCTTCTTTTTCGTAATTTTTTAAGATGCCTTAGTCCAGTACTATCTTTCCATTTCTTCATGTATCATTCCCTTGAGTATTATTACCGTTTTCAAATGATGCTCAAGAATACAGTTATGAATGAGATTCAAAAAAGAATTGTATACACAAATGAGCGACATATGGGTTGAAATGGGAAAAGGATCACGTGATTGAAAGTGGTCACGTGATCGTCTCCCACCATGTTAGTCGGGTAGCAAATGTGGTACGGGGCTATATTTTTCTTTGAATAGTCTTTTTTCTCATTCCCCCATCCAACTGTACAAGGCACGCTCGTGCTCAAGAAATCACATCAAAACGAGGCTAAAGTTGAAGGCCGACTTTAGCATCACCTAGATTTATGTCGACGGAAATCCTATATACCTGTCATTTGCGCAAGCATATATTCTCTGATCTATCGTCGTTAAGTGTCTTGAAAACTCACTGGCCACTGGAATGATTCAATATGGCGGACGATGATCGCATGAGCAGATACACTATAACACCAACAGATGGCACAGTCAAAAAGTAGTATAACTTTTCACGTGGTATATACTTTTATATACCACGATTTTCCTCATCATAAAGATAGATGCACGACGCATATGGATAGCGTACGATCATTGAGGACGAGAGATAGTGCATGTTGTTTTGACTAAAGATCAAAGTGTTATGTCAAAGACCCCTCATCGAGCGATAATTGTTGACAAGTGTCCAGTGTTTTGTTATCGGATATATTCCATTATTAATAAGCAGTATTTAGTGTGTGTGTGTGTCTCGCTATTCATTTATCACCTCTAAATTTAATAAAAAGTTCAGCCAGTCAAGGGTCTCGCCGAGATTTGTAAAATAATTCAAATTGTTAGTCGTTTTAACGTCCTCAGAGCCAAGGAATGTTATCTGGAGCTAAATTTCGGAGAACGATCAGATTCTATGTATGTAGTATATTTTTATAAATTAAAATGTAAATTTAGTATCTTTTTATTGGCCGGCAAATGAAATTCTAAAGGCTTACCATAGGTTTCGTAATAAGGGAGCCGTGTAAGACAGAAATAAACAATGAATAAAGCTGTATTCGAATTCTTCCGAGTTGAAATTATTCAGAGAAATGCTCTATACTAGGAAAGACAGCAGAAGAGAAATTAGCTCATTTTTCTCGCTTGCGGTTTTTAATGGCAAATGTTTGTTTTTAACTCGTGCTGTATGGCCATTTCATTTTGGTTTTGCATTACACCGGACAAGAGTGATATTGTTCAAGTTTTCTTACCTTATGATATTGGGGGTTCGTTGCTTCGATTCTTGCGACTTTCAACCTTGATGGTATTGCAGTTCTTGTTCTGTAACGTGTTGACGACCTCAGTACTTGCTCATCGATATTAAGTCATGATTTGATATTCTACTATCTTTTCACATTGTCGCAATCAATGTGACCCTTTTTAAAAACCGAACACCCTCACTGAATTCCACTGGCATTTTTGTCGTTGTTGGAATATTTCGGAATTGCATTCAAAACAGGACGGCTCTTCAGATTTACAACGATAATAGGCTTAATTAACTAATTGACGATATCAAACGACTATTGGAAAATGAATGTTCTATATGTGTGTTATCCAAACACGTCCCTTGTGTCACGCATTACCTCTACTGGGCATCATGATGTACTCCATACAAAATAGCCCGTTTTCTCGAGTGGAAAACGTACGGTAATGATTCTCAGCACGTACACTCGGTCTACACGGTACGGTACGGCGTAACGTGAAATGGCTTGCCATTGTTTTCTTGCGCATCATCCAATCACGAGGCTTAGATACGGCGAAGTTAAGATACGATACTGGCACAGTAAAGCTACGAACTTGCCGTACGGCGTTTCCCACTAACGAAATCCTCTGCCACTTTACGAACTGTAGTTAAAATAACGACCAGAAAACGAACATCTATACTTGTCAAAAACTTGTTTTCAGAGGGAACTACGAAATCTCACTTTTCATTGTCCTTGCAATTATCTCATTTAGAGTTTCCTATTTTTTTCCCGTATTTGAACGAATCCAGTGGCGGGTCGTAGGTCTGATCTTCAGTTCTGTGTCACTTTCTTCTTGTGATCTCCACCGATGCCCTTGAGTTGCTTGAGTTGGCAGCGATTTTCCAGAACCATTCCATCTAGAGAAATACCTGTGTCTCTGAATTTCACCTATTTAGAATGCTATGCACTGCCATCTAAAAATACCACTTGTAAAGCCCCAATACTAAAAATGTGCTCGACTTACGTCAAGGGTGTGTCCCGAAATATATATAAATTTGACTTGTTTATGAACCTGGTGCCACACCCATGGTCTCTCTTTTGTCTATCAGCGGATATTGAAATCCTGTTATTGGTAATAACGCTAGTAGGATAAAAACTTTAACATAATACAAAAGGATGTACGTAGCTGTTATCATTCCGTAGACAATAGAAAAAATTCCATATTCTTCCTTGACATATTTGTGGCTCCAGAATTGAGCAAAATTGTCTGTGTTACGTCCCGATTTTTTAAATGAAAAATTCTAGTCGTAGAATGGTATTAAATTTGCTAGGAGGGTAATGAAGCGGTAGAATTCTTAGAAATTCGATACAAGTTGCAGGATGAATTAACGAACCCGTTTATCGACCGATTTTGGTCAAACTATTTGCACAACTGTTCTTAAAATACTAACTTGAATTCTTGTACATACGTCAATCTACTGTTTAAAATGAACTCTAAACAAATGCTACCAGATCGGCTTGCAGTAACGAGGGAAAAATCTGGAGCCATATGGCTGACAGTGAAGAAGACGAGTACAAGGCCTAAGTAAAGATGCGAATTAAAATTCCCCGTTTCAAGCTTACACTATGAGGGTTGTCGGGTGACTATGGCAACTGCTGTGACGTATCCATGGTATTGACCGGCAAGCAACTGGAAATAAATGAAATCTTAAAGATATTGGTCATTCAGAGGTCGACGAAAAAACTGGGTCAAGTTGGCATTACAGTGCATTGTGGGACTGTTTTAGGGGACATATTTCCAAGATGGCATCTATTTTGTCCCCTAAAACAGTCCCACAATGCACTGCAATGTCAACTCGAACCAGTTTTTTCTTCAACCGCGGAATGGCTCATACTGTAGAAGAAGTTGATGAGGATTAGCCAAGTGTATATTGTTTATTTCCTAAAAAAAGACCTCTGGAGTCGCCACATGACAAGAAAAAATCCTTATCTAAGTTTATATTTTGAAGCCGTGTTGCTACGGTTGCAGAGAGTTGCTATGGTTATATAGCCGGCGTTGCTATGGTATTGACTCCATGCGTCATAGACTGGATGACAACAAACTGTGACTCGTTCTATTTACATTTACGTATTCAAATGAAAGGCAAATAATTGCCAGCCCACCCATGGTTAAATCCTTGGATTTAGGAAAAACGTGTCTTCAACTACTTCGATAAAGTAAATCGAGGCGAAGTTCCTTCTCAAGAAAAATCACGTAATATAATTATTTTTAAATTTAAAAACCGCAGCTTTTTACTCGGCCGGAACAATTTCCACACTAGATTTAGAAATCACTAATCCGCACTTAATTTCCACAGTATTTTTGGACACGTTAAGTTAGCAAGTATATGACCTCATTCATATCTCTGATAGAAAGGAGGGAGATTGATGCTGGTATACATGAAAGCGAGGCTTGTTGTCCTGTCCCAAAGCGCATGACATCGCTATCGAAGGTAGGTTGTTTAGTGCTCATTTTTTATATATATATTTAGATAACTAGAATGACGACTGAAATTAGAAAAAATAATAAATAAGGAGTAAAATAAACTAAAGAAGCTCAGTAACAGTTGTTTCTTTTCACTTAGCACTTTTTCTTGCCCTTTGGGACAACTTGCCTCGTATTCATGCATATCTTTACCAGTTCCCTCGCGTCTCCTATGTATTAACCTTTTTTCTAAAACATTGGTCTATAATGAGGGTCCCCTTGAGGGACGCGACCACGTGGAGTCCAGTTACCGTCAGATCTGGGTTGAGCCCAGTCTCTTTCAGTCCTTCCTGGAGGTGGGATCCATTCCCTTTCACTCCTGACTGGAGGTCGTTCTTGTTGCAGCCACTCCCCCTCTGATCTTGGCTGCCAATTACCTGGACGTGCTTCTGGTTCAGGAACTGGAAAACGAAAACCTGGTGCCCCTGGAACTGGTCCCCCAGATCCTCGGCGTCCAAACCCATCATCCATGGTGGGTTGGACTGGGATTGGTCGAGATACTCTTGGTTCGGCTCTTATCTCCTCGAATCTAGGAGGAGGAGGAGCTTGTTCGGGGTGTTGGAAAACACCAGGTTGCACATGAGGTATGTGAGCAGCAGCTACTTGTGGAGGAGGTTGTGCAGGAAACCCACTGACTGGTGGGTGCTGAGGCTGGGAACGAGGAGCTTCCATATAAAATGCATCACGTGGGATTGTTTGTACAAAATGTCTTGTTTCCATGGCAACTGCTCCAGGGAGAGGGACATTGCTAAAAGGTCTTTCCCCTGCAGTGATTGGGTGGGGCATGACAGCAGTGGGTGGGTTTTCTCGAGGGGGGTGCAAAAAGAAAGGCACTCCTCCTCCAGCGGGAGGGAAAACTATGCGATTTACTTCAGTTTCAGCGTCTTCATTTCCGTCACTGTCCCCTCCAGCTTGCTCACGCTGATGACGTCTTTTAATATGAGATTGAAGGTCCCTTTGAGAAAAATAGCTGCGACGACATCCTGAGATACCGTAACGACTACCACCAAATGAGCACACGAACACACTACCCAGCGGTGCACGCTCAATCCTTTGAACTCCCTCGCCACACCTGAAAGCACATAGCATGATGGGAATGTAATGAAAGAACTTGTTTCATAAAAACTCATAAAAACTTGAAATTAGCTCAACCCAGGGGTTGTTTTAGGCTTTGAGAAAGGTCTATTTCAACTCACCTTGGACATTTTCCGGCACCTTTTTCTGCACAAGAGAGACAGAATGAGTGCTTACATGGGCTCTAAAATAATTTGTGATAAAAAATTTATAAAGTTAATATACATGTACTTATTGAGTGAGTGGCAGGGCCAGATGGGAAAATATTAGGCTTGAAGTCATGTCATACAGAATGATCACAGTGAGGTCCAAACAAATGAACAAGAGCCAAATATTTTCCTGTCCTACCCAACCTAACTCAAGTATTTTATCATATGACCCCCTTTTTGTTATAAAAACATCTGCAAAATCCTTTTAAAATTGATAAATAGACCATGCAACTTTCAAGCAAGGCCAGGCAAGTTTTCCTGGCCTGCTAAAGTCAACCTGTCTGGCCCCAATCACGACTTTTCCCAAAACGTTTATGAGAGCGCAAGCAGTGCCACACAGGTCATATGATAATAATACTTATGCTGGCCACACAGGTCATATGATAATAATACTTATGCTGCAATAATTTTCATATAAACACCATAGATAACATACCAATCTTCCATAAACAAGTATTGGAAGTGAACACTTTTCACATAAATGCAGTAGAGGATCTTGAACTTTCTGGCCAATGATCATAATCTGTGGAAAGATTAAGCATACACATACTTATAAATATAAACTACTATAATCATAAAGCACCATAAAAACATGGTCATAGTCCCCCTGTCATAAGCTTAATTGTCTCCCCAACCTCAGAATATAAAGCACACCAAAAAAAAAATAGAAATAAGTACAAGTCCTGGGCTTATAACAGGGTTTTACAGTATCTGTATTTACCAACTTACTCCGTTGTTTGTTCAGTTGTATGAAGGGTGGATAGCACTATACGATGGATAAATCCATATCCAGTGGATAAGCCATTACTTGCCATTATTTCAGAGGGTAAAGATGTATTAAATAAATTTTGGAGGGGCTAATTATCCTTGCTTGCAGCTGAAGAGCTGAATTACGAAGGACGCAGCTCAACGTGGTCGAGTTGAAGGCATGAAGAGTTATCTACTTGTAACATACGGCCCTCTGATTCTGAGATCAAATTAGAATTTAGAAGTTGATTTTTGTGGAGGGAAGAAAACCGGAGAACCCAGAGAAAAACCCTTGAAGCACAGGAGAGAACCAACAAACAACTCTACTCACATATGACACCAAGCCCAGTGAGGCTTGAACCTGGGTTGCCTTGGTGAGAGGTTAAAACCCTCACTGCTACACCACCTGATGCTGTTATCCAATAAAATTATCCACTGGATAAGATTTGTCAGATAGCACTATCCACCCTTAGTTACTAATAGTACAACTGGGCCCTGCTCTAATTGGAAGCAGATACTGAATAATACACTGTACACGTAGGCATAAGATGAAATCCACAAACTTCATACAGTAATACTACGACAGGGCTTGAAATAACAGATGGGCAATGGACAATGTCCGGCAAAAATTGGAACTTATTCAGTCAAATCTTTGCCTTGCTAATCATTTTGAACAGCAATGTTGAGCCAGAAATGGGGTATGACTGAGCTAAAACTAATTTCGCTGGTCCTCATATGAATGGCAACTGACTGGCTGTCATTTCAAGCCCTGTACATTATGACCCTATGGCATCTAGCAAATTTTATTTTCACCTTGTGATTCCATTCTAACTCCTTTACTTGGGGTTTTGGTCCAGATGAAGCTGGTGATCTTTGCTTTTTTCTTACCTCCTTTTCACCTTAAAAAAATAACATAACACCAGGTTATGACTGGGCCAAAAAAAGGCTTTTTTATTATTTTCTTATTTGTTAAATTTCTGACCAGATTCTTGAAAACAAGTTCACCATTTTGTTCACCTTGGTTGAGTCATCAATATTTTTTTTCTCTTTAGGCAGGCCCAAAGAGTTTAACTGCCTAACAGCTGCATTTAATTTTGCTAACTCACACTATATCACATAGTTCAGAGATAATGTAGTTAGGGATCTACAATGTTAAACAAAACCTGTTGGGACTTTACAAATGTAAAATTTTGCAAAAGGCTTCAAAAATCAACCCAGAAAATATATGAAAGAGTGGAATAGTCCCGACACTTTTGTCCAGGATTGTAGTTACAGTTTGTTCTCATACTCTCACAGCAGTCAAGTTTACTGTAGTAGTGCTGCCTGGGGAAATTTGGTGTATTTGTGAACTCTGCAATGGTAGTACCTGTACAAGAAATATATCTTCTACTCACCCTCTAGTGCAACTGCTTTCCTGTCAGAACTTTTACTTTCTTTCTTCTTACTTTTTCCAAGGGCTGATGTGGATTTGGACTTTGTTTTCAACTTTAAAGAAATATTTTTCCTGACTGGTTGAGCAGTTAGTCCAGCATTTTCTTCTGAATCAAGTTCCAAATCTGAATGATAACCATCATGAATTAACAGATTAGGCTGAATGCATTGTTCGTAACCTATAGATCCATTGCAGTATATTCCCAATGCAGCTCAATTTGGAAGACAAAACAATAGAATTTGAGAGACTTAAGCTAACTTTTATTTACCACACATGTAAGACTTATAAGCATAACATATACTTATAAGCTTATCTGTGGTTAGTCTTATACATATTTGTCAATCATATCGCTATCTTTGTAGCAAAATCTAGATGTATACCCTTTTTGGGTAATCAAATCGATGATTTACGATGCATGGTAATGATTGGATCTTGACAAGCATGCTTTCTTGTCATTGAACTCCAGCAAACACATAATCTTTTTTCTTTAATTTCGACCAGTAAATTGATAAAGTCAAGATTTGAAATCAATAGTAAGTAAACATGGTTGGTAAAAATGGACAAGACACTTAAATTAAAGCTGTTTAAGGTATTTTAAGCCGTAGTTTTGGAGAAAAAGACATTGAAAATTCAAAGGTACTCACCGGCCTCCATCTTGGAAAAAGAAGATGAATGATGATACCGCTGACCATTATCATGAGCCAGCAAAAATTACACAGGAAGCCCGCTTTAAAAGTGAAATTTGCGCCAAGATTTTATGATGAGTATTTTTCAAAAATTTTGTTGCGAGATCCTTTATTTATAAGGTTGTTTTTTCAATATGTTATAATTAAAAATCCTCCCCCGTCATCTCCGATCCCTCTATGTCACAACCTACGACAAGTGGTGATTTCAACATTGACAGGAAACGGGCGCGCGTTTGAATTTCAGATTTTATATATTGTAAACGGAACCTTCCCTACCGCTTTCCCGCCCTCAATGCTCGTTCCATGAAGTCGAACATTTGACATCATCGTGTGCGGGGAGAGGGAGGGGGGAGTGAAAATAGGATTGACTGACGCATTAAAATGACTCAATAGTATAATCTCCCATTTGCGTCATATTGCTACTTTAGTGCCAGGACAAATAAACAGGGGACATAGCAGTCTATCAGGGTTTCTACTGAGGACATTGACAAATGCACCCAGTCTGCCGACAGCTTACGTCAAATGAAGTCAAAACTTATAAAACATTAACATTTGCTAAAAAATATTTCTATTTTTGGTGTGAGTTTGCCTAGGGTTTCTATAAAAGTAATATTGGAAAACAAACAAAATTGATTTGAGATAAATATATGGTACTGATTTACTTGAAAGAAACTTAATAAAAACTGGAAAAAAAATTAAAGAAACTTAATAAAAACTGAAAAAAAATGATAAGCTAAAAAATAAAAGATAACGAAAAAAGACGAAATAAAAAATATAGAAGTAGAAATATCTCAGTTTTGATTAAAAATTGATGAAAGTACAGAATGGTAGATGTTTGCTTCTCAAGTCTGTACAATTTTCTAGCTCTTCTCTTCGATACAGAGTACTGGGACTCATAGTTTAAAAATTAATTATAAAAATGCTTTAATTTTTTGCTGGCTTCCTAGGCAGACTGCCTCTCTCATTCTTACTTTCAGTTCGAGCTACATCTTCATATAATTCGTATTTTTACCTGATTTCTGTCAATTCACTTATTTTCACACATTTATTATGACAACATATGTCAAGTTGAGTGTTTCTACAGCAGGAGGCAATTTTTTTGCTTTTATTTATTCAAAATTAGATTGATAAAAATAGAATATTAGTCAAGTATTCCCTGTATATAAGTGACCGAACGAGGGCGAAAATAAATGCTGTTACAGTAACTTTAGCAGTGAAAACGTCCACTGTGTTTCGAAAACCTTTCCTTCAGTTCCTTTTTTTCAAACATTTGTTCTATTGGACAAAAATACATATTTGAAAACTTGGCTTAAAACTTTGTCGTGATAAATCTTCACCAGTCGTAGGATAATACTAGCCTCGAAAACAAAGCTAAGCTTTCCGCTTAGGTAGTTGTTTATAAATATTCGGATATGTTACATACGCAAGGAATCCTATAGGAAAGCTTTCAAGCGTAGGATACCCGCAGACCCTAAGTTTGTTTCTCTGGTTCTTCAGCCAAAATTATTTTGTTATGATAACGAAATTCGACCATCGCATAAAAAAATGTTCTGACATGGTTTTTTTATATATGAAAAGTTGTGGGGATGGGAGAAGATTCATGCAGATAGTTTACACGACAAAATAGAATGGGCGGCTTTGAAATTTCGAGGAATTGAAGGCGGAATTTTTTTGGGGGATTTAACTATTTATATGAAAATCTTTTCTAAAAACGAAGAAAACCTATTCGAAATGTGTTATTTTCAGCAACGTAGATACAGTTGGAGATGAAACGATTAAATCATTAAGACAATGATTTTTTTATTTTCAAATCAAAGTTATACATTTGATAAGATAGCAAATTTTTGATCGATTCCCGTGAGCGGTTTATTTGGCCAATTATAATTTAATCTATCTTAACCGTGGGACCCTAAGAGAGATAGGAAACGAAAGCGGGATTATCTTGGAGACTGCGATTGAGGAGATTGGACGTCTCACTGAACAAGATGAAGTGTGTGAAAACTGTCCTGCGTCGGGCCTCACAGGTGGAAAACCTGCATGTGTCTCGCCGTTTTAGAATGCAAACAATTGCCAAAAATACTGCATTGTTCAAATAAAGAAGATTAGTAAGATTGCAATGCAATTCAGGTGTGCAGTAGGGCGTACCTATCCCAAGGTTAAAGTTACGATCAATCGTGTGGACGAAAAACCGGTTTAGTAAATTTCTAGCAAACCCTAAAACAGAAACAAGCAGAATGTGTCTTCCGGTTCTTCCAATCAAAACATTGTGTGTTTCTACTTGTGCTGCCTTGATTTGATTGGGCGTCCTGCTGGTCCATCCAAAATGAATGAACAATGTATTTTTATAAGATTTTGAATGGAGTACATTGGTTATTCACCCACAAAACGGCTTTATTTGCCTCGCTTAATCAACTTGAACCATATCTCTAAGACTCAGCTGTACGCCTCGAATGTTCTCTTGAAACACAATTGATTTAATAAGCTGATTCGTGGACAGTTTGACGTCCTACGCTGGAAGCCTGAATAGCTGAAAATAGTTATTTTTTAATGATATGTTGAACAACTTCAAACATTAGCAGCGGGTGGATTTTAGACACATAAATTGATTATTAATCGAGAACGCTTTTATTTTGAGCTTCGGCAGCTGTTGACTCTTATTTTCAGACTCCACCTAAGATACTCCAGTAATACTAGCTTCGCAGTAGAGTTCTGACTTGGTTCGTCTCATTCCATGTGAAGAAACTAAAGAATATGGAGCTGTAAACAACAAATCGTACATAGCCAAACCAAAACAATTGGAAGTTAATCCAAGTTTATCAACATTGGTTTAGGAAGCAGAGTTTTTGTACCAGACGCTCAGTGAGTATCTGAAAAACAGGACTACAGCTAGCGCGCAAGACGCTAAAGAAAAAAATCACTACTACCTAAATAAGGATTATTTATATCAGGAAAACCACGTCGAATGATCTTGGATAATCATAAACAGGAAAAGAGACGTTTTTCTTGAATTTTGTCTTATATCTAAAGGCGGAAGCGAGCGGGATTTTGACTTGAAAAGTGACTGACACAAAAGGCGTCAGAAGTAGAGATGGAAAGTGTCCAAAATATTTCATTGCCATCAAATGGTACTGCTATGGGGTCTTCGTCCTCGCTACCCATGAAGTTACTCGTGTTCATCATTATTTTAATGGTCTTTGAGATTCTTACTTTACTTGGTAATGGTTTTGTTGTATATCTTGTTGCCATGAAGAGACGTCTTCACACCAATACAAACTGGTTGGTCCTGTCGTTAGCTGTTTCGGACCTCGCTGTTGCATTAGCTATTATTCCCTCTAGAACAGCCTGCTTTCGACATCAGTGTGACGAAATCCTCATGAAGATTCTATATGATATTTTCATCTTTATATCGCTGTGTAACCTATGTTGTTTGACATTAGACCGGTTCATCGCAGTCATGCAGCCTCTCAAATACCACTCAACTATAACGTACTCGGTCGTTGTCAAACTCATCATTGCTAGCTGGGTTATTCCTACAGTCATTTTTTGCATTCCTCTGATTTGGACTTATGGATACAGTGATGACATTCCTCTAAGACAAACTGCAGATAAGATATTTTATCTAACACAAATCATCGTGTTCATGTGTGTGCCCTGTCTCGTGATGTTTATCGCTTACGCCTGCATCCTTAGCATGGCACTCAAGCAAGCCAAACGTATCCAAATCCTAGAACAGTCTGTGTCAGCTAATGGGTCCAGCAACAGCTATTCCGTCGAGGCCAAAAATACCATCAAAGTATTTGGAGTGGTTTACATGATGTTTGTGTTTTGTTGGATCATGTCTGCATATCGCACGTTTGAAAACTTCTTCCATCAAGGTGCCGTGCCATCGGAGGTCACCACAACGTCAAGGCTGCTACTATTGTTCAACAGTTGTGTCAATCCTATTGTTTACGCACTGTGGAAAAAAGACATTCGCGCCGAGTTTAAAAGGTCTTTCAAGTCGCTGCGAAGAAGGCCGATATCGATGTACAGTAATCATAACATGGAGAACAGGGCACCAGGAAATCTCACCTGGGCGGAGCAAATGACAGATGAAAATGTGTCACTCTCAAGTAACTTTCAAAAAACTAGCTCAAGTGATCAGCAAGATATAGCATTGGAAGACCAATCTGCTAATAACTTGATTCAGAAATAAGAATTACAATCAACCTTGGTATTTACTGATGTTGTGAGAATCAGGTGATAGATAAGAAAACGCATGGCAGCTGCCTAGAATGGTATGCGAAGAACAGCCTTCAAATACTGACCACAAACTGCGGTCGATCAAAATCAGAATCAATCATGGCTACTGACGTTATTGATGCTAATAAGGATGACGTGATGCATATAGCCAGGCATAACACAGCCCATAATCAGGACCAGGATTAATAGCATATCTTTAATAGTACTTTATGATAAGAAGAATAAGTGCCAATCATATAAATTTCCTTGCGACATGGGTGCTAAATTGCGAGGGACGCAAATCAAAGCGATCGGATGTAGGATTGTAAAGAATGCAAGCTATGCTGCCACCATACTGCTGGTACGTGTTGAAGATAACAATAATAATAGTAATAATAATAATAATAATAATTTAAAAAATGTGAAACGTTAGTTGCCAAGCAAAGAGTACTTCAGAACTTGATTAGCGAAAAAGAATCAAAAAAATTCTCAAACAATATTTGACTTTGGTGAGATTTGCAAAATGTTAAGTGAAATGCAGGGAAACGGTGAATACGTACTTGGTAATGTCTGCCATGTGCTGGAAGAAAAAACGAGATGCACATTCTGTCTACAAGGTACTAAAAGGTCCTGAACATGATTTTACTTATACGAGAGCAGTATTCCAAATATAACATAAAAAGAAAAAAAGGATTGCAGAACAAGTGAAGGGAAGGTAGACAGATAGTCAAGAAGAATAGCTTCTCCTTCTCTCTACGACGTCACATTAAGGTAACATTTTTCAGATTTGTCTCTTCGGTGGACTCTCTCTCAGAGATTCAATCAGTCATTTCCCCCTCCACCTCAAGGAAAGTTACTTAGCTGGACTATTTGATTATGAATAATTAAAAAAAATGAAATAACACTGTTGATCACTGATGAATTTCACACATATAGATATATTGTAAAAAGAAAATAGCTAGTGAGCCCCCTCGATGAGGCTTTGCTCTAGCTTGGGGCAAAGTAGAGAATATATATGTGTCTAAATAAAAATAACACTGTTGAATTGAATAAGCTAATAAACAAACACATTTGTGGATGAGTGAATGATTTGTATAATAAATTTTCCGCGATCAGAGTCTCAATTCTGAGATATTATAGCTAATTAGTAGTTGAGTTGCTTGTGGAACATAGCAACTGCGCCACCTATATACAGCTAGATATGCGGCACCATTGTGCTGTTGGATATGCCGGGTAGTATAGATTATCGTATATATCTATATACTACATATGCTGCTGTAATGACCACTGCTGCGCCACCTACAGCTAGATATGTGGCACCATTGTGCTGTTGGATATGCCGGGTAGTATAGATTATCGTATATCTATGTACCACATATGCTGCTGTAATGACCACTGCTGCACCACCTACAGCTAGATATGTGGCACCATTGTGCTGTTGGATATGCCGGGTAGTAGATTATCGTATATATCTATATACTACGTATGCTGCTGTAATGACCACTGCTGCGCCACCGACAGCCAGATATGTGGCACCATTGTCCTTGTTCGATCTTCGAAAACTTTCCAACCATCTTGTCTTCTTTTTGCGCTTCTAATGGAAAAAAGCAATGAAGATCGAATCAGCCTTCCAGTTCAAAGTATCTTCTCGTGCTTTACATAGCTACACCGGTTAGTTAGGCCCGGTTTAGACGTCAAACTTCACATGTACCAAATCTAATGCAAATGAGCAAAACCTATTGTTTGAATTAATTTGCATTAGATTCGGCACATGTGAAATTCGACGTCTAAACCGGGCCTTAGAGAAAAGTCAGCCGAAACAAATATGTGATCACTGGAAATGAATGTTAATTGCAAAAGAGGGTTATTATGCCATGAATACAGAATACACAGCGGCAGTACAGTGGCGGATCCAGCGGTGGTTTCGGGGGGGCTCCATGGAACCCATTTTGTGTGAGATCTTGTGAAGCCAATCTAGTTATTTACGCTCAATAGAATGAAATTGGAACACCCCCCCCCCCCCTTTTTTTTGAAGCCAATCAAACCAGCTTTTTCTGCGTGGCTTCTATTTTGGAACCTCCCTCTTTAAAAAGTCCTGGATTCGCCAAGGCAGTATTGTCTAACTAACCTCTGGCTTGTCATCGTGAGCATAAGACCATAAACTTTGTGTTCTTTCTAAAGAATCTTTTTCTTTCAAAGGTTTTTCAACAAAAATCTTTCCCACGTGACCATTTCCTACTTCCAGATGGGTCAAGAATTGGCGCTTATGGACTTTGGTCATGTTTTCATCAAATCTCCTGTGAATAGATAAAATATCAGAAAAGATATTGAGAGATGCAGACAAGACATAAATGTAGTACAAAGATCGTCTCTCACAACCCTGACAATTCAGTGTCAGTAAGAAAAACTGCATGGTTACTAAGGGTTTTCATCATGAGTCAGAAAGGTACTGATTTCCAGCACGTAAACGATACGAAATGCTGTAACACTGAAATGGCTTCCCATTGTCTTCCAGTAATTCATCCAATCACAAGACGTAGTTACTGCCGTATCCACGCGAAATATCGTTTCCCACTCATACGAAAACCGTTCAATAGACGGACGTAATTTATAGGCATTGTACCAACCATTTTAACAATAGGTTTTGTCTAATAGAACTCTGGTTGGCAATTTTTAAAAACACGCGATCAACCAAAAGAAAATACGTCATCATACGCTTCCTATAAGCCAGTTCAAAGTTTAAGAATCTTTTTCAGTGCGCATGCGATTTTATCCCGAATTTCTCACCTTCTTTTTTTTAAACCTTCTTTTGTTTTTAATTAAACAAAGGTTAGAAATTCGGGATAAAATCGCATGCGCACTAAAAACGATTCTTAAACTTTGAACTGGTTAATAGATTAGCGTGCTCAAGATGAGGTAGCGGAAAATAGATGAGAAGATTTGAATCTTGCCTTACCTCTCCCAGTGATCCATATTTGTGGTATTTATTTTATCGATATCAGCTTCCATTCTATCAAAAAAGATAATACCAAACTATGGTAATGATATATGACTTTGTAATTTGAGCGTGCATGTGACAACATAGCAGCCATGATGGAAGAATTCTGTAAACAATTTATCTAGTTTGTTTTATTAAACTTTATTCATTCAGAAGTTTTATTGACTTACATTTTCGTGATACATTTTCTAAATTTTGGTAGAATTACGTCACGTAGATCCTTGAAAGCCTCCATAATGTCATCCTGCAAATAAAGCAAGGAAAACACAGGTATACCCCACTTTAGATGAAAGTATTGGAATTCACTGTAGGACTGGGATTCCTGTGGATTATATTTTCCTTTGAGCCCTGGGTCGAGGAAAGAAAGGAGATTAGCTAGGCTAATTTTTCTTCCCACCAGTCTTCTTTTAATAGCTCATCTGCTAAATCCACAGGGTTCCCGATGCCCTATTTCCAAATAAGCCCAAATAGTCGCCTGCAGAACAGGGTAATCGTATTCATTACATCAATTTCATCAATGAACATACCTGCTTAAAACAGTTTTGTATCTGCTGGATGTCCAACTGTTCTATTTTCTTGGTTGTTCCCACCATACCAGGCGTTGCTATGGTGATGAACGACTCATTGTCAATATCATTGACACTCTGCAAAACTCTGTCCCTCACAAGAAGAATCTTCGAATGAGCGGTGGACAGTAGATGATCAATCTCTTCCTCAACACAATGAATGTCTGTGGCTGAAGACGGCTTGTTCTGTTGCTCAGATCGCAATTCTTTGTCCAAGTTCGTGGCTGATTTGCATAATCCTTGCCGATTGGAAAGAAAACATGACATTTGGATCAAAGTATGGAGTCAGATGTTATTAGTATCTATCAGAGTGGAGTAGTATGTGCCTATGTCAAGGGGAATCAGTCATCTTAGAACGGTTTTTGTATTCTTGGGGTGCAACCACGTGACTCAAAATTAGGTATAGATAACAATAAAACAGCCGCCATGTTGGTTGATATGACGAAAGAATTTGAATGAGGAATGCTGTTTGTATAGTTAACCATCATGGCGGCTAGTGACGTAACCTGCAATCCAAGAATGATTGTGAAACGATAGAGCGGTTTTCGTACGAGTGGGAAACATACGGTACTGAATTACATCACATACACGGTACGACATGCCGTAACATAGAAATGGCTTCCCATTGTTTACCAGTAGTTTATCCAATCACAACGCGTAGTAACGGTTACGGTAAGGTACGGTACGGTACGGCTGCATTACGGCTACGAATCTACCGCATCGTTTCCCACTTATACGAAAACCACTCTATGGAAAATATGTAGCCGTACCGCATATCTTAACATAACCACACAACTACGTAATTACGCATTGTGATTGGATGAATTACTGGAAGACAATGGGAAGCCATTTGAATGTTACGGGTGTCGTACCATGCACGTGCTGTACGTCATTCAAATACTTTGTTTCCCCGCCACGCACACCAACACCATTTTATTACTTATACTAAGTCAATACCAAAAACCTCTCAACCCTCACCCTTACCTAGAGCTTCGTGGTTACTTCTTTGGGTCAAGGGTTTCGAAGGACAACCATTAGTATTCAGGAGGTCTTTCATTGTAAATAACACGTTAGTTATTGCATAGTCTATACTGTAAAGCATGTAATACATCCGTGGTCCTTTATAACTTTTCCAAGTTTTATCCATTCGTTTAACGCCTTCGATGAAAGAAGTGAATGTCGCTCGAATGGACGCCAGATTTCGGGTTTCTACTTTATGGTTGATGGATGAATTATTTTCCTTCTTTTCTTGCGAATTCGTTTTTCTTTCGTCGTTTCTTCGTTGTATAATTTTTTCCATCTTTTCTTTGCGTTCTTTTATCAATGGAAGCAGAGGTTTGGGCGCTTCGTTCTTGACACTGGCACATTTTTCATTTTCTTCTTTCAATTTCTTTCGTAAATCTTCCCTTATTTTCAAGGTCTGTTTGTATTCTTTCATACACTGTTTCCTTTTCTCATCAAGTGCTTTTCCACCCTCCACCAGACATTTCATTCTTTGATTGAATTCTCTGTCATTTTGTTGACGAATTTCGCGTGCTCTTTCAGCTTGTTCCCTCCTGCGCCGTGCGCCTCTGAGGTAAGCTTCGTTTCTTAGTTCCATATAAAATGTACGCCATATTCTAAATCTTCGTAGCCTTTCGGCTTTGTACTCTCTTACAAGACGCTGGAATATAACGACAGATGTCTTTCGTAAGCTTATTAAATTGCATCTAAAGACAAAAGTTTTTCATATGAAAATTAAGGCACACGGCACGGTCACGTGTATGGGATTAAAACATCAAATGAACCAATCACAGCGCGCGAAATCCACCGCGTCACCTTCATGTTACGGCACGGCACGTCCTAACAATAACTCGTGAAAGTTGCTGAAACTAAATCCTTTGAACCAATCGCGACGCGCAAGGCTTCGCGCAATAATGTTTAGACTGCGCAAAACTGTCAAGAATTCTTCAAAGTCATGTCACAGTCTTTTGCCCCATAGAGGTATAACCACTAAACATATTTAGAATGACAAGGATTTCGGTATGAACGTTCGCGCATCGACACACTTTGAGTAGTCAAATGGTGACTTTGATTCTCTTGGGAATTATGCTCCAAGTAAACTGAGAGAACCTGCGTTAAGTATCGCTTACCTTGTAAAAACAGACAAGAAGATACAGAATTACCATGATTGTCGTCAAGCAGAAGATAGTTTTAATTCCAAGATATCTCCACCAATAATTCACTATCTAGAATGACAGTAAAGAATCAAGCATTTTAATAACCATTTACTAAAAAAACGTAATATAATTCTACGAATGTTTTCTACACCATCCTTGCTACCCATGTACATGCAGCCGAACGGCCACCTCTTCCCAATGGCCAGGAAATTTTGTTCCGGTTATCAATGAGTTCATAAATATACTCTATTTGAAACCTCTTTAAAACGACCACAATATTATATCCCAATGGTGGCCGTTGTGTAGTTGTTGGACCATATGTATAAATGAAAGCAGTGGTATAATGCGGAAGAAATAACATGTCATCATTGTTAAATACACTGAGCTAATGAGCTATCAAACGATTAGATGCATACCATGTAAATGAGCCATGCTGTCAAGCCGAGGAGGCTAAAAAATAGAACAATTAATAAAAGAATTGTTGCGATGATGAAAATCTCCTGTAAGAAAAATGACAAAAGAGATCTGTTAACAACGACAACAGCAACAGCAACAGCAACAGCAACAGCAACAGCAACAGCAACAGCAACAGCAACAGCAACAGCAACAGCAACAGCAACAGCAACAGCAACAGCAACAGCAACAGCAACAGCAACAGCAACAGCAACAGCAACAGCAACAGCAACAGCAACAGCAACAGCAACAGCAACAGCAACAGCAACAGCAACAGCAACAGCAACAGCAACAGCAACAGCAACAGCAACAGCAACAGCAACAGCAACAGCAACAGCAACAGCAACAGCAACAGCAACAGCAACAGCAACAGCAACAGCAACAGCAACAGCAACAGCAACAGCAACAGCAACAGCAACAGCAACAGCAACAGCAACAGCAACAGCAACAGCAACAGCAACAGCAACAGCAACAGCAACAGCAACAGCAACAGCAACAGCAACAGCAACAGCAACAGCAACAGCAACAGCAACAGCAACAGCAACAGCAACAGCAACAGCAACAGCAACAGCAGTAGCAACAACAACAACGCAGCAATGAGACAATTTTTTAAATTTACAAAGGAGAATTTTACTGCATTCAAAGTAGATGAAACTATCTGTAACTCCGGGACGTGATATGGAATCTGGAATGTCTCTTAACAATTTTGGGAAATACTGCCAATTCATGGCTCAGACTCCCCGTTACCGTTGCTATGTCCCACAAGATCAAATAAACTAGCTAGAATATCTCAGAATTTAAATCTCTGATCGCGCAAAATTAATCGATTATAAATTGTTTCAATTGTTCACTGTTCTGTGAAAAGAAAAGAAAATTGGCTCGTAATCTTCTTAGCACTCCTTAAAACAGATACTGTGTAGTTGTTTTTGGGACAAGATTTTAATTCCACTGGGAAAACTGCTGCAATGTTGATTGGTTCACTATTGTCTGAGTCGGAACCATGCATGAATTGCATGTTGAGAAAGAAGAACTACACTATAACGTAAATAAACGTTCCACTTACCACTCTTTTGTCGATCTTCATGTTGTGTAAAAAGTATTCTTTTGTAGTTATAATCACCTACAAAAATGCTGTTTTCGTAGCTTATTATAACTTTATGTAATTGATTAATTTTGCGCATAATGACGTCATATTATGACATCAATATTGATGCCGTGTAATGACGTCATAATGATTATATTGAAATTAGAATAATTAATTTTAAAGAGGCTGCATTGCGCGAGCTGTATTAGACCACAGGCAGCCCAACTTAGTAAGATGATTACCATATACAGGAAAGTCGTTTGGACTGCGCATGCCTTGAAAGGAAAGCAATCCTTTGAAACGACAGAAATACTTGGCGGGGGTGGGTAGAGGCAAAATAAATCTACGGACCCAAGACTTGGCATAGTAGAAATAGTGAATGATGTTGTTGTGGAAAAAATCAGCAGTGGAACTGATTGGGATCATTTACCGTTGTTAGACTGATAACCTTAATTAAGCTAGCAAACAGTAGTTAAAATAACAAAAATAGCCTAATTTTCAGTGCTCTCTTCTAATAACCGTACCAGTTGGTTGCCGTTATATTAAGCTACCAACCACCTCTATTTAATTATCGGCCAGTTGTCAAAATCCCAAAGAGGATTTTTTCCTCTAATTTTTTGTTGGCCGCTTATCATATCCCCGAGGGATATCGCTTTATAGAAGTTCAAATGAATAACCGGAACAAGGAAATATTGTCAGCTGATTGGCTGATTCTGTTGTGGCAACGAAATGAAATGAAGTCATCCGGGCTCGTCGTCAGGGAGGGATACAATGTGATATTATGATTTCTATGTGATATACATTAGCACAGCAACATCCTGTCGTCTCCCAACTACATTAGGTCACGTACGACCAAATCACAGCCTTATCTCAATCTTATTGAAGTGTATATCAAGGGTTTAATGAAGTAAACCTCATTAACATTCAACACTGTTTCAACAATCCTATCAAGGCCTTCGTGAAGGTCTGAATTCCAAATGATCGCTTTTTACCTTTCATCCTATAGCAGTGCAAAACTTTATACTTCAACTTAATCATCAAAACCAAGGCGCGGGAGAGACAAAACGTCTCACCCATTCTCTCACTACTCACTTGATGAAATTTTGGAAAACATATTTTTCTTGTATTTTCTTTTGTTGCGCCGTTGCCTTCCAATATACGTTGCCCTACTGTTATCACGTATATCTTTGCGTACATACCAATATTATTTCCAACAAATACCGCTTTATTTTGCATCTCCATTATCGAAGCATGATAAAATCAAAACATCGCTTGGAATATCCAAACTATACCATGTCTTATAGTCCTTATACAAGCAACACACAAGTTGAATTATAAATTTTGTAAAAAAGAAATCTTGACGCTATTTTGTACCCGTTTATTAAATAGAACAGCTAACTCTCACACTCGAATGCATTTTTAAAAGCAAAAGTCTGAAAAGGTTGATTTGTAAAACAGCAAAAAACGTAAATCTTTCCTCGATCTGTCATTCTTGCTTTCACACGGATATTCGCCCTGTTTGTACTAAGTACTTCCCGAGAAAGAATAATCGAATAACTCCCTTAGTGGTATAGACAATCTGTCTACACGCTTTCATTAGTTTTCTATGCGTTTTCAGTTGAAGATAAAGACGTAGTTAAGAGTTCTATCAGCACTACACGTTATTGGGCAAATCCGTGTCAGGAAGAGGATTGTCCTGAGTAGTACTGATCGATGACGGATCCTTAATCCTGATCTTTGAGGAATACTTAAAGCTCTTTTTTTCCCTTTAAGACCAGTTTTTTGATTCCCTAGCATAGCATGGAAGCTAGCTAGACAGTTTTGATCAGGTACTAGTTATAGTAGCCGCGCTATAGCAAGGGACCTTGAAGTATTTTGAGGATTGCAACACAAGATACATGTACACCTGATGAAAACTTTATTCGCAAAATGATAAAAAATAATACAACTGAAGGAGCAGGAACAGCGAATCCAAAACTCTTTCTCGCTCTTGGAGTCTTTGAAATCGTTATCAGCTTTGTAGGATCGACTGGGAACTTACTAACATGCTTTGCTGTGTTAAGAAACAAGAATTTACACCATGCAACCAACTTCTACGTACTTTCACTTTCGGTGGCTGACTTTTTGGTTACAAGTATTCTCGTCCCTGTACGAGCAGGCGAACATTTGGCCATCTTTAGCGACTCTGTTCCACCATCTAGAGGCGTAATAGAAGTTGCTGTTTTCATAGGAAGAGCGACAATTCTATCGTCATTAGCAAGTCTTTCTGCCTTGAGCATCGATCGTTACATGGCACTCAAATATCCTATTGTATATCGAGTGAGAATCCGATACAATTTCACTCGAACTCTCATTATCGTTTCGTTTCTTTGGGTCATTTCTTTGGGTCTTACTACAATTCCTATGTTCCCTGGGGTAAGCCCGTTTCAGGGACTCATAGTTTTCGTAGTATTTGTCTTCATTATGACCTTAATTATCTTCGTCACAAGTTGGAAGATTCTAAAACTTGTGAAACAACTTTTTAATAGACTTAAAAAGTTTAGGTCGACAAAAGCGAGCGAAGAAACAACCTACGGTGATCATTTTTCCTTCGCCAAATGTTCAATATTTCGTAACATGAACAAAATAGACATGGATGGGAGAGGAAAATCTTTGGAACAAAAGCCATATTTTTCACTTGGTGGTAAGAAGAAGCTTGCTTTTGATAATAATGCTTTTTGTATTGAACATCAACCTGTGAGACTTCTAGCAATAACACGAACCAAAAGTCAAGATGATCATGAAAACTACAGCACTTGCCAAGAAGTTAAAGGCAATTTTTCTTCGATATCCGAAAACATGAACTCAAAGTGTTTGGCGCGAAAAACTGTCAGCGCGTCGAATTCACACGTACGAGAGTTTGAGGATAAATCATTGAAGTTGAGAGGGAAGCCAATACTGGCTGTTAATACTACTAATAGATTAGGTGGAGTGTCTTCGCTGGCGGATGGATACATCGCAAAGACAATAGCCATTATCACTTGCGCATTTGTAATTTGTATCTATCCACGAATCGTACTCATTCTCTATCACTTTGCTGTCAAGGAAAATCAAGAAACACGAATCTTGCGCTTGTGGTTGAAAGTTTTGATCTACATAAACTCTATTGTAAATCCGTTTTTGTATGCTTGGAGATTTAGAGATTTTAGACGGGAGTTTTTTTATCTGATTAGAAAGCTAAAAAGGCCGATTTGTTAACTCTGTAAAGAACTGGGTTAGATTCTTGTATTTATTAAAATAATCTAGTGTTCTTGGTAAAGCAATCAAAAACCCGCCTAACTGATATTTGATGAAAATACTATTGGTAAGATAGAAGGCGAGAGGAGACTGATACTGCCGGACCGCACACTGTGAATTAACTGATGGGTGATAGCCGTGGAGAAAGCTTTTTGAATAATACTTCTTAGGCTTGGAGAACTAATCTCGTTCAACGATGCAAGAGACATGACAAATGAGCGGAAAAAAAATATGAAAATCTGCCTAAGGATGTTCATAGTCAAAAATACAATTTTTTTCTTATTCTTTCGCTGAAATCTCCTCTTTTCTTCTTTGTCATTTTTCTTTCTTTCTTTTTTTTTTTTTTTTTTTTCTTCCCTTCTTTTTTTGCTTCCATCCTTTTTTTTGAATCTCTTTCTCTTTTCAGTCTGCGGTTGTTTTTTTTACGTGTAATTGGGGAAAAATAAGATCGTACAGCGGCAAACAAACAACTCGACATGCTTGACCTGACTGGGCTACTTGTGAACCGGATATTTTGTTTAATGGGAGGAGATAGTGAGTGAAAATTTTGCAAAGCTAAGAAATAAAACGGTCCACTAATATTCCCTAAAAATCTTATTCTGTAATTTAGCACCCAATAAACAACCCTGCAACAACCTCTGGGCTGCTCATAGTCATACACAGCTAACTCACAGATCGAATTGTAATCACTTATTGCTTGTCAGAGTTGTGGATGGAGGAAAACCGGAGAACCCAGAAAAAAAAACCTCGAATAAAATATTCATATTCCCTTCGTATCTTAATGTAACTTATAATGTATTGTAATGTAGACCAGATGGTTTACACTAAGCCTACAGCCTGCAGCCTGCATGGCTCGCGCTTTGTGCATCGTATTTCACACTGACAGACGTACAGACTGATGTCCAGTTGAAACCACTCAACATCTGCATGTGGATCAACTGATCAAGCAAGGAGATGACAGCAGGCTTTGGTAACGACATCTGAATTACAAAACAACTGCTGCATCATTACGTAACCAAAAGAGCATAATGCCGTTTTGACGGTTCACTATTCTTTTTCTATAGAGAACTACAGGCCTAGTTTTTCGAGTACTAAACATTTCGTAAACAACTTTCGTAAGCTCGAGTTAACTGATCTTAACTGCCGGATAACAAGTATCGAGACGAGCAGTTTTGTCTCGCGCATTCAGAGGGGTCAAAACTGTGGTCAAAGTCAGAGCATGTTTAACATTTGTATACAATCACGCAGACGAATTGTCGCAGAAAGAACTAGCAAAAATTAGATGTGAATAAATGAGGAAGGAAGCCGCTCTTTGGACAAAGCCATTATTCGGTTAATGGATTATTGACATCATTCGCTGCGAATAGAGGGGGAGGGGTAAACCGCCGGCCCAGCTGTCTTGCGTCGAGGGGACGAAACAGGGCATAATTGCTGCAAACGGAAGTGTAATCAGTCTTGTCTCTCAACTCTGCTCAGTTCAGCGTGGAACTATGTAGCACTTTTTGCCTTTGAGCTAGTTTCCTACAAAAATAGAAAAAGTAAAAAAATGATCAAATTTACGCTCCAATTTCGATGATGTTCTGTCAGTAGTTGTCTGCGTGACACCGGTTCAAAAGCTGTATATCACTTGTAATACATACTATTATTGTAATAATCCACCACTAACGTAATACTAACCCTTAATGTAATAAATATTTACCAGTAATGTAAGAAAAAGCAAACCACTAATGTAATAATCGTGTAACCTTCTGATGTAATAATAATCTTAACCACTAATGTAATAGTAATTTAACCGCCACCAGGTTAGCACAGTTGGTAAGAGCGCCGGTCTGCCGGTTGTGTGGGAAGGTCGTGGTTCGAGTCCTGGCCGGACCAAGACTCAGGGTCTTAAAATAACTGAGAAGAAGATAAGATAATACCTTTGTAATCACATCTACAAATGGTAAGACCTTCAAGTCTTCTCGGATAAAGACTTTTTAAAACCGTAAGCCCTGTTTCCCAACCATTCCTTAACCTGTAAATGGGGGACATAAAAGAACCTGTTGAATTATTCGTATTCCAATTTGGAGGCATAACACTAGTTACTAACAATTCACTCATGATTGTAAGCTGCACGGCTGCGCCTTTAATTAATATGCAGCCGTAAAGTAGTCCTCTACTGGTCACAATTGTAAAGCACATTGAGACATTGTGAAATGCGCTATATAAGAACGTCCCATTATTTTTATTAATAACTTTTTAACCTAAATATAATAAAAATCTTAACCACTAATGTACTAGTAGCTTTTTAACCCTTTTATGTAATAAAAATCTTAACCACTAATGTAGTAACTTTGTAGCCATTAATGTAACAAGCTCTAAGAGAAGGACTGAATGGTTGTCATGAGTGGATTGATGAGATAAATACAGACTAACGATAAACCTCTCAAGTAATAAAGGAAATGTAGGCATAGGTCACGTGACCGAAATGTTAAAATTAGAGATATTACTTCAACGGGAAATGGCAGACAGCAAAAAGGGACCACATCACCTTCTGTTCTAACATTGCCGCTTCAACTCAATAAGTAATTTAGCGTTTTGTCCTCAACGCCAAGAGGATACCTTCTATTTGATTGCCAAACGCGTAATGCAAGGCACAAAAAGCATAAGCCTAGGCATACACAGCCGCACGAATTACGAAGCATATTTTAGAATACCAAATCCAATTTGCCTGGAGGAAAAGATAGAATCTATAGAAGCTCTGACCGACACTGATGACCGAGTGCGTCTATAGATTCTTCATTTTGAAGTCTCTGATACTCATTTAATGCTATTTTCTCAGTTTTGTAGACCTCGATGCGACCTTTCAACTTTTCCCTGCGACAAGCATGGGTGGTATGGTGAGCTTCTAACAACTGATTTTTACAGCAAAAAATTTACAAAATTTCTCATCAGCTTTCTTAAATTCGCATCCGTTGTCAGCCTGTATTTATCTCATCAATCCGACCGTGACAACCACTGAACAGCCTTTCTCTTAGAGCTTGATATTACAAAGTTATTACATTAGTGGTTAGGAAAGTTTTATTACATTTAAGGTTAAAACGTTTTTTGAATTAGTGGTTTGCTTTTTTCTTACATTTGATAGCCGGTAAATATTTATTACATTAAAGGTTAGTATTACATTAATGACTGGTTTTTTATTACATTAGTGGTTGGTACTACCTCAGTGGTTATCTACACCTTTTTTTTAACCATATTTTTCCCCCTTGTTTTTTCCACGAGCTTATCGTCCTTACTTATCAATGGCTCATCAAATGAGATTACACTGCATCAATGACAGATAGACTGTGAAGTCATATGATATTATTCTTAGTCTTCTTTCGTGTTGTTTTGAATACATCTGGACAAAATATCCTTAAAATGAACGCAATGAAGCGTCGCGTGGCGCGTCCATGGTTTCCGAGTCAAAACAAAACAACCATCGCTTTTCCGTGTGATTGTAAGTCATGACCGACAACCAATATTCTTTCCTGTTATTACCCTCATGTATAACTCAATATCTAGATAATAAGTCACACTTCCACAAAGGTATGCTTCGTTTTACCGCAGAGTTTATGAAAATACGACGGTCGTGAAAAAAGCACACACGAACAGATTAGGTAATAAGATGCTCGTGATTTCGATCTTGAGAACCAAAAGGACGCGAAAAAGGAATGCGACGCTGTTAGAAATATGATCAGTTTATCCTCAAAAGGACGCGAAAATAAAGATCTACGCCATGCCTAAGAAAACCTCCATGGCTTCCAAAAATTCTGTTAAACAGAATTGTTGCAAAGATATAATTTGCGCGCCTTTTTTTAACGGTTAATGTTCACTCATCCGATCCCATAAGTCCAATATAAACCAAAGATGTCGTTCGAAATCAAAGAGCAAACAACAAGAAAATATTCGTTGTTTGGGGCGGCTATTGATTGGGTGTTTTGAACAAGCTGTTGAGGATCATTGTCACGGAGTCAATCAACTATAATTCTTTCATCCCACGCAACAACACGGTATAAAAGTCCCGACCAAGTGAAACCTTATTTACTCCACTCCCAGTTCTGCAGAAGAAAGGCAAAATACTTCACTCAAAGACTCAAGTACCCGAAAATGAGCTTGAAACTGTTGCTGTGCTTGGCGTGCTGCCTTGTCGTGGTTCTTCCATCAGAGGGATCTTACCGTAAGTCCATATTGATTGTTCATTTATTACAAAGAATATAACAATACTAATATCAGTCGTATATGTAAGTTGTGTATTACTAGTATTGCTCATCCTAAATTTTGTTGTTTCATTCACAGGTCGTACAGCGCTAAAACGACTTTTTGATGACCTACTGCGAGATAGTGGAGGTAAAAAACTTAAAATACATTCAATTTGTTCTTATTATTTTTATCAAAAAGTTGTGTAAACTATTTCAACAACCTTCGAAGAAGATTTGAAATCTTTGTCATTCGAAACTGAAGTCAAAGAAATATTTTCAGAACACGAAGTATAATTTCGAATTCGAAGCTAAGAAAAGATTTAGCAAGCTGATCTAGTTATTTGTTAGAAAAATCTGTATTGCTTTTTTGTTCAAATTCTTCGTACAAGTTTCAGTTGCACGTACTTCCTAACCCCACCCCTCCATAGTTTTTGAATTGACACGGGGCTGACACTCAAATGGCTTCTTTATTCAAGCATCTGTTTATAAAGCATTGTGATTGGATGGCGTGTTTTTTTCAACCAAATTTGAATTTGAATTCATTTGTCAGTCACGAATATGATAACTGGACTCCTACTCTTAGAAAATCTAATTCAAAATGAACCAAGTTTATGAAAAGAAGTATCGGGGGTACTTTGGCTATATGAGCTACGATAACATATGACCTTTCATTGTTTCGATGTTGAGTAGTACTAGAATACGAGTGTTTCGCGGCCTGTCACTAGGACTAACAGTTTTGCAAATCAAGTTCAATCAAGTGTAAGAGGCACTAATGATGTTAGACTTTTGCAAAGTTCCCTTGCTCTCTGTGTACGTCTCTGCTGACGCGGGACGAGTTTTTTTTCGCTTTCCCGCTAAATTTACCGACCCAAAACTCAGTCGCTTAATCATAGCCAATGACAGTTGCTCTAGATCCAAGCTATCGATCATCTCCATCCGTACGCGTATCTGTGAACAGCACATTAGAGTGACATCCCTGATGAGGTCAATATCTGAGATATTAGTACGCCGACTTGCTTTTCTATTCCGTACGTGCGGGAGTCAAAATTTTTAGTAGAATTTAAATAAATAAAATAAATAAATCACTTTTTTATAGTGGGTTCAAATTCAGTAACTTAATACTGGTTTCCAATTTGGCCCACTCTAACTCACACACACTACCACTACATTATATATTCTATGCATACAACTCAACTCACATGTTGATTTTTATGGAGGGAGGAAACCCGAGTACCCGGAGAAAACCCTCGTGGCACAGGAGAGAACAACACACCAAACAAACTCAACTCACATATGATCCGACCCGAGCCGGGGCTAATTTCTTTTGAAATATCTAATTTTTATCGATCGTAAATAAGATACCTTTATTTAGATGAGTTAAGCGATTCTCTTGAATGCTGTAACTTCGATTCTGATAATATATACACACTGTACTAGGAGAGAGGCCCATGTAGAAGATACTATAGTATTGTCCAGTACTAGTATGCTGCAGTACTTAATTACGTTAATAGACCCCCACCCGAGAAAAGAAAGAAAAGTTTAATAATCTTATTCAGATTTGTACATTGTTTTGTAGAGGAATTGCCTTGCATGAAATGGTCAGACCAGCAGCCAGAAATCTGTGGGGAAATGTTAAAAGTTGATCCCGGATATTGTGCAGACTATGGCGATCAACCCTTCTGTAAAAGGACCTGCAGCCCTTGTAAGTTTGCTTATTAGTTAATGAAACTGTGCAATTCCATACGCAACAAATATTTTATACTCTATAATCAGTAAAGTTGTTGCGGCGTCTCAGAAACGTCAGAGACGTCGCCACTTAATCTCACGTTAGTTGAGCCATGCGCGTCCTTGGTGATTGAAAGGAGCTTATTCAAATACAACCTGAGATGTGAGACGAATTCCGCTAAAGAATAACCTCTATTGCTAGCAGCCAACCTCTATCTAGCGACCAGTTTTCAAAGTCCCAAGGAATTGTCGTCGTTGGTATTTCAGTCACCACGTACTGTCATTTTGCTAAATTTTTAATCACATTTTTTTCTATTTTTCTTTTCGCAGGCGGACCCAAAAGTAAGTTCTCTTTCCTTGCATGATTTTTGAGGTTTTTGAGTGTATTTAAGTTTTTTATTATTCTGCTCTCCCCTTTTGTAATATGGTAGGAGTGTTGTCAATGACGCATCGGACTGTTAATTTGAACTCTATGGCTCGTAACATTTGACGACCCCGCCCTCCCCCGGGGGCATAACCGTTATTTGGAGAGTGTTTTGATCTGTGGGTTTCAGTTATGGCTGATGAGCTGAACCTAATACCCAATGTCATATTAGAATACCGACTTATTATCCATTGTTTTTAATGCGTTTTGGGCTTGATTCGTACACATTATTGATTATGATTGGGATTCTGATTCTGATTCTGATTATTATTTTCTTCTTTTCAGAATTAAAGCCTCCCGCACCATCAGGTAATAAAGCGTTAACTAACATTATTCTTAACACGAGTTAAAAGATCGGTATTCTTGAAGAGTTTGTTTTCAAATTCGGCGCCACTCACTGTACTATTAACTCATGTGCACCGAGGCTTTTTACAGATTTTCTGGAGCCACCGTTTACAAAAGCCATGTTAAATCCGTTATCTACTTATCACTGAAAATGTTGTATACTCTTCCTTTTTATTTCTTTCTTTGGAGTCTCGTATAATCACATATTTCCGGTAAAAATAGAATTATTGTTTTTGGCGGGAAAAATCTCTCGCCAAATTGCAATTTAATTTAGAAGTTTCTCTAAGTCAAACAAGGAATACGTTTAAATATATATATATATATACCAAAGTTTACGAAAACTATTCCTTGGAAATTTCAATCCTTTTGAGATATACAATACATCATTTTCAAATTGCTGTTTTTCATAGACGCCAATATTGGATTAATCTAACATAAGATTGTCAGTTAGTCTCTATAATTTTGTTCTATCATCCAACATGGCCGCCGAGTTCTTTTGTTATTTCATTCTCGTGGAAATGATTGCAAACCAAGAATTTCCTCGAAGCCGATTCAGAAATGTTTCTGATGAATTGTGTTTATTTTTTCGTTGAAAATCCTCCTTTATCCCTTGTTTGAATCAATTGGAAATATGATTCATTTTGAACAATAAGATTATTTGAGTTCAGTGCTTCATTTTCAGAAGGTTTGAAGCAGTAGAAAGTTCATAAAATAAAAAATATAAAAATATCAAGTGTTCATGGTTCGAGTGTCCTCATTGTAAACAAAGAAATATTTCAGTATATACAGTGTAATAATCAAGTCGGTTAGCTTGTTTTGTCAATAAAATTTTCTTTTCCAATATCCTTGTGTAACTTTTAAATTTTAGCTGACCTATTTTGCCTTTTCTGCAGGTGAATGTGAGGACAAGAGAGATGACTGCGCACACTTAATGAATATGTACGGTATGAATCACTGCAAAGGCCAGCCCACTTATGCTTCAAAGTACTGTAGAAAATACTGCGGACGTAAGTAACGTACCATTACTTTTTCCCTCGTTTATAAATTACCAAAGTTACCATGTCTAAGTTAAAATCTGATAAACTAGGAAACGAAATTTGGCCAATACGAATTTGTTGAATCTCAAATTTGCGCAGTCTGTGTGGAGTGGTTAAGAAGTGCCGGTTTAACACTATTATGAGTGCGCAGTAAAAAAATTACTTGCAATAAATATGACCGACAGTCCAGCGGGCTGTTAGTGTCGTGGCGGCCCGCTTAGCTAAGCGCGTGAACAATACAGCTTTACTAAAGTGGCCACGGAATCCAGCAAAGCTCAAGACTGTAGATTAAGCGTGCAGTCAATAAGTATATATCTACGTCTGATGCGCAGTAAATAGATTGCAGCATCATTAGATGACTGCAATGTAAGTTAACTCAAGTGATGAGGTATATTTCTTCTCAGTGCGCTGTCTTGGCCAATCGTGCGGCTGGTCAACATTATTGAGTAGCAGTGTTTCACGTTTAATCATAAAAGGAATATAGTTTTTGCGTGTGAGAAAATTTTCAAATCACAAGCGCGCAGTTCGTTGTCTAGCGTACGCTCGTGCGACTTTGATTGATCTAATGATATTATTCCTTGTTTTTCCAACAGTTTGTCAGGAACCCCTGGGCAGCGTCTGGAAACCTTGAGGTAAAGAAAGTACTCTTTTTGAATTTTATAACCTTAAATCTAGGATTTCGACTCATAGCTCCATCCGTAAATTATGGCATTCATTTATAGAAAGCGCGTTTGAATATTTTACGGAGATATTTACTTAAGTATTAGAGTGGTAATATCTGTTGAGAAGAATATCACTCCACTCATTTCTTCCATATTTGCACATCCTTCTTGTACAATTCAGTACCGTTGCCATGGTGATTAGCTTTACATTCATTATGACGATACAATAGATGCTAAAAAAAACCACCATAGTAACGTCGGTTACGCAATTAGCGCGCTCTTATTATACAACGCGCGCCAAAGCAAGCTTTCTTGTTATAAAATCCTTAAATCACTAACACTTAGCTCATTTTCTTTCTAGAAACGATGATGGAATCTTTAGCAATACGAGGAAAGATGTTCTAGTCTAACACTTAATTTAATATTGGGGGTTTATTCAGTGCTCAATAGGCTGATATTGATAAAATTATCAAACTTATTGTACTATAGTCATTAAGTTTCTTACGGTATATATTCCTTTTTATTATGTTAGTAAGGTGGTATATATGACTTGAGATTTAACTCCAAAACAAAAGAATTTCATTATTTTAATTCACATTGCCTCAGTTCCACCCGGTGATCAGCGATAGAAAATATATTTCTTTACTCAGTGTCATATCTCTGTCATAACAGGTGATGGTCATAATATTCACTATCAAACTGTTTTGTACTATAGTTCTATAAATTTTGACATATATTTTTTTTGAAATATTATGAATAATAAAAGTTTACAAAATGTTTGATTACAGTTTGGTTATTCTATTTAGTATCACTATGACAACCAAAGATCAGTATTGTCCCTATTACAACAAACCAAAAAAAACAAACAGGCAACATGATCTTACTAAATGGCATTGTTTGACAGCAGAGCACATCTTAAAGTGGGGGTGGGGGAGGAACTAGTATGCAAATTAAAGGGAATAAAAGTGGGGATGGGGAGGGGGAAGGGAGGGGGGCTAAGATTTGAAAATATAAAGATTAGTCCCTGCAATTGATTTAATTTCCTATCCCTAAAGTTCAACGATGACAGAATAAAAAATCAATATATGTACCCTTCCTTATTTAAATAATATCAAGAAAAATTTAAAATAATTGATTTGAAATTATGTACAATAGTTATATGAATGAGGAGGCATACCCAGCCTTTTGTGGGGTGGGGATAGGGACCGGAGGGTCATGGTATCACATACAAATCAGTCTTCCAAGAAATTTATTGCTCTTTGACACCAGGGATCTAGGAGGAGAAGGAGTGAAGGCCATTTCTTCCTCTCTCTATTAAGATGCAGAGATTCAAGAACCCTCCTCTGGGCATGGCAATGTTAGGATGACTACAATATAAATCAATCTGAATCTAATAATAAATCATAATTTAGTTTCTAAGTGTTCCTAGTGTGCAATAAGAAGCAAGCAACAGCTTATAAGAACTGTCAGGATGATTAGTACATGTGAAACTCTACTCAGTGAGGTAAAGCTTTCAATCGTCATCCTGGTGGGGACACGGGAAGGTACTGGAAGCAAGCTGTTCGGATAATCATTCTCTAACTTTAGAGTACACCAGTCATCAGGATCTGAAGAAGATGATTGTCATATTGAATTCACAGGTGCCTTGAACAGGTACCATTGAACACAGTTTTGAATGGGAGGGGGGACTAATCTTTGTGGGTGGAGGAGAATGCCCTCAACCCCCCTGACATTTTGGTAACTGGGGCCCTCTTTGCAATTTCCAGACCCACAGTTTTGAGGGGCAATTACAACATACTTACTACATTAAGGTCATTTGAAAGCTTCATCAATAATTAATAAAATATATATATTTTTGGCTAAAAACGTGGGGGGGAGGGGGCTAAGCCCCCTAAGCCCCTCCCTCTCCACAGCGCCTGAATGGCAAGTGTCATACTTGTATAATTTATGCATTTAAATGCTTTCTTATACTCTCCCCATCGAGAGAAAAGGTTGGCTTCCCTGAAAGGTAAAGAACAGCCATGCTACATTTGCATTTGAACTGAAGTACCAATATTATTGTTTGTGTGCCCTTCCATATCAATTTTTGACCTTTACAGTATGTTTCATGTTCGTGGCATCTCAGCACCATGTCAGCAGAAAATATAGATGGATACGGTAGTCCATATGTAGTGCTTATAATCCAATAACATGGTGTTGATATATTGAATTAACTAAAAAGAACTTACCAGCTACACTTGGATCAAGGCGGAACCAGAACTGGACATCAGAATCACAGCCCTTGGCAGGGTCACAGTAGAATTCATACTTGACTGTGTTTGAATGTGCCGCCCAACAGTGGCTTAATGTGCTCTTCAAGATAAAAATACATACCGGTAGAATTATTTCTAGATAATACAAGCAGCATTACCCATACACTATACCATACTTATAGATAATATATCTATATTATACTTACTGCGCTACACCCACTTTTACCACCATCGTCTTTTACACTAAAACAGAATGCATTTAAAATTAGTTTTTTGAGGCTGATCAAATTAACTTAAACTTTGAAAATCAAGAAAACAACCATGCCTTCTGCATAAAGGGTGATTTAATAAATCTTAATTTATCTCAAAAAATTATTAAAAAAGTACACACCAAATCTTACTTCCTTCGAGGAGAGTCTGTACCTGTCATAATTAAAATTAAAATAATAGTGAATACTGGAGCATTTTGATGAAATTTTGTAGTTATTCCAGTTATTTATAGCATTAATAAGGATGTATAGGACTGGTATGTCCAAAATAGCTGCTAAATTGGATTCTTTGCACTGTGACCCTTCATATTCTAACTTAAAGTGTACATGACATGAAAAATTTTCTGGTCATTTCTAAGAGTATGAAACATGCTGAATTCGCTTCTGTAATCGAAATTATGATTAAAAGATCCAAAAACCATCATTTTTGCTATGGAATTACCAATAGAAGTAGATAAAAATTTGTGCATATTGTGTGCAGTTATAAAACATGCAAAGATTGGTAGAATATGAGAGAAGTGTTAAGGCTGGTTTACATGGTACAACTTTTGCTTACAACTGTTGTATGCAATCTTCTTATGCCACTCTTACAACACGAATCCCCAAAAATCATACCCTATCCAGTGGAACATCTCCGTATAGGCTATATATGAGTGACCCGGGCCCCAAGATAACAGTTAATTTATGAAGTATTTAAAATTTGTAAATTAACGTTCAGGAGTTGACATTATTACCTTAACTTGCACTGAGCGACCAGTAAGATTTTGTAGAGTAACACATGGATTGATCAGATTAGTGCTGGTTGGTGGGTATTCGGCAAAACCATACATAAAGCCATTTGGTCGTCTGGAATGATTTTGAAGCGATGATGGATCTTTATCGTAATTGGATTTAGAGATCACATCAAATGGTTTACAGTTTTTGAATGCAGCATTTACGAGAACTGAAAGAACAAAGGTTCCACAATCACTAGCTGATAGAGACTCTGCCTGATTCATAATTAATAGGTCAGGAGGCAATATGGATACAGAGTTTTAGAATAACCTTAAATTTATTGTCCCTCTATAATATTCAAGGATTCCCCTTTTAGCCCCCATACCCATAAGTTATGAATGGTCTCTAAGCAGAGCATTAGCATTTATTGGAAAGTCAAATAAAGATATATATAAAACAATTCTGTGCCTATCAATGTAAGTCCTGTGAGTGGGGGAGGGGGGTATTCGGGCAAGGGGTGGGGATTCGGAAAAAATCCCTTTACACAATTTAAATGCCCCAGGGTGGGAAAGCAGATGCCGATCAAATAATTGCACTAAATAACACCACCAAATGGAAGAATTGTCATACATACATTTACTATAGAGGAAGCTTCTTCAAACAATCAAACTCCCGACCCAGGTTTGCTATCAAATCCCTACCCCTTGCCCGAATACACCACCCCCCCCCCCCCTCCCCCCTCCACGGAACTTACATTGATAAGTGCATAAGTTTTAGTATTATCAAGGCTTTGACAGACCCGAAGGCTGCGAAGCCAAGGGTTATAAGTAACCAATAATTTTACTTCGCTGACCCGGACCTCGGTCAACCGGACCGAATAATTTACCGCCAATTTTGCAAGACTCAAAATTTCAGATTAATAGAGAACAAATTCAATAAATATATTAGAGAAATATAATTTTGAAGTATGGAAAAACGACTAATTCTGAGTTGGCTTTTGACATTTGAGGGCGAGGGATAGTGCATGTAATATAAATACATTGCCCAACACTTGAACATTGTAACGAATTGTAACATTGCCGTCGCTTAGCGTCGCTTAGCGAATCGTCAAGGACACAGGAATTTATTGAATACGAATCAATTTGCAAACTAGGTGAAATTTTGAATTCTCTTGGACTTTTGAACGAAAGAGTATGACCGGAAATAAGGATCTTGTAATGTTGATCCTGCAGCTAGTGATGAAGCCAATACAGTAGATTATTAAAATATGCTGAAACATACTTATGTCGAGTGGTTATCAAACCTCAAAAATACCAAACTTCTCTTATCTCTTACCTCTGTGGCTTGCAAATGAGATGAAAGTGATAAAGGCAGTTATGATCAGAGATTTGAAACGACGGTACATAATGTGGAAGCTGCTAAGATTCGAAGGAATTTGAAATGCAATGTCACAAATGGTTTAACACAGGCATCCCAATCTAATGATTTTGAGTGTGACGTTGCTCGATATCAATTACGTAATAACGTATGAAAAAAGGATTTCCGGGTCCAAAAAAACCCAAATTTTTCTTACTTTTTTCTTTATAACAGCATCAGTATTTTCCAAAGTTCTATTTATTTAAGGTGGAGTACATTTTCGCTTTATTTTAGCGGTGTTCTGGAAGATTTATTGATGGGAAGGGTGGTGGTGATAGGCATTGGCTATAACTTTTTTAATTCGATTATATTTTTGCATTGAATGCTTTCCCTTGCCTCCCGTTGTCGTCCGCACAAGTGAACCTAATAGACCTACATGTAAATTATTGATAAATGTGGAGGATGCAAGAGAGCAAGCCTTTTGGTTACAGCAAATTTTAATTTGCTTCAAAACTCATGCAACCTTATAATTGAAATCATCCTCAAGACATGTTTACTAAATACCTTATTATATTAAATTAACGCTCCATGAAATTAACGCGAATTTCAAAAAATCGCGTTAACTTAAGTCGTGTTAATTTCTTTCAGTGTTAATTTCCATATCATTAATAAAATGGAATGTTAATTTTCACGATATCAATTTCTAGTAATTTTATCTTTAATCTACTTTTGAAAATCATTTACTTTAAAACTCAACATTACAGATAGTCACTTAATAACAATATTTCAGTTTTTGTCGGAAATTATATTTTCGTTTTTCATTCCACAAGCTCTTCATTTTCACTTTCAGATAAGTTATCTTTGTGTCCATCTCGTTAATTTCATTTAAATGGGAATTGTGGCTTCTCCTCCGCATTAATATTCTTCATTTGAAAGTATTTTTGCCCTCAATTCGCGTTAATTTAAGTCGCGCTAATTTCCAATACTTTAATTTCGTGGAGCGTTAATTTCCTATAATAAGGTAAGTAATGTCGACCTAATTATGTGAAAAAAGGCCTGATATAAGAAATGGGGAAGTTGACAGAAATTTATACAGTGACCTGGCTATGAGCACACACTTCATTACAGTGTAAATGGTCAGTTTGTTGCACAGTCCGCCTAAAATGTTCTTTCCACATTTACATACTTTTTTTTATGGCCCACTCTCTCTTTCCCGGAGAGTTGGCCTTGGGAACGAGAAATGTGATCATATCAATTTCAACAATCTCAAAACCTTTTACTTTCATCCATAGCATTGTTCCTGTATCTGTATCCATCTTAGACTGAACCTGATTTGGACCTCATCATCTTAAGAATCGACCCAAAACAATGGAAGCTTCAGCCTGGCAAACCAAGTTATCTTCATTGAAAGAACGTAATCTATACGCCTACAACAAGTCCTTGTTCTGTGATGTAGAGTTGTCTGTGATAGATGCTAATGGTGACAAAGTCACAATTCCAGTACACAAGTATGTCCTGGCTATCAGTAGTCCTGTCTTTGAGGCCATGTTCTACGGGGAATTAGCAGAGACTGGACCAACTATCGATCTACCAGACTGCACCAAGAAAGGACTACAAGAAATGCTTCGATACGTCTATTCAGACGAGGTCAACTTAACCGGAAGTAATGTTTTGGAAGTTCTCTATCTAGCAGAGAAGTATATGCTGCCATTCCTGAAGGAAAAGTGTGAAGAATATCTTGAAAAGGAGCTTAAACCAGAAGAAGTGTTCCACGTGTTACCACAGATACGTAACGAGAAGGTTGAAGAGAAGTGCTGGGATATGTTGGATAGTGATACTGAAAGAGCTGTGTCTTCCGAGCCATTCCTAAATATTCCAAAGGAAATGTTGTGCGAAGTACTTGGTAGGGACACCCTTTGCGTTGATGAAGTGTTTTTGTTCCAAGCCGTGGAAAAATGGGCCTTGAATAAACTCAAAGAGGAAGGTTTGGAAGAGAACAAGAAAAATAAGAGAGCAGTACTTGGGGAAGAAGTGATCAAACTCATCCGATTTCCACTGATGTCAGAGACTGAGTTCGCGGACAAGGTACTCTCTAGTGGGATTCTGGAGTTGGATGAAGTTACTGAAGTGATTCGGTTCTTTAAGAAGTTAGCTCCGCTAGCAGGTTCATTTAGCAATAAGATTAGAGTTAGTAAATGTTTTAGACCAAACACACGATTTGGTTCAATTGAAGGAACCGTTTGGGGATACGGTGCACGAAAATCAGATGCAGTTGATTTCAAGGTAAACAAACCCCTATCCCTCACTGGCATAACACTCTTTGGAAGTAAGGATTGCACTTATACAATTACTTTGACCTTGTATAAAAGTGATGAAAAAATAGCGCTGGTTTGTTCCTCCATCCGAATTTTAAGTGAGGAAATAGATGGTTATTATGGATTGAATATCTTGCTTGACAAACCTGTTGCTTTGGACCCAGATGTTGTGTACACTATCGAAGCTAATATCTCAGGACCAAAATCGTATTATGGTCGATATGGTAAAACTACTGTTGTGTTTAAAGATATTGTGATAACGTATCTGGATTCAAAGAAATCGACCGGCACAACGACAACACGAGGTCAATTCCATTCACTGGTATTTAAGAGGCGTTAGGAACTACTCGAACAGATTGTGAGCTACATGTAGATGTTTATAAACATTGTCCCACTAAACATTTTTTTAAAGTAGTCTGTATTTTATAGAAAATATAAACGGAACCAAGTCAGTTTCATACAGCTACTCCTTTCCTATCGATCAGTGTTCTTTACAAAAAGTAGTTGTTCAGTTCGAAATAGTGAAATAAGCCTCGTTGTATATACGAAGTTCCGCGACGATCGAGTCCCCAGTTTTTGAAAATCTACGATGGTCTGCAAACATCCCGTGCACTGACTCAAGGCAAAAAAGGCACGTGCCCACTTAAACAAACAGAACGAGCCCCCAGAAAGACTCCCCTAAATGGCTCTCTTGCTTTGCTCTTGCCTATACCAAAATGCACTAAAATAGGACCCTGGCTATGCCACTTCATGCTACAGTGCGTAGTTTTCTTAAGAATTCGACTCTAATAATTCTGCTACAAGTCTCCCTTGCCCTAGCCTCCTACGCAGACGCTCTTAGGGTCGATCGTCACGCAATACTTCTCTCCCCACGAGTGGGTAAGTAAAATCAGTTATTGCTGTGTTCATTCTAAGTGAAAATAGGGAGGAACTCCTATCATGGTGAAATGGCAATGGGAAGGCAGATATCTTATAAAAATAAAAATAAAAATATCTTGAACATTTTTTATCGCAGGATAGGTAACGTCCACAAACCAACACCTAGTCAAATCAGATTCACCATAGGTTGCAAAGATAACTGAGAAACGACCTCTCGTTTTTTAGTCCCCAATGCACATGTCTATCATTTGAGAATCAACTCGTTTGCCCCCGTGTATAAGCGCAAAATGAAATCAATAGGAGCATCACTGGATATTCTAATAAACAAGGCATAGACTCCCCCTCCTCCCCCTAAGGAGTAAGATTCCCACCCATACAGGTTTTCCCCTAATCTTTTAAATACTTTAATATTTATCACAAACTTTAGAATCACTCAGTTTCACTCACTTAGGTACACGATAAAAAGCTTGATTTAGTCCACATTAATACATATTTTAAGTAAAACCGAAAAATAAAGCTATGATACTAAAGAGAATGGGGGCAGTGTATCAGTGGGACAACCGAATCGAAAATGCCAGTCTGAAATAAAAAAGGATTATGGCCAAACTAAAAAGTGTTGTCTGTTTAGAGTAGCTTAATTTTTGTAAGAACGTTAAAAAAACACGGTGGACGGTAAGATCACGCTATCCGCTCAACCAATCACGGCGCACGTCTGCCTCATTCTCGTACCCGGCAGACCCTACTCATTTCACGGAAAATCGTCAGAATTTTCCGTGAAATGTGTAGGGTCTGGGTACGAGAATGACGTACTTCTGAACCACTGACAACGCTCGACCCACAGGTAGCCCAAACTCGGCATTTCTGATTAGCTAGCTTCTGGTGGTTTTTGCGCCTTGAAGGAATTCAAAGCACTAATGCACACGGCACGGCACGTCGGTAGCGTCAGATTTTCATTCATACGCAATCTGTTTTTAAGATTCCAACTTTGAATAAAATTCAAATACTTTTCTGACTAATAATGTCTCTCCACCAATTTTAGGCCCTTTTCTTTCCTGGAAGTTAAAAAAAATCAAAATAAAGTTATAATAAAATTGTATCCATAACCCTGAAGAATTCTATGGGCTGATCAAAGTCTCACAGATTGAACCACAGCTGACTGAAACAACCTCTGCGCTGATCTAAGTCACGGCACAGCTAATTCACAGATTGAATTGGAATTCAAGGCGCAGGGCAACATTGCGCGCAATATTGTACACCGTGTGTCCGTAGCTTTAGCGTGTTAGGTCTTGAGGAGGGAGGAAAACCAAAGAAAAACCTCGAATCAAAGAAGAGACCCAACAAACTCTACTCACATGAGATGAGTAGATGTAAATAAAATAGTTAAGATTGTTAAGATTTCATATTTTTAACGTACCATCGAAGCTCTCTCAAAATTCATTTCACCGCAATTGCTGTAAAAGGAAAAAAAACTATTTGGTTGACATCTCAAAAATGTAACACAAACATTTCTCAAGGTGTAAAAAGCTTATGGCAGAAGTATTGGATAGAGACGGCTTAGGGGCATCCATGAGACACAGCTTTCCAACTTGCAACTTACCACGACTTTCAATCTAAATGAGCTTTGCGCACATTCTAATGGCCATCTATCCTGGATTCTTGATCAAGTCACTCGATAAATATCAACCCCAGGGTCTCCTCCCCCACAGTTATTTTTGCCCATCACAATACCTGCATGTATTCTTTGGTAACTTTGAAGAATAGCTAACAGTTCTAGTTCTACAGCGTTTGCAAGCAAAGAACCGCTTTACGGCTGTGGTTTTCTTGAGCGGGTGATTCTCTTTGAAGCAGATGTCTGCCGCACTTTCATCCACGTAATTACACTGGAAACAAGAAGATATTTATTCATAGTTTAGTGGCATCAGGAAGACTCGGCTCCGCGATGATTATTCAATGAAATAAAGAGCGTATAAAAAGATCACGCGGGATCGGGTGGAAACAAAGTAGGACTGATTAGGCAGCCCTTGGGCATGGAATTCCATGGAAACGCTCTTTGACTGACGTTCACCAAAGCCTACGATTCAACGCGTAGTTTTGATAGAGTGTAAGTTATCTAACAGCAGTTCAAAATCAGTTTTCCCTGACTTTTGCGCATCAAATGGTTAGCAATCCTTCTTCGCACTTATATCACACCTCCCTGGTCCCCTGGCAAAATAGAAGCAATTTTTAAAACTGTTTCTTGCACATAAGACTGGAATAAAATATCAAAGCAAATACCACATACCTTCTTACAACAATTTTAAAACACATCAAATCAGAACACAAAACTGAATCAGAACACATATCGCATACCTTCTTGCAACAATAGACCTTCACGGTGAGTTCCTTGATGGCCTTCATTTTATCTTCTAATCTTTCTTTCTTTTCGAGTTCATTGAAATAGTTTTCCTGCCTTTCTGCTTGCACCTGTACAGATGAAAACAATAAACATCGGAGGGAAATGAAGATTCGAAATAGAGAATGATTATTATGATAATGATAATGACTGGAATTTTCTGCAAAACAACAAAACAAAGAAAGGATGTCAATTGCCAATTGCACCACACTGGTCAAAGGTTCTTTTATTCCTACAAATGTAAAAAAAAAAAATTAATAATAAATGTTGAGGATGCAAGAGAGCAACCCTATTGGTTAAAGCAGATTAAGCTTTTGTAACCTAATAATCTGGAAAAAGGCCTGATATTAATAGAGATGGGTAAGTTGACAGAAAAATACAGTGACCAGGACCACTCTGTAAGCGGACACCCTTCATTATATACAGTGTAAACGGACAGCTAGTTGCTTGCAGATCTAGAGTCCCTAAAATTTTCTTCCCATATTTACTGTACAACCAACCTCGTTCTCAGGACCCACTCTCTCTTTCCCGGAGAGTTGACCCTGGGAACGAGAAATGTGATCATATCAATCTTAACCTGAGTATCCCCTTCCCTCCCTCCCCCAGCTTGGAGAGCCTGATACTCAGGTTATATCAATCTCGACCGCTTTCACTTTCATCCATAGCATTGTTCCTGTATCTGTATCCATCTTTCGCTAAACCTGATTTGGACCTCATCATCTTAAGAATCATCGACCCAAAACAATGGAAGCTTCAGCCTGGCAAACCAAGTTATCTTCATTGAAAGAACGTAATCTATACGCCTACAACAAGTCCTTGTTCTGTGATGTAGAGTTGTCTGTGATGGATGCTAATGGTGACAAAGTTACAATCCCAGCACACAAGTATGTCCTGGCTATCAGTAGTCCTGTCTTTGAGGCCATGTTCTACGGGGAATTAGCAGAGACTGGACCAACTATCGATCTACCAGACTGCACCAAGGAAGGACTACAAGAAATGCTTCGATACGTCTATTCAGACGAGGTCAACTTAACCGGAAGTAATGTTTTGGAAGTTCTCTATCTAGCAGAGAAGTATATGCTGCCATTCCTGAAGGAAAAGTGTGAAGAATATCTTGAAAAGGAGCTTAAACCAGAAGAAGTGTTCCACGTGTTACCACAGATACGTAACGAGAGGGTTGAACAGAAGTGCTGGGATATGTTGGATAGTGATACTGAAAGAGCTGTGTCTTCCGAGCCATTCCTAAATATTCCAAAGGAAATGTTGTGCAAAGTGCTTGGTAGGGACACCCTTTGTGTTGATGAAGTGGTTTTGTTCCAAGCAGTGGAAAAATGGGTTCTAAATAAACTCAAAGAAGAAGGTTTGGAAGAGAACAAGAAAAATAAGAGAGCAGTACTTGGGAAAGAAGTGATCAAACTCATCCGATTCCCACTGATGTCAGAGACTGAATTTGCTGCGAAGGTTCTCCCTCGTGGGATTCTGAAGATGGATGAAGTTACTGAAGTGATTAAGTTCTTTAAGAAGTTAGCTCCGCTAGCAGGTTCATTTAGCAATAAGATTAGAGGGAGTAAATGTTTTAGACCAAACACAAGGTTCGGCTCAATTGAAGGACCCAATTGGGAATACGGTAGAAAGAATTCAGATGCAATTAATTTTAAGGTAAATAAACTCCTATCCCTCACTGGCATAACACTCTTTGGAAGTAAGGATTGCACTTATACAATTACTTTGACCTTGTATAAAAGTGTTGAAAAAATAGCGCTGGTTTGTTTCTCCATCCCAGTTTTAAGTGAGGAAATGGATGGTTATTATGGATTGAATATCATGCTTGACGAACCTGTTGCTTTAGACCCAGATGTTGTGTACACTATCCAAGCTTATATCTCAGGACCAAACTCCTATTATGGTAATCTGGGTAAGACTACTGTTGTGTTTGAAGATATTGTGATAACGTATCTGGATTCAAAGAAATCGACCAACAGCACAACAACATACCAGGGTCAATTTCATTCACTAGTGTTAAAAAGACATTAAGGACGACTCCACTGGATTGTGAGCTGCATGTAGTGTTTTAATGTAAATGTTAAAATGTTTAAGGTCAAGTAACGTCCACAAAGCAACGCCTAGTCAGATCATATTACCTTTGGTTACAAATTAAAGATAACTGAAAAACGACCCCTCGTTTTTATTCCCAATTTCTAATTTATTCGGCAAACTTTAGAATCACGTACACTTTTCTCTCATGAAATATGGTATCTTGTACCATTATATGATGTACCATGGTATGGCGTGAGTTAATTCAGTAACCATATTTATAGCTTATTATAACGATTTTGAGCCGCAAATACGGGTTTATATTGGCGGCTAGTTGGGAGAAAATATATCCCGTATTGGCCGTATATATACGGAATATATTTTCTCCCAACTAGCTGCCAATATAAACCCGTATTTGTGGCTCAAAGTCGCAATAAGTTATAAGAATAGGAATTAACAGTTTCACAACCGCATGGAAAATGACATAGTCTGAAATAAAAAAGCATTATGGCCAAACTAAAAAGTGTCGTCTGTTTAGAGTAGATTTTGTATGATCGTTAAAAAAAACCGGCGAACGGTAAGGTCACGGTATCCGCACAACCAATCCGGCGCACGTCAGTACTTCTGAACCACTGACAACGCTCAACCCACAGGTAGCCCAAACTCTCCATTTCTGATTAGTTTCTGGTGGTTTTAGCGCCTTGAAGGAAAACGCTAATGGACACGGTACGGCACGTCGGTACCGTCAGATTTTCACTCATACGCAAGCTGTTATTAAGATTTCAACTTTGAATAAAATTCAAATACTTTGGTTGTTCTTCTCCTCTGACTAATAATGTCTCTCCACCAATTTTAGGCCTTTTTCTTTCCTGAAAGGAAAAAAAATCAAAATTAAAAGTTATGATAAAATTTTATCAATCCCGTGAAACAACCTCTGTGCTGATCTAAGTCAGTGCACGGCTAACTCACATATTGAACCCTGAAACAACCTCTGGGCTGATCAAAGTCAAGGCACTGCTAACTCACATATTGAACCCTGAAACAACCTCTGGGCTGATCAAAGTCAGGGCACTGCTAACTCACATATTGAACCCTGAAACAACCTGTGGGCTGATCTAAGTCAGCGCACGGCTAACTCACATATTGAACCCTGAAACAATCTCTGGGCTGATCTAAAGTCAGCGCACGGCTAACTCACATATTGAACCCTGAAACAACCTCTGTGCGGATCTAAGTCAGTGCACGGCTAACTCACATATTCAACCCTGAAACAACCTTTGTGCTGATCTAAGTCAGTGCACGGCTAACTCACATATTGAACCCTGAAACAACCTCTGGGCTGACCTAAGTCAGCGCACGGCTAACTCACATATTGAACCCTGAAACAACCTCTGGGCTGATCAAAGTCAAGGCACGGCTAACTCACATATTGAACCCTGAAACAACCTTTGTGCTGATCTAAGTCAGTGCACGGCTAACTCACATATTGAACCCTGAAACAACCTCTGGGCTGATCAAAGTCAGGGCATGACTAACTCACAGTTTGAACCCTGAAACAACCTCTGGGATGATCTAGGTCAGGGCACGGCTAACTCACAGATTGAATTGGAATTTAAGGCGCAGATACTTGGTGCAACATTACACGAAATATTGCAAGCAATTTTGCTGACGTATGGTCGTTTTCTACTTTAGCAACATGGATTACGTACAACAAATTGCGTCGTATGACATGGCTCGCAACATCGACTGCCTGCAACACTGCTTGCAATGTTGCACTTTGTGTCCGTAGCTTTAGCATGTTAGGTCGTGCGGAGGGAGGAAAACCAAAAAAAAACCTTAAACCAAGTTAAGGAAGAGACCCAACAAACTCTACTCACATTAGATGAGTAGATGTAAATAAAATAGTTAAGATTGTTAAGATTTCATTTTTTTAACGTACCATAAGCATCGAAGCTCTCTCGAAATTCATTTCACCGCAGTTGCTGTAAAAAAAGAAAAAAAAACTATTTGGTTGACATCTCAAAAATTTCTCAAGGTGTAAAAAGCTTATGGCAGAAGTATTGGATAAAGACGGCTTAGGGGCATCCATTAGAGACAGCTTTCCAACTTGCAACGTACCACGACTTTCAATCTAAATGAACTTTGCGCACATTCTAGTGGCCATCTATCCTGGATTCTTGATCAAGTCACTCGATAAATATCAACCCCAGGGTCTTCTTCCCCAGTAATTTTTGCCCATCACAATACCTGCATGTAAACTTTGGTAACTTTGAAGAATAGCTAACAGTTCTAGTTCCACAGCGTTTGCAAGCAAAGAACCGCTTTACGGCGGTGGTTTTCTTGAGCGGGTGATTCTCTTTGAAGCAGATGTCTGCCGCACTTTCATCCACGTAATTACACTGGAAACAAGAAGATATTTATTCATAGCTTAGTGGCATCAGGAAGACTCGGCTCCGCGATGATTATTCAATGAAATAAAGAGCGTATAAAAAGATCACGCGGGATCGGGTGGAAACAAAGTAGGACTGATTAGGCAGCCCTTGGGCATTGGATTCCATGGAAACGCTCTTTGACTGACGTTCACCAAAGTCTACGATTCAACGCGTAGTTTTGAGTGTAAGTTATCTAACAGCAGTTCAAAATCAGTTTTCCCTGACTTTTGCGCATCAAATGGTTAGCAATCCGCCCTTATATCACACCTCCCTGGTCCCCTGGCAAAATAGAAGCAATTTTTAAAACTGTTTCTTGCACATAAGACTGGAATAAAATATCAAAGCAAATACCACACACCTTCTTACAACAATTTTAAAACACATCAAATCAGAACACAAAACTGAATCAGAACACATATCGCATACCTTCTTACAACAATAGACCTTCACGGTGAGTTCCTTGATGGCCTTCATTTTATCTTCTAATCTTTCTTTCTTTTCGAGTTCATTGAAATAGTTTTCCTGCCTTTCTGCTTGCACCTGTACAGATGAAAACAATAAACATCGGAGGGAAATGAAGATTCGAAATAGAGAATGATTATTATGATAATGATAATGACTGGAATTTTCTGCAAAACAACAAAGCAAAGTGTCATGTTACAGTGGTTGCGTGACTGGGGATAGATAAAATATAAGCAAAGAAAGGGTCTCAGACTTTGTTTCCCTCACCCTCCCCCCCAATTGCACCACACTGGTCAAAGGTTCTCTTATTCCTACAAATGTAAAAAAAAAAATTAATAATAAATGTTGAGGATGCAAGAGAGCAACCCTATTGGTCAGGCCCGTAACCAGGGGGGGAGCACAGGGTGCACGTGCACCCCCCCCCCCCCCCCCCATCAGACCAAAAGGTCCGCTTTTTATCAACATTTGTTTGTTAAAGTTAATAAAGTTCATTATTATTATTATTGCTTGAAAATAAAAAAAAAATACAGATTTAATGTAAATCAAAAAATTAAACCACTATCATTTCCCAGTTTTCTCCATTTGTTACACTTAGGTCCATTTTTACTTGATGTGCACCCCCCCGGTAAATGTTCTGGTTACGGCCCTGTTGGTTAAAGCAGATTAAGCTTTCGCAACCTAATAATCTGGAAAAAGGCCTGTCGGTCCGGAGTGGTGGTTGCACGGATTGGTCGCCGTATTCCGATTCGGTGTATACGCGTTAATATTTGTATATATATGTTTTTATCGTTATCGTTTTATTTTTTTATTATTTGTCTATATTATTTTTATTGTTATATTGTTAAAGCATCGAGACCTAGTTAGATGCTTTGAAATAAAATTATTATTATTATTATTATTATTATTATATTAGAAATGGGGAAGTTGACAGAAATACAACCAGGACCACTCTATAAGCGGAGACCTTTCATTATATACAGTTTAAACGGACAGCTAGTTGCTTGCAGATCTAGAGCCCCTAAAATTTTCTTCCCATATTAACTGTACAACCAACCTCTATACAGGGGAGACCTCTATATAAAGTGGATATCAGGCAAGTCAGGTCCAAAGCGTCGTCCAAAGCTGCAAATACTAACCTCGTTCTCAGGACCCACTCTTTCTTTCCCAGAGAGTTGGCCCTGGGAACGAGAAATGTGATCATATCAATCTCGACCGCTTTCACTTTCATCCATAGCATTGTTCCTGTATCTGTATCCATCTTAGACTGAACCTGATTTGGACCTCATCATCTTAAGAATCGACACAAAACAATGGAAGCTTCAGCCTGGCAAACCAAGTTATCTTCATTGAAAGAACGTCATATTTATGCCTACAACAAGTCCTTGTTCTGTGATGTAGAGTTGTCTGTGATGGATGCTAATGGTGACAAAGTCACAATCCCAGCACACAAGTATGTCCTGGCTATCAGTAGCCCTGTCTTTGAGGCCATGTTCTACGGGGAATTAGCAGAGACTGGACCAACTATCGATCTACCAGACTGTACCAAGGAAGGACTACAAGAAATGCTTCGATACGTCTATTCAGACGAGGTCAACTTAACCGGAAGTAATGTTTTGGAAGTGCTTTATCTAGCAGAGAAGTATATGCTGGCATTCCTGAAGGAAAAGTGTGAAGAATATCTTGAAAAGGAGCTTAAACCAGAAGAAGTGTTCCACGTGTTACCACAGATACGTAACGAGAAGGTTGAACAGAAGTGCTGGGATATGGTGGATAGTGATACTGAAAGAGCTGTGTCTTCCGAGTCATTCCTAAATATTCCAAAGGAAATGTTGTGCGAAGTACTTGGTAGGGACACCCTTTGCGTTGATGAAGTGGTTTTGTTCCAAGCCGTGGAAAAATGGGCCTTGAATAAACTCAAGGAGGAAGGTTTGGAAGAGAACAAGAAAAATAAGAGAGCAGTACTTGGGGAAGAAGTGATCAAACTCATCCGATTTCCACTGATGTCAGAGACTGAGTTCGCGGACAAGGTACTCTCTAGTGGGATTCTGGAGTTGGATGAAGTTACTGAAGTGATTAAGTTCTTTAAGAAGTTAGCTCCGCTAGCAGGTTCATTTAGCAATAAGATTAGAGTTAGTAAATGTTTTAGACCAAACACAAGGTTCGGCTCAATTGCAGGACCCGGTTGGGCATACGGTAGAAACAATTCAGATGCAATTGATTTTAAGGTAAACAAACCCCTATCCCTCACTGGCATAACACTCTTTGGAAGTAAGGATTGCACTTATACAGTTACTTTGACCTTGTATAAAAGTGATGAAAAAATAGCGCTGGTTTGTTCCTCCATCCCAGTTTTAAGTGAGGAAATGGATGGTTATTATGGATCGAATATCATGCTTGACGAACCTGTTGCTCTAGACCCAGATGTTGTGTACACTATCGAAGCTTATATCTTAGGACCATACTCCTATTATGGTGAGCAGGGTAAAACTACTGTTGTGTTTGAAGATATTGTGATAACGTATCTGAAGTCAAAGAAATCGACCTATAGAACAACAACACAAGGTGGTCAATTCCATTCACTGGTGTTAAAAAGACGTTAAGAACGACTACACCAGATTGTGAGCGGCACGCAACATGTTTACAGTAAATGTAAATGTTATTGTTTAAGGTCAGGCCGGTCCACAAATTCAATATTTATTCAAACTTTAGAATCCGGCACGTTTACACTTTCCTCTCATGAAATATGGTCTCTTTTACCATTGATATGTGTATGATAAGAATCTTGAGTTAACTAATTCATGCCCACGCTATTTCAGGCATAATCGAAAAATAAACCTATAATTCTCAAGAGAATGGGAATAGTAGTGGGACAACCGAATGGAAAATGACATAGTCTGAAATAAAAAAGGATTATGGCCAAACTAAAAAGTGTCGTCTGTTTAGAGTAAATTTTGTATGATCGTTAAAAAATACGGCGAAGGGTTAAGTCCAGGCATCCGCTCAACCAATCCGGCGCACGTGAGTACTTCTGAACCAGTGAGAACGCTCGACCCACAGGTAGCCCAAACTCTCCATTTCTGATTAGCTTCTGGTGGTTTTAGCGCCTTGAAAGAAAACACTAGTGGACACGGTACGGCACATCGGTACCGTCAGATTTTCATTCACACGTAATCTGTTTTTAAGATTTCAACTTTGAATAAAATTCAAATACTTTGGCTGTTCTTCTCCTCTGACTAATAATGTCTCTCCACCAATTTTAGGCCCTTTTCTTTCCTGGAAGTTAAAAAAGTCAAAATTAGAAGTTATGATAAAATGTTTATATTCCCATGAAACAACCTCCATGCTGATCTAAGTCAATGCACGGCTAACTCACATATTGAACCCTGAAACAACCTCTGGGCTGATCTAAGTCAGGGCACGGCTAACTCACATATAGAACCCTGAAACAACCTCTGGGCTGATCAAAGTCAGGGCAAAGCTATAACTCACATATTGAACCCTGAAACAACCTGTGGGCTGATCTAAGTCAGGGCACGGCTAACTTACATATAGAACCCTGAAACCACCTCTGTGCTGATCAAAGTCAGGGCAAAGCTATAACTCACATATTGAACCCTGAAACAACCTCTGGGCTGATCTAAGTCAGGGCACGGCTAACTCACATATAGAACCCTGAAACCACCTCTGTGCTGATCTAAGTCAGTGCACGGCTAACTCAAATATTGAACCCTGAAACAACCTCTGGGCTGATCTATGTCAGTGCACGGCTAACTCACATATTGAACCCTGAAACAACCTCTGGGCTGATCTAAGTCAGGGCACGGCTAACTCACATATTGAACCCTGAAACAACCTCTGGGCTGATCAAAGTCAGGGCACGGCTAACTCACAGATCAAACCCTGAAACAACCTCTGGGCTGATCAAAGTCAGGGCACGGCTAACTCACAAATTGAACCCTGAAACAACCTTTAGCATGTTGGGTCGTGCGGAGGGAGGAAAAACAAAGAAAAACCCTTCAACCAAGTTAAGGAAGAGACCCAACAAACTCTACTCACATGAGATGAGTAGATGTAAATAAAATAGTTAAGATTGTTAAGATTTCATATCTTTAACGTACCATAAGCATCGAAGCTCTCTCGAAATTCATTTCACCGCAGTTGCTGAAAAATAAAGAAAAGAAATTTGGTTGTCGTCTCAAAAAATTAACACAGATTTCCTAAGGGGCAAAAAAGATTATGGCACTAGAAGTATTGGATAAAGAGTTTAGGGGCATTTATTAGAGACACAGCTTTTCAACTTTCAACATGCCACGACTCTCAGTCTCCATGAGCTTTGCGTACATTCTAGTGGCCATCTATCCTGGATTCTTGATCAAGTCACTCGATAAATATCAACCCCAGGGTCTCCTCCCCCACAGTAATTTTTGCCCATCACAGTACCTGCATGTAAACTTTGGTAACTTTGAAGAATAGCTAACAGTTCGAGTTCCACAGCGTTTGCAAGCAAAGAACCGCTTTACGGCGGTGGTTTTCTTGAGCGGATGATTCTCTTCGAAGCAGATGTCTGCCGCACTTTCATCCACGTAATTACACTGGAAACAAGATGATATTTATTCATAGCTTAGTGGCATCCGCGATGATTATTCAATAAAATAAAAAGCGTATAAAAAGATCACGCGGGATCGTGTGGAAACAAAGTAGGACTGATTAGGTAGCCTTTGCATGGGCATGGGATTCCATGAAAACGCTCTTAGACTGACGTCCACCAAAGCCTAATAGTATACGATTCAACGCGTAGTTTTGAAAGAGTGTAAGTTATCTAACAGCATTTGGTTAGGAATCCTTCTCAAAGTCCGTCTTCGCCCTTATATCACACCTCCCTGGCTCCATGGCAAAATAAAATCAATTTTTAAAACTGTTTCTTGCACATAAGACTGAACTAAAATATTAAAGCAAATACTGCATACCTTCTTACAACAATAGACCTTCACGGTGAGTTCCTTGATGGCCTTCATTTTATCTTCTAATCTTTCTTTCTTTTCGAGTTCATTGAAATAGTTTTCCTGCCTTTCTGCTTGCACCTGTACAGATGAAAACAATAAACATCGGGGGGAAATGAAGATTCGAAATAGAGAATGATTATTATGATAATGTTAAACCATAAAATAGAAACATGCACAGTAGGCATTTTTGTGTTTACTGCTTATAAGAAGCTGTATACACTATGCCACCGAGTTGACCGGGAAGTACTTCATATACGTATTCTTATTTTAGTTTTAATTTTCACCCCTTTTTCGAAATTTTTGGGAAAAGATTCAGATGCGTTCAGAAAACCTCATCAGTTTTAAGCGATACTGTGAGAAACAGAGATAATAAACAAGAGAATGATTTTACAAGTAGGAATTTCTCGTGCTTTATCCTCACCGATTCTACTTGACCGTTGTGCAAAGATTTAGCGCGAAGTAATCTTTTTCCTTCGTTTGAATTTAAGTCAATAACACCAAACTCAGGACCCAAGAGTCTTCTTTTCTTTTGCTGGTTTTCTGGACTGGAATTTTCTGCAAAACAACAAAGCAAACAAAGGTTTAATATTTTAATACTCAGGCTATACGCTATTTCTTTCAGTAATTCTTCAGCAAAACTTGTGGCAAATTCAATTTCTCACCATTCACCGTTTCAATACAATACGATACAATAATCCTTATTTAACGAAGGAAAACGCATTAACCATGGGTTATCTAACACACGGCTCTGCTATCAATTATGATACTTTTAGATGCTTTGTCGTGTCCTTATCTGCCCTGAACTTCCCCTGCAGATCGCCTTGTATTGACGGCATGTCCACTCCCACAGCACCTCTGTCACTCTTGGCTATTTTTACAACATCCTTTGTCACCACGTACCACTACAGCACCCTACCACATCACTACAAGCTTTTCGGTGTCAAAGTCCTGCAATTCCTAGGCCGCCTCCCACATCCGTACTCGACTTAGGCCAATGTTGTATCATATCCCTACTCGCCAATTCCGTGTCAATTATGTTGCGACTATTATGTTTCCTACCAATCCCTCAACAGATTTAGTAGATATTGCTTACCATCTGACTGTGTTGCACTGCTGTTTATATCACGCTCCACTCGTTGCTCGACATTCTTGTTTGCCAAAGGTGAAATCTTTTTCTTGACAGCATTTGGATCGCTTTTCTCAAGAGTTCCTTTGTTACGAACGATAGATATAGCACGATGCTGAAAAAGAGTAAAGCAATTTTACTATTGTGATTTTCTGTCTATCCTGCACAAGATTTTTACAGTCGTTCTCGATCCACAGCACGTGCGGAATTGTGGACGCGACGAAGTAGGTTCTGATGGACGTCAATCAAGGCGTTTCCATGACATTCCATAGGCACGTGCCCTTGAAAACTTTGTATTTTCCAATAGTGTCATGAACTTTGATTGACGTTCACAAAAACTTTAGTTTATCGTGACAGAAAATTGTACGATTGAGAACAACTTATAAGTCCCATAAATTCGCGCCCTGTGATTCATCAAACTCGTACCGTACAAAATCTTCTCTACATAATCAACTAAAAAGGGTCATACCTTTGCTAGCGCAGAGGATTTGCTCGTCTTTCGAGGGAAGCCATCAAAAACGATATCCCCGCCTGGCTGGATACCTTTCCCCAGCATGGGTACCAATGACTTCATTCTGGCTACCTCTTTAGAATTTCGAATATCTTGATTGTGATTCTTGAGTAGTTGGGATGCGGACAGTCGTGTCACTGTTTCCTTTTTAGCTTCCTCTGTTTTTCGAAAAAATATGAAAAATGTAAAGTATGCATCAGCAATAAAATGCTATTTTTTGGGGGATCGTTGTTAGTACTAATCACGTTTAGTTAGACCGCTAACCCCGTCCGTACCTCTAGACCAGTGACGCAGTTAAAGTCTTTCAGAGTTGCGAGTGCGAATGCGAGCGCGCGTTTTGGCGCTTATGCCATGTTCCCGCCAAACCCATCAGGAAACCTATCAGCTAGACACGAAGAGAACCTTTTAGTAGAGAAGGGATATAATTCTTCAACAATGCCAAAAAATAACGAGTGAAATAAGCCTCCTCACCCTCTCCCTTTGCTACTGCCCTCCAACTTCTTTCTACTTGCTGCAAGGTGGCAGACTACGGTACCCGATTGACCATGATTATACTTGTAATTTTCAAACAAACGACTTTAAGATCTTTGGAGCGCGGGTACATGGCACATAACTCTTACTCAAATTACTAAGCAGGGCTCGAAATAGCGGCCTGCCAATGGCCAAAAGCAAGGCAAAACTTAAGGTTTGGCAGGCAAAAATAACGGTGAACTGCCAAATCGAAAATAAAAATAATAAAAAGGCAGGCAAAATTTACTGGACTCGCAGGCTATAATTGTTTCCTATTTCGAGCCCTGCTAAGATTTCTGTGCTTCGGACTGATGAGTCACTTTGCTCCAACCCTCAAAAGGCGGGGGATTTTTAAGCTGTACCACACTTTCACAGCATCGTCAATGGCAGACAATGTTGGGGTTCGTTGTACTTACGTTTCTCTTTATCCTTGTGTAGATACCTGACCAGATTCCTGGTGCCAACAGAGGGTTGTGCCAATAAATCTAGGCTGAAAGTAAAAAATGCGCTCCACTTTACACGGATGATAAAGTATATTCTTTTCTCAGGATTGTAGTCTCTTTTATACAAAAATCAAAATGCCGAAAAGCCTGGTTGACACGAGCAATGCAAATGCAAACACAAACACGTGAAACGCAAATGTTAGGAAATCAAGATACAAACGCAGTAGTGCTTGTTTACATCAAAAACACTTTTGGTCTTGCTTTTGCGTTACTGTAGTTCTTACTTGCGTTACTGCGTCACACGTAATTTTGCTTGCGTTTGCATTTGCGTGATCGTGTAAACCCTAAATAAAAACACTGAATAAAAAAATTAGTAATTACTTACAATTGCGTTGATGGTTGATCAGGGTTGTTTGTTGTGGTTTTTAAAGTCTTTTCCTTGATAGCTGTAACTAAAATGAATGAATGAATGAATGGGTGGATGGATGGATGAAGAGAGGGAGGGATGGAAGGAGGGAGGGAGGGAGGGAGGGAGGGAGGGAGGGAGGGAGGGAGGGAGGGAGGGAGGGAGGGAGGGAGGGAGGGATGGATGGATGGATGGATAGATGGATGGATGGATAGATGGATGGATGTTATGGGAGTATAAAGGGAAGGCTAGGATTAGAGGGAATTGGCATTAAACAAGCAGAACAATAACTACGCATACCTTGTGATGTTTTACTATTCTGCACATTGTTGAGAGCAGCCAAAGACACATTTTTGGTCTTCTGTGGTGCAGCGCCGTTCAAGGTTAGTGTTTTCCCCTGATACATGAATGTTGAGGAAGACATGTCCTTACAGAGCTTCTTCATAAGGGGATTTCTATTTGGAGTTTTGTACCTGAGGTAACAGAATAAGCATAGGATGAGCCAAAATCTCGAATTTCCAGCAAGATATAATGTTCTTACAGTACCTACAGGTGCAGATCTAGGATTTTGAGTAGGGAGGGGGGGGGGGGAGTTAAAAAAATGCACGTATCGAGCAATTAATGTTCAAACCAACCAACTAATTTCAAGCTACAAAATGGGTGGAGTTCAAGGGCACCCTGCCATTTCAGATCATATCACATTCACCTGATTGGTTATTTAAGAGGTGTTCGAACTGACTGTGGCTACTACCCAGCCGGGGATCCAGGATTTTGAGTAGGGGGTCACAAAATCTAGGAGATGCACCTTTTGTTATACCAGCCAACTTATTCCAAGCTAGAAAGGGGGGTTACAGGCACAGGGCTAAAAATAACGGCCAGTCAATGGTCAATGTCCGGCCAAATTTGGTACTTGACCGGTCAAATACGGTTTTGAAAGGACATGTTGACCGGTCATATTTGGAAAAAAAAACATATGCCAGACATCTTGACTGGGGTATGACTGGCCGTTATTTTGAGCCATGCAGGCCCCCCGTGACCATCCCTTGGATCCACCACAGCTACCAGAGTGTGTACATGAACAGTATACCATTTATTGTACCAGTTTAGACACATCAATAAAGGTGGGTGCACCATTCTAGCTAGCAGCTGAGTTCTGATCAAAATGACAGAATGGACAAACTCAACCAGACAATACCAACCACCTCCAGGATAAATAACTTTCCAAATAACTTACTCAGACTGCAGTTCCATTCTTCGCGACTGAACTTTCTTGTATGCTGAAGTTACATGATATTCACAGAACTCCCCATACTGCCTGTTGGATGTTCAATGCAGATGTTAATGACAACTTAAAATCTATGATGAAATAGCATATCTTTTTGCATGCCTGCATATTTTATTTTCCACTCCCCTAAGGTTCACATCCTTCATTCTCTTCCTCAACAACTTCCTCTTAAACTTATAGACAATCAAGAATTTTAAAAATTCTCTCCAAAATTTGCATGTTTAATTTTCATTGTTTAATTTTGACACAAGCCATCAAATTTTCCAGTTTTTACCTGACCCCCAGAATTTTAGTCACACCTGTAACCCTAAGGGATTTTTTGTCATTTTAATCCTTCCCCAAAGATTTACATGTATTGAGGTCTTCCAACAAGGGAGGGGATATTAAAATCTCATCAGTCAATACTCTACAAGTATATATAAGGAAGGTTTACACATTTTGTGCTGTACTCTATAAAAACCATAGTTTCTTTTGGAAAAACACTTACTTGTTGACAATGTTGTTGCATGATTTTCCATCCTTCCTTGTAACACCCAAGCAGTGGCTAAAGTCCCTGCTAATGCCCATCATCATAATCTTCTTAGGATTGTCCAGTGTAAGGGCTAGTTCTTGAGACTGTTTCTATAAACATTGAGTTAAAACATTGTTAAACTAAGGCAACCCAGGTTTGATTCCCTGACTAGAAATGTCATACATGTGTATTGTACTCGAATTATATGTTCTACTAAATTGTTCTTCTTATTACAAGGTTAGTACTTAATAGCCAGTGGCTAACAAATCTGTGGCCCTCATTCCATGATTGGATTGGAATTTAGAAGTTGATTTTTGCAGAGGGAGGAAAACCAGTGATCCCAGAGAAAGCAAACAGAAACTCTACTCACATACAACATTGAGTATAACCATCAGTATTTCTATGTAGTTGTTTGTTTGTTTGTTTGTTTGTTTGTTAGTACCTCTTTAGCAGGGAGTACAGATGGATTGAGTAATGCAATAACACTCCCTTCCATGGTCTTCCAGTGTTGTTTATATACCTCCCCAAACAAGAACAGTGCAACAGTATCATTTGCAGTTGTTGCTCCAAGGTCTGATAGTTTCCAGATCCCATAGGTTTTGCCCTGAAACATTGAAATGAATAGATGTAACTATTTACCCATTACTGGGTTGAGATAATTTCCAGTCACACATGGCGCCAACAGAACAACATGCACTCAAGATATGAGAAATACATTGGGTTTACTGACATTATTTAATAGGAGGAGATTCCTCAGATTCATATATATTTTCAAGATAATTAACAACCAGAGCTGCCCAATTCAGTTACAAGGGTTACATGGCAGAAGCTTAAGAGACAAGCGAAATCTGAATATAAGAAGTACAAAGACTTCAGTTGGACTGAAAACCTTTGAGGTTGCAGCTTCCAGTGATTGGAACAATTTAGAGAATTTTAGAGAATTATATAAATATCTAAGGCAAAATGATATTGAAAATCATAGATGCACAGTGTAAACCATTAGACAATTTTATTCATTTATTTATTTATTTTATTTTAATTAAATTTTGAATGCTTAGGGATTGGGACTGGGATTGGGACTAGGATTAGAGGGTTATTTAATGAAAATATATCTATATCAGTTTTTTATATCTTATATTATATTTTATATTTACAATTATAGTTATATTTAGCTACACTGGACATCTTGTTAAGACCAGTGTTTCTTAATACTGATAGATTTTTCCAGTTTAAATAAAGTATTTATTATTATTATTATTATTATTATTATAACACTTTGGGTTCATTTCACCTCTTCAACACAGCCAACTCTACATGAATTTGAAAGTGTACACATGCATGTGTAGTTAGGATTGGGATTTCTGTAGTTATGGTTACAGTTGCTAACTGCAGATAAGAGGAAAGAAAGGAGGGGGAGAAAAAGAAGGGAGAACTTGCCCACCCCCTCTCCCTCCCTTTTCTGCTTGGTGCATTGTGTAGTCCACAGGGTTCCCATTTAGAGTTTTCTGGAGGAAAGGGTAAAAACATATTCAATTAATGAATGGCACTAAATGGCACAAAAGTAACTACTGTGTTATAATAAGAGGAAAACTTACATTTGAACTTGTCTTTGGTGGCAGCTTTTTGGCAAGGACGCCGATAGTCACCCAGTCACATTCATTATCCTTTCCTTTCATCAACCTTGATATGTTTGAGATGAGAATCATTTTGCGTCCTTCCATTCTCTTTGACATTGTTATTGATGAGATTAGTGGATTTCTGCAGATCAGATATAGTAATGATTAAAAGTTACAAATCAATCAATAGCAGATATACGGTTACACTCCATTGCCTTCAAACAATTGTTTCAAGTCGTGGTATTTGGGTCAGTTCTAATAGTCGAAATAAAAAAATAAAAAATAAATAAAAAAAACCAAGGGCCTAACCCATCGTGTGACATCATTCAAGGTCTAGATATATATGTAGTACTGCAATCTTATTGACTCACATAATGTACAACCCAGAGAATGAATCTATTTGAGCATCCTTTTCTTTGTTGGCAGGAACACTTCTTGATGCTCCTTCTTTTACTGATGAGTTTTCTTCTCTTTTCCTTTTGGTTGATTGTTTTTTAGGTGGTTCAGATAATAATTTTGGGGTTCCTAAAATTGTTTTAGAGAATATAAGTACTGTAACTCTGTAACTTCCATGATTAAAAAAAATCATATCAGGAAATTAAAGCATCATCAAATACACATGCACATGAAATATAGAAATAGAGAAAGGAATATTCCATTCAATAAAGGGTGAATCCCAAGAATCATACAAAAGTGACTGTCCCCAAATCTTCCACTCCTTACCCTGGCTGGAAAAGCAAGACTACAAGACTACGAGACTACATGTACATGTATTACTGTTATAGCCTAAGTGTCCCCATCCTCAACCCAATCACCACTAACATAGTGGAGTTTAAATGACTGAGAAATTTGAGTAGAAAATACACTATATATAGTTCATGTAGTATGGTTGGCGTATGCTGCTAACTGTGGTTCCAAAGGTTCGGGTCACTGGTTCAAGCCCTGTGGTTGCCATATGTGAATTGAGTTTGTTTGATGTGTTGTTCTCTCCTGTGCTACGAGGGTTTTCTCCAGCTTCTCTGGTTTCCTCCCTCCGTAAAAATCAACATGTGAGTCAAGCATAGTATATTATGAATATTTAAAGTAGTATGTGTGTGAGAGTGACGTGGATTTGGGGGGGGGGGGGGGGGGGACCTCTGAATGGGACCTGGTTCCCCTTGTCCTGCCCTCCTGGGCTTTGCCCGAAAAAGGATTAAATTTTTAAAAATTTTATGTAGTGCAATTATACCTGTGCTGGAAGCTAGGCTTTTCTTTTTGGTTGAAGTTTGAGTTGCTGGGACTGTTGGTGTCTTTGTTGCTGAACACATTGTTTCAACAGCTTCATTAAGAAGAGCATCATCATTGTCATCATCATTATCATCATCATCATCATCTAACAGTGCAGCCAAGACATTCAGATCATCTTCATCTGTGAATGATAATAACAATATGAGCTTACATCTTGAGGGAATCAAGGGTGGTGTAGCAGTATTGCACCCACCTCACATTATATACAGTACATGTACATGTTTAGGGCATTTTGTATTACAATTATATTGTTGTTACCCATGCATGAAGTTGGATTTGTCTCCTTGATTGAAGTTTGAGTTGTTGGGACTGTTGTTGTCTTTTTTTCTGAGCACATTGTTTCAGCAGCTTCAGTAAGAAGAGCATCCTCCTTGCCATCACCACCATCATCATCATCATCTAACAGTGCAGTCAAGACATCCAGATCATCTTCAGCTGTGGATGATGAAAACAATGTGAGCTTAGATCTTCAGGGAATCAAGGGTGGTGTAGTGATATATAGTGCATGTACATGCTCATCACCTCTGGGGTCTCAGGTACAATTCCCTCACTCATTACAATACATGCTAGTGGAGTTAAGGGTTCAATCTGTGATGCTGTGAGTAATTATTAGCTGTGCCCTGACTTTAGCCCAGAGGTTGTTTCAGGGTGTCGATAAAATTAATATTCACTAATGTTCAGCCATTCAGTGACACGCAGACATGAGACATGGTTCAAAATGTACATGTATATATATTGAAATTGAGCTTTGATGAACGTCAATCAAAAGCATAATGTCTTTATAACTGAAGCTTATATTTCTCTATGGATTGATCTTCACCAAATCTTAATTCTACTGCATTTGAACTCTACGTCTCATTGGTCGTATGTGACTTGAAATGGCTGAAGTTTCAAGGCAAGCTAGCCAGTCTATATTCGAAAGATCAATGACTCAATCACGAGAGCAGAGTTCTAGAAATTTCACAAAGCTTGGTTCTACGTTCCTTTTCCTTCCAAGTCGACACACATGATCCTAAAAAGAAGATATTTGATTATTTATCGGTTACTTACCTTCCATTTTGTGTTTTTTGGTCCTCAACCAAGAGATCGTCGCAGTATTTCACTAGGATTATTTGTTTTCTGATGCTTCCATTCAGCTTATTTATATTTTGGCGCGAGAATTATCACCACAGGTATCCCAAATAAAGTAAGTTGTCCACATTGAGAGGGCCTGGTACTTAGTAAAAACCACAGGAAGCCCACATATTTTGAGTGTCTTGAGTTAATTCAAAATAATGAAGAAAAGAGAGGAATGCTATTGACACTGCTTGAAAAAGCCTCAAGATCGTGTCTGTGCACCTCGAAAACAGTCTATTGTCCTACTGCTGATCACACTACTTGGCATCCAGTTGTGATATGGGACCTGGTGTAGTTATTACCAAGCCAGCACAACCACCCATGTGAGTGCCCTCAAGCTAGCTAGACCTGGGAGTCATTACTCCAAGTCAGGTTTTCAATGCCAGGAGGACAGTTAACGGAAGACTTGCCTTGTATCAGGGTAAAAACTTTGACAAATGAATCAAGAAAAAACTACTTTCAGAAGAAAAATTGGAAAATGAGATTCAACACAGACCCACCCTGGGTTTCAAGTCAGGGAAATAGACACTTTAAGCTTAAGCATGTTTTCCATGATTGGATGACAGACACCAGCATACATGTAGGAGTTTGAGTGGGGCCAGCTAATCTGAGGGTCCAGGGAAAAGCCCCCACCCACTGAAAATTTTAAAGTGGAGGCTTTTGGAAATGCAATTTTCATTCCTGCCGTGTTGAGGGGCAATTGCAACATATTTATTGCATTAAAAATGTCAAAGCTTTATGCAACTTGTAACAGAAATTTATTTTGGGCAAAAAATGTAGGGGGCTAAGCTCCCCCACCTCTGCAGTTCCTCATGTACGTCCTTTCCTTAGAGAAATAAATTATTTGATTGAGTTGTATCCATGTTCATGTCTTAACAGGTCCAACCATGAAACAAACAAAATCTGGCACTCAAGGGAATGACACGTTCTCAAATGGAAAATATCATCTCATGATAGAGCTTTATTGTTCCAAGGGAAACAAAGCGAAGTTCCTTAAGGCCCTGTGCAATGTTTTTAGCAACTTGTCTCTTAAGGCTTGAAAATGTAGCATTGCATGTTGCCGAGTTGAGGTGTTACACTGCAATGCGATCTCAGCAACTTGCAAAATAATGCCTTAAAAATTGTGAGAAAAGTTGTTGGAGGGGTGATCCACTGTGCAATGACATTGCCAGTTGCTACAATCCATTGCAAAAAGTATAACCGAGTTCTACTTGATTGTGCAACGCTACATGCAACAACAAAAATTGTGAGACAACCCCTGTCACACTGCAATTCTCCAGCAACTTGTCTGGGAAAATTGCAGTGTAATAGGGCCTTAACTTTTCCCTGTGAGTAGCCTCCCTTCTTTAGGGTGGGGGAGGGGACAATACTCTGCTATTAGGGAATCACATGTTGCAGTGCTGCTATTTCCCCAATAGCTGCAGAGGAAAACAATAAGCTCATGAAACAATGCTTGAAATTGTCTTTTATTAATAATAGTTTGACACAAAGTACAAAATACCATTTTTTTCTGCAATATTGATAAAATCAGTGTCATGACAAGGTATAATGCACCCTTCTCAAAATTATCTTGAATGCGAGGCATGGAACACAAAAGAAATGCCACAAATTCCATCGAGAAAAAGTGATTTCTTTTGTTTCATATTAGCTTTGCATCCAAAATAATTTTGAGAAGGGTGCATTTTGCCTATATCCCAAATTTGCCCAGACTTCAGATTCCAAATTACTTTAGTTTACATTCTTTAACCCATACCTTGTCATGACCCTGACTTAGATTAAAGATCATTGAAATATGGAATTGCTTAACAGATCTTTCATAAATTTAAAACTTCACTATAAATATATATGAACACAAAACAAATGATTTCTACATTGACGATACAAGTTATTTATACAAGAGAGAGACCATTCATTTTTTAGAGGAGGGCTGGTGAAAATAAGAAAAAGATGAATTTTCATGCAGGAAAAATTCATGTAAATTTATGCAATTACTGTGAAGGGCAGATCAAGAACATTTAAGCATGAGATACCTTGCTATTTTGCATGAGCCTTGTCTGGCTTCAAATAGGAATAGTCCCTTAGTTTCAAAATAGATTTTACTAATTTGTACAGTAATTTATTTTTACAAAGTTAAGACTGGCAAAGACCTTACTGTGTGATGCAACATTAACAGAGGATCAAGGAGAGCTGTTAATCCTGCCCCACAAATCTCATCACCTTAACTACTGTAGGACTTGACCTTTACATCTACACAAAGATCTTACAGTTAGAAAGTCTTCTATGTCATCCATCCAAACCTAACCACTGCACATTTCACAAGCTTCAGGGTTGTCACGTCTACATGCCTCAACAGCTTTAGCATTCTCCTTTTCCTCATTGGATTTGTTATTAGAAGGATTTTCTTTGGTCTTTTTGGCCAAGGCAACTTGATCCACTGTAAACTGGATAGCATTGGCTGCTGGCTTGGTTCTTAGGTAGTACATTCCTGTTTTAAGTCCCTGGTGAAAATAAGCAAGAATAAGTTCAAGATTCTAAGATGCACCAGAGCTTAGTTTTTAAAATAATGGCCAGTAAATGGCAATGTCCAGCCAAGCTAGATCAGGTTTTGAAATAACAGCTGGTCAGTTGCCAGTCATGATGACTGGCCAAATTAGTTTTAGCTTGATCATACCCCATTTCTGGCTCAAAAATGACCAGCAAGGCAAAGATTTGATCAGACAAGTTCCAAGTCTGGCCAGACATTGTCTGTTGACTGGCTATTATTTCAAGCCAAGATTGACATTTGTCCAGCAGCCAAATGCCTCTTGTTAAGTGTTGATCAGTCATGCAAGAAATGAAGTACGGCCAAGCTAAAAAATCCATGTGGCCTGTCGCCATTTCTGGCCATTGAACAGCCGTTATTTTCAGCCCCATAGTTAATAACAAAGCTTTCATATATACCTTTTTCCATCCATAGAAATGCATGCTTGACAGGTTGCCAAAGTTTGGCTGAGCAATGAAGACATTAAATGACTGGCTTTGATCAATGTATGCTCCTCTGTCGGCAGCCATATCTATGAGGGGTCTCTGCTTGATCTCCCATACTGTCTTGTAAAGACCTTTGATTTCATCAGGGATCTCTTTGATGTCCTAGGATTATAAGGAAATAGGTATTCATAAAACATCATATACCAGTTGATAGTCTCCCATCCTTTCTATTGCAGATTTGTGAATTCATTACCTGAATTGACCCATTGTTGGCAATAAGCTGGTTTTTCATGCCATCATTCCATAATCCCATCTCAGTTAGATCTTTGAGTAGATGGTGATTGACAATCTACAATAAAAAAAAAACATGTTACAAACTTATTGAAGCAGTCTATTTAGGTCTTATTGAATGTAGGTACTTCTTTTCAAAGCTGGCTGTGAACACACAGTCCGGGATGGCACAACATCAGCTCAGTGCTCCATCCTCTGGGCACAATTTTGAGCTAATCGGAGCACACATAGGAAAGTGCTTATATAAGCATTACTGAATGAATGAAAGAATGAAAGGAATGAACAAATAAATTAATTTTTTTAAACTTTTCATTAATTTTCAAGAAAGAAATTTTCATGAAAACTCTTTAAAAATAAAATAATTTTTTTACCTGAAACTCGCCAGAAAGTACTCTTCGTGAGTAGATGTTACTAGTGTATGGCTCAATAGACTCATTGTTACCAAGAATCTGAGCAGTTGATGCTGTCGGCATAGGAGCCAGGAGAAGACTGTTACGAATGCCTTGCCTAGAGATACATACAATAACTACTGGTAAGTAAAAGTTTTACTTTACATTTTAAATTTGAAGCTAACATTAATTTGGCTCTTACGCTTTGATTTTCTTCTTAAGGGCTTCCCAGTCCCAAAGGTTGGATGGCGTTACACCCCATAAATCAAACTGCAAGATCTAAAGACAAATTAAAACAATTTTAATGCATTTGTCATGGAAAAACTGACTGTCATCCACAAACTATGACAATATCGGTAAAACAAAAGATCAGCACCCCAAATGCCTTGACTATTAGATGGCATGCCAACAGCCTGCCGTTTGTCAGTCTCACAACGGCAGGCTTCCAGCTGCACAATGATGATGCAAGATGTTGGTGACTTAATGATATGTTCACCATTGGATGACCATACAATGGCCAGGTGATGATGGATTGTCAACGGTGGGATGTCAAACAACAGGGCATCTGTGTTGCTGTTCTTGCAGCTTGCCGACAATTTCATACATTAAAGGTTAAAAGTAAACAGCACATTTACCAGCACCACACTCACTACAGTTATACAACTACAGTCAAATATTTTCTCTGGTGTTGCAAAAATCATTTGGGGTTGTAATTATTGATTTTCCTTACCCCTTGGCTGGCAGGTGAGCCTTCGTATGTTGAATATGGTCCATTTTTGGCTGCCAGGTCGGATGATGCCTGCAAAAGAGGATAACAAATTACCACTTTGGGAAACAGGGTTGCCCTTTTTCTCTACTAATGGCTATTACCATAGCATCATATCCATAAGATGCAAATCAGTTATTGAAATTAGGCAGTTTCTTAGTAGAACATGTATAGTCTTATAATCCTAAGTAGTACTGTACTTACATCTAATGCAGCATAATAAAGAGTTTCAAAGATTTGTCTGTTCAGTTCTTGTGCTTTTTCACAGTCAAAAGGATAACGCATGAGGATAAAGGCATCAGCCAAACCCTGAACACCTATGCCAATTGGTCGATGTCTCATGTTTGAGGTCCTGGCCTGCAAAGTCATACAAACATTAAACAGGTGTTTAGAACTTGTATTCAGTTGAAAGAGCATGGATCCATTTTTAGAGTAAATTTAGAAACCTTTCAATTTTATGTTACCTCAGGAACAGGGTAGTAATTGACATCTATGATCTTGTTCAAATTACGAGTGACAACCTTAGAAATAAGAATACATACAAAAGTTTAGTCACACATAACAAACTTTCTCACTTCTCAATATAAAGGGGCAGACAGAACGTTTAAATAACTATTTTAGAAATATTGTTGGAGCAAAAGGAGATAGGCAATACAGTTGAAGAGCTCCTTGTGACCACTCTTGTAAGCCACCAGTTCTAGTTATGACCAACAGTGAATATCTCAACACTAAACTCCATGTTTTTGGCGAGAACAATAATAAGAAACATGAATGAGTTGTCTACTATCGCTTATTACTTAACTACTTTGGATGGCAAACTTAGCATAAAGTTTTTACCTGGGTGACTTCAAAAAGCTTCTTGAAATCAAATTCTGGCGTTGTTTTGTCTGTCTTGACAAATCTATTAAGGGCTATTGAGGCCAAGTTACATACAGCAACCTGTAAGAAATAGAGACAATTAATTGTAGGGTGAAATGGCTTAGAGCAGATTTTGTATGAGTGTGAAAAGTCAGAGCACACGGCATGGCTATGGCACAGAATTTCAAATGTTTCCATACTGTACACAGCCACGGCAAGGCGCAGTCCGTGCTGTAAGTTTTCATAGTCATACAAAAAGTGCTTAATGCATGTGTGACAATAACTGTGTCATTGGGTGATGTCTGTTAATGTCAATTGGGTGACGTATGTCAAGCAGGATTTTCCACGTGGTCTTACCTCATCAGGACTGCTGTATTCTACAATTTCTGTACAAAGGTTACTGCATTTGATTGTGCCAAGGTTCTAGAAGATAAACCATTAAAAAAATAGGTGTGGTTAAGGTATATTCTAACTTGTAAGAATCATTTAGACTACAATACAACTCCAATGATATGAACAGAGAAATTTGTAAATTGCTAATGCAAGAATGCCCCTCTGTTCATATTAATTAGCAGGCATCCTTAGTGGGGTTCAGCTGTATAATAAAATGGTGAGTCCCCAAAATTGCTATTGTGGGTAGACCCACCAGAATTCAGCTTAGCATCAAACTCCCACATTTCCAACCACATAGGCCCTTTCTGAGTTCAACAAACAAGGTGCATTCTGGTATAGCATGGGTGGCATCATGAACAAAAGATGTTTGTATGCAAGCTAAACCACAATGCATCATATTAGCTATTTCAGAAACTGCCTATTTCATCTTGAGACTAAATATTTTTGAATGGAGCTTTATTTATAGTCCAAGAAATAACTTCAGTTACCTTTTGGTTGCTTTTTCTATTACAGGAATCCTTATATAACATATATGGAGTTCCTGTTTCTATCTGAGATTCTAGAATTGCAAACCAAAGCTTCTGGGCTTTTACTTGTTTGATAAACTTTCCTTTCTGTTCATAACTGCAATATAAAATATATATATTTTTAGTGGATAATTCTATGTGGTGTAGCTGTTCTATACGTGCCTCCCAACTCTGACCTGAGGTTCTATTCTTGGACTTGTGATAAAGTAAACAGATTTTGTTGAGTCTCTCTCTTAATCAGAGGCCATAGTTTTCTCCATCATGCCGGGCTAGCACAGTACCAAAATCCACGCTTTTAAGCGTGAATTTGAATAACTTTTTACAATAAAGATTTTTAGCCCAGCATGCACTTTCTCTAATTTTTGGGAGAAAAACCAGAATCAAGGAACAAAGAGACCTCACTATGCTTACAAGTGATGCTAAACCCAAGAATCCAACCCAAGACCTCAAAGTTGAGGAGTGTACTACCACTGTGGCGCCATTGATACCATTTGCTTAGCCAGACTCTGTCAGGTGCATGTAACTGAACTTATTAGATCAGCATAACAGTTATTTCAGGGTTCAATGAATTGATGAGTGTGCCAGATATTTTTCTCTTACGAAACAGAAGCATGGGCTAAGTTGGTATATACCTCTTATAGAGCTCTTCAAATTTTTCTCCATAGCAATCCTGTAGTCCTGGACATTCATTAGGGCACATCAGACTCCAAATGCCATCTTCTTCCACTCTTTTCATGAAGAGATCTGGCACCCACAGAGCATAAAACAAATCTCGAGCACGCTGTTTAATAATAAAAAAAAAAAAAGGATTCTGTAATTCATACAGTGATAGCTAGTGGTAGTAGCAGTGATGATGGTGGTAGTATCAGTGATAATGATGGTTGGGGTAGTAGTAGAGGCAGTGGTAGTGATGTTGGTGATGGTAGTATTGGTAGGAGTAGCAGTGATGGTGGTAATGGCAGTGATGGTAGTGATAGCTAGTGGTAGTAGCAGTGATTATGGTGTAGGGGCAGTGGTAGTGGAAGTGATGGTGGCAATGGCAGTGATGACAGTAGTGATAGCTAGTGATGGGGTAGTAGTAGTGATGGTGTTGTTATCGACAGTCGGTGGTAGAAGAGGTAATAACAGAAGTGATGGTGCTTGCACAAGTTAATGATGTTGGTTGATCTTGGTGGTATTGATATTAACAATAGGTCAATAGTGAGTAATGATGGTTAAATACATTAAAGTGGTATAAGTTTGGTAATGTTGGTACATCAGTAGAAAATGATGTGATATGTAACCATGGATACACACCTGTTCTTCCTTGCCAGTGTTTTTCCTCAGATCAAGGAAATCAAAGATATCTGCATGCCATGGTTCCAGATAAATAGCAAAAGCACCTGGACGCTTGTTACCTCCTTGGTCAACATATCGTGCCGTGCTGTCATACACTCTCAAGAGTGGTACAAGACCATTTGATATACCATTTGTCTATAACAAACAAAAAGAAATGCATACAATAAAGCCATTGATGTACGTTCCAATTTTAATAAAATGTCACAAAGGTTACTTACTCCGGCAATGTAGCTTCCAGCTGCTCTAATACAATGAATATTGATCCCAATACCACCTGCATTCTTTGATATCAGTGCACAGGTCTTCAATGTATCATAAATCCCTTCAATACTGTCATCCGACATTGTCAACAGGAAACAGCTTGACATTTGAGGTCGGATTGTACCAGCATTAAAAAGAGTAGGTGACGCATGGGTGAACCACTTTTCAGACATGAGATTGTACGTTTCAATTGCTGCGTCAATATCTTCACCATGGATACCAACAGAAACCCTCATTAACATGTGCTGGGGTCGTTCACTAACTTTGCCATTCATTTTGAGCAAATAGGATCTGCTTAAAGTCTGCAAGAGATAAAATGTTTTACTGAATATGGCGGCAAGCTCTTGATAAGATTTTATCTCTCTCGTCAAAAAAGATATATGCACAGTATGTACATGCAATTATTTAAAGTTGCATGTTTATATAGGGGATATGTTCCTTACAACGCCTATTTAACTTGTCAACATTAGGTATGCAGGGGTAGGTGCCATAAATACAAGTAATTACCAGCAACAAGCAAGAGCAATAAGGAGGAAACCATGGCAACCTAACCAAAATCCTCCACAGCAAAAACTAGCTGGGCAAGCAAAAGCACTGGCAGAGCAAAAAATGTGACTGCACTGCCATATGTTATAGGTACATGTTCAGAAAAGGCTTTAGCAGTAGTGCTTAACTAGGCATCTTCCATTTAACTTTGTGGTTGGTATTCACCACATAATACATTTAACAATAAACAATATATGCCCTACCTTGAATCCAAAATAGTTGTACTGGTAGTCTCTATCATAAATAATTGCTGAATTGAGACTCTGAAAATTAATGCAAAATTATATTTTTAACACTGAGCTCTCAAATTGGAGGTACAATAATTATTTGCACAGAAAATGTGATTTAGGTTTGTGTGGTACAGTAGATCTCAATGTTCATAAATAACAACAATATTAATGTGCCAACCATGTTGGGTGATTTTGAGCTGGATAATCCAAAAGATTTCTAGTTGATAATTTAAAAATTATAACACATATTTTCATTGTACATCAACTTGTTACAGTTTATTACTTACATCGGCATGTTTTTGAATGATGTCATTGGTTTGCTTGGAGATCAAAGGAGAATGTTTATTATTCCTTGGATTAACATAATTGTACAGATCCTCCATGACCTCTGTAAAATATAAATAAGTTTTACATCAATGGAAACAGCATGTTCATTGAATCCTTGCTTTTGCAGATGCAGAGACACAAGTAAATTCATCAAAGCATCAACCATAATTTTAATGAATCAAATTTAGAAATTCAGTTGTTTTCTTTTAATTTATCTATTCTAATAAATCCTTAAAGGGATCAACAAGGGTGAGAATTGATTTGAAAATACTAAAGACAAGATCAGATGTACGATTGAGTTGGGCTTCTCACCAGAAACAAACATCAACCTTACCCTCTCTAAGATGGTATTTTCTCACATTTCCAAATTCTAGTCAGGAAGAGGAATGCAACCCAATGAACCTCATCTAGATCTGTTCAGAAAGAGGTATTTTGATGCTTACCACTGAAGACTTTTTTGGTCTCCTTGTGTAGGTTGGACACTTCTATTCTAGCAGCTAGTAAGGCATAGTCTGGGTGTTTTGTGGTCATAGATGCGGCAATCTCAGCGGCAAGGGTATCTAGTTCAGTGGTCTTGACTCCATTGTAGATTCCTTTAACAACTTTTAAAGTGATCTCAACCTTTAACAATAAAGTAAAGCATCAGTAATTTGAAGATTCTGGTACCAACTCCATTCCTTGAGCATGCACCTTCATCACACAGCAGCCATGGTGAATCCCATGAGAATAAAAACCTTGCTTTATGCCCAAGTAAACTCATCCTAGGACACCTGAATGCAAGGCTACACAGGGAAAAATCTAATATTCCAGCCAATATGGCTGCCGTGTGAGAGAGGTCCAGGACAGGGACATTAACTTTAGATACACTCCCTCTTTCCATGAGGTATATGTAAGGAGTGACTACTCTTCCCTCATCCCCCCTCCCCTCCTTTTCCTTAGAAGAAAGGGCAAGACCTTCCAAACCATGAAAAAAGGAATTGCTTTATTATCCTTTATCTGCTATTCCCCTTACTTGTCCAGTAAAGCTATGAAAATAAGTGATGCCTATCCTAACAGAATACCTAAGAAATCCTCACTTCACCCTGACCATACTTGAGGGAGAGGACTAGGGCATGCAAATGTATACACATGCAAATAAACAATTTTTGGGCTACAAAATGGTATTGCTTTAAATAAAATTGATGTATATTTATATTAAATTTTTAATAATTAAATTATTTCCAATTTTTTCCTGAATATATTTTCTTTGATAATTTTCAATGTTAACAGTTGGAGTTTATTTCGCGCCAAATAATTGGCGCGCTCTTACAAAATCTTTCCCTTTTGTTTGCATAGTGCCTAGAATGGTTTTATTTAGGTATACCATTAGTTAAATGTCTAGTTTCTTCATTTCTATGGTAATACTGGAATTAAGTTTTAATATCGCAAAAATATAGGGAGAATTGAATATTAACGTGGATAATGAGCTGAAGCCAGTTGCACACGATCGTTGTTTTACAGCGTATTTTCCCGCGCTAAAAATTCCTTTCTTCTCGAGTAGTTAATAAAAAAAGAAAGCTAAAAGGAACAGAACGTAATTTAGTTAAGTAAAAAATGTTCATTTTTGAACTTCTACAGAAAATTTCGTAAAAAACGAGTCAAATTTAGAGAGGTGTACACATTTGTACGAACAAAGCCAATGATTTCACAACGCAACTGATTTTGCTCGAAATCAAGGAATCTAGCAAAATACATCTAGAAAAATACCTCAGGTCTACGAAATATAGAATAAATAAATAGTGAGAGCCTTATTTTACAGAAAACACGGTTAGATTTTACGAATATAATTATCTAAAGGGCATTTACGTCTTTATCATTTTCGCGCCAAATCATCAATGAACTACGAAGGTATTTGATTTTCTCCTTCAAAGTCCTTCCTTACCGGCTCAACGAATTCATTCTTCAACCCATAGCACAATTTGCTGATTCTAGAGGTGATTTTATCCAAAAGTACTGGCTGAGATTCGCCATCTGCAAAAAGAATCCAAACCATTAGCCCGCGAACAGATGAACCAAAATGGCGGCCGTGAATGGCCTCAGCACTTGAATTTTTTATACTTACTTCTTTTGATAACAACAAGTCCTGTTCCCTCGTCTCTTTTGCCTTGCCTAGACATTATATTAGCCAAAAAAAGACAAAATCTACAGAAAGAAACAGAGGAGAGATACTACAAACCTTCCCACAGAACAACAACGAGAGGAATGAAGGAATATTAGATTTGTAAAATGAGTGTTCCCGCGTTCCAGCAGTTTAACCAATAGGATTTCGTTATAGAACAAAAGAAAACCATTTAAGGATAAGTACCTTGACCACGTGATGTGTAGTCGTCATTGAATAGTTTTTGGACTCGAATGTCGTTCAATAATCGATTTATAAATCGTTTATTCATGTAGTATGTAGAATAATCTAAAGAATGGCTTTGATAATTTTATCTTATTTTCTGAATTTTTTTTTTCAAACAAAAAAGTTATTGCCAAAACACTTGCATGTTATATATTATCCCTATTTCACTTTCCTTCATATCTAATTTCATCTCATTTTTTAACTTTTGCTTCGATATTCATTCATTTCTTGAAAATAGAATTTCTATTCCAGTGTCTATCAACCCTTGGATGGAGTTTTTTTATGGGAGAGGGGTACAGGGAAAGTCCATAGGTCTACTCAAGAAGAACATTCACTAGCATATCTAGTGTAGGAAGGGGGCACATCTCCCAACTCCCCAATTCCTTGGTTCTTGCTATGCCCCTGAGACCACTCATGACAGATACAAAAAGTTCCCCCTACCTCCAATTCCTGGGTTCTCGCTACATAAAATATGCCCCTGAGACTAATCATGACAGATAAGTTCCCCTCTACCCCCCAATTCCTGGGTTCTCGCTATGCCACTGAGATTATTCATGAGAGATAAGTTCCCCTATACCCCCCAATTCCTGGGTTTTCACTATGCCCCTGAGATCATTTATACAGAGAAGAAAATGAAAATTATTTCATGTCTCATTTAAATGTTTTTTATTTTTGTGACAAAAATATATCTAATATTTTACAGGTCAATATAACTGTTCTTTTATATTGACCTGTAAAACCCTGTATGACTGTGCAAATCTAATAATTATTTTTACACTTTCTTTGTGTAAGATCAAATGTCAGTGCAATAAATGCTCTGACATAACTGAGTCAAGGTATTAGGTACAGCAGTTTTGGAGCTGTGGCATAGCTATAGCTGTAACATATTTAAATTAGTATAGAGCTTTTAAGTGTGATATGAACCACATGGAAAATAGGATTTGTTGTCCAAAGTTCTAATAATAATATTGTTTCAGGTGGCAGTTAAATCATTAAGTGCATTTTTCACTTTATTTTAGTGGTATTTTCGAGCAGTTGGACCCTGAAATACATCACAACTTAACAGCTCTATAGTCACCTGTGTTCTGTGTTCATTTTTTGGGTGTTGTTTGATTAAATGTGAGTTTTTAATGAAGGCCGATAACCATTTTTGATTTACAACATGCATTTTGCCAAGCAGAGCCAATGAAGACTTCACCAAAAATATATACTTTCATATACTCATGCACTATAGTTATAAGGTGATATATATTCAGTCATTCAATAAGCAGCAACACAGGCAAGCAGCACACAAACCCCATAAAAAGCACTCTTCTCCACTAGTATCTCTTCTTCTTCTTTGGTCCTCATACACATAGACAGTGTTGGGTTGTTGGGTATAAACTGTGTTTCCACCTTGAGGGGGAGGAGGAGGTCCATACTGTGGCTGTCCATATTGCTGTTGTGGATAAGGTGAGTACTGTGGGGGTGGTGGGTTATAGCCAGGAGGAGGGGGACCTTGTTGATACTGTTCGTATCCTGGTGCTGTTGGAGGATAAGGACCAGGAGGAGGATAGGCAGGATTGTAAGGTTGTTGATAACTCATCTTTTTAAGTTAGATTCAAGTCTATGAATAAGTAATGATCCTTCGGTATGAACGGTTTGTAAAGTATCTCGATAGATATGCCACAAAATTGATAGCCGTATCTAAATAGTCTGAAAATAAATAAAAAAACTCATCAGTGGAAGAAATTAATGACACCTTGGTAAATTATCAAGCTTAAAATACCGCCAGATCTTGACGACAGTTATAATTACGATAAATAAGCTTAGCAGAACTTGAAGAGCTTGACATAATATTGAAACTTCTTATCAAATGATTTGCCCATCTGTGTGGAAGATATCGGGAAAATAACACTACGGGTATTTGTATTGATAATACTTAATCCTACTCACCTCGAAAAGAAAGCAAAATTCCTTATATTTAGTACTTTTTGCTGGGATTTTATAGATGTTTATGTGGCACTACCTTTCTTGTTTGCTTCTGGTTTTCTCTGTCGACTCAGTCTTCGCCCGTGTTGTCGCAGCGCAGCAACAGCGCAGCTCATTTGCGTCACTGACATTACGTCATATGTATTTCCATTCTTTTTGCGAAGTCATCCGTTCTTTCACTTCTGCTGCCAACATTTTTCACGCTATCGGAAAAAATATTACTCGTATATCATTTTCTCTTTTTCTTGTTGAGAAAGCGCTAAACAAAGGAAGGTTCAAATGGATGTAAAATAACATGAAAGTCCATCTATGGAGTATGAGTTTCAAGTTGATAAAACTTGGGCTTCCTGTGTATTTACCTGGCATCTAGCTTTAGGGGAGGCCTGGACATATAAATAGGAATCATAAAATACCTACAACAATTTGAAAAAATAAGAATTATTAAGAATATAGGATAATGTTCTTGAAAAATTTCCTTATTTTCTAAAGCCTTTAACTGAAATGACTAAGATCTTGTTTGAATAACAATGATTTATATAACTAAACTAGACTTGGAATATACATCTGTGACTCCGTGGCGCAATGGTAGCGCGTCTGACTCCAGATCAGAAGGCTGCGTGTTCGAGTCACGTCGGGGTCACTAAATTTTTTTCATTTTTTTTCCTATTCTAATCTATTTTTCTATTTTCTCTTTTATTATTGTTTCATTTTATTCGTATTTTTTAGTCAGTATGCAATTTGAAAATCTCAATATTTAATTTCAGCCGGAAGTTCTTATTTCATGATCATCCTATCTTACTGAAACTATTTCTTATACTCGTATACTGGAACAATTCCTTACTCTAATACTTTTACCAAATAACGAAAAAAAAAACATCAAGGAACTTATTCTAGAGCCCATGGAGTCACGTTGGGGTCACTAACTTTTTTCTTTTTCTTTTTTTCTACTATATAGTTTTTTATAAGGGCCAGATTGGAAAAAAGACAAAGTCTTTATCTGTATAATAACCCTAATAAAAATTGATTGATTGATTGATTTGCATGTATTTTTCTATTTGCTCTATTTGCTATATATATATATATATTTTGTTTGTTTTTGTTTCATTTTTTCGATTTTTTTTAGTCGGAAGTTTTTATTTCATGATCATCTTATCATACTGAAACCATTTCTTATACTCGTATACTAAAACAATTCCTTATTCTAATACTTTTACCAAATAACGAATAAAATACATCAAGGAACTTGGCCGTTCTAGAGCCCGTTCAATAATTCCATGGTCCAAGGGATGAGTGATAGAATGGATGAGAAATTGATACACACACACACACAGGATTTAGTATTTAGCATCTAGTATCTAGTATTCATATTATATCATCATACTTAAATATGCATTTATATACATATATTTATTTGGAACCAAGTTCATGAACAGTTATGTGCGAAGCTATACAAATAAGATATGTCTGTCTGTCTGTCTGTCTGTCTGTCTGTCTGTCTGTCTGTCTGTCTGTCTGTCTGTCTGTCTGTCTGTCTGTCTGTCACACACCACAACCACGGCCACCCCTAAAACGCTAACAGATCTAGACATGCATGCTGGGAAAATATCGCCTAAATAAGAATCCAATCAAAATATTACATGTAACGTGGTCTCAAACTACCAGCTGATCTGAAATAGTGGCGTAGAAATGACGTCACTGGAAAACTGAGGTGTTTATTATTCAAGCTGATCTGAGAAACATATTAGCCAATCAGAATCAAGAAAGTTTTCTTTTATAAGACAATTTTCGCAGGCTTCATCACACCTCAGTTTTGCAGTGACGTCATTTCTACGTCACTATTTAAGATCAGCTGGATATTTAATTAGATGCGCCGCTCTCCATTACATTGCGATAAAAATAGTCTCGTTGAGCGTTGGGCTATGTCGGCTACGTTTACGTTAGACTTGCTCCAAGCCAAGGAAGTGAGAAAGGGAAAATCGTGCTTGATCCTGGTTGGGCTGCCTGTGCTTTATTCAGCGCGCGACTCAGCTTTGCGAAAGTCTAGGTTTACGCAAACTCATACACTCCCCAGTAATATATGTTGTATATGACAAACAGAGCAGGAAAGGAGATTCGAGAAATGTAATCAACCCAGTATGCATTATTTTTTTTCTGTTCCTCGCCCTCTTCGTATTCTAAATCACTAGTGGTTTTCGACGATTTACATGAGATTTCGATTCCATACGCGATGAGACATTCAACAAGAGACAAGAATATGAAAGCAAAGGAAACGATAAGATACCAATCAAGTGCTTTGGGGTAACTGACGCGCGGCATGGCAGCATTGACAGATCCCATGAGGAACATGATGGTCAGTATTGTTGTGATTCCAAGAGCCATACGATTGCCCATGTCATTTCTGTCCATCCAGAACACTATCCAGCTGAGCATGACTACGAAGATGTCTGGGGCGTACACCTGGATCAGGAAGTAACCAAGACGACGTTCAAATGAAAATTGCACTGATATGAGAGAGAAGTTGCCTGTTAAGAGAAAAAAAACGAATATAAATTAACTTCTGTAGTGTTATTCTTGATTTGCAATCATTCCCAAGGGAGAGAAAGGCATGTCCGCGCCATGTTGGAACTACACAAAAAATTCACTGAAAAATATTTTGTCAAATTCTTCAAACATGGCGGCTATGACGTCATGTGGAAACGAAGATCATGATTTCGCTTCACGAAGCCTATGTTTGTGTAGTCCAGAGCTGGACCCACTTTTATCGATTCGCGCGCGGCGAGGACGAACCGAGTAGTGGAAGGAGACTGGTAAGAATCGTAAACCTATTTTCCTTTTATTTTTTGCGATATTAATTAATTAGTTATATTCGAGGAAAGTGGGTCCAATTCTGGACTAATGTTTGTGTCTAAAGCCATTTGACACAGGTGACGAAGAGAGAAATAATAAGCGAAAGAAATAGAAAAGGTACGCCTTAGCTTCACAAACCTGTTGAATAAACCGCAGTATTGCTGCTTATTTGACTTGACTTCAAAGAGAACTGGGCCAGCTCACGCCGTCCAACTTCTACCGCACTGTCATTTCGCCATTTATAAACAATATCTAATGTACGATAGCTGTCTAAATAAGTAACAATACGAAGAAAATTAGATGTGAATTAGTTCTGAAAAGCCCTTCTGGAAGAATTAATTAATAAATTGTATTGTATTGTATAGATATATTTAAATTGCTTTATTAGCAGTCACTGAAATGCGGTTAGCCACCCGACCCTCGGCCTCGTCAAAGAGGAGAAATCGTAGAAATATAACCATGCAGCTGTGTTACACAACTATGTGCAGCTGCGCATGCGCTCTCGGTGTTAGCGAAAACTGAGAAACTGACGTTGCAGTATTTTGCGAAACGCAGCGATGCTCGATTCTTTAGCTTGCATTGTTGTGATTCACAAAATATCATGAGCCACTCAAAAAGACGGCAATTTAGATTTCATTACTGATATATAGACAATGATAACTTTGAATAACTTTGAACAGGGAGGTTCTCACCGGAACATATATTTGCGCTTATATTGTAGAATTCTCGGTGTTTCCGGGTCACAAAAACTCCGCGCTTACGCAAAGTCCAGTGCAGTACTTACAGCTGCCAAGTATAAGATTACACTTCTGTATGTCCATTGGAAACTTCCTGAGGTCCATGTTACACTCTGCAGTCACTTGAGCACTGTAAACAAATTAAGCATAGTGGTTAACCTGTGTAAACTGACACCTAAAACTCTGCAACGGCCCAGCTGTGGCATGTACGATTCAAAATGGCCACCATACAGATACCAAAACTGATACAAAAACACTGGATTTATTACGACGTATAGTAGCGGTCTAGATCTGAACGCGAAACACGTACTATGCAGGCTTCACCATCTACCCTCAAATATTGTGGTTATTCCATGCAGTGGCCACAAGGGTGAGCCCGCGGTACGTGAGCCAGCATGCGCATTAGCCGCGCACGCCACCGCGTGTTCCCCGATGTTTCCAAAAACAACGCAAAAAACAAATAACCGTACAACATCCTCCCCCTGAAAAAAAAACTTCAGGAAAAGAAACCCCCTTAATTAAAAGACATCTGATCCCAAAAATGAGCCATTTTTAAGAATTAATTGCTCATCTGCTGTAAATAATGGTTCTTCTAAGACATACAGTCTGCTGTATAACACCAGTCCATCGGGATGTATGAACACCAAACTGTTAATCGAATCGCTCGCCTCCCCAAGGTTCGATTCTCTAGCGTTTTCACAATACGCATCTGGTTTCCACATTAATTCTGATGCAGATAACCCTGTCATGGTCAAAGTACGGTTGACTTTTCCAGCGAGACGATCGTCCTTCCAGTATTGACGAAGATAGAAATATGCTTTGTATTCCTAAAGGAAGAAGAAAAAAAATATGAATAGGTTTTCTAATTTTTTTCTGACGCTTCAATCTAAAATCTGCTTTCCATATCCATTTCACTCTTCCTCATGATCACTCCCTCCCTCCCTCCTTCCCTCTCATTCTTTTTCATCTCTTTGCGCCACTTTCTCTTTCTCCTCAAAGGTCTGTCAGACGTACTTATATACACAGACGGACACTCTACTGCATGAAACATCAGTAGCTTCAGGAGTGAATAAACAATAAATAGATATATGTGAACATGATCATAAAAATTCCAGCACTCTTCAAAAACTATCTTATGTCCTAATCGTAAGAAATGAAATAAAACTAAGAGTAGTGCGCGCAAGAAATGCAGGTCTCCTTTCTTTATTTCTTATCGTCTTATCGTTTTTTTATAATATCATATAGGAATAGATCTAGCCCTAGCTCTTTCCCCTTCCCTCAGAGGAAGATGTAGGCCCACGACCCCTCTTTCTCTTACAACGCCCCTTTTCGGCCCTAAATCAGCCCCTTACCATGCTCGTCTCGTCAATACTTGCAAATGAATTCACGTAGACACTGACTGACACCTCGATTGGTTCACCTAACGCAGAAACAGACAGAGTAAGATTGTGATAAAATCCTGACTCTCAGATGTTCTCTAGTTCATGACAAGTAAAACAGACCATATACCAACTGGTTTAGTCTTTAAAAATATTTAATTCCATCCTCCAACCATTTTGTTAACTATTACTCTATTAACTATGCTCCAACGTTCCTGGTCCTTCCTGGTCCTTCCTGGTCCTTCCTGGTCCTTCCTGGTCCTTCCTGGTCCTTCTTGGTCCTTCCTGGTGTTTCCTCGTGTTATCGATATTTTTTGTTAGCGTCTTCGTTTCTATCGTTTTTAGTATTGTTTGGTTTGGTATTGTAAACGCACTTTAAATAGTACTTTCGTTTTGCTTACCTCCGTAGTTTGGTCTTAAATCTTTATCGTAATCCTTGAAGATCTCCTCCACGACGCCCTTCGATGATGAATTGCTGGCAGAGCTGTTCGAGATAGAATAATTGGTCAGCATGCATTATGAAGTCACAATTGTTCTACACAATGCTGCTAATATTCATGTTGATGTTAGAGCAAATTTTGCTGTTTTTTGTTGTTGATAGGATGAAATCTATGATTGATGATTATAATATGGTACTGACAATGATGTTGATGATGATGATGATGATGATGATGAAACTGATACATGAACAATGAAATAAATAAGATCTGTCTCAATTTTATCTATATTGTCCCAGCTCTCATTTTTCTTCCTATCCCTTCTTCGTCACAGAGCAGTGTAGATGAAATGAACCCAATAATAGTGGACTCGGTTATATAAAGTATAACTAACCTGGCTCCATAACAAGATACACAGATGATCAATAGGATGAGTTTACTTGTCATCATGCTAATGGATAAACCAGCACTGCGGTCTGCTGTAAATTATAATGGACATACAGTTGTGATCGTGAATCAACGGGGAAAGAAAGGATTGAACTGGAAGAAAGAAGGACACATGCAAAAAAATACAGTGACAGACAGACAGACTGGCTGACTGACTGGCTAGCTGGCTGAATAACCAACCGACCAACGCGCGCCGAACTGCGAAAGAACGCCTCAAGCGTAACTACCGTTGCGTAACAAACTTCAGCCTGAAAAAAAACAAAACTGCAGAAGTGAGTAAATTAAAACTGTCGTTTCCATTCCTGCGAATTCGCCTTTTTTAGCACAGATCAACTAACTCAGATTTTCTATGAGTACGTTTATAATGAAGAGTTTCGTGTTTGTAAATGCGGTTCCCAATAAGTATTAATGACACCAAAAGATTATCATGACTTAAGTTCTTTTCGTTGTTGAGCAATGTTTGCACAGATCTATATATGTATATTTACATCATATGTGGACAGAACCTTGCAGAATTTAAGAACATTCTGTTGAATTAAGACTTAACCTTTTATTTACCAATAATCGAGCAATATTTGATTGTCTTTCAGAATTTTCAAACTCTGCTTCATCACTGCCGGACCCACTACGGTTGGCAATAGTGAAGATATAATTGATGCCAAAACAATTTTTTTGGTTATTTTGAATGTTAGGGTAATTTGCAGTCAAAAAAGCTTGAATCATCGACAAATATCGATAAGACCCTGCCGTTTCGTCACTATTATTATATTCTAAGTTATGAAGCTACTAGAATGGATTCAAATGACATCCGTTTAAAATGAATACTGACTATTTCGAATTCCTTCGATTCAGTACTAATACGAAGAACTTACCATATAAGACACCTATCTACTTTACTTGAAGCTATAGATTGGAGCAAAAGTACTGTTTTTCAATGAAGCAGAAATCAAATATTGAATGATTCTATTTGTCAAGCCGCCGACGGTTGCGTACTGTATAAGCTGGACAAAGCAACAGAGCATGCTTGATAGAAGCTGTTTGAATGTTGACTAAAGAAGCTTAATCGTTTGTAATTTCTATAGAAGACTTAGGAAGACAAACCAGTGTACGCGGTGACAACATTCATTCAAAGGATCAAAGAACTCGAAACAAAGGCAGAACGAAACCAGAAAGATATTAATTTTTTCTTAATTTGATTTTTAATGTTGCAGTAAAAAGATCTGTACGGAAATAAACGCGCATACGAATTTAGTCAAAGAATTAGTTTTTTCCTTCCTTTTCCAGAATAATTTTTTTTTTAAATATGTAGACCCCTTTCAAAGCAGCTTAATTTGGAGGACAAAACAAAAGAATTTTAATCTTCTGAGAATTAGAACCTGTTGCTTTTTCCTCCAAATTGAGCTGCATTCCAAAGCGAATGATGATTGAATAATTAAAAATAAACAGGACCATACTTCAATCATTGCATGAACTTCTGCATTTTCTACTGCGCATGCCCAGAAAAGAGGAAAAATGGCGGACAAGTAAAATAATTTAGTGCATCAGACACCAGTAAATGCTCTCTTTATTAAAATTCATGCAACATCGACCAGTGTTCTGACCCATATATATATATATATATATATATATGAAGTTTGTCAAAGCAAAAAGGGTATTAGAAATCTCCAAGAATTTATTGGCATTTTTGAAAACTCGAAATCTTGATTCTTATCGTAAATTCTAGTTTGTAATAGATTTCTACACAAGAAAAGGGGCTTAGTAAGCTACACCCTTTTTATGTTAACAAATCTCATATATATATATACTGCGAATCCAGTAGAGTGGGATGTGGAGGATTGTATGTTAATTGAATTCTGTTGAATTGTACTTCAGGATGCTCGTACCAAAGTCATGGAAAATACAGCAGGTTGTACTACCAAATAGTAAGGTTAAACAACGGGAAAAATAGATTAATTACTGCAGCCGAGCATGTTCCGAGCATCCTCCGACAATCCGGTACGACTGATAATCGATCTCCAATGTACTCTCCGATGCCCGATCATGTTCCGAACATCCTCCGAAAAAACCGGCACGACAGACTCGAGATGCTCAAATCGAGATTTTTCTTGGCATAACTTCCACAGGGATCCCAACATGTTGTGTCATGATTAGTGTTGCTGCTCGCCTTACGGCTTCGCAGCAATAATTCTTTTCGAGTGTGATGCCCAAATTAGTTGAATCAGCACTATATAGTACTATACGTCCATCACACTCGGTTTTTGATATATTAATATATTTTGAATACAAAAAATGAGACATGAAAAAATCCAAACACACTGTCATGTCATTGTAACGAAATAATGTCAAAAATTAAATACATGCTGTAAAACGCCCTTCGATCCTAATCAAGTGAGACCGACCAATTTTTAACTGTTCAAAAATACGTTTAGGCGCTCTATTTACTGTGCTAACCCGACGGACAAAATTTCAAACGCCTAGCCGTGTAAATCTGGGACCTGGTTCCGTGCCAATGGTCCCGGGTGGGGGGGGGGGGGGGGTACTCCCTATATTGGACTATACGGGGATGCTCCGCCCGAAAGGGGTACTTTTTTTCAGGCCGCACGTATAGCAAAGGGGTGGAAATTTGTGAGTTTTGGTATAAAAAGGGGTAGATTTTCTTCAAAGGCATATGAAAGGGGTATCTTTTCAGGCAAAAAGGTATATAAAAGAGGTACTTTTTTGCTGAAATTTGGTATAGAAAAGGGTAAGGGGTCGAGAGTCCGGGCGGAGCATCCCCGTATGAAACGACCCGAAGTACCCCCCGGGGCCAATGGCATGTACTGGTCAAATTTTTTACGGTTAAAAATTCGACCGGGACCGCATAAAACTAGCCTAAATTTGTTCTGTCGCATACGCCATAGCCTGCGTCACATCCGGAATTTTCCGTCGGACTTTACGAAGAAAATTCCAGATTTGACGCAGGCTTATACACCAATGCAAGTCTAATGACTAGGCTACGAGGTATATTACTGTAGGTATATAGAGAATGGAAACGATATGATTACTAAACTACTAATATAGATGTAATAGCTCCAAGAGAGAAATTGGACTCCATGTATACCCCTTCCCACTATATTATAGTATATTATATTAATCTTAGAAAGTTTATCACTGATACGGGAGTGAAGCACATTATAAGTAATGTTTAGAATTATTTACCACTATAAGGGTAATAACTATAACTATAAGAGAGAAATTGCAGGAACTCCATACAATTGGATACCCAATTATAATAATCTTATATGCGTAATGGATAAGTTGCGAGCCTTAATATGAGCGACTGAAGAAGACTGCCGTTAGGCCTTTGACAACTTCAAGTCGACTGAACTGGCTCATTTTTCAGTCGAGTTGAAGCTGTCAAAGGCCTAACGGCAGTCTTCTTCAGTCGCTCATATTAAAGCTCGCAACTTATCCATTACGCATATTATTATCTCTGAGCCTATCCCACATGGCCTAGTGCCTTACTTCTCATCTATAATAATCTTAGAAATTTTATACCGAATGAGAAATGTTTAGGACCACTAGAAGAGTATGATAAATGTATACCTATATATTAGGACAAGAGAGAAATTGAACTCCATGCCGTTGGAAATGTAACCTCTTCCCAAATATATTAATCTTAATTTCGGATTGCTAATTTGATTAACCGCTAAATAAAAGCAAAACCCTGGCAATGAAGGACAAGAGATTGATTATATAACCCTTCCCATATGTAAAACCTATAAATTATTTTAAGAATTTTTTTCTGCTTTAAAAACAGTTTGTTATTATAATCACCCTAAAAAGGTCAAAAACCTTGTCTGGAGTTTCAGCTAATCTTGGCAAGTGATCTGGGTCGCAAAATCATTATCAAAATGGTGTACTTCAATGATCAGCACTTGCACCCCCTGGATGGTTCTACCCAAATAATTTGAGATAAAGTGACCAATAGAAAATGTTGAAAACCAGGAATACAAGTGGAAATAGCCCTTTAGCAAGATTATCAACCGTACGATCGATTCCTTTATCCTTCTCGTGTGTCTCGGGCATCTCCTTGTGAGGGTCAGTCTTATTGTTTAACTCTTGTAGGGATAGATGGGCGATGAGGGATTTTCTCTTGCCATTCTCTGGGTTCGATTCGATAAGGTCTCTTGATTCTCCTGACGCGTTAGCCTTGTCTTCTCTCTTTCGTAAGCTTGAGTTTTCGTTGACCCAAAGGACACGGTCTAGTGACGGGCATTTTGTGTTTTTGACTGCCATCTAAAAAGAAGAATATTTGAAAACATGAAAAAAAAATTGCACGGCGATGAGGTGTTGAGCATGCGCACTGAGTGGAGATGGCATTGCATTGCATTGTGGGACTGTTTTAGAGAACATATTTCCAAGATGGCGTCTATTTCTTTCCCTAAAACAGTCCCACAATGCACTGTAATGCCATCTCGACTCAGTTTTTTCCTCAGTCAGAACTGGTCTTTTTGATATTGAGAGAAAGAATGATAACGAGGTCGTACTGCATGGAATTGTGGGACTGAGTTTACAGGCTTGAAGGTGAAGATCTTGTCCCACATTGAATGCTACAAAGCTGACAACATTTACAATTTTATAGGTTTTCACTCACAAGTCCTTCACGTACCTTTTGCTTCTTCTTCTTCTTCTTTTCCTTCTTATTCAGCAAAACAAACACGAAAGTGCATTCAATCAGGGCCAGGAACACGAGGGCGAACGATATCATAAGATACCAATCAAGTGCTTTGGGGTAACTTACGCGTGGCATGGCAGCATTGATAGATCCCATAAGGAACATGATGGTCAGTATTGTTGTGATTCCAAGAGCCATACGATTGCCCATGTCATTTCTGTCCATCCAGAACACTATCCAGCTGAGCATGACTACGAAGATGTCTGGGGCGTACACCTGGATCAGGAAGTAACCAAGGCGACGGCTGAAGTGAAACTCCACCTCGATTACGGAGTAGTTACCTTGAGATAATAACAACAGATATCATTAAAGTTACATACACAAACCAATCCAAACTGCATTAATCTCTTGTCATTTGTACCTCTCTTTTTTAATGGAAATGCATATCAACGTATTTATTGGGGAAGAGAAAGACGCTGGCAAAATGCAGGGGGGGGGGGGACTGGGAACCCGAAGACAAAGGATCCATTAAGGGGAATACCAATTATCCACTCCATCCGGGGTATAACATCCAATCCATCTGGGAAATACCATGACGTCATCACCAATTCATCTGAGGAAGAGTGAAACTGGACGAATGTCGACCATTTCATACCTCGTTAAGAATGACTAAAATAAGGTTAGGTTCCAGTGGCAACTTCGAGTGACCTACCTAAGATATATCCCTCCACATACTTTCTCGTCTTTAAAGTCTTAAAGTAAAATTGTGCAAGGCTCTTTGATGCAACTATCGCGGGAGTATCTCGTATCCATCTCAGCTTAATTAGTTTTTCACTGTAGCTATCTAAAAGTAAGATTTAAAAGAGCTGGCGTTAGTAGGACGATGATCTGGACCGGCAAAAATACACAGAAAGTAATATTATTATTCAGGACACACAACAGATATAACGAAAGTCACTCAAACAATGAGAGCTAAACAATGACAGTCTTCGAGAATTCTGACCATCTAATCAATTTGCGTTTAATACATATTACCGACGTAAATAGTCAACTTACAGCTGCTGAATTTCAGAAAGCACTTTTGCATGTCCATCGGAAAATCGTGTAGTTCCATATTACATTCAGCGATGATAATGGTCCTGAAAATTATTGATTAAAAATATTTTAACAGACAGATAATAGGAAATCACGAAACGGGCCGTGCGCTGTTGATGCGCAGTCCCCTCACCGCCAATGTGGTTATGGGCCACTGGCTTCGATGATTTTCTCGTAAAAAATACGACAATTCAATGCAAAGGCACGGCTACCTTTCAAGATGGAGCAGGGAACTGTGAAATGACTATTGTTCTGCCTTGGACTCAAAACAATTAGAAACAAAGAAATGGAAGTACCCTTCCACTGCTCATTGATTGGACTTGCTCCAAGCCGAACTCTCTGAGACTCTGACAGAGTCACGAGCGCAAAGGAAGTAAAAAAAATTGAAGCGAACGTCGAAGTCGCTATTGATCCTGGTTGATCCTGTACTTTATTCAGCGCGCGTGAACTAAAATACGGAGAGGAAGGACTTTGCGAAAGTCTACTCATTGATGAATGACTTACATTCTACTATAAGTAATGTCCCCATTCGGATCAATGGTCATCATACTATTAATCTCATGATCGCCTTTACTTAGTGTAGAATCTCTCGCGTTGTAGCAAAACGGGTCGGGCTTCCAGACTTTGGAGATATCTTCACCCTTCAGCACTACGGTCTTGTTTGACCTCCCTGCCAATCGATTATCATGCCAAAACTGGCGAAAATATCCATACATCTTAAACTCCTGTTCAAATGGGAAAGAAATAGTTACTTTTTTTCGGGAAAGAAAATGATCAGCTGAATGTATTTTGGTTCATTTCACTATTTTCTTCAGTTTCTTTAGCTTTTTATGCAAATTGTCCAGTTCAGATCACATGACATTCCCTTTAGAAATGTTCTTTTATCTATCATGAAAGAATCAACACCCACGAATGGCATCACATGGTCTGAAATGGGCACAAACAACGAAGGTAAAGAGGTCTGTTGGAGGAAAGGTCACCTAAAGGAAAGGTCAATGGTCGTGCGTATACTATCCCGGCAGTTCTGGATGCACGCGCGGGAGCTGTGGTTGCTAAGTTAAGCATGAAAGAAGCAAAAGAAGCACTAGGCAAAGTAAATATGACAAAAAAAATGGAAGACCAGAAATGGCGCTAATGTCAATGGTACAACGACTTACCATTTGAGCTTCTTCTATATTACCAAAAGAGTTCACATAAATACTAACTCGAACTTCAGTAGCGGGTCCTGAATGACAATAAACATGGACACATCTTAGATAAAGAAAGCTAGAAATTTTATTTGCTGGGCCTTTCTTATCCAGCATACACCATAGATAGACCCCCCCCCCCCTCCCCCCAATCCCCGCTTCAGGATAAGTGTACATAGGCTGGGAAAGGTTCCCATTCTCATAGCAAAAAACATGGCTGCCGCATGATAAAAGTCCATAGAGCAGTTTTCGTGTGACTGTGAAAAACTTACGGCACAGACCGCCCTTTGCCGTGACAGTGTCAGTGCCGTGCCGTGTATGAAAATATCCGACATTCGGTGTGCCGTGTACGCCCTGCGCCGCGCCGTAACGATAACGTGTATGTTTCATACTCATACGAAATCAGCTCTAAAATTTGTCAAACCAATTTTGACGTACCTTCAGCGTTCGGTCTTTGACCTTTTTGGTAACCTTTTGGAAGAAGTGAGTCGATGTCGACTTCACCATGTATTCTGAAAATAAAGACATTTTTAGTGTCATCAATACATTTGTTAATTATCTGACAGGTTGTTGAAGCGAAGGGACACGTGATCGATCGATAATCATACCAAGATGCATCATGGGTCAAAATTTCTCATTTACCATTTTTCTCACTCCCGGCTATCATTACCCTCATAACCCTAATCCTAGATATTTAACGCTAAATTATTCGGCCAATATTGCATTCACGATAATTAGATAAAAGCAATTTACAACTAATCCTCAACACTTCATTATCAGAAAAATAACAAATACTCCAATTAGGAATTTCGATTCGAGTTGATTAATATATGAAAATTACCATGTGCTATACATCTTTTTTACCACACGGAAAACAATGATTTCACTGAATACTAGGTCTCAAGAAAATAAGGCTGGCTTTACGCAGTACCGCACGAATTTTTAACCGTTCAAAAACTGGTTGTATGTTTAGGCGTTCCCATTACACGGAACTACGCTATCCGGACAAGAATCCAAACACCTAGCTTCGCAAATTAAAGAGAAGGTTCCGTGCAAATGGTATAAACTGGTCAAATTTTTGAAAGGTTAAAAATGAGGCCAGCGTAAATTGGCCAAACTATTTCTGAGTAACGTGATTTTATCGCGACCCAAATCGCAGCGAGTTGCACTAAATTTCGATCATTTTTGAATTGGCGGCGACGTAGCTGCGATCTATCGCCGTGAAATCGCCATAAAATCGCCGCTCAAGTCGCGCGACAAACTTGCTAGTGTAAACTGGCCTTTAGAGGAGAAATTAAGGAAATCTCTGCCAAGCAGGATAACTTTTAATGAACTCAGTCGGCATCCAAATTGGAAATGTTTGCCTTGACATAAGGTGCGCAAAGTTTTTTATTATCTAGGATAGCAATTGCAAACCCTGTATTACAAAGCCTATAGTACACGCCTTTGTTTGACTGATACAATAGAAACGCTTTCAAATGCCACGAATCCTCACGTACTAGAAGACCACATTCTGTAAACACAATCGACAAAGAATTCGAAGCTTCAGTCTTGGCGTTTCCCTCCAGTTTTCAAGCAACCATACCAAGCATTTTTGAACGACCGTTGAACTATCTTCCGTAGTTTGATTATTAAGAAATTCACAAAAAATAATTTACTTAGATTAAAGTTTATGATAATGTAAAATTAAAGAAGTTAATTTTATAAAATTCTCGTTCGCCAAGTCTGCGTTGCTTTTGTAGCGTTTTTTTGCCAAAAAGTTGTCTGGTTGGTGCGTTTTTTTCGAATTAGGGTTTAATTCCGGCTGTGGATTTCTCGCTTGTTTCAAATATTTTGCACAAAAACGCTTGCCGCCTTCCCTCTTCTCCCCTTCGCGTTGTCGTATTTTTAGAAGAAAAGAAACAAAGAAAGAAGTAAAGAAGGAAGGAAGGAAGGAAGGAGAGAGAGAGAGAAGGACGAACAACTGAAGGAAGAATCATTAACAAATTTTCGTGCATGACAAACATTAACAGTGCACTTGTAGCTTGGATTTGAATTCGCGTAGCTAGAATTGCAAATTAAATATCAAAACTATCGCACGTTCATAACACGGCAATTTGATTATCTATGAACATTATCTACCAAGTGTTCGTAATTTATCTTCATAACCGCATTTAGAAAACAAACCCTCAACTCCAACCAGATGAGATAAGAACGACAAACACACATGCAAATACCTCGAGAAATGTTGGTCAAGTGTGTGGCTTTTACGGTATCTGACCTACACATAGACCCATCATGTAAACGTTAAATAATTCAAGACAGTCTCCCATTCAGTGCCCTGTTTAGTCACCGAGTAAATGCGACATGGGTAAATGGGTGAATCGAAAACAGACATTAAAAAAATATTCCAGCATGTCAAATGTTCCTGAACTCTCACATCTTGATGTTGGTGGCCGCTACACTGATGAGAACAGTTATAGTAAAAGTAGTAATAATGCTTATAAATAGAAATAAATGCGGCGTATATCTACTACAGACAAAATAAAAAATCTAGGGGCGACGGTCCACTGTGTCTGAATTCTGACATTTTGGTGGCTACATGAGAATTAACAGCTTTAGTAAAATTGATAATCATATTAACAAATAAAAAAAATATGATCAAATATATGAAGGACAAAACAACATCATCAACTATTCAAGAACTTCTCATCTGAAAACCTCTTCAAAACCATAAGAGCCACACCTGCACTTTACGCTGCCACCATGGATAATCCATTATATCCCTTTTCTCAAACCCTGAACCGAACATTCTTTCAATTGGAGATTCATGATTAAGACTTTCATGACGACTGAGGTAATCCACTCTCGATTCGATATTCGATTAGAGAAACCATTTTTAATACCAACAAGAAACCCTGCTTTGACAACACTAGTTTGGCTCAAGTTTCGTTTTCATTGATTTTAATATGATTTTTCCTAGTTTGTGGTTGAACTGGAGTTTCTTATACTAAACAATCTCTGTAGAAACCATTAAAACTTGCTATTATCATATCTGCGAGTTTTTAAAAAAAAGGAGCTATGGAAATTTGCCTGACGGGAACTGGTGCATATCTGAATCTTAGATGCGCAATTCCTTCTAAAATCAGTGATTTTTTTTTTTAGAAACCTTAAAAGTTTTCCAATCGTTTTTTGTTTGAATTCTTGATGCGCCAAAGGTCAGGTACCCCATTTGAATTTTGGCGATGTTTTAAGATTGCGCAATTCATTTCAATGTTACAAAATTGACGCGACAAAGATCGTTAAACTGCATTCAAAGATCCTCAATTGATTCTTAGAGACACCGAAGTTAGCTGAAGTTTTTCCAAGAGGTGTACAAATGAATGCTGTCAGAGACGCCAAAGATCTTCAACCGATTTTTAGAAGATCGTTCGAGAGGTGTATAAAATTCAATGTACATAGTCAGAGATCCTCAATCGGGTTAGACGCGTCCCAAATTGTCTGAGAGTTACACGCACAGCTTAATTTCAGATGTATATAAAATTGAGAAAATAGCAGGTGTTCTTTGACGGCAAACGAATTCTATCGTAATACTTCCAGCTGCGAAGGACATAACATGTTTGGCTTATTTCAAACTCCTTTTAATAATATATACCCTATTTTGTTGCTTGTTGATTCCTTCTTTTAGAATTTTCTCTGGCTTCTCAAGTGTTCTCCTTACGCAAAATATATTGCTAAATTCTGATTTGATTTAAGCTTGGACGCTTAACTCACAAGCTTGTGGTCGGTCAGGAGACGCAGCAATCAACGAAACTCTGTATGTTTACGGATAATTAGGCTTTAATTTCTTTTTCTTTTTTTTAGGTTTTTTTTGGTATAGGTTTCCAATTCAAAACCGTGAAACCACTGCACATCAAACATACCCAAGATTTTAGCACATCCAGTATAAACAGTATGTACTAGACTGTTAATTGAGCTGTCAGAGTCGAGCACTTAATTGGCTCGAGGTTTCTTTCAGACAGACTGAATAGAGTGCTTCTGAAAAGACATTATTACGATTGCGATGGAATAGGGAAAAAAAACTCCCGCAAAGTGCCAGTTCTGATATCCATAGAATCAGGATGATTAGCTGAAAGTCTTTGAACACCTGTCGTAAGGTAACTCGCAGATGAGGCTTCTAAAAAAGTTGATAGTTTTCGCACATCCTATTTAATATAGAATGATGTTATATTATTTACAGACGGCAGAAAATTGTTAAAAAAAACAACACTGAAATACGTGCACAGCAGTGAATTCCTGATAATTTCTCAAAAATGTTCTTAATTCTTTTGGAGCCGAGACTTTTAAATGGTGATTATGTTAACCCTGGATTTAGTCACACTCCTGAATGGGTTTCATCGGGGTTTCTTTTTTTACAATATTACATAAGATTTCTTTGAACTTTTTTTTAAAGTCTTTACCAGGGGATATTAGCATAAAACGCAGGCGGGAATACGTGTAACTTATTGCAATTTTGAGCCAACAATACGGGTTTATATTAGCGGCTCTCTCCCGATCAAACTTATAGGAGAATCGCGATACTATGAGAAATCCAAGACGAAGTCAACGAATTCGACGAGGTCGACCGACAGTTTTAACGATTATAGTACAAAACGATTTATATATTTCTAAAAATAGACAAGATCTTCTTCCCGAACATTGAGAAGTTTTCCATAGTTTTTTTTTTTCATATTCTACGAAATATAAAGTATCTATAATCTATAGTCTCATTCGTCATAAAACTAAGACACTTTTCATTTCGTTTACAAGCTTCTATACGTCGAATTAATAAATTATATCATCTGAAAAAAAGGCTATTTGAAACTAGTCTAAATCAATAGAGCATATATTTATGCTCTCTCTAGTCTAAATAAAAGGACTTTTAATGTAAACACTTTCGAGCGCTGAAATCTTTCTGTTTCTTAGTTCATTTTGAGACAAAAATAGGTGTAAATAATTCTGTTTGATTTGTAAAAGCTTCTACTACAAGCCTTCAAAATACATTTTGCTATGAAGAAAACCTATTCATTGCTGCACGCTGGCTTAAATTTGCAATTTGCATAGCTTCAGTATGCCTTGTCGAATGTATACAAAACTGTTTTCCAAGTGATTATAATTAGAAAGTTGTGACATCTTAGGCCTGAAGTAGAGCTTCAATATTTCGCAAGATCGAGTTGCTCCAAAAACGTTAATCAAATAATTTTTATCGGGAAATTACCGTGAAAATATACTAAATATTTTATTTGTCGTAAAACTTACCGTTGTACATAAAGAATTGATATTAAAACAGCTCCAATAAGATACCAAGATGAAGGTTTCCTCTCCATGGTTGCAGGTAGACTCTCCAAAACAAAGTATCTCTTTTCTACAAGATAACTGGACTGTGTTGGTGTGTTGAATACAATAAGTGAACTAAGATGGAAACTTAGTCTTGGAAACTTACACCTTGTAAAAAATATTTGTAACTGTACTTTTAGTCCTTCGTCCAGCTCTTTCAGCCGACTGTCTAACGTCTGCCGGAAATATCAGTACAGGCTATACAAACTTTTACACTGTGTTCTTATTTACTTCATAGAATTATAATTAGAGTAAGCGACTAACCACTTGAGTGAAATTCTTGTATCTCTCGATTGAGTGGCGATTGTATTACCTGCAGACTTAGATGTCATTAACTGCCTTACTTCATGCTTTAGTACTCATGTCAGCTAAAACGGCTCACAATTTGTCAGTACCAGAGCAATTGCTACCACCTAACTGATTCAAATCATATCCAATCCGATGTTAGATAAATAAAAAAGTAATTAAAACCCCCGTTGTATTATTTGGAGGAGATTGGTCGGGTATGGTCCTAGTACCTTCAAAAGTGTGTGTGTGTGCCTAGACTTTACGAAATAGTGCTAAGTAACTATTGAACGCAACTGTTCAGTCGAAATGTCACCGGTATTGAAATGAAAAACCTGAATAATCAAATGAATATATAGTTAAAAATAAAGTCGGTTAATAATTCAGAACAACACAGTAGGCTACAGCAGGCTTTTTTCCCTTTATTGAATCTGATTTGAAGGCACTTCCGGTGATATACATACATACAACATGATTTTCGAAGGAATTTGAATTTCAATAAATTTTCATTTTTGAAAGAAAAAGAAAAATGCGTGCGTCAACCATAATTGTTTTTGGCAAAACGTTTATTGTATAGACGAGTGTGCATATATATATATATATATATATATATATATATCATATATCTAGCACCTCATAAAGACCACATTTGAAATTAAATACAGAAAAACTAACTTTTTTAAATCCCATGCAAAAGGCGTTACGACTATGATATAAATAATAAATTAGTAGTATAAGCCTTCTCTTCATATCAATTGAGGATTAATTTTTGGTAATGCAAACATTGGGCCAATCAATCGTATTCTATTTATAATCATCAACCATTGAAAATCTAGAGACTCATATAGCCGAGTGTCTAGCCAGGTTGGGTTTAAGCAAAAATGTGGTGAAAAACTTTGAAAGAATAGCGATCAGATTTAGGGAAGGCGACGCGGACGTGAAACGCGCGCGCGTACATTTAGCTTCAGCACAGTCGGAACTCCATCGTAAGAACTCGGCTATCTCTCCAAGGGTTTCGTTTCTCCGAGGAAAATCTCCGGCCTCAGTTGGGAAGGCACAACGTTTAAATGTCACCGAAATCTACCCTGGTGATATGAAAATTGGCCAGGCCAAAATCTCCGTTAATTGTCGGGTGTTTCACCGCTGTGGTCTGGGTTGGAGCCAAGGCGCGACCCGCGCGAAATCATATGGAAGTTGAGTTTGTTCGATAGGTTGTTCTTTGGTTTTCTTCCCTCCGTAAAAATCAACATATGAGTCATCTGCATAGAATATTTAATGTAGTAATAGTGTGTGTGAGTGAAACCATGATAAAAATATATAACAGTGATACGATGAACCTTGTGGGATCTTACTTTTTCATTACATGAGCATGCGCTCAGAGCAGTAGCACGGAATCTTCGATGCGCGTATAGCAATGCCCTCTTTTAGCGATACGTGTGGTAAAATCAACCTCAATTCGCGGAAAGAGAACAGGTACCGCCGGCTAAAAGACAAGTACATGTACACGTACCGTTGAGGTACGTGGGAGATGACAGATAAGTACATGTAAACGTACCATTGAGGTACGTGGGAGATGACAGATAAGTACATGTTTGGCAATGGAAGATTTCTATGTTACGATTTAATTCTTCTCATAATTTTGTTCTTTACAAACAAAATTTGGCAAAGTTTTAGAAAAATATGAAAGATAGCATTTCAAGCTTCCGAAAGAGCCCCCAAATTTTTTTTAGGGGAAACCGTCATGTTCTAGTCCAGAGATGAACCTTCTTTCACTGATACGTGTGGGGAAAAAAAACCCGCTAAATACGCAAAAAGAGAACAGGTATACCGCCGGATAAAACTGGAATTATATATACCACAAATATACCATATATACTATATATAGAGAGATGTAAAGTTATTATATAAATGTATTGTTAGAGAGATGTAAAGTTGAAATAGAACGCGGGTTCTTGGCCACTGAGTACACAACGCTAAATACGGTATTTTGAGACACAATCCGAAAACTGTCCAGCTTATTTGCTAACGAAAATTTTTATCCAAAAACTAGCTACGCCGGAAATAAGCTCAACCAACAGGTGCATTGAGCTAATACTGTATAAGCCCAGGGCTTATTCTCCGAGGTTTACAGTATTTAAAGTCTTAGCATCGTAACCATATTATTTTTATAGATTCACAAGATTAAAATGAAATATAAATAATTTATTCATGAGCACTGAAAAGGAATCTTCACACTAATTTTCTCCTTATGTCTGTCGGTCTCTTTGTCTGTCTGTCTGTCTGTCTGTCTGTCTGTCTGTCTGTCTGTCTGTCTGTCTGTCTGTCTGTCTGTCTGTCTGTCTGTCTGTCTGTCTGTCTGTCTGTCTGTCTGTCTGTCTGTCTGTCTGTCTGTCTGTCTGTCTGTCTGTCTGTCTGTCTGTCTGTCTGTCTGTCTGTCTGTCTGTCTGTCTGTCTGTCTGTCTGTCTGTCTGTCTGTCTGTCTGTCTGTCTGTCTGTCTGTCTGTCTGTCTCTTTGTCCGTCTGTCTGTCTGTCTCTTTGTCTGTCTGTCTGTCTATCTGTCCGTATGTCTGTCTGTTTGTCTCTTTGTCTGTCTGTCTGTCTATCTGTCCGTATGTCTGTCTGTCTGTACCAGGTACTTCTATCACCTGTCATAAGCTATATTTCTTCATAACAGCAGTGAGCTGAGTCTCGCTTGGAGAGCCGTTATCATCGATGTTATCCTTGATGTATTGGAAGAGATTCTGTAGAGCTGTGTGCACATGTAAAAAAAGAAAAGAATGAATTAGTTGAGTTTTACATGTCATATCATAGTCAAATACATGTCCTCGTAGTCAAATAGTCAAATAAGATCGATGATGAAGCCAGAAAAATAGCAGTAATGATAAAAATAACAAGAAAAGTAAAATAATAATAATAATAATAATTTATTTCTAGTGCATTCCAATGTTTTCAATGCCCTTACAAAAACAGCAAAATATGTACTAGTTATGCAATGGTTTTGAGTGGCATACCGTGAAATATCCCACGAGTCACTTGTAGTTTCTAGTCTAGTATACACACAAGCCTTTAGGCGAGTGTGTATACAAAGAAAATACAAGTGACGAGTGGGATATCCACGGTATGCCACGAGAAACCATTGCATAACCATTTTATCCCACACCATAGAAAATACAAATGTGTAGATTCAACCCGCAGTGCATGATGGGAAGGAAGGGTGAAATACCGATGAATATACAACGGCTTTCCTTCTTTCTGATTGGCTGTATTTTCTACGGTGTGGGATAAATACATATATACACAGGCAAATAAACCAAAATAAATTAGTATAAACTATCTATATCTATTAATATAATGTGCACTCAAAATATCAAAAGAAAAAGTCTTATGCTGAATATGCCATGAATATGAAAAATTAATTAGAAAAGTTCCTACATAGATATAGCAATAAACGTTAACCATTCAAGTCAAAAAGAAAAGTCTTGAGTTGTTTCTTGAAGCTATCTATTACCCCGTTCACACTATAGCTTAAACATGTTTTAAAGTAGTTTAACTAAACATGTTTAGAAAATTATTTACAAACATTGTTCACTCTTTGATGAAATAATACATATAAACTATCCTTCATATTGTACTGAACAGATTAGAGATAAAATAATTACATTGGGAGCTTTCTAGTCTCTAAACATTTTGTTTAGTAAAAACTCAGTTTAACTAAACAGGTTTTGGTGTGAATGGGGTATATGTCTTTAGAGTTCCTTAAACTAGGTGGAAGCTGGTTCTAAAGCCTTCACACCTGTCAGTACCACATAAAACAATATGTGACACTGACATGGTGTGGTACGCTGTGGTATATTGTGTTGTGTCATGTGGTTTGACGCACTGATGTAATGAGACGTGCGGCGTGACAAGAAGTGTGGTGTGGTACGCTGTGGTATATTGTGTTGTGTCATGTGGTTTGAAGCACTGATGTACTGAGACGTGCGGCGTGGCAAGAAGTGTGGTGTGGTACGCAGTGGTCTGGTGCATTGCGCTGCGCTATGGTTAAGTGTGGGAAGGCGTGGAGAGCTGCTGTGAACTGCTGTGTGATGTTGTACGCTGTGGTCAGATGTGTTTCCTGCTATGGTTTGATGTGGTGTGGTACATGTGTTGTGTGGTACTCTGCAGGAGGCTATGGTGAGGTGAAGTGTGGTCTATTCGATGTGGTGTGATTAATGGTGTGGTTTGGTCTGATGTGGTCTGGTGTGGTGCGATATGTGCTGTGCGCATGTTGTGTTGTGTGGGAGACTCTAATGAGGTGAGGTGAAGTATAGGTCATCGTCTGGTTTAGTTTGGTTTGGTAAGCTTTACAGTTTGACTGCAGTGAACATGTATCCCTGTATTACACCCTGTTCTCCACTCTTCACTCACCCTTCTTATCGTTTGCAGATAAAAACATCGCTGTCATTCCGAATCTTTGAACTTGAGCAAGGCATTCTAGTTCGTTATAAACTGGCAGCTTAGCTCTGAAATAATTACACAGAACGATAAGAAGACAGATTCTATACTACAGCAATGGAGGGAGAGGCAATGGAAGACATATGACCGGCTTTGTATGCCCTATTCACCACTCCATATCTGTAGACCTCTTTCACCGACGTGACATCAAATCAGCTCAATTTGGAGGACAAAACAAAGTAATTTCAATCTCCTGAGAATTGCAAACCTATCGTTTTGTCCTACAAAAAGGTCCTTTGCAGCTTATAATCGCATGACTGTAACTGGAGAGCAAAAAATTTATATTTAATTCATTCAAAACAATTTTCATCAAATTTCTAATGCCTTGGGTGAAGCCTTTTTCAAAATGCTGTTATAACCTCATAATACGTCTTTGATCTCAAGATACTAAGCTTTTAAGAGTTTGTTTGCCTTCCAGTGGAGACTTCCCCAAGGGACCCTGAGCTCAGTCCATTCGTTATTGAAGTGATATATCATCACATGTCTGTTAGCTGCAAAGGGCCTAATGAGCTGCATTCGTGCTGCAAGGGGTCTATCCCTCACACACTGGGGCAAAGTGCAAAACAAAAATACGCGTTGTATCTTGAATTTGTACCCCGGTATTCGAAATCAGCTCGGACAGAAGTCGAATGCTTTCACTGAAACTGCGTTTTACTAGAAGCCGTTTGCGGAAAGCGCACTAGAAGAATGGGAGTTTAGATAAGAGCGTAATCGAAGGCAACCACAAAATTGATATGACAAAAGATCAAGGCAAAGCATCGCTTAGATAAGTAATAAATATTGACTTTACTTACGGAATGTAATAGTCGTGTAAGATGGATATAATCGCACTGAGCATGTCAGAATCCATAGCTTGTTGAAACAACTTTGAGTAGGACCTTGCATTGATTTTCTAACAAAACAAAAGCAACACTGAATCAGTTCAAGTCAACTTGATTTGTAACCATCGCTTACCGTGCTTCTCAGCTTCGCGACGAAGTAGGTTTTCGTGGAAGTCAGTCAAGGCGTTTCCATGACATCCCGTAGGCAGACTGACGTCCACCAAAATCCTATTCTGTCGTGATAGCAAATTGTACGATTCCGCGTGTGTGATGCCCCAGGAGATGCGCAACATCTTTCATGAAGAGGTTTGAGCCCCAAACTCTTACCCCGCCCTTCTCCTTCCCCTCCCTACCCCCAATCCCTCTTGCTCCCCACCCCCTCCCATATCTCTTGTTTCCCACCCCCTCACCCCTCCCGTATCTCTTTGTCCACGTTCCCCTTGGCTCACCACTCCCCCACAAATAACACTGAGTTACACTAAAACCAAAAGACAACTCACCTTAAAATATTCAAACAATTGGTCTGGTTTATTTTTCAGTTCTTTCCAGTCCTTTTCTAGCTGTATTGAAGTCTTGGGTATTTCATATATTTTGTTTTTAATGATAGTATTCTTGGATGGAATATTAGTTCCTTCCTTTGGCTTCTCTTTTTTTACTTCCGGTGACTCGGCTGTCTCAGTTGAGTCTGCGTGTGGGTCAGAGGAAGACGGAATCTCAGTAATTATGGGTGCTTTTGGGGTTTTCTCTGTACGAAATCCATCCCTAGTATTCTCTGTGTGGTCACTAGTAGGTTTAGCAGGTGAGGACTCGTTTGCTGTATTTTCGTCTTCGCTACTATCGGAACCAATTTCGTCTATTTGGATTCTCTTAAATGGTTTCTATAGACGAAGGAAAATTTATTGAACTGAGGCGACTATAGGCAATTTAGCTAATTAAAGAGAAGACTGACAAAGAAAGTCCCCTCAATTTAGGAGTGCCCATTTTCATTCATTTATCCATCCATTCTTCATCCATCCGTCCGTCAATCCATCCGTCTATCCTTCCACCCAACCAGTCATTCTTCATCCATGCATCCATCTATCCATCCACCCAGCCAGTCATTCTTCATCCATGCATCCATCTATCCTTCCACCCAGCCAGTCATTCTTCATCCATGCATCCATCTATCCATCCACCCAATCAACCACCCGCCCATTCATTCGTTTATTCCATAATACCTTGCTATTTCTTTCTCTTGAATTCTGAGAATCCGTTTTAGAAGTTGAAACTTTGCCGTTTTCAAGTTTCTGCGAAGAAAAAGAGGCGAATCGAAACAGTTGCATGTCAATATACGTATAGTACACTTACATGTAATCATTATTGTTCTATTGACCATTTTACATGGCCTTCCCTTTGGAAATCTTCGACCCCCCTCCCCCCTCCTTTCCTTCATCTGCCATCACTTCCCTACCAAATAACAGCCAGTCTCCAAGAACCTACTTGTTTTAGTTGAGCAATTTCCTGCTTGGCTTGTTTGTTTTCTGGTTCAAGTCTTAAAGCCTTCTGGTAATCATCCAGGGCTTCCTTCAGCTTACCAAGAAGTACTCTAGCCGCCCCGCGACGAAGATATGCCTTTGTATAGGAAGCGTCCAGTGCTATCGCTGTACTACAGTCCTCCTCTGCTGCACCGAATCTAAGGAAGAAATGTTAGATCCTAAGGACGAGGGTGCGCTAAATAAACACCGCCTTTACTGAATATGCCGGAAGTCATATTCTATATTCTATATTCTCCCGCCAGATTCCAGAGGCTCTCGCGCTCCAGTTTTTCTCGGTTATAAGATTCTCTCATGATAACAAAACCTAAGAACGAGAAACACTGAGCGGCCATGATACGTATCGTGATGGTGCCGTAGTTCAGAGCAGTTTCATGGTCTGGCACGCTGTGATTGGTTTAATTGATCTGTAGCGTGTCAGTGACCGTGCTTCATACAGTAGTTTTCGTATGATTATGAAAAACTTACGGAACGGATCGCGCGCCTTGCCGTCACCGTGTCAGTGCCGTGCCGTGCATGAATACATTCGACATTCGGTGCCGTGTCCGCGTCGCGCCGTAACCGTGCCGTGTGCCGTGACTATTCACACTCATACGAAATCTACTCTGCCGCGGTTTTTCACCGCAGTCACGCATAATCTACTCTTTTTGTAAAGTAGTATCTACCTTTGAACTTTCAGCAAGGCCATGGCCCTGTTGGCTGGGAAAACAGCATTACTTGGATCTAACTGGATGGCGGTGGTGTAACGACTGATGGCTGCCTCGTACTTCCCTTCCTTGAACAAGTCGTTCCCCTGAAATGGAATGAAATGCGATAGATGTGATAACCGGCCAACGGTACGGATTATGACTGAACTGAACTGGGCGGCGGGTTAATTACCATACATATTAGCTGCCATATGATTGGTTGATTAGCATGCCTAACAAGGCCATATACTTCACTTTGACGTCGCGCATTTTGACTGATTAATCAGTATGCGTTATAAGACAATAGACTGCACTTTGACGTCATCTTGTAATATATCGCGCATTTTGATTGGTTGATTAGTGTGCGCCATGAAACAAATGAACTGCTGTTAACGTTAACTTGAAGTATATCGCGCACTTTGATTAGATGATTAGCCGGCAAATCATAACAAAATGACGCGAGTCAACGTCCAAACCTCGTCCATTTTCATACATATATATTTTTTGTTTTTCTTATATAAGTACATTTTTAAAACTTCACAATGAATTATAATAAAAATAAAAATATTTTCTTTAAAGAAAGAAATCTTAATTTTAAAAAGTTATTTTACTAATTTCGATTTTGGCCCAAATTTTCTCTCTTACACTATCGCGTTCATAAAACTCAACACCTATGAAAAACGCATTTAGTTTGGTTTTGAATTCTGGACGGATTAAAAAAAAAAACGGCTGAGAGCGGCCGTTGAAAAAAAATTAACGAGCAAACTGGGACCGCAATTGGATTGTACGGCAAAATGGAAAGAATTTCAAGCCAATTACCAAGCAAATCGCCAAACTGGTAATCATGTATTTTCGTTCCAATGAACAGCAAAAGAATAATCCGATTCGTTTTATAAAAATAAGGACATATTCCTTTTTATCGATACCCTGGAACAACCTCACTTCTAACTTACAACTCGAATTAGAATTTAGCGTGTTTTGCGGAGGGAGGAAAACCAGAGAACACAGAGAAAAAGACTCGAATCAAGGGAGAAACCTAACAAACTCTACCCATACGTGTTGCCGTGATATACAATTGCAATTTACAATTTTTAATGAATATGCCGATTGTGCCTGTCAAGTTCTCTTGTCAAGACACCATCTTTTGGAAAGATCTTATCCACGGTATTATCTCGAACAAAAAAGGACCATTCATTTTATTAAACATTAAGGTTAAGCTTTTCACGGCACAATAGTACAGAAAAACTGCATCTGGTCTCATTGTCCCACTGACTCATCAAATCTATAATCTAATATGCTTTGACTATTTTTGGACAAATACAAAAGAGCCAGGATGCAATCTAGTTCAACAGCCATAAATCGAATGAAGTTCAAAAGTTGATGTTTTCCGGAGTAGGTATTAGCAGGTAGATTAGTTTTTGTTTCAGTCTCTCGTGCTTTCCAGAGTTATCCGGTTCTCTCCCTCTGCAAAATCTCAACTTCCAAATTTTGATACACCTTTCCCGAATTCGCTTTATTGACCACGAAACAATGGTTCAAAGTTGAGTCTATAATATAATTTGCTTTGACTATTTTGAGACAAATACAAAAGAGCCAGGAAGCAATTTAGTTCAAAGGCCATAAATCGAATGAAGTTCACTGAAAAGTTGTTGTTTTCCGGAGTAGGTATTAGCAGGTAGATTAGTTTTTTGTTTCAGTCTCTCGTGCTTTCCCGAGTTATCCGGTTTTCTCCCTCTGCAAAATCTCAACTTCCAAATTTCGATACACCTTTCCCGAATTCCCTTAATTGACCACGAAACAATGGTTCAAAGTTGAGTCTATAATCTAATTTGCTTTGACTATTTTGGGACAAATACGAAAGAGCCAGGATGCAATCTAGTTCAACAGCCATAAATCGAATGAAGTTCAAAAGTTGTTGTTTTCCGGAGTAGGTATTAGCAGGTAGATTAGTTTTTTGTTTCAGTCTCTCGTGCTTTCCCGTGTTATCCGGTTCTCTCCCTCTGCAAAATCTCAACTTCCAAATTTCGATACACCTTTCTCGAATTCGCTTTATTGACCACGAAACAATGGTTCAAAGTTGAGTTTATAATCTAATTTGCTTTGACTATTTTGGGACAAATACAAAAGAGCCAGGAAGCAATTTAGTTCAAAGGCCATAAATCGAATGAAGGTCAAAAGTTGTTGTTTTCCGGAGTAGGTATTAGCAGGTAGATTAGTTTTTGTTTCAGTCTCTCGTGCTTTCCCGAGATATCCGGTTTTCTCCCTTTGCAAAACCTCAACTTCCGAATTTCAATACACCTTACCCGAATTCGCTTTAGTGACCACGAAACAATGGTTCAAAGTTGAGGTTGAACTTAATACAGTAAATGTATCAACACATCAAGTCCAACCTCAGCTTGAAACCATTGTCTCATGGTCACTCAAGTGAATTCAGGAAAGGTCTATTCGATCGGACGTTCAACGATTTCCTTTGGTCATGCGTCTATAAATGAAATAAATAAAAATAAAATAAATGAGAATTAACAGTGGAATCCACAGAGTGGCTCTTACTCCACTGTATTCCAATTGGAATTTAGAAGTTGATTTTTGAGGAGGGAAGAAAACCCTCGAAGCACAGGAGAGAACCAACAAACAACTCTACTCACATACCGACACCGAGCCCAGCGGGGCTCGAACTCGGTCGCCTTGGTGAGAGGCAAGCGCTCTCACCGCTACGCCACCCGTGCTTCGTGTACTATAGCTAAGGAGACTGACAATTTTCTATCCCTATGTGATTGACTTGAGATGGCTGCCTACTACACAGGTATCCCAAGCTGGGTTTCTGTGATATCCTATCGAACTTATAAGGCAATGTATGGCGATTTTTAGAAAAAATTAAAAATCAGTAAATCACACAAATAAATGTTCCTACTTGTGTGTCGTGTTTTCCTTTGAGTCTCTGTGAAGTTTCAGGTCATTTGCAGCAATATTGAGCGAGTATTGTGGTGGAGTATCCCTCGTACTTAAAAATTGGGAAGGTAGCACACTTCAGGCCGCTCGAACCCTCGATAAGGGTCAATAATTCGCCTCTAGTTCAGCCAAAATTACACATCACGCGGAAATTCTTTCAAAGAACCTTAGTCCGATATTTGATACAACCACACAATCGATCTCCCTTTCGGAATTCAACGCTAACATTTTCAAAAGCCAATTTTTTTCGAAGCCATTGCCAATCCGATGTGATATGAACCAACCAAGGTTGGAACGGCTTTCAACCGTCGTTACAAAACTCATGCGTACCCTCCCCTCCAAGGTTAACAAATGTCACTGCTATTGTCTTAGCCGACCAATAGCAATTTGCCAATAGAGACGTGATTCATTTAAAATATATATAAACAACGTACTTGTATCAATCAACACAGAAGGATTTGAGGGGAGGGTACGCATGGTTTTTGTAACGACGGTTGAAAGCCGTTCCAACCTTGGTTGGTTCATATCACATCGGATTGGCAATGGCTTCGAAAAAAATTGGCTTTTGAAAATGTTAGCGTTGAATTCCGAAAGGGAGATCGATTGTGTGGTTGTATCAAATATCGGACTAAGGTTCTTTGAAAGAATTTCCGCGTGATGTGTAATTTTGGCTGAACTAGAGGCGAATTATTGACCCTTATCGAGGGTTCGAGCGGCCTGAAGTGTGCTACCTTCCCAATTTTTAAGTACGAGGGATACTCCACCACAATACTCGCTCAATATTGCTGCAAATGACCTGAAACTTCACAGAGACTCAAAGGAAAACACGACACACAAGTAGGAACATTTATTTGTGTGATTTACTGATTTTTAATTTTTTCTAAAAATCGCCATACATTGCCTTATAAGTTCGATAGGATATCACAGAAACCCAGCTTGGGATACCTGTGCCTACTATAGAAAAAATCCATGAAACAGTTTTTTAATCACAAATATTTAAACTCAAATTTAATACTGATTTCAGATCTGGAAGAAAAAAGGGGGGTCCCGAGGTCGTTTTCGAGATATTCACGATTAAACACAAGCGTATCAACCACTTTTTGAAGAAAAAGAAGCGAAAACCAAATCTCTACGAAAAAATTCATAACTTCACCGGTAATCAAGCTTTTGACGTTATTTTTTTTAAGAAACCCAAATTATACATCGTTTTACAAATACAAGTCAAAGGATTTAGAAAATGTTGAGAAATATAGTCAAAAAAATTTTTTATTCGTCTTGCCCTTGACAATTTTGTCTAAAACGAGTGCAAAAAAATGTACACTGACCGCTTTTCCTATAAGTAAAACGAATGTCGAATACCGGAATTTTCGATCCAGTGATGGTTCGATCCAGAGATTCATCTATACACTCGATCCTACTGATACCCTTTCCATGTGTTTCTTTTCATATATAGGCACTTTATGAAAGTTAATCCTACGAGCCTATTTCTTTAAACTCATATTTTTGTGACTTTTACAAGGATCGTGAATATTCGAGATATCGATTTCTCAGGCAATAAAAATCAAAACATTTAACATGATGTTCTATCCTACTTGCAGTTCCGCAAAGTATACTGATATTTAAAAACAATCATACATTATTTCTGTAAGTCTTGTTATTTTCGTTATTTTATATCGATATTCAGATATTGTGGAAATAATCGCCATAATATGCCCAGAATGGATGAATCCTGGATCGAATCATCACTGGATCGAAAATTCCGGCCACCAGTAAAACCCATGTCATTTATTTATTTATTTATTAACTTTACAACCACGAGAGCCTAAATACATAAATATCAAAATACAAACTTACAGTACGAATTACAGCTACAAGAAAATGAACCAAAGATGAAAAAATATATATATATTATACTATGTGCTGCTCGATAGGTTGAGGGTCTAACCAACCATTTTTTTCAAGCTTTGTCAAAAGTTTGTTTTTAATGTACCCTTTTGGAAATCGGCAAAAAAAACTATATAGTCCCGTGCAAAATTTGAGGGTTTTGCCCTGTTGAAGTTGAAAACGGGTATGGTTCTTCAATAAAAGTTTGAAGGTTATTCGTGCGCGCGCACATAGTGGCGTCAGATTGCCTGCTTCATGGCGTTATTGTGATTGCGTAGTAGCGTGCGCAGTAGCTTCATTTTTCTATAGTAGCCCACCTTAAAATAAATTGCATTTTGCACGGAATCAATTTCTCCGTATCTCAACAAACTAGGATATGGGTGAACGTCTGTCAAGACGTTTCTATTGACAAAAAGATCGCAAGAACGATGTCGCCCGCGTTATTAAAAACGGGTGTAAAAACAATTTTCTTACGGTTTAAGAAGGCCTTTATATGATAAATACTTATCACTTAATAACAAAAGACTTCTAATACAAGCATATTCATTTCCTGGCTATTCCGAATGAACAGCCTGGAACGATGTATGATAAGATTTTATCTAAAATAGAACAGAATAGACCGATATAGAACCACCAAAACTAGGATTTAGGAAGGCGTTCGGGGAGCTTGTGGGAGACGAGAAGTTAGCATTTTTTTCGTTTGTCACGAACGGTTAGAATAACTGTAGAATATAAAATTGGACCGAAGTTTTGCCTTATGGCCTATTTCTGACGAATCTTCGTTGTTAGGAATTCATTGTCGACCCAGAGGCGACTTGATACCAATGGCAGCAAAAATTTGAATGTGTTAAAACAACAAAAATAGAGAGGTAGGTAGGTACGTTCAAAAATATTTAAATATGTGCATATAATATTATTTTAGAACGACTTTCTGAATAAGACTTACTTCTCACTGAATTTTTCTGATAGATTTTTGTCTTTTTTATTTTAATTTTTTATTTAGACACATATTCTCTAGTTTGCTCCAAGAGCAAAAGCTCACCGGGGGGGGGGGGGGGGGGGGCTCACTAGAACTGTTATGTCATAGTTCTCTGACTGATCCCCTGTAACAATACTCAGGGGCAGGGGTGGCGGAAAGAAAAAATGGGGGTGGAAGAAAGAAAAAAAAAAGGGGGGGGGGGGGGGGGCTAAAATGGATGAAGCAAAAAAAATCAAAATTGCCAAAAAAAAATTTTAAAGAATGTATAGAATGTGTAGCCAAAGAAAAATTAAAAAAGATATATATAGGATATTACATGGTCGCGCGGAGATACAAATTTTATCTTTGAGTGTTGATATTATCTCTCACGAGTGAGCGCAGTGAACGAGTGAGAGATAATATCAGCACGAGAAGATAAAATTTGTATCTCCAAGCAGCCATGTAATGTCCTGTTTATTATATGAAATCTTTGAACAATGAAAAATAATGGAGAATTTGAGAAGCTGAGCAAAAAGTCGAAATTTGTCACCACCAGTGTTGATATATTTAGTATCCCCACTGGCCACTGGTGGGAGTGGGGATATCAATTTTATCATTTTGATGTCACTCAATATCACACTCTATTTCATATAATAATAAGATTTACTAGTGCTCAAACAAGCAAACTGGAATTGTGGGATTCAAAGTTACCTAAAAAGGTGGGAGCCCCCCCCCCCCCCCCCCCCCCGAAAATCTAAAGTCATTGCATTTCTCAGTCCTCCCCTCTAGGTACTGCTATGGAGGTACTGAAATATGAATATAGTCCTCACTCCTCCCCTGTAAGTAAAGACTATTCCATTGTTTTCATTGCTACATGATGATGGAGACAACTGTCGCGATAGGGAAACTGGACAATAAACTGCCGTCAATCAAACCAATTGTTTGGTGCCTTTACATACTCTGATTGACAGCAGTGCATTGCCCGATTTCCCTGTAACAACCGTTGTCTAAATCAACATGTAGCAATGAAATTAGTGGTAAGACTATACCTTATCTTTCTCTAGCAATGCCTTTTGTAGTCGTCTTTCCTCTTCAATATCTTCTTCATCAGTAGCATCCTCTTCGGATGTAGAAAGTGTTTCCATTTCTTCATTTTCTTCAAGTTTTTTCAGTTCTTCATCCTGTTCGAAAAATAATTTTTACAAGCCGTGTTAGATATTATAGATCTCAGATCTCCCTTGCATCAGGGCCCCCTGCTATATGTATATCCTGAAATATAGAGTGTTGACTATCTTACAAACTGTTCATAGGTCTTCATAAGAATGTTTTTCTACATGTCTTACCACATCAAATTTATCCCAGGCATTGTAATCATAAGAACTTAATTTCTTGGGGCCATCTTTGACATCTTTGCTCTGTTTGCTTGGCTTTTCTTCTTTCTTTTTTGTTTTTTTCTTTCGTCTTTGATTTCTTACAGGAGGTAAGTCCTATGGACAAATAGTATGCTCAAAATATAAATATCTATAGCATAAATAACTGGCAAGAGACTAAATAAAAACGAGCTGTGGATAAACTTATCCTTTAAGATAAAAACTGAAATAAATCGAGTTCATTTTAATGAGAATCGTAAGCTCAAACTATTTCAATTTAAGCTTACATGTTTTCAACGTCTGAATGTCGAAAATTAAGCTTATTTACTTTGACTATTGGCATTTTTTCATGCCATATTTACCTTTTTTGACAAGCTTGTAGAGACTTTCAATTCTTCATCTTTCTTCTTTATATCAGTCTCCCATCGATCTAAATCTTTTAAAAAATCTCCGAGTTCTTCAGCATTTTGTCGAACCTTCAACTGCAAGTCAATACCCGCCATTTTGATTTTTGACTTGGGACTTAGTAGCCGCTACTTTTAGTAAACCACAGGGAGCCCATTAAGATATCGAGGAAGTACCTTCGGCCAAAACAAATTAAAAAAAGGTTATGTTTCGTACTAATAAAAACAGTAAGATTTAATTAATTCATTTTCAACAAAAGCTTTTTCACTCACAGCTTTGCTCACAGTAAAGTGGTGAAGTGCTGGTTTATTATTCTATACTTGAGGTCTCTACATGTTCATCTCTCAGGATCTCTGTTTATGACAGAAAGTAACGCCCTCTACATCAAGATTACCAATATAGTTCTTAATCAGGTGATTTCTTTTATATATATTCTGCTAACTGTGGCTAATGAGTGATAACATCGAATGTTCCTGATAATAGCGTGTCGTAATTAACGCAAAGTTATTGAATGCCATTCCACTGAAATATTGAATCTATCTCGCTGTTTGAATCCACTGCTGAATGCGTGACCCTTGGATCAAGATTAGTCAACTTCTGAACATCGACAAAGATCAAGGAAAACGTTCCAACCAAAACATAAAGGCCTTGAAAGGGCTTCTGCAACAGAAATTTGGTTCTCTGTAGAATTGATCGTGTCCCCACTGACAAACTGAATGTTAATATGAGTAGGTCAAGGGTCCCTACTGACACCATTAGAAGTAGGGTTCAAGCAGCGAGATAGGTCCAATCATTTGGAATGGCATTCAATTACTTTGCGTGTATTACAACGGCACACTACTATCGGGGAAGTTTGATGTTATTACTTATTTAGCAGGCATTTGTAAAATATATTGAGACCCCCTTCCCCACGTGTTAAAGATTGCAAGAGGCCGTTAATATCTCTCCCCCCCCCCCCCCCCCCCCCAATACATACACTCTGACACTGACAAGGATGTACGTCTAAGTCAATATAATCGGTTTCACATTTCAAACAACACATCATGACCTTTATGTTCCCCTATCCCTTCCTTCATTAGTTTTAGTTTTCATAAGTGGTAATATAATATTGAGTGTAGAAATGGGTTCATTACATACCACTTTTCCTGGCCGTTTTCATTTCTCGTCTTCAGTTAATTGAAAGCCTGCAGATCTTACCCTGTTTTCCCCTAATTAATCGCCATGAAAACAAAACACTGGTGGTAAAGCGCTTATTCCTTAATGCATTTTCTTACTTGATGGCCCTAAATAGTTGTTGCACTGAGAGTTTTTGAACCATTACTGGAAATCTATCTCAACCAACCGGATCATTAATTTTATTGAGATAATATATCCCGATACGGCTTCACAATATTTTTCTATCTGCTAACAGTTTATCCGCCCAACGTAGTGTAAACAACCTGAGGTCTATGTGGAATTTTTAAGGATATCCGACTCTCAGCTCTGCCGCGAGGTTCAATTACAATAAGTGCTTTTACTGTGAATGCGTGCCAATATTTCCTATCTGCTAACGTATTAACTATAGAGGGCGTTTTTCATTTGTCCAGGAAAACCGGTAATATTGGTTGTAATACAAATGGAACTGTCACTTTTTCGGACTGAACTTCCAACTGAAAAAAATGGAAAACCTTTCGAGCTTGTCCAGCTATTCCGGTTGGTATACGAACCATATGGAATTTTCTGAACCATTTGAAAACTTTCTCGGAATTTATCGGGCCCAGTTCTCTAATTCGCGCGTTCATGACGAAAACGTCAACAACTGCTTTTCCTGGACACATGGAACAGAGCTCTGTTTAGAGAATTTTTGAGAAAAGAATATCATGTCACTTTTATCCAATAAAACCGCCTTCCTTATCTGCAGCAGATTCAATAACAATGAATATTATAATTTTAATTTAGAGGACATCTACTTTGATTGCATTATTGGATAAAAGCTGTAATTATGGTTTTGTTTTTTTTTTGTTTTTTGTTTTTTTTTCAAAAATCTTTTTGGTTAATTATATAAGGTCAGTAATGAAACGATGAAATAGAACTAGCCAAGAGTTAGACTGACTTAAGAAGAAAGTTATAGAACATATTGAATTCTTGTGATATACTTGTTTCTGCAAACAAATTTTTCTCGAGAAAAAAAATTTTTTTTCCGAGGAAAATTTGCTTGAAGAAACACAATTACATCACAAAATAATTTTCCAAGCAACAAAAACACCTTATATTCAAGTCTGTTTCATTCCGTGAAAGCTTTGTTCAAATTAAAAATCTTGGTTCAAAATATTTCACCCTGTGATTGCTTTTTCTTAGCATTTCAGCAAAGTGAAAAAATGAAGAAGTGAAAATCAAGAGAAAATAAATATTTTTTTCTTTTTTTTAAAAATCATATTTTCTCGAATTAGATTTTACCTATTTTATTTGGCGCCATTTTTGACAGCTGTTCTTCCTTAATTTACATACCAAATATATCATTACAATCATTTTGACGACGTAAAATTCATTTTTGTCTCTTATTGGACACCTTAAGATTATGAAACCACAGTCTGAAAAATAAATGAAAAATCTGCTTGGACGAGCCCCCAGATTCGATCCGACTCGCCAACATCTTCTGAACAACTTTTAAATATAGAACGCAATTCTCATACACCTTTTCGATTAGCTTCATCTACCTCGAGTTGTGGACTGGATAACCATCTGGAATCTATTTATTCAGGAAAGCAATTAAGTCGTATTTTTCCAAGAAAGGCAACGATAAGAGAAATTATTTCAGGAAATATAGGACTGCGGATCATTCGAGACCCCAATTGGCTTGGCACTAAAAATAACCTGGTACCGAAGAGTGGTAGAGACAAATTGTCCAGGACCGGTGAGTAAGCCTTGTTCTTGTTTTTAATCTTTCTTCAAAAAAAAAAAACCTCCGTTTTTCTTGAAAACTTATTTATGTACAAAATTTACAAAATTCTGGCTTGAATTCATACCTTCGTGATTCTTAAACCTGCGACACAACAAAAAATATATATGAAGTTATAGTTCATGTATATATATATCAGATATATTTAAATAATGTTGAGCATCGACCCTTAGGAGTTTCTAAAGCTGCAAGAAGCTAAGAGATAGTGTTAATGAATTGCTTTAAAATCGAAGAATGATTTTAGTAATAACAGCGCTGGGGGATAAATAGATACGAAGTTATAGTTCAGATATGTATATGATGTTGAGCATCGACCCTTAGGAGTTTCTAAAGCTGCAAGAAGCTAAGGGATAGTGTTAATGAATTGTTTTAAAATCAAAGAATGATTTTAGAAATAACAGCGGTGAAAACTTAAAGACCGTGTTTTTGTCACCATGCCGATTCTAAACAACTGAATCATATTATTCATCAAAATGTGCTACGACTGAGAAAGCTGGATTTTCTTTTGCCTGATTTGGATCGAAAAAAATCAGTAAAGTTATTTTGAAATATGTAATTAGTTTTGTGTATTTGTGTATCTTAGTATATTGTGTACGTGTTGATCGACTGATCCATCTTTCATTTTTTCTTTACAAATCATGAGGCACTTGTCAGTTTTTATCTGCTGCGATAATCGAAACGCCAAATTTCCGCCCAGATTTTGTCCGCTCAAAGCCAAGATCTAAAACTCAAATATGATCTCTATCATGTAGCTAACATCTGCTTAATATAAGTCTGCCTTTATTTCATAAATGTTTACTTCACTGACCGTGTTAGTTTTTGAAATTAAAAGCTGTCAATTTGACAGACAGTTTTTTTTATTCTCAATTTTTTGGGACGACGGAAAACGGAAAAGTCAGAGTAAGACGGCCAGATAGAAAACTTTGTCCGGTCTCATTGCTTGACTACTGCATGGCAGGTGTTTCCAATTTAACAATCTCATGTTAACAAATCGGTCATGGTCAGGGGAAAAGATTAGGGAAAAGATAAAGGAACTGAGTCAGGATAAAAATTTTAAGTTAATTTTTTTCCAGTAGCTTTTAAAGATTTTTTAATCTTGAGGTCAGGAAAATCTCAGAATTTTTTCTAAAGGGAGAAACCTGGATTTGGCTAATATCCCTGACCATTGAATGGATCAGAATGTTAGTCGCCAAAGCCAATATTAACAATCGTCTTTATAGATAAAGGGTACGGACTTAAGTAAAACTTCGCGTTAACTCGGCGACGCGCCGGGGGGGGGGGTACTCCCATGCATAGAAGGTATGTATAACATTTTTGTTATGACCCCTAAAAGGTACCAAAATCTCTTTCTCATAGTCATAAAAATTCGCAAGTTTCACCCTAAATGGTACCAAATGACGCTAATTTTACCGCATTTTACCGTGTAGATAATATAATAGTATAGGCAATAATTTTCAGTTTGTTAATATTTTGTGTAATCTCCCACGATGAGACTAACTCTTGGAGAGAACACAGAGAATTCATATGTTTAAATAAAAAAACAAAATGATAATATTTAGCTAATTCCCCAAAGGCCGGTATTGTTTTGGAAACCGCACTCAAACAAAAGCATCAGTTTTAGGGATAGTTAACCTAAATCCTAAGAATAGTGTACAGCCAAAAAATGAATGAAAATGGCACTGTCATTTATTAATTCCGCTAATTTTTTTTTAATCTCAAAAACCCTGTTTGGCTGGTTTTTGCCAAGAAACTTCAGCGAAAAAATACAGTATTTAAATCAACTTTTCCCATCCAACACCAGACATATGTTTATTAGAACAACATGTATCTAGCTTGAAACGAAAAACAAGCAGCGAGGTAAAATAAGATCGTGTCTACTGGAATACGTTATTTGAATATTCAGTGAGCCGGATTAATTATCACGAAGCTGTAGCAAGTTTTATTATATCCTGTATCCCGCTAATCCATTCAAGCTGGGCATTTAGCTGTTTAATTGTTTTGCTGGTCTTTTGTTCACCAAGAACTATCATTTCCTCTGAGATTTCGTCAAAGAATAAATATCATGATAAGCTGCAGTATTGAAGTATTCCAATAGCCAATCTCTAAGCAGTAATCAAAAAAGAGCTCACGAGAAGGTGGCTCATTCTTAGATAGCCTTTGTTAAGTCCCAACAATATTATATGAACCATTCTCGATTTACATTTGATTTTCCACAGTCGACCAAGCATGTAAGGAAACCAAATGTGACCCAAGGAGAACGTTCTAATCTTGATCTCGGCCGTCTAAAACGACCCACGAGAGATCGATAAGCGCCTTCTTACCGCTTTACACCACCATGTCGAATATCTTCAACGCTTTCCCAAAATCCTTCCTGTATTTGACGTTGTTGTGCTTGGCTATCAGTGGAATTGTGGTCAGTTTAAAACAGAAAAGGGCTTCAAAGTTTGTGTTTAAGGATGGCGATGTAATCATTGGTGGCTTGTCTCCGGTCCATTTTTCGCCTCTTGACATGGAGGGCCAAGATCCTGATGAATTCACGTGTCAAGGTGAATTTAATACGCGTGGTTTTGAAGCTGTAGAAGCCATGCTTTTTACCATGGATATGTTAAACGAAGGTGCATTGAAAAACAAAGTACTTCCAAATATAACCATCGGGATGGACATAAAAGAGACGTGTACAAGTGCAGACAATGCTGTCCGGGAATCCTTACAGTTTTCTTTTATTCGAAACGCAAACATGCAAGGAAAATGTTCAGCTGATAAGTCCTCAAATAGTCGAGAAACTAAAACTGTGGCCGTTGTTGGAGCAGCCTACTCCGGCATTTCAATGGCGGTCACTAACTTATGCGGATTGTTCTACGTGCCATTGGTAAGCTACGCGTCAACAAGCAGACTTCTAAGCAACAAAGTTCAGTTTCGGTACTTTTTTAGGACTGTTCCAAGTGACATGCTGCAAGCTCAAGTCATGGCCGATTTGGTACGTTCGATGAACTGGAACTATGTTATCACTTTAGCCTCTGACACAGAATACGGGAGATCGGGCATCGAAGCCTTCAAGCAAGCGGCTCATAGTTTCGATGATTATGATATTTGCATTCCCGTCGATGAAACGTTTACAAAACGATCTGACAAGAAAACGTTTCAAAGAATTTTCCAACGTATGAGAGAAACCCCCAAAGCAAAAGTTGTTATTCTTTTTGCAGAACTTCATGACGCGAAGATTTTGATTGATAACATCCGTGAACAAGGAATTAATGAGAAATACATTTGGCTAGGCTCAGACGCCTGGGCTGATTCGAAGCAAGTATTGAAAGGAAACGAAGAAATCTTAAACGGAATGTTCGCAATTGTCCCAGAGGTCCGAAAAATCCGCGAATTTATGGAATACTTTGTCAATTTTAATGAAAAAAGACGCAAAAGGAATCCATGGATGCACGAATATGAGGATGAGAAAGTTGCATATGACCCAGCATTTCATCGTCAAACATTCGTTCATTACTCTAAGGCTCCGTACGTAATTGACGCAGTTCTGGCTACAGCCTACGCTTTGCATAATCTCCTAGGATGTGAACCATACAAAGACTGTAGCTCAAAAAAGCACAAAATCTCGTCACCGCAGTTTCAAAAGACTTTTGTTCGATACCTCGAAAAAGTGCACTTTCCTGGAATGTCTCGAGATACCATGTATTTTGATGAATATGGAGATGCTATTGGTCTATATGACATAAGGCATTTGAAACTTGTTGGAGAGAATTATGAATTTTTCAAGGTTGGCAGATGGGGATCAGGAAACTGTGGACTCAACTCTTCGAAAAGTTGCCTAGAATTACACAAAAGTAAAATAGATCAGAGACTAATGAATTCAACGTGGGAAGGACTTGTCCCATTTTCCCGATGCAGTCGAACTTGTTCTGTTGGTTATCATAAAGTCTCGGCAGAACTTGACCATGCAAAGTGTTGTTGGACCTGTAGAAAGTGTACGGGACGAACAGTATCGAACACCACGGACAGAGAATTCTGCTTTAAGTGTCCTAAAGGGTATTGGGCAAATTCTGACCACTCCAAATGTGAACCAATAAAACCCAATATTCTTCACTGGCTTGATCCAGCCGGGCTTATCATATGCATTAGCGTTGGATTAGGAAGTTTAGCAGTGATTTTCGCTTTAATCGTATTCGTTTTATATCGAGAAACCCCGGTGGTCAAGGCTTCAAGTCGAGAGCTCTGCTATGTCCTTTTATTTGGCATTGGATGGTGCTTTGTTATTCCTGTGTTGTATTTGCTGGAGCCAACAGATATGATATGTCGGGTTCTTCCATTTGCAACTGGGCTTTGTCCTTCACTGGTTGTGGGAACACTTTTGACAAAGACAAATAGAATATCAAGAATCTTCAACCGTAAACTAAGCCAAGCAGGAGCTCCGGCCTGCCTTTCCAAAAAATGGCAGCTTCTTATGGTCGCCTGCATAACACTTGTCGAAATGTTCATCTGTTCCATTTGTACCTATTTCAGCAACGTTGGGAGAAACGTCGTGACATTTGACGACAAAAACGAACTGATAATTGAATGCAGGTCGCTTCCTGACATTTGGGTCGCCATTTGGTGGGCATACATTGTCGGTCTCGTGGTAACGTGCACCTATCAAGCCTTCCTGACTCGCAAGCTGCCAGAAAACTACAACGAGTCAAAGTTTATCAGCTTTGCCATGTTGACCACCTGCATCGTGGTCATTATGTATATACCTACCTATAATGGAACTAGTGGTATTTACCGGACAGTGGTTACATCTTTTGTGTTCATTATCGGGGGATCTGCGGCATATGGATGTATATTCGTGCCCAAGTTGTACATCATCCTTTGGCGACCAGAAAAGAATGTACCAATGCAACCAAGAACTCAGTCCATTCGCTTGGGAACCATTAGTCCTTCGTCGTCGTTCATTCGGCGACTGAGCATTAACCAAAATTCTCTCCAACGCGAAAGGGCACCGTCCTTTCATAGGCAGCGTAGCAGTTTGCCCTTAGTTGATGCAGAGACGCAAAAAGAAATCGCAGAACTACGTAAACATGCCGTGGTCAGGTCAAAATCATTAAGTGTCGATGTTTTAAACTTAGTCAGACCTAGCAACGAGTTCTCAGAGAATGATGAGCCAAAAGAAAAGCGACGAAGACTGGCCAAGCCATCACTTCCGTTGATGATATATCGTTCTAACATTGACATAATAGAAGAAGGCATCGAACAAATCAAGTCCGACAACGAGAACATAGGCAGAGATGAAAAGAACTACACTGACTTCTTGCCATTAGTACGAATTTCTAGATGCCAAGGGGACTATCTTGAGCTTCCTACATCAGAATTGGGAGATTCAGACCAAATGCTCAAAAGTGACAGCGAAATCAATGAAAGTGAACCGAATGACAGCGACGAAGAACGGGATCTTGCCATGCCAAAGAATAGAGAAGTTCCCAGGTTATCCAAGTCTTATTGCTTCATTAAAAGGAATTCTACCACTTGTACTTCTGAAACAGACTCGGCAGCATCCTCCGATGACAGATCTGGAGAAGCTTCTGATCTTTATGAAAATAGCTTCAGCCAAGACCACAGTAAGGTTATCAACAGTACTTTAGGATGTATCTGCGCATACAAGGATGATCTTGAAGATGCGCCTTTGAACTTGTTTGAAACACAAAATGAACAAGGCAGCCACACTGACGAAAGAAATGGAAATACCAAAGTTCCTGAGAAAAATCTAGGTCCAAAAGATAGGTTTCCTGTACAAAATAGACCAAAAAAGGCCGACGGTGGAAGAGCCGATTCAAATTGCAACCATGTTAGAAATAAGCGGCCACCTTCTGACGGGCTTATCGTCACAGAACGGCTTGGAAAAGCTGACTTTCACAGTAACAGCCTGTCTAAGAGTGTATCATATCCAGTGAACGAACTCCTGGGCACATCCAAAAATGGCAATCGCAAAAACGGCTTTAGTTTGCACTCTCTGAATGCCACAACATTACCCAATAATGGAGGCAAATTGCAGAAGGTCGAAGAACAGAGACAAAATAGCTATTGAAAAAAAAAAACAAGGAACATGTCCAAGTATATCGTAAGTACCTTCTGTATTGTTAATAACATATTTATTAAGTAATAAATTTTTATCAGGGTACTTTTAAGATTTGCAATATCTACGACGGCGACCGGTCACCCGTAAGTGTAAATAATTTCTCTTTTGGGCTCTGTTAATTCATCGGGGATTTCATTCAAAACATCGTCAGTAAAGTCAACTCATTCACAGGAAAGGCAGACTTTGAAGGCGCTCTGAACCCCAAAGTCGCCGTCGTAGATTTTGCAAATCTAATGGTCGCTGTTGCTATGATCGTTAGCCGGAAGTGGAGGACTATTACAGAAGGACGATTGCGTCTAGAACAAATGCACGCTAACCTTCAGTTTTTAGGAAGAACAAAAATTTACAAATTTCTGATGATGGCATAGACACAAACATATATAGGCGTTCTACAGGGTGGCCAAAACATCAAGTTTTAATGAAAAATGAAAAATATATTATATGAAGTTATTAATTTCCTAAAAACATTAATTCTATAAAATGACAGTGCCGGTTAGAAAGCTCCTTAATTTGTTTAAATCTCTGCCCGCATGAATGGTGCTTAGTTTACAAACAGACACAAAACAGAAAAAATGTACAAAATAGCACAGTTTACGTCATCTCTTTGTTAAAACAGATTTACTTCGATAATTACATAGTATTCAAGTGGAATTGTTCGAACAATGCCAAGGCAACAGATGAATCGATGCTTCTATGAGGCTTCTTAAACTTTGTGGAAAATAACAATCACGCTAACAAAACAAAAATAATTTTGCAGTTTCATTTGTGGTGCTCGTCCATCGGATTGATTTGAAGTCGGAATCCGAAAATGTTAATTCTTACTGATAAGGACAAAAATTGGAGGAAAAAAGCACAGGGAAACAAAAAAACGACATACTAGTTTAGGGACCCAACTTCTTGAACCCATTGTTTTAATTTTCATAACTTGAGGAATAACAACAGCCGAAAAAATGGAAGTCAATATGAAAAAAAAATTCTATCTTCGAGGTATGCAAGTGGTTGTTGTATTCCGATAACAAAACAGTGAATAGATAGCATTTAATCCTATAATACAATAGCCTTTGAAAATACAATTCCTTTGAGGGATCTAGGATTATTTATAGATTCAATATATGCTCAATACACAATAACTTTGATGCATCACTATTAAGATTATTTATAACTTGAATAGATTATAGCTCTTCCTTGCGCAACATGCTACACATTCACCACTTTCCATACATCGGTTCACTGGCCAAACACAAAGTATTCAGTCGAGGTTGCAAGGTTCAAATTTAAATAATCCTTTGCAACTATCTTGTTGCCTCGATTGAATGCTTCGTGTTTAACCAGTGAACCGCTGTATGGAAAGTGGTGAATAACTTAAGAAAGCTTTACATTGTATATTAAAGGCAATTTTAATGGTTTTTAGGTGGAATTAGGAAGGTATTAAAGGTATAAAACTTACTAAATTCATCTTTATCTAATTTTCAGGACTGGATTTGAAGAAACAAAACAGGGACAGAAGAGGAAAAAACAACAATAATTGCCTTTCTCAAATATAAAAAAAATACTAATATATAAACCCAAAATCTAAACAATAAGATTGATCAAGTCTAATAGACCCCTTGCAGCATGCTGGAATGCAGCTCAATTTGGGATTAAAATTATTTTGTTCAAGGGGTCTATAACTATACAACATTCCTGATTTATTCAGTATTTAGAAAATATTTTTATTGAGTAAAATTGTAAAATATTATTGAGGAATAAAGGAAATGGAAATATATTACAAGTCCCAAAATACTGTAGATCACCTCTTAATGAGTACTTTAGACCTATTCTGGGGGGGGGGGGGGGGGGGTACAACCACTTGACTTAAAATACCTAGCCTGAGAAAACAGATGTCCAGTTTCACAGTTCTGTGGGGGATGAGGAGCAAAAGGACTGATCTGTTTTCTCAGGTTAAAAGTACCTTACTTGAGTTATAAATACCAATGAAACAGCCACGGCATTGGTTGATCTAACGAGGGAAGCTAATGAGGATTTATGCTTTGTTATCGTCGACCAGCATATTGGGTATGCATCCCAAGAATTGAGGGATTCTTTAGGAGTTCAATGAACAAGTTTAAATAGGAATTTCCACATTTTTTACAGTGCAGGCACTCGAACCATGAACACTTTAAGGTTTTTTTGACATTTTTCCATAACTATCCAATCAGTGCGTTCATGGTTTGAGTGTCCGCACTGTAAATCAATTTCATATTTTTTAATTTATTTTTTGGTATATTGACAGTTTTTATTTCATTTTATACAATTTTATTCTATTTGGCTTTTATTTATTTTTTATATTAGTTTGTATTTCATTTTATCTCTTTTTATATTTGATTTTTATTGAATTTTCAATTCTATTTTATTTTATGGTTCATACTTTTTCTTACACATTTCTACTCATGGGCTCCCTGTGATAAAAAGTGGGAGAGAGTCTGTGACCGACCAGCTGATATCATCCAATCACAGTCGTCTATTCAAATCGGTTCGTATTTTGAATGAACAAGACAACAAACAACATGGCGATCGAATCCAAGTTCACCACAAGCGAAATCCAGGCGATCTATGCAGCAAATCACCAGCAAATAGGTAATCTAACTTTATTTATTCCTCCGTATATCTCTGATTTACAATAAGCACTAGTTATTTTTGTCCTTAGAAGCCAAATTCTATCCTTGGAGAACAAAACTTGATGACGGAAAAGAATGCTTTGAAGTGGAGAAAATCCTTGAGACTCGAATAGTGGAGATTCGAGAATCGTATGATCAGGAAGACGAAGGTTAGTGGGATTTATACTCAAAGTTTCATCCCTTATCAACTTAACGATCTTAGTAATGCTTCATCAAGTTTTTCACTGGGTAAAAATGTGCGAATTTTGACAAAATTAAAGCCCGGACTAAAGTTATTTTTTTAAAAGAAATAAGCTTACAGATGAAGTAAGTCAAAGAAGTCAGAACTAACGAGGTTTTTTATCGATTCTTAGAGGATAATCTTATTTCGTTTATGTGCTAAAAAGTTGATTGTTTGTGTCCTTAAAAGTTGTTTTGTAAAAAAGAGAAATTTGTACATGAAACGTAACTCATGTAAAACAAGCTCGACAAAAAATCGTTATTGTACACTGCATTTGCTGTGTTTTAGTTTTTCATGCTTTCTGGGTTTTTTTTTGTAATTAAAGCCAAGCAGAAAACTCTTGAGGAAGAATGGATTGCTTTAGTGCTAGCAAAAGACAGGAATCTACGCCAGAGAATTGATAAGGTAAATAATTTTCTTTGCCTTCTGCAAACAGCTTTACTTCAACCCTTCCAGCCAAACATGTATCAGTATTAAAGAATATTATATTTGCATTCATTAGTTCTGCTGGTTCATATCTTCCTGCTTGCTTATTTTTATAGGAAAATATCCAATTAAAGAATGCACATATGCAACAGCTTTACCACACATTGGAAGCCCTTGGCACTTTCAGTTATCCTGACACAAAAGATGCAATATTGAGAAGGAATTTAGCAAAAATGCTCCACCAAGTTGGAAAATACTGTACAAGGAATAACATAGATACAGAACAGTGTAACCTAAATTTTCAAAAATGTGGGTTGCTCAAAAACGTTCCCATGCCTCCCCCTGCAGCACCTCCACCCCCACCCCCTCCCCCCATGATCCCATTTTGTACCCCTAAAAATTTACACAAAACTCCAAAAAGTAGAAAAACACCTAAGACACAGACAGCACCCAAAACGATGGGAGACTGTTCCACTATGGATGGACAAAGGACCCCTTTACAAACACTTAATCAAGATCTTTTAAGAAGTATTAAGCACTGCCGCACAGTTGAACTCAGAAGTACGCCATTAAAAAGGTCCCCTGGTGGAACTCCATTAAAGCGACAGCGCCGATTATCAGAAAATGACACCTCAGATTTAATAACTATAGCTTTAAGAAGGAAATTTAGAAATGCTGGTGTTCAAAGCCCTAATGAAAATATGTCTCCAAATGTAAAATCACCCAGTTTAGAATATCCTTGAATAAAAAATAAAACCCTATTTTGAACTTAAAGTAGATCTTAGTAACAAGGGTTTAAAATTAGAAAATAGAGTGGTTCCCATTAAACCATGAAACTAGAGTGAAGTATTGCCAAATATGCTAAAGTGTATTTCACCGGTTTTTGAAAACCACTCTAATTTGAAAAAATATCCTTTTTGTAGAAATAAAAAAAACAATTGATTTGAATCTTTATGTACATTGAATTTCTATTTTATTAACAATTACAACTTTGTAAAGGGATACCTTAAAACCTCAAATCAATCTGGAGATTGCTCTTTCTTAGACTCCAGTTCTTTTTCCATGTTCTCAATAATACTGTCTGTTACTTGGAGCTGTTCTTCCCTATTCAAATTAGAAAACATTTTTAAGAATCCTTCTCAAAAATTATAGTACAAATTTAATTCCAAATGTGTAATGTCCAGTGTTGTATTTGCAAATAGGATATTGAGAATATTGGATAACTTTTGAAATTAATATAGTACAACTAAGGCAAAAAGTTGTGCATTTTACAGAAAAATCTTGTCCATAATAAAAAGTACTTTAAAAGTGGACATATATTTGATATTCACGCTGTAAGATAAAACTGGAAATTTTAAGGACATATTTTCATTGCATGCCACAGGGTTCATCACTAGGGCCTATCCTTCTGTTCATAAAACTTACCATTTTCTTCTTTTTTGATCTTTTTCTTCCTTCACCTTGATTTTATATTCTTCAGGTATCAAGAAAGTATTCCCAGCCTGGGCTAACAATCCGATTGGTAAACTAATAAGATTCAAATAAATTTATGATTAATCAAATAGTTTGTTGGGGTTTCTTCTTTGATTCAGGGGGTTTTCTCATAGTTTTCCAGTTTTCTTTCATCCAAACAATATTAGTTAATAGCCATACTCTGACTTAGATCAGTGCACTTGTTGAGCTTGTTTCAGAGCTACAATAGCATAGCTGCATGAGCTTGTTTCAGAGTTTGATAGCATTTATTGGTTGGTTGGTTGGTTTGATATAGTGCAAGTATATTGGGGGGGGGGGGGGGAATTACAGTACCTGACACCAGAACAGATTACTGAGGCTACAACTATGCTTCTCCACCCTCCAAAAAGTTTATATAAGGCTCCTGTCGAAGCTGGAACAAAATTAAGAATCATTAGCAGTATTTTTAAAGGTGGAGGGAAATTCTAAATCCAATATGGCTTTCATTGGGAAATAGGTATTGTTTGAGCACACTTATGTTGATGGTGGTGTGTTATGCATGACAATATAAGCATGAGAAATTGTGCAGAGTATGTCTACAGTAATTAGCATTTCATATGTAAGCATAGTGTTGTATTAAAATTCAGAAGTTCTGGTAGCCATTACAGTATATTCAGTAAACCAACACTTGGTAACATGGTGGATCAAAGAAATTCAGACTACCGAATATCATCTTTTCATCTCTTAGCAAAATTGATTATTATACCACTGTATGCTAAAGGAATGGCAAACAACCAGAGATTTACAAAGTAAAAGGCAAAGCAAAATCTATATTTGTATCTTACAGTAAGATAGTAATCTAAATGACTCTACCTCCAGCAGCCACATAATTCAAAGCATCATTCTTGTCTCGATATGTTGTAGATAGAGTTAATAGAAAGCTGATGAAATAATGAATAGTTGTTTAAAATGAATTGTTTGCAAAAGTTTTTTTCTGCCCTCCAATTTGGCTTTAGCCTGCTGCTTGAGTGGAAGAAAAATAGCCTTCACTTCAAGGGCAGATCTGGGGAGTGGAGCTAACCATCCCTCTTTGAAGTTGAAAAAATATAAGAATAATTATAAGGATAAGGTAAAACCTAAAAAGGATGCTATCTGATGCCTTTCTAGGTACAGCTACCCCCCTTGAAATCGTTCTGTATTTATTGATTGATTGATTGATTGATTGATTGATTGATTGATTGATTGATTGATTGATTGATTTATAAGCATTGTTAGAGTGGCAACATAAGGGGCAAATTATCACTTATTAAATGGCCACTTATTGTGCTTGCTGGGAAGATTGAAGGTAATATGTACCCACATTTTCTAATTTTTCACCCTGATAGTTCAGTTCCATAGATTATCAAGGAGAAATTTCTGGAAGACTTGCTTGTGTCTACTTTCACACTGAAACCCTAACAAAGATGTTGTATTCTGCAGTGCACTTTACAAAATTTGATTGGCCAATGGAAAAATATAGCAAACAAGCAAGGCTTGATGCAAATCTAGCCTAAAAACTGAGACTAGAACCTGAGATAATTATACCTGTATAATCCAGCAAATAATCCCATCCTCCATCCCCAGCGTGATCCATATTTAACAAATCCAAGTGTCTTGGCTGACTGGAATTCTCTCTGTGCATGCATTTGAGACCGATAAACAGTGATTTGATTTTGTTTGACATAATGATCAGCACCGATCCTGATTCCAAACTGACCACCGAGTAGAAACCCAAATACTGAGCCAATACCAATGATGGTTGGGATGCTCTGTAGCTCTTCAGATATAGTATTGTCGTCACTGGAATAAACAAATGAGTATGAACAGCAGTCAGTTATTGGTGGTATTAAATTATAACAGGGGATGTAACCTACGTGGTAGATACTCTCATATTGGTGAACGCACTCACTTCTCACCTAGGCAGGGTTAAAAATATGTATCAGACTGATCAATATGTGACCATATTTCAAGATGACTAGCCTAAGAGGTATTTGGCTCGACAAGTGCCAGTTTTGACTACATTTTCCCTTAGACTGCTGTTATTTTGAGCTTTGCAATGCAACTCAGGGTCAGTTTTCTAAGCATCATACAATATTGTGAGTAGAGTTGCTTGATACATGCATACATGTATTTATCCCACACCATAGAAAATACAGCCAATCAGAAAGCAGGAAAGCTGTTGTATATTTGTTGGTATTTCACCCTTCCTTCCCATCATGCACTGCTCATTCAATCTACCCATTTGTATTTTCTATAGTGTGGGATAAAATGTTTATACAAAGGTTTCTCGTGGCATACTGTGGATATCCCACTCATCAGTTGTATTTTCTTTGTATACAAACTTGCTTAACGGCTTGTGTGTATACTAGAAACAGTCTACAAGTGACTCATGGGATATTCCACCTTATGCCACTCAAAACCATTGTATAACTAGTATGCACACATTTCAATTATGCTTATAAATGTATTTGCTCCCCTATCAATTCTCAGAGCCAAAGCATAATATACATAATAATAATATGATAATACACAATGACATAAAACAGATAATAATAATGAGAAATTTTCTTTTAAATCATAATCAAGTAAAAAAAAATCTGTATGTACTAAATGCAAGGAAGGGTGTGATGTAGGGGGGGAGGTGGAAAGGGAGGGAGGGAGGGAAGGAGAGCCGAAGGGGATGCAAAAATTATAAAATCATTTAAGTTCCAGTAGATATAGCACTTTCACCCTGTTACTCACAGACACACTACTGCTACCCGCTCAATATCTACTCATATACAAATGTCATCCCACATCGCTAATACTTGATACCTTGTTTCAAACAATGCCTTGACTCTATCCCATCCTGTCTGGTCTTTGACGTCTTGTTGTACTAATCCCTCATGATCATTAGCCATCACACATCAGAACTAAATTTCAACAGAATATCCTCCAAAATCTTCTGAATATTAGACTGTCCGTCTATTGTTTCCCTGTATTACCTTCTGCATGTTTATAATAAGATATTTTATGCCGATATTACTTTTTCTAAAAAACCGCTTCTCCGTCCGCCATCTTGGATTAAACTATTCCCAGTCTTTCGACCAAGTGAATTTACCCAGAACTCCTTGCAAGTTTCAAGAAAATGGTTTGGGCTACCTGTGGTAGTCTTTCTTAGAGCGGAAGAAGACTATTGCGGAATTGAAAAGGCGTTGAAAATGATCAAAGATCCGACCGAGGTTAGCCCCAATCATGCTGTGCGTGCAGTTCCGCACAAAACTTCTCAGGAAATGACGTCATGGACAGATTTCACAGGAAAAGACTAATCCGCCTGGTTGTCAAAACGTTCGAAACAGAAATTTGTCGCACACATTTTAATTTCTTTTTCGTATAAATTACTATTCATTAGTGCGTTTCAAGCTAGGAACACAAACGTTTGAATGGCTGGCTAAAGATTTTCACAGTTATATTCGTGTTGATAAATAGTCGTCGATATCCTGGACTCGGTTTAACATGTGGCGTGACTGGTTGAGTTTGTTAGCCCTCTTTTGATTCCGGCAAAGGTTTTTCTTCGGTTTCTCCAGTTTTCCTCCCTCCGCAAAACCTAACAAGCTAAATTCCAATTCGAATAATCCGTACCCTGACTTTGATCAGTCCAGAGGTTGTTTCAGGGTATCGATAAAATTTGAAGGTTGCAATGTGAGTTTCAGCCAATTCTGTTTAGGCAAGGTTTGGGTATTTTTTCTTCCCTATACATATCAAACACTTCAAGCGCCTACATTGAGAGACTGGTTTACGTGTGGAATATCATGAAACATTTCATGCACAGTCAGCAAACAAATTATGGGCTAATAATCAAGCCAACTGACCTTGACTTTGCTAATTGCGCAAATCTGGTCAAACCCTATTCGTGGGTATCTCTTAATACGGGCGTCAACTCGAATCATTGCACTTGACTTTTTAATCAGAGAAATGCGTAGTCAAATACCCCCACTGCGTCAGTGATTTACTTTCAAAAACCTTAGAGTGTGCCACGTTGCACGCACCATGAGTCTTGACGTTCTTTGAGTGATACTTTAGTTATACTGAACAATCTCAACAGACGTTAAATCCATTATATGAATGGGCTTCAAGTTCAGATTGTCCAGCTTGAGAAGTTCAGTATTTTTTTTCTTTTGGTTAAATTACTCAAGAAAGTGTGCAGCGCCGCACGCAATCTTGTGTGAGACTGGCAGTGGGCTTGATTTTTTTTTGACAATTACACTTACAATTTGAATGGTTGGTTTCTGCCATACACCAGTAAATACATTGAGGCAAAATTCATAGCAAGTAATAGCTACAAAAATCTTGATTTATTATGTGCATGACGAAAATAAGAAAAGACAGAAAAGAAAATAATTTCATTTCATAAATGTTTGATATGCCCGCGATGATGATCCAATCGAGTTTCCAATATTAAACTGTTTCCCTGTCCGGAAACGAAAAAAGTGGTCCCTTATATCGTAACATGACCGGTACTGAACGAAATTTAAACGTGCGATACGTGTTCATGCACGCGACAACCCATTTGTGTCGAGACATAACTCAAGGGAAAGGCTACTCGGATTTTTTAGACTTTCACTTTTATTCTTTCTTCATTATCATGCAGTTCTACTCCGTCCGCCTGCAACGCGCGCCAAAGAGCTGATCTCGAGGGTTCAAAGTTTCTGACTTCCGGTTTTGCTCCTCTTCTTTCAGTGCGCTGCACCCATTGCGTGGCAAATCACTTTTATATACTAAAAGAAGAATCAAGGGTCTGAGGGCAAGTACAACTTCCGCTTCTCGTATCCAATGGTTAAATTTCACGCGAAAGGTGCATGCAGGAAAATCATGTCATAAAAGTATGCGGTTTCATATAGAAATTTTCTATCAGGCTACGATAAAAGATCAATGTGAAAGATCAGTTTGATCAATTGAAAACTTAGGAAGATATTTGACTAGTCATGCATTTTTCATCAGACGCAGGAGGAATAACTTGTGATGATCATGACTTGTGCGTGCTTCGATGATTAGACTGTTGCCATGGCGACAAACTTAAGATTGCAACATTCTAGTAATACGAAAAAAACCCAGAACTTTCGAAATTTAGTCAAGGCCTAGTTTGCTAGAGTGGTTTTCATATGACAGCTGGGAAACACACGGTACTAACTTATGTACAGCACGTACACGGTACGACATGCCGTAACATTGAAATGGTTTCCCACTCTTCCATTCAGTAATCTATCCAAACACAACTCGTACAGTTACAGTTACGGCTAAAGTACGACTAACCGTATCGTTTTCTACTCACATGGAAACCGCCCATATACACTGCACTTTCCATGTGACAGAAAAGTGTAAGGCCTGAAGAATGCTATCCTGCTGAGAATTTAAATGAAGCACCATTTGAGATGCCATCGCTGATTTGTCAAAAAATATTTATATATCCTCAAAAATTCCGGGTTTTTTCAACATATACTTCCATGCATATAACCACTTTTAATCAATAATCATTAACAGTAAAATTTATGCCATCCATAAGCATATATTGACATGGGAACAGAGTAATGTAACGCTTTTCCGCCCTTTTTGTCATCCGTGATTTCACCATTCTCACGGGGCCCCTCGTGACTAGCTTAGGGAGGAACTTCTTTAGCATTCCTCATAGCAATAGCCATAAATTTGTCCGGATCCGGAGTAAAAATGGTAAAAATAGAACCATAAAATGGTCAGAAATTTTAGAAGATAAGTTTAAACTGAGTGGGACACTAGAGAAAAGCAAAACAAACGCAAATCACACTGCTTTATGTACGAAACACACATGCAAAGCCACGTTAAAGTTCGAGGTCCCTCCTATCGCCTTAGGTAAGTAATCTATCCGTTTTTTCTTCTGTTATGTCACGCACGTGCAAGAAGGTAAGGAAAGCTCGTACGTGAGTCTACGCAATTTAGACGCAGCAGTAGGGAGTGACTTTGCTCTGATTTTTGCCCTTCACAATAGGAACCGTAATAGCGATTGTCTAAACTATTGAGAAACCGGGATATGCTCCAATTCTGAATCAAGAATTCTTTGTCGCGTGGCTAGGGATGTTGCAATGTCAAAGCTAGAAAAAAAAAAGAAGCTTAGTACTTATTATTACATTTTTTTTCCCGACAGTCTCGTCATCCTCCCTAGTAGTATGATGCAATGCCCCTTTAAATTCAATTCATACAATTCATTCAATTCATACTGAATAAATAAAAGTGGGATTTTCCTAATCATTAACGTAAACATAAGAATAAAGCTGTTTTGTTTTATTTTCATTGAGGTTCATCTTCTGACAAGAGGCTTGGCGCGTCCACAGGAAGCCCCAGTTCATAGTGACCACGATACTTTACCAACAAAAAAGAAAAATACCCTTTGTTGCTTTTACACTAAAAGACTGGCAATAATGCCGTTCGGTAAAGATTTGCAAAGTATTGAAAAAAATGGAAATCGGTTTGTGTTGGTTGGCTTTCTTCAGTGTCAGTGACGGAACAAATATGGCGCAACTTTTCGTCTAGTTTTGACAATTATATCAATTATCAGAACTCTAGAATAGAAAAGTATTTATAAAACAAGCTATTTTGTTCAATTTCAAAATCATATTTCAAATTTACGACCCAATTTATTTCAAATATCGACCACGCATACAGAAATTACAACATTTTCCCTTAAGGGTTTTTTTAACTGTCTGACAGATAAAAAAAAATGAAAAAAGCTCGTGATGTCATCCATCTCTCAGCCAATCAAACACCAGTATCCACTTAAACTATATTCATTGACAGATCATCTAAGAAGTAAACGGATATAACACAAGTCTTAATGTCTACATTCCAACTAAAAACACCGGAGATAAAAATGTCTTCCAATGGCAGATTTGTCAATATTCTTTCTTGGCTGTGAGCTGAAGTGTTCTTTGGTATACCCTAAATCATTTCCTTAAGCACTTTTAAAGATCCTGGAAAAATATTTTGTTTTGTCTTAAAAAAGCAATCTTTCATATATAATAGCTTTTATGAATTTGAAAATTAAAATTAATTTGCAGCACTGCACGTAATATGATTGTTTTAGCTGAATTTTATAGAATTTTTTTTTTTTCAAAATTTTTACTATTTTTTTTTTAAATGAATACTTAACAGTTTTAGGATGAAATTCAAGATCCCAAGCAAGTCATAAGATTGCTCGACCTTTGTATCAACTTTGATTTGTCAATCAGTTTCGTAACTAGAAGCCACGAGGATTTGAAAGGAAATATTTATACGTTATGATCTAATAAGATCAATTAACATACTCGTGAGTTTTCCCTAACAACTGATGACATTCCTGATCTGGTCTGTGATTGGCTGGTTGAGGGGATTACCGGACTGCAACAGAAATATTAAGGCGATCTATAGATAGAAGCGAGTCAGTCTCTCCAGCGCTCTATAGACTGCTGATGTTTAACGGAGCACCGTCCATGTTCATGTAAGCGAGTTCTGCTGGATTCTAAGCCATTCAATCCAAATTTCAAAGACAGGACCAGAAGAATCTGCAAAGCCTTAAGTAAACTATTGCTTGGAGGTCGCTTCGTAAAAGATTTCCGTGGTTTGGCAGCGTTGGGTAAATAATCTCAGTAAAACGGCTGTGAAAATTTTCAAGTTGGTTTGAAGTTTGCTTCAAGAAGAAAGTGAAAGTGAAAGCCCTGGCACATCGTGGTATCATAGTTTTATAGCTCTGGAACAATTCGAACCACTGGCAGTACCTCTAGAGACGAAAATAGCACATTTTTAAAAGATTTTGAATGAACCATGGGAAGAGTTAGAGAAAACACAGATGCTATCCTCAAAGACGGCTACCTTCTCAAGCAAGGAGACGTCATCAAAGTCCAATGGCACTTACGATATTTCGTCTTGACAAAAGAGTGCTTATGCTACTACAAAAACGAAGAAGACTCAGATCAAGATGTCCCTAAAGGAGTGATCTTCTTCAACGACATGTCGCTGTTCATGGAAAACATTTCGTCCGAGAGACAATCAAAGACGAAATACTGTTTACGCATCGTCAAAAGATCAACAAACAGCTCCAACAGAACTCTAGTCATTTCGACATTTTGTGAGGAAGAGAGGAATGATTGGCTAGCCCACATTTTGCTTGCAAAAGCAATGTCTCTTGTATGTGACCAGTCTTGGATCGGCGGGAATGACCCAGAGAAGATTGAACAAAAGTCCCCCACTACAAGCATCAGCAGCTACAGCGACAAGTTTGCAAGCGCCAAGGAAGTCCTTCACAGATGCAAGAGAAGGCTTTCTGGTTCGAATCGAGGTGGTTGTAATTTTGAGGAACTCAATAGAAGATCTAAAAACCTCAATCCAGCCTGGAGACACACTTTGATTGACCTTTCTATCGTCACATAAGAAAATTGCGGCAGGATACTTTCTAGCTCGGTTTCTTGGAGTGTCACTGTGGCATCAGCTGTTATAAACGCCATAAACTATCGTGTAAAACATTTATGGGTATTTCCCTATGTCACTGAAATGGATGGAAATTCCCCCCAATTATATCAATTTATGTATGACAGTGAAAGTACTGTATAGCACTAAACTGAAAAGATGCACATGCCTTGTTGATTCCGCTTGGAAAACTGTGACCAAATATTGGCTTGAAATCACAAACTGTAGATAGATAAATGATTACATTTCGGCGAGAAAGAAAATTTATTTAAATTATAGAACCGTATGTAAATATTCTTTGAAGAACACTAAATGATTAGAGTACATTCCAGCGAGAACCAAGAATGTTTTCGTTTTGCTAGGCGACCCTAAAGGACACTAAAGTTGCAGCAGGATTGCTGGTCAACTAATGAAGATGTGCTACAATATTGTCTCAGAGATTCTTCAGTTATAAACAAGTGTATGTAATGTATAACCCACCAAATATCTAAGTTATTTAACAAGAAATTTTCCCAAAGAAATATTCTCAAAGAGAAGCAGGGCCTAGGAACGACATAAAGAGGTATCTCGGGGAATTTCCCTGCATACTTTGTACTTTTAATGTCAACCCCTTAGGGCTTTGCCAAGAAAACGTGAACAGAATATTAATGTCAGTTGTTAAAAATTCTCATTATAGTATCAATTTGATTTTAAAAAAGCCATGTTAAGAGGATTCATATTGTTGTATATGGCATTAAGGTTAAACACACTTGAGTTTGGTTTTATAAAGTAGCGGATATCGCCAAAGAAACATCAAGATAATCTTGATGGTATTTTCATTTTATTTCCAAGTCTTCAGAAAAGTCTAAAATACTAAATATTGGAATATTTTGAATGTACATATGTTAAGTTCAAAAATTGCCGGAAATATAATAAACATTGAAAATGGAACAAAACGTTTGTGTGGTCTTTAATTCAATATACCAAGGGACAATGAAACTGGACTCCAAGTTGTATTGTTATTCCACACCTGAAGAAATGATGAAAATTGGAAACCAAAATTAGTCTGAAACTAGACTAATTAGTGCTGAAATTACCATTTAAAATCGAAATAAAGACAGGTACCTTTTTATAAATAAATGAATTAAGCCATTCATAATTTCAAAACCAGATAAAATATAGTTGAGGGGATTGTGGGATTTGGACTTTGCACATAATTTGAGCAACAGTAAACCTCTGCCAAGCAGGTTATCAACTGTATCAAGTTATTATTTCCCGAATGTAAGATCAAGAAGCGAGTAATAGCTGACAAAAAACACTAATGTACAAATGTACAAAAAGAAAAGTTAAAATTGATAACATGTTGTTTTGAAGAAAGTAACTCGATACCAAAAATACATCCAATTAGCTTGTTTTCGCCAGTGCAGAACAAAAGACCATTCTTGACCCCTCACCCCTAGGCTCGGCCCATCTATTGGCACCATGCCATCTTTGTCTTTTGCATTGTGAGTTATCTTGTATCAAGACAACCTCGATTGTTGTGACGACAAATGGATTGTCAAACCAATCATTAGCTCTGGCTGTATTTTTAAGGGAAAAAAATTATCAGAATATAGTTTAAAGAAATTATAAACCTTTGTCATAAGTAAAGTCTAGCTCGTTGCCTTCAGAACACTAGAAAAATTTAAGCGCATTGTTTTTTGTTCTAAAGTTCTTAAGCTTAAATCAAATCATTGGAGTCCAATTTAATATCAAGGTTCTTGACATGGACCAAATATAGAAAGCTAAATAGTTTACTTATGATCTCATCAAGGCTCCAGTAAGTCTGGTTGACATAGAAGGATTTATTTTGACAATGGGCCATAGACACACCTCCAGAAAAAACCCTACGGTCGATTTTTGCTTTCGATTTGAACTAACTTTGCTCTAACTTTGCTCTGAATTTGCCCCAAAAAGATGGAGCTCTAGCTGTTTGGGATGAAAGACACTTTGCTTTGGACCTTACCGAAATTAACGACAAATTTATAAGAAAACTATGTCACGATAGCGTGTTTAATATTCTAATGAATCATTCGGATGAATCTGAGGAAAGGTTTTTGGCGGGAATTCTAGCGCGCGCCTGTCTTCGTAGCTCACTTTGGAACTGCTTTAACACTCGTTGCTGCTTCCGCTCGTTGCATCAAAACCTTCTATACAAATTCTCATTTCCTTTTACTAGCCACTAAAACCCCTTTTAAGGTTCTTTTAAAACACTTTTGATAAGCGTGTCATATGTCTGTCAGGGGTTGATGGTCTTGCCAACTCTTGTAAAGAACAAATTAAATGCACTAGTCTTTCCTTCCGGGTAATATATATGATACAATATTGCTATTTCTTTTCTTTTATAATGAGAAAGTTTATATTCCTATTCTTCTTCAAACGACATAACCTGACTTGGAAACTGTCAGAGCATCTTTTCGAGGAGGGATCCTCGATAGACGGACGAATATCAAGAATAAAAGAAAGCCATATCGCGCAATGTCAGGTTTCTCAAAGAAAGTCTAAAGAAGGCAAACTGCGCGTTTGCGAACAAATGGCAAGAAAAAAAAGACTTATTTTTGTCTACAGTTTGGAGCTTCGAAGAAGATTTTTAGTTGATAAGAAAAATGGACACGGCACGGACGAACTGTGTGGAGCGTGCCAGTGACTGCGCATTCTACGTGCATTTTGATTTCAGTAACTATATGAACAATTTACATCCATGCCGTGCCGGTCCATGCCGTGCCGGTCCATGCCGTGCTTTTGGATTTTCATACAAAGTAATCTTCTCCAGAGATCTTCTATCTCTACGGCTGCGCATGCGCAAGCCAAATCTCCCTCCGTCTTTACTTTAAATGCGCAGCTCTAACACTCAGATCCATTTAAACAGCTTTTTGATCAACACCAGTCACTGCTATTGCAGACGATCGCCCTCAAAAACCATCACCTCGACGACTACTATCTTGATAACAAAATATCATATAGTCTGGCTTTCATATGGTGACGGCTAGCTGACGGCCTCCACGAAAGGGGTCGTCGGCGGCATCTACTACGCGGGATAAAACTATTAATATCACGGTAGAAAAACAGGCCAACAAAAACAAAATTCCCGTCCGTAAAGTATTCAAATACTGACAACTGTTTTTGTTTCTTTATACATATCATATTTTGCATCTCTTGTCAGATGATAAACAGTGTGTTCAACAAGTTTTGTCTTGCTGAAAACAGATACTCTGGGTATGCTGTTCTGTTATTGTCAATGTTAAATGATATGTGTATAATGACAATGCTGTCGGGAATAATATGGCGAGCATGACAGCTATGTGCAGATCGATGGATGGCGGCTGTTTTGTTGTACTTAATTCTTTATGCTACTTCTCATTACTTCTCTCTTTAGAGAAAAAACTAATATACATAACCTACGCAATAGTTCAAACCAGTTGGTTCTTGGTAAACCTCGTACCGAAAGCTTGAAAAGAGCTTTTGTGTATGATGGTGCTAAGATCTGGAACCAGCTTCCCAACTATGTGAAACATGCCAACAGCCTTTCACAATTCAAGAGGGAGCTTGCATCTGTTAAGCCTTTTACCTAATTCTGTAATATTCATAGTTATCTATATATTCTTACAAGCTCGGCTTCCATGAAAAACAGTTGTTATTTTAGTTGATAGGAATACCGAGGGTAAATAAATATCCATTCCATTTCTCTCTCTCTCTCTCTCTCTCTCTCTCTCTCTCTCTCTCTCTCTCTCTCTCTCTCTCTCTCTCTCTCTCTCTCTCTCTCTCTCTCTCTCTCACTCTCTCTCTCTCTCTCTCTCTCTCTCTCTCTCTCTCTCTCTCTCTCTCTCTCTCTCATTCTCTCATTCTCTCTCTCTCTCTCTCTCTCTCTCTCTCTCTCTCTCTCTCTCTCTCTCTCTCTCTCTCTCTCTCTCTCTCTCTCTCCTAACAAGTAACATACAGATTTTAGTTTGCGATAGCTTTTGCGTTTAGTGTTTTACATTGTGTTGGTAGCTGTTACTTGAAACTGCGTTCAATAGCCTGCACCCCTTGACACCAAGCTCGGCGGAGCTGCCTCGTTCTAAATATATTACACTACTACAAGTCTAATCCCCTTATTGACTTATGAGTATCTATCCATAATACTATAAGCCCACTTTATAAGGTGAGGCACATTGCTATACATAGCATAGGGACCGTTTTGTTTACAGTCTCCACCGTATGAAGAAAGTCCGTTTAGATACCATCTCCCTTCGTTCTGGCACACCAAAGGACCCCCGGAATCACCACTGCAAGAATCAGAATCCCTTCCGGTGTTTCCTGCGCAGATCATCGAGTCGTGGAGTCTGCGCCGTCGATAGTTTTTGCAGTAGGACCGAGGCTTAATTGATACGGGGAGTTGCTGGAGAACGGGCGAACGGATCCTGGGATTTAGAAGAAGACCCCAGCCAGACGTCCAGCAGTTTGTACCTTAAAATATGATACGAGAGAGTGAAATACTTCCATAACCACAACCCCTATACAACATGGACTATTGAGTTGCCAGATACAATATTGCTTTTCGGACGAGAGTGCCCTGACGGCAAGCCCGAGACGACGAACGAATACTGGCAGCTGGCGACACTAGATTGAGATTTACAATTAATTTAACGATAAACAGAAGTCACAAAATATTCGGAGAAACCGAGCTTCCTTTTCCTACTAAAACGCTCTTAAATTCTTGAAGAATAATGTTAAAATGCACGCATGTGCAAATTCTTTCTCTCGTGACATGCGCAGTTGATTATTTAGGGTTGTCATGAATACAATTGTATCATTATTATCCCTACCTTGAGCAAAGAGCTTGGTGTCATTGGTTAAACACACCAGACCCACTCGTTTATTCATTTTTGCCTGCCGAGAGAGCTTGATGAGGACGATATCGTTAGAATATTTGACAGGCTTCCCATAGAGAGGATGTCTGTATACAGCTGTAGCACGGATATTTTGCAGCCAGAGGAATGATGTTGCAGACATCTTGAATGAGCCCAACCTGCAACAAAAGATTTCAAGGAGGGACTTAGAGATGTCTCACACCGTGTTTTTTGTCATTGTAGGCTGATAATGATTGAGATTTATCGATATCAAGCAATAGAATACTCTCTGGTTGATAGCACATGACGGGCAATGTTTGTCAGTACATCATTAGGTTTATTCAGCTGATTGATTCCAAGAAATAGAATACTCTCTGGTTGATAGCACATGCACGGGCAATGTTTGCCTACCATTGTAGGCTGGTAATGAGATTCATGAGACTTAGGCAGCTGATTGATACCAAGGAGTAGAATATTAATACTCTCTGATTGATATCACATGACGGGCTGTGCCTGCATGTCATTCATTAGGTTTATTCCGCTGATTGACCCCACTGGAAGAAATAGAATACTCTTTGTATGACAGACCATGGTGGGCAGTGTCTTGTGTTTGCGCATGCCTGTCATGAGATTCATTCAGCTGATTGATCCTAGGTAACAGAATACTCTTTGTTTGATAGCACATGACGGGCAGTGCTTGACATTCATTGGGTTTACCCCAAGAATTGATTGACCCCCAAGAAATAGGTATGTTCTATCGGATTCAGTAATATTCATTACCTTATTATGATATCATTAGGTCGTTTGATACGATCAAAACAGTGAGCTGCCGTCAATACCCATTCATATCCTATCAAGGCTCCAGTACAGAACTTGAAGCCTCTGCGATTCATGATCATGACCTGCCACGGCCAGTGGCCTGGTTCCGAAGGTTCTTTTCTTTGTCCGTTGAGACTGAAACCGAACCGTACAGGTACAGCTGGTTTGTTACCGCACTCTAAGAAATGGAAAAATATATACAATAATTTTTCTTATATTGTTTCACACAGGTAGCTCGAACTGTAGGCAGGTCTTCCAGGGTCCTAGTTCAAACATAAGTTGAAGACTTCGGAGAAGCGGGACTATAGTGAAGACATGGTGCGCGTTCAAGTCGGCCCTTCCCACCGTAGAGCTATCGACTTCGGAGAAGCGGGACTATAGTAAAGACATGGTGCGCGTTCTAGTCGGCCCTTCCCACCGTAGAGCTATCAACTTCGGAGAAGCGGGACTATAGTAAAGACATGGTGCGCGTTCAAGTCGGCCCTTCCCACCGTAGAGCTATCGCCTTCTACATCTTCTGAGGCTGTACGCGTTTTGTTTTTTTATTAATTTGAGTTTGGTAGGGAAAACGCTGTTGTCGTCAAAGTCTTTCTCGACAATGTATCTTTAGTAAATATTTAATTAATAATAATTAAGATTATGGTTGTGCCCAATTCTCATTAAAAAACAAATGCGCAAGACATTGGCTTTAAATGTTAAAATGCTGCGGGCCATGCGCAAGTACTTGGTCTCAAATGCGCAAGCCATCTAAGATTCATGGGTTGAAATACCTTACCATATACAGGTGCTGGAGTGCTCTTAGGACGCAACATACAAAAAACACCAGCCAATTCATCAAAATTACAGTTATGTTGGCCCAAGTCGCGCTGACGACAGGAAAATAAAGATCTCTCCGTTCCCCTACACCTCACATCGTCCATCCAGATTCTTCGGGCTCGCTTGGCTGGGTAAGAATCACAGCAAGAAACATTCACTGCTCCTGGGTAACCAAGCATACGACAGGCCACGTGACCATTGCGTAATCGCCAGCTGTCATCACATATTGCACCCCACTCTCCACGGTAGAATATTTCGACGCGTCCTTCGTTTGGTGTTTTACCGCCAACTAAGCGAATTCTTTTTCCTCGTACCTTGATTGTTGTTCCTTTGGGGGAAAATGGACGATGTTAAACAAGACGATTTGTCGCGCAAAACTGCGAAAAATTCGTCATTTCGATTTGCGAGGTTTTGACTTCAGATTAAAAACTCGCAGCGTGTTGCCGAAGTCGAAATTACACTAAAAATCGTTTCGTCTGGTGTGATACATGACAACAACCTTTCGCGCAATAGTGTTGCGCAAAAAATCGTCGTTGCAAATCGTCTGATGTAACAACGCCTTAATTTTAAATCTGTTGGCATGGGTCGTATCATTGAATCCTTCAGTTTAACATTAATATCACAATAAAATGTGTACTCACTCGGGACGGGTGTGTAGACGTATCTCTGTCCATAGTAACACACGACTCCTGCTGCTTGTGTTTTGACATTACAACTGTGGGTACCAAGCCTCTTGTGCGCGCAATCTAAAATGGACCGCTCGTTACCAGTGCACCGGACACCATCTAACCACATGTTGAAAGTCCAGTGAGGACCATACTTGCTGCAACATGAGACACTTATAGCCCGTTCAAACCCTAACATGCGGCAAAACACGTGTCCAGCTTGTAGATTCCACGAGGTGCCACATATCGCTCCCCACTTCCCGTTATGACGTACTTCCGCTCGGCCCTGCCAAAATGTTGAACTCCCAACGATACGGACAGGAAGAGATTGAAAGCCGATTGTTGTTGGTGAGGTGGGAGGTAGTGGCGTTGAAGCTGAAGAGGGAACCAGGCAAGAATCCTGTAAATAACTCGTAAATAAACAAGTGAATAACCGACTGACTAACGCCGTGTTTACACTCGGGCAAATTACTGAGGTATAAGGGTTACCATACCTTGGTTAACATTTATTGTGTGTAAACGTCGACAAAACCATTAGTAAAATACCATTCAAGACAATATAAAGTTTACCTCGATTTAATCTTCTATCAGGCATGGTTAAGAACAGTAACCGACGGTACGATGATTATTCATGCGTATCTTGCACTTCTTTTGGTGGAATGCGAGTGGTTTTATTTGCATTACAATGATGCATGATAGCGCTCTTTGAACATGAAAATTAATTTCAGCGCCGTCTCTTCTTCATGCCGGTATTTTTGAATTGTCACATTTTTTCTCTGATTACACAACTACGGTCATTTTAGCATGTGTAAACAATTAGCCTTTGAACTATGATTATGAGCATTAACCTCGACTTTTTAAAACCTTAGTAAACGTCCAAGTATAAACACGGCGTAAGTGATCGATTGGTTGACTGAATGGATGATTGACTACCTCCTTCTTTCTCCCCTTCACTCACAGACTATCAGCTTGTATGAATAATTACTTTATCTTACTTTTCTCTTGTATCTGAGGCCTTCCAAGTGCGTTAGTCTTGATAGTAGCAACTGTTGTAATCCGGCTTTGAGCTGCAATCTCGCAAACAACTCCAGCAGTCTCTTTATTGTTGCAGTTATGTTCTCCCTCTGGTCGTCTCCTACAGTCCATCAGCGTTCGTTCGTTCCCCTTACACCTGACATCATCCAGCCAAATCTTTTTTGAGACACTTGGTCCGTATTTACTACAGCACGACACACTAAACGCTCGTTTATATCCTAACATACGGCACACCACGTGGCCATGATTTAATTCCCAAAGATCGTCACATACAGCACCCCATTGTCCTCGGTAGAGCACCTCGACGCGACCCATATGTCGATGGGGACTACCTGACAGTCGAACTTTGACAGGGGGTGGGTAAACAACTGACGGAAGAAAAATTTAATATTATATTTAGTTACTATTTGAAATTTATCGATGTTGTACCCCCCGGAATTACTAGTAAAATTCGTATAAATGTTTTCTTACCAGACGATCTGACAGGGGGATTATCTGTATGACACACCACGCCAGCCAGTTCATTAAGATTACAATTATTTCTTCCCCACTTCGCATGGGTACATTTGGCCAGCGTGTCTTCTGTTCCTTGACATTCAACATCATCCAACCAAATACGTCCCGAACGGACTGCAGAGTATTTACTACAACAAGAAACACTCCCTGCTCTCTTGTACCCTAGCATTCGACAAATCACGTGACCTTCTTTCATGCCCCAGTTGTCGTCACAGACTGCTCCCCATTCCTTCCCGTACAGGACTTTAACAGCCCCCTCGTTGGGAAAGTAGCCTCCGACCAGACGAACTTTGATGTCGGGTATACCTAAAAGTTGAAAACCGAAACGAAGTTAAATGTTAAGATACTGCATTTGTTACCTTGTTCACGCTTAAAGCATTGTGACAATAGACCGTTTTCGAGATGCGCGAGCGCTTTCAAAAAATATCGCAGGGCAGAAATGATCTCGGGCAGAGTCAATAGCGCGCGTGATCTTGCCCGAAAATGCCTCTTTTTCATGTCTGCGCCTGCGATATTTTTGAAAGCGCTCGTGCATCTCGAAAATGGTCTATTAAGTTTGCTGTTCTGTTACATCAATATTTAATCCCTTTTCCAAGTACTTTCCCTCGTAAACTCCAGGCGGATTTCCTGTGTACACAGGGATCCCGCACATTAGACGATAAATAAGCTAACGATATACCAAACTCTGGGACAATGACAACGACAATTGTGTCAATGACAGGCAAAGCTCCTGCTAATAAATACCTGGTGTTGGGGCACTTGTAACTGTGCCGAACATACACTTCACTCCAGCTAAATCATACGAGCTACATTCATAATATTCCCTGCTTCGAGAAGAACAGTCATCGAACGAGTTTTCGTATCCTTGACAACGCACATCAGTCAGCCATATTTGTCCAGAGACACTTGGTCCGTACTCACTGCAACAGGATACACTACTGGCACGCTCGTATCCAAGAGAACGACAGAACACATCGCCATCTCTTAGTTCCCATCCTTTATGACAAACACCTCCCCATTCACCATCCCTGAAGACTTCGACTCGACCTTCGTGGCGATTTGGACCACCGGTAATGCGTAGAGTAGGTGCAGCAGTAGGAGATACTGTGAGAAATAAACCATCAGTTATCATTATTATCAAGAGGTTTTACTTAAAGGCGCGATTACACGGAGCAATTTTCTCTGCAACTTGTCTCGCAACGGCGTTACGACACAAGTTGCACGGAGCATTGCACCGTGTAACCTACAGTGCAATTTGAAAAATGTTGCGAGACAAGTTGCAGCAATCGTTGCGAAAAGTAGAATTCGTTTCTACTTTCGGCAACGATTGCGTCTCCGTTGCACCGTGTTAACGCTCTTGCAGAGAAAATTGCACCGTGTAATCGCGCCTTAAACCTTGAAACACATAGGAGTTAGAGGTACAAAAAAATGCCATGACATTTCGGGTGATTACAACTTTTTTACCATTTTCACGAATCGTTCATTGTTCTGTGCACAACTACTATAATTGTAATAAATCTTATCATATTCATTACTAATTCATTAGGGTGAGTCCCAATGAAATCGCAATACTGGAGTCACATGAGAACACTGTAAACCCCGTACAGCTCAGCTAATTAGTATTCTGTATCTGATCTAGGCCAACCAAAGTGAATTAGAATAAAGCACCACGAATGAATGAATGCTGGTTCAATTCGCCATTGTCGCATTTAACAAAGGCAAATTCCCTAAAGTACGCCGCATATCAACAGCTTTGTAAAAATTTGTAATTTATGCATCGTACGAAAGCTAACATATTTCCTAAGAGCAGTTTTATTCCTCGGTAATCATAATATTACAAACTAATAGCATGACATTTCGGGTGATTAGTGATTAAATGTCCCCTCGGCTTTCGGGGACATTTAATCACTAATCACCCTCAAGTCATTCTATTACCTAGCTAATCAGAGTTCATCGGAAATGCGTGACATAACCTCCCTCTCCCCAACCCCCCACGAGGAGCCTGGCTACACAGACTATGCGCACATTGTCTGTCACACCCTACTCACTTTCCTCTATAGTGCGCACATTAATTATATTGATACATTTAGAAGGATATTTTCCTTACCTCCTGTAGGAAGAATAAGACCTTCACGGTAGCACACCACACCAGCTGTTTCTTCCTTATTACAGTCATTTTGTCCCCAATCTCTTCGTCGACAATCTAAGAGAGAATGCTCGTTGCCTCTACACCTCACGTCATCCATCCAAAATATACCGCCTTTACTCGGTCCATATTTACTACAGCACGATACGCTAAGGGCCCGTTCATACCCTAGTTGTCGGCATATTACGTGACCGTTTCGTAGCTTCCAAGAGTCGTCGCAAACAGCTCCCCATTTGTTGCGGTAGAAGATTTCAACTCGACCTTCGTTTGGAGTTCTGCCACCAGTGAGGCGGAATTTAGTTCTTGATGGAACTGGATCAAATGTTATTGAAAATTTGTCTTAGCACTAGTAAAGTCACTCCGTAAGAATTGATGACTGTTACAATTTACAGCCCTTTTGGTTTAACCAAAATTAGAGAAAATATGTCGGTTGCCATCTCATTATTTTTTTTTGGCTTCTCACAGTCACATTCTATGATACGTCTCTTCTCTTACAGATGCGCAGAAGACGTCCAAAACATTTGTTTATTGGCACGTTTATGTTTTACGTTTGAGCGTTATCAGTGACTCTTGGATAAGTATATATTTATGCATGCCAGTTAGCAGAGATCGAGTCTAAAGTTAGCACTAAAATAGATATAATATGATCATAATCAAACAATTGTGCGGCACGCTTATGCTACGGAAATTACAATATCTGTTTAACAACGCATAAATACAAATCATGACAGCAAACAGGAACATAGGGACGTACACGGTCACGGTCAAGGCACGACACGTCCTTAAAAAAATCTAGTACATTTAGATTGTTCTTACCTGGAGACACTGGTGTCGGCTCCGCCGCGTTGGTGCAAATAACCCCAGCTTCTTCCGTCTTTTCATCACAATCATGAACTCCCCAGTCACTATGGGCACAAGAGGATAACGCGTCTTCATCACCATCACATCCCACATCATCCAACATCATTTTCAGCGAATGGTTTCCTCTGAAGCTACTACAACACGTGACCATTTTGGCTCGTCTGTAACCAAGCATGCGACAGACCACGTTCCCATCACGTGGATCCCAGTAATCGTCGCAGATTGTTCCCCAGACTCCGTCTTTCCAGACTTCGATGCGACCCTCGTGCGGGCCTTCACCATCCATCAGACGAATCCCCTTGGATTCTGATGCTGTCAAGGTGCTTTCTTGAAAAAAGATTTAAAATTAGTTTACACTGTATTGACATCGAAGCAGAGGCCCAATACTAGGAGCGCACAGTCATATGCAACTCTTCTAAATTCCATTATACAATGACCGTTATATATCTCGCTTTCTGACTGCATGGTTGATAGCGCGTGCATTATGAGAGTACACAGCACCGCGAGCACTTTCTATTTCGTCACTCCTATCCAAAATAACGGCTGTTGGAATTTGTATTTTATAAAAGAAATTTAAAAAATTTGCTTGCTAGCTGTGCTGTATCGAAAGCTTAAATACAGACCCCTTGGCAGGAGACGCTGTAAAACTTACTCTTTTCACAATTCTGTCCGTTGCCTTGGTAACCTGGATGACAAGTGCACTGGTATCCACCAATAGTATTGACGCACTGATGAATACACTTATGGGTGTTCTCTTTGCATTCATCGATATCTTGGAATCACAAAAAAAAACATAAGATATTTATTTGGATCACAGGTTCCTTACTTCCCATGGATGGTTGAATGCTGCATGGGTCTATATCCTCAAGATATTTTGACTTCTACTCACCAGTACAGTTTGATCCGTCTTTTGAAAGCTGAAAACCATTTGGACAAGCTTAAAAACACAAACACATGTAAAAAATATTAAAATTACAAAAAACAATGATTCCAATAGTGTGTGATGTGGCTGTGTTTAAAGAGTAATGTTTACAATATGAGCGGCCGTGTTGTATACGTATTGGCTATACAATCACGAGCCGGAGGCGAGTGATTGTATGGCCTCTACAACACGGACGACAATGTTGTAAACGACTTATTATATTCATTTTAAATTGATTTAATGTGATTAGCTGAGCTGTATGGGGTTTACAGTGTTCTCATGTGACCCCATTCGCGCGACTTCTTTGGGTCTCACCCTAATGAATTAGTAATGAATATGATAAGAATGTTTACTATAAAGAAAATGTATATATACTACCTATTCCAGTATATTCTCGTCTTACTCACTTATCGGTGGCGGCTCTGTGTAAAGGCTATCTTTATCACAAACCACTCCAGCTGTTTCTTTGTAACTGTCGCAGTTATGTGTCCCAAAGAATCGGTGTTGACACGATAGCAGTGAGTTCTCTCTTCCTTTACAATCAACATCATCTAACCATAGCTTTGTGCTCAGACTGGGCCCATACTTGCTGCAGCAGGAGACGCTCAGCGCGCGCTTGTATCCAAGGTGACGACAAATCACGTGACCATTACGTAGTTTCCAGTAGTCGTCGCAGACTGCACCCCACACGCCGTTATGAAGAACCTCGACGCGACCTTCGTGAGGAAACCGACCACCGGCCAACCGGAATATCAAACCTAGAACATTCATTTGATCGTATTAAGATTTAAGCTAGTTTTAATTTCTTATAAAAACTAAGGTCACTGCATGACGCACGCATGCTAAAGCAGTTTACTTCTGCATTTTTTTTCTCAAGTCACTGACCTTCACTTTTCTTGGGCTCCTTACAGACCACCCCTGCCACTTCTTCATTGTTACAATTATGTTGACCCCATTCACGCTTTGCGCACATCATGATCGATTTTTCGTGTCCTTTGCACCTCACATCATCCAGCCAAATCTTCTTAGAATTACTAATACCATACTGACTACAGCACGAGACGCTGACCGCTAAACCAAACCCAAGCATGTTGCATACCACGTGACCATCTTTTAAGTCCCATTTGTCGTCACATATCGCGCCCCACTCCCCGTCGTGGAACACCTCGACTCGTCCTTCATGGACGTCTGGACCACCAACAAGACGAACTTTCTGTCCTTGTGAATAACAAAGTAAAGGTTAAATAAGGATATTAAGTACTTCATGATAAATGCATGATTTACTAAATAAGTCACAGAACACAAAATCTCTGTTTATCCAAATAAACGGCTTGAACACGACAGTCGCGGCACGTTGCCGCACGGCACGTTCATAGCGAGAGATTTTTCAAATCATACGAAATCTACTTTGTCTTCCATACTTACTTAAAGTTGACAACTTGCCCTGACACACGACTCCAGCAGATTCTCGATATATGTCACAATTGTGTGTCCCCACCAAACGTCGTCTACACTTGACCAGCGATTCCTCACGACCAGTACAGCTGACGTCGTCCAGGAAGACGCGACCTGACGCACTTGGGCCGTACTTAGAACAACATGAAACTCGAATGGCTCTCACGTGACCTAGCATACGACACACCACGTGACCATCATTGATGTCCCAGCCATCGTCACATACTGAGCCCCAGATCCCTTTGAAATAAATTTCCACGCGACCCTCTAGTTCATTTATTCCGCCTGTTAAACGAACGGGTGTCTTTCCTGTTAATAACAAGACAAACCGGTTATCTATTAAGAATTAATAAGTATTCATGTGACATCACAAATGATGCATCACAGATGTCACTATATTGGCTGATAGCAGATCGACATCTTAACTTTACCGAGTCCACCATGCGACGAATTAGTGCCTAGCCTTTCACTAGCGTTTCTGTCAAGGTAACGCAGTCGTATTCCATTCCTCTCTATGGGGACAATATCTAGCATATTTAGCGTTCCTAATAGACATTCTAATCAGAACCCCCTTAAGATGTTGAGTGGTGGTCCAAACATATTGACCTGTATTAATGAAAAAGATGTATTGTTGACGTAACGGTACGTGTCTACTGACGCCATCCAGAAAGGAGTATCCCTGCTAATAGTGCATGAAAGCGCTTGTAATAAAAAATTCTTTGATTGCGCTTCCTTGTTTGTGAGTTAGAACTCAGTGGCATAATCAAAACTGTTGTACTTTTTCTGCTTCTACTACTTCTAACAAGGATAATTATCATCATAATGATGATGATGAGTAGGAGGAATGAGTCTAGTGATAATGATGATGACGACAACGATGATGACGATAATTGATGACGATGACGACGACCACGATGATGGTAATGATGGTGATGGTGAGGAGAGATGGATGATCTGATGATGATGATGATGATGATGATGATGATGATGATGATGATGATGATGATGATGATGATGATGATGATGATGATGATGATGATGATGATGATGATGATGATGATGATGGACGGTAGCGCATGGGCATTTCTGCGATTCCCTTTGCGCTTTAGAGCTAGGTTCTATTTTGATTGAATATCATTTCTTACAACACTGCCTAGCCAGTGTCTTAGATTACGCATTTGATGAGGTTAAACGTGGTATGTCAACTACCCCTCAGGGTACCCCCTTCAGGTTAGGAATCATCGAAATTTCTTTCATCTTCGAAAGAAGTATCTAGAGAGTTATATGTGCTACAAGGTTATGGACCTCAAAGGCGATAACTCTTAAAAACATATCCGGAGAGATCAGCAATCCTTTAATATCTGTCTTATCAAATAAAGGTTTCAACACTTTTCTATCAGCTATAGATCATCACCACCATTCTTCGCCGCGACCTTCACAAAATGACTATTATCGGGCCACGAAAATTCCTCCTCTTTGGTCAAGTAGATTTTAGTACATTGCCTTACAGCAGATATGGTTTAAAACTAAACCTTAAATCTTCGAGATGCTGTGAGCTTGAATGACGATATTGCAGGTGTGTGACGTGCGCGCAATCCTTCTATACTATATAATCCTCTTGAAGAATTATCCTACCCAATCCCGTATTGGGGCACTTTTAGTCTCGCACTTTGGATGACAATTGTCAACAGTGGCTCTTGAATCAATCAAAGAACGTATTGAAAATGCTACCAGATTGAGTCCGTCGAAAGTACGCTCAAAAATAGGGGTCCAATCCAATGATATATGGATTGACAATGATCTATGCTTATTTGTTGATGAAGAACAAATTCATAGTACTGTGAATGCGGTTTAAAGCGGCGTTAATACTGTCAGCGTGTTGGTCGGTGTACTACCGGTCAAACAAGTCGAGCATGGTTGGTGCAGACGAGATATGATATGCGATTCAATATAAGAATGCTATCAAGAATCAATGATCTTCGGTATTATGTGGTATACTGTGGTACATTATTTTCCTCGCTTTCTAGGTTCATTTTGGTATGTCATTTTTCTTGGTCAATAATGCTCATCGCGTTGTCTAATCGGAAAGACAAACAAACTTAATATCCTTATCTGTTTGCCACTATTTCTATTACTTTTAAAGGGCTCTTCAATTCAATTTTTATTTACTTACCTTGACAGACGATCCTGGACGTGACAGCAATAACTAATAAATACTTCAAAATTAGTCTCATGTTTAAAATGTTTCTCAGTCGATTTTGAGTTCTATATTCATGGCCAGGACAGCAGCCCGTAAGATATTCACCTCGACCTTACGAGACAAGCGTCGGATTTCCAATGATTTTAAGAGGAAGAGGATTTGATATTTCAAGGTAGACGGGCCTTGTCTTAATTATGCTCGAGTTGTGGGGAGAGACAGGCTGTGAATCATCAAGGAATGGTTTTCTCCACTTGACCCAAATATTTGTCCTGCCTAAAGGTCGCGCTTTTACATACACAACTGTCCATTATCAAAACATGAAACGGAAACTTGGATTCCTTGGTAGGGAGAGGTATTTGGCATGGTGCTATAGAGGTATTGGGTTATTAGCATTGCTGTTTGCCAAACGATGACCTGTTCTATGTACGTGAGTGCGTGGGGGGATGCGCAGAGGGAGGGAGGGGTTGTACGTAATGGTTCGACACCAAGTAAGTGATCCCCATGCTCAGATAAGCCTGAATACGCCGTCATGAAAGAAGGATTGGTCTCATATTAGAGTAAAGCTACTTATAATAACGAAACTAACAAGCTTTATAACCCGTATTTGGAATCACGCGACATATATCATCGATATTATGCATAGTACGACTGAGTGGTACAAACTTTGATGAACATTCGAGACTATGGGTGGGGAGGGTGGGGGTTGCAAGATATTCTAACTACGTAATAGAGGACAAGTTCGTCCATGAACCCCCCCCCCCCCCCTCGCTTAAATAAATGGAAGCTAACCTTGCGGATTAGAATCATGCCATATACCATGTTGTATTGTGAAGGCGTTTTGTCTGACAAAGATCAATGAAAGAAGGGTGTTTTCACCCAAAGGCAAATAATTTGCCAGAAACAGATGTGGGACAAAAACAAAGAAGTTTACCTCACAGTAACTATCAGGTAGAGCAGTGGTCTGGATGCATGGGCTGCTGCTCTATAAGAACGACTGACAACCTTCTAGAACTTTCCAGCTATTTTCTTTTCGAGATTGAACGAGTCCTAGCTAGTATGCAGTAAATCTTAGATATGCCTGTGGAAAACATGATACACGGCACGGCACGGCACGGTCATGGTAACGCTCGTCCTTTTCAACCAATTGCAACTTGTGAGCTGCTCATCCAATTAGAGCGCAAAATATTGCTGACACGGCACGGCAACGGAGCGGTGTATGCTTACAGCCGTTAAACCAATCGCAAGGCACGTTAAACTGTTTATCCAATCAGAGCGCAAAAAACGCTGACACGGCACGGCAACGGAACGGTCGGCTAACATCCGTTTCAACCAATCGCAAAGTATGTTAAACTGTTCATCCAATCAGAGCGCAAAATATTGCAAGTACAACATACGTTTTTCAGTCTTACGAAACCTACTCTAATACTTTTCATACTATTCATAGTACCCTAGTGGTTGAATTAATCTGGGGTCATTTAACATACGCATGCATCGCCTTGTTTGACTTCTAGAACTAGTAATTCAGGTCATTTAACATACGCATGCATCGCCTTGTTTGACTTCTAGAACTAGTAATTCAGGTCATATTCACAGCTCGGGTAACCTGTGGTAAACCTAGTAGTGCCAACAACAACCAAAATTTGTACTCATACAATATCACACGGATATTGTTACCCCCAAGCAATCTCCCCTGCTCAAAAACTTGTGAAGACACCGCTGTATTGCAAAGTAGTCTACGTGTAAAACGCTGCGTTTGAAACCAAATACATCGCTATCATGGACAGTTTCAGTGAGTAGATCAAGAGATGTGGTATGTCCAACAACGTGTTGGTATATTTGTCCACTTCCTCTTTATTTTTCCCTGAAAAAATCCACATCCTTTCTGGGCCGTCTGTTCCTACCGCTCATTGGTTACTATACACCTCCGTCAAATATTTTTTGAATGAGTTTTGTTGATTTAACATTTAATGGTTAAAACATATTTATACAGTTATCATAGGATGCAGACGGTAAACCCATAAAAAAATAGATCGAATCCTTTGTTTTCGATTGTCTAATTTTTAACGCCAATAAGTTAGCAGTAGGGGGTGTAGAGGGACAAGCCCCCTTGCGAATCCAAAGACATTTTTTAAGCCCCAATGGATCCCTAACCACATGACGTTTCATACCTAAACTACCACAATCCTTTTCACAATCTCTTTTCATATTCAAATGTTAAAACTCCTTTGAGAATACCAAGACAATAGTGAAAATTAGCGTAACAAACAATGCTACCGAAAGGGATTCTGGAAGTGTAGGTATAAAACGTCATCATGCTTGAGGCCTATTGAAATTGACTGATACGATTAAACTTGAGAATAGCCGTTATAACGGATGCATGCAAATGAGATATTCTTTTGTTTTAAGAATCATACAAGTGAGGCTATCGAGTCGATACAATGCTTGTTGTCTCATTTGCATGTATCCGTAATAACTGCTATTTTGTTTGAGACAGATTCAAGTTCGGTCAGTTTTATACCGGAAGTTTTCCTAGTCGTATAAGGGGACAAGTTGGACGCAATCATTGTGATATGGAAGTTGAATCTTTTGCCGCAGTATCACTTTGCTTGCTGATTTTGATATGACAGATCCCCCCTTCTACACAACAAATATGCAAAAATAAACCTTGTGAAACATGTTTTACTGAATTACGCCTTACAACACTAGTGTATGATGGTAGAGGCATCGATATATTTTGGTTATATGCCTTTAGATATAATCTATACAATATAATGCTATCTAGAGCTTAATTCGCAAAGCATATAGCATTGAAAAATTAATCTTGATATAAGACGTGGCTTTTGGGGTTAATATTAGGAAATATGATTAAATGGAAAGTTAATGATACAATCGTGCCGTGCTCGTTTCCGAGCATTTCAGTGGCCAAACAGAGTTCTCTTGCGCTTTGATTGGTTCAAAGGTTGTCAATGAATTCCGTGCCGTGAGCCAGTCACGTGCCGTGCCGTGTACCGCGCCGTGCGAGAGAAAAAAAAAGGTGAAAAATACGAGCGCTTTACTGTGCAGACACACTAACCGGAACCACTTGAATAAAACTGACCAATCAGATAGCAGGAAACTAGACAGAGATTGAACTGATAACAGCGTTAGCCAATCAGATTATCACATTCTCACGCTCTTTTTATATCGATGTGCTATCTGATTGGCTGGTTAAAAATATTGAACTAAATATCGCAATATGATTGGTTAATGACACTAGTTTATCAAAGTGGTCCCGGTTGGAGTATCCGCACAGTAACATGGAACATGACATGAACCAAAAAAGGTAAAAGAAAACTTAAAGTAATAACTAATAATCGCTGACCCTTCATTCCGGTATTTTAACTTTGGGTTGCCTGTGGATTTATTCATCTTTATCTTTTATGAGTCAAATTCAAAAAATGAGAATAATATTTCTATAATATCATTCATTTGCGAGCTGAATACGTCTGAGAATTGATTTTTTGAGACAAATTCAAAAACATCAATATATCTACTAATTACAACACTCTAGATCACACATGATGTAGAGGGGTTTTTATGGCAGCCATGATGTAGGGCTAAACAAAATAAAAAATATTGCATGGAGGTTGTTGCTCTACGACATGGCCGTCGTAAAAGCAACACGGGTTAAGTCCAAGAACAGACCAAGAACAAAAAACATTGGGAGGGCCGTAGGTCAAAAATATTGGAAGGGCCCTAAGTCAAAAATATTCGAAGGGCCCTAGGTCAAAAATATTGGGGGTGCTATTCTAAAACGCCCTATAAATAGTAACAGGCCTAGTGTTCAATAAACCGTACAGCCGAATTGGGGGAACCAGGCCTCCCAGGCCCCTCACCTGCTACGGGCCTGAAGAAGGAAGGGTAATGTCATTGCCATAAAAACTATCTATTGAGCTATGTGTTGTGCTTTTCCTAACTATCTAATAGGTCACATAGGAGAAGAGGCAGACGTGGGTCATCTAAAGAATCGTACAACCACAACAGCAAGTTTGTGGGTAGTCAGGAGCATGGACCTTTTGATCATGACCATATACCCAGTACCTAGAGGAATTATCTTTCCACTTGTAGTGAACCTCGGACACTGGAATAGCACGGAGAGCATGACGCTGTTCAAGTAAAGAATCAAGCGGTTAGGAACAAAAGAATCATGTGATGGCTCTATATTACTTTTTGGATATAGCAAACGTGGTGCATTGTGGTCTACCTTGGGTACAAACATTTACTATTCATCATTCCTTATATGGTTTTTTTTTTGTACCCAAGCAGGACCAGACTCAACAAGATTTATGCAATAGGTCTATATTTCCTTTCTAAGATTCCCTTTCTACCCGAACTAGACCAGAATGCATCTTGTCAAACTCAGAAATGTTGCTGTCAATCTAGATATCTAACATTACCTGCATCAGGATCCTTTCATTCCCAAAGTTCCTTGCATGTTCATCAACAAGCCTTTTGGATCCAACATTGACGTCATTGTCATGGAAAGCATTAACTGGCCACACCTTAAAAAATAAAAAATAAATAAAATACCGTAGGATTTAGTAGTAGCATTTCCACAGAGCACTTGGCTCTTCATCCCCTGAAATTCCAATTGGAATTTAGAAGTTGATGTTTGTGGAGGGATGAAAACTGGAGAACCCAGAGAAAAACCCTTGAAGCACAGGAGAGAACCAACGAGCAACTCTACTCACATATGACACCAAAACTCAAATGAATTTATCAGTCAGTCAATCAGGAGGTGAGGTGAGAGCACACAGCATGAGTGTACACTTTCTATCCAAAATAAGGGTTAGTTGTATTTTATGCTTTTCCTAACACTTCTCTCATGTTCTGCCAGCCCCTGTGTGCGTTATAACTGCATGCAGCACAAGCACGCGTTTTTTATTTCTTCATTGATCATTGGTGGGTCTCACAGAAGACAGCAGCTAGATGCATTAAAATCACACACCAATGCTTTGCACTGTATATATTCATGTTAAATGGCTCACTTACTCGTGGTAACTCCTCACTGAAGATCTCAGTACCAGAACTGCCCACTAACAATTCATCAGGAAGGTCAGTACGTTCAACAACATGGTTTGACAAATGATTTGTCCTGGAACAGAATGTTGAAAACTTCTTTGTTTAGATGGTTATAAAATGTTTCACAAGTAATGCTGTGGTGGTGTTATGGATGGAAGGAAGAAAGAAAGAAAGAAAAAAAGAAATGATTTGTCCTGGAACAGAATGTTGAAAACTTCTTTGTTTAGATGGTAATAAAATGTTTCACAAGTAATGCTGTGGTGGTGTTATGGATGAAATCAAGAAAGAAAGAAAGAAAAAAAGAAATGATTTGTCCTGGAACAGAATGTTGAAAACTTCTTTGTTTAGATGGTAATAAAATGTTTCACAAGTAATGCTGTGGTGGTGTTATGAATGAAAGGAAGAAAGAAAGAAAAAAAAAAAGAAAGAAGGAAAGAAGAAAAGAAAAAAGGAAGGAAAGAAGGAAAGAAGGAAGGAAGAAAGGAAGGAAGGAAGGAAAGAAGAGTTCCATGAGAGTACAGGGTATATACATTACCATTTAACAGTAAGCTCAATGTAGGTCTTCAAGTTTCCTTGACCATTACAAGTCCAGCACTTGATCCGGCCATGACCATGACATGTAGTACACCTTTAAGAACATTAGAACAACAATAAAACAATATTCACCAAATATCTTCCTAAAATTTGTCTTCACTGACACAAAAAATCATAAGAAATATTAATTGATGTTTTGGTTGCATACCTCCTGCGGCCACTCCCATGGCACCATGTGCAGTGTTCATGGTGATGGTGACCATCTCGATGAACACTTCTATGTCCAGATCCATGACACCATGTACACTTTGTCTGAAAAAAATGAAGTCACACAACATCACAAATAAAATGAAGACTTGTCACACTTACTTTAGTGACATTATAATAAATTTGTTTAAGAATCCTCCTTTCTGATTGGCATCCACCATCATCAACAGGGGTACAGACAACAAATATGTCAATGAAAGATAAGACAGCATATTGGGAGATTGTTGCTAAGGTGATAGCATACTTACCCTGCCACGCCCATAGCAGTTGTAACATCTTTTGTATCCTGCAGAATGGCACTCATGGCATGGCTGCAAGAAAGTAAAATAAATTGGGTTACTTAGGCAAGTAGATTCTTCATGTGGTAGTTCTTGATAAAATTTTCAATTTATATTTTGATATATCATCACCATCATCAGTATCATCATCACCAGTATCATCATCACCAGCATCACAATGCTGCAAATTTTTTTTTTGATCAGCAGTTCATTCGTCAGACCAGAGGAATAGTTGACCTGTCAAACCCAAGTGTAGCTGGTCTAATGTTCAGATAAGGGGAATCATTTACCAGTCAAGTGGTCATTTTTACTGGACATTTGTCCGATGACCAACCCTTATTTGCAGCCTTGGTGTCATCATCATCACCACCAGTAACTCATCACCAGCATCATCACCACTACTAGTCACCACTACTGTAAGTTTACCTTGAGCACTGCAGTGTGTGGAACTTCAATCTTCACCACAGAATCTTGAAACATCTTGGGAGGTTGAGCAGGAATGTACCATGGTTGAGGAGGTGCCCCATTGTTAGGGGTGTCTAATGGCTGACCTTTGAAAAAAAATCACAGAAATAATATTTGATGGTTAGTTACGTTAAGATAACAATATGTTGGTTATTTTAATCTTATGCATGCTAGTCATATTTTTTATTCTAACCACCCCCTCTAAACACATACACTTTTGAGTTCACTCTGTGATCCTTGTTACATTCAATATTTACGACACACAACAGCAACTCACATGTTGATCCCTATCAAAGCAATTAATTCCCTTCACAGTTCCCTGTGCCATCTTGAAATGAAGTCATACCTTTGCACCAAAGCGAGACATAAGGTGACCTTTCAATGATAGCTAGATACCTTTTTTAACACATTGGACAAACATTCACATGTCTCTATCATTGCAAGGTCACCTCCTGTCTTGCTTTGATGCAAAGGCTACCTTTCAAGATGGCGCAGGGAACTGTGAAGGGGACTATTGTACTGATTATAAACTATATTCATGTTCATACCAGTGTAAGGCTGAAAAGCCCAGGCAGTTGATCTACTCTCACCAAAACTAGAAAGGGAATACTGAAAAATAAACAAGAATAAAAGAAAAAACTAAATGGCTTTGCATCATTAAGTCACTTATATATTTTTCATATATTTTACAACCATAACTTCCCATACGGGGCTCTTCCATGAGGTTCGCTCAACACGTCCTACCACTACATTCTATATTTACATTCCATATAAACCACAATGCCAGCTGGGTTCTTAGCCAATGGGCGCCCGCGTAGGGTGACCAGGAGGGGTCTGGGGCTGGCTCCGCCGGCTCCGCATGTTGCAGAACTCTCATTTGTATACTACTAAAGCCTTGATCTTGATAACTTGGCATACTATTCTCTCATCCAATAATAGTCCCCTTCACAGTTCCCTGCACCATCTTGAAAGGCAGCCATGCCTTTGTATCAAAGCAAAACCAACGACGACCTTGCAATGATAGAGACCTTTTTTAACGCCTTTAAACAATTATTCACTGTATCTTTCATTACAAGCTCACCATTGGTCTTGCTTTGATGCCAAGGCATGGCTACCTTTCCAGATGACACAGGAAACTTTGAAGGGGACTATTGCTTGATATTTTAAAACTTAACATGCATCAAACTCACTCACATGGTAACCACATGTTGGCTGGATGTCTTTGATCTCCATGTCTCTAGCAGCACCTTTTCCATAGCAACAGTGATCATCGGCAAATTTAAGCAGAGCATCTCTTGCTTGTTCATCGGTGATTGATGTTGCCCTTAAAGTATTAATTAAAATTAATTATTTGAACCAAATATCAATTTTATCAGACCCTGAATCAACTGGGCTGATCTAAATCAGGGTATAGCTAACTCACAAATTGAATTGGGATTTAGCGTGTTAGGTTTTGCAGAGGAAGAAAAAACCTGAAAACCCTGAGAAAAGCCTTTGGATCAAGTGAGAGATCTTAAAATCTGCTCTCACGTGATGCCAAGAATTGAATGCAAGACCTCAGGGATAAGAGGTGAGTGGCTGTGAATCAATGGCTGTACTACACCACCCTTGATGCCCTTGATTGGAATTAGATGATGATATACTCAAGGGCGGATCCAGCCAAAATTTTAGGGGGGGGCTAATTGAGTTTCATCCGTCAACACAACGGAAAACAATAAAAAAAAGCATCTAACTTTAACGAATACTGTCTTTTTTCTGCTGAAGAGTGGAATTGAATATTCCATACAATGAAGACCACATTTGAATCCCTACTATTTTTATTACAGCACTTTTCATAATTCTGTGACCTACTGACTCCAGTCATCTGGCATTTTGGATTCCATCAATTAAACTACAAACGGCTTAGTTCTTTCCAATTGCAAATGATAAAGAAATTCTCATGTGAAAATGCCTGTTTAGTCACAGGAATTTCTTTATCGCTTGATTGGAATGAACTCAGCCTGTAAGTTTGATTGATGGAAGCCAAAATGCCAGTTGCCTTGAATCAGTTAGGTCACAGAATTATGAAATTCACTATAATGCACTTACTGGCTGAAGACCTGTTGTGGAGCATTCTGCTGGGATGGTGGTTCACAAGGGGGTGGGGGAGGTAGATATGGAGAACCTGAAGTAATAATGTGAAAAAACATTCAAATCTGTTGAGATTTGTTCCTAGTACAGGCTTACTATCATGAACTAAGTTTAGGTACAAGAAAACCCTTTTTGCAGCTACCATTCTATCTACCTGGCCTACTGATCATGCATCTACATGTATACAAACTACCAACTTGTCTACAAACTACTGACATCATACCACCAACCTAACATTACCCTCATGAACCTACTAACAGTCTAGCTAGTACCAATATTTTGTCACCCTACCACCAATCTACCACCAATCTACCATCAACCTACCATCACCCTCATCAACCTACCAATACCAGGGATTGCGCTTGGATTTTGCAATGTGTGTCCTGGGACTCATGTGTCTGGGCACATTTGGGTCCCTAACATATTTAATGAAATCGTGTTCTATTATAAGCAAGGAATTTAGTACTATGGCAAGAAAGTGCAATATTTTTCTGTTAATTTTTTGTGTGTAAAAATGCACGATTTCTGCATTAATATGAGCCCTGAATACCCTACTAACAACCCACTAGTAGCCTACTGTTAATAGACCCCTTGCATAAATTCCCAATGTAAATATTTTTTATTGTTTTGACCCCCAGGTTGGGATTTAGTGCAAGGGATCTATGTTTTGACATGCTCCCTATACCATCAACCTACTGCTGACCAATTCAATCCAGGATTAACAAACACAAATGGTTATAGACCCATTCGAAAAATGACCGCTTCTAATTTACATATTTTCTAAATTTAATGCATCAAGAGAAGCAAATGGTGTTAATTGAAAGAAGATAATATAAATAAGGATTCTGTGAAAAATTTGGAACAAACAAGTGATTATTTTATTTTACTCTGCAGTGCAAAGTGTGCAAATGACACCAAAGTGAGGTTAGTCAGTATTGATCAGCAAAATCTCATACTAATATTTGTAAATTCATCCCGCAATAACTCAAAAGGAAAAAATGCCATGCCATTGAAATTTTCCCTATTCACTCCTTTTTGCATGCTCTTTCATGTAAAAGTGATATATTGATGAAATTTTTGATTGATGAAGTTTGAATAGAAAAGTGAAAAATCGCCATTTTTAGAATCAGTCTATGAACAATTGAGCACTACGTTGCAGATATTAGCAATAATGAACACCATCCTACCAGTTATTACTTACCATAATTAGTGTTTTCATATCCAGGTAGAGTACCAAAAAGACTTGCAGGGGGAGCTGTGGGGGCCGGGGGTGCAGCATTTTCCCTTCCCTCCACATCTTGATCAGGAATATCAGATCCAGAATAGCTAGGAGTGTCTACCTCTCCTAGAAGTAAATCAAATTTTTTTGGCAATTTTAGACTCAAACATTTTACAGTTGGCATCATGTGATAATTATAAATGAAAGCGAAGTTGATATTTTGTACCTCCAAAAGCAAGATTTGGATCAGTTGGGCCAGTGGCTCCATATCCTTGCTGTTGAGTAGGGGCACCATATCCTTGCTGAGGGGGAGGTGCTCCATAACCTTGCTGTTGGGGAGGGGCACCATATCCTTGCTGAGGGGGAGGTGCTCCATAACCTTGCTGTTGGGGAGGGGCACCATAACCTTGCTGTTGTTGTGGTGCTCCATATCCCTGCTTCCCCTGCTTCCCCTGCTGCGGTTGATATCCCTGTTGCTGAGGAACATATCCAACTTGTGGCTGATTACCTAAAGTGTGATTTAAAATTGGAAAAACATTAATTATTAATAATAATATGACATAGATTCTTTGTTATAAAACTATATTATTATGATCAACTACATAAATGGTGTGAGAACTTGTGTATTTTTCTACCACTGGTTTCAATTGAAATTTAAAAAGATATGATTTTCTTGAACACAAGACAACTGGAGAACCTGACAAAAACTCTCAGAGGCATTGCTTGAAGCGATTCATACTCAAACTACACTTAGCTTATCAATAGACCTCTTAACCTTGGGCATAATGTTTCCCATTTCAGATCATGAATCATTCTCTTGAGTTATGAGAATTTTAAAATATGAAAAACACCACAACGAGGCTAGCAAGGAAACAGATCACTGAACACATACAAATCTCTGTAATTTTGATTCCAAATAGCTCAAATTGAATACTATTTATAGCAATGAAACTTCCCAAAAATAGATATTTCTGCTTGCTCTTTCTGATGGTGTTGCTTATTTTTTAAGATTAGGTTTTTATTTCTGAAAGTTAATGTCAGCCATATTGGCATTCGGTCTATAACGATAAAAAATAAAAAAAAGGAATTAATTGTTTTTGCAAAACAGACATAATTATCTTAGTGTTTTGAAGGTATAGACGATATAGACTGATATTTTTGAGATGATCTTGTCATTCTATTACTAAACAGTTATTCTCATCAATCTATGCAGCTTTAGAATCAAAGAAAAGAAAACAATTTCTAAGTAATTCCTATTTGTTATTTTGCTATTTTTTATATGACAACGTTCTTGCAATTAGGTGTATATAACAAAACCCTTATTACTGTAGGTGGAACCTCGGGAAAGCAGTGTGTTTTGTGGTCCCTCAATGGTCATATTACCCACAGCAAACATGGATCTCATTTCAGGACCATGAAACACACTGATTCCTTCGATCCCAGTCACTAAGTTTGAGTATAACAATGATGATGAGTTAAAAAGAGAATTTTTGAAGTTAAAGTTGACCTGGAGGATAGTATCCTTGTCCTTGTCCTGGTGCTGTGGATTGATACCCCTGGTTTGGAGGGTAACCTTGGCTCATCTACATGTAATACAGGCAATGAATTTATTAGCAATGTATGAACAAAATAATATAAATTAGGAATACAAAGGGCTTCCTTGCTCTTTTTTCCGTGTTCTCTTCTTCGGCATTTGAATTTAATAACGTATAAACAAACTATTATTAAAAAAACTCATGAATATTTAATGAGAGCACAATAGAATCATCGACCATGGAGGAGGTTTTAAATCTGATAAAATATCATCTTCATTTCCATAAACTTTAACTAGGATTTTCTCTGCCAAACTTGGTTCATTCGTAAAAAAATCAGTAGAACATGTGAACATACACCTAGAGGTTTTTTTAAGCTGTTTAATGAACTCGCAGATCGAGTTTTATTGGGTCTAAAACCACTCGGCTTTGCATCGTGTTTTAAACTGTTAAACCCAATAAAACACTCCTGCTCGTATATTAAACAGTACTAAGCTTCAATATAGAAATAGGAATAGAAATTAAAGAAAACTCTTTGGTTCTTTGGAACTTTGGTTCAGGGAATTTATAAACACGGGCTTCCTTGCTCTTTTTTTCCGGGTCATTTTCTTGGGCATAAGTAGTTTGTTTTTAAGCATTAGATAAGAAAACATAAACATTAAAATAAGCCCTATGTCGATGGTATTTTATAACGATAGAAAAGACTTAAGGTAAAATAGATTAGTTCAGCAAATTGAGCTAAGTTAAGCTTAATATTTTCAAAACCTTGCAACAGCTGGTTGCACATCAAAATATTTCTAAGTTTAGTTCAAGCACCGGCGAGCACTTAAATTATAAAATAAATAACAGGTAAAAAAAAAAAATCCTGTAGGTGTAGCTTATAAAGGTTACACTAAGTTAATCTATCGTTGAAATACCCATGTATATATAGTAAGCTCACTGAGGGTGTGTTTTGGTAGTAAATTTGAGGGTATTAAATTCAAATAAAAAATCATCGCCTCTTCAACCCTGACGAACCAAACCAAAATTAAGTTCATCTACATTCTACTTTCAGCAAGAACGCTTACCTTTCGACTTCGTAAGAGTGGATTTTCCTCAGTAAATACGGGTTGTTATTCCATGTACGTCTGTCCAAGTACTGTCCCTCGATCGGTCGACCCGCTGTGCAAGGCACCAAGGACTCGACCTATAAGTCAGTTACCATAGCAATATAAGGGGGCTCTAGCAAGCAAATTTATTGCTCAAAAGTAAAGCAAAAATGAGGAGTAAGGGAGGGGAGGGGAGAGGCGAAGTTGGCGTATACGTATGGCATTTTACTTTGAATGTCTCTTCTTTCTTTTCTTTTCTCTTTCTTTTTTTCTTTTCTCTTTCTTTCTTTCTTTCTTTCTTTCTTTCTTTCTTTCTTTCTTTCTTTCTTTCTTTCTTTCTTTCTTTCTTTTTTTCTTTCTTTCTCTCTCTTTCTCTCTTTCATTCTTTCACTCTTTTATTCTTTCATTTTTTCATTCATTCATTCATTCATTCTTTTTTTCTTTCTTTCTTTCTTTTTTTCTTTCTTTCTCTCTCTTTCTCTCTTTCATTCTTTCTTTCTTTAATTCTTCCATTCATTCTTCCATGCATACGGCTTCTGGCTGCGTTTGAAACCATACAACAATTGAAAGTTTCCTTTTTTCTAAAGAAATTAATCAGGAATCACGGCATCTGGAATCCAAAATTAGGGAATTCAATACCGTGGATGTGGAGTCTACCATGCACCCATTTTTTCCGCAAATTTCCTTGCCTGGTACGAAATCCGATGATCCAGACAATCCAAAAACAAAACTCAGGTCGACTAATGCATGAAGCGCATCGCATAACGAGTAGTCCAAGTCACTGAAACAATAGCCCACCAACTCTAAGCTTGTTTTTTCACTACTTTCAACAGGTACTTTGGCCAAGAAGAAATGATCCGTTCTCGACCTTAATTATTCATAGACTGTTTCCTAGATCAGGAAGGTTTGGATAAGCTGGATGGGAAAATTGTTCGTCTAGATTGAGAGCTTTTATCGTAAAAAAGTTACGAAAGGACAAGAGGTGAGTTGAATAAATTGCAAAGAACATTTTAGGGGGGAAAATTATTCAGGGAATGGTGTATTTCTCTCTGCTATTGGAAGGACGCAATTTTTTTAATATTTTAGTTTCACTTTGATTGTCTTTACGTTTTTGAAAGTAATTGGCCCGAAAAGTTGGCACAAATGTAGAATGATATATATATAAAAACCCTTAAGACTGACATTTACTCATTTATAAACTTTGGGGGGATATTCCAAGGCTTTTGGTGAGCTTGCTTTTGGTAATTTTCAAGGTTTAAACTGATAAGTTGATCTATTGGAGTAATTTTATAAACGTTACACTCAAGTCTGGTAGTTGCTCGCTGAGAGACTAGTACAAGTATAGGCTAAATCATAGCTCATATAGGAAATGATTCAAGGCTTTTGTAAGCTTTTTCTGTAAGAGATATGCCAATGGTAAGGTGGCGAATAACGACAAGATGCTAGTTGAACAAACAAACACACACACACACACACACTACATAAATCTAACAGTCTTATCATAGTCATAGTCCTGACTTCACAGTCAGATTGCTGATATATAGAACCCCCTTATAATACTAGATAATATATAGCTTTTAAAAGAATCCTCGAGTACGAATAGGAAAGATAAGGTTAAAAAAGATTATCAATTTTTTCCATTTTTGTTTTTCATTACATGCATTCTGCAACAGGTGTTTAGCACGTTTTGAATTACTTCAACTAGAAAGCGCGCGTGGCTGGATGCACGAGGACAATCAGTGTACTAAGATTTGACCTTAACCATCTAATGCAGGGAAATCTCACTTTGATAAATCAGCTTAACTTTATCATAAACCAGATCTATATTTTTCGATGCCTTGATCTCTGTTTTTTTTTTTAAATATTACCAAATGCTTAGCTTCGAACTTCACTGGTTCCTCAATCCCTGCCAATTGCGGAGAATATGATAACTGCGAAGTATTTGTAAAATCTGTTTTAGAAATTAATTGAGCAAAACTCGTCTAAAATGTGACCGGGTTTAAATGGGACCAAAAGAAAAAGAAAAAAATGGAACCTACTTTTCAGATCTTATTTGGATGGATTCCGCCGAAACTCGCTAGGCAGGCAAGGCCGGTGCCAAAAGGGAGATCTCTTTGCTCAAGCAGGGAACTTAATTTGTATTTATTTCTGAAATCGATACCACATAAACGTGGAATAAGTTTACTCATTTGACCATGAAACTTGACGTAATAAGACAAGTTAATTCATAGTGTCCATTTTGTGCAGTGCTCTACGACAAATATAATATTAGATGCGGAATATAGTAACTGCACGGGTGGTTACAATTATCAAAATTAGGAGCTGTTTTAGACATGCACATTTATTGACAAATCAGCGCTGTAACAGTGCGTCCTATTTATGACTGTACTTGCAAAACTGTTCTTAATATCATCCTACATCTAAAGGGTGGATCAATTAAGGAGTTTAGGGACATCATTGAACTACAGTTACTGTCATCCTGTCTTTTTGCTTAAAGATCCGCATCAAAATAGATCTTGGTAAATAATTGATCAAAATTCGCGCCGCCTGGATAAGTATTTTCTTTTACCAGTGATCGCATGCCCATACATGGCGGGTGTTGTCAAAACGCTCTGCGCAATAACCATTCATCGATATTTCAGTCCATGATGGGCTCGAAAAAGATCAGTGAATACGAACAAAACATTCTCTGACCTGCATGAACGCGCCATAAACATGGGGATTATCTCATGACAGCAATATTCAGACTTCTATACATGTACGTACCCTAAATAACTACTAAGTCAATTTTGTATTTCATTTTAGGGACAAAACTCAAGAGATTTTGACCAAGAATTGAGGCACGCTCACAAAAGACATTCCACAAGTCTCTCTAAAACAGTGAACTATGGCAGTTAGTCGTAAAATTCTGTCATTGATTGTTGGATTATTGTGCTTGTTGGCCGTGACCGCGGAAAAGAAAGAAGCAGCTGCAGCTGCAGTGACAGCAAAACGTAAGCAAAAGGGTTATCGATAAGCAACACCCAGTTCAAACGTTGATCTTTTTGTGATCTGAACCAGTGGAAAATTCCCCCCTGGCCGAACCTAATGACATCAAAGAAGACCGCCTTATTATCCATTGTTTTCAATGCGTTCGGCTCATGAGAAGATCGACCTTTGAACTGGGTCTTAGAGCTATTTTGATAACACTTCATTCTGTTTTTATCAGTCTTTAAGTTTATTTAATCAATGATTATTATTAGATTCCGAATCAACAGAGTCGGAATAAAACGACAAACTTAATGCGTTTTTCATAGTAAGATCATTATAATCTGATCGAGGTGAATCGCCCATTCAGTTTCATATGTATGGCGTGCAATTCATTTCATTTTCATTTTCCGTGATGATTTTGACTAAGTAAATAAGAAATTGGACTGATTATATTTTGAGTCATTAATTATTGCCATTTATTAAACTATGCGACACGGTGACATTTATCAGAGGTGTGCTCAGTAAAGCAGACTAACCAACCCATACTCGTTTATACTAGCCAAGCAAGTATATCTATAATGACATAAGCAATTGCGCGCAAATAATATTTGAAGGTTGTTAACTGCGCTTGCCTGCGTAAGTTGCCTTGGTAATTCCTAGAATCAAGTGTGGTCGGTAGTTCACTTGTCCCACCTCAGTAATTGAGTTTGTTGAGTCTCCATTGATTCAATCGTTTTTGTTGGTTTTCCTCCCTTCGCGAACCCCAGCAATATGTATGTAAATTCCAATTCAATCTGTGAGTCAGCTGCGTCTTGACTTAAACCAGCCCAGATTTTTTTTCAAGGTGTAAAATTTGTTTCCATAACAAGTATATTTGAAATGCATACATATTAACATATGACATATGAGATTGTTTTATTTCTAAAAATCTTAGCGGCCCCATGTTACGAGGCACTAGGAGTACAAACTGGAGGTCTAGACGACGAGGATATTACCGCATCAAGTAAACTAGCTAACTTCACGGCAACAGACTCCTGGTGCTCACAAGAAAATGACGAAAACCAATATCTGCAAATAGATTTAGGCGAGAAGACAAAGTTAACCAGAATAGCTACCCAGGGTGCTTTGCAGCAGCCCGGCAAGCATGTGAAGACCTTTGCTCTTCTTCACAGTATGGATGGAAAGAAATTTCAAACGTATGGTGCTAAAGGAACTGAAAAGGTTTGTCAAACTTTATGTGAACGGGCTGTTTGTTATTATATCTTTTGTCTGTAGTATAGCAGTGATTGCTTGGTGTAAGAGTATAGGAGCCATCTTGGCGGACTTGCCAAAAAAGTTGGCCAATATTTGAAATTCCGTTCGCATTATTTTTTCTAGTAAAACTTGTTAAAAAAGCCTACCCTGTTGATTAGAATTAACACAAGTTTTCTTTTGTTATATCATGGCGTATCTTTAGCATTTCGTTCTCTTTATCATTTTTTATCTGTTTAACAATCGTTTTTCGTATTTGAAATGGCTTTAGATCTTTGATGGTAATGTAGATTCCTTCACTGTTCACCACAACAACCTCAAGACTCCGGTCATTGCGCGTTATGTACGAATTAATCCACGATCATGGGAAAAAGGCATTTGTATGAGAGTGGAGTTGTATGGATGTGATCGTAAGTATATCAATTAACTTCCAGAAATTTCAAGAATGAAATATTTCGTCAATCTCGTTCCCAGAGCCATTATTACGAGCATGCGCAGTAAGAAATAAGGGGAACGAGATTGATATTTCATGTGCTCATTTGATTGGTCAAAAAATTGCAGTACTCAAAGTCTTTCTACCTGCGCTACGTGCCTACAGGACGCTCTCTTCAGCTTCTGTAGTTTTATTTATAATAGCGGTTATTACGATGCACGCAAATGAAAAGCAAATGAGAAAACAAGAATTGTATCGACCCCATAGCCTCACTTGCATGATTCTTAAACAAAATAATATCTCATTGCGGGCTCAACTGTAATAACAGCCATTCTCCTGCATAATGCACACGTTATTTTTTGATGCCATAAATTTTTGTTTCCCCTAACCCTGACCCTAACCCTAACTCCTAACCCTAATGGGTTGCGCAAAAAACCCTTGTGCGCTCTTCAAAACATTGTGCGTAAACACTAATTTTTCAAACAAAATAATATCTCATTGCGGGCTCAACTGTAATAACAGCCATTCTCCTGCATAATGCCCACGTTATTTTTTGTTGGCATAAATTTTTGTTTTCTCTAACCCTAACCCTAACCCTAACTCCTAACCCTAATGGATTGCGCAAAAAACCCTTGTGCGCTCTTCAAAACATTGTGCGTAAATACTAATTTTTCAAACAAAATAATATCTCATTGCGGGCTCAACTGTAATAACAGCCATTCTCCTGCATAATGCACACGCTATTTTTTGTTGGCATAAATTTTTGTTTTCTCTAACCCTAACCCTAACCCTAACCCTAACCCTAACCCTAACCCTAACCCTAACCCTAACTCCTAACCCTAATGGGTTGCGCAAAAAAAACATTGTGCGCTCTTCAAAACATTGTGCGTAAACACTAATTTTTCAAACAAAATAATATCTCATTGCGGGCTCAACTGTAATAACAGCTATTCTCCTGCATAATGCGCACGTTATTTTTTTTTGTTGCCATAAACTTTTGTTTTCCCTAACCCTAACCCTAACTCCTAACCCTAATGGATTGCACAAAAAACCCTTGTGCGCTCTTCAAAACATTGTGCGTAAATACTAATTTTTTTCCTTTTTTTCAGCATAAATACTATTAAAGGAACAAGCATAAGGCAAAGAGGGTCTGGATAGGAATAGAAACTTACTGCATACATTTGTTTGGAAGTATTGCGCAGATTTGAACAATCTTAGTTGTATAAAATAAAAATGAAATGCATTGGGAAATGCTACAATATTCTTGAATCCAGTGACCAAAAGTTTCAAGTTGAAGCTTTGTATAAGTTTTGTATCGCGATTTTCCTATCCTCCGGCAATTCTGAGCCGACAATACGGGTTTATATTGGCGGCTCTCTCCCAATGAAACTTATAGGAGAATCGCGATACTTTGGAGTATCATTGATCATGAACGCTGTATATAACACTAGACTAGGTATCGACATATATATCTTTGACCGTTGCTCATCCTAGGAAAGCAACTATAAAAGTGCAATTTTTAGGATTAATAAAGTTGTTTTATAAAAAGAAAATATTGCAATCGCTTGATATTCTTTCTTCGCTTGGGCTACCTGTGGAGAAATTTCCCGCTCTTTCCACAGGGTACCCAAAACTACGAAATTCCAGGCCTCCATTTGAGCCTCCATTGCATTTATAGGAGAATATTTGGGGATTTCTTTTCCAGAAGGTAAGTAAAACTAGGTTTAAGAGTTTTTTTCTGGAAAATGAAATGTTTTTACATTTCTTTTGGGTGTTTATTATAATTATTTTTGATAAAAAGACGACAAACTTTCCCAGAATGATCATAGCATTTTGACTGTTGTCAGTGTGCTAATGCATTTACCCTGCTGGCTCCCTGCTGGAAGAAGTCTTTTTCTGCCCTCCGCTCAGCCCTAAGTAGGGGAAGAAAAATAACCTTTGCTTGCAGAGTAGACTGCATTTAACTTACCTGTTAAATTCCCTTTGTGTTTACAACTGCTAACTTAAAATTTTTATAAGCCTAATATTACTAGTAACTTTTGATGTAAGACTTACATGTTTTGTAGATAGTAAGGCTTAATCTTTCCTGTGTTTTCAGTGTTCCAACACATAAGCTTACATCTTTTAAATTACAGTGCTTTCCAATCACACACATGAGATCGTATGATTTGCTGATGCGACAAAGTTGGTTTTGGTGGAGGCATCAATCAAGGCATTTTCACAACATTCAACATGATAACTCTATGTTTTCCGACAATATCATGGAAACACTTTGATTGACGTCCACCAAATCCTTATTTTGTCATGATGGCGATTCGCATGTGTGATTGGAAAGTGCTACAGTCAATCTTATTCGTAACTGATAAACATTACATGAGAAGCATCAACAATCATATGCCAAAATAATGTAAGTTTGATTTGGTTATACAGTATATTATAATGGTTAATTCTAACCCCTGAAATTGATACAGTATTGCTCATAATTAGCTTATAGCTTAACACAGCTTATATTTCAAAATGTCTGGGTTTTTGGCTTCCGTCAACCAACTTTCTCATACGTCTGAGGTAGTACTTTTTATTGGAGGAAGCGAAAACCCCACAAGTTATTGGTTGTGCAATTATAAAATTAGTATAAGTAAATTTTGTTGAGAAACAGAAGTCATAAGATAGTTGGTATTTAGTAAACAAAGAGATAGACAAATGCCAACTGTTGGTATACTATCTAAGGGCTGACAAACGACTGAAAAATGGTTGACCGTCAATTGATCGCAGGGTATAATAATTTGGGGTGTAATAAAATCAATAGACTACTATTTCACAAAAAATACTCCAAATGTAACCACATTACAAAAAGGCAGATACATATATGCACATGTAGAGTACAAACACTAAAAGTGTGCAATACTTTGCACTATTTACTGCTAAATAGTGCTGCCTAAACAATAGAAAACAATAGAATTAGCATATTTTAGCAGTATTTAGTGGTATTTATGCTGCACACTTTTAGTGTTTGTACTCTACCTATTTCAAAAAAAGTTGTCAGAGCCAAAGGCGATAAGCAACATTATTGGAGATATGTCATGGTTAGTTATTTCTGATTCTTATTCTTGTCAAGAACATTGAGTGTTTCTGATTCTTATTCTTGTCAAGAACATGGACCTTTATCACAAGGTGCCATGTTTATTCCCTTGAGAGCAAAAACCTTTGTTTGGAATGTTATGAAGCGCCTCAAAGTGAGGGCAAGGGGACCCAAGGGAATCGAAACCCATTGTTTCAACCAATATGGCCACTGTGTGACAAAAGCCCATTGAGTTTAGTGAAGAAATATTCAATGTTGTTCGTAGTCAACAGAATTAAAGGCCTCAGTTTTTTTTTTTCTTTCTTTTTACTCCGACGAAGGACTAGCGTCCGAAACATCAGTAAGTGATCTCTCTTATTTTTTACGGTGTAAAATTTAACTTTTTATCACGTCATTTTTTTGTGTTTAGTTATATGCCCATAATACCTTTCCGTCCTTGAATAACCTATCGCCTATCTCCTTTGGCTTCAACAACCTTTTTTGAAATAGGTTTATCCAGATATATTAAGGGCATAGTGAATGCAATCTTGACAAATAAACTTTTAAGATGTTAGTTTTCCAAATAATGTTCTGTGTGATAATAAGCAATGGAGTTTGTTATTTTTGTTGATCAACCACATACAATCCAATCTGGGAATTGCACCCAGTCCTCAAGACATTACTAAATGTAAATGTCAAGTGTGCTCTCTTACACCATTTAGATCTGATGTATGGGTTGTGTGTATGTCTGGCTATCTGTTTGCATTTGTGTCATCTGGTTACCTGCATGCTTCAGCATATTTCGATAAACTGCAAAGTTCTTGTATTAAATTATATTATTTTAGGACTTATGATCTTCCAAATTTAAAGTCAGATTTACACAGTACACCTTTTGCTTACAATAATATTGTCGTATGCAATCTGCTTATGCTATGCTCACAACACGAATTGCATCATGTAAATCAACCCTACAACTTGCTAACAACTATTTTATATTGAAATAAAAAAGACAAATAATCTTATTCCCAAAAGATTTGAATTGGGTCAAATTGTACATAGTAAAGCGTTAGCCAATTTGGTCTACTATGCAATATTAAATTGTAAAGTCATTGAATCCTCAAATTTGCACTTTTAAAGAATTTGGGTGAATGGTGATTCGTAGAGTTGCCATAGTAACTTTCAGTACACAGTACTTATCATTGACAAATTCAGGACTACTGTATACTTGCATGTTTCCATGACATCCCTTCCCCGCTACGCCACGTGGAGGCTTCCATTCATGTAGCGGAAATTTCCACATCTGTGAAATCACACTAGATGGGTGTCCAATCAGTGTCTAAAATCAATTAAATGCGCAGCCAGCTCAAATTTATGCGCCCCTGTGATTATATAATGGCCCAGTGAATTATACAAAGCCTGATTAGCATCAAAGTGTTAGGATTAATGGTTAAATATCAGCATTATGAGGGTTAAGTTGTTAAAGAATTTTGATAACCAGGCTTCGTAATACTCATAAAACCTCATTATATAAACCAATGCATCGCAGCATGTAATATTAGCAACAAGTTATCAACAACATAAACATGGACTCAACATATCACAGCACACCACAAATGTAGAACAGCTTTTGCCAACAAGGTTCCAGATTACCAGCTTGTGTTCTGTTGCATCTTTTCAAAGAATAACATTCTGCAATGATAATAGTAGTACGAAAAACAGCACTGATAATATCAAGAGTTTCTTACTAATGGTTTTATAAAGAAAATCAAAAATAACATTTACTAATGTAAATTGTACAATGTACATTGTATCTTACCAAATTTAAGGCAGGCCAGTATTTTATGTCATCTTTGGTTGCCACAGAATACTCAAGATATTTATCCAGTGTAAGACCATCCTCCATCTAAGGCATATACCCATGCTTTTGTTGATCTTAGGCAAATTGCTTATCTATTTCTAACTGCTAGGTATATTACTAGTCAGTCAAATGAATTACCATTGTCCAATGGTGACCATTGCCTTGAACTTTCAGCTAACCAAGTAGTCCAATCTACTTCAAATTGACCAGTGAAGAACAGTGTTTCATTGTCTTTAAAATCTTGACTGGCATCTTAGTATTTACTATTCTTGATTTTTTGCACTACAATATGTTAGGTATTAAGTATTGTAGCCCAGGACTTTGGGCAATAGAAGTTCTCTCTTTGAAGGTTTTGTGGTCAATGTCTACTCTGCTGCTACTATAGGTTTGTTTCTTGAAATGGATGTTGGATAACTGATGCTGAAATTTGCCAGTAATGTTTTCGTCTTTTTATGGTTTCCATCTAAGAGAGCAAATTTATAGCAGTATTGTCTGACCTCCATCACTGTCCATAAAGCACTGTATTCTTTTTCTTTGATCCCTGAGAGAATATTCCCTGGTAAATTGGCTAACAAATAACCTAGTTATGTACAATATGTAGTGATGTCTACATATACAAGGCAGTAACCAATAAAATGGCCAGGTCATATGCAATATAGTTATGCCTACAAATACAAGGCAGTCACCAATAAAATGGCCAGGTCATATGCAATATAGTTATGCCTACAAATACAAGGCAGTGACCAATAAAATGGCCAGGTCATATACAATATAGTAATGCCTAGATACAAGGCAGTGACCAATAAAATGGCCAGGTCATATACAATATTGTAATGCCTACAATACAAGGCAGTGACCAATAAAATGGCCAGGTCATATACAATATCGTTATGCCTACATATACAAGACAGTGTTCAATAAAATGGCCAGATCATGTACAATAAAGTAATGCCTACATACAAGGCAGTGACCAATAAAATGGCCAGGTCATATACAATATAGTTATGCCTACATATACAAGGCAGTGACCAATGATATGGCCAGGTCATATACAATATAGTTATGCCTACATATACAAGGCAATGACCAATAAAATGGCCAGGTCATTTACAATATAGTTATGCCTACATATACAAGGCAATAACCAATAAAATGGCATGTCATATACAATATAGATATGCCTTCATATACAAGGTAGTGACCAATAAAAGGGCCACATCATATACAATATAGTTATGCCTACAAATACAAGGCAGTGACCAATAAAATGGCCACATCATATACAACATAGTTATGCCTACATATACAAGGCAGTGACCAATAAAATGGACACATATACAATATAGTTATGCCTACAAATACAATTCAGTGACCAATAAAATGGCTAGGTCATATACAATATAGTGATGCCTACATACACAAGGCAGTGACCAATAAAATGGCCAGGTCATATACAATATAGTGATGCCTACATACACAAGGCAGTGACCAATAAAATGGCCAGGTCATATACAATATAGTGATGCCTAGATATACAAGGCAGTGACCAATAAAATGGCCAGGTCATACACAATATAGTTATGCCTACAATACAAGGCAGTGACCAATAAAATGGCCAGGTCATTTACAATATAGTGATGCCTACATACACAAGGCAGTGTTCAATAAAATGGTCAGGTCATACACAATATAGTTATGCCTCCATACAAGGCAGTCAGGTGACCAATAAAATGGCCAGATCATGTACAATAACAGTGATGCCTACATACACAAGGCAGTGACCAATAAAATGACTAGTTGATAGTCATGCAAAAGCATTTTCAAGAGCACAGTTCAGATCATTATCTGTCCAGTAGATAGGATAAATTATGCCATGTAATACTATATTATTTAGAAACCATTACTAGACTTTAGATACTCAAGAGAAAATAGAATAAGTGTATCAACTTTTTTGTTGCTCATGAAGACTTACATTTTGTAGTTCGCCATTCTCAGACCATAGTGCCATTTCCTTTCCCGATCCAATGAATACCAGCGACATATTATAGTGCATCTGTGTACCATTCCCATTCTTCCATTCTAAGACCATAGTGTCAATTCCTTTCCTGATCCAATGAATACCAGTGACATATTATAGTGCATCTGTGTACCATTCCCATTCTTCCATTCTAAGACCATAGTACCATTTCCTTTCCTGATCCAATGAATACCAGCGACATATTATAGTGCATCTGTGTACCATTCCCATTCTAAGACCATAGTACGTGCCATTTCCTTTCCTGAACCAATGAATACTAATGACATTATAATGCATCTGTTTACCATTCTCATTCTTCCATTCTAAGACCATAGTGCCATTACCTTTCCTGATCCAATGAATACCAGTGACATATTATAGTGCATCTGTTTACCATTCCCATTCTACCAATCTTAGACCATGGTGCCATTACCTTTCTTGATCCAATGAATACCAGCGACATATTATAGTGCATCTGTGTACCATTCCCATTCTACCAATCTTAGACCATAGTGCCATTACCTTTCTTGATCCAATGAATACCAGCGACATATTATAGTGCATCGGTATACCATTCCCATTCTTCCATTCTAAGACCATAGTGCCATTTCCTTTGTAACTTGATCCAATGAATACCAGTGACATTATGATGCATCTGTTTACCATTCTCATTCTTCCATTCTAAGACCATAGTGCCATTTCCTTTCCTGATCCAATGAATACCAGTGACATATTATAGTGCATCTGTGTACCATTCCCATTCTTCCATTCTAAGACTATAGTGTCAATTCCCTTCCTGATCCAATGAATACCAGTGACATATTATAGTGCATCTGTGTACCATTCCCATTCTACCAATCTTAGACCATAGTTCTAATTCCATTGCCATACCATAGATCAAAGACCTTATATCTTATCATGCTTGAAGCTTGTTCCATTTCATATTTTAGATGCACTACCATTCCCAGTCTTTCATCTTGCCATATTTCTCATAGCCATGTCATAGTTCAAATGTCTTACCATTCAGTCTACCATCTTGCCATATTTCTCATAGCCATGTCATAGTTCAAATGTCTTACCATTCAGTCTTCCATCTTGCCATATTTCTCATAGCCATGTCATAGTTCAAATGTCTTACCATTCAGTCTTTCATCTTGCCATATTTCTCATAGCCATGTCATAGTTCAAATGTCTTACCATTCAGTCTACCATCTTGCCATATTTCTCATAGCCATGTCATAGTTCAAATGTCTTACCATTCAGGTCTACCATCTTGCCATATTTCTCATAGCCATGTCATAGTTCAAATGTCTTACCATTCAGTCTTTCATCTTGCCATATTTCTCATAGCCATGTCATAGATCAAATGTCTTACCATTCAGTCTACAATCTTGCCATATTTCTCATAGCCATGTCATAGATCAAATGTCTTACCATTCAGTCTACAATCTTGCCATATTTCTCATAGCCATGTCATAGATCAAATTTCTTACCATTCAGTCTACCATCTTGCCATATTTCTCATAGCCATGTCATAGTTCAAATGTCTTACCATTCAGTCTACAATCTTGCCATATTTTCTCATAGCCATGTCATAGATCAAATGTCTTACCATTCAGTCTACAAGCTTGCCATATTTCCCTTTGTCATGTCATAGATCAAATGTCTTACCATTCAGTCTACAATCTTGCCATATTTCTCATAGCCATGTCATAGTTCAAATGTCTTACCATTCAGTCTACAATCTTGCCATATTTTCTCATAGCCATGTCATAGATCAAATATCTTACCATTCAGTCTACAATCTTGCCATATTTCCCTTTGTCATGTCACAGTTCAGATGCACTACCATTCCCAGTCTTCCATATATCCATATTTCCCATTGTCATGTCATAGATCAAGTATGTTATCATTCCTATAGTCTTCCATCTTGCCCATTGTCATGTCATAGATCAAGTATGTTATCATTCCTATAGTCTTCCATCTTGCCCATTGTCATGTTATAGATCAAGTATGTTATCATTCCTATAGTCTTCCATCTTGCCCATTGTCATGTTATAGATCAAGTATGTTATCATTCCTATAGTCTTCCATCTTGCCCATTGTCATGTTATAGATCAAGTATGTTATCATTCCTATAGTCTTCCATCTTGCCCATTGTCATGTTATAGATCAAGTATGTTATCATTCCTATAGTCTTCCATCTTGCCCATTGTCATGTTATAGATCAAGTATGTTATCATTCCTATAGTCTTCCATCTTGCCCATTGCCACATCATAGTTCAGAAGAACAATCATTCCTAGTCTGCTAGGATGCAGTTTTTGTTCCACAATTTAAACATTGGTTCAAACATGAGATCCGTCATTTGATCAATTAATCATGTCCAGAGTGCCAAATGACGGAAGTAAAGAACGATATGAGTGCCGAATACAATTATGAATATGAATGAATTACAAAGTAGACAGATTTTTTTGAAAATCAGACATCTTAAAGTTCGATTACTAGAGAGTTGAATGGCTGAACCAAAGAACTGGAGCATTCAAAGCGAAGGATTGCCTTTTCGAATGTTAGAACAGAAGTGCATGTTTGAACCGAAGAAGTGTACACTTGAACCGAAGGATTGCACATTCGAACCGAAGGATTGCACATTCGAACCAAAGAAGTGTACACTCGGACCGAAGGATTGCATGTTTGAACCGAAGAAGTGTACACTCGGACCGAAGGATTGCATGTTTGAACCAAAGAATTAAATGACATAATGACGGATCACATGTTTGAACCAAAGAATTGAATGTTTGAACCAAAGGATAGAATGAAAGAACTTCATGTTTGAATTTTGGAACAAAAAATGTGCAGTTGTCTACCATCTTGCTATATTTTTGATTGCCATATCATAGTTCATATATCTTCCCATATTTCACATTGCTATGTCATTGTTCAATTGTCTTACCATTCCCAGTCTTCTATCTTGCCATATTTCCCATTGCCATGTCATAGTTCAAATGCACTACCATTCTCAGCCTTCCGTGTTCCCATTTTTCCATTGCTGTGTCATAGATCAAGTATCTTACCATTTCCAGTCTTCTATCTTGCCATATTTCCCATTGCCATGTCATAGTTCAAATGCACTACCATTGCCAGTCTGCCATCTTACCATATTTTCCATTGCTGTGTCATAGTTCAAATGCACTACCATTGTCAGTCTGCCATCTTACCATATTTTCTATTGCCATGTCATAGTTCAAATGTACTACCATTGCCAGTCTGCCATCTTACCATATTTTCCATTGTCATGTCATAGTTCAAATGCACTACCATTGCCAGTCTTCAATCTGGTCATATTTCCCATTACCATGTCATTGATGCACTACCATCGTCAGTCTGCCATCTTACCATATTTTCCATTGCTGTGTCATAGTTCAAATGCACTACCATTGTCAGTCTTCCATCTTACCATATTTTTATTTCCAGGTCATAGTTCAAATGTACTACCATTGCCTGTCTTCAATCTGGTCATATTTCCCATTACCATGTCATTGATGCACTACTATTGCCAGACTTGCTGCCATGTTTCCAATTACCAGATCATAGTTCAGATGCACTTCCATTCTCTGTCTTCTATCTTGCCATATTTCCCAATTCCATATCATTTCTCAAATGTACTACCAATGCTGCAGACAAATCAAAGAATAGAAAGGGAAATACTTAATATCATGAAGTATTATTTGAGAAATAATGTTTAAACTCAGCCAGGCTTTTTGTTGTTGTTAACAAAATTAATGTATTCCTTCAAGTGAACATAATTTTTTTTTGTCAGCTAAGTGATTTCAAATCCTTGTCTGGTTAGACCTGTACACATTTGAATGTTGTTCATCGGGATTCACTAATAATGTAATTTGATGTCTTGATTATGTGTACATGAATGGACAAGTATTTCTGAATTAAAAGGGATTTTGATTTGACATCTCTGAAAAATACAGCATTTTTTGTGTTTTGGTATCTTGCTAATAGTTGCTTAAAATGTAATCAAGAAATTTAATTCCATGAAAACTATAGTTTAGATCTTATGAAAGATATGTATACATTGATAATTTATACTCCCTGAAATGGCTTCTTGTGTAGTTGTGAATGTAAGCAATGTTATCCCCTGAAGTCATCAATCTCTGAAGAAATAGAGAATTAAAATAAAAGAAATTTTGAGGTTAGTACTGAAAGGTCAGATTACAAACATTTTTATTTTTATTCCTATTTTTTTTTTGGTAGTGAAAAACGTTTTTGCTGTTAAAAGTAATTTTCACGATAAAGGTGAAAATATATATATATACTTGTCAAATAACTTTCCTCATGTTAATTTTTTCTCTTTTGGTAATTAAAACATTTTGCTTCTGTTAAAAGTTTTGCAAAATAGATGTGACTTTTCTTCACTTTTTCTTATGAAAACTTTAGAGAAACTATATCATGCGTTAAGCACTCAATATATTTCTGTTCAACTCTCCAATGCTTTTTATTATACATCACTATACTTAACTATACTATACTACCATATTGTGCAGATCCTTTTCATGAATTGTGTGAACATTTACCAGACTCTGGACACTGTGGGGAAAAAACACTCTGAAAAGTTGTTAGAATAATCGAAGAATGTGTGTCCATACTTACCAAAAAAAACTGAAATAAAAGTTTAAATTAATTAGTTTTCCTAAAAAAAAACAGCTGCAACACAAGATATTCTTTATTTCATTTATTCTTTACAAAAATTCTCATTCATTCATTCATATTTCAAGTCAGAGACAAGACATTTACAATCAGTATTGAAAAACTAATGCTAGATTTACAATTTTTCCTTAACTTTTACAGAAGATATAAGAAAATTAATCAAGCTGAAAAGAAAAAACTGAAAATGAAAGGCTGTGGAAATAAAAGCCGAAAACGAAAAGCTGAAAATGAATAGACTGTAGAAAGAAAGTGTTAGTATTTAGTTTTTGAAGTTTATTTAGTTAGTTTTAAACTAAATTAAAATATTCTGATTAATTAACTATGTAAGTATATAACTAAACCCTCACATGTGGGCAAGCAGGAGTCCCCCCTTCCACACCTACTATATAACCTCTTATGTTTATGTTTACAGTTTATTTACCTACAAGCCTATTACCGAAATAGAAAAGAAAAAGTTCCTAAAAAAAAGCCGAACAAGACTAGTGTAGTTTAAGGTTTATAATTTAGGTTTAACTTTACTGTGGAAGAGAAAATACTTGATCACAAAGACAACACAAGAACAATTAATATCTAAAACAGTAAATATTGAAAATAAATAAATAAAAGAAAAAGAAAAAAATTCCACAGTAAATATTTGGAAATTTCCTACTGAAATTTCATTCTCTTTGCAGTTACATTAGCGTACAAGATGTGTACGGTTGTACAACAACTGTAAACACCTTAGATCTGCTGATGATAAAAAATTTTGTCATACTTTCCTTAAAGATATCTATCAGTATTCACTGATAGTTGAATGTTGTATTGTTTAGTGTTTTATTTTAGTGTATTTATTATTCTTTATGAAAGAATTCATGAAGAGAGTAAGGTTAGCTAAGTTTTGGCGTGCGAAAGTATGACAAAATATCTGCATTCTCTCTCAAGTGAAAGGATGTGATACACAGCCCTTGCACATGAGGATATAAGTGACCTTTGCACATTAAAGGTCAGCATAGCACTCCAAAACATGAAGTGCAGTAGAAACAAAAAGTTCTTCAAACCCTAGACTAACATTCCTTAGTTAAAAAAAAAGAGGAGAAATAGCACGTTCTACCCATCCAGTTGCAATAAGTCGATCCTATATATTACATAAGGCAATAGACAGGACCTGCAGTTTGTACCCTTTTTGCCAATGCTGGTGTTCCTTAACCTACCGTGATGCCATTGCGCTGTCCAACGACGTGACTCATTATCATGAAATTTAGATAAGCTAAATGACTGATAGATGAGCGTTGGTCCAAACTGGCCCCAGGATGGGTAGAAAATAACTATATTCCCCAACAGCTTTTACCAAAACTGGCAAGTCCAAATGGCCTTGCCTGAAAACATTACCCTGCGAGCAGTGGTTATTTTTCTTCCCCTTCGGAGGGCTGTAGGACTGAACGGCTGGCTGGAAAGGAGAACAGAAAAATGACCTCTGCAAGCAGGGTGTGAAAATATATGCCGTTGAATACCAAATGGACCAAATTATGTCATGAAATGTAGATTTAGGTTCCCTGCCCTTAAGATGATAGAGAGATTGATGACATCTTGACTCTAACCTAACTGCACGCCAACTAATTAACAACATATATATATAAGAATAGTATTAAATTTATGTCAAGTATCATCTATCTCAAATCATCCTACAGGACAAGTAATTTGCTTCCTGTTTGTCATAAAGCACACAAACTTTGAGGTAAGCGCTGCGACTTTAAAAAGTACTAAAGAAAAGAAAAAAATCAAAGCTGTGTATTTTATGGATCAAACAGAAAGAGTCTTTAAGCTTTTGGTCTGTAACTAAAGGATTAACCTTCCCCTAAGCCGGATGCCAATTGTATTGAAGTTCAGGTGACGGAATGTTTTAGCCGAATGAGTAGAGCAAGATACTAAAGAAAAGTAATGAAGAAGAATCCTCAGTTACAACAACCAAAAGCTGTTTTGGTAAAAGCTCTAATGGCCTTAACTATTGATTTTTGGGAAAAATTTGGAATAAAATGCCGTTAAATGTAAAGTTTGCCAATCATTTTGAAAAAGAATAATAAAATTTAAACCAGTGTTCTACCTTGAACATGTGTCTTAATGGTGTTGCAAGAATGGAAGATTAAAGGAATAAAGAAACACACACAACATGTAAACATATATACAACAACCATCAGTGTCACATGCTCTGTAGTCTTCTTTCATTGGGTTGCGGCTGGGTTTTCTGGCATTGGGGGGTCTTCTGGCTCGTCTTTGGGGATTTAGGTTCTGTTGGTTCTTGTTCTTCACTGGTCTACTGCTTGGATGTTTTTCTTCTTCTGTAAGAAAGAACAAAGACATTTATTGAATATGCTTTAGATAAAATATACATATGCACAGCTATTAAAATATTTTTTAATAACTGCATGAAAAGTATATACTACGCCTCTCAGTTGAGCTTGGAACGATGGAAGTTTTTCACGAAATTGTTTCGTTGAAAAGTGCATGTTGTCAGGTGCATCGTCAATAGTATTCAATAAGAAGCATGCATGATACTGGCATCACTGTGATGGCATATTTTAATGCTTAAAAGCATGTGAATTTTTCCAACACTAAGATTTAATACTTTTCACGTTGCCCCTAGGCCTGACAACATGCATTTTTCAATGACAAAACTTTGTGACAAAACTTCAGTTGCTCCAAGCTCAACTGAGAAGCGTAGTAGTAGCTCCTAGGATATTGATAACAGGTGCATATCCAGAATGCACAGATTTTTTTCAAGAGGGGGTGCACCATTTATGATCAGTACATTCACAAACTGAATCCCCAATAATGCAGTAGATATCAGGCTTATGTGGGGGTGCACAGCCCCGGCCCTGCACCCTGCCCCAAGATATGCCCTCTTGGAGGAGCAAGGGGGAAATAATAGAACATCCATCCATCCCTTCCATAGATCTGCCCCTGGTTAAAGTCTGAGAAAATGATACCATGTACTCTGTTGAGTTTTCCAAAATATTTGAGATATTACGCACACTCTGATTGGTTAAAACACTCAAAAAATAATATAAATTTCATATAAGGACCGAAAACAATCAGCTCAATTGTCAGCTTGTGTCTATATACTGATATAAACACTCTGGGAGATGTGGAGCATATGAGAAGTTCTTTACAACTTCACTCTTGCTCTACAGCTACCACTGTGCTTATATCATAGTATATAAAAATGTGCCCTGTTTTATATTTCTGATATAATAGCCCCATTCAGGGATTTGTGAGAACATGTATGGACTCAAGAAGTGGGGAAAAGACTTTACATATTTTGTTCTTCTCTCCTGATGTCAGAAAGCCTGGTTTGCTTCATAATTAACTCAACATAACACTTGGTATCATTTTCTTAACATGGTCGCCACAAGAATGCAGACTCAAAATTTCCCAACTATTCCTTGAATCAGGTAAAAAACATTCCAGGCCAAAACCAACGAAATTAATGTTAATAACATTATGGATCATTCAAACTTTATTTAAAAAGAAATTAGTGGTCCCCTCTCAAAATTCACATAATATTGAGGTGCTCTTTTCATTTCTGTTAGTTTTGTCACGACTGCTCATTTTAAAGGATAGAGTCACATGGTTTAGTTTTCATGAAGCAATGCATGTTGTAAGTGTGGAGTAAGCAGATTGCATGCGACAGTCTTACTACGGATTTCACCGAAGTGTGGCACACTAAAAAAAAATCATCTGCATATTTGTGTGCCAGATGTGTGTGCGACTCCGCCGACAAACATCAACGTTTTAGTCTGCATTCCTTTCTCCATGGGTCGGTATCCTTTTGATGAGTTGTAAAGAAGAAAATTATCAAAAGGATACCGACCAGTGGAGAAAGGAATGCAAAACGTTGATGTTTGTCGCCGAGACCACACAAATACACAGACATTTTTTTTAGCATGTGCCACACTTCGGTGAAATTCGTAAGCAAAAGTTGTGCCGTGTGAATCGACCTTTAGGAGACCCAATTTAGAGGGGAGGGGTGGGGTTACCCACCACCTTTGGAAATTAAATTCTGGATTTTTCCTCAAAAATCTCCGAAACTTAAGTCACATGCAGAAATAAAAGTATATTTGTTAGCTCGAATAAAAAAAAGACCGTACATTTTAACAGCTCTCGGGGGGAGGGGGGTATTTAGAGGTAACCACCTAAACCAATAAAATAGGCCTCAAACATGATGACGTTTTATATCTACACTTCCAAAATCCGTTTCGGTAGCATCGTTTGTTGTGATAATTTTCACTATTGTCTTGGTATTCTCAAAAGAGTTTGAACATTTGAATATAAAAAGATTTTGAAAAGGATTGTGGTAGTTTAGGTATGAAACGTCATGAGGTTAGGGATCTATTGGGCCCCTATTTTGGAACATTGTTTTGACCTTGCCCCTAATTTTTTATAGCTTGTTCCTATTAGTTTTTTGCTTGTTTGATTTCGTTTCGGTCTTGTGTGTAGGTGAGCTTTTTTGCTTACTGCATGATGCTACTTTCTCTTTGCGTTTCAGCGGTTTTTTTATCCCCCATCTACAATTACTATAGCTACTATTGTTTAAATTTACCTCAAATTCTCTTTCTCAAAGGCAGGCGATAAAGTTGTTTGTCGTAACTTTTTTCGCCCAAATTTTATTGCTTCTTGCTCTTCTTGGACCTGAAGAAAAAAATAACAAATGTGTCTTAGTTGTTGAAACCGTAAGGTGCTTCTTCATAAAAAGGCGCGAAAAGTTCCCGCCTGTGAAAAACGAAAAATAAAACCTTGCAGGTTAGCCAAAGTTTTGCATATTCTTTGGAAAATTTCTTTAGAATAAACCTTAAAACTCGAATGAGTTACGTTAGAGAATGATAGAATATTTTGTGGGTGAATTTTTGTGGTTGTTGGTCTTGTTGCCGTCGTAAAAATGGCGGGAAATTTCATCTTCTACTTTTGTCGAAATTATCTTTCTTGAAAGAAAATAACTAGAGTCTTGCTTTGTTTTATATTTTTTTCCTAAAAATAACCAAGTATTTCATAAGTTACAAGCAATTTTCACGAACCTTAGAGTCTAACGTTTCCTGCCTTGTCCAAGAACCCAACCAAAGCTACGTTTCTGAAAGCAGGGATCTTAGCTCTCTTTGTGTTCAAATGGATAAACTTTTACTTCTGTTGAGAGAAAAGATGTATTTATTAGTAAATATTATTCAAGAAACCTCCTAATTCCCTAATTCAAGGCTCTCTACTCTTCAAGAATCCTTCCTCTCAAAGTTACAATTTGCGTAAGCTCCACTTTGCGAATTTGGAAAAAGTTCAAATACTATCCTTTCTTCGCCCAAAAACAGCTTTAACATGACTTTCAGGAAGAGTTTAGGTTGTTGCAAACATAAGCTACCTGAAATGAGTAAAATAAAAGAATCTTTCATTCACCTTTTTGGAATGCGTTCCATCCTGAAGGAGTTTGCCAGAGTTGACTCGAGGTTCCAAAAACGTTTTTTATGCATTAAAAACGCAATCAGTGCTTTGCCTCTTTAGAGTTCTGCCTTTTATCTATCCAATAGGAAAAGAAAAAGTTAAAATTTGTACAGTTTTGGAAGGAATAAGTTCGGATTTTTCTTACCTTATGTTGTACAAACTCCCCGCTCGAAGGTTTGATTCAAAATGCGCAAAATTCAAGCAGCGCGGTCAAATGGTCACGTGAAAGATTCGCGCGCGCAGTTGCTTTTAGCCAATCAGGAGTTGACAAAAAAGTAGGCGTTTAATCAGAGCCAATGAGGAAATAAATAAATAATATTGATTGACAGGTAATCAAATATGGCTAAAACATACACGTGGAGCACCATGCAAAAGATTCCCGCGTGCAATTTTAGCCAATCAGAAGATGAAAAAAAATAGACGTTTCAATGGAGCCAATCCGGAAAGACATAAATAATATTGATTGACAGGTAATCAAATATGGCGAAAACATCCAAGGGGAGCACCAAGGATTTCAAGGGGTCAAGATAAGCACAGGCAACCCATACAGAACAAAGAAACAGAAAGCATTATCTCTGAAGCACAAAAACTAGGATTTAATTTTTAATTTTAATTTTTTACTGATTTTATACCATTTCTTCATATAGTCTATTTACTAATAATCCAGTCTGTTGCTTAATGAAGGTTGAAGCATTGCAGTGCTACACAATTGGAAAGCCTCCCCCAATAAAAACTTCATTTACATTTTTGTTTACAAAAGCTTTATTGGCAATTATTTAATCGTTTTGTTGTTGTTTTTTATTTTCTAAAAAATAGCACCTCTTGATCATATAATCACTTCCAGCCACAGGAAGACCATAAATACAATGATATATACCCTCCTCACACACCATGCCTTGGAAATAGACCTTTTCTGAGATAGGGAACAGGGTGCATTGTGGTCTAGCTTCGGTAGAAACATTTTTGTTCCCCCATGCCTTATATGGTGTTGTTTGCACCTAAGCTAGAACACAATGCATCCTGTTTTTCAAATTCATAAAAGGCCTATTCCAATCCCTAGCTCCATGGTATATATCACGATATCGCTAGTTTGCCATATATAATCACAGTGATGCATTGTGGATTGAGACCTCAGTTGACATGACAACAGGTCCAAGATAACAAAGGTTGTCATGCTTCACCTATCTTTCATCAATCCCACCATGCATTGTCAACTGGTAGTTGTAAGATGGACTATATTTTCTGGAACTACACATAGATATAGCAGAGGGAGTGGGGGCACCCACGGGAATGAAAAAGTAACAATTATGTGACAATATAATTAAGTGAGAATTAATTGTCAAACATGTATTTGGGTGCCCCCTGGCCTCCCATATCCCTTTACCACAGTGGAGCTATGTGTTAAACCTAATGAGACTGTTTTCAATTTTTATCTCTATTGTTCAAGCTTTTATCTGGTAATACATCAAGTATCCAGTCTTTGAGATTTACAAGTTCATAGAGAGAAACTTCCTCTTCTGTCCCATAATACACTTGAAATTCACTTTCAATGTTTAGATCCATGAAGCATTCTGCTGTCAGAGATGCCCATTTGAATGTTACTTTTTTGTCATCATGGTCATTACATAGTAGAAGTTTGGGAAATTTCACATCCTTGTTAGCTTGTTTCTGTTTTAGAATATGTTGAAAAACACTTGATGTTGGGGTCAGATATGTTGACAAGCCAAAAATACCAGCAACTTCAGGAAGATATCTGAAAAAAGACAATTCAAAATGCAACTATTCATCCATCCACTGTCTCTGTCTGTCTCTCCATCTATCAACCTGTCCTGTCCAGTCCATCAATCTATCCATTATCCTTCTATCCATCCATCAAACCATCCCTCCCTTCCTCCATCTTTCCATTCATCCATCTGTCTGTCTCTCCATCTATAAACCCATCCATCTGTTCATCTATCAGCCCATCCATCCATCTGTCCATTCATCCAACCTTCTATCTATCCATCCATCCATTATCAATCCATAATCCATCCATTCATCCACCAACCATTCATCTATCCATCATATCATCATCGTCTACTCATCCATCCACCAACCCATTTATTCATTCATTCATTCATCCATCCATCTATTCATTCACTTACCTATATCCCACATGCATGGCAAGCTGAGCTCCCATATCCAGACCTCCTAGAACAATCCTTTCCTTTCTTATCCCACTCATCACTAAATCATTAACTAGCTGTTTCACTAAACTGCAGCTTCTCTCTATAGAATCCTTCTGTTCTGGACAAGTTGGGCTGTACGTTTTTCGATCAAACCAAACGCTTCTGAGTTCCTTTCCTTCAACGGTGTACGGAATTTCAGGAGCTTGGGGATAGATTATCCTTATGTGTTCAAAATCAAAATTTTTTTGGAGAAGACTTTTGAGATTGTCTTTAACAGCTTGAGCAGATCCTTCTTCACCATGAAAGAAAAGGACGGCTGCTGTTTTGTGGAATCTCTCTCGTGTTATCACTGTTTTTAGTCTTGGTAAGGCCATGACTTCAAGAATACGAGAAGAAAAAACTGAATTATGCCAGGCGTTATTCGTTGATACACAGGGAACCCAAATACTAGATGCATGCTACAAATAGAACTACCTGGGGAGGGGAGAGTCAGTTTGTTCAGTTACATAATCATTTCAGTTCCTATATCTAAAATATCTAAAGTTTTTTGACTTTCAAATTTTAAAGAAATACGATACTTGCTAAATCTAAATATGTTTTCAATAGGTAATTTTGAAAAAATATTATAAATTTATTTTCTTTTTTCTTTTGGTGCTACCCCTACCCCATATGGGCGTATTTTGTCTCTCCACACGTTATTCAAGATGGCGGCAGCTCGTAGACTGAACTGTGGTCTTTCTCTTTCAAGTGCTTGCTGCTTTATCGATGGACTATTAGCGCACAACGGTAAGCAGAATAAAATGTAGTCATACATATATCCGGCACGCAGCAAATCCAGGGAAAGAAACATTTTGTACATGATTTTTTGGGAAATTTTATTAGTTGAAGAGTGTGCACCAAGTTTGGAATTTTTGAAGACTTGTGTCTGGCGATTTATATTTTTGTTTGTGTTACCTCGAGGAAAAAGAGTATCCTTCGTTTACTTGTGTTAAATTCTCAGTCATCTCGACGATTCTCTGAATCAATCAAAATTATGATACAATCATAAAATTATTTAAAGTAGAGTAAGCTATTGCATACCTCCCTCAGCCCAGAGGTTGTTTCAGGGTTTGATCTTTGGGTTATGCACCTATCAGCGGCTTCCTCAGGGGTGCTTACCCCAGGCTAACCAGGGAGAAATGTGGAGAACGACAGGGGTTTGGATGCTAACATTGTTCCTGGAGTCGGGAAAAATGCTTGACTTCGTCTCCAGGTATCTCAACCTAAAGCTACTTTCTCTCAAAATGATGGGAGATTATTGGTCATGGAAGACTCTAACCAGGGGACTTAGAAAACAAAGATTTCCCAACCCCCAGGGAAAATCATGAAGATTGTTTCAAGTATGTTACAATCCCCCTGGTAAGCCTGGCGTTAGCCACCCGGGGAAGCCGCTGATAGGTGCATTAGCCACGCCCTGACTTAGATCAGCCCAGAGGTTGTTTCAGGATTCAATCTCTGAGTTAGCCATAACTTTGATTGTTTCAGAGTTTGATAAAATTTGAAGGATTATATAATTTCTTAATCCTAGCTTTGCAATCTTATCATTAACATTATTGATTTTTGATCATTGGCATAGGCATCAAACTTTTAACTACCAGAGGAATTTCTACGACTCCAGTTTTCATGAAAAGCAACCCACGTACCGTTGGGGTTCCAGCATGGGCTAAGGCAGCACAGCGACGCAGAAGAAGCCTTGTAAAACTAGACAAACCAAAGACGGTTGAACAGATTGAAGCAGAATACAGGCTTTCTAATGAAACAAATAAACTTGACTTCTACACAAGCACAAAAAATACAAGGCCAAAGCCAAGTGAGGTTGAAAATGAAGATAAGAAGTAAGTACAACTTGTCTTGATGTGTGTTGGTGAGAATTTCATAATTTGTGACAGCCAAAATCTTGCACAGTTAAAGTGTGTCACTTTTGAATGGAGGGCAAGCTGGGGGGGGGGGGAGGGTAGAATTCTGATAGAACCTAACATTACTGGAACTGGGCTCTGTAAATCATGTATTTTCAGTAGTGCAGTTATGTACTAACATCAAAATAACTGTTTTTGTTCCTGTTTTCTAGACCACAAATATCCCTGACAAGAAATAAAACAGCATTTGTATGTTATCATCCTCCAAGAAAAGATCCAAATGCTTTGCTCTTCTCAAAAGTAAGAAAAAACTTTGTGAACAATTATTGGTGGCATGCATCCCTTCTCATGAGAATAGACCTCTTTAGCTTCATTGTTTGTTGTGCCGATTTCAGACCATGTGATGCCACTCTTGGGAGTTGATTCCTTCATGAGTAAATATTTTAATAAAAGAACATTTCTCAAGAGAATGTCACATGATCTGAAATGGGCAGTTTGCATATAAAGCTAGAGGTCTATACAAGGAAAAAAGAAGTGGCTGTCTGTCAACCAACATTAAACAGAACAAAGACCAAATCTTTTGTCAAAGTCAACCAACATGGTGACTATGATGACACCTTCACCACAAGAATAGTTTAATTAGTTTTGTATACTCAGAATCAAAAAAGAATTCTTTGTTCCCATTTTACCTCTTCCTACCACTACTATCAGAATCATTTTCATAGTTCACTCTGTTACAGCACTTAATTCTGCAACCTACCAACTCCAGGCATCTGGCATTTTGGCTTCTGTCAATAAAATTTATGACAGGCTGAGGTCATTCTAATTGAGCAAAAGGGAAAGGTCAGGGAATTTTATTTTTCCAGATGAGTGGGAACCCTGAAAGTTTTTTACAGCCAAGAACCCTATGAAAAAGTTAGACAGTGTGTTATACCCCCATAGGAGAGGTTCCTTTGCAAAGATTTTCCCACCCAAAATTGAAAAATAGTTTGATAGCTTTATAGAACCATACAACAGGTTATTAATTCACAAAGATTTTTCCATCCAAAAACCCTGGAAAAAAGTTCACCAGTTTCCTAGAACCATAATGGGTTGTTTGCAAAAAAATCTCCAGTCCAAATTTTGGGGAAAAGTTTGCCAGTTTGCTAGAACCATACAAGAGGGTTGTTTGCAAAGATTTTCCTACCAAAAACCCTGAAAAAAAGTTCCCCATTTGCTAAAACTATACTAGAGGGTCATTTGCACAGATTTTTCCAGCCAAAAATCTGGAAAAAAGTTTGCCTGGTTGCTAGAAACATATAAGAGGTTCTATTCACCCATACTGCATGGTATGCAACATGTGACAGGCAACAGACCCTTTAGCAACCTTTTTTTGAATAGCTGTATTTTATTACTGTATTTGTTTTCAGGAAGCATTTGAAAGACCCTGGTGGCATCTTACACAAGATGAAGTGAAGGATTTCAAAGATAGTTTGGATCCTGAAGAGGTAAGTCAGAATTAATTTGAACTTTCTTTTTGCCCACTTTGACTCAAATCCTGTATTATTTATTTGGTTTCAGGTCAAGGAAGTAAAAGAGTTAAGACAAAAAGATCCCAAGTTATGGACTGTCAATTCTCTCAGTTGTTTATTTAAAGTGAAGCCATTAGCTATAGTGTAAGTACTAAATATTAGAGCTGTGAGTTGAGTTAGCCATGCCCCGACTTAGATTGGCCCAGAGATTGTTTCAGGGTTCAATCTGTGAGTTAGCCATGCCCTGACTTAGATCAGCCCAGAGGTTGTTTCAGGGTTCAATCTGTGAGTTAGCCATGCCCTGACTTAGATCAGCCCAGAGGTTGTTTCAGGGTTCAATCTGTGAGTTAGCCGTGCCCTGACTTAGATCAGCCCAGAGGTTGTTTCAGAGTTTGATAAAATTTGAAGGATTATCTAATTTCTTTATCTTAGCTTTTCACTCTTTTGATAAAAAATTTGAATTAATCAGACAATCAATGTGACTTAGATGCAAATGATGGTACATGTAGTCCAAGATCTCTCATTATTATTATTTTTCTTGTTTTTCAGGAAAATTGCACCACTAAATGATGAGCAAAAATTTGAAATAGAAATTGAAAGAAAACTTCTGAAACAGTGGTCTGACTACAAAAGAAAAGAATACAGAGCTAACCAAGAGCTGGTAAGGAATCCATCCATCCATCCATCCATCCATCCATCCATCCATCCATCCATCCATCCATCCATCCATCCATCCATCCATCCATCCATCCATCCATCCATCCATCCATCCATCCATCCATCCATCCATCCATCCATCCATCCATCCATCCATCCATCCATCCATCCATCCATCCATCCATCCATCCATCCATCCATCCATCCATCCATCCATCCATCCATCCATCCATCCATCCATCCATCCATCCATCCATCCATCCATCCATCCATCCATCCATCCATCCATCCATCCATCCATCCATCCATCCATCCATCCATCCATCCATCCATCCATCCATCCATCCATCCATCCATCCATCCATCCATCCATCCATCATTCCATCCGTCCGTCCATCCATCCATCCATCCATCCATCCATCCATCCATCCCTCCCACCCTCCATCCCTGACTCCCTCCCTTCCTCCATACTTCCATTTTTTTCTATACATTCACTATAATTCATTTGTTTTCAATATATTTTATTGACAACCAACTCCAGACATCTTGCATTTTGGCTTCCATCAATCAAACTTACGACAGGCCAAGTTCATTCCAACTGAAGCAATAACAAAAATCCTGTGACTAAATAACCATTTTCACACAGGAATTTCTTTATCTCTCACAATGGGAATGAACTTGGCCCATTATAAATTTGATCGATGGAAGCCAAAATGCCAGATGTCTGGGGTCAGTAGGTCACAAAAAAATGAAAAGCACTGTAAACATTAACACCATGTACTCACTCAATTTCTGATGTTTTTGCTTGACTGAATTAGGAGAGACAAAGATATATTCAAGAGACAAGAGGAGAAGCTATGAATGTTACCCTTGGTATCAAGGCATAATATCCCTTGAAGTGCTCCAAACAAAGTTGTAAAGGAAAACCATTCAAAGATAATAAAGTAAAATAACCCATTTGTAAAATTCTAATTCCTAGTTTTATTTCTTCACCTCTTATGCTATTGGTGTTCTGTTGGTGCATTTTCCCCACATTTCTAACTGTCTGGGAAGAGGAATTCTTGAATAACAATAGGCAATGTGCATCAAAGTTCACAAAACACTCTGGGAAAGTGAGTTCTTTAAAAATGTAACAGGGAAATCAAAGGAACTATCAGAAAAAAATTACTCTGTTATTTTTGTCTGCTGAAATCCTTTTATTTCCATAGAAAATGTTGAAGGAAAAATTGTTAGATGATTTTTTTAGAGAAGCCAACAAAGCGTAAGAACTCACTTTCCCAGAGTGCTTTATGTTATAATTTCGCGCTCATGCACATCGGCTATTGTATGATGCTTTGATAAATCATCACTTGTAATGAGAGATTATGGAGTTCGATACAGGGGTGGATCCAGGATTTTGTTCAGGGAGGGGTGCAGCATTGTGGGGGCCCCTGCCCGTGAAAACACCAAACCAAAAAAATTGGACTTTGTGTTGGATATCTTTTGCATGTTACAAAGTAGGGGCATAAAGTCGGACCAGGGAGGGGTGCAACCCTCAGAATCAAAGAAAGAAAACATCTTTGAAATAGGTGCATAAAGTCAATCCAGGGGGTGTGCACCCCCTGCACCCCTCCAATGGATCTGCCCCCTGTGATGTCATTGTTTCAATCTTCTCCATAGCAGAGTGGGGTTCAGGGGTAGGGGGCATTCCCATAATTGTGCTGATGTGAAATATTTTACTTTAAATGTCGAGACCCTTACTACAAATTCCCAATGCAGCTCAACTTGGAGGACAAAAAACAATCGAATTTTCTCTCTCATGAGAATTGAAATTTATTGTTTTGTGCTCTGAATTGACCGGCTTTGGGGATTGTTGCAAGGGTCTACAACAACATTCATTCTTAAATTTGATTTTTTCTTATCATGAATGATGAAATAGGTACTTTTATAATCCATGTTCTTATGTAATATTATGCATATCATAACTTTCTTATTCCTGGGTTTCAAGTTTTAGCGTCATTGAGACTCTAAGTCAGAGATGAAAAGCATATTTACTTTCTTAGATAAATTCTAAAAACGGGTCATTTTTCCCAATTCATTACATTCACTTTCAAAAAGCGAATTTTTATCAAAAGCTAATTTTGGGCTTCCTGTCAAAACAGTGCAGAAAGAGACAGCGGGATTGGTCTAAGAACAAAGAGCACGCATGCGCACAGTTTTGCTTATTAGTGTTTATTTCTATTCCCGATAAACTGCTGTTAGGTACAGGTGAAGTCTATTATAACAAACTCTCAAACCAAAAACTTGCCGACCATAAAGCTGCGAACAGGAACTCGTTTGAGAGACAAGTACATTCGCACCTTGTTATGATTCTGCCGCCAATTATCTTGAGTCACGCAGTCATGGTTCATTCACGATTCATGCGGCCAAGGCCATCTATTATTCTCTCCATCAAAACAAAGCCCTCGACACACACTATGCTCTCATTCACGCCACGGTATGTCTACAAAATCTTCGATCTTTTTCCTGTTTTGATATCAGAAATAAGAAAGTTCAAAACATCGCTTTCGGTGTCCAGTACTTGATCATGTTTTTTAGAGACTCAATGCTTGAGATAGGAATCCAGGGGTCCATGATTTTCGTGATCTCTCATTTAAACGTTAAGTTTAAAGCCCCAAGCAAAATACCCCCGACCATTTGAACAAGGGGGGTCATTCATGCTTGGATTCTTAGATATACCAGCACGAAAATAAACTATTTTTCGATGTAACTAGGGAAAATATTCACAAATGAATTTAGTCATAAAGATTTTCCTTATTTACAATTTCGATTTCTTGTTTTAAGCAAGGACACATTTTTTAAAGGCACGACTAGGGGAAAATTATAACTTTTCCCTCTTCACGACCGAATGAAAAAGAAAAACGAAGTGAGCACTATTTGTAAAGAGAACACTGCAGAAGCTCATTTTTTAACGCGTCAAAAGTTAGAAATTGGGGCAAAATTCGGCTTGGAAAAAATATATAAGAGACTAGTATGGAAAAAGGGAAAAAGTGGTAGGGCTAAGATTCGGGAAAATATATGAGAGACTAGTATGGGAAAAAGTGGTGGGGCTAAGATTGGAAAATATAAGAAACTAGTATGGGGAAAGGGAAAAAGTGGTAGGGCTATGATTGGAAAATATAAGAGACTAGTATGGGAAAAGGGAAAAAGTGGTGGGGCTAAGATTGATAAAAAATGATGATCAGGGACCGCGCGAGGGGAGGGGCTGGAAGTGCTATAGCCCTACCACTTTTTCCCTTTTCCCTTTTCCCATACTAGTCTCTTATATATTTTCCCGAATCTTAGCCCTACCACTTTTTCCCTTTTTCCATACTAGTCTCTTATATTTTCCAATCATAGCCCTACCACTTTTTCCCTTTTCCCATACTAGTCTCTTATATTTTCCAATCTTAGCCCTACCACTTTTTCCCTTTTCCCATACTAGTCTCTTATATTTTCCAATCATAGCCCTACCACTTTTTCCCTTTCCCCATACTAGTTTCTTATATTTTCCAATCTTAGCCCCACAACTTTTTCCCTTTTCCCATACTAGTCTCTTATATTTTCCAATCTTAGCCCCACAACTTTTTCCCTTTTCCCATACTAGTCTCTTATATTTTCCAATCTTAGCCCTACCACTTTTTCCCTTTTCCCATACTAGTCTCTTATATTTTCCAATCTTAGCCCTACCACTTTTTCCCTTTTCCCATACTAGTCTCTTATATTTTTCAATCTTAGCCCTACCACTTTTTCCCTTTTCCCATACTAGTCTCTTATATTTTTCAATCTTAGCCCTACCACTTTTTCCCTTTTCCCATACTAGTCTCTTATATTTTTCAATCTTAGCCCTACCACTTTTTCCCTTTTCCCATACTAGTCTCTTATATTTTCCAATCTTAGCCCTACCACTTTTTCCCTTTTCCCATACTAGTCTCTTATATTTTTCAATCTTAGCCCTACCACTTTTTCCCTTTTCCCATACTAGTCTCTTATATTTTCCAATCATAGCCCTACCACTTTTTCCCTTTTCCCATACTAGTCTCTTATATTTTTCAATCTTAGCCCTACCACTTTTTCCCTTTTCCCATACTAGTCTCTTATATTTTCCAATCATAGCCCCACCACTTTTTCCCTTTTCCCATACTAGTCTCTTATATTTTCCAATCTTAGCCCTACCACTTTTTCCCTTTTCCCATACTAGTCTCTTATATTTTCCAATCATAGCCCTACCACTTTTTCCCTTTTCCCATACTAGTCTCTTATATTTTCCAATCATAGCCCTACCACTTTTTCCCTTTTCCCATACTAGTCTCTTATATTTTTCAATCTTAGCCCTACCACTTTTTCCCTTTTCCCATACTAGTCTCTTATATTTTCCAATCATAGCCCTACAACTTTTTCCCTTTTCCCATACTAGTCTCTTATATTTTCCAATCTTAGCCCTACCACTTTTTCCCTTTTCCCATACTAGTCTCTTATATTTTCCAATCATAGCCCTACCACTTTTTCCCTTTTCCCATACTAGTCTCTTATATTTTCCAATCATAGCCCTACCACTTTTTCCCTTTTCCCATACTAGTCTCTTATATTTTCCAATCATAGCCCTACCACTTTTTCCCTTTTCCCATACTAGTCTCTTATATTTTCCAATCATAGCCCTACCACTTTTTCCCTTTTCCCATACTAGTCTCTTATATTTTTCAATCTTAGCCCTACCACTTTTTCCCTTTTCCCATACTAGTCTCTTATATTTTCCAATCATAGCCCCACCACTTTTTCCCTTTTCCCATAGTAGTCTCTTATATTTTCCAATCATAGCCCCACAAATTTTTCCCTTTTCCCATACTAGTTTCTTATATTTTCCAATCATAGCCCTACCACTTTTTCCCTTTTCCCATACTAGTCTCTTATATTTTCCAATCATAGCCCTACCACTTTTTCCCTTTTCCCATACTAGTCTCTTATATTTTCCAATCATAGCCCTACCACTTTTTCCCTTTCCCCATACTAGTCTCTTATATTTTCCAATCATAGCCCTACCACTTTTTCCCTTTTCCCATACTAGTTTCTTATATTTTCCAATCATAGCCCTACCACTTTTTCCCTTTTCCCATACTAGTCTCTTATATTTTCCAATCATAGCCCTACCACTTTTTCCCTTTTCCCATACTAGTCTCTTATATTTTCCAATCATAGCCCCACCACTTTTTCCCTTTTCCCATACTAGTCTCTTATATTTTCCAATCATAGCCCCACCACTTTTTCCCTTTTCCCATACTAGTTTCTTATATTTTCCAATCATAGCCCTACCACTTTTTCCCTTTTCCCATACTAGTTTCTTATATTTTCCAATCATAGCCCTACCACTTTTTCCCTTTTCCCATACTAGTCTCTTATATTTTCCAATCATAGCCCTACCACTTTTTCCCTTTTCCCATACTAGTTTCTTATATTTTCCAATCATAGCCCTACCACTTTTTCCCTTTTCCCATACTAGTTTCTTATATTTTCCAATCATAGCCCTACCACTTTTTCCCTTTTCCCATACTAGTTTCTTATATTTTTCAATCTTAGCCCTACCACTTTTTCCCTTTTCCCATACTAGTCTCTTATATTTTCCAATCATAGCCCCACCACTTTTTCCCTTTTCCCATACTAGTCTCTTATATTTTCCAATCATAGCCCCACCACTTTTTCCCTTTTCCCATACTAGTTTCTTATATTTTCCAATCATAGCCCTACCACTTTTTCCCTTTTCCCATACTAGTCTCTTATATTTTCCAATCATAGCCCTACCACTTTTTCCCTTTTCCCATACTAGTCTCTTATATTTTTCAAAGAAACAAATCGTTATTATACATTACTGATTTCATGGCTATTATTATTGTAATTATTATCATTATTATAAATATCATTATTCTCATCGTAATTATCATTCTTAAGCGGAAAGAATCGACAGTAGAAACCTTTTTTAAATGATGACATTAACTTTATTTCGCGTTTCTCAAGGGCTGTTTTTCCTCTGATAGAGCTTTCCTAATTGCTATATTTTGCACTTGCCCTAGGCCTCTTTATAGTGCCTCGAATCGTGCCTTTGGGGATATTTTAAAAGCAGGATATAAAAACACGATGATAATCGTAAAAGCACATTTAGATACCAAACCTTAGCCAGCAATGAATTGAGAAAATGATCAACACAATGTCTAGCTGTAGCTGCACGTTCTCCTTACATTTACGCTATTAAAAGAGGATCGACGCATGAAACAATTTGGACAGATTTAATGGCGCCGCAGTTAAAAATAAACGAACAGGTGCTTTGGATTGCTTGCACCAGTTAATGATCAACCCTCGACTTGAATTGCTTTTAAGCGATAGTTCTTGATGAGTGACGCAAACTGACTAAGACTTAGTAGTGGAACATCTATATAGGAACCTATGGCTGCACTATCAAAGGTATATCCTGACCTTTCCAACGAGAAGTCGTATTGTGAGCAATCCACTTGGATTTAGCGATTGCATTAAATATAATCCTTTTTGCGCTTTACGGATAAAGACGGATCGGAATTAGTGAAATGAATATACAGGATATCAGTATTATATTTCACGCAACTTTAAATTTACGCAACCTTTTTTGTACCAAAAAATTATGCTTGGGCAGAAATCTAGTGATGACAAATTAGAAAGCAGATCGGGTTTGGGGCAAATTGAGCTCAACGCGAGAAAATGTCCCTAGTTTTTCGTTTTTTTCTTTTTCAATTACAAAATAATAGAATAGATATCGATCTTTGGTATTTTTTCTTGCAAATCGAAAAACCCTAAAACATGCGCAGTTAAGAATGACAGGACTCTGGGTTCGAGGGTGGGCAGACAAGCGAAATATCTACTGCGCATAATTGAACAGAGCTGCCGCTGACTCATAGCTGTATGATCGAATTTCAGTTCGTTTGCTCACGCGCGGACCAGGTTTATAGGCCAATAAAATAACATGTATCCATGGGGAAAAAACGCAGCAAACAATTAAAAGTTTATATATTCTAAAGCGTTGGATCGACGTGAGAATGATCTGGGGAATTATAATCTATAGTCCAACATGGCCACCGCGAAAGTTAGAGTCATGCAAGATGCGGAAGTAACTCTAACCTATGTAACATTATACCGGAAGCTTTCATCTGCTAAAGATTGAGTGAGCTTTAAATGATGCCGTTGTCTCAAATTTTTTTTATGAAGTAGAGCACGTACAGATGCGGTTTAACTCTGTACCAGTCCGTCAGTGAGATAAGACGGCCCTCGCATATCGTTAATCCGGGTGCGTGGATTGCGCGGTTTTCAACTGGAAAGATAGGTAGACTGCGAGGGAGTCCTTCTATATCCCTTGGCCTCTGTCCTAGCTGCATGATTGCCTTGGTTACGGCTTGGCTAAATAGAGAATGGTACCTATAGTTTGATATCATATGCCAGGGGATGGGAAAGGAGCCAATTCTTTGTAAATGGAAATGACGACCACGAATCTTAACCAATATTTTTGGCCACTTTGCTAATGCGCGCGTTTAATCGCAATCCTCTTACACGTGTCTGGTTTCATTTTTCTGTTTATAACCAATTTTGGTGGCTAAATACCGGTCCAGATGATGATATTCACAACACGTCCATGCTGATTATAAACTGCGTTGGTTTATGTCCGTTGTCCGTTTTCAGCATTGATTACTGATGCCATTTCGACATGTTTGCCCGAGGCTTTCAATCCGTGTGGGGTAGGGGAAGGGGCAAATGGTTTTTACGTCCACAAACATTTCCTGTATCTGTTTTTCCGCAATCCACATCTTTTTCCTGTTTATGTCGCTCTATTCACGAATAAGTCTTGATATCCAAGTTTTACCAGCCCACGCCAGTCCAGCCTGCATGTCCCCACAGGGATCCCATACGTTAATTTTAGTGGATCTACCAGGGAGACCAAACCTTGGGCGGCTTTTTTGTATCCAAGAAGAAATAAAGAGAACACCTGTAAGCTTTTGTCTGTCATCTGGTTACACAGTTATTAATAAATTTTCTTTCATAAGAAAATTAGTTGAACAAGGTGGTTAAAATATCATGAAAACAAAAAACGCATCCCCACAATGCTTTGCACCAGCTATTGAAGGCGACGCGGTCGAAAAAAAACAAACTCCCAGGAAAATTGAACGTTATATATTCTCTCAAATGTTCCTTATTTTATCATCAAATTATCCATGCGTACGTCAATACGTTAATTTTGAGTGAATTTTTCTACGTCTTTGAATAATATGAGACACATTTATAACATGATTTATCACCCCTTTTGTTCAACATAATCAGTGTGAGATGGGCTCCCTGTGGCGTACACTGGTAATGTAACATAATTTGGGCTACCTGTGTTCAGCTTGTCTGTTATTTTTAATTGTTATGCTTGGCTGATATAATAACAACACAACAGGTGGTACCGCCCCGCAAGCCAACAGTCGATATCATTGACTGATTATGGATACCCACAACTACTCCAGTCACTGCTTGCTTGCCTCCTCGGCCAACGATAACAACACGCAACCTACCTTCTTGGACAAAATTTTATTTCACTTGGCCATTATCTCTGCACGATGCTTAGTCCACGGAATTAAGCCGCGCTCCCACACGTCTAAGGATAATCAACTCTATAACGCCCGAATTTACTCCAGGCAAATTTGTTCGTGATATTTTTAGTGTCATCTATATCTACAGATGACTGACTGCTTTGAGATATTGAGATTTTGCGCAGCCCGTATATATTATGACGTCGGTGGTTTTGTCTTGATTTCAGTCTGTTGTGCGCACACTGAAGCACCTCAAGTCACGGAGGAAGACACCTGGGGTTACTGCCCGGGCAGAAAACGCAAAAAGCGAATTCAAAACTCATTTTGAAACCAATTTCATTTAGGTGCTTTTCACACCGCGTTTTCTCCTGGCGTTAATAAAAATTAGTTTTAACACCAAAATGAGAAATCGGAAATCTTATCGTTGAAAATCTTTAATTTAATTTAGAATGTTAGTTTTCTGTAAAGCGCTAAAATCAATTTACATGCAAACGTGCAATAACACCTGCTTTAAGGGCCCGCAGCAACCGGACCTTAATACACGAAAAGTGATCGCGAATCTCAGGTTCATCCGTGCATGCAGTGCAGTGCCACACAAGGGCTAGTATGGATATGTGCAATATTTATTAGATACTGGCCCTAGTCCTTAAAATATTTTATAATCATACTTACTCTCCTAGCCAACTAGCCAACAAACAGTGAAACCAAACTGTTATGTATAGTTTGCATTCCTTGATTAAGATTTTCAGTGTTGATGCACGCCGAGAAAAAAGAGCATTTATATAAAGTAATTTCCAAACACAAGGTAGTGACGCGGCCAGGAATTTACCGGTAAAAGCTGCGAAAGCGCGCACTCTGCCAGGAGATATTGCATTTGAAGAAGCATATTGTTAGTTAATATCATCTTCATCTAAAGTCAACATTTTTATCATGATCACTGCGTGTCTGGTTTTTCTAGTAATAATTTTTCCTTAGTATTTTTTCTTCTCCCTATAATCTTCCACCATGCATGCAGCCTTTCTCATCCCATCAGCTTAGCGGACTACTCCTCTTAATTTTGTCCGGGAAAAATAAAAGCGCAATTCAAATGTCCTAAAAACAATGGAATTAATCTTCTCCTACTTAATCTTAAGAGTGCTCTTTCATTTTGACGTTTTTCCACTTTCTTTCACTTTCTGTTATCCGGCTTTTTCGCAAGGTAAAAAAATGAGTATCCAAGATTCAACGTCCCTGAAGCCATGTTTAAACCATCTTTTTATCTTCACGTACTAAAATATCATTAAAATTCAATTCCAAAAATGTAATATCAATTATCAAGTACTTGTGCGAGGGATTGCCGGCAATCATCCTTTCTTTCATTTTATATTTTTAAATTAAAATTTTATCCGATTATATACGTTTCAGCGTCACTTGGATCCGTTAATAAACTCAATATTCTTACTGCTCTAATAGAATTTGATAAGTCGGTCGGCAAAATTAGTGCCATGAATAAGCGAAACTAATCTCGCTTTATTTGTATTCGACTTTTTTGTGAGACCGAATTTTCTGTTCATGTTGTCGTATCTCGATAGAGATCCTTCCAGTTGATTGGATTTCATCGCGAAATCTATTTTCTTTGCTGTGAAAATTTTGAGGTTTTCATAAACTATCAAAAAGGAGCTAGCTACAACAATGTTTTGTTGCCAGAAAACCGTCCATGTTTAATTCTCAGCTTGATTAGCGTTTGTGAGTTCTATTAGTTGTTGTGCCTCTATCGGTCAAGGCGAAGCCATTATCTATCATTTTCGGACCAAAGTCCGTTGCTACGCAGTGGTGACGTCATTGATCCACGAGCCTGGTCCCAAAGGCGGTTGGTAAATCTCACACAATCCCGTGGACGGAATACTAAATACGACGCTTACAACACCCTATGAAATATACATGATGCCGGTACATCGGCCACTGCGTCGAGGATAGCTCACCAATATGTCGAATGGAATGTGGAATAGGAAAAATTCCGTGGCGATTCAATCCCTAGCAGCACAATCAACTAAACCAGAAATTCGAGGAGAAGTTGAAAGAAAACGAGTAAGTTGGGAAAAAAATTGACAAGAGTATTACGCGTGGCATAAGGTAGAAATGAGACGCACGCGTTCAATCGCCGGTCACAAATTATATTTCCTTCTTAAAACTCGGTTTTTCTTTTATAATACTTAGAGTATTTCTATCGGGTCCGCGCAGTAAGTGATCAGCTAATTCCACTAAATCATATGTAAACTTAAATGTCAATGTGACTCTCCAAAAGGTTTTGAGAGAGATTTTGTTAAGGCCTCAATAGAATAACATTGACTAATCACCGTTCGATCGAGCAATGTTTCCACCGCTAACGAACTAAATCCTTTGGTTTGTGCGGTCCTACTTCCTCAAACAATTTCTACTCAAATTCACAAGCACTTGTAGTTCGGAGTTAGAGTTATTAGTCCTAATCTTACATATCATCTGTAGCAAGGTTTTTAGGCTGTATTCCGCCTTGCCGGAAGCCTGTGTATTGAGTTGATGTTCAAGTAATGATAAGATTTAGAATCCTTACTCATAGCGAACAGCATTACCTCTCTAAACCAAGTTCATCTTTAAGAAACAAACTGTAAAATTTCTTTAGAGATTATTTTAATTTTGACCTGTTCAAAACAGGTAATAAAGATCAGTATACAATACTTGAAACTAACGTAATATTTTTTCATCTCTCTACAGCAAAGCTGGCTTCGTCCGCAATTGTCATATGGGTCAGTCAGCTCCTATGATAGTACAGGTATGGGTCTTAGGAACACGAAAATCATTTGACGAGTTTGTTCACTATATTATTAGGGAAGTCTTCATTCATTCCAACTTGCTTTAGACGTATTTTTCTAAGATTTTGCACGTTGACATTCATCAAGACCTTGAATGAAAACGACAATCAGACAAAAGATTCTTGTCCATCATTGATGGTGATAATAGCAAGGTTCTTAAACAAAAATCAACCCTCAAAACAAGTCCCTCGAAAGAACAGCTGCCGTTAGAACGTTAAAGGGATTAGTTATTTCCAGACTTGACTGTTTATTAACTCTTATGAATTCAAATTTTTCGATCGTATATATTTTATTTCTTAGCGTGTTAGCAGTATGTAAATTTCATTCAGCGAAAAACCAGGATTGCGTGACAAGATAAGAGCTTCTTCAACAATTATGATTTTATTTGTGAGTCATTATTCTTCCACGCGGGGAACCCTCTATTTTAAAAAACGCTGCTCGGCATAAACGATCCTCCATTTTGAGAATAGATTTAAAGAGAGTTTTTAGAACAAAATATTAGAATGAGATAACGTTTTACCGGAAGTGACTCTAGACACGACTTCCGGTGGTCACGGCACCGCCTTTGCCTCTAGATCTGGTCTACTGTACAGTATTTACACAACCCTTGATACAATGTTAAGGGTTAAAGCAATAAATACTAGCTGTCTTTTTATGGGTTTTATTTGTCGTTTGACCTTGACAACTGCTTATTTCTTTTTTTCGAAAACGTTTTCTGTTTCAACCAACTTTCTTGCGTGCGTGCAACACAGTTATTCAGCCCAGATGGTTTCGTTTAGTCTTCTCATACCAAATACTTAAGTGTATATATCATATTAAAGCCGAAAGATCGAGTATTTTTTTCGATGATTTCAAGTAGAATTCTGTGGAGTTCTTATTCGTTAAAGAAGACTTCGATAAAGGATGCTTCGATTACCGGCTTTCAGCAGGGAGGTGCTCCTGTTGCTTTCAGACACCGGCGCGCATCATTCCTCGATGAGAGATTTATCCCATAGGTGTCTTCTGCACGTTCTTGTACCGACCTAAAATTAAAACAGGTCGTCTAAAAGATATTATCCATTTGTAATGACAACCACAAGGTGCTTGGATACGAACCCTAGCTTCCACATGGGGATTTAATAATGTACTAAGGAAGATCCGAAACTTTACACCAAAGTACGTAACGCACCGTTTGTCTTTATTTGGAAGGTAGGATGGAAACAATAAAGAAATTAAGCGGCCGGAAATGTGATCTCTTTACCTCGGTAACGAAAAATACCCACTCCTCCCCCCTTATCATTTTGATTTTTTTGATACCACCTCCCCTCCCCCATCTTCCCGAGATCTACGTCGTCGTCCAGCCACATATACAGTTTCCGTTATATAACAAGTGAAAGTGAACAGTCTCTGTTAAAAGGGAAAACAAAGTTAATTGAAAATAATTCTCGTATAGTTATCTTTTTCAATTTTTGGATCAAAACTTGTTATTCAGTACTTGTATTCATTTGAATTCATGATTAATTGTAAAAAAAAAAACATCATTGAACCTTAGCATCGTTAAATTAATATATTATACATTTGGTGTATATTTATTAAACTAAATGTTTTTGATATATTACAAAAATTAAGCTAAAATGCGATTTATTTTTGATCAAAACTTTTCCGTATTCATTGTACATTATTAGCAACTACCCAAGAACTGAACATTTGAGCACAAATGAAAAAACAAAAAAATGATGAACAGTAAACAAAAACAGTTTTTTTCAACTCATAATAATTTTGAAATATGACGTCGTAAAAGCAGAAAATGCTCGCATAAAAATGAAAAACCCTTAGTGACCATGTTTTTTCCCTTTCTTTTTTCTCTTATCCTTTAATTCCTTTCCTTTCTTAGTTATTTCCTTTTCTTTCTTTACCGTTTTATCGTTCTGTTTTCTTTTTCATTTCTTCCTCTTTTTCTCTTTCTTTTTTGTTTTCGTTTTGATAAAGTGATTGAGTAGACACGTTGTTTTCCTTTGTTTTACTCTGACTGTTTGTCACTAACTATACAACTTTGCTTCAAGGGCCAAGAAAAATCACTATGGTACAAGTAGTGATAGTAGGATATCTTGGAAAGACATTTTGAAATGCTTAGAGTTCATGTCACAATGCCACGTCAGTTTATTTGTCATCAACGTTGTATAATTCATGCCTAATCGACAAAGCAGACGTGACTAGACAAGACCTCTGAGGTCAAGTTTGTGTGTTTAACAACGTCTACGTATAGCTACTCATGTGAGGTGTTGCAATATAATCAGTTTGACAAACGTACGGTTACTTCGGGTCCATACTAATCAAGATGTTCGCCTCCTGTTTCTGACCACATCCTAGACCTTTAGAACCTAACCTCAATTGGTAAACCTATCAAATTGATCGGCCCTTTATTTGCAGCCACAACCAATGCCATCCCTGAAAGCAGTGTAAGAAGGACTAAGGATCGCCTCAAGCCCTTCAGGAAACGTTTCTGAAAATCATAACCTTGTATATTAACATATTATTTCAAAAGACTTAGCATGAAAAAGAATGCCATTCGACCATGATAGTTTAGAACACGCCTTGTCACAGCCCGAGGCTTATTTTAGTATTTTAGCTTATTGTATTACTGTTTCGTTCTTCTCGATATTGGCGATACTAGTCTTCTCGATAAATGATATCTCTCGAGATAGTCCGCTGACCGGAAAATATTTATAGCCTCCATGACATCCTGAAGTCAAAGTATAGGTACATGGTATTATTCTCTCCTTCTTATCCAATCAAAAAGCAGAACGGAAGATAAACGCTTATTATCCAATTATAAGCTTGAATTCAGAAACCATAACAACTGCTGCTGTCTGGTACATTGTCAAACCTACAATGGTTTATCGGGGTTGCTATATAGCGCTTGATCATCCAAATCCCAGAAACGAGGCAGAACACGAGTTTTAGGTGAGAATCATATAAATAGAAATATGCAAAATTAGATTCAAAATTTGCTGCGCAATGTCTTGGGAACTTTTCGGTTTTATTTTCTGCCGAGGGTGCGCGCATGCACAAGCACGTGGATTTTCACAGCACACAGTGCAGTCACAGGATAGAATCGACAACATTTGTTGACAACCACAGGTCGTACAAACTTCTTTACAACTTTTTTTGGGCAAAAGCTGTTAATACAATACATAAGATAGTTGAAAGGAAAAGTAGACAAATGAAACTACCCAATAGGAAAAGCGCGAACGGGACTCTAAGTCCCATGCTAGGCATGCTGCGCATCCAATCAAAGCGCAAGGAAATGACATCGGCACAGTCACGGTGCCGACACGTATAAAGTCAGTTCTGTATGTATATCGTACGAAGTAGTTTTGAAATTTAAAATCTCTAAGATATTCCATCTTAGAGCAGACTTCGTATTGTGAAAACATTACAGTACGGTGCCGTGCCTTACCGAACAGTATACCATGCGCGCGCGGTGATTGGCTCAACAGATGTTGTCGATTCCATGCGGCGACATTAATATACCATTTTCGAGATACGCGAGCGCTTTCAAAAATATCGCAGGCGCAGACATGAAAAAGAGGCATTTTCGGGCAAGATCGCGCGAACTCTGCCCGAAAATGCCTCGAGATCATGTCTGCGCCTGCGATATTTTTGAAAGTGCTCGCGCATCTCGCAAATGGTCTATCCTACCGAGAGCGTTTCGCAGTCATATGAAATCTACTTTTTAAAATTGCCGTACCGTACCACGCCGCGGCCATTCATTTTCATCAGCGATGAGTAGCTAGTGATCTCGCGCGGATGTGAATGGTTTAGCTGGTATGGACAAGCCGTGACTTTTCGTTACTTTTGTGGCATGTACGTGACTTTTCACAGAAATGTTTTAAGCGGGAAATACACGTTGCGATTTGTCTGTCCGATTCATCGTCCCGAGAACATCGGGAAGCAAATCGTGCGTGTAGTTTAGAGCCCGATTCAAGCCCGATTCAAGCCCGATTCAAGCCCGATTCGACTGCCTGAATCACAAAATCTGTAGCACTGTCACAGATTTTCTCATGTCCGCCCGATTTTTTAAATTCAAATCGGGCTTGAATCGGCGCACTAAAGTACACGCACGATTTGCTTCCCGACATATTCTGACAAATGATCGGGCCGACAATCGCAGCGTGTAGATGAGCCTTAATAATATAGCATCTGCGTATCCAAGTACTTGATTCTAGGGATACACGGTGCAATATTGCGCGCAATTTTGCAAGCAAATGGATTTTGTGAGCCATATCACACGACGCAGTTTGTTGCATGCAATGTTGCTGAAGTAGATCAAAACAATCCTAATTCAGCAACGTTGCCTGCAGTATTGTGCGCAATGTTGTTCCTTGTGTCCGCGCTAGATTTTTGAAGGTTTTAAATCCATGGCCAGACTAAGAGTTTGGGCTACCTGTGGAATAAACCCCCAACTTTACTATAAGATTAAACACTTGCCTGTTAACCGGAAGAACCTGTCTTTCGTTCTAAAAAATATAGGTTCCTTTAGCTAGGCGAATAGCGCCAATAATCGACGGGTCTTACTTCCTGGACATATGGTAGCTTTTTGGTTTCTATTTTCATCTTTGTTTTTCAATATTACTGAATTGAAAACCTAGTGTGTCAAGTACATGATAAATATAGGTCTGTAGCCACGGAAGTGGCAGGATTCCAATCATTATTTGACGATTCTAACAATTGGAATATCCTGTATTAAACCGATAATATGAAAAGGAAAAAACTACTTTCAATTCAGTATGACGTAAATAAGATCTTTGTTATTGATTTCAATTTCAAGCTTTTTTCGAGTTATTTACTCGAACAGAAGTAGTAGTAGATATTGTTGTTCCTTCTTTAAAATTCAGTAGCTGTAAAGCAATTAAGGACTCTATGTATTTTTTACCACTTTTTATACTTTATATTTAACTTTAGTTCTTGAAATCAAAATGCTCAGATATATTAATCTATGTAATTTGAAGATTTCTAAATTCTAGATCGTCTTATTTTTTTGATTATTATGACAAAAAACAAACTGAGAAATGTCTAGCGACGTACTCCTCATTTTTTCTAGAATATTCGAATTTTCTATGTGTTTACTAATGTTGAATTTTCCTTCTTTCAATTTCATTCGCGAATTTTGCTGTACAGATAATATTGAAGTAAAAATTGGGGGGCAATACCACTTGAAAAAGAAAAAAGATGAAGTGGAATAGAAAACTGAAATGAAAACATTGAGAAGTTTTGAGCGCAAGTTAGACTTACTTGTAAACATCAACAAAAAAAATGCCTAAGGGGGTGGATACAAAGTGCTAAAAATGTCCTAGTGGGGATCGGACGTGAATTTTTTGGTATACGGGTTACCAACAGGTGTTTAGCCGTATAAGTTCAAGGTCAGGCAAATTAGCTTTTATTGAGAGAAAATGACATAGTTGATGACAAGGTCACGTAATGATTTTTTTAAATAGTTTTTACGTAAATAAAAGATTTGGAATATTTTCAAGATAGTCTTTTCTGAGCTAAGTAGTGTAGACATTGAAAAGTTTTAGCGCTTTCCGACATCCCTAATGAATATATACGAATTAGTGCACATGTATATCAAATTTATTTTTTCATATCCACTGGTATATTTAATCTCGGTTTTGTATAAATATCTATTTCAAACATAGAAATACCGCGATATTTCCAAATAAGAGGCTTCAAAATGAAACAGTCTTTTCTTTCTAGTTTCCAAGTAAACAACTATTTCCTCAGCAATATGGTCTTTTCTCGGAAATAAAGGATTTGGATTTTTTTCTGTTCGTACCTTTTCGGGCATGTGCCTTTGATGAAGAGGACCGTGTTTGTGGTTTCCGGTTCCGTTTCGTATTGTGCGCCGACCACATTGTCTAATCCCTTTAAAACTCTTAACAACAACCAAGTAAAGCAGTTCTTTTTGTCTTTGTATCTTTAAAAGTCATGCCTCCTGAAAAGCAAACCACTAGGATGATAGTAAGTGAAAAAATACGAGATTTTGTACAGTCTTTTCCGTTTTCGCTTTTTCCTGGTGCTATTTCCGGTTGATGAAGACGCTATCACCCTCGTTCGCATGCAGGTTTGGCACTGTTCAACATGGCGGCCTCAGAGACAGGAGACCATACGCACCACATTCAAAAATCACCAGCAGCGGCTCAAAAACCGCCCAATTTACGGGCTCTGGAGGTTAAAATTCTTCTCTTACGTATTTTTTATCTATTTAGTTTTTTCTTGACTCATGACGAAGTATTTTCTCACAGGGCCTCACTTTTTCCGAAAGTATGTCAAGGCGACCACCTCGTCTTCGTCGACGCTCTATCTCTGTTTCTTCTACAGATAGTTACGGGAGTTCAGGTGCTGAAGAATATAGAATTAGCTTAAAATCTTGATAAACACTAGAGGAGCATTTAGCGCTCTTAGTTTTTCTTTTTGGCGACGTTTGAAGGTGTTTCAAATGGAGTGAACTTAACGTGCATGTCGTCTATCGCGTCTTACTTTCAACCTCTCGAGTATTTTTATTATATTTTATGATTCTTATACTGAGTGTGACTGATTTTTAATTATTGTTTTACCATTTCATAAATCTCTATTCTGCAATTATTCCTTTAATAATATAAAATAGCCGATATTCGTATTATTTATCTAATTTATTTTAACTCGGTCAATTCTGGAAATTTCGACATTTGTATTCGTGGGCTCCGTTTTAAATTTTTTTGGCTACTAAGAGTTTGCAGAGTGACGTTCACCTTTGATATTTGTTTCTCTGTGTAAATAATATGCATTTTTCCATCTACAGCTAGCTATACAGACAGCTATTCCTCAGACGAAGATGAAGGCTCCCCAAGAGACAGACAACAGGTAAAGTAATAAGCTGCTTGCAAGGCGTTGCAAGCAAGTCCACTCTGATTTCCATCTAACATGCCGTACGATTTTAGAAGGATTAAAATTATTAGCACAAATAAATTTTCCACGATTAGCTACTTAAAAAAATATTCTTTGTCTCCAAATGGTTGATATTCATCGGCTGGTCTATTTTTGTACATCGTACAATATTCTTCAAAGTTCCAACACTGCAAGTTTGGAAAGCAGTTTGGCACGAATAAGAACTTCGTTCAATCATCCAAAACTGAGCTCCAAAATTTTTTCTTATTTTATTTTACGATCTTTTCAATCCCAAGGTCATTCGCTTTTACACTATTATACTTTGTAATTTAAATTCCTTAAATTTGTTGAGTTTTTTAGATTTTAAAATTTCATAACCAAAAAATATTAATTTCATATTTTTGTCAGAAAATAATCTCTGGTTATCTAAAAACGTCTCTTAGTTTGAGAATATTTACAATTAAATTCTAGTGATTATTTTGTTGTGGTATTACCAGTGATACTAAAGCACAGCGGGATCTGAATTGTTAGTGAATATTAACCTTCTAAAATCAAAACAAATGCATACTAATATTCCTGATACTTTCAGATGATATTTATTGAGCCAAACAAAACTAGCTCAAAATATAAGATTCTTATTCTGATTCCTAAGTGTGTTTACAGATTTCAAACCATAAAGATTAATGCAAAGATCACGTTGAATTATTTTGTTTTGTGTTTTTAATAGACAAAACATTTTCATGCTCAACAATAAAATATATGTAGATAAGATGGAAGAAAAAAAAATCGTGGATGCTTTACTATTCTGAAGGTCTTGCAATCTATATAATCAATCAGTCAGGGAATTTTCTATGACTTTTAATTAGCTGATATGAGTATAAGTCCAGTCAGTTTTCTATGAATTGTGAAGGTTTCAAGGCATTTCAGTATTTTTTTCCAAGGTTTTTATAGGCAATATTTGTGCATTTTTTCATATTCCTCAGGATCAGAGTTTTTCAAGCCATTGGCTGAAATGTTACAGTGTAAAGGTCATAATTATGCCCAGAATGAATTTGCTTTGCCTTGTATAAAGATCCAATGAGCCAATCAAATCCAGCTATTGATGTCATAACATGTTCATTATCTCAAAGATTACTAATGCTTTTCCCTGTAGATAAAATCTTTTGTGTTGAATTAAAATGTTTTGGCAAAATATTTATGAATGATCCATAATACTGTAATTCAATTAGGACCTGGTAGGATAAAAATCTTACTAATTCCTTAATAAGATAATTATAAATAAATAAATATTAACAGTTATTATATGATTATCAATGAAATACCTATATTTCTTTATTTTAAAAATTTGATATTTTCACATTCGAAAATAAAATGTTACTTTCATCTTTGAAAATATCATCACTATGGTTACATACTTCTTATAGCAGAAAAAGCTTTCTATTCTTTTTCATTGATAATTATATAATAAACAGAATATTACATGGGTGCTTGGAGATACAAATTTTATCGTCTCGTGTTGAAAATTTCTCACTCTTGACAGATCTTTTCAACACTTGAAGATAAAATTTGTATCTCTGCGCATGCATGTAATATCCTCTATTAATTTGATAATATTAAACCTCCATTTAATTTGTTCATTTTATGTGCCCAAACAGAAAAACAGCAAAGGTGGATCAGATTTTTGCGTTAAGAGTATTAAACTTGCAGACTTTGGCAGAAGAGAAATTGAAATTGCAGAACAAGGCAAGCATGAAATTGATTTTTTCAATTTGGGAGGGGATTATAAGCATTTTTTTCACCGTATTACTCAAATATTGAAGTTAATTTAGAAACAAAGGGTCTGTCTTACAGCTGTAATAATTATGTCCATGTGCATATGTTTATTATGTTTCATAGTTATAGATAGATAAGTTATTTTGTAGTTGTTGTTGTGTATTGCTTTCTTAGAGCTGTTCATCAGGTATCAGACAGCTCTAAGAACTACACAGCTGCATACTTGGTTTGTTATTTTAAGCTCATTTTAATGAGCCCTTAAACATCTCAAATTGGTTCCACTTTTGTATTTGGGTGTATGATGTTTGTATTTGGGTGTATGATGTTTGTATTTGGGTGTATGATGTTTGTATTTGGGTGTATGATGGATCTAATTTGATTTTGACCAGTACATTTCAGATAGTGTGCTAATGATGTTAAAGGTGTTACAGTCAAAACAGCTCAAGTGTACCCCCTAATCTCCGTTAATGATTTCATTATTCGAATATTGAGTTGATTATTCACTTCGAGCTTTCATAAAAAAATCGGAAGACTCCAAACTTCACATTCATTTCACAACTAAAATTCTAAGGGATGCCTTTCTGGGGAGTTTTTCTACCTCGGCATGGCAATTGTTGAAGAATCCAATCAAAATTTGAATAATGAACTCAATATTCAAAAAATGAATTCATTAATGGAGTCTAGGGGGGTACGCTTCAGCTGTTTTGACTGTAATAGATCATGTCTCAGTGGCAGGCGTCACTGTAAACATTGTGTAGTAGGTTCCTATTTCTCTCAGTTATTACAGGATCAACTGTAATATTTAAAAGATTTCTATTCCAGCTTACTTGCTATTCCCTTGAGTATTACTCTTTTCTTTACTAGTAATACTTGTAACTCGGACAATGAAACTCTATGACACATTGTCTGAAAAAAAGGGAAACATCCTGTCAAATCTAACTCAGGCCCAGTTCAAACCTCAAACTTCACATAAGCTGAAAGCATGGCAAACAATGGATAATAAGGAAGTCTTCTTTGATGTCATTTTGGCTCATGAGAAGATCAGCGTTTGAACTGGGCTTCAGTCAAGACTGAACCCCATAGTTGGAATATCATTAAATATATCACATTATTAGCACAATGTCTGGAATTTCTTTTTAAGAATCCAGTGTGATCTCATTACACACCTAATCTGTTAAAGGACCTTGCAGATAGTAATGTGTGGACTTTTTATTTGATTTCAGAAATGCCTGGATTAATGCTTCTTCGTAAGCGTAACTGTACAGACAAGCCTCTGGAAGGAGCCAAGATTGTTGCTTGTACACATGTAACGGCTCAGGCAGCTGTGAGTGTTTCCTTTTTAGTCTAGTTAGGTTGCTATTTGCACTTTTCCATAGCTATAAACCTTGTACAGTAAACAAGAGTTATGCTTATAAATGCACATCTGGTGTTCACACTTTGGGATTTCATGACATAAGCATGCAAGCATCAAAAATGAATTGTTTTTTATCCCTGGTGCTTATGTTTATGGAAGGGCAGTTTTCGTATGACTATAAAAAACTTATGGCATAGACAGGATCTTGCAGTGCTGAGTCTGTGCCATGCTGTAACTGTACTGTGTGCTTTGATTTTTCACACATAAGAAATCTGCTCTAAAGTACCAACAGTACTTAACATATTGGTTTATGAATAGCAGATTTCGTATGACTGTGAAAAGTTCAGTGCCATGTGCGCACGTTGCCATGACCATGATGTTTTCTACAATTTTGATTGGCTGGTTTTTTCTTGCACAATATGATGGGTCTGGCATGGTCCTTAAATTATCTTCCCGTATTTACTGTAAAACAAACCTCTATTCAGGGGACACTTTGTTCACTTAACAAACACAAGTTACATTGTTTAATCCAGATAACCAAAATCCATGGTGTACCCTGTTTTTAAATAAGAAAGAACTAACCATTGGTTCTTGGTAAACTGAGTCTGTTTTTATTTTATGTACTTATAATGGGTTGTTTTCATTTTCAGGTTCTGATAGAAACACTAGCAGCATTAGGTGCTCAAATACGCTGGTCAGCATGTAATATTTACTCCACACAGGTAAAAACAACCAGCTTTTACAACTAATAGAATAAGTATGAAAAATAATAGTCAAAAAATACAGAAAAGTGCACACACAAGGAAAACGTTTCTTAATATTAATTCCATCATTTTTTAAAAGCAATGTTTATTCTTAATTCTTATTCTAACTTGACTTTTTTTAGAATGAAGTGGCTGCAGCAATGGCAGAAGCTGGTTAGTTGAACATCCTTCAATTTATATAATTTTAATGATTTGGAGCCTACCGTAATCTACTTTCATCAATGCTATTTATTACGAAATAGTGTTAGTTATGTAGTACTTTTTCACAGATAGATTAAAATTAATGTTTGGTTGTGATATTTTTTCTTTTTGGATTTTATCATTTTCTTGAGTATTATTGCTTTCTTATTGAGCAATACCTCACAAGTAATATTGATTTATAAAATAACTTTGATATTACGCGCGCTCTGATTGGTCAAAAAGCCATGTTTTATGAGAGCATAATACATGCTCACGTCATTTTTTTCTCTCTCAAAAAGTTAGTTATTTTATAAAAGCAATAAAAAACAGTTTTCCGTGTATTATACTCTGATAAAGACACTTGGGATGTGGAGAGAACACTTGAGAAGCTGGAAACCACTCCGCTACGCGTCGTGGTTTCCTACGCTTCTCTCGTGTTCTCTCCACATCCCGCGTGTCTTTATCAGAGTATAATACACGGAAAACTGTTTTTTATTCCTTAAATACCTCAAGCAAAGAGTTTTATAAAGACCCAAGAAAAGGCAAATAGTCTGTAACCATTCCATTTTTATTTATTTTTTGGTTAAATAGGATTTCCAATCTTTGCATGGAAAGGGGAGTCTGAAGAAGATTTCTGGTGGTGCATTGAGAAATGCATTACTGCACCTGGATATCAAGCTAACATGGTCCTTGATGATGGTGGTGATGCTACACATCTCATGTATAAGAAGTTTAATGGTACTTTCAACACACTAAAAGGAATTGTAGAAGAAAGTGTTACTGGCGTTCATAGGTAAATATTAGCATTGTAGAACAGCTTACATAAGGTGTAAAAAGTGGAAGGGCTTAAGTCCCCCTCCTGGCTCTGCCATCCCCTGGTTTGAGGGTGAGTCATGTCACATTGCAACTGTTTTTTTGCATGGATATTCAGTAGGTATACCATAACCAGGGCCACTTAGACAGTGAGAACCAGAGAACCAATCAAAATGTAGAAAGATAACAATGCATTTCAACTTTGGGTAGTCGAACCAATCAGAAACCTGGAAAGCATGAGTTGTTTACATGATCATCTTTTTCTCATGGGAATCTGATTAATTTTGTTGCATCGAATATACTTAGTGTTGAAATGCTATTGTTTTTTGCTGATCTCTAATTGGCTTGACAAGCCAAAGTTGAAATGCATTGTTTTCATTCTACATTTTGATTGGTTCTCATTGTTTAATTGGCCCCAGTTATAGTAGTTGCACTGTTTTTTCAGTGCTTCCCATGTATTATGATCTGTCTAATAAACAACAATGACATAAATAGAGATTATCACATGTTAAGAGCTGATATCATTTTTATTCACTCGTTTTCCGTATCATATCGCTCACTCGCTCGCAGTCTTGCTTGTTCGCGATATGACGGGAAACTCGTTTTAATAATTTGTTTATTACACATTAAGGGTTGATTATATATTATTATATATCATGAGATTTTATTGGACAGTTTGCAGTGAAGTGATATCGTATCACTTCACTGATATAGTTTTTATTCATGGCTTTATTTCACGGATATCGACCCTAAATGTGTAATAAAGAAAAGAAAAACCCATGGATACAGCAGAACTAATCATTTATGTTTGATCATATTTCAGGTTGTATCAGTTATCCAAACAAAGCAAGTTAACGGTACCTGCCATGAATGTCAATGATTCAGTGACTAAGGTAACTGTCTTGATGTTAGATCATTCAGCTGTCAGTATAAACACATTTTATAATAGTAGAAAAAAAATTGCTTCAATGTTGTATAGACCCCTTGTAGCACTTTAGAATGCCGCTCAATTTGAAGGACATAACAATTTCCATTCTTCATGAGATTGAAATTCTTTTGTTTTGTCCTCCAAATTGAGCTGCTTTGACTGCTCTCACATTCAAGGGTCTATCACTACTATAGGGTATTTTTTTTGCCACTTTTTATCATGAATGAGGACCATGGTTGTATCATTACAGTGAGGGAAGGAACAATTCATCAGGGGGAAACCACAAATTATCTTGATGGAATGACAAGTGGTGAAAATTTTATTCCATGATACCTTTACTACCCATGGTATTAACTTTGTGTTTTTATTATGTTTCAGACTAAATTTGATAATTTGTACTGCTGTAGAGAATCTATTTTAGATAGGTAAGTGCTTGATATAAAGCTTCAGATGTTTTCTGGAACTCCATTTTGCTAAATAGAGAAATTTCCCCCACAGTTTAAAGAGAACAACAGATGTAATGTTTGGTGGCAAGCAAGTCCTAGTCTGTGGGTATGGAGAGGTATGTATTGGCATTCCTGTCAAATAATATTATCACTTCTCAGGTATATGGTTCAATTCCAGGACTTGGCATCACATTGAAGTAGAGTTTGTTAAGCCTCTCCCTCGATTCCATGGTTTTTCTCTGGGTTCTCTGATTTTCCTCTCCATGAAATCTAACGAGTTAAATTTCGAATTGAATCTGTGAGTTATCAGTGCCATGACTTTGAAGGATCATGATGCTGTGGTCTTGTTTGTACTCTGACAGGCTAACTTAGAATATATCTACTTGTTACAGGTCGGTAAGGGCTGCTGCTTTGCATTAAAGGGACTTGGTGCTATTGTGTATGTAACAGAAATTGATCCCATCTGTGGTCTTCAAGCTTGGTAAGTTGACAAAATACAATAATTATGGGAAGTAAAAGGGAACTCACTATTGTTCAACAAAAGTCACAAAATATACATTTGAAGGGAAGACAAATCAAGGAGTACAAATAATAATGATTTTATATGAATTTATTTAGAGCTGGTGACAAGGGGACAGTTGTAATTTAGCCCTGATAAACTTGTGGCCTTCTGTGTTTAGTGTTAGTGAATGAGAAGGGACCATCATTTTATGTTGGTCATCCAAGCCACGGCAAAGGTGTAATCATTTGCAGATATTTTTAGAGCAAAGGCAGCACTTTCTACTCAGATATTTTAAGACCCTGAATGTTGGTTTGCCCAATGCTTGAACCCACAACCTCCCTCACAGTAGCCCAGTGCCCCACTGAGCCAACCGGGAGGCTCACATCTATAGCTAGTAATTTCTCACACACTATGTAGTTAAGCAAAGTTTCTTATTCAATCATTCATTTATTTTACATTGTACAGCATGGATGGTTTTAGGGTTGTCAAAATAGAAGAGGTGGTCAAGCATATTGATATTTTAATTACTGCCACAGGTGAGACTTTTTACATTTGATAAGAAAAAATAGCACTCAAGCTATTCAAATGGTGGCTTTCCTTAACAAACATTAGGGACCTAAGATCCACAACAGGAACAAGTATGGCAACACTTGAAATGGCACAAGCATGCTTTTAAAATGGTTTTTCATACAAGTGCCATCGTCCTTGGCATTAAATAAGTTGGTGCTTTTTCATGCTTTAGCAGGGACGGCAACTGCAAGGACTTGTGACGGCGCACACATGTAAACCATTTTGAAAGCATGCTTGTCTCATTGTCTGCCTCCCATGTTCTCATTCCCGTCATGGATCTCAAAGTCCCTATTGTGACCTTACAGATCGTATTTTTCCAATATAATAAGTATGTTCTGATTGGCTTAGAATTGAAGGCATTTGATAATCAACTATTGTTTACCTGTAATTCAAACATAATGTGAATTTTCTAATGAAAAAAACAAACATTTTCTTCTGAAACAAGATTACATATTACGACACCATTGGTTAGAAATCAGCAAAGATAACCCAAGCATTGAAAAAACAATCTTTTCCCCCCTATTTTTGGTACTTAATTCCAGTTTTATTGAATACTTGTACAACGTATTTCAGGGAATAAACATGTTGTGACAAGAGAACACCTTGACAGGTTAAAGAATGGCTGTATAGTTTGCAACATGGGCCACTCCAACACAGAAATTGATGTGGTAAGAACACTATGTAATACTTGTATGCAGTACTGTTGTTGTCTATATAGTATTCAAATCGTTTCATAATAATGTCTTCATTGGATTGTTAATTTTAGGCCAGTATTAGAACATCAGATCTAACTTGGGAAAAAGTCAGAACACAAGTGGATCACATAATTTGGCCTGATGGGAAAAGAATAGTACTTCTAGCTGAGGTAAGTACCTAAGTTGTAATTTTCAACATCAACTCTGCTTTCTCTTTGTTTGGTAACTCCAGAAGTGGAATCATTGGTGGTTATGTGCTGTATTAACTTCCATCAAAAAGAATAGTTTTGTTTTTTACAATAGACTGATTATGTTTATTTTTTTCAGGGTCGACTTGTTAACCTGAGTTGCTCCAGTGTTCCATCTTTTGTAGTATCAATTACAGCCACTACACAGGTATGTTTTATCATCATCATCATCATCATCATTACTACCAATGTCACCGAAGTGGGTTGTCACACCAGAAAAACATGTCACAGGTACGCCCTAAAACGTCTACGACTCTGCTGACAAACATCAACGTTTTAGTCTGCATTCCTTTCTCCACGAGCTGGCATCCTTTGATGAGTTGTAGAGAAGAAAATTATCAAAAGGATGCCGACCCGTGGAGAAAGGAATGCAGACTAAAACGTTGATGTTTGTCAGCAGAGTCGTAGACGTTTTAGGGCGTACCTGTGACATGTTTTTCTGGTGTGACAACCCACTTCGGTGACATCCGTAGTATCATCATGTTCAAGGATCATGGAGAACCATTAAAAGTGGATGGCTTCAATTAAAATAATATTGCAGACTAGTATGTTATAATGAAAATAAAAATCTGTGTTGTAGGGGTGGTGGTGGTGCTTGAAAATAGTTTCTTCAAAGTTTAGTGGATATGGTGACACGAGTGAAAAACACACTGCGCATGCTCGGAAGTTTGTCGTGTTTACAATGAAAACTATTGGAGATTTCCTGGTGTTTAGTAAATCTCTAAAGTAAAGACATTAACTTTAGTTGTTTTCTTTCCCTGGTCAAATAATACAAGAGAAATTTGCATAAAACAAGACATCAAAATCTCCAATGTTTTTCTTTGTAAACACGACTCGTCTATGAATTTTCTTCTGAACTTCCGAGCATGCGCAGTGCTTTTTTCACTCATGTCAAATATGGTGCCTAATGTTTCATTTGATCATTCATTTTATTACAACATTATCAGTTATTAATTATAAATTATTAATCTACTGACAGGCTATAGCCCTCATTGAGTTATACAAGGCACCACCTGGTAGATATAAACATGATGTCTATCTTCTGCCAAAGAAAATGGGTAAGTCATAAAGAAAGTCTTATCCCATGACATCCTATATGTCAAAAGCATTGCATCTGGAATATAAAAAAAAGATCTTTAATACTTTATCCATTAAATGAATTGTGTATATGATCGTACCATACTGTGAAATGTGCTTAGAATTTTTTTTTTGAGCTCTAAATGGGAATCAAGCCCACGACCCTCTGTATACTAGTCTGCCACTGAGCTACAGGAGACTCTAATGGCGAGTAAGGTCGTTAGTGTGGGTATATATTATCCATTAGCCAACCTTGTGTTCATGAGCTCCCTTTTTCCCTTTTTGAATATTTATTGATAAAATGTTACAATTCTGTTATGTTCCTGCAGATGAATATGTTGCAATGCTCCACCTGCCAACATTTGATGCACATTTGACTGAGCTGAGTGATGACCAAGCTAAATACCTTGGTGTTAATAAGACTGGTCCATTCAAGCCAAATTATTACAGGTATGTACACCAATACGGAGCCAATCTTTGATTCACCCCTTTGTATGATGCTCTGTATCAACTTAGAAATAAAAAAAACTCAATTCAAAAATGTATATCTAATTTTATTTTATTTTTTCCCCCAAACAGATACTAGACGGTTGTCTGTGGCAGCACCTTAGCATGCCAAGAAGTGCTGTAAATTTAAAGTTGCCTAGGAGCTATAATTCTATTTATCATCAAGTGCCTTTTTTCATTGCATCTATAGACTGAATAAAATGATATTTCTTTTACTTATATGTATTTAAGAACAACAAACTTTTTCAAAAATACTTTTACTCAATTCTAAAAAATGATGATTGTGATAATGATATAGAATTGTTTATACAAGAAAAAACTGGTGAGAAGATTCATACATTGATTAACCTGTGATGTTTCTTTCAACAAATACAATGAAGATTACGGTATATTTAAATTTTTTGATCATAGTAGCATGGCAGTGTCAATAACAGTAGTGATGGATTAGTCCAATTTTTATGCATAATTTTTTTCTCTATTTAGCCTGATTAGATAGTTTTCCTGCCATGCTAAAGCTCCTCTGTTTGAAAAAGCCAAATTCTCTGATAAACCTGGACATTAGATGTCGTGAAATAGATGCAATGTAAAAACTTTCTTTCAATTTCACTTCAGTATTGTCAGATGTTATTCCATTTTCACTAGTAGCCTGAAATATTCTATGAAATTCAAAAACAAAAATGGAAGAAAAAAAAAAGATGGAAAAAAGATGGTCACTGTAATGTTGACAGAAGGAATAAATTTTAGAAAAAAAAGTAATTATTAGCTAGGAAAGAAAAACATGATGTAACGGCAAATTTTAAAAGAAAAGTCAAACCCCTGCAGATAGATGCAAAAAGGGAATTTGTGAATTGTCCTAGGTGAAGAAAAGCGATGGTATCTCTCCGACATCAGGCTAATGTATTGGAAAAAAACAAAAAAACATTTGATTGTCATTCTGGAATCATTGTTACTGTCTTGTTTCTGATTTTCCCTTAATTAATGCTGTTAGACTATTTTCTTGCCTATTGTTTATGCTAAATTAAATTATAAATGCTCAGCAGATGTAGGAAAAGCCTTTTATGACAATATAATATTGAATAACCTTCTTAATTCTGGAAAACATTTACTACTGTAATAAGTTATCTGATTGCTTCCAATTTTTATGATCCTGTATAATTTGAACAAAATTTATGATTGGACTCAGCATATGTTGTGTAGTTCCTAAAATATCCCTGCCATCCAACAGAGAAACAATTGGTGGCCACAGTCTAAGGGCAGTTCTTTGCAAGTGGGTCAAGGCATGGATATTTTATGGAACCACTTTCTCAAGAATCCAAAATTCTTTTATTATAAATCAGACGTGATTGTTATTTAAAGTTTTGAAAAACTGCCAAAAAAGTGTTGCTCTATCTTGTTGAATCTTGTAAAAACTTCTAAGATTTTAAACTTTTCTTATTTCTAGGTCACTAAGTTAGTCTGTTTCATTACAATTTCAAAAACATGGTGTACATTGCTTATGACTTTACATAACTACATTCTTGCACATTAACTGACTCTTATGGTGAATAATCAGGGTTTGCAGAATAATCTGGCAACCCCCAGAGCTCTGGCAGTTGCTTCAAAGTTAACCACTGGCTAATTTTTCTTTTTCTATCAAAAAAGATATCAGATAACAGCCAGCTACTTCAGACTTATGACCACCTACTCCAAAACATTCTGAAAGCCCTGAATGATATTGTAAGTGGTGTCAATGATAACAAATAGTCAATTTGAAACTATGCAAGTCTTGTGACTGTATTTATAGCAAGCCTGAGACATGATTTAGTGAATCTACTCTTCTCATTCTTAATAAAAGAGCCATTCTGGGCCCTGATTTTTTTTAGCTTTGCTGACGACCATTTATCATCTGTCGAATACACCCGTTTCACATTTGATGCAAACCACTGTTTTTGGAGACCAGACTCATTTGTGCATGGTTAGCCTCGTTTATGAGTCAGCTATTCAAAGACATTAATTCCCACAGAGACTTTTAATGGTGTTTTTGAACAGCTGGCTTATAAAACTAATGAGGCTAACCCTTTGCGAATGAGTCTGGTCTTCAAAAACAGTGGTTTGCATTGAATGCAAAACTGGTGTATTTGAGCACTGCTGATCTGTTCTGCAAGTTTTCTTGAAAGCAGCATTTATCGTGTAGTGAACGTGGAAAGATTTAGGTTCAAGTTGTCTTAAGAATGACTGGGTGGTCATAAAATAGCCGAGGGAAGAATAATTCGAAGGAAGTAAATCCTATACAGACAATGCTCCATTTTACCCCATTAAATTATTAACCACTCAAATGGGTGTCTAGCAACCCTCGTCATTCTCTTCAGGTGTCCACCCAGTCAATTTTTGACCAGTCCCAGACACTCATTTCAACATTTGCATTAGAAACATAATTATATATTCACTGAAAAAATTCTGTGCTTATACCTTAAACTTATTTTTATGTACATCGCACTAACATTTATAGCTAAAATATTTCATTTTCTAATACTCTGCATTTCTGTTTACATTTTGTCGTCTTTAAATAAGACTCTTCTCTGGTGTTAAATACTTAAAACCACTGCAACAGAAAACTAGTTTAAAAAAATGATTAATAGAAAAAAAATAACAAATAATAATGTAAGCTTAAAGTTGCTGCTATGTGCTGCGCTCTTTTAAATTTGATTGTTATAAATGTATTGATTGTTTTGATGATATTTGTTATGTGGTGCTGGCAACCAATATGTAGTATTCTTCAAAATGTCTTGAAAATAAAAAGCCATTGTTTGTAAAGCTGTTACTATTTTTACTGCAAAATTCATGTGTAACTGCCTGCTCAACTAGATGTTAATTTTTCCCTTAATAAAACTTGTTACACCCACTTTCAGGATAGTCCCTTTCACGGTTCGCTGCACCTGTCCGACTTGAAAGGTAGCTGTGCCTTTGCATCGCAGTGAGACAAACAGTGAGATTGCAATTATAGATACCTTGTTTTAACACCTTGGACATATTCTCATGTCTTTATCACTGCAAGCTCACCGTTCATCTTGCTTCAATGCAAAGCTACCTTTCAAGATGTCACAGGGACCTGTGAAACGGACTATTGTGTACCCAAGACATTAGGGTTTTAATTTGGCTTTCCAAGCATTGTTTAAAGCCTTATTGAATCTTTGCTCTGGCCTCTGGTTGGTATGAGCAACCTGAAGTTTTAACAGGAAAACTTGTAATGTATTCATTTTTCAAAAAGGCAAGTTCATCCATTTTTACACAGCCAGCATTTCTGGGAGGGGCTTTAGTTTTTTTATTCAACCGTCTTGCCACTGAACAACACTAAAAGAACAATGCGGGAATGTTCACAACATATATGTGCCTAAATGAATTAAGCAAGGTTACTGTGGTTTTACATATTCTGCCACCCCAGACATTCCAGTGGCTTGTTGTGAAATGGGTTTTTCACTACCGCCACTCAAAAATATGAAAGGTACCAAAATGGCAGCAAAAAAACAATTTTTTAACAAGCCGTTGGAATGTCTAGTGTTGCAGTATATGTAAAATTGCAGTAAACTCTAGGTTAGCTCGGGCCAATGTTTGGCTGACATTGCTTGCAATTGTTTAGAGGTTATTATTTGTATGATAGTATGATTGTTGTTTTGTGTTGCTTTTGTACACTTCTAAAACAAATTAACAGATCAATAACAAAGAGGCAACAACAGATTTAGGTTCAAGATTTTATTGTGTTGAGTTAAATCATTCTGATTTCTGCTAAGTAGCCAAATGTACTAGCACAAGGAAATATAGCAAGACATTTTGAAGCTCCATTAGTTGCAACTTACTGTGTGAATACTCTAAACATAGCAACAAGAAGTTGGATAACCAATCAAAGAGCAGACGTTACACAATACAATTTTTCTTTCTTGGTCCTGGTTTTTGAGGTCAATCTAATAATATTGCCAAAAAATGTAAAACTAATGTCAAAATGTTGACTTTCTCATGAGCTGAACCTAGTGACTTTAAAGAAGACTGCCTTATTATCCATTGTTTTCAATGAGTACAACTCTTGTGAAGTTCAATGTTTGACCTTCGCTTTAGAGATGCATCAGTGATGGCAATGTAAAATCTTTCAACTTTTTGACAATTGCACATAACTACATGTACAGTAAGAGTATTCGCACAGGAAAGCTTTCTCTCTGATCTGAACTTTGCAAGCCTTCAATATCTTATTAAATCTCCAAGATAGGACACCAATGATGGCTTTGTTCCCTTGTACCAAAACCTTACTTAGGCTACTACAGTTCATCCATTGGTATAAAATGTTTCACTGTTTAAGGTACAATGTACATTAATGAATGGTTAAAAAAAGCACTGCTTTAATTGAGTCCCATCTTTGATGAGTTCATTGAAAAATACTTTGCAGTATTCCTGTTAATAGTAATTGCCGATCAATGTTGAAATTCTCAGCAAAATACTTTGATTCTATCACATAGTTCAGTTTTCTTTGCTATGCAACTAGTAGACAAGTGTTTCCTTAAACCTTTGAATCAATGTTAGACAAATAAATGACAATCAAGTATAATTCCCCTCTACAAAATGAGTTGAATAACTGTGAATTTCTTGATAAAAAGATCTTTTTAGACTAACTATAGGCACACTCTGTTTTTGCATTTTTGCACTCTAAAAAAAAAGAGCTAGTATTGATGTTTTTAAGCCATACTATTGGAAAATCCAATCACAACAAAACAGTATAATATAAGTAATTTAGCAGTTCATTAATTTGCATGAGAGTCAAAAATGAAACTTAAAAATAATTTCGTTTGTTGTGATTGGACTGCACCTTGATTCCTTTGTTTCTACAGAGAGCACTGATTGGATAGTTATGAAAAAATGTCAAAAAAAACTCAGAGTTTCATGGTTCAAGTGCCCACTCTGCCTAATATGGGCAGAGTATTTACATGTACAGACACTTTACTAATCCCCTAGGTTTCTATAATTGTAGGGTTCAGCTCAATTCTTTGTTTCAACTCTGGGTAAAAAAGATATTTTCAAAATGATTGTGTCCTAAATCAACAGTTATTTCAATATTTTTGCACAGGATAATTATTTTGTCTAAAAATAAATATAACTTAAATATCCTACATTTATACAAATTAGTTGTCTGGGATCTTAGGCCATCTGCTCTTACCACATCTATCATTAAAACTGGGTTCAAATTTCATTCATAATATCTAGTGGTTTGAGTAAAACATATTTAAGTAATGCTCTATTTAAGTAATGCTCTGTATTGGACTGATTTGAAATTCAACAAATAGAAATACATTCACTTAAAATGCCAGTTTCTCCTCAAAATATATATATATCTCCAACCTTTACTGGTTACTCATGGACATTATTATTTCTGCATGTCAAAAACATATATTAACAGGTGTAAACCATATGCCGAAGTGTTGTTTTACAGGCATTGAAGAAAAGGTGGGCAATTTTACCATAATATAGTCTACATACACAGTCTTTCATCTAGTACGATGTTATTACTTACAGAGTTTGTACACAATAAGGCCTTCTGGAAGAAGAAGTTGTGTGGCCTCTCTTCTTTTTTTGATGTTAAAACCCTTTATCTATGAGATGTGATTTCAAGATCATTAGTTCATATGTTCATGGGCATTTTCAAGAGTGACCACTTCAACTGCTTGAGTAGCTACAGGAACACCTTCAACACTGTCAACCATGTTGTTGTGTGAATCTGAATGGTTGGATGAAGTTACGGTAATGATGGTGTGGGGTGCCATGGCGACTTGAGGTACAGAAGTAGTAGTGACATAATGAGGCTGACTACTGCTCAGCATGTGGCCTTGAATTTGCATAAGTGAAGCTGCTGCTTGGACTGGAATTGTCACCATCCCATCTTGTACGCCTGCTAGTGCTGCGGCAGCATGTTCTGGAAGAACTATTTGTCCTCCTTCAGAAAGGGTTGCTTCTGCTAATGTTGCAACAGCTGCTTGGGCTACAGCTTCTGAATGAGACATTTCACTATGCTCCATGTGATGGTGGTTTGAGAGACAGACTTCAGATTGGGTGGCAGCTGCCACTTCCGCTAGTGTTGCAACAGCCTGGTTGGCTTCTGTTTGAGTGTTATGCCCATCGGATATGGTACTGACGGCTCCTGAGGCATCTACTTGAATTAATGATACTGTGCCATCAGCATTGGATATCGTATGCACCATTTGTTGGCCATGAGTGGCATACTGCTGAGGCTGTGAATTATCATGATCAGCGAATGCCGGCAAAAGATCTTCTCTGCAATGGTATTTGTAGCAATTCTTCACAATCTGTCGAAGGGCATTTGTCCAAGATACTTTGGCCTTTTGTTCCTCAGAGCGGCAATCACTGCGTACATTTTGCCATGGCAGATCAACTGGCCACCAGGGTGGACGTGTGGATTCTTTACCCCAGCCAGGCTTGCCTCGACCAGTTGAATAACGCAGCATCATGGGAATGAATGCTCTCAGCTGAGCTTGCGTCATTTTGTCAACTGGTGTAGGGATACCATCTATTACTAATGGTGGCAGGGTGTACACTTCGGAGTTTTCAGAAATCTGTGGTGGAGCGTGTTCAGCTAGAGCATTCTCTAAATCTTGAAGGATCAACTGCTTTAAATTTCTGATAACATTTTCTAAAGGAATAGCTCCAAAAACCTTGTAGAGAGGGTTGGGCTTGCCTGGACATACGCATAATACAACAGCTTGCTGACCAACACGAGTAGTGTATTCATCAATGGTACAGCGAAGCTTCCGTAGTAATCGCGTCTGTTGTCGTTTACGAATCGAAGGGTTTGTCTCGAAGGAGTGAGGCCGTTTTCGTTTTTTACCAGTGGCAATAGCAGCAGCAGCGGCGACTCCTACCGGCCCTGCAGCAGCAAGCTGTGCAGTGACTTCATCGTGGACAGCAGAGGAAAGAAGGTCGGTTCCATCGTAAGTAGATTCCGGTGAAGAAGGCTCCTCGTCTGAAAGACTTTGTGTCATTGACTGCGACATGTGAGTCATGGCCATCGTCTGTGAAAGGCTGGGCGACAAACCCTGATGGTGAAGGGATCCTACTTCTTGAGCCAGTTTGCTACGAAACAAAATGTTTACAATTAACCAAAGGTCAGCGATAAAATGCACTTTCCAAATTGAATTTCTAAACCTCCTGCCAGATAACCATTCATTTTAATTTTAAAATCTACACTTCAACCAGACAACGCAAATGAAGAAAGCTATTCTGGCGAATATTCCGACATAATAACTAAATCTGTCTTTAAAAACAACCCAAAGATCAATTCGAAACTGCCAAGCGTAGAATTTATACACGGATATCCATACGATTCCTTTCTTTTCTCCTCCAAGTCACCGTTTATTTCGCTCCTTTTCGTTCTACTAACCCGCAAAACAACTGTCGAAAATACTTACATCCAAACTCGTGCCCGTGTGCTCCATAACTATTGAAAAAATACCCAAATGAAAACAACAATGCATCAAGAATACCTGGTTGTAGTGATGGAAGAGAATTACTGGGGGAAAGGTTCTGAATCTGCGCAAAGAAGCTGCTCCCTCGACGTGCGCGGAAAGGAACGATGGCGGCTGCTCAATAGAACAGTATCAAGCCGTGCCCAAGACGCATGTGCTGAACCACCGAACAAAGAAATGATGTGGGGGAACCCGACAGGGCTTTTCGGCACTCTGTCGTGAACCTCGGTAAACACTCGCTTTTTTACCGTAAAATCTTCGGTCGCACTTCGGCTTTTCTATATTTTCCTCTCATTTTCTGTAACTTTTTGTTGTGTCGTTTCTCATTGAAAATTTTATCTCCCAATATGCGTGTGCTGAATAATCAGCAAAGAACTGGTGTGGCGAAACCCGACAGGGTTAACTGACACCTGGTCGTGACGTTCGGCAAACTATCGGTTTAGGATCGGAAAACCTTCGGTTACTCTTCGGCTTTTCTTTTCCTTCTATTTTCTTTCGTTCTCTTTTAGCGATTTATCGTCTTTCACAAATTTATCTCCTAAGAAGCATGTGCTGAACAATCAACAAAGAACCGATGCGGGCGAACCCGTGTTTGATACTCAGATTGTCAGCTATCTCGCTTTGTAATCGGAAAATTTCCGGTCACTTTTCGGCTTTTCAGTATTATCCTTCCATTTTCTTTACCTTTATTATTGTCTTTCCTTTCTTTAACTTTAAATAGTGCCTTTCGCGAATTATTGCATGGGAAAAACGCATTAGAAAGTGCAGATATGAACAAACAAAAGGGAAAAAAGAAAAGAAAGAAAGAAAAGAACAGAAAAAAAAAATGAGAGGGGAGGGGAGAAAAAAATCAAACCCTGCTATTATGGATAGTTTGACCGCTAATCTGCTGATAAGCTTAGCTTTTACCTGAATATGTATTTTCAATGATTTTTTTAGTGACAGTTTTTGAAATTGCTAAGCAACCTGGCTCTCTTGATCTTGTTGTTGCGTGATTAATGAAGCATCAACTATCACACTAGACTACGCGTGACACTTAGTATAAACAGTTAGGCTGAAGCCAGGCTTTACAGCCATTTAAATCCACGATACAAGCTCTAAAGTAAAACACCTATTGCCATCTCTCTTAGGTCTCTCTTGCTTACAGCTTTGTATGTTTTTTCACTTTGCAACTGAAAATTTTCCCTGTGATGAAACTCACTTTTCCCTACATCATATCGAACGATGACTTCATTGATGTATTTTGGAAGACAACTTCTCGTGTACAAAGACTTGGATAACGCTGGTGATGTATCGGATGACGAGAAACAAATTGTAAAAGCGGAGCTTCAAGATGACAAGAAAAAGGCATTACAGACTGAATCTCTTTTTCGTCGAATCTTGATCGATTTATTTGAAACTGAGACGTTTTCGCTTTTAAAACTTCAAGATCCCTATGACATAAATATCACCAAGCTGGAACCAAAGATGGTCGGTAGTATCAGCGAAGGATTTGGTTTGGTCGAAAATCTGCAGCTTGGGGAAGAAGACAGTGATGAATCGGTTAGTAGAGACGAGGTTGATTTTAACCTTGTTTGGAAAAGGCTAAAAATCTTGGATCCAGGACATTTGAAGTCGATAAAAACAGAAGAAAAAGGAGCGACATCCTATTTTGATGCTCAAGTCGAGTTTAGCTCCGAGTTTCCTGGATATGCTGCTATTAAGCTTGTCAGTAATGAAGCCATGTATCGATGGGTAGCGCTATCAAACGTCCTGATAGACAGCGACGGTAGCAAAGTGGAAATTTACCTCCACCCAGAAGCTGTAAGTGATGAATTCTTCATGCAGTTGCGCGTGCAAAGCATATTATGTACACTCGTAGCGAACCTTGAAATGTTTGTTAGTGATGACAACGAAGGAAATCAGGCTTTACTGACCAAGTACGCAAGGTTAAAAGATAAAATGTCTGAAAGTCTGATAAAGGAAAAGCCATTTTCTGAGTCCGATGGTAACGAGCATCAAGAGCAAGTTATGCAGGAAGAAAGTGTTACCACTGATATCAATAAGAATATCGAGAGTTCAAAGGAAATTTCATTGTCTCCACGGATCCTCTTTATCTTAGACCAAGCAGGTCCAGCTGTCAGTATCAACATGTTTGACAAGCGCTTGAAGGGTGGCAGTTTTACCTTTGATATGGCACCTTCCTTGCCTCTTGAAAACTGGCCGAGCATAGCCAACGAATGGATTTCAAGACACAGAACAAGTGAGTGGCCAGGTCGAGCCCTAATATCTTCTATTGTACAAGAAGGGTGTTCCCTGGTACCAATTTGTCCAACCCAAAGCCAAACTGGCCTTGAATGGCGTATATCATTCAGCTCAAGCGAACGAATGCTTGCGCAGTCTTTAACTGAGCTTCAAAAAGTTTGTTACTTGATCGTCAAAGCAATATGGAGACATTTCCTGAAACACCCTAAGAAAAAGGGCTTACAGTCCTATCACCTCAAAACCACCATGTTCTGGGTTTGCGAAGATTTTCCTTCCAACGAATGGGCAAGCGACAACACCGCTCGTGGAGTTCTTAGAATACTCCAAAAACTCTATACATTTCTTGTGAACATGTGCTGCCCGCATTACTTCGTTCCGTCCAATAATCTTTTTCAAGACATCGAGGGAGGCGTTCTTATCGACACATTACAACGAGTCACTATTGCTATTTTATCTCGTCGGCAGGTATGGTATGATAATCCAGGCCTGTTCACCGCATTGCCCCCAGAACGCTCTCGAATGCATTTTTATGATCTTGAAGACAAAGCCTTCCGGGAAGGCATCGGCAACATCTTTCGTTTCTACTTCGATTTGATGGTCGAGGCAGAAGAAGAATCTATGTATACGGATTCAGATCCACTGGTTACCAAAATGATCTATAACATCAAAGATACGTTGGAAAAATGCTGTAGATCTCAGGACTCTTCGATTTACCGTCTAGCAGGTTTTTTTATGATGTTTACTGATGCGATCATTCAAGGCTACCAAGCCTCAGCTTACGATATGAGGCGATTTCTTGGGAGCCGAATTTCACCCAGAATGTTAGCCCTCAGAGATCCCATACCCTTGGAAATTTTCATCAAATTAAGTGCCAGTTTAGGAATGTTCAAACTTGCATTCAAGTTGTTTAGTCAGTATGTCATTCATAATGAAGAAATAGATGGAAATGTTGCTGAAGATAACAGGATGACTGACGAGGAAAGTGGATGGGACGGAAGCATTGATGACGAAGACAGAGATTTGTACCCTGACGAAATGATGATGAATTTGATACAGGCTTTGGAAAATGACAGTGACATGGCCAGTGATGAAGACGATACAATGGAGAGCTGAGACATGCAACTCGTTAGTTTGGTAAAGAAATGGAGTCAGCAATGGAAACCCAAAGATTTACATATGCACTTTTATAACTTGACGCTACTCGAAACTTAGATTTCTGATGTTCATTGCTTAACATTTTAAAACTCTATAAGCAGTTACTGGCCACATTTGTGTTTCTTTGGCTGCTATTTATGTAAAACGAATTAAAGTAAAAATGCTTTTGACATTTGCAGGATTGAACGGACTATAAATTATGAGTTTGGCGCGCAAAACTTAAATAATCGATCCCATTTGCGTTTACTTTCAAGTAGGAATTAACAGGAGTTGAATGCAATATATATTGCTACGTTTCATGATACTGCACACTGCGCACTATTCCTTTCAATCTCCCGACTTAAATCTGTTGCGCGCATCATTCTTCCCCTTGCCTATCCTACCTCTCATCCTCTATAATATCAACCACCCTCCCTTTCACCATCCCGACTCAAATCTGTCGTGCGCATCAAGCTTCCTCTTGCCTATCCTACCTCCCATCCTCTATATAATATCAACCACCCTCCCTTTCACCATCCCGTCTCAAATCTGTCGTGCGCATCAAGCTTCCTCTTGCCTATCCTACCTCCCATCCTCTATATAATATCAACCACCCTCCCTTTCACCATCCCGACTCAAATGCATCAGGCATCCCCTTGCCTATCCTACCTCCCATCCTCTATAATATCAACCACCCTCCCTTTCACCATCCCAACTCAAATGCATGAGGCATCCCCTTGCCTATCCTACCTCCCATCCTCTATAACTGCCGTATTCTCCCAGTTTTACTATCCAGACGCAAATGCATCAGGCATCCCCTTGCCTATCCTACCTCCCATCCTCTATAACTGCCGTATTCTCCTAGTTTTACTATCCAGACGCAAATGCATCAGGCATCCCCTTGCCTATCCTACCTCCTATCCTACCTCCCATCCTCTATAACTGCCGTATTCTCCTAGTTTTACTATCCAGACGCAAATGCATCAGGCATCCCCTTGCCTATCCTACCTCCCATCCTACCTCCCATCCTCTATAACTGCCGTATTCTCCTAGTTTTACTATCCAGACGCAAATGCATCAGGCATCCCCTTGCCTATCCTACCTCCTATCCTACCTCCCATCCTCTATAACTGCCGTATTCTCCTAGTTTTACTATCCAGACGCAAATGCATGAGGCATCCCCTTGCCTATCCTACCTCCCATCCTCTATAACTGCCGTATTCTCCCAGTTTTACTATCCAGACGCAAATGCATCAGGAATCCCCTTGCCTATCCTACCTCCCATCCTCTATAACTGCCGTATTCTCCCAGTTTTACTATCCCAACTCAAATGCATCAGGCATCCCCTTGCCTATCCTACCTCCCATCCTCTATAACTGCCGTATTCTCCCAGTTTTACTATCCAGACGCAAATGCATCAGGCATCCCCTTCCCTATCCTACCTCCCATCCTCTATAACTGCCGTATTCTCCCAGTTTTACTATCCCAACTCAAATGCATCAGGCATCCCCTTGCCTATCCTACCTCCCATCCTCTATAACTGCCGTATTCTCCCAGTTTTACTATCCAGACGCAAATGCATCAGGCATCCCCTTGCCTATCCTACCTCCCATCCTACCTCCCATCCTACCTCCCATCCTCTATAACTGCCGTATTCTCCTAGTTTTACTATCCCAACTCAAATGCATCAGGCATCCCCTTGCCTATCCTACCTCCCATCCTCTATAACTGCCGTATTCTCCCAGTTTTACTATCCAGACGCAAATGCATGAGGCTTCCCCTTGCCTATCCTACCTCCCATCCTACCTCCCATCCTCTATAACTGCCGTATTCTCCCAGTTTTACTATCCAGACGCAAATGCATGAGGCATCCCCTTGCCTATCCTACCTCCCATCCTCTATAACTGCCGTATTCTCCCAGTTTTACTATCCAGACGCAAATGCATGAGGCATCCCCTTGCCTATCCTACCTCCCATCCTCTATAACTGCCGTATTCTCCTTGTTTTACTATCCAGACGCAAATGCATGAGGCTTCCCCTTGCCTATCCTACCTCCCATCCTCTATAACTGCCGTATTCTCCCAGTTTTACTATCCCAACTCAAATGCATGAGGCATCCCCTTGCCTATCCTACCTCCCATCCTCTATAACTGCCGTATTCTCCTTGTTTTACTATCCCAACTCAAATGCATCAGGCATCCCCTTGCCTATCCTACCTCCCATCCTCTATAACTGCCGTATTCTCCCAGTTTTACTATCCAGACGCAAATGCATGAGGCTTCCCCTTGCCTATCCTACCTCCCATCCTCTATAACTGCCGTATTCTCCCAGTTTTACTATCCAGACGCAAATGCATGAGGCTTCCCCTTGCCTATCCTACCTCCCATCCTACCTCCCATCCTCTATAACTGCCGTATTCTCCCAGTTTTACTATCCAGACGCAAATGCATCAGGCATCCCCTTGCCTATCCTACCTCCCATCCTCTATAACTGCCGTATTCTCCCAGTTTTACTATCCAGACGCAAATGCATGAGGCATCCCCTTGCCTATCCTACCTCCCATCGTCTATAACTGCCGTATTCTCCTTGTTTTACTATCCAGACGCAAATGCATCAGGCATCCCCTTGCCTATCCTACCTCCCATCCTCTATAACTGCCGTATTCTCCCAGTTTTACTATCCAGACGCAAATGCATGAGGCTTCCCCTTGCCTATCCTACCTCCCATCCTCTATAACTGCCGTATTCTCCCAGTTTTACTATCCAGACGCAAATGCATGAGGCATCCCCTTGCCTATCCTACCTCCCATCCTCTATAACTGCCGTATTCTCCCAGTTTTACTATCCAGACGCAAATGCATGAGGCTTCCCCTTGCCTATCCTACCTCCCATCCTCTATAACTGCCGTATTCTCCCAGTTTTACTATCCAGACGCAAATGCATGAGGCTTCCCCTTGCCTATCCTACCTCCCATCCTCTATAACTGCCGTATTCTCCTTGTTTTACTATCCAGACGCAAATACATGAGGCATCCCCTTGCCTATCCTACCTCCCATCCTACCTCCCATCCTCTATAACTGCCGTATTCTCCCAGTTTTACTATCCAGACGCAAATGCATGAGGCATCCCCTTGCCTATCCTACCTCCCATCCTCTATAACTGCCGTATTCTCCCAGTTTTACTATCCAGACGCAAATGCATGAGGCTTCCCCTTGCCTATCCTACCTCCCATCCTCTATAACTGCCGTATTCTCCCAGTTTTACTATCCAGACGCAAATACATGAGGCATCCCCTTGCCTATCCTACCTCCCATCCTACCTCCCATCCTCTATAACTGCCGTATTCTCCCAGTTTTACTATCCAGACGCAAATGCATGAGGCATCCCCTTGCCTATCCTACCTCCCATCCTCTATAACTGCCGTATTCTCCCAGTTTTACTATCCAGACGCAAATGCATCAGGCATCCCCTTGCCTATCCTACCTCCCATCCTCTATAACTGCCGTATTCTCCCAGTTTTACTATCCAGACGCAAATGCATCAGGCATCCCCTTGCCTATCCTACCTCCCATCCTACCTCCCATCCTCTATAACTGCCGTATTCTCCCAGTTTTACTATCCAGACGCAAATGCATCAGGCATCCCCTTGCCTATCCTACCTCCCATCCTACCTCCCATCCTCTATAACTGCCGTATTCTCCTTGTTTTACTATCCAGACGCAAATGCATGAGGCATCCCCTTGCCTATCCTACCTCCCATCCTCTATAACTGCCGTATTCTCCAAGTTTTACTATCCAGACGCAAATGCATCAGGCATCCCCTTGCCTATCCTACCTCCCATCCTCTATAAGTGCCGTATTCTCCCAGTTTTACTATCCAGACGCAAATGCATGAGGCTTCCCCTTGCCTATCCTACCTCCCATCCTCTATAATATCAACCACCCTCCCTTTCACCATCCCGACTCAAATGCATGAGGCATCCCCTTGCCTATCCTACCTCCCATCCTACCTCCCATCCTCTATAACTGCCGTATTCTCCCAGTTTTACTATCCAGACGCAAATGCATGAGGCTTCCCCTTGCCTATCCTACCTCCCATCCTACCTCCCATCCTCTATAACTGCCGTATTCTCCTTGTTTTACTATCCAGACGCAAATGCATCAGGCATCCCCTTGCCTATCCTACCTCCCATCCTACCTCCCATCCTCTATAACTGCCGTATTCTCCTTGTTTTACTATCCAGACGCAAATGCATCAGGCATCCCCTTGCCTATCCTACCTCCCATCCTCTATAACTGCCGTATTCTCCTTGTTTTACTATCCAGACGCAAATGCATGAGGCATCCCCTTGCCTATCCTACCTCCCATCCTACCTCCCATCCTCTATAACTGCCGTATTCTCCTTGTTTTACTATCCAGACGCAAATGCATCAGGCATCCCCTTGCCTATCCTACCTCCCATCCTCTATAACTGCCGTATTCTCCTTGTTTTACTATCCAGACGCAAATGCATGAGGCATCCCCTTGCCTATCCTACCTCCCATCCTACCTCCCATCCTCTATAACTGCCGTATTCTCCTTGTTTTACTATCCAGACGCAAATGCATGAGGCATCCCCTTGCCTATCCTACCTCCCATCCTACCTCCCATCCTCTATAACTGCCGTATTCTCCTTGTTTTACTATCCAGACGCAAATGCATCAGGCATCCCCTTGCCTATCCTACCTCCCATCCTCTATAACTGCCGTATTCTCCTTGTTTTACTATCCAGACTCAAATGCATCAGGCATCCCCTTGCCTATCCTACCTCCCATCCTCTATAACTGCCGTATTCTCCTTGTTTTACTATCCAGACTCAAATGCATCAGGCATCCCCTTGCCTATCCTACCTCCCATCCTCTATAACTGCCGTATTCTCCTTGTTTTACTATCCAGACTCAAATGCATCAGGCATCCCCTTGCCTATCCTACCTCCCATCCTCTATAACTGCCGTATTCTCCTTGTTTTACTATCCAGACTCAAATGCATCAGGCATCCCCTTGCCAATCCTACCTCCCATCCTCTATAACTGCCGTATTCTCCTTGTTTTACTATCCAGACGCAAATGCATGAGGCTTCCCCTTGCCTATCCTACCTCCCATCCTCTATAACTGCCGTATTCTCCTTGTTTTACTATCCAGACGCAAATGCATGAGGCATCCCCTTGCCTATCCTACCTCCCATCCTACCTCCCATCCTCTATAACTGCCGTATTCTCCTAGTTTTACTATCCAGACGCAAATGCATCAGGCATCCCCTTGCCTATCTTACCTCCCATCCTCTATAACTGCCGTATTCTCCTTGTTTTACTATCCAGACGCAAATGCATGAGGCATCCCCTTGCCTATCCTACCTCCCATCCTACCTCCCATCCTACCTCCCATCCTACCTCCCATCCTACCTCCCATCCTACCTCCCATCCTACCTCCCATCCTCTATAACTGCCGTATTCTCCTAGTTTTACTATCCAGACGCAAATGCATCAGGCATCCCCTTGCCTATCCTACCTCCCATCCTCTATAACTGCCGTATTCTCCCAGTTTTACTATCCCAACTCAAATGCATCAGGCATCCCCTTGCCTATCCTACCTCCCATCCTCTATAACTGCCGTATTCTCCCAGTTTTACTATCCAGACGCAAATGCATCAGGCATCCCCTTGCCTATCCTACCTCCCATCCTCTATAACTGCCGTATTCTCCCAGTTTTACTATCCCAACTCAAATGCATCAGGCATCCCCTTGCCTATCCTACCTCCCATCCTCTATAACTGCCGTATTCTCCCAGTTTTACTATCCAGACGCAAATGCATGAGGCTTCCCCTTGCCTATCCTACCTCCCATCCTACCTCCCATCCTCTATAACTGCCGTATTCTCCCAGTTTTACTATCCAGACGCAAATGCATGAGGCATCCCCTTGCCTATCCTACCTCCCATCCTCTATAACTGCCGTATTCTCCCAGTTTTACTATCCAGACGCAAATGCATGAGGCATCCCCTTGCCTATCCTACCTCCCATCCTACCTCCCATCCTACCTCCCATCCTACCTCCCATCCTACCTCCCATCCTACCTCCCATCCTCTATAACTGCTGTATTCTCCTAGTTTTACTATCCAGACGCAAATGCATCAGGCATCCCCTTGCCTATCCTACCTCCCATCCTCTATAACTGCCGTATTCTCCTTGTTTTACTATCCAGACTCAAATGCATCAGGCATCCCCTTGCCTATCCTACCTCCCATCCTCTATAACTGCCGTATTCTCCCAGTTTTACTATCCCAACTCAAATGCATGAGGCATCCCCTTGCCTATCCTACCTCCCATCCTCTATAACTGCCGTATTCTCCTTGTTTTACTATCCCAACTCAAATGCATCAGGCATCCCCTTGCCTATCCTACCTCCCATCCTCTATAACTGCCGTATTCTCCCAGTTTTACTATCCAGACGCAAATGCATGAGGCTTCCCCTTGCCTATCCTACCTCCCATCCTCTATAACTGCCGTATTCTCCCAGTTTTACTATCCAGACGCAAATGCATGAGGCTTCCCCTTGCCTATCCTACCTCCCATCCTACCTCCCATCCTCTATAACTGCCGTATTCTCCCAGTTTTACTATCCAGACGCAAATGCATCAGGCATCCCCTTGCCTATCCTACCTCCCATCCTCTATAACTGCCTTATTCTCCCAGTTTTACTATCCAGACGCAAATGCATGAGGCATCCCCTTGCCTATCCTACCTCCCATCCTCTATAACTGCCGTATTCTCCTTGTTTTACTATCCAGACGCAAATGCATCAGGCATCCCCTTGCCTATCCTACCTCCCATCCTCTATAACTGCCGTATTCTCCCAGTTTTACTATCCAGACGCAAATGCATGAGGCTTCCCCTTGCCTATCCTACCTCCCATCCTCTATAACTGCCGTATTCTCCCAGTTTTACTATCCAGACGCAAATGCATGAGGCATCCCCTTGCCTATCCTACCTCCCATCCTCTATAACTGCCGTATTCTCCCAGTTTTACTATCCAGACGCAAATGCATGAGGCTTCCCCTTGCCTATCCTACCTCCCATCCTCTATAACTGCCGTATTCTCCCAGTTTTACTATCCAGACGCAAATGCATGAGGCTTCCCCTTGCCTATCCTACCTCCCATCCTCTATAACTGCCGTATTCTCCTTGTTTTACTATCCAGACGCAAATACATGAGGCATCCCCTTGCCTATCCTACCTCCCATCCTACCTCCCATCCTCTATAACTGCCGTATTCTCCCAGTTTTACTATCCAGACGCAAATGCATGAGGCATCCCCTTGCCTATCCTACCTCCCATCCTCTATAACTGCCGTATTCTCCCAGTTTTACTATCCAGACGCAAATGCATGAGGCTTCCCCTTGCCTATCCTACCTCCCATCCTACCTCCCATCCTCTATAACTGCCGTATTCTCCCAGTTTTACTATCCAGACGCAAATGCATGAGGCATCCCCTTGCCTATCCTACCTCCCATCCTCTATAACTGCCGTATTCTCCCAGTTTTACTATCCAGACGCAAATGCATGAGGCATCCCCTTGCCTATCCTACCTCCCATCCTACCTCCCATCCTACCTCCCATCCTACCTCCCATCCTACCTCCCATCCTACCTCCCATCCTCTATAACTGCTGTATTCTCCTAGTTTTACTATCCAGACGCAAATGCATCAGGCATCCCCTTGCCTATCCTACCTCCCATCCTCTATAACTGCCGTATTCTCCTTGTTTTACTATCCAGACTCAAATGCATCAGGCATCCCCTTGCCTATCCTACCTCCCATCCTCTATAACTGCCGTATTCTCCCAGTTTTACTATCCCAACTCAAATGCATGAGGCATCCCCTTGCCTATCCTACCTCCCATCCTCTATAACTGCCGTATTCTCCTTGTTTTACTATCCCAACTCAAATGCATCAGGCATCCCCTTGCCTATCCTACCTCCCATCCTCTATAACTGCCGTATTCTCCCAGTTTTACTATCCAGACGCAAATGCATGAGGCTTCCCCTTGCCTATCCTACCTCCCATCCTCTATAACTGCCGTATTCTCCCAGTTTTACTATCCAGACGCAAATGCATGAGGCTTCCCCTTGCCTATCCTACCTCCCATCCTACCTCCCATCCTCTATAACTGCCGTATTCTCCCAGTTTTACTATCCAGACGCAAATGCATCAGGCATCCCCTTGCCTATCCTACCTCCCATCCTCTATAACTGCCTTATTCTCCCAGTTTTACTATCCAGACGCAAATGCATGAGGCATCCCCTTGCCTATCCTACCTCCCATCCTCTATAACTGCCGTATTCTCCTTGTTTTACTATCCAGACGCAAATGCATCAGGCTTCCCCTTGCCTATCCTACCTCCCATCCTCTATAACTGCCGTATTCTCCCAGTTTTACTATCCAGACGCAAATGCATGAGGCTTCCCCTTGCCTATCCTACCTCCCATCCTCTATAACTGCCGTATTCTCCCAGTTTTACTATCCAGACGCAAATGCATGAGGCATCCCCTTGCCTATCCTACCTCCCATCCTCTATAACTGCCGTATTCTCCCAGTTTTACTATCCAGACGCAAATGCATGAGGCTTCCCCTTGCCTATCCTACCTCCCATCCTCTATAACTGCCGTATTCTCCCAGTTTTACTATCCAGACGCAAATGCATGAGGCTTCCCCTTGCCTATCCTACCTCCCATCCTCTATAACTGCCGTATTCTCCTTGTTTTACTATCCAGACGCAAATACATGAGGCATCCCCTTGCCTATCCTACCTCCCATCCTACCTCCCATCCTCTATAACTGCCGTATTCTCCCAGTTTTACTATCCAGACGCAAATGCATGAGGCATCCCCTTGCCTATCCTACCTCCCATCCTCTATAACTGCCGTATTCTCCCAGTTTTACTATCCAGACGCAAATGCATGAGGCTTCCCCTTGCCTATCCTACCTCCCATCCTACCTCCCATCCTCTATAACTGCCGTATTCTCCCAGTTTTACTATCCAGACGCAAATGCATGAGGCATCCCCTTGCCTATCCTACCTCCCATCCTCTATAACTGCCGTATTCTCCCAGTTTTACTATCCAGACGCAAATGCATGAGGCATCCCCTTGCCTATCCTACCTCCCATCCTCTATAACTGCCGTATTCTCCTTGTTTTACTATCCAGACGCAAATGCATGAGGCTTCCCCTTGCCTATCCTACCTCCCATCCTCTATAACTGCCGTATTCTCCCAGTTTTACTATCCCAACTCAAATGCATGAGGCATCCCCTTGCCTATCCTACCTCCCATCCTCTATAACTGCCGTATTCTCCTTGTTTTACTATCCCAACTCAAATGCATCAGGCATCCCCTTGCCTATCCTACCTCCCATCCTCTATAACTGCCGTATTCTCCCAGTTTTACTATCCAGACGCAAATGCATGAGGCTTCCCCTTGCCTATCCTACCTCCCATCCTCTATAACTGCCGTATTCTCCCAGTTTTACTATCCAGACGCAAATGCATGAGGCTTCCCCTTGCCTATCCTACCTCCCATCCTACCTCCCATCCTCTATAACTGCCGTATTCTCCCAGTTTTACTATCCAGACGCAAATGCATCAGGCATCCCCTTGCCTATCCTACCTCCCATCCTCTATAACTGCCGTATTCTCCCAGTTTTACTATCCAGACGCAAATGCATGAGGCATCCCCTTGCCTATCCTACCTCCCATCGTCTATAACTGCCGTATTCTCCTTGTTTTACTATCCAGACGCAAATGCATCAGGCATCCCCTTGCCTATCCTACCTCCCATCCTCTATAACTGCCGTATTCTCCCAGTTTTACTATCCAGACGCAAATGCATGAGGCTTCCCCTTGCCTATCCTACCTCCCATCCTCTATAACTGCCGTATTCTCCCAGTTTTACTATCCAGACGCAAATGCATGAGGCATCCCCTTGCCTATCCTACCTCCCATCCTCTATAACTGCCGTATTCTCCCAGTTTTACTATCCAGACGCAAATGCATGAGGCTTCCCCTTGCCTATCCTACCTCCCATCCTCTATAACTGCCGTATTCTCCCAGTTTTACTATCCAGACGCAAATGCATGAGGCTTCCCCTTGCCTATCCTACCTCCCATCCTCTATAACTGCCGTATTCTCCTTGTTTTACTATCCAGACGCAAATACATGAGGCATCCCCTTGCCTATCCTACCTCCCATCCTACCTCCCATCCTCTATAACTGCCGTATTCTCCCAGTTTTACTATCCAGACGCAAATGCATGAGGCATCCCCTTGCCTATCCTACCTCCCATCCTCTATAACTGCCGTATTCTCCCAGTTTTACTATCCAGACGCAAATGCATGAGGCATCCCCTTGCCTATCCTACCTCCCATCCTCTATAACTGCCGTATTCTCCCAGTTTTACTATCCAGACGCAAATACATGAGGCATCCCCTTGCCTATCCTACCTCCCATCCTACCTCCCATCCTCTATAACTGCCGTATTCTCCCAGTTTTACTATCCAGACGCAAATGCATGAGGCATCCCCTTGCCTATCCTACCTCCCATCCTCTATAACTGCCGTATTCTCCCAGTTTTACTATCCAGACGCAAATGCATCAGGCATCCCCTTGCCTATCCTACCTCCCATCCTCTATAACTGCCGTATTCTCCCAGTTTTACTATCCAGACGCAAATGCATCAGGCATCCCCTTGCCTATCCTACCTCCCATCCTACCTCCCATCCTCTATAACTGCCGTATTCTCCCAGTTTTACTATCCAGACGCAAATGCATCAGGCATCCCCTTGCCTATCCTACCTCCCATCCTACCTCCCATCCTCTATAACTGCCGTATTCTCCCAGTTTTACTATCCAGACGCAAATGCATGAGGCATCCCCTTGCCTATCCTACCTCCCATCCTCTATAACTGCCGTATTCTCCAAGTTTTACTATCCAGACGCAAATGCATCAGGCATCCCCTTGCCTATCCTACCTCCCATCCTCTATAAGTGCCGTATTCTCCCAGTTTTACTATCCAGACGCAAATGCATGAGGCTTCCCCTTGCCTATCCTACCTCCCATCCTCTATAATATCAACCACCCTCCCTTTCACCATCCCGACTCAAATGCATGAGGCATCCCCTTGCCTATCCTACCTCCCATCCTACCTCCCATCCTCTATAACTGCCGTATTCTCCCAGTTTTACTATCCAGACGCAAATGCATGAGGCTTCCCCTTGCCTATCCTACCTCCCATCCTACCTCCCATCCTCTATAACTGCCGTATTCTCCTTGTTTTACTATCCAGACGCAAATGCATCAGGCATCCCCTTGCCTATCCTACCTCCCATCCTACCTCCCATCCTCTATAACTGCCGTATTCTCCTTGTTTTACTATCCAGACGCAAATGCATCAGGCATCCCCTTGCCTATCCTACCTCCCATCCTCTATAACTGCCGTATTCTCCTTGTTTTACTATCCAGACGCAAATGCATGAGGCATCCCCTTGCCTATCCTACCTCCCATCCTACCTCCCATCCTCTATAACTGCCGTATTCTCCTTGTTTTACTATCCAGACGCAAATGCATCAGGCATCCCCTTGCCTATCCTACCTCCCATCCTCTATAACTGCCGTATTCTCCTTGTTTTACTATCCAGACGCAAATGCATGAGGCATCCCCTTGCCTATCCTACCTCCCATCCTACCTCCCATCCTCTATAACTGCCGTATTCTCCCAGTTTTACTATCCAGACGCAAATGCATCAGGCATCCCCTTGCCTATCCTACCTCCCATCCTACCTCCCATCCTCTATAACTGCCGTATTCTCCCAGTTTTACTATCCAGACGCAAATGCATCAGGCATCCCCTTGCCTATCCTACCTCCCATCCTACCTCCCATCCTCTATAACTGCCGTATTCTCCCAGTTTTACTATCCAGACGCAAATGCATGAGGCATCCCCTTGCCTATCCTACCTCCCATCCTCTATAACTGCCGTATTCTCCAAGTTTTACTATCCAGACGCAAATGCATCAGGCATCCCCTTGCCTATCCTACCTCCCATCCTCTATAAGTGCCGTATTCTCCCAGTTTTACTATCCAGACGCAAATGCATGAGGCTTCCCCTTGCCTATCCTACCTCCCATCCTCTATAATATCAACCACCCTCCCTTTCACCATCCCGACTCAAATGCATGAGGCATCCCCTTGCCTATCCTACCTCCCATCCTACCTCCCATCCTCTATAACTGCCGTATTCTCCCAGTTTTACTATCCAGACGCAAATGCATGAGGCTTCCCCTTGCCTATCCTACCTCCCATCCTACCTCCCATCCTCTATAACTGCCGTATTCTCCTTGTTTTACTATCCAGACGCAAATGCATCAGGCATCCCCTTGCCTATCCTACCTCCCATCCTACCTCCCATCCTCTATAACTGCCGTATTCTCCTTGTTTTACTATCCAGACGCAAATGCATCAGGCATCCCCTTGCCTATCCTACCTCCCATCCTCTATAACTGCCGTATTCTCCTTGTTTTACTATCCAGACGCAAATGCATGAGGCATCCCCTTGCCTATCCTACCTCCCATCCTACCTCCCATCCTCTATAACTGCCGTATTCTCCTTGTTTTACTATCCAGACGCAAATGCATCAGGCATCCCCTTGCCTATCCTACCTCCCATCCTCTATAACTGCCGTATTCTCCTTGTTTTACTATCCAGACGCAAATGCATGAGGCATCCCCTTGCCTATCCTACCTCCCATCCTACCTCCCATCCTCTATAACTGCCGTATTCTCCTTGTTTTACTATCCAGACGCAAATGCATGAGGCATCCCCTTGCCTATCCTACCTCCCATCCTACCTCCCATCCTCTATAACTGCCGTATTCTCCTTGTTTTACTATCCAGACGCAAATGCATCAGGCATCCCCTTGCCTATCCTACCTCCCATCCTCTATAACTGCCGTATTCTCCTTGTTTTACTATCCAGACTCAAATGCATCAGGCATCCCCTTGCCTATCCTACCTCCCATCCTCTATAACTGCCGTATTCTCCTTGTTTTACTATCCAGACTCAAATGCATCAGGCATCCCCTTGCCTATCCTACCTCCCATCCTCTATAACTGCCGTATTCTCCTTGTTTTACTATCCAGACTCAAATGCATCAGGCATCCCCTTGCCTATCCTACCTCCCATCCTCTATAACTGCCGTATTCTCCTTGTTTTACTATCCAGACTCAAATGCATCAGGCATCCCCTTGCCAATCCTACCTCCCATCCTCTATAACTGCCGTATTCTCCTTGTTTTACTATCCAGACGCAAATGCATGAGGCTTCCCCTTGCCTATCCTACCTCCCATCCTCTATAACTGCCGTATTCTCCTTGTTTTACTATCCAGACGCAAATGCATGAGGCATCCCCTTGCCTATCCTACCTCCCATCCTACCTCCCATCCTACTTCCCATCCTACCTCCCATCCTACCTCCCATCCTACCTCCCATCCTCTATAACTGCCGTATTCTCCTAGTTTTACTATCCAGACGCAAATGCATCAGGCATCCCCTTGCCTATCTTACCTCCCATCCTCTATAACTGCCGTATTCTCCTTGTTTTACTATCCAGACGCAAATGCATGAGGCATCCCCTTGCCTATCCTACCTCCCATCCTACCTCCCATCCTACCTCCCATCCTACCTCCCATCCTACCTCCCATCCTACCTCCCATCCTACCTCCCATCCTCTATAACTGCCGTATTCTCCTAGTTTTACTATCCAGACGCAAATGCATCAGGCATCCCCTTGCCTATCCTACCTCCCATCCTCTATAACTGCCGTATTCTCCCAGTTTTACTATCCCAACTCAAATGCATCAGGCATCCCCTTGCCTATCCTACCTCCCATCCTCTATAACTGCCGTATTCTCCCAGTTTTACTATCCAGACGCAAATGCATCAGGCATCCCCTTGCCTATCCTACCTCCCATCCTCTATAACTGCCGTATTCTCCCAGTTTTACTATCCCAACTCAAATGCATCAGGCATCCCCTTGCCTATCCTACCTCCCATCCTCTATAACTGCCGTATTCTCCCAGTTTTACTATCCAGACGCAAATGCATGAGGCTTCCCCTTGCCTATCCTACCTCCCATCCTACCTCCCATCCTCTATAACTGCCGTATTCTCCCAGTTTTACTATCCAGACGCAAATGCATGAGGCATCCCCTTGCCTATCCTACCTCCCATCCTCTATAACTGCCGTATTCTCCCAGTTTTACTATCCAGACGCAAATGCATGAGGCATCCCCTTGCCTATCCTACCTCCCATCCTACCTCCCATCCTACCTCCCATCCTACCTCCCATCCTACCTCCCATCCTACCTCCCATCCTCTATAACTGCTGTATTCTCCTAGTTTTACTATCCAGACGCAAATGCATCAGGCATCCCCTTGCCTATCCTACCTCCCATCCTCTATAACTGCCGTATTCTCCTTGTTTTACTATCCAGACTCAAATGCATCAGGCATCCCCTTGCCTATCCTACCTCCCATCCTCTATAACTGCCGTATTCTCCCAGTTTTACTATCCCAACTCAAATGCATGAGGCATCCCCTTGCCTATCCTACCTCCCATCCTCTATAACTGCCGTATTCTCCTTGTTTTACTATCCCAACTCAAATGCATCAGGCATCCCCTTGCCTATCCTACCTCCCATCCTCTATAACTGCCGTATTCTCCCAGTTTTACTATCCAGACGCAAATGCATGAGGCTTCCCCTTGCCTATCCTACCTCCCATCCTCTATAACTGCCGTATTCTCCCAGTTTTACTATCCAGACGCAAATGCATGAGGCTTCCCCTTGCCTATCCTACCTCCCATCCTACCTCCCATCCTCTATAACTGCCGTATTCTCCCAGTTTTACTATCCAGACGCAAATGCATCAGGCATCCCCTTGCCTATCCTACCTCCCATCCTCTATAACTGCCGTATTCTCCCAGTTTTACTATCCAGACGCAAATGCATGAGGCATCCCCTTGCCTATCCTACCTCCCATCCTCTATAACTGCCGTATTCTCCTTGTTTTACTATCCAGACGCAAATGCATCAGGCATCCCCTTGCCTATCCTACCTCCCATCCTCTATAACTGCCGTATTCTCCCAGTTTTACTATCCAGACGCAAATGCATGAGGCTTCCCCTTGCCTATCCTACCTCCCATCCTCTATAACTGCCGTATTCTCCCAGTTTTACTATCCAGACGCAAATGCATGAGGCATCCCCTTGCCTATCCTACCTCCCATCCTCTATAACTGCCGTATTCTCCCAGTTTTACTATCCAGACGCAAATGCATGAGGCTTCCCCTTGCCTATCCTACCTCCCATCCTCTATAACTGCCGTATTCTCCCAGTTTTACTATCCAGACGCAAATGCATGAGGCTTCCCCTTGCCTATCCTACCTCCCATCCTCTATAACTGCCGTATTCTCCTTGTTTTACTATCCAGACGCAAATGCATCAGGCATCCCCTTGCCTATCCTACCTCCCATCCTCTATAACTGCCGTATTCTCCTTGTTTTACTATCCAGACGCAAATGCATGAGGCATCCCCTTGCCTATCCTACCTCCCATCCTACCTCCCATCCTCTATAACTGCCGTATTCTCCTTGTTTTACTATCCAGACTCAAATGCATCAGGCATCCCCTTGCCTATCCTACCTCCCATCCTCTATAACTGCCGTATTCTCCTTGTTTTACTATCCAGACGCAAATGCATGAGGCATCCCCTTGCCTATCCTACCTCCCATCCTACCTCCCATCCTCTATAACTGCCGTATTCTCCTTGTTTTACTATCCAGACGCAAATGCATGAGGCATCCCCTTGCCTATCCTACCTCCCATCCTACCTCCCATCCTCTATAACTGCCGTATTCTCCTTGTTTTACTATCCAGACGCAAATGCATCAGGCATCCCCTTGCCTATCCTACCTCCCATCCTCTATAACTGCCGTATTCTCCTTGTTTTACTATCCAGACTCAAATGCATCAGGCATCCCCTTGCCTATCCTACCTCCCATCCTCTATAACTGCCGTATTCTCCTTGTTTTACTATCCAGACTCAAATGCATCAGGCATCCCCTTGCCTATCCTACCTCCCATCCTCTATAACTGCCGTATTCTCCTTGTTTTACTATCCAGACTCAAATGCATCAGGCATCCCCTTGCCTATCCTACCTCCCATCCTCTATAACTGCCGTATTCTCCTTGTTTTACTATCCAGACTCAAATGCATCAGGCATCCCCTTGCCAATCCTACCTCCCATCCTCTATAACTGCCGTATTCTCCTTGTTTTACTATCCAGACGCAAATGCATGAGGCTTCCCCTTGCCTATCCTACCTCCCATCCTCTATAACTGCCGTATTCTCCTAGTTTTACTATCCAGACGCAAATGCATCAGGCATCCCCTTGCCTATCCTACCTCCCATCCTCTATAACTGCCGTATTCTCCCAGTTTTACTATCCCAACTCAAATGCATCAGGCATCCCCTTGCCTATCCTACCTCCCATCCTCTATAACTGCCGTATTCTCCCAGTTTTACTATCCAGACGCAAATGCATCAGGCATCCCCTTGCCTATCCTACCTCCCATCCTCTATAACTGCCGTATTCTCCCAGTTTTACTATCCCAACTCAAATGCATCAGGCATCCCCTTGCCTATCCTACCTCCCATCCTCTATAACTGCCGTATTCTCCCAGTTTTACTATCCAGACGCAAATGCATGAGGCTTCCCCTTGCCTATCCTACCTCCCATCCTACCTCCCATCCTCTATAACTGCCGTATTCTCCCAGTTTTACTATCCAGACGCAAATGCATGAGGCATCCCCTTGCCTATCCTACCTCCCATCCTCTATAACTGCCGTATTCTCCCAGTTTTACTATCCAGACGCAAATGCATGAGGCATCCCCTTGCCTATCCTACCTCCCATCCTACCTCCCATCCTACCTCCCATCCTACCTCCCATCCTACCTCCCATCCTACCTCCCATCCTCTATAACTGCTGTATTCTCCTAGTTTTACTATCCAGACGCAAATGCATCAGGCATCCCCTTGCCTATCCTACCTCCCATCCTCTATAACTGCCGTATTCTCCTTGTTTTACTATCCAGACTCAAATGCATCAGGCATCCCCTTGCCTATCCTACCTCCCATCCTCTATAACTGCCGTATTCTCCCAGTTTTACTATCCCAACTCAAATGCATGAGGCATCCCCTTGCCTATCCTACCTCCCATCCTCTATAACTGCCGTATTCTCCTTGTTTTACTATCCCAACTCAAATGCATCAGGCATCCCCTTGCCTATCCTACCTCCCATCCTCTATAACTGCCGTATTCTCCCAGTTTTACTATCCAGACGCAAATGCATGAGGCTTCCCCTTGCCTATCCTTCCTCCCATCCTCTATAACTGCCGTATTCTCCCAGTTTTACTATCCAGACGCAAATGCATGAGGCTTCCCCTTGCCTATCCTACCTCCCATCCTACCTCCCATCCTCTATAACTGCCGTATTCTCCCAGTTTTACTATCCAGACGCAAATGCATCAGGCATCCCCTTGCCTATCCTACCTCCCATCCTCTATAACTGCCTTATTCTCCCAGTTTTACTATCCAGACGCAAATGCATGAGGCATCCCCTTGCCTATCCTACCTCCCATCCTCTATAACTGCCGTATTCTCCTTGTTTTACTATCCAGACGCAAATGCATCAGGCATCCCCTTGCCTATCCTACCTCCCATCCTCTATAACTGCCGTATTCTCCCAGTTTTACTATCCAGACGCAAATGCATGAGGCTTCCCCTTGCCTATCCTACCTCCCATCCTCTATAACTGCCGTATTCTCCCAGTTTTACTATCCAGACGCAAATGCATGAGGCATCCCCTTGCCTATCCTACCTCCCATCCTCTATAACTGCCGTATTCTCCCAGTTTTACTATCCAGACGCAAATGCATGAGGCTTCCCCTTGCCTATCCTACCTCCCATCCTCTATAACTGCCGTATTCTCCCAGTTTTACTATCCAGACGCAAATGCATGAGGCTTCCCCTTGCCTATCCTACCTCCCATCCTCTATAACTGCCGTATTCTCCTTGTTTTACTATCCAGACGCAAATACATGAGGCATCCCCTTGCCTATCCTACCTCCCATCCTACCTCCCATCCTCTATAACTGCCGTATTCTCCCAGTTTTACTATCCAGACGCAAATGCATGAGGCATCCCCTTGCCTATCCTACCTCCCATCCTCTATAACTGCCGTATTCTCCCAGTTTTACTATCCAGACGCAAATGCATGAGGCTTCCCCTTGCCTATCCTACCTCCCATCCTCTATAACTGCCGTATTCTCCCAGTTTTACTATCCAGACGCAAATACATGAGGCATCCCCTTGCCTATCCTACCTCCCATCCTCTATAACTGCCGTATTCTCCCAGTTTTACTATCCAGACGCAAATGCATGAGGCATCCCCTTGCCTATCCTACCTCCCATCCTCTATAACTGCCGTATTCTCCCAGTTTTACTATCCAGACGCAAATACATGAGGCATCCCCTTGCCTATCCTACCTCCCATCCTACCTCCCATCCTCTATAACTGCCGTATTCTCCCAGTTTTACTATCCAGACGCAAATGCATCAGGCATCCCCTTGCCTATCCTACCTCCCATCCTACCTCCCATCCTCTATAACTGCCGTATTCTCCCAGTTTTACTATCCAGACGCAAATGCATCAGGCATCCCCTTGCCTATCCTACCTCCCATCCTACCTCCCATCCTCTATAACTGCCGTATTCTCCTTGTTTTACTATCCAGACGCAAATGCATGAGGCATCCCCTTGCCTATCCTACCTCCCATCCTACCTCCCATCCTACCTCCCATCCTACCTCCCATCCTACCTCCCATCCTACCTCCCATCCTACCTCCCATCCTCTATAACTGCCGTATTCTCCTAGTTTTACTATCCAGACGCAAATGCATCAGGCATCCCCTTGCCTATCCTACCTCCCATCCTCTATAACTGCCGTATTCTCCCAGTTTTACTATCCCAACTCAAATGCATCAGGCATCCCCTTGCCTATCCTACCTCCCATCCTCTATAACTGCCGTATTCTCCCAGTTTTACTATCCAGACGCAAATGCATCAGGCATCCCCTTGCCTATCCTACCTCCCATCCTCTATAACTGCCGTATTCTCCCAGTTTTACTATCCCAACTCAAATGCATCAGGCATCCCCTTGCCTATCCTACCTCCCATCCTCTATAACTGCCGTATTCTCCCAGTTTTACTATCCAGACGCAAATGCATGAGGCTTCCCCTTGCCTATCCTACCTCCCATCCTACCTCCCATCCTCTATAACTGCCGTATTCTCCCAGTTTTACTATCCAGACGCAAATGCATGAGGCATCCCCTTGCCTATCCTACCTCCCATCCTCTATAACTGCCGTATTCTCCCAGTTTTACTATCCAGACGCAAATGCATGAGGCATCCCCTTGCCTATCCTACCTCCCATCCTACCTCCCATCCTACCTCCCATCCTACCTCCCATCCTACCTCCCATCCTACCTCCCATCCTACCTCCCATCCTCTATAACTGCTGTATTCTCCTAGTTTTACTATCCAGACGCAAATGCATCAGGCATCCCCTTGCCTATCCTACCTCCCATCCTCTATAACTGCCGTATTCTCCTTGTTTTACTATCCAGACTCAAATGCATCAGGCATCCCCTTGCCTATCCTACCTCCCATCCTCTATAACTGCCGTATTCTCCCAGTTTTACTATCCCAACTCAAATGCATGAGGCATCCCCTTGCCTATCCTACCTCCCATCCTCTATAACTGCCGTATTCTCCTTGTTTTACTATCCCAACTCAAATGCATCAGGCATCCCCTTGCCTATCCTACCTCCCATCCTCTATAACTGCCGTATTCTCCCAGTTTTACTATCCAGACGCAAATGCATGAGGCTTCCCCTTGCCTATCCTACCTCCCATCCTCTATAACTGCCGTATTCTCCCAGTTTTACTATCCAGACGCAAATGCATGAGGCTTCCCCTTGCCTATCCTACCTCCCATCCTACCTCCCATCCTCTATAACTGCCGTATTCTCCCAGTTTTACTATCCAGACGCAAATGCATCAGGCATCCCCTTGCCTATCCTACCTCCCATCCTCTATAACTGCCTTATTCTCCCAGTTTTACTATCCAGACGCAAATGCATGAGGCATCCCCTTGCCTATCCTACCTCCCATCCTCTATAACTGCCGTATTCTCCTTGTTTTACTATCCAGACGCAAATGCATCAGGCATCCCCTTGCCTATCCTACCTCCCATCCTCTATAACTGCCGTATTCTCCCAGTTTTACTATCCAGACGCAAATGCATGAGGCTTCCCCTTGCCTATCCTACCTCCCATCCTCTATAACTGCCGTATTCTCCCAGTTTTACTATCCAGACGCAAATGCATGAGGCATCCCCTTGCCTATCCTACCTCCCATCCTCTATAACTGCCGTATTCTCCCAGTTTTACTATCCAGACGCAAATGCATGAGGCTTCCCCTTGCCTATCCTACCTCCCATCCTCTATAACTGCCGTATTCTCCCAGTTTTACTATCCAGACGCAAATGCATGAGGCTTCCCCTTGCCTATCCTACCTCCCATCCTCTATAACTGCCGTATTCTCCTTGTTTTACTATCCAGACGCAAATACATGAGGCATCCCCTTGCCTATCCTACCTCCCATCCTACCTCCCATCCTCTATAACTGCCGTATTCTCCCAGTTTTACTATCCAGACGCAAATGCATGAGGCATCCCCTTGCCTATCCTACCTCCCATCCTCTATAACTGCCGTATTCTCCCAGTTTTACTATCCAGACGCAAATGCATGAGGCTTCCCCTTGCCTATCCTACCTCCCATCCTCTATAACTGCCGTATTCTCCCAGTTTTACTATCCAGACGCAAATACATGAGGCATCCCCTTGCCTATCCTACCTCCCATCCTACCTCCCATCCTCTATAACTGCCGTATTCTCCCAGTTTTACTATCCAGACGCAAATGCATGAGGCATCCCCTTGCCTATCCTACCTCCCATCCTCTATAACTGCCGTATTCTCCCAGTTTTACTATCCAGACGCAAATACATGAGGCATCCCCTTGCCTATCCTACCTCCCATCCTACCTCCCATCCTCTATAACTGCCGTATTCTCCCAGTTTTACTATCCAGACGCAAATGCATCAGGCATCCCCTTGCCTATCCTACCTCCCATCCTACCTCCCATCCTCTATAACTGCCGTATTCTCCCAGTTTTACTATCCAGACGCAAATGCATCAGGCATCCCCTTGCCTATCCTACCTCCCATCCTACCTCCCATCCTCTATAACTGCCGTATTCTCCTTGTTTTACTATCCAGACGCAAATGCATGAGGCATCCCCTTGCCTATCCTACCTCCCATCCTCTATAAGTGCCGTATTCTCCCAGTTTTACTATCCAGACGCAAATGCATGAGGCTTCCCCTTGCCTATCCTACCTCCCATCCTCTATAATATCAACCACCCTCCCTTTCACCATCCCGACTCAAATGCATGAGGCATCCCCTTGCCTATCCTACCTCCCATCCTACCTCCCATCCTCTATAACTGCCGTATTCTCCCAGTTTTACTATCCAGACGCAAATGCATGAGGCTTCCCCTTGCCTATCCTACCTCCCATCCTCTATAACTGCCGTATTCTCCTTGTTTTACTATCCAGACTCAAATGCATGAGGCATCCCCTTGCCTATCCTACCTCCCATCCTCTATAACTGCCGTATTCTCCTTGTTTTACTATCCAGACTCAAATGCATCAGGCATCCCCTTGCCTATCCTACCTCCCATCCTCTATAACTGCCGTATTCTCCTTGTTTTACTATCCAGACTCAAATGCATCAGGCATCCCCTTGCCTATCCTACCTCCCATCCTCTATAACTGCCGTATTCTCCTTGTTTTACTATCCAGACTCAAATGCATCAGGCATCCCCTTGCCTATCCTACCTCCCATCCTCTATAACTGCCGTATTCTCCCAGTTTTACTATCCAGACGCAAATGCATGAGGCTTTCCCTTGCCTATCCTACCTCCCATCCTCTATAACTGCCGTATTCTCCCAGTTTTACTATCCAGACGCAAATGCATGAGGCTTCCCCTTGCCTATCCTACCTCCCATCCTCTATAACTGCCGTATTCTCCTTGTTTTACTATCCAGACGCAAATACATGAGGCATCCCCTTGCCTATCCTACCTCCCATCCTACCTCCCATCCTCTATAACTGCCGTATTCTCCCAGTTTTACTATCCAGACGCAAATGCATGAGGCATCCCCTTGCCTATCCTACCTCCCATCCTCTATAACTGCCGTATTCTCCCAGTTTTACTATCCAGACGCAAATGCATCAGGCATCCCCTTGCCTATCCTACCTCCCATCCTCTATAACTGCCGTATTCTCCCAGTTTTACTATCCAGACGCAAATGCATCAGGCATCCCCTTGCCTATCCTACCTCCCATCCTACCTCCCATCCTCTATAACTGCCGTATTCTCCCAGTTTTACTATCCAGACGCAAATGCATCAGGCATCCCCTTGCCTATCCTACCTCCCATCCTCTATAACTGCCTTATTCTCCCAGTTTTACTATCCAGACGCAAATGCATGAGGCATCCCCTTGCCTATCCTACCTCCCATCCTCTATAACTGCCGTATTCTCCTTGTTTTACTATCCAGACGCAAATGCATCAGGCATCCCCTTGCCTATCCTACCTCCCATCCTCTATAACTGCCGTATTCTCCCAGTTTTACTATCCAGACGCAAATGCATGAGGCTTCCCCTTGCCTATCCTACCTCCCATCCTCTATAACTGCCGTATTCTCCCAGTTTTACTATCCAGACGCAAATGCATGAGGCATCCCCTTGCCTATCCTACCTCCCATCCTCTATAACTGCCGTATTCTCCCAGTTTTACTATCCAGACGCAAATGCATGAGGCTTCCCCTTGCCTATCCTACCTCCCATCCTCTATAACTGCCGTATTCTCCCAGTTTTACTATCCAGACGCAAATGCATGAGGCTTCCCCTTGCCTATCCTACCTCCCATCCTCTATAACTGCCGTATTCTCCTTGTTTTACTATCCAGACGCAAATACATGAGGCATCCCCTTGCCTATCCTACCTCCCATCCTACCTCCCATCCTCTATAACTGCCGTATTCTCCTAGTTTTACTATCCAGACGCAAATGCATCAGGCATCCCCTTGCCTATCCTACCTCCCATCCTCTATAACTGCCGTATTCTCCCAGTTTTACTATCCCAACTCAAATGCATCAGGCATCCCCTTGCCTATCCTACCTCCCATCCTCTATAACTGCCGTATTCTCCCAGTTTTACTATCCAGACGCAAATGCATCAGGCATCCCCTTGCCTATCCTACCTCCCATCCTCTATAACTGCCGTATTCTCCCAGTTTTACTATCCCAACTCAAATGCATCAGGCATCCCCTTGCCTATCCTACCTCCCATCCTCTATAACTGCCGTATTCTCCCAGTTTTACTATCCAGACGCAAATGCATGAGGCTTCCCCTTGCCTATCCTACCTCCCATCCTACCTCCCATCCTCTATAACTGCCGTATTCTCCCAGTTTTACTATCCAGACGCAAATGCATGAGGCATCCCCTTGCCTATCCTACCTCCCATCCTCTATAACTGCCGTATTCTCCCAGTTTTACTATCCAGACGCAAATGCATGAGGCATCCCCTTGCCTATCCCACCTCCCATCCTACCTCCCATCCTACCTCCCATCCTACCTCCCATCCTACCTCCCATCCTACCTCCCATCCTACCTCCCATCCTCTATAACTGCTGTATTCTCCTAGTTTTACTATCCAGACGCAAATGCATCAGGCATCCCCTTGCCTATCCTACCTCCCATCCTCTATAACTGCCGTATTCTCCTTGTTTTACTATCCAGACTCAAATGCATCAGGCATCCCCTTGCCTATCCTACCTCCCATCCTCTATAACTGCCGTATTCTCCCAGTTTTACTATCCCAACTCAAATGCATGAGGCATCCCCTTGCCTATCCTACCTCCCATCCTCTATAACTGCCGTATTCTCCTTGTTTTACTATCCCAACTCAAATGCATCAGGCATCCCCTTGCCTATCCTACCTCCCATCCTCTATAACTGCCGTATTCTCCCAGTTTTACTATCCAGACGCAAATGCATGAGGCTTCCCCTTGCCTATCCTACCTCCCATCCTCTATAACTGCCGTATTCTCCCAGTTTTACTATCCAGACGCAAATGCATGAGGCTTCCCCTTGCCTATCCTACCTCCCATCCTACCTCCCATCCTCTATAACTGCCGTATTCTCCCAGTTTTACTATCCAGACGCAAATGCATCAGGCATCCCCTTGCCTATCCTACCTCCCATCCTCTATAACTGCCTTATTCTCCCAGTTTTACTATCCAGACGCAAATGCATGAGGCATCCCCTTGCCTATCCTACCTCCCATCCTCTATAACTGCCGTATTCTCCTTGTTTTACTATCCAGACGCAAATGCATCAGGCATCCCCTTGCCTATCCTACCTCCCATCCTCTATAACTGCCGTATTCTCCCAGTTTTACTATCCAGACGCAAATGCATGAGGCTTCCCCTTGCCTATCCTACCTCCCATCCTCTATAACTGCCGTATTCTCCCAGTTTTACTATCCAGACGCAAATGCATGAGGCATCCCCTTGCCTATCCTACCTCCCATCCTCTATAACTGCCGTATTCTCCCAGTTTTACTATCCAGACGCAAATGCATGAGGCTTCCCCTTGCCTATCCTACCTCCCATCCTCTATAACTGCCGTATTCTCCCAGTTTTACTATCCAGACGCAAATGCATGAGGCTTCCCCTTGCCTATCCTACCTCCCATCCTCTATAACTGCCGTATTCTCCTTGTTTTACTATCCAGACGCAAATACATGAGGCATCCCCTTGCCTATCCTACCTCCCATCCTACCTCCCATCCTCTATAACTGCCGTATTCTCCCAGTTTTACTATCCAGACGCAAATGCATGAGGCATCCCCTTGCCTATCCTACCTCCCATCCTCTATAACTGCCGTATTCTCCCAGTTTTACTATCCAGACGCAAATGCATGAGGCTTCCCCTTGCCTATCCTACCTCCCATCCTCTATAACTGCCGTATTCTCCCAGTTTTACTATCCAGACGCAAATACATGAGGCATCCCCTTGCCTATCCTACCTCCCATCCTACCTCCCATCCTCTATAACTGCCGTATTCTCCCAGTTTTACTATCCAGACGCAAATGCATGAGGCATCCCCTTGCCTATCCTACCTCCCATCCTCTATAACTGCCGTATTCTCCCAGTTTTACTATCCAGACGCAAATACATGAGGCATCCCCTTGCCTATCCTACCTCCCATCCTACCTCCCATCCTCTATAACTGCCGTATTCTCCCAGTTTTACTATCCAGACGCAAATGCATCAGGCATCCCCTTGCCTATCCTACCTCCCATCCTACCTCCCATCCTCTATAACTGCCGTATTCTCCCAGTTTTACTATCCAGACGCAAATGCATCAGGCATCCCCTTGCCTATCCTACCTCCCATCCTACCTCCCATCCTCTATAACTGCCGTATTCTCCTTGTTTTACTATCCAGACGCAAATGCATGAGGCATCCCCTTGCCTATCCTACCTCCCATCCTCTATAAGTGCCGTATTCTCCCAGTTTTACTATCCAGACGCAAATGCATGAGGCTTCCCCTTGCCTATCCTACCTCCCATCCTCTATAATATCAACCACCCTCCCTTTCACCATCCCGACTCAAATGCATGAGGCATCCCCTTGCCTATCCTACCTCCCATCCTACCTCCCATCCTCTATAACTGCCGTATTCTCCCAGTTTTACTATCCAGACGCAAATGCATGAGGCTTCCCCTTGCCTATCCTACCTCCCATCCTCTATAACTGCCGTATTCTCCTTGTTTTACTATCCAGACTCAAATGCATGAGGCATCCCCTTGCCTATCCTACCTCCCATCCTCTATAACTGCCGTATTCTCCTTGTTTTACTATCCAGACTCAAATGCATCAGGCATCCCCTTGCCTATCCTACCTCCCATCCTCTATAACTGCCGTATTCTCCTTGTTTTACTATCCAGACTCAAATGCATCAGGCATCCCCTTGCCTATCCTACCTCCCATCCTCTATAACTGCCGTATTCTCCTTGTTTTACTATCCAGACTCAAATGCATCAGGCATCCCCTTGCCTATCCTACCTCCCATCCTCTATAACTGCCGTATTCTCCCAGTTTTACTATCCAGACGCAAATGCATGAGGCTTTCCCTTGCCTATCCTACCTCCCATCCTCTATAACTGCCGTATTCTCCCAGTTTTACTATCCAGACGCAAATGCATGAGGCTTCCCCTTGCCTATCCTACCTCCCATCCTCTATAACTGCCGTATTCTCCTTGTTTTACTATCCAGACGCAAATACATGAGGCATCCCCTTGCCTATCCTACCTCCCATCCTACCTCCCATCCTCTATAACTGCCGTATTCTCCCAGTTTTACTATCCAGACGCAAATGCATGAGGCATCCCCTTGCCTATCCTACCTCCCATCCTCTATAACTGCCGTATTCTCCCAGTTTTACTATCCAGACGCAAATGCATCAGGCATCCCCTTGCCTATCCTACCTCCCATCCTCTATAACTGCCGTATTCTCCCAGTTTTACTATCCAGACGCAAATGCATCAGGCATCCCCTTGCCTATCCTACCTCCCATCCTACCTCCCATCCTCTATAACTGCCGTATTCTCCCAGTTTTACTATCCAGACGCAAATGCATCAGGCATCCCCTTGCCTATCCTACCTCCCATCCTCTATAACTGCCTTATTCTCCCAGTTTTACTATCCAGACGCAAATGCATGAGGCATCCCCTTGCCTATCCTACCTCCCATCCTCTATAACTGCCGTATTCTCCTTGTTTTACTATCCAGACGCAAATGCATCAGGCATCCCCTTGCCTATCCTACCTCCCATCCTCTATAACTGCCGTATTCTCCCAGTTTTACTATCCAGACGCAAATGCATGAGGCTTCCCCTTGCCTATCCTACCTCCCATCCTCTATAACTGCCGTATTCTCCCAGTTTTACTATCCAGACGCAAATGCATGAGGCATCCCCTTGCCTATCCTACCTCCCATCCTCTATAACTGCCGTATTCTCCCAGTTTTACTATCCAGACGCAAATGCATGAGGCTTCCCCTTGCCTATCCTACCTCCCATCCTCTATAACTGCCGTATTCTCCCAGTTTTACTATCCAGACGCAAATGCATGAGGCTTCCCCTTGCCTATCCTACCTCCCATCCTCTATAACTGCCGTATTCTCCTTGTTTTACTATCCAGACGCAAATACATGAGGCATCCCCTTGCCTATCCTACCTCCCATCCTACCTCCCATCCTCTATAACTGCCGTATTCTCCCAGTTTTACTATCCAGACGCAAATGCATGAGGCATCCCCTTGCCTATCCTACCTCCCATCCTCTATAACTGCCGTATTCTCCCAGTTTTACTATCCAGACGCAAATGCATGAGGCTTCCCCTTGCCTATCCTACCTCCCATCCTCTATAACTGCCGTATTCTCCCAGTTTTACTATCCAGACGCAAATACATGAGGCATCCCCTTGCCTATCCTACCTCCCATCCTACCTCCCATCCTCTATAACTGCCGTATTCTCCCAGTTTTACTATCCAGACGCAAATGCATGAGGCATCCCCTTGCCTATCCTACCTTCCATCCTCTATAACTGCCGTATTCTCCCAGTTTTACTATCCAGACGCAAATACATGAGGCATCCCCTTGCCTATCCTACCTCCCATCCTACCTCCCATCCTCTATAACTGCCGTATTCTCCCAGTTTTACTATCCAGACGCAAATGCATCAGGCATCCCCTTGCCTATCCTACCTCCCATCCTACCTCCCATCCTCTATAACTGCCGTATTCTCCCAGTTTTACTATCCAGACGCAAATGCATGAGGCATCCCCTTGCCTATCCTACCTCCCATCCTACCTCCCATCCTCTATAACTGCCGTATTCTCCTTGTTTTACTATCCAGACGCAAATGCATGAGGCATCCCCTTGCCTATCCTACCTCCCATCCTCTATAAGTGCCGTATTCTCCCAGTTTTACTATCCAGACGCAAATGCATGAGGCTTCCCCTTGCCTATCCTACCTCCCATCCTCTATAATATCAACCACCCTCCCTTTCACCATCCCGACTCAAATGCATGAGGCATCCCCTTGCCTATCCTACCTCCCATCCTACCTCCCATCCTCTATAACTGCCGTATTCTCCCAGTTTTACTATCCAGACGCAAATGCATGAGGCTTCCCCTTGCCTATCCTACCTCCCATCCTCTATAACTGCCGTATTCTCCTTGTTTTACTATCCAGACTCAAATGCATGAGGCATCCCCTTGCCTATCCTACCTCCCATCCTCTATAACTGCCGTATTCTCCTTGTTTTACTATCCAGACTCAAATGCATCAGGCATCCCCTTGCCTATCCTACCTCCCATCCTCTATAACTGCCGTATTCTCCTTGTTTTACTATCCAGACTCAAATGCATCAGGCATCCCCTTGCCTATCCTACCTCCCATCCTCTATAACTGCCGTATTCTCCTTGTTTTACTATCCAGACTCAAATGCATCAGGCATCCCCTTGCCTATCCTACCTCCCATCCTCTATAACTGCCGTATTCTCCTTGTTTTACTATCCAGACTCAAATGCATCAGGCATCCCCTTGCCTATCCTACCTCCCATCCTCTATAACTGCCGTATTCTCCCAGTTTTACTATCCAGACGCAAATGCATGAGGCTTTCCCTTGCCTATCCTACCTCCCATCCTCTATAACTGCCGTATTCTCCCAGTTTTACTATCCAGACGCAAATGCATGAGGCTTCCCCTTGCCTATCCTACCTCCCATCCTCTATAACTGCCGTATTCTCCTTGTTTTACTATCCAGACGCAAATACATGAGGCATCCCCTTGCCTATCCTACCTCCCATCCTACCTCCCATCCTCTATAACTGCCGTATTCTCCCAGTTTTACTATCCAGACGCAAATGCATGAGGCATCCCCTTGCCTATCCTACCTCCCATCCTCTATAACTGCCGTATTCTCCCAGTTTTACTATCCAGACGCAAATGCATCAGGCATCCCCTTGCCTATCCTACCTCCCATCCTCTATAACTGCCGTATTCTCCCAGTTTTACTATCCAGACGCAAATGCATCAGGCATCCCCTTGCCTATCCTACCTCCCATCCTATCTCCCATCCTCTATAACTGCCGTATTCTCCTTGTTTTACTATCCAGACGCAAATGCATGAGGCATCCCCTTGCCTATCCTACCTCCCATCCTCTATAACTGCCGTATTCTCCCAGTTTTACTATCCAGACGCAAATGCATCAGGCATCCCCTTGCCTATCCTACCTCCCATCCTCTATAACTGCCGTATTCTCCCAGTTTTACTATCCAGACGCAAATGCATGAGGCTTCCCCTTGCCTATCCTACCTCCCATCCTCTATAATATCAACCACCCTCCCTTTCACCATCCCGACTCAAATGCATGAGGCATCCCCTTGCCTATCCTACCTCCCATCCTACCTCCCATCCTCTATAACTGCCGTATTCTCCTTGTTTTACTATCCAGACTCAAATGCATCAGGCATCCCCTTGCCTATCCTACCTCCCATCCTCTATAACTGCCGTATTCTCCCAGTTTTACTATCCAGACTCAAATGCATGAGGCATCCCCTTGCCTATCCTACCTCCCATCCTCTATAACTGCCGTATTCTCCTTGTTTTACTATCCCAACTCAAATGCATCAGGCATCCCCTTGCCTATCCTACCTCCCATCCTCTATAACTGCCGTATTCTCCCAGTTTTACTATCCAGACGCAAATGCATGAGGCTTCCCCTTGCCTATCCTACCTCCCATCCTCTATAACTGCCGTATTCTCCCAGTTTTACTATCCAGACGCAAATGCATGAGGCTTCCCCTTGCCTATCCTACCTCCCATCCTACCTCCCATCCTCTATAACTGCCGTATTCTCCCAGTTTTACTATCCAGACGCAAATGCATCAGGCATCCCCTTGCCTATCCTACCTCCCATCCTCTATAACTGCCTTATTCTCCCAGTTTTACTATCCAGACGCAAATGCATGAGGCATCCCCTTGCCTATCCTACCTCCCATCCTCTATAACTGCCGTATTCTCCTTGTTTTACTATCCAGACGCAAATGCATCAGGCATCCCCTTGCCTATCCTACCTCCCATCCTCTATAACTGCCGTATTCTCCCAGTTTTACTATCCAGACGCAAATGCATGAGGCTTCCCCTTGCCTATCCTACCTCCCATCCTCTATAACTGCCGTATTCTCCCAGTTTTACTATCCAGACGCAAATGCATGAGGCATCCCCTTGCCTATCCTACCTCCCATCCTCTATAACTGCCGTATTCTCCCAGTTTTACTATCCAGACGCAAATGCATGAGGCTTCCCCTTGCCTATCCTACCTCCCATCCTCTATAACTGCCGTATTCTCCCAGTTTTACTATCCAGACGCAAATGCATGAGGCTTCCCCTTGCCTATCCTACCTCCCATCCTCTATAACTGCCGTATTCTCCTTGTTTTACTATCCAGACGCAAATACATGAGGCATCCCCTTGCCTATCCTACCTCCCATCCTACCTCCCATCCTCTATAACTGCCGTATTCTCCCAGTTTTACTATCCAGACGCAAATGCATGAGGCATCCCCTTGCCTATCCTACCTCCCATCCTCTATAACTGCCGTATTCTCCCAGTTTTACTATCCAGACGCAAATGCATGAGGCTTCCCCTTGCCTATCCTACCTCCCATCCTCTATAACTGCCGTATTCTCCCAGTTTTACTATCCAGACGCAAATACATGAGGCATCCCCTTGCCTATCCTACCTCCCATCCTACCTCCCATCCTCTATAACTGCCGTATTCTCCCAGTTTTACTATCCAGACGCAAATGCATGAGGCATCCCCTTGCCTATCCTACCTCCCATCCTCTATAACTGCCGTATTCTCCCAGTTTTACTATCCAGACGCAAATGCATCAGGCATCCCCTTGCCTATCCTACCTCCCATCCTCTATAACTGCCGTATTCTCCCAGTTTTACTATCCAGACGCAAATGCATCAGGCATCCCCTTGCCTATCCTACCTCCCATCCTACCTCCCATCCTCTATAACTGCCGTATTCTCCCAGTTTTACTATCCAGACGCAAATGCATCAGGCATCCCCTTGCCTATCCTACCTCCCATCCTACCTCCCATCCTCTATAACTGCCGTATTCTCCTTGTTTTACTATCCAGACGCAAATGCATGAGGCATCCCCTTGCCTATCCTACCTCCCATCCTCTATAAGTGCCGTATTCTCCCAGTTTTACTATCCAGACGCAAATGCATGAGGCTTCCCCTTGCCTATCCTACCTCCCATCCTCTATAATATCAACCACCCTCCCTTTCACCATCCCGACTCAAATGCATGAGGCATCCCCTTGCCTATCCTACCTCCCATCCTACCTCCCATCCTCTATAACTGCCGTATTCTCCCAGTTTTACTATCCAGACGCAAATGCATGAGGCTTCCCCTTGCCTATCCTACCTCCCATCCTCTATAACTGCCGTATTCTCCTTGTTTTACTATCCAGACTCAAATGCATGAGGCATCCCCTTGCCTATCCTACCTCCCATCCTCTATAACTGCCGTATTCTCCTTGTTTTACTATCCAGACTCAAATGCATCAGGCATCCCCTTGCCTATCCTACCTCCCATCCTCTATAACTGCCGTATTCTCCTTGTTTTACTATCCAGACTCAAATGCATCAGGCATCCCCTTGCCTATCCTACCTCCCATCCTCTATAACTGCCGTATTCTCCTTGTTTTACTATCCAGACTCAAATGCATCAGGCATCCCCTTGCCTATCCTACCTCCCATCCTCTATAACTGCCGTATTCTCCCAGTTTTACTATCCAGACTCAAATGCATCAGGCATCCCCTTGCCTATCCTACCTCCCATCCTCTATAACTGCCGTATTCTCCCAGTTTTACTATCCAGACGCAAATGCATGAGGCTTTCCCTTGCCTATCCTACCTCCCATCCTCTATAACTGCCGTATTCTCCCAGTTTTACTATCCAGACGCAAATGCATGAGGCTTCCCCTTGCCTATCCTACCTCCCATCCTCTATAACTGCCGTATTCTCCTTGTTTTACTATCCAGACGCAAATACATGAGGCATCCCCTTGCCTATCCTACCTCCCATCCTACCTCCCATCCTCTATAACTGCCGTATTCTCCCAGTTTTACTATCCAGACGCAAATGCATGAGGCATCCCCTTGCCTATCCTACCTCCCATCCTCTATAACTGCCGTATTCTCCCAGTTTTACTATCCAGACGCAAATGCATCAGGCATCCCCTTGCCTATCCTACCTCCCATCCTCTATAACTGCCGTATTCTCCCAGTTTTACTATCCAGACGCAAATGCATCAGGCATCCCCTTGCCTATCCTACCTCCCATCCTACCTCCCATCCTCTATAACTGCCGTATTCTCCTTGTTTTACTATCCAGACGCAAATGCATGAGGCATCCCCTTGCCTATCCTACCTCCCATCCTCTATAACTGCCGTATTCTCCCAGTTTTACTATCCAGACGCAAATGCATCAGGCATCCCCTTGCCTATCCTACCTCCCATCCTCTATAACTGCCGTATTCTCCCAGTTTTACTATCCAGACGCAAATGCATGAGGCTTCCCCTTGCCTATCCTACCTCCCATCCTCTATAATATCAACCACCCTCCCTTTCACCATCCCGACTCAAATGCATGAGGCATCCCCTTGCCTATCCTACCTCCCATCCTACCTCCCATCCTCTATAACTGCCGTATTCTCCCAGTTTTACTATCCAGACGCAAATGCATGAGGCTTCCCCTTGCCTATCCTACCTCCCATCCTCTATAACTGCCGTATTCTCCTTGTTTTACTATCCAGACTCAAATGCATCAGGCATCCCCTTGCCTATCCTACCTCCCATCCTCTATAACTGCCGTATTCTCCTTGTTTTACTATCCAGACTCAAATGCATCAGGCATCCCCTTGCCTATCCTACCTCCCATCCTCTATAACTGCCGTATTCTCCTTGTTTTACTATCCAGACTCAAATGCATCAGGCATCCCCTTGCCTATCCTACCTCCCATCCTCTATAACTGCCGTATTCTCCTTGTTTTACTATCCAGACTCAAATGCATCAGGCATCCCCTTGCCTATCCTACCTCCCATCCTCTATAACTGCCGTATTCTCCTTGTTTTACTATCCAGACTCAAATGCATCAGGCATCCCCTTGCCTATCCTACCTCCCATCCTCTATAACTGCCGTATTCTCCTAGTTTTACTATCCAGACGCAAATGCATCAGGCATCCCCTTGCCTATCTTACCTCCCATCCTCTATAACTGCCGTATTCTCCTTGTTTTACTATCCAGACGCAAATGCATGAGGCATCCCCTTGCCTATCCTACCTCCCATCCTACCTCCCATCCTCTATAACTGCCGTATTCTCCCAGTTTTACTATCCAGACGCAAATGCATCAGGCATCCCCTTGCCTATCCTACCTCCCATCCTACCTCCCATCCTCTATAACTGCCGTATTCTCCCAGTTTTACTATCCAGACGCAAATGCATCAGGCATCCCCTTGCCTATCCTACCTCCCATCCTACCTCCCATCCTCTATAACTGCCGTATTCTCCTTGTTTTACTATCCAGACGCAAATGCATGAGGCATCCCCTTGCCTATCCTACCTCCCATCCTCTATAAGTGCCGTATTCTCCCAGTTTTACTATCCAGACGCAAATGCATGAGGCTTCCCCTTGCCTATCCTACCTCCCATCCTCTATAATATCAACCACCCTCCCTTTCACCATCCCGACTCAAATGCATGAGGCATCCCCTTGCCTATCCTACCTCCCATCCTACCTCCCATCCTCTATAACTGCCGTATTCTCCCAGTTTTACTATCCAGACGCAAATGCATGAGGCTTCCCCTTGCCTATCCTACCTCCCATCCTCTATAACTGCCGTATTCTCCTTGTTTTACTATCCAGACTCAAATGCATGAGGCATCCCCTTGCCTATCCTACCTCCCATCCTCTATAACTGCCGTATTCTCCTTGTTTTACTATCCAGACTCAAATGCATCAGGCATCCCCTTGCCTATCCTACCTCCCATCCTCTATAACTGCCGTATTCTCCTTGTTTTACTATCCAGACTCAAATGCATCAGGCATCCCCTTGCCTATCCTACCTCCCATCCTCTATAACTGCCGTATTCTCCTTGTTTTACTATCCAGACTCAAATGCATCAGGCATCCCCTTGCCTATCCTACCTCCCATCCTCTATAACTGCCGTATTCTCCTTGTTTTACTATCCAGACTCAAATGCATCAGGCATCCCCTTGCCTATCCTACCTCCCATCCTCTATAACTGCCGTATTCTCCCAGTTTTACTATCCAGACGCAAATGCATGAGGCTTTCCCTTGCCTATCCTACCTCCCATCCTCTATAACTGCCGTATTCTCCCAGTTTTACTATCCAGACGCAAATGCATGAGGCTTCCCCTTGCCTATCCTACCTCCCATCCTCTATAACTGCCGTATTCTCCTTGTTTTACTATCCAGACGCAAATACATGAGGCATCCCCTTGCCTATCCTACCTCCCATCCTACCTCCCATCCTCTATAACTGCCGTATTCTCCCAGTTTTACTATCCAGACGCAAATGCATGAGGCATCCCCTTGCCTATCCTACCTCCCATCCTCTATAACTGCCGTATTCTCCCAGTTTTACTATCCAGACGCAAATGCATCAGGCATCCCCTTGCCTATCCTACCTCCCATCCTCTATAACTGCCGTATTCTCCCAGTTTTACTATCCAGACGCAAATGCATCAGGCATCCCCTTGCCTATCCTACCTCCCATCCTACCTCCCATCCTCTATAACTGCCGTATTCTCCTTGTTTTACTATCCAGACGCAAATGCATGAGGCATCCCCTTGCCTATCCTACCTCCCATCCTCTATAACTGCCGTATTCTCCCAGTTTTACTATCCAGACGCAAATGCATCAGGCATCCCCTTGCCTATCCTACCTCCCATCCTCTATAACTGCCGTATTCTCCCAGTTTTACTATCCAGACGCAAATGCATGAGGCATCCCCTTGCCTATCCTACCTCCCATCCTCTATAATATCAACCACCCTCCCTTTCACCATCCCGACTCAAATGCATGAGGCATCCCCTTGCCTATCCTACCTCCCATCCTACCTCCCATCCTCTATAACTGCCGTATTCTCCCAGTTTTACTATCCAGACGCAAATGCATGAGGCTTCCCCTTGCCTATCCTACCTCCCATCCTCTATAACTGCCGTATTCTCCTTGTTTTACTATCCAGACTCAAATGCATCAGGCATCCCCTTGCCTATCCTACCTCCCATCCTCTATAACTGCCGTATTCTCCTTGTTTTACTATCCAGACTCAAATGCATCAGGCATCCCCTTGCCTATCCTACCTCCCATCCTCTATAACTGCCGTATTCTCCTTGTTTTACTATCCAGACTCAAATGCATCAGGCATCCCCTTGCCTATCCTACCTCCCATCCTCTATAACTGCCGTATTCTCCTTGTTTTACTATCCAGACTCAAATGCATCAGGCATCCCCTTGCCTATCCTACCTCCCATCCTCTATAACTGCCGTATTCTCCTTGTTTTACTATCCAGACTCAAATGCATCAGGCATCCCCTTGCCTATCCTACCTCCCATCCTCTATAACTGCCGTATTCTCCTTGTTTTACTATCCAGACGCAAATGCATGAGGCTTCCCCTTGCCTATCCTACCTCCCATCCTCTATAACTGCCGTATTCTCCTTGTTTTACTATCCAGACGCAAATGCATGAGGCATCCCCTTGCCTATCCTACCTCCCATCCTACCTCCCATCCTACCTCCCATCCTACCTCCCATCCTACCTCCCATCCTACCTCCCATCCTCTATAACTGCCGTATTCTCCTAGTTTTACTATCCAGACGCAAATGCATCAGGCATCCCCTTGCCTATCTTACCTCCCATCCTCTATAACTGCCGTATTCTCCTTGTTTTACTATCCAGACGCAAATGCATGAGGCATCCCCTTGCCTATCCTACCTCCCATCCTCTATAATATCAACCACCCTCCCTTTCACCATCCCGACTCAAATGCATGAGGCATCCCCTTGCCTATCCTACCTCCCATCCTACCTCCCATCCTCTATAACTGCCGTATTCTCCCAGTTTTACTATCCAGACGCAAATGCATGAGGCTTCCCCTTGCCTATCCTACCTCCCATCCTCTATAACTGCCGTATTCTCCTTGTTTTACTATCCAGACTCAAATGCATCAGGCATCCCCTTGCCTATCCTACCTCCCATCCTCTATAACTGCCGTATTCTCCTTGTTTTACTATCCAGACTCAAATGCATCAGGCATCCCCTTGCCTATCCTACCTCCCATCCTCTATAACTGCCGTATTCTCCTTGTTTTACTATCCAGACTCAAATGCATCAGGCATCCCCTTGCCTATCCTACCTCCCATCCTCTATAACTGCCGTATTCTCCTTGTTTTACTATCCAGACTCAAATGCATCAGGCATCCCCTTGCCTATCCTACCTCCCATCCTCTATAACTGCCGTATTCTCCTTGTTTTACTATCCAGACTCAAATGCATCAGGCATCCCCTTGCCTATCCTACCTCCCATCCTCTATAACTGCCGTATTCTCCTTGTTTTACTATCCAGACGCAAATGCATGAGGCTTCCCCTTGCCTATCCTACCTCCCATCCTCTATAACTGCCGTATTCTCCTTGTTTTACTATCCAGACGCAAATGCATGAGGCATCCCCTTGCCTATCCTACCTCCCATCCTACCTCCCATCCTACCTCCCATCCTACCTCCCATCCTACCTCCCATCCTACCTCCCATCCTCTATAACTGCCGTATTCTCCTAGTTTTACTATCCAGACGCAAATGCATCAGGCATCCCCTTGCCTATCTTACCTCCCATCCTCTATAACTGCCGTATTCTCCTTGTTTTACTATCCAGACGCAAATGCATGAGGCATCCCCTTGCCTATCCTACCTCCCATCCTACCTCCCATCCTCTATAACTGCCGTATTCTCCTTGTTTTACTATCCAGACGCAAATGCATCAGGCATCCCCTTACCTATCCTACCTCCCATCCTACCTCCCATCCTCTATAACTGCCGTATTCTCCTTGTTTTACTATCCAGACGCAAATGCATCAGGCATCCCCTTGCCTATCCTACCTCCCATCCTCTATAACTGCCGTATTCTCCCAGTTTTACTATCCAGACGCAAATGCATCAGGCATCCCCTTGCCTATCCTACCTCCCATCCTCTATAACTGCCGTATTCTCCCAGTTTTACTATCCCAACTCAAATGCATCAGGCATCCCCTTGCCTATCCTACCTCCCATCCTCTATAACTGCCGTATTCTCCCAGTTTTACTATCCAGACGCAAATGCATCAGGCATCCCCTTGCCTATCCTACCTCCCATCCTCTATAACTGCCGTATTCTCCCAGTTTTACTATCCCAACTCAAATGCATCAGGCATCCCCTTGCCTATCCTACCTCCCATCCTCTATAACTGCCGTATTCTCCCAGTTTTACTATCCAGACGCAAATGCATGAGGCTTCCCCTTGCCTATCCTACCTCCCATCCTACCTCCCATCCTCTATAACTGCCGTATTCTCCCAGTTTTACTATCCAGACGCAAATGCATGAGGCATCCCCTTGCCTATCCTACCTCCCATCCTCTATAACTGCCGTATTCTCCCAGTTTTACTATCCAGACGCAAATGCATGAGGCATCCCCTTGCCTATCCTACCTCCCATCCTACCTCCCATCCTACCTCCCATCCTACCTCCCATCCTACCTCCCATCCTACCTCCCATCCTCTATAACTGCCGTATTCTCCTAGTTTTACTATCCAGACGCAAATGCATCAGGCATCCCCTTGCCTATCCTACCTCCCATCCTCTATAACTGCCGTATTCTCCTTGTTTTACTATCCAGACTCAAATGCATCAGGCATCCCCTTGCCTATCCTACCTCCCATCCTCTATAACTGCCGTATTCTCCTTGTTTTACTATCCAGACGCAAATGCATGAGGCTTCCCCTTGCCTATCCTACCTCCCATCCTCTATAACTGCCGTATTCTCCTTGTTTTACTATCCAGACGCAAATGCATGAGGCATCCCCTTGCCTATCCTACCTCCCATCCTACCTCCCATCCTACCTCCCATCCTACCTCCCATCCTACCTCCCATCCTACCTCCCATCCTCTATAACTGCCGTATTCTCCTAGTTTTACTATCCAGACGCAAATGCATCAGGCATCCCCTTGCCTATCCTACCTCCCATCCTCTATAACTGCCGTATTCTCCTTGTTTTACTATCCAGACGCAAATGCATGAGGCATCCCCTTGCCTATCCTACCTCCCATCCTACCTCCCATCCTCTATAACTGCCGTATTCTCCTTGTTTTACTATCCAGACGCAAATGCATGAGGCTTCCCCTTGCCTATCCTACCTCCCATCCTCTATAACTGCCGTATTCTCCCAGTTTTACTATCCAGACGCAAATGCATGAGGCTTCCCCTTGCCTATCCTACCTCCCATCCTACCTCCCATCCTCTATAACTGCCGTATTCTCCCAGTTTTACTATCCAGACGCAAATGCATCAGGCATCCCCTTGCCTATCCTACCTCCCATCCTCTATAACTGCCGTATTCTCCTTGTTTTACTATCCAGACGCAAATGCATGAGGCATCCCCTTGCCTATCCTACCTCCCATCCTCTATAACTGCCGTATTCTCCTTGTTTTACTATCCAGACGCAAATGCATCAGGCATCCCCTTGCCTATCCTACCTCCCATCCTCTATAACTGCCGTATTCTCCCAGTTTTACTATCCAGACGCAAATGCATGAGGCTTCCCCTTGCCTATCCTACCTCCCATCCTCTATAACTGCCGTATTCTCCCAGTTTTACTATCCAGACGCAAATGCATCAGGCATCCCCTTGCCTATCCTACCTCCCATCCTACCTCCCATCCTCTATAACTGCCGTATTCTCCTTGTTTTACTATCCAGACGCAAATGCATGAGGCATCCCCTTGCCTATCCTACCTCCCATCCTCTATAACTGCCGTATTCTCCCAGTTTTACTATCCAGACGCAAATGCATCAGGCATCCCCTTGCCTATCCTACCTCCCATCCTCTATAAGTGCCGTATTCTCCCAGTTTTACTATCCAGACGCAAATGCATGAGGCTTCCCCTTGCCTATCCTACCTCCCATCCTCTATAATATCAACCACCCTCCCTTTCACCATCCCGACTCAAATGCATGAGGCATCCCCTTGCCTATCCTACCTCCCATCCTACCTCCCATCCTCTATAACTGCCGTATTCTCCCAGTTTTACTATCCAGACGCAAATGCATGAGGCTTCCCCTTGCCTATCCTACCTCCCATCCTCTATAACTGCCGTATTCTCCTTGTTTTACTATCCAGACTCAAATGCATGAGGCATCCCCTTGCCTATCCTACCTCCCATCCTCTATAACTGCCGTATTCTCCTTGTTTTACTATCCAGACTCAAATGCATCAGGCATCCCCTTGCCTATCCTACCTCCCATCCTCTATAACTGCCGTATTCTCCTTGTTTTACTATCCAGACTCAAATGCATCAGGCATCCCCTTGCCTATCCTACCTCCCATCCTCTATAACTGCCGTATTCTCCTTGTTTTACTATCCAGACTCAAATGCATCAGGCATCCCCTTGCCTATCCTACCTCCCATCCTCTATAACTGCCGTATTCTCCTTGTTTTACTATCCAGACTCAAATGCATCAGGCATCCCCTTGCCTATCCTACCTCCCATCCTCTATAACTGCCGTATTCTCCCAGTTTTACTATCCAGACGCAAATGCATGAGGCTTCCCCTTGCCTATCCTACCTCCCATCCTCTATAACTGCCGTATTCTCCCAGTTTTACTATCCAGACGCAAATGCATGAGGCTTCCCCTTGCCTATCCTACCTCCCATCCTCTATAACTGCCGTATTCTCCTTGTTTTACTATCCAGACGCAAATACATGAGGCATCCCCTTGCCTATCCTACCTCCCATCCTACCTCCCATCCTCTATAACTGCCGTATTCTCCCAGTTTTACTATCCAGACGCAAATGCATGAGGCATCCCCTTGCCTATCCTACCTCCCATCCTCTATAACTGCCGTATTCTCCCAGTTTTACTATCCAGACGCAAATGCATGAGGCATCCCCTTGCCTATCCTACCTCCCATCCTCTATAACTGCCGTATTCTCCCAGTTTTACTATCCAGACGCAAATGCATCAGGCATCCCCTTGCCTATCCTACCTCCCATCCTACCTCCCATCCTCTATAACTGCCGTATTCTCCTTGTTTTACTATCCAGACGCAAATGCATGAGGCATCCCCTTGCCTATCCTACCTCCCATCCTCTATAACTGCCGTATTCTCCCAGTTTTACTATCCAGACGCAAATGCATCAGGCATCCCCTTGCCTATCCTACCTCCCATCCTCTATAACTGCCGTATTCTCCCAGTTTTACTATCCAGACGCAAATGCATGAGGCTTCCCCTTGCCTATCCTACCTCCCATCCTCTATAATATCAACCACCCTCCCTTTCACCATCCCGACTCAAATGCATGAGGCATCCCCTTGCCTATCCTACCTCCCATCCTACCTCCCATCCTCTATAACTGCCGTATTCTCCCAGTTTTACTATCCAGACGCAAATGCATGAGGCTTCCCCTTGCCTATCCTACCTCCCATCCTCTATAACTGCCGTATTCTCCTTGTTTTACTATCCAGACGCAAATGCATCAGGCATCCCCTTGCCTATCCTACCTCCCATCCTCTATAACTGCCGTATTCTCCCAGTTTTACTATCCAGACGCAAATGCATCAGGCATCCCCTTGCCTATCCTACCTCCCATCCTACCTCCCATCCTCTATAACTGCCGTATTCTCCTTGTTTTACTATCCAGACGCAAATGCATGAGGCATCCCCTTGCCTATCCTACCTCCCATCCTCTATAACTGCCGTATTCTCCCAGTTTTACTATCCAGACGCAAATGCATCAGGCATCCCCTTGCCTATCCTACCTCCCATCCTCTATAACTGCCGTATTCTCCCAGTTTTACTATCCAGACGCAAATGCATGAGGCTTCCCCTTGCCTATCCTACCTCCCATCCTCTATAACTGCCGTATTCTCCTTGTTTTACTATCCAGACGCAAATACATGAGGCATCCCCTTGCCTATCCTACCTCCCATCCTACCTCCCATCCTCTATAACTGCCGTATTCTCCCAGTTTTACTATCCAGACGCAAATGCATGAGGCATCCCCTTGCCTATCCTACCTCCCATCCTCTATAACTGCCGTATTCTCCCAGTTTTACTATCCAGACGCAAATGCATCAGGCATCCCCTTGCCTATCCTACCTCCCATCCTCTATAACTGCCGTATTCTCCCAGTTTTACTATCCAGACGCAAATGCATCAGGCATCCCCTTGCCTATCCTACCTCCCATCCTACCTCCCATCCTCTATAACTGCCGTATTCTCCTTGTTTTACTATCCAGACGCAAATGCATGAGGCATCCCCTTGCCTATCCTACCTCCCATCCTCTATAACTGCCGTATTCTCCCAGTTTTACTATCCAGACGCAAATGCATCAGGCATCCCCTTGCCTATCCTACCTCCCATCCTCTATAACTGCCGTATTCTCCCAGTTTTACTATCCAGACGCAAATGCATGAGGCTTCCCCTTGCCTATCCTACCTCCCATCCTCTATAATATCAACCACCCTCCCTTTCACCATCCCGACTCAAATGCATGAGGCATCCCCTTGCCTATCCTACCTCCCATCCTACCTCCCATCCTCTATAACTGCCGTATTCTCCCAGTTTTACTATCCAGACGCAAATGCATGAGGCTTCCCCTTGCCTATCCTACCTCCCATCCTCTATAACTGCCGTATTCTCCTTGTTTTACTATCCAGACGCAAATGCATCAGGCATCCCCTTGCCTATCCTATCTCCCATCCTCTATAACTGCCGTATTCTCCCAGTTTTACTATCCAGACGCAAATGCATCAGGCATCCCCTTGCCTATCCTACCTCCCATCCTACCTCCCATCCTCTATAACTGCCGTATTCTCCTTGTTTTACTATCCAGACGCAAATGCATGAGGCATCCCCTTGCCTATCCTACCTCCCATCCTCTATAACTGCCGTATTCTCCCAGTTTTACTATCCAGACGCAAATGCATCAGGCATCCCCTTGCCTATCCTACCTCCCATCCTCTATAACTGCCGTATTCTCCCAGTTTTACTATCCAGACGCAAATGCATGAGGCTTCCCCTTGCCTATCCTACCTCCCATCCTCTATAATATCAACCACCCTCCCTTTCACCATCCCGACTCAAATGCATGAGGCATCCCCTTGCCTATCCTACCTCCCATCCTACCTCCCATCCTCTATAACTGTCGTATTCTCCCAGTTTTACTATCCAGACGCAAATGCATGAGGCTTCCCCTTGCCTATCCTACCTCCCATCCTCTATAACTGCCGTATTCTCCTTGTTTTACTATCCAGACTCAAATGCATGAGGCATCCCCTTGCCTATCCTACCTCCCATCCTCTATAACTGCCGTATTCTCCTTGTTTTACTATCCAGACTCAAATGCATCAGGCATCCCCTTGCCTATCCTACCTCCCATCCTCTATAACTGCCGTATTCTCCTTGTTTTACTATCCAGACTCAAATGCATCAGGCATCCCCTTGCCTATCCTACCTCCCATCCTCTATAACTGCCGTATTCTCCTTGTTTTACTATCCAGACTCAAATGCATCAGGCATCCCCTTGCCTATCCTACCTCCCATCCTCTATAACTGCCGTATTCTCCTTGTTTTACTATCCAGACTCAAATGCATCAGGCATCCCCTTGCCTATCCTACCTCCCATCCTCTATAACTGCCGTATTCTCCTTGTTTTACTATCCAGACGCAAATGCATGAGGCTTCCCCTTGCCTATCCTACCTCCCATCCTCTATAACTGCCGTATTCTCCTTGTTTTACTATCCAGACGCAAATGCATGAGGCATCCCCTTGCCTATCCTACCTCCCATCCTACCTCCCATCCTACCTCCCATCCTACCTCCCATCCTACCTCCCATCCTCTATAACTGCCGTATTCTCCTAGTTTTACTATCCAGACGCAAATGCATCAGGCATCCCCTTGCCTATCTTACCTCCCATCCTCTATAACTGCCGTATTCTCCTTGTTTTACTATCCAGACGCAAATGCATCAGGCATCCCCTTGCCTATCCTACCTCCCATCCTACCTCCCATCCTCTATAACTGCCGTATTCTCCTTGTTTTACTATCCAGACGCAAATGCATCAGGCATCCCCTTACCTATCCTACCTCCCATCCTACCTCCCATCCTCTATAACTGCCGTATTCTCCTTGTTTTACTATCCAGACGCAAATGCATCAGGCATCCCCTTGCCTATCCTACCTCCCATCCTCTATAACTGCCGTATTCTCCCAGTTTTACTATCCAGACGCAAATGCATCAGGCATCCCCTTGCCTATCCTACCTCCCATCCTCTATAACTGCCGTATTCTCCTTGTTTTACTATCCCAACTCAAATGCATCAGGCATCCCCTTGCCTATCCTACCTCCCATCCTCTATAACTGCCGTATTCTCCCAGTTTTACTATCCAGACGCTAATGCATCAGGCATCCCCTTGCCTATCCTACCTCCCATCCTCTATAACTGCCGTATTCTCCCAGTTTTACTATCCCAACTCAAATGCATCAGGCATCCCCTTGCCTATCCTACCTCCCATCCTCTATAACTGCCGTATTCTCCCAGTTTTACTATCCAGACGCAAATGCATGAGGCTTCCCCTTGCCTATCCTACCTCCCATCCTACCTCCCATCCTCTATAACTGCCGTATTCTCCCAGTTTTACTATCCAGACGCAAATGCATGAGGCATCCCCTTGCCTATCCTACCTCCCATCCTCTATAACTGCCGTATTCTCCCAGTTTTACTATCCAGACGCAAATGCATGAGGCATCCCCTTGCCTATCCTACCTCCCATCCTACCTCCCATCCTACCTCCCATCCTACCTCCCATCCTACCTCCCATCCTACCTCCCATCCTCTATAACTGCCGTATTCTCCTAGTTTTACTATCCAGACGCAAATGCATCAGGCATCCCCTTGCCTATCCTACCTCCCATCCTCTATAACTGCCGTATTCTCCTTGTTTTACTATCCAGACTCAAATGCATCAGGCATCCCCTTGCCTATCCTACCTCCCATCCTCTATAACTGCCGTATTCTCCTTGTTTTACTATCCAGACGCAAATGCATGAGGCTTCCCCTTGCCTATCCTACCTCCCATCCTCTATAACTGCCGTATTCTCCTTGTTTTACTATCCAGACGCAAATGCATGAGGCATCCCCTTGCCTATCCTACCTCCCATCCTACCTCCCATCCTACCTCCCATCCTACCTCCCATCCTACCTCCCATCCTACCTCCCATCCTCTATAACTGCCGTATTCTCCTAGTTTTACTATCCAGACGCAAATGCATCAGGCATCCCCTTGCCTATCCTACCTCCCATCCTCTATAACTGCCGTATTCTCCTTGTTTTACTATCCAGACGCAAATGCATGAGGCATCCCCTTGCCTATCCTACCTCCCATCCTACCTCCCATCCTCTATAACTGCCGTATTCTCCTTGTTTTACTATCCAGACGCAAATGCATCAGGCATCCCCTTGCCTATCCTACCTCCCATCCTACCTCCCATCCTCTATAACTGCCGTATTCTCCTTGTTTTACTATCCAGACGCAAATGCATCAGGCATCCCCTTGCCTATCCTACCTCCCATCCTCTATAACTGCCGTATTCTCCTTGTTTTACTATCCAGACGCAAATGCATCAGGCATCCCCTTGCCTATCCTACCTCCCATCCTACCTCCCATCCTCTATAACTGCCGTATTCTCCTTGTTTTACTATCCAGACGCAAATGCATCAGGCATCCCCTTGCCTATCCTACCTCCCATCCTACCTCCCATCCTCTATAACTGCCGTATTCTCCTTGTTTTACTATCCAGACGCAAATGCATCAGGCATCCCCTTGCCTATCCTACCTCCCATCCTCTATAACTGCCGTATTCTCCTTGTTTTACTATCCAGACGCAAATGCATGAGGCATCCCCTTGCCTATCCTACCTCCCATCCTACCTCCCATCCTCTATAACTGCCGTATTCTCCTTGTTTTACTATCCAGACGCAAATGCATGAGGCATCCCCTTGCCCATCCTACCTCCCATCCTACCTCCCATCCTCTATAACTGCCGTATTCTCCTTGTTTTACTATCCAGACGCAAATGCATCAGGCATCCCCTTGCCTATCCTACCTCCCATCCTACCTCCCATCCTCTATAACTGCCGTATTCTCCTTGTTTTACTATCCAGACGCAAATGCATCAGGCATCCCCTTGCCTATCCTACCTCCCATCCTCTATAACTGCCGTATTCTCCTTGTTTTACTATCCAGACGCAAATGCATCAGGCATCCCCTTGCCTATCCTACCTCCCATCCTACCTCCCATCCTCTATAACTGCCGTATTCTCCTTGTTTTACTATCCAGACGCAAATGCATCAGGCATCCCCTTGCCTATCCTACCTCCCATCCTACCTCCCATCCTCTATAACTGCCGTATTCTCCTTGTTTTACTATCCAGACGCAAATGCATCAGGCATCCCCTTGCCTATCCTACCTCCCATCCTCTATAACTGCCGTATTCTCCTTGTTTTACTATCCAGACGCAAATGCATGAGGCATCCCCTTGCCTATCCTACCTCCCATCCTACCTCCCATCCTCTATAACTGCCGTATTCTCCTTGTTTTACTATCCAGACGCAAATGCATGAGGCATCCCCTTGCCTATCCTACCTCCCATCCTACCTCCCATCCTCTATAACTGCCGTATTCTCCTTGTTTTACTATCCAGACGCAAATGCATCAGGCATCCCCTTGCCTATCCTACCTCCCATCCTACCTCCCATCCTCTATAACTGCCGTATTCTCCTTGTTTTACTATCCAGACGCAAATGCATCAGGCATCCCCTTGCCTATCCTACCTCCCATCCTCTATAACTGCCGTATTCTCCCAGTTTTACTATCCAGACGCAAATGCATCAGGCATCCCCTTGCCTATCCTACCTCCCATCCTCTATAACTGCCGTATTCTCCCAGTTTTACTATCCCAACTCAAATGCATCAGGCATCCCGTTGCCTATCCTACCTCCCATCCTCTATAACTGCCGTATTCTCCCAGTTTTACTATCCAGACGCAAATGCATCAGGCATCCCCTTGCCTATCCTACCTCCCATCCTCTATAACTGCCGTATTCTCCCAGTTTTACTATCCCAACTCAAATGCATCAGGCATCCCCTTGCCTATCCTACCTCCCATCCTCTATAACTGCCGTATTCTCCCAGTTTTACTATCCAGACGCAAATGCATGAGGCTTCCCCTTGCCTATCCTACCTCCCATCCTACCTCCCATCCTCTATAACTGCCGTATTCTCCCAGTTTTACTATCCAGACGCAAATGCATGAGGCATCCCCTTGCCTATCCTACCTCCCATCCTCTATAACTGCCGTATTCTCCCAGTTTTACTATCCAGACGCAAATGCATGAGGCATCCCCTTGCCTATCCTACCTCCCATCCTACCTCCCATCCTACCTCCCATCCTACCTCCCATCCTACCTCCCATCCTCTATAACTGCCGTATTCTCCTAGTTTTACTTTCAAGACGCAAATGCATCAGGCATCCCCTTGCCTATCCTACCTCCCATCCTCTATAACTGCCGTATTCTCCTTGTTTTACTATCCAGACGCAAATGCATGAGGCATCCCCTTGCCTATCCTACCTCCCATCCTACCTCCCATCCTCTATAACTGCCGTATTCTCCTTGTTTTACTATCCAGACGCAAATGCATGAGGCTTCCCCTTGCCTATCCTACCTCCCATCCTACCTCCCATCCTCTATAACTGCCGTATTCTCCCAGTTTTACTATCCAGACGCAAATGCATCAGGCATCCCCTTGCCTATCCTACCTCCCATCCTCTATAACTGCCGTATTCTCCCAGTTTTACTATCCAGACGCAAATGCATGAGGCATCCCCTTGCCTATCCTACCTCCCATCCTACCTCCCATCCTACCTCCCATCCTACCTTCCATCCTACCTCCCATCCTACCTCCCATCCTCTATAACTGCCGTATTCTCCTAGTTTTACTATCCAGACGCAAATGCATCAGGCATCCCCTTGCCTATCCTACCTCCCATCCTACCTCCCATCCTCTATAACTGCCGTATTCTCCTTGTTTTACTATCCAGACGCAAATGCATGAGGCATCCCCTTGCCTATCCTACCTCCCATCCTACCTCCCATCCTCTATAACTGCCGTATTCTCCTTGTTTTACTATCCAGACGCAAATGCATCAGGCATCCCCTTGCCTATCCTACCTCCCATCCTCTATAACTGCCGTATTCTCCCAGTTTTACTATCCAGACGCAAATGCATCAGGCATCCCCTTGCCTATCCTACCTCCCATCCTCTATAACTGCCGTATTCTCCCAGTTTTACTATCCCAACTCAAATGCATCAGGCATCCCCTTGCCTATCCTACCTCCCATCCTCTATAACTGCCGTATTCTCCCAGTTTTACTATCCAGACGCAAATGCATGAGGCATTCCCTTGCCTATCCTACCTCCCATCCTCTATAACTGCCGTATTCTCCTTGTTTTACTATCCAGACGCAAATGCATGAGGCATCCCCTTGCCTATCCTACCTCCCATCCTCTATAACTGCCGTATTCTCCTTGTTTTACTATCCAGACGCAAATGCATCAGGCATCCCCTTGCCTATCCTACCTCCCATCCTACCTCCCATCCTCTATAACTGCCGTATTCTCCTTGTTTTACTATCCAGACGCAAATGCATCAGGCATCCCCTTGCCTATCCTACCTCCCATCCTCTATAACTGCCGTATTCTCCTTGTTTTACTATCCAGACGCAAATGCATCAGGCATCCCCTTGCCTATCCTACCTCCCATCCTACCTCCCATCCTCTATAACTGCCGTATTCTCCTTGTTTTACTATCCAGACGCAAATGCATCAGGCATCCCCTTGCCTATCCTACCTCCCATCCTCTATAACTGCCGTATTCTCCTTGTTTTACTATCCAGACGCAAATGCATGAGGCATCCCCTTGCCTATCCTACCTCCCATCCTCTATAACTGCCGTATTCTCCTTGTTTTACTATCCAGACGCAAATGCATGAGGCATCCCCTTGCCTATCCTACCTCCCATCCTCTATAACTGCCGTATTCTCCTTGTTTTACTATCCAGACGCAAATGCATGAGGCATCCCCTTGCCTATCCTACCTCCTATCCTACCTCCCATCCTCTATAACTGCCGTATTCTCCTTGTTTTACTATCCAGACGCAAATGCATCAGGCATCCCCTTGCCTATCCTACCTCCCATCCTCTATAACTGCCGTATTCTCCCAGTTTTACTATCCAGACGCAAATGCATCAGGCATCCCCTTGCCTATCCTACCTCCCATCCTCTATAACTGCCGTATTCTCCTTGTTTTACTATCCAGACGCAAATGCATCAGGCATCCCCTTGCCTATCCTACCTCCCATCCTACCTCCCATCCTCTATAACTGCCGTATTCTCCTTGTTTTACTATCCAGACGCAAATGCATGAGGCATCCCCTTGCCTATCCTACCTCCCATCCTCTATAACTGCCGTATTCTCCTTGTTTTACTATCCAGACGCAAATGCATGAGGCATCCCCTTGCCTATCCTACCTCCCATCCTCTATAACTGCCGTATTCTCCTTGTTTTACTATCCAGACGCAAATGCATGAGGCATCCCCTTGCCTATCCTACCTCCTATCCTACCTCCCATCCTCTATAACTGCCGTATTCTCCCAGTTTTACTATCCAGACGCAAATGCATCAGGCATCCCCTTGCCTATCCTACCTCCCATCCTCTATAACTGCCGTATTCTCCCAGTTTTACTATCCAGACGCAAATGCATCAGGCATCCCCTTGCCTATCCTACCTCCCATCCTCTATAACTGCCGTATTCTCCCAGTTTTACTATCCAGACGCAAATGCATCAGGCATCCCCTTGCCTATCCTACCTCCCATCCTACCTCCCATCCTCTATAACTGCCGTATTCTCCCAGTTTTACTATCCAGACGCAAATGCATCAGGCATCCCCTTGCCTATCCTACCTCCCATCCTCTATAACTGCCGTATTCTCCCAGTTTTACTATCCAGACGCAAATGCATCAGGCATCCCCTTGCCTATCCTACCTCCCATCCTACCTCCCATCCTCTATAACTGCCGTATTCTCCCAGTTTTACTATCCAGACGCAAATGCATCAGGCATCCCCTTGCCTATCCTACCTCCCATCCTCTATAACTGCCGTATTCTCCCAGTTTTACTATCCAGACGCAAATGCATCAGGCATCCCCTTGCCTATCCTACCTCCCATCCTCTATAACTGCCGTATTCTCCTTGTTTTACTATCCAGACGCAAATTTAAGCAGTTTTAATGATGAAAAGCGCATTCATACAAAGCTTAAAAAAATAGAACAAACTCTCTGAAATTCCTGTGATGTTTCCCAAATATTTGTGTCTCCGAACAACCAATCTTTAATGCCGTCTTTTAAGTTTTTTTCCATTCCTACTATTTTCCTCGTGTTTTGGTCTTTTCTGGCATATGTTTGTTCAAGGATTAATTTGTACATCGTTTCCTCGAGTCCATGTACTACTTCAGACGGCCCTTGCTCGGTTCGCAGGACTGCAACAAAGTCCCTTTACCTCCTCGTTTTTGAAATATCGAATTTACGTACGTACGAGCTGGGGTAGTTTCCTTTCGCTTGAGGACATTTATTCAGCTCATGTTGTATAAAGTTCCAGTTAATCCAAACGTCCGTGTGGTGTACGTTCTGCTTGACAACCAAAGAACTTTCTTTGTCGCCACAATGCATTTGGAACCTTTAATTAAGCATCATTCTTTAGAAAACTATATCAATACTATTTTTTCTTCTTCTTCTTTCCTCCCTTCTTCTTCTTCTTTCCTTTTCCGCCAGATTCATAACCAAAGCCTCGGAAATTGAGAAACTGTTCCGCGTTGTGTGAAATATAATATCCATTGACCATAGCGTCGGGGCTGAGAAGATCCACTGGTGTTTTGCTTTTCGCAGAGGGCGAAGGAGAACGAGACTTCTTTCCACTCTTCTTACCTTTCCTAGATGGGCTTTTGCTACTACTTCTGCTTCGTCCTTTTGCGGATTTCTTAGGTTTACCTGGCTGAAAATGAGTTGGAATCAAACAGTTTTAACTAGAGACAGCATGGAAGCCATACGAGGTCACCAGGAAAGCCAATTCAATGCACAGATGAAGTTAATATAATTCGCAATTAATAACTTTCTACTTACCATTTTAAAGCCAACGGACTAAAAAACGTGGACGAATGATAAAGGCTATAAACTAGACCATGAATTAGTGTTCAAGTTATAATTTGTGTTAATTTGAAGAAATACAAAGTGGTTCCAAGGATCTCGGATTAATTCAATAATCCTGCCAATGCAAGGTAAACAGAACGAGTATTGTTCGACGTTCCTTATTTGGTGGCGTTGTTATGACAACGAAGTCAGCCTCTATTGTGCGTCAAAAGTTACCATAGATGATCCATGTTAATATTAATCTGATTTCTTGGCAATTTATCAAATTCTGGTTTGATTTTTTTTAATGAAATATTTATTCTCTTGCTTAGTGATGAGTAAATTTTATGTCAAAATAAAATTTACAAATAAAATACTCCAGTGAATCTTTACAGGTTGTGATATGACTGATTAGAATGGCAGAGACATGTACATAAAAGAATAAATTATAGAATTTTGTGGAAAATTTTAAGCAGTCAAAATGTTGAAACATTGACATTGAAACTGCATCAAATCTTATCACTAAATTTTATATTGAAATATATAAACATGAGCCTTCTTCGTATTACTCACTCGATCAGAGCATTAGGCTCAGATTTCCAGCTGTCAGGGTTTCATATGTGCCCACAATACTCCAGAGTATCGCAAGCGCTTATGAAACCCCGATGGCTGGAAATCTGAGCTTATCAGACGGTTTACATTTGATAGAATTTAGTCTCAGTAAAAGAATCATAAACAGAACTATATACAAAATATTTGACAGAGAAGCTTATTGTTTCTATGCGCTGTTGTTATTGTTTGTCTGCTCATGATCTCCATTGTTTAGTATCTGTATGGCTGGCTTTTTTCCTGTTTTTGTAATTACAATATTATCTTCTGTTACTGTTCCATTGTTGATATATTCTGTCTTGATTTCTTCACCATTGGTGGCTTCATCTTCACTTGATAATGAATCACTGTCTGATGGAAAGTCTTCATCACTAGAATCATTTTCAACAAGAGCCAAACTCTGTAATATAATGAAAAAAAATAGGTTATAAATTATGAATATTAACCACAGACTGTTTTCATTGCTACACACTTATCGAGAAAACAGTCGCGACAGGGAAATCAACCAATACAATGCTGTCAATCAAGCAAATTGTTTGCTACTTTTACATTACCCTGATTGACGACAGTTTATTGCCCGATTTCACTGTCTCAACTATTGTCTCAATCAGCATACAGCAATGAAAACAGTAGTTAGTCCTTCTTATTTCAGGAGACTAAAGGCCGGAATAAAAATCCCTGCCAAGCATGATGATTAGTTTTTCTTTTAGGGATCAGATTGCTGTATTATATTAGTTACCATTTCAACATGAGCTTCATCATCATCAACATTTTCTATGTTAAGAGCACCAACTGGTAATGATACCATATCTTCTTTCAATTTCTGGTCTGCTTCTGCCATAAGAGGAAGGAAACCTTGCACCCTATTGAGCACTAAAAGTAAAAGAGCATAATCTATAAGATTCTATATTCCAACCACACTGATTGGAGTGGGGGATGCAGAGTAAAGCCATGTCACACACAGCAAGTCTTGCTGCTGCAATTTCAAAATATAGGGGGATGGGAGAAGAGAGAGGTGTTTTAAGTCTTATATATCCTACCTTCCCTTTTGTGTTTTCGAAATAAACTTAAAATTTACCTGTATGGATAAAAAGTTAAATTTTACACCGTAAAAAATAAGAGAGATCACTTACTGACGTTTCGGACGCTAGTCCTCCGACGAAGGACTAGCGTCCGAAATGTCAGTAAGTGATCTCTCTTATTTTTTACGGTGTAAAATTTAACTTTTTATCCATACTGTTTGATTAGAAACACCGACGCAGCCCACACTAGCTTACCGCTAGTTATCATCTCTTTAAAATTTACCTGAAGATTTCTGTATTTTGAATGTTTGGGGAGGTCCCTTGGCTTGCTTCGATTGTCCCGACAGTAACAATTTTGAGCGAAGTGAAGCTGAAAAACAAAAGTAATGATAAATGTATATCACAACAATTATAGCTCTTGTTCTTGTTCGTTATTATCAGTTTATTTGTAACAGTTTTAAAAGAATTAGTCATGAAAGGCATCAGTCATAAAATTATCACGGAGGCAGGATGACCAGTAGAGTACATGCACCCAACCCCCCCCCCCCCATATAAAGAAAGTAACAGCTTTAAAAGACTTAGACATTAGAGAGGCCAGTGATAAAACCCCCATGGGGATGGGGGGGGGGGCAGCAAAGAATACATGCACCCCCCTTCCCAAGGTCTGAAATATTAACCAGTTGCCCACAAGTTTCTTATCAAAAACTTTAGGATGATTTTTCGATTAAAAATCATTTCACGATACTGTCAGCTTAATACTCACCATTAATCATTGGAAAGTCCATTAGATCATTAGATTTTGATGGCATTTTTAGCTTGTTTTCGTCCTTAGCGGCCGCCATCTTGTGAAATTTCCAACCCACGTGGTAAGTGAGCAGTAGAAAGCGATGACTTGATGTTTTGACGGCTAGATGATCAGCTAAACTGGCTTATCATTATCTCTTATCGTATCCTAGCCAAAATATCAAGCATAGTGTAAGTTATTTACGAAAAAATGGCATAAACTTCAGCCAATAATTTTGAAAGTAAATTGTTTACGACACAGGGAACCCAATCAAAACGCTAGAACGTCTTCGAAAGAGAAACCGGAAGTGATGTATAATGACGTCACCGGAAATAATAATGTCTTCCATCCGAGAGCAAAAAGACCCAGTGTGAAAAACATGGCGGCCTCGAGTTTGGGGGAGGAAGAATTTCTCTTCCCAAACGAGGCCCATGTTCTACCCTGGGATCGTTTTAGGCGTTGGATAACGTGTTTTTGTGTTGTAACCTTTGATATAGAAGTTGGACAAGCAATGGAAGTAAGTTGTGTCAAAATATCGGGCGTTTTTGTGTTAGGTACCCGCGGCATGGTCAAGTAGAAAATCCAGTATACTTCCCGTATGCTTTCCTCTTCTTAAGCCCTTTATTTTAATCCCCAGATGGTCTATCCAAGCCATATCGAACTGACAGAAAAAGAGGTATGTTTTACGACGTATTTGTCTTGTAGCTACGCTACAGCGAATTTTTATTTCGAGCTGTCGAGAATTTTTGTCATGAAGTATGATATTCTAGAACATGTGTTAACGACTCGACATGACCTTGATGTCAAAAAAAAAAACTCTTGTGGTGTTATAATGTTTGTATTTTGGTTTCTAGTCATTCTAACTCATAATTTATACCAGCGAAGGCTGTTGAATAGGCTGTTTTACTCCGATCTGTATTAATTATCACTGGATTCATTGACGTTAGTGTTTTCTAGAAGGAAGCCATCACGTAAGGATGTTTACACAAGATCCATTCATTCTGATTCTTAGTGTCATAGATCAAAGTCAATCAAACATTTTTCCTTAATATCAAGATATATTAGAGAAAAAAACACACACAAAAAGACAGGAAAAAGGAAAGAAAAAAGATAAATGTTATGTATTCTCAATGAAATTTTATGTAATTTGCATTACTAATGGTCCATTTCGTACTTAATATTGACTAGTAATTTGTAACAATTTACGATAAGTACGTTTAGTATTTTATCCTTTTTTCTTATCTTTCTAATGTTCCAAAATAAAAGCAAATTTTTCTTCGAGTATTTGTGATTATTTATGACATGTTTCCAGCCATATAATATTTTTCGCTACTATACATTTTGTCATGACTATATTCATAATAATTATTGTGCGTGAATTTCTCATTCTAATATCTTTGTTAGCACAGTTGTTTGGTTTGACACTATTGCAGTAATAAATTTATTATACACAAAAATAGTTTAATACCTCACACTCTAATTTTATTAGTAATATCATAGGTATAATATAACAATTATTAAATACTCACAGTGAAGATCATTAGGTCATGTGGTAGTAAATAACACTAATTCTTTTTCGTTTTTATTTTAGAAAATCAATATCTGTTACCTTGCATTCCCAGACTCCAATTCAGGTACAGTATTTCGTACTAAGAAAACAAGATTTATTTCCATAGCTGTCATGTGTTTTATTCAGGTTTCATGCTGAGAAAAAATCTAAATACCAGAAGTATTCAAGAACTGAAAAATAATTTTTCGAGGAGTATTATCAGTTGACATGGTTTAGAGGACGTGTTCTCATGCAAACTCACCTTAATTTTGTTGCAAAAAGGAAACATGCCTTGAAAGAACCAGTTTGAGTTGCTAAGTTATATTTCAAGAGTTTTTCAAGAGCCCTTGAAAACTAAAACTAAATTCAAGGAGTTTCAGGAGTAGCACCTGTTTATGGTGCCTTATGGTTTTGTCAGGGCCATAAATATAACAGCACTGACAGGCTTCAATAGGCTCAAACCAGTACACCTATAGGAACCCCAACAGTAAAAGTTCTACAATAGTGATACTTCATGTTTGCTAACAATAGCATTGTAATGTTAATATGCCAACCATTTTCACAAAAACTCTTCACAAGTTGCCTTGTTTTATCAGCCAATCCATCTCTGGTTGGTACATGAATGACACCCCCGGGCTCGAGGGGGGGTACTTCGGGTCATTTCATTTGGGGATGCTCCGTCTGGACTCTCGACCCCTTACCCTTTTCTATACCAAATTTCAGCAAAAAAGGAATGACAAAGGCTTTTGTAGTTAGTACACTATACTATACATTAAAAGTGTATGCCATCATTGCTGTATTTGTTTTTTTCCATGTTCAATAGGGTGCATGGGAGACACAGAATTCCATTTTCGCATTCGATGTAGTCCACAAACATCTTTAACAAGAGGCTCTAGTAGAAGAGTTGAATCAGCTGTTCCATTAGAATTTCAGGTAAGTTATGTTGCTGTATGCATAATAAACAGTATTCTGGATTTAGTTTAATGTAATATTTATGTGATAATTAAATTTACTTCAAGGTTTTGAACCTGTTTCATTTAATATTTTGTATTCCCAGGCTGATCATGCCCATTATTATGGTTTTGTTTATTTTCGACAAGTAAAAGACCCTAGTATACAGCGGGGTTACTTCCAGAAGGTAAAGTACTTATATATACTTTAGAAAAAGAAAACACTTGTGCATGTGTGCAATAGAGTCCTCAAGTGATGACGTCATAAAAAATATTTTTCGCTGCATCATATTTTTGGTTCCCAATTGCGATAGACAATCAAAAAAGACATTTACACACCAAATTTGATGAGAATCATAAAGTTATGAACAGAGCCGAAAATACAGTGATTTGCATGGGGAAATTATATATTCAAATGGTCATATCTCAGCTGCTATTTGATCAATTCTCGTCAAATTTGGCGTGTTTATTATTATTTTTGGTTGTCTATCGCATTTGGAAATTGTTAAAGCCGAAATTTATTTTTTCGTGACGTCACACTTGAGGACTATTATTAAGCATGCAGGGGTTTACCAGAACATAAGAGTAATGTTAGGAGAAGCACAACACGTAGTGGAGTACTTCTCAACACTTCTCAAGTGTTCTGCCAATCTCCTAGCTAGTATAGGGCTTTATAACCTGACACAGCACAACAAGCAAGGTTTTTATTTTTCTTATAGAATACCCATTATTTTGGATATGAATGATGTAATAGAAAGTGTGCACATGTGCTGTTTGCTCTCATGTGCCTAGCCAATCAGAACGCAAGATTTATAATAGTTATTTTATAAAAGTCCAAGTGGGAATCAAGGGTGGTGTATAAGTAGCAGTGAGCTCTGGCACTCTCCTATGCACCTTTTAATTTTTTGCATCAACATATATACACTGTAGATATTAAAATCATACCATTTTTTGTAGTCCTTAGTTTTAATTTCAAGATTACCATACGTGAACCTCTTCAACGAAGTGGTAAGTCATAGCTCTAGCAGATAATAATACTATTTGTTTAAATGCTTATTCACATCAGACTATATATATTGAAAAATATTGACTTGAAATCTCATTTTGTAAAGGTCAGAACCATGGCTCCTGGATTTTTTGAAAATGGGTTGCCATCACTGGAAGCAGGTATTCTATACTATTCCACACCTTTAATTTGTATGATATATAACATCTCTATGTAGGTCTTTACTTGCTAGCTCTCCCGTTTACTTTCTATTTAGGGGAGGGGTGCAGGGGCTGTGCACCTCCCCCCCCCCCCCCACCAATGTACTGATATCTACTGCATTATTGGTGCTTGAGTTTTTAAATGCCCTGATCATAATTGGCATACACCCGGCTCTTCCCTCAGGCTTGGAGCACATGCATTTCCAGACTGAGGGTCATTAGCTAACTGTTAATATTTTTATACCAATTATTATTCCAGCATGCAACAATATAGACCAGTGGCCAGAACCAGAGGCAGGCCACACCCTTCAACTACCCTTGATGGGTAACGTCCTACAGGTACTGTATGGTGCTTTTCATTTACCACCAACATATTCTGTTCCATTTAAGAAAGAAAAAAATACATTATAATTTTCAATGCGGTTTTCTTAATACACTCATTTACAAAGCAGGCTGTGTGTGTGCAGATGGTATTAACACTGTGCTCTATTCACCAATATAGCACAGTTCTTGACCAATCAGAGCAGGTATATCAAAGTGGCTATTTAACAATTAGTCCTCGAGTCCGAATGGTCTACGAGTCAATAGCCCATGCGGCCGAAGGCCGCATGGGCTATTGACTCGTAGGCCATGAGGGCGAGAGGTCTAATTGTTTTAGTAAAAATCTACTAATCGGTCCAATAAAAGGATGCAAAAAGTTTTGGATTTTGCAAAACGCGAATTGTCCGCCATTGTTTTGGTTTTCAAAACCGGCGCTTTTCGCTACTAGAGGTCTATCACTAATAGACCCCTAGTAGCTCAGCCAATCACAGGGCTCGATTGGTGATAGACCATTAGTAGGTTTTTTCTAAATAGTAGTAGTAACTCAAATTTGTTGCATAATTTTAATAGGTTAGAGTGCCGTCACGGAGTGATAAACCAGGTGCTGTATCGTCTCCTGATGGACCAATGAATATCAATCTTATGGTGAGTCTAGGCATGCATTACAAGAATATCATATATTAACCCTTTCACTCCTACGGCGCCCGAAACCGCCCGTAAAAAACGCACCTTAAATGAAAAATTTCAGCTTCAACAATTTTGATCAAGTTGACCTAAATACCAGTCTAAAATTTTAACTAGCAAACAGAACAACTTTTAAAATCAAAAAACCTGCACAAATGTCCAAAATTATAACGAAAAAAACTTTAAACATTTTTGGAAAACCAAAAACCACTGTTTTTGATGTCATTTCCCAAAACCAAAAATCACGCTTTTTCATCACATTTTTTTCATGCAATTTTTATTTCTACTCAAACAATACTCTTACACAGGATAGTTTGGACCTAGTACTTGGCTTTTAGTGCTTTTTTTTTCATCAATTCCTTCCACACGGCAAGCGACATCCCTTTTCTTCGACCCATTTCATCGCTTATCGATTTTCACTACTCTCTTTCGCAATGCATTCTGGGAAAAGTGCGATTTTTTCAACAGGACAGTTGTCCGCCCCCACATTTCAAGAATTTTTTATAAGTGTCGAGCCACTAGGTCCTACTGCCCAAATATCAGCTTCACACCATTCTCCACAAGCCAAATATTAAATAAAATGCCTCGGTAGGTCCTGGCTGTTCATCGTTTCAGAGCTCATAGGATAATCGCGCCAAAAATTCTAACTCGTACGAATGTACATGATCTACGAACTTTTGACGCTAAAATCCCTTGCATACTCTCAGTTCTTCGAGATCATGCTGATTTAAGCTGTCTTAGGGCTTAATGATGCCCTCCAGCACTCCATAGATGAACAAAATGGCTCTCAAAATCTCTGGTTTTCGAAAATAGTCGAAAACAAGGCAGCAGAATTCCAAGAATAACGGCTTCAAGCGGGAACTAATTATGCAGCCAGTAAACGTCATCCCTCATTTACATAAAACACTGACAGTGTCAATCAAAACTCCAAATATGGTCTTGCTAGGGCTTGGAGAACGTTTAGGTCCAGAAAAACACTGAAAAACCTCAAAAACCTCCAGGAGTCAAAGGGTTAAACTGTTGTTAAACAACATTTCATCATTCATCACTGTATCATAATCATGACCAACATTATCATTATGACATTTATCTTCATCATCATCATCATCATCCACCACTGTTACCACCATCATCACCATCACTATCAACATTTCATCATTCATCTCTGTATCATAATCATGACCATCATTATCATCATGACAATTATCTTCATCATCACCATCACCATCATCCACCACTGTTACCACCATCATCACCATCATTATCACTATCATCATAGCTGTTGTCTGCCATCCTCATCATCTGTCATCATCACCAGCACCACCATCATTATCACCATCATCATAGCTGTTGTTTGCCATCCTCATCATCATCTGTCATCACCAACATGACAAATTATCATCATCATTATCACCAGCACCACCATCATTATCACCATTATTAGCTGTTATCTTGTCATCCTCATCATCATTTGACTAGCCTCCCTTCCAATGAATGTTATCTCCAGAGAAGGGGGGTAGGGAAGGAATCGGGCCTAACCCGCACTACCCTTGAGAGGCTGTTCACAAAATCTTTTAGGCATTCTAAAACTAAAATAATAATTTATGCTTAACAACTTTATAAATAACTGATCATTTAGACACCAATTCCAAGTCCAAAAGTTATCCCAACACTCAAAGAACCAGATACTCTAAGGTGAGTAATATTATTACATAGTTCTGAATTATAGCAGTTTTGTATGAGTGGGAAACGATACAGCAAATTTATATCTGTACTTTAGCCATACGGGATTGGATGGCTGGAAGACAATAGTAAACCATTTCAATGTTATAGCAATTCGTACTGTGTACATGCTGTATTTGATTCAGTACCATATGTTTCCCACGCATACGAAAACCACTCTATTCATGATTGTTAATTAAGTGAACTATAATACTTGGCACAACTTTCAGTAGTAACTTACAGTTTGTGTAAGTAATTTACAGCCAGGAAGCAGAAAACTCCTGGTGTTATCAATTTATTAATATATATGTATATATATTTTTAAGCTATTTTTTTTTTTCATTATACCATTAGGTTCCTTCAATCTGTTCTTGGTCACATACATCTTCTCTGGGAACTTGTTCTCTGCAATGAGGTAATAAAATGCATGAAAAAAATGCCCACCTGTGTGCTGTGTGCAGTCATAAAGCATGTTAAGTGTTTGCAGAACAAGAGGGAAGTGCCAGGAGAAGCATGATGTGTAGTGGAGTGCTCTTCGACACTTCTCTAGTGTTCTGCCAACCCCTAAATGCAAGTGCTTTATAACTGAGCACAGCTAGCAAGATTTATATTTCTTTTATAAAAAAGGACTTGGAATAACTGCAGTTATTTGAATACAAATGCATGATAAAATAGAAAGTGCACACGTGTGCTGTCTGGTTTCATAAAGTTAGCGTCTCAACCGGCAATCATAAAGCGAAATTTATAAAAATTCCCTATTGTGAATTCAACTCTAGTATTTCTTATTTGTTGATGATTCTGATATATTTTTTCCAGCCCATCGTTGTCATGGCACCGACACCCAACATGTGCTCGAACACCGTTCAAGTTTTAGTCAAGTATGTTAGATGTGTGGCTGTCTTTATTATCAGTATTGATCATTCTTGGGTTGGCTAAACATACTCTTAAGGCACGGACACACGGTGCGACATTGCGCGCAATATTGCAGGTAATGTTGCTAAAGTAGGATCGTTTTCTACTTCAGCAACATTGCGTGCAACAAATTGCGTCGTGTGACGTGGCTCGCAACATCGATTGCCTGCAACATTGCCCGCAATGTTGCACCGTGTGTCCGTATAGCTTTATAGGGTTCAGGAGTAGGCAAAATCTTCGGGGCAAGAGCGTCTTGGTTGGTTTAGTGGTCCGAAATAATTTCTTTGTTTGTAAGCTTTTTCTGACATTTCCCTTTCAGTTTGATTTCACCCTTACATTACTGTTCGGACTATCGACCTTTCTTCACGATACACGACAGCGAGTTCAAGGAATACACTACAAGAACTCAAGCACCGTAAGATATAAAATATTTAAGAGCTTCTTAATTGAGTGAAGAAGGATTTAGTTTTAATGAGAAATTCGCTTTACAACGGTTTTCGTATGAGTGGGAAACCTAGTGCGGTACTGTTTTTTATACAACCCGTAACACTAGAATGGCTTCCTATTGTTTTCGAGTAAATCATCCAATCACGACACGTATTCACGGCTAAGCTACGGTATGTGTATAGTAGCAAATTTGCCGTATAGTTTTACACTAATACGAAATCCACCCTACTAAATAGCGTTACACTCACGGCATGCCGAGCATCAAAATGGCTTCCCATAAAAATGGTTTATGAATTACTAAGAAGATTACGGCACTTACCATGCAGCACTTACAGATAAACGGCTTCCCCGGCACAAGAATAGTTTTCATGCACCGCGCGGTACAATGAAATGGCTTCCTGACTTGCAGTACTTTTTATCGTAACAGCGAAATGGCTTCCCACAAGAATGACAGGAATCTTATCGTGAAAACAGATGCGTCACAGTAAATATTCGTTTCTGTCTTTTCCGTACTCTGGATTGACTATTAAATCTGTATATTCTGTAGGCCCAGTGTCATTCTTGGAGTTACAAATCCTTTCTTTGCCAAGACGTTACAACACTGGCCTCATGTTGTAAGAATAGGAGAGATGTCAAATCTTGGTAAGTCATGATATTAATATCTTTCCATTCAGCAGTTTAGTCCGATGCACTCGAGTTTCCAATGTGTTCTCTGCTTGCGCGCTACGTCATTGCAGCCATGTTAGTGGTATTTTAGGCCCGTTTACACTGGCGATTTTTGCTGCGATTTGAGGTGCGATTTTTTCGGCGATTCTGATATGTTATATTTTCTCATTTTCAGTGATATCGTCCAGGAAATCCCCAGCTATTGGTCAGGCAAGCAAACGAAACCTGTCCTCCAAACCAGGCATGTACAATCACTTCGTTCTAGTGATTACAATGTGAATTGTCTGTGGATTTTTAGTCCAATTTTTAGGAGCAGGCGTAGCTCAGTTGACGGTTAGTGCGCGCCCTTCGGAGCTAGAGATCCACGGTTCAATCCTCAGGATATCCTCTTCCATTCTTTTACCATTCTCTTGTGTCCACCTCTGTAACTGTTTTGCGTAACATTGTAGAAGAGAACAAAAGAGATACCACTTTTGCAGCGTTGTGCGCAACAAGTTTTGTCACGTGAACCCAAATCGGAACATTACAATGGTGTGATTTTGTCGTCCAATAAAATGAAACTTTTTCGTGTATCGTTGACCAGAATTCTGCGGGACTTCCGAGCTTCTATAGTGGTTATATTTAGTGTGTTTATCAGCTCAATATTCTTTTCCTTTTATACTTTAGGTATCTACACCAAGTACAAATCGATGTTGAACCGCGATAAAACAATTATAAGAAAACTAAGCAAGGTAATTCTAATGTATTTACTTAATTATTTATTATCGTAAATTTGGTACATGCATTGCTTCTTTCCCTACTCCACTGTCGCGGTCACGTTACTGCGCACTGCGTGTGTGAGATGCGGTTTGAAATCTGGAAATCGTCATGTGGTGGACATCGTTCTTCATACACTGACTTTTATTGTTAATATCATTTCCCCCCATATATTGCATTTCAGGGTAACCATCCCAAGAGACCTCCTGAAGTACAGGTACGTACGTTACTACCTTATCTCTACTCCCGCTTTGAACGAGCTACTTTGGTAACCCTACCAAATTGTGAAGTTTTTTCTATGGATTTTAAGGGAATTACATACAGTGATTCCAGTTTAAATTGTTTCTCTTGTTCATTCAGAATCATGTAATACATGTAAACGTTAACGAGAAGTTTTATACGAGCTTTGAACATAATTAATTGAAAAAATTTTTTATTTAATGCAGAATGCCATTCTTCGACGTCACATGGTTGAGTTGACACAAAGTTTCATGATTCCTTTGGTGAGATACTCTTTTGTTCCCTCGTTCGCTCGCTAGATTGTTTGTTTGCCAGTTTCTGAATTAAATTTGATGTAATATTTCTCAGGAGCGGTATGTTGCCAGCCTGATGCCCCTTCAAAAAAGTATTTCACCTTGGAAGGTAAGTGAAGTAAATATAGAGTTTGTTACTATCATCTTCATCATCATCACCATCATGTATCGTCACCATCATCACCGTCATCACTATCATCATGTATCATCACCATCATCATGTATCATCACCATCATCATGTATCATCACCATCATCGTCGTCATCACCATCATGTAACATCATCATCATCATCATCATCATCATCATCATAACCATCATCATCATCATCATCATCACCATCATCATCATCATCATCATCATCATCATCACCATCATCATCATCATCACCATCATCATCACCATCATCACCATCACCATCATCATCACCATCATCATCACCACCATCATCATCATCATCACCATCATCATCATCACCATCATCACCATCACCATCACCATCATCATTATCATATTCATAACGTCAGCTGATATACTTGATCTGTTATTATTTAGCGCCCACCAAGACTAAAGAACTTCGATATCGAAGAGTTCCTGGAAACATTAAACGATTATGGACCTCAGCTAACCTCGAAACACAAGGGCAACTGGATTCTACTGTACAGGTAGATTGGGAATGAAAACTTTTTCAAATTCATATCACCCATTATAGCTTTCCTTTCTTCTGGTGGATCTGAATTGAATAGACCCCTTGCAGCACGTCGGAATGTAGCTCGATTTGGAGGGCAAAACAAAAGAATTTCAAACTCCTGAAAATTGGAAACTATTGTTTTGCCCTCCAAGTTGAACTGCATTCCGACGTGCTGCAAGAGGTCTATTGAATGAGGTATGGTGTCATAAGGGCTCGCCACTCAGTTTCTCTTTTGTCTCACTCTGCTTCTCTGGGTTACTAGACTTTCTTTTTACCATAAATAACAAATAAAGATGCGGCTGCCATGTTGGAAGACAACAAACACGACCAATAGAAAAACTATAAATTCAACCAACATGGCGGCTTTGATATATCACATGACAACTCATCTCGGAATGCACATAATTTTTAATTACTTTCACGATTTCCATTATAGTTTCATATAATGAAGTTTTTTTAAGTGTTTAGTAATCTCATTCTAAGTTCTTCCACTCAAAGGTCTCCAGGATAGCTGCCGATTTTGTTGGCCTTTCCGAGGTTGTGCGGAAAACTGGTCATGAGTAGAACGCGCACTGAATCATGGGGCTGTTTGAGGGACACAATCTTTTAAATATGGCGGAAAACTTAGCAAACTCCCTTGAAAAACAGACCGAAAACCAAAGTAAATGTAAAATGAAAAAGACAATTGGCGTCCCTTAAGACAGCCTTATGATTCAGTGCGCATTCTACTCATTTCCAGATTTGCGCAACTCGAACTGAGGGCCAATAATGTTTCATAAATGAAAGATATATTTTAAGGTGTGTTGATTCATTTTGATTTCCAGAAAGTTTTTCAAGAGTCCAAACTTCGAGGGATGGCTTCGTCATCGACAACAAGAAATAGTTCAGAAACTCAGACTTCTACACTTAGAAGCGTTAGGAAACGCGGTAAGTTAAACCACAGGTAACCCAATCTAATGTTTGTGACAATATCACTCTCGACTCAAAACCCTGTCATTCTTACTGCGCATGCTCGAAGAAATGCCAGAGACTCTGGGAAACCTTAGAATTTCAAGCGTTGTGATTGGATAAAGCATTTTGTGCGATGATTGGTCAAAACAAACTGCGCATCACACAATACCAGGTAACCAGATTTTTGGCTACGGAGCTAGAGTTACGTTTTTCAGAATCTCTGACAATTCGTGGAGCATGCACAGTAAGAATGACAGGGCTCTGGGGTCGATAGTGTGCCAATATAGGTGCCGAATGTTCATCACTATGAATTCCATCCAATCAGGATTGCTTTGCTTTGTTGTTGTTGTTGTTGTTGTTGTTGTTTGTCTATCTAATCACTGTAAATGTATTTGATATATCAAAGACAAGTGTACAAGGGGCACTTCGATGAAAACGCCCCATATTTTGAAAGTCCGAATAGTTCAAGTATTTAAGAATAATATGACTCAATCATGATTATGAAAACCAGATTGGCAAAAATTTTAGTCTGGGAGCCACTCGCAGTAAAGAGAAATTCACAGTTGAGAAATTTTGGTTTAAAAACTTAAAGAACAATAGGGTTGAGTAAATGACGTCATTTACTCACAATTTAGATGCTGAAAAAAATATATAATTTTTATCCGCAAAATTTGACTGAAGAAAATATGTTGCTTGGCTACTATTGGGGCCATATAGATAAGTTTAACCAAGTTTCAAGGCATTTCCAATTTTCATCGATTTTCATCCAAGTGCCCCTTTAATAAACTCCTTCATAACTCAGCTGAATATTGACGTCAAGGCTAGTTAGTCTGAATTCCTGTGCTTTCATTTAAAGGTCATTGCACATTTTGTTCGTTTTGTTTATCCTGTCCAGCCTGCCATTCAGACCACTCAGAACTATTCTATAATGAAGGCAACAGTAGAAAGAACATTTTCTGAAAGGTTTCATAGAGAAGATAAAAAGATGATCTCTACTCACAATGTAATCCTATCTCCTCACCTCCAGTTTTTTATCTTTTACCTAAAGAAATTAGGAAGTATAAATGAGAATTTATGATGTTGTTACAATGTAAAAAAAAGTCCCCAGGATTTTCTTGTTTTCCTGATCTATTACTAGACTGGCACTTTAAAGAATCCCTGAGAGTCAAGGTATAAAGAGAAAGACGATCAGTGAAATTTCCCAGGTTTCTCAATGAAAATATTCTTTTGTCTTACTGATTTTTACAGCTGCCATTTTGTTTGAACGTAACCAGATTTTTGCTTTTGTTTTGGTACAATTTTCTTGGAAAATTTTTTGGGAAAATTTAGGGAAGTGCCTAGCATGGGACTAAGAGTCCCGTTCGCGCTTTTCCTATTGGGTAGTTTTATTTATCTACTTTTCCTTTAAACTATTTTCATGTATTATATTAACAGCTATTGCCCAATAAAGTTGTAAAAAATAAAAAAATAAATAAAAGTATTTTTCTTCATTAATTTGTTGTTGTTGTTTTCAGGATGTGTCGTCATGGATACAAGGAAAGCCAGAAGTAGAAGTAGTTGACCTTTACCTTCAGATCAAAGAGAAACTCGTAAGTGGAGTAGAGGAACAGGAATCTTCAGAAATGGCATAGCTCTAGTAGCCTGCGTAGTGGCTCATTGGGGGGGAAGGGAGGGGGAGAGAAAAGAAAACGGCCAATGAGCCGCTACGCAGGCTATAGTTCTAGAGGTTTCAGCAGGATTCCATAATAGTGGGTTGGTTGAGCTAGCACACTCATCTGCAACTTCAATATCACTATAGAACTAGGGTAAACCTGACATCTAGAAAAAGCAAGTGTTGATTTTGACTTACGACAGATTGGAGGGGAATCCAAATTTCTTAACAAGTTTTGGGCGATTTGTGCCCCATTCCATATTTCCCAAGTTCCCTTCCTTTTCCATACCATTCCATCCCTTTCCTTGCAGTCTAAAAGTGCATGTGAAGTTATTTAACGCTTGAAATCTCCTGTATTGTTGCAGGCCCATATCAACTCGTTTTATCCTCCCGTAAGCGAAGAAACAAAGACTCAACTACGACAGCACTTGAAAACCATCACCGATATATTCCCGTCGGACTTGAAGTTTGTACTGACAAACAGCTAACAAGCATGTCGCCTGGAACCCAAGAAACCCTTGGATGGTTTGCTGTAAGAGGTCTTTTTCCGAGGTTCAGAACGAAGAAGAGATCTTTTTTATGGCGCGGAAATATCAGCAACAAAATCATCCATCTTGTCGCACAACATTGTTGCTCGTATTACCACAACAAATTTTCGTTGCAGAAAGTAGAAAAAGCTTCTTGTTGCGCGACAAGATGCACGATTTTGTTTGCTCGTATTTCCGCGCCTTTAAGAGAGCACTGTAGACAAGAAACAGGGAAAGGATTTTGTGTTTTGTTTAGTGTTGTTTTATTTAAAAATAGGATGACAAACGTAGTTACGTTCAAACTTTCAGAATTTTTTAAATTGTTGACCGAAGGCTCATAGTGCAGGACACCTTAGCCCAGTTGTACTTTTCAGCAGAAATTTTCACACCTTTAATTTTATGCTCTAATTTTATGCAATTTTGAATTTCATACACATACCATACTTTGAAAATGAGTTGAATGAAAATGGTAGGAATTTAATCAAAAAAATACTTTCCTTATTTTAATTTTAGCTCTTTTTTTTCTTAGCTCGAATATTATTACAATTTAGTAGAATCAAATCATTTTTAATAATTTGAATAGAATCATGCATGTGTTACTAGCTCACGAAATAATATAATTGTTATTGTTTTCAACGAAGAAAGCATTATTTTTTATATTTAAGGCAAAAATTTCAAAAAATATTAGTTAATTGTTCGACTATGAGTAGTGCATCTGTAGGTAGAGAAAGATCCAAGTATTCCTATTGTGAATGTATTATAACATGCAAAGGCACTTGGTACCACTTTGGATCTATTTCAAATAGCGCGTATGAGGCAACAGATCACGTGATATTTCTCCACGATTTCAGTTCGCCACTTCATTAGTCCTCTTCACAGTTCCCTGCGCCATCTTGAAAGATAGCAATGCCTTTGTAGTGAAGGGAGACACGAGGTGACCTTGCAATAGAGACCTTTTTTTAACAATTATTTACGTCTCTATCATTGCAAGGTCACCTCATGTCTCCGGCGCTTCTATGCAAAGGCATCCCTACCTTTCAAAATGGTGCAGGGAACCGTGAAGGGGACTATTACGACTATTACAGGTTTAGGTCGATTAAAACGTCACGTATGGTTTGAATGACCATTTTACTGTCTGTAACTTGGACTGTGGAAGAGTCTACAACTTAAGCAACTTTCTCCTTTCCAATATGGTGGAGTAGTCACGTGATCTGTCAGTTCATATCGCTCATTCTCCTTGATTAAGGCAGATGAAAACTGGGGCTTGTGGAAAGGGATTGTGGGAAGGTATTTTGTTGTAAAATGGTGGATGTTGTGTTTTTATGGACCTCGGGTATAGCGTGGGAAAGATAAACATAGGGTGAGATTTTTTAGATATTATATACAGATTTATTATTAGCTCAATCAATGTTATTTCATTCTTAACATTCCTAATGTACATATTAAAAACCTGCAAGACTAAAACATTGGTATCTATATCTGTGTTTAGGAGTGAGAAACAATCATAACGCGATGCAGTCAGCCGGTTCAAGAAAGAAAGACAGAAATGAGGGAGGAAGGAAGAAAGAAAGAAGTGGAAAGAGAGAAAGGAGAAAGAGATAAAGGAAGGAATGAATGAGAAAAATGAAAGAGAAAAGGGAGAAAAAATGAAAAAAACAACCCGTCAAGTTAGCAATTGATTATCCTATAACCAGACTTCAGCAGTTGTCGTCCAGTACAATCATTTTCTACGTCTTGGGACGGGCAGGAGAGTTGAGCTGTTTCCTTTGCAAGTTATACCGAACCTTTCTCGCTCCAGCTCCCTTGATGTCGTAGGAAAACTCGGACGAAACGTAAGGGGCACCTGGACGCCTTTCCTTTAAGAAATAACATGCGTGAAAAATCAACAATGTTGTTGAACCCAAAACAAAGCTACTAAAGTCCAAGGCATGGCCCAGTCACAGATGGAGTAGACCTTTTTAGCTTGGCTGGTTTGTTGTCTCATTTCAGACCATGTGTCATTCTCTTGAGAATAAGATTCGTCGTTTGAGGTATACCCATATTCATGTGTCTTGTCGTCAGTGCGCAACCGTTAAACAAAGAAATGATACTCTAGGGAATGACACGTGGTCTGAAATGGGAAAACAAACCGTCCAAGCAACAAAGGTCGATTGGAATTTAGCGGGTTAGATTTTGCGGAGGGAGGAAACCCGGAGAAAAACCCTCGAATCAAGGGAGATATATAACAAACTCTACTCCGATGTGATGCCGAGTCAAGGAATGGAACCCAAGACCCCAGACGTGAGAGGCGAGTGAAGTTCCGCTAAACTATCCTTGATTCCCAAAGAATGCCTTTGCCTTACGCATGTTCTTTACCTTCAGTAATAGTGTAGCTGGTATTTCCAGGTTCCCCTTCAGTAACGTGTTCACTCGGTGTAGTTGATCGAGAGGTACTGGGGACAGGATGTAGAACAGTTTGTTGACGGGGTCGATATTACGCACTATGCCTAAAAATGAAAAAGAAAATAGATCAAATATAAAACAGCTTCATAGTTCCGTTTTAGATACTCTGATCTAAATACGTAAAGAGATGATAACTAGCGGTAAGCTAGTGTGGGCTGCGTCGGTGTTTCTAATGAAACAGTTGTGATAAAAAGTTAAATTTTACACCGTAAAAAATAAGAAAGATCACTTACTGACGTTTCGGACGCTAGGGTACTCATAATCCCCTAAATCTAAATACGACTAAGCAGGGACTAAGCATACGACCAGGGTAGTGCGCAGCGCGTCAATTCAGCCTCACTTGTTCCTTACAATATCGCACTAAATCCATTCAGTGTATTCATAACCTCGAAAAGATATATCCTACCTAATCCAATGCATTCAATAATGGGTGTTTCATTGAGAAACTTTGGAAGATCTCTTCTGCTCTCATCGGCTATCTATTAAAGAAAACGAAAGCGTCTTATAATGAACAACCAAGACTGCTCCCTTGGTAGAACTCAACAGCTACAAAACTGATTTGAAACTTATGCTGTACAATTTGGAAAGGAAGTCAAACTTGGGCGATAAATTTCCGATGTGTGGGATGTAGGAAACCACCACTATCACCATCAACAGAACCATCATTATGATCATCATCAATAGGCACCATCATCTTAATCATTATCATAACCATCATCACCGATCATCATCATCAGCACCAACAACACCATTATCATCATCATCACTCATTATCATCATCATTACCATCACTTCATCATCATCCTCATCATCATCACCCTCATCGTTATCACCCTCATCGTTATCATAAGCTTGTGCCGTCAAGATCGGGTGTTTGATTTTCTAATGTAGTACGTTACTTACAGTTGTACTGGGCGATACTGCTAATCCCACAACACTAGCATTCAAAGAGACAAGGATTTGACTTCTTGGCACCTAAAAAAAAAAATATGTCATCCATCCTATATATATATGGTATAAATCACCACATTATATTTTTGTTGTTCCTGTTGTTTTCAAGTCTACAACTTTTATTTAACCCTCCAACAACCCGCTCTGGGCTGATTAGGTCACGGCTAAATCCCAGCTCGAATTGGAATTTAGCGTGTTAGGTTTGGTGGAGGGAGGAAAGCTGGAGAACTCAGGAAAAAAACCCTTGAATCAAGGAAGAGACCTAACAAACTCTACTCACATGTGATTCTAGGAACCAAACGTGAGACCTCAGAGGTGAGAGACGAGTGGACCTCCACTACACCACCCTTGGTTTTTTGTCTCCTCATCCCTTGAACCTTAGAAGGGTGGATTCTCATCATATTTAGTGCTCACCTCAGTATGCATCGTGTGTACAGCCACATTGCTCCAAGAGACTCTGTAGGGTTTGCACTCCATCAAGGACATGCTAGTCTTTGGTATGTCATTGATATTGTTATTACTGGAACAGGACCCTTGGATTTGACTGAAATAGGCCAACAGGTCCATCATGCGATGGTCAGATGCTTTGAACTTTGGTCTGAAAATATTTGGAAATAATGCTTATTATTATGGACACCACAAACAGTTGTGGCTGACATCAATGAAGGTGTTTAGAGCAGATTCATTCAATTGTGAAAAACTTGAGGTACCATGCCACGCACGTGCATGAATGTTTTTCATTGGATGAAAAGTGGATCTGTGTGCTGCGATTGGTTCTCAGGATGTCTTCAATTCCGTACAGTGACAGTGCTGTGTAACCCACCATTGATTGTCATACCAAAGCTACCACAAACTTTTATAGTTGGGTACCCTGTAACGAGTTGCATTAGGGTTTTTAAATCAGGGTATTGGAACCCACAGACATTGTGCGAAAAAGGTGGGGCCCTAATTTGCAAAAATCAAATGCTTGATTAATTGGGAATTTTTTTAAATTTATTAATTAATCTTTGGCTGTCGTATCACAGCATGGGACACTCTCAACAGAGCTAATTAAGCTCCAGAATTTTGGAAGACAACAAGTTTATTGTTTTTCAGTAGTTACATTCAAAAGAATATTGCATAGTTACTGACCCTGTATTTTGATCATCTTCTGAACAAGCTGTCAAGTGGAAGATGTTGGGGTAGTGGGATGACTGGTTAGTGTCTTGACTCAACAGAGATGATGCAGTACCTGGATTAATGTCTCTGTTGTCACTTCTACTGAGATAGCAAAGAAAGAAATGAATGAATGAATAAATGGATGGATGGATGGATGGATGGGTGGATGGATGGATGGATAGGTGGATGGATGGATGGACAGATGGATGGAAGGATCGAGAGACAGATGGATAAATGAAAAAAATAAGAGTAAATGAATGACAATGCTGTTATTTTTAGCATCAAAAACACACTCTTGACTAGTTTTACCAGAAACATACCTCAAGTCCTCAACAAGGTCATCAAGTAATATCTTCCCAGTCTGGTGTTTCCTGTTCATACATGTAGGATACACCCATCCTGGTGAAGTGTCCAGGAAATCCCTGGTAATGGTTGGTAGGTTTTTGGTGGTTTGTGTGGGAGAGTTTATCTGTATGATATGAGTTGGGTTGGTTATGTGAATAACATCCATTAATAACGGTACGCCCATTCCTGGAATAAAGAATAAGGGAAAATTAATATTAATAGAGATTGGGAGGTGGGGAGGTCATAGGAACTCAAAACCCTTTGTCATGGGGAATCATGAGTGGTGTAATGAATTCAAGGGGGGTGACTAGTACCTATCAAGGCATTACATAGTGTTGTTTTTGGTCTTATCTTATCCTTTATTCTTATCATATTCAACTCCAAGGGGGGTGACTAGTCACCCAATTCACACCCCCCCCCCCCCCCGAATCTGCCCTTGCTCTAGGGTCTATAACTAATATTTACAACAACCATACCTTTGACCCATCCCTGGGTATTGACCACAAGTGGTATATTTTTGTCCTCATACTGTTCTTCATAGTACTGATACAGATGATTTATGCTGTTAATGTACAGGTTGGGATTATCTTTAGGCGAGACATCCCCAAAGAAGTGTGCTCTGAAAGACAGAAATTTTCTAAATTCTAGAATCAATAGCAGACATTACAGATGTCATTAGTTTCACATTGTATTGACCCACTAGCCTCACTTGCATGTATTTTTAACACCATTTCTCATTTTGATTGCAGAGGCAACAGGCTAGAGTGCAACCACTATATCCATGAAACAGTATGTAATATATACAATATGAGTGGCCGTGTTGTATCAGATATACAAACAAGAGCCGAAGGCAAGTGATTGTATATCTGATACAACACGGACACGAATGTCATATATTACTTATGAAACGTTTTTAAGATAAATTTTAAAGATAAAATTGAATTTGGTTGAGAAAATTGGAGTTAAAGTTTATGCAAATCAGGACGATTTTGTATCAGATATGCAATCTCCTCAACGGACAATGATTTCTATTGTGTTTTCGTCATTAATTATTCATGAGTTTTATAAAGTTACATAACTAGTACTAATAACTAAATAGCACCAATAAATCTATAGAAAAACAATGGACATTTACCAGCCACATACTGTATTATTAAGTGCAAAACATAGAATTTCATACCGCTTCATGAATTAATTAAGTGTGAGTGCTCTATTGGTTCATTTGACAACCATAACAAATGCAGCAAACATGGATGAATAAATCAGGTCTGTAAACAGAATCAGTTACAACAGATATATAGGTTTCTTTTAATTACCTGTCTGGCCATTTTAAGTGGGTGAATGGAGGACCTAAAGAAACAAACAATAACTCTGGTATCAACAAACATTATTTTGCCTCTAGCCTATATGCATTTTCTTGAAATGCTTTGTAGGTATTAAAAGTGAATTTTTCAAAGACCTCACGGTTCAGGGTGCCATCAAAATGGGGAATAGTCTTGTATCACGATTCTCCTATAAGTTTGATCGGGAGAGAGCCGCCAACATAAACCCGTATTGTCGGCTCAGAATTACCGCTCAATAGGAGAATCGCGATACAAAACTTATTGTAATTTTGAGCCGCCAATACGGGTTATATTGACAGCATTGGAAGAAAATATATTCCGTATTAGCCTTCGTTGCTTCATGACTACGTCCAATACGGAATATATTTTCTCCCAATTAGCCGACAATATAAACTTGTATTGGACCATGCAGACCATGCAATGAGGCTATAGTCAGTTGTCTGTGATCTTTGTTTTGGAAAGCTTAAATGGATGTAAACACTAGTAACAAAGATGACGCTGATCACAAATCACAGACGGCTGACTAGCCTCATTTTCACCCCCTGGACCTAGGGGGTGATCAGTGAGACCAGAAATAAGTATGTAATCATCAACAGAGTACAGTACATACCTAGAAGTGGTGTGGTGACATGATTTAAAGATAAAATGGCTGGTGGAGAAAATTCAGTCTGACCCACATCACACTCTAAATAACATACTTCACTGAAACTGAACAACACAAATAAAAAAGAATGACACATGGTCTGGAATGGCGAAACCTCTTCCTAAACAAACTCATTTATAGCTGTGGTGTCAATAACAAAATCTGACAAACTGATTCCTGTTATCTTAAACCATGGATATCTCAGACTTTTTGTTATCTTGCACTTGCATCCTGCATAATTATGTTCTGCCATACCAGGTACGAGTGCTAGACTGATGTTTGACCCCACCCACCTCGTCTTCCCATAATTTAACTGCACTTAGAGGTGAATAGCTGTTTTGGCTGTGAAAATGATATACTTTTGTAACACTATCATCTTTTCCTGGATATCTCAAACCCCCATTATTTTTCCCTGGTCCCCGGGAGGTTCAAGATGATGGGACTCAACTGTATGAGGTTTGAATTACCTGTTCAATAGATTATTGATTACATATCTTGCAAAGGAAGATTTGCCAACACCTTTACCTCCACATACAAGAATGCACTGACCTGTAAGATTAGAAAATTTAGATTTTTAGATTCACTATGATATATCAGGTGTTTTTAAATCATGTAGTATTACTAACCACTCTCTATGGAAGGGATCCTTGGTGACTTTGTAATGCTATTCATGACGTCAATCCATTCATCTGGCTCCTTGTATACTGAAAATCTGTCTGACTTTGTCTCAACCTAAGAAACAATTAAAGATAGATGGATGGATAGATTGATGAATAAATGATTGGGTGGGTGGATGAATGGATGATGGAAGGATGAATGGAAGGATGAATGGAAGGATGAATGGAAGGATGGATGGATGGATGGATGGATGGAAGGGTGGATGGATGGATGGATGGATGGATGGATGGATGGATGGATGGATGGATGGATGGATGGATGGATGGATGGATGGATGGATGGATGGATGGATGGATGGATGGATGGATGGATGGATGGATGGATGGATGGATGGATGGATGGATGGATGGATGGATGGATGGATGGATGGATGGATGGATGGATGGATGGATGGATGGATGGATGGATGGATGGATGGATGGATGGATGGATGGATGGATGGATGGATGGATGGATGGATGGATGGATGGATGGATGGATGGATGGATGGATAGAATGGATGGATGGACAGACAGTTTCCATGGATGCGAGTCTGTCCTTACAACTCTTTGTCTTTTTAAATAAAATAAGAATGTCATTGATATGATCTTGTGCGACATACCAACTTAAACCCAAGAGGTGATGACACTTCATGAATATGTTTTTCATCTTTATTCAAGGCTTCATCACCATCCTAGAAAAAAATATTCCATAATAACAATTGTCACTCAATTGTCAAAAGTCAGAACGTAAACCTTATGAACAATGTCTGGTCACATTTAACACTGGTCCAGCCAACAGTTACATTGACTAGTCACATGTTACTTACATCTGATGTCACCAGCTATCATGCCTGGCCATTGGGTAGCCGTTAGAGACTTTTTAGAAAATGAAAACTGGGATATGATTTAGAGAATATAATTCAGGCATGAGAATGGGAATGAGAAATAAAATCACCAACGATCCTCTCTGTTTGCCTCTTCCCATCCCTGGAACCTTTAGTAAATTCATAGACAAACCTTTACAGTATCAAAGCAATCCTCGTATTCTTTAAACTGACAGACAAAGTCAGTTTCCACAGATTCTGTTTTGGTCATGAGTACAACACTGGAGGCTTTCTGTGCTCTTGCAATAGCTGTCTTTTTAACTTGCTTGCTCTGAGTGTCCACCAAGTCTTTAATTAATGATTCTTTTGTTTGGATGTCTTCAGTGCTGTTACATTCCTTCATTGTCAGCAGGCTTGAAAAATTTGGAGAAAACAGACAGGTCTGCTGGCCTGTGCTCATTTTGTAACCCATAACATCAACAGTTCCCTGTAACAACTTTATTAAGACCTTTCCTTGAACTGCTACAGCCTGAGGAAATGGATGTTAATGGGTCAGCAGGCTCTAGCCTGCGTAGCCAGGCATTCCTTGTGGGTTCTCTCCCCGCCCCTCAACACAGGGAACCCACAAGGTACGTCTGGCTACGCAGACTAAGTAAAGTCTTTGCATTGAAATACCACTGCTTTTATTGTGATGCCCTGATTGAGACAACAGTTGAGAATTTTAGATTTTTCCAGCCTACTGACCTGATTTCTTTTCATGAAGAAAAGACAAGAACCTTTATCATTTTGATCTAAAGAGAGAATACTGAAATAAATAAATAAAAAAGTTAGAGAGCAAAATATGTGAAAACAAAGCATGTGTTTGTGTAGGGAAGGTGAAGGGTGGGGGGGGGGGGGGGGGAGGGGGAGGAGGGTGAAAGAAACAAATAAATTATAAGTCTGCATGCATGCATGTATCCATCCATTCTCTCTCTAGTCTGTGCATGATCATGAGGACCTCATAGCGGCTGCATAGGAGACTAGTGCAGGAATTGAAGTAGATTTTGGCAACCTTCATTCAAGGCTTTTCTGGTACACAAAATTTGATTATTGCTGGTTGACTAGACCTTTTTAACTTGGGCAGTTTGTTTTCCCATTTCAGACCATGTGTCATTCCCAAGAGTATCATTTCTTTGTTTAACAGTTGTACATGAGAAGACACATGAATATCGGTATAATTCAAACAAAGAATCTTATTCCCAAGAGAATGACATGTCGTCTGAAATGAGAAAACAAGCCACTCAAGCTAAAAAGATCTATTGTGTTCGTTAGTCAACAAGTCAACAAAATTACCTTTTATCATCTAGCCCATTATTTTCTCCTTCTTCCTTCTTTTTAGTTTTCTTATTTCCTGTTTTCTCGGTTAACTTAGATTCATTTTTATCAAGAGATGTTTTTCTCTGTTTTGCTCCACGTGTGTTCACTACAACAACGTCTTTCGCGCCCTTACTCAACTTTCTCTTTCGAATTGCTTTAACACTTTCCTCCATTACGTCTAGCAAACCTTTGCGCAAGCTTTTTACGAGGTTTCTTTGCAATTTTTCCATTTTATAGCTTGAAATCTGGGAAAATCTTCAAAACCCATCGCGTCCGCCATTTTGGATTCCTGCTTTGATCCAGTCTTTCGCGGCTATTTTTTATCACAGGAAGACCAAGTTTTCCTTCAAAACCCAAAATCTTAGAGGTTCACTTTTTATTTATTCAGGGAAAAAAATCAAATTATTAGAAGGTAAGGATAGATCAAATAGAATTTGTGTGTTTCAAAATAGTACAGGAAGGAACAAGTTTCGCATCAAAGAACAAAATTTCCTGCTGTTATCTACGTGAAACTGAAAAGCTAAACATAGATCCACTTGTGACGTACCAGCTACGTCATCAAGTGATTAAATGATCAATTAAAAGACAAATTCCGGTATGGGTTGAACAGTTTACTTACGGCCTTTATGCCTCTAAAACAACTTGTTCATGAGTTTGTTGATCAAGATCAGGGGAAATGACAGCCTTATCTCTTTTTAACTCGTTCATCACTAGGATAGCGTTCTGCCTTCATGTTATCGTATCAGTGGCGCTGGTGGTGGTGCATACGAAGCAGAATCTCTACTGGTGTTTCCTGAGTGGAATCCTCTTCATGATTATCGAGATGTTGTACATCATGATCAAGAGAAAGGGCAGAGAATATAGATCGTAAGTTTGTTTTAAAGGCTATTTGTTTGTCTAACACTACCCTGACTGGGCAGTAGATAGTAGATAGTAGTAGGCTTCAAGAAAGAAGAAAAAAGAAAGAAAAAGAGGGAAACTGAGAGAGGGATGTAAGAAGAGAGGACTCTGCTCACATGGTATGAAATAAGAGAGAGAGAGAGAGAGAGAGAGAGAGAGAGAGAGAGAGAGAGAGAGAGAGAGAGAGAGAGAGAGAGAGAGAGAGAAATTGAAATGGAATGGAATGGAATGGATATTTATTTACCCTCGGTATTCCTATCAACTAAAATAACAACTGTTTTTCATGGAAGCCGAGCTTGTAAGAATATATAAATAACTATGAATATTACAGAGTTAGGTAAAAGGCTTAACCGATGCAAGCTCCCTCTTGAATTGTGAAAGGCTGTTGGCATGTTTCACATAGTTGGGAAGCTGGTTCCAGATCTTAGCACCATCATACACAAAAGCTCTTTTCAAGCTTTCGGTACGAGGTTTACCAAGAACCAACTGGTTTGAACTATTGCGTAGGTTATGTATATTAGTTTTTTCTCTAAAGAGATTTTGTAAATAAATAGGTGCGCAATTATTTTGCACCTTGTACATCATAATGGCTTTATGTCTGAAGCGCCTTTCCTCGAGTGTTTCCCATTTAAGAGTTTTACGGATGTCACTGGATCTGATGTCATAACCTTGCCTTGTCACGACACGTGCTGCTCGATTTTGCAGCTTTTGAAGTCTTTCAGCTAAAGTGTCGGGCAAATTATCCCAGACCACATCACAGTAATCGAACCAAGGTAGAATCAGGCCATTATATACTAGAGAGAGAGAGAGAGAGAGAGAGAGAGAGAGAGAGAGAGAGAGAGAGAGAGAGAGAGAGAGAGAGAGAGAGAGAGAGAGAGAGAGACAGAGAGAGAGAGAGAGAGAGAGAGAGTATTGAATGCGCCTGTAGTTTCTTCTACTTCAAGCAACACTGCGACACTAGTTAGCTACGAAAATCAATTTCACAGTCAAAAGTCGCAAAAAGAGAATTACATTATCAGTTCATTAACTCTAAATGCTGCCGAAAACCCTCAGTACTAATATTGGCATGCAGACGACCATGGCTGTGCTTCAAGCAACTGATAGTGCAAGTAAACGAAAGATGAAAACCCATTGTTAACGATTTTAATTTTCAGGCGCGTTCATTACTATTAATGTTCGGCTTTATTCAATGTTTCATTGCCTTTTAACAGCGCAATAAATTAAATTTAGCAATCTGAACTATACTTCTTTATAACTTTTGAGAATTGGGTTGATATAAATATGAATTATTACGTAAATATCATTTGTTGTTAATTAATTAATTAATTTATTTATTTATTAACTTTACAACCATGAGAGCTTTTACACGAATATCAAAATACAAACTTACAGTACCGTACAGTACAGTAAAATACATGCAGTACTTAGAATAATTTGAACCATTTTTGGACAGTTTGACAAGTTTAATCCTTAAGGTAATGCGATCGTGCATTCGTGCGCATCTTTCCTGCGCTTTATTGAATATCTAAACATTTTACACGGTTACCTACCCTGATTTTTCTACTGTGAGTCCAGAACAACTTAGGCTACAATATATCAAAAAATGAAGGCAGGTAATTCGACTAAATTTTTAGTAATTTCACGAAGTGTTAATTTTCAAAGTACTTTTTCGTGATTGGGTTTCCTGTGGCCAAGGTCTTTCAACTATGGCGGATAAGACATTTTGACCTTTCTCCACGTTCAACGTGAAATATCTAAAAATCTTGCTCGGTGACCTACCCTGATTTTTTCACTGTGAGTCCAAGTTTACTAAAGCTACAACATATCCAAAAATGAAGGTAGATAATTCGACTAAGTTTTGAGTAAATCGCGAAAATGTCCGGAAATTCGGATCGTAAAGTACAGTCAAAATGTACTGTTTTGGACATTTAAACATCGAGAACTCATTCTGAACACAATAAAATGAACAATTTTGGGGTTTTAATCATAATGTGTTAAGGTATGTATCATTTGAAATCGTTTATGCTACTTCTTCAAGCCATATGGACTACGATAGCTTCTAGTTTACTTTGTCTTATTTTCCCCGAAAACACGGCCGCAAGCATTGTCTTTGAAAAATTATATCTTCCGAACGGATCCGGGTACCCCCATTTTTTATTTCATATTTTCACACTACAGCTCAAAAGGAATATTTGTGCCAAATTTCAAAAAAATTCATGGGAAAAAAATGCGCGATCGCATTACCTTAACGCGCGCATCCTGTTCGTTGGCAGTTTTGTCATTTGATTTTAGCTTGTGAAATCTCTTGCCTTTTGTTATCAGACATTAAAACTAGAATCGTACTAAAGCCAGTAGACTCGCATGTAGCCTGCGTTAACCGAACACAAAGCCTAGTTTAGGTTCAACTGCGAACGAGAGCACAATCGCTAGTTTTTTTTAGTTGTATTGTAGGTAAATGAGACGCTGAAACACAGAACTAACAGAGCTGCTTCGCTCGAGAGCCACGCCTGTAAATTTTACGTTTTTCGATCTGAAATTTCCTTTGAATCATATCTTCTATTTTTTCTTGTTTTAGCCTTGATATCCTAGTGATTATTTATATCCTAGATAGATTTTATTGGAGGTAATGTCTTGTAAAACAATGAATGTTTACCGGGTGACGGGAGTAAGTTCGGACCTGTCCGAAAGCGCTGATCCATAACCAGTATAGAATATTCTTTTCCTGCTTCCCAAAATGTAACTACACGTAGATTACAGTTTAAAAAAGAGACATTTCCGGCAAGTACTAACTTCATGAGCTCTTTCTCAAAGTAGTGTAGATTAATTTTATTTCCAGCCAAAAATTTGAACTAGTTTCCGTTTTATGTTTTTTCCTAAAACGAAAATAGCCTGAGGTAAAGTAGACGCTTCGGAGACTAGTTAAACGGCTCGATGGTCTTTAAAATTGAGTCAAAACAAATATAGATAACACTGACGAGGCTCGACCAGAGCGAAATATATTTGTTAAACTAAACTAGTGTCTAAAGCTATACATCAAATCAAATTGAAACAAAATGGTTATTATTTCAAAAGCTTTTCTGGCATCGGCATATCGAATTAGTAAAACAAAACAAATACAGAACTATTGATATCAGTGCGGAAAATTGATGAATTGGAAGAATCTAGATGTTATTTACTTACGAAGATACATAACACATGACGTAAATAATAATAAATATAATAATAGTATTGATGATAAAAAGCTAAAGGAAAATGGTGACATTAAAACGATCGTTAATGGCCGACGACTAAGCACGCATTGAAGATAAACTTGTTTCGAGCCTGGTATTCCAGCATTCAGTGTTTCAAATAGTTTAAACTATTAAAACTGAAGTTAATATATCTTTTGTTAACTCAAGAACTTTAACAATTGATTATGAATTAAGCAATATTTTTTTCCTTTTTTCCCTGTGTTGAGACAAAAATACCTGTTTGAGGTAAACAGGAAGCGTATATCTATGTATATTTAAAGTTTATTCATCATACCTATTTTCATTTATCTAAATCAGATAACATATATTCATTAGATTATAATATATCCCAGAAAGCCCTTTTATTGCGTTGATATTGAAGTGTGCAGCACTATAAAACCCATTAAAACTTCTCTACTACATATACAAACACCAGTTTCTCGAATTAATAATTTATTATTAAACTTCTATAGCGCCTTTTAAAATTATTAAGATATTCTAAAGCGCTTCCTAACAATCTAAAAATATATATATGATGTAAAATCTATGCATAGGCTAATAGAAAATAAATAACTATATATAATTGAATAAATAACATACCTAAAATATAATAAATTCATATAAAACAACTATCCTAATAAAACGCTTTTCTAAAAAGGTGGGTCTTAAGTCCTTTTTTAAAAGAGTTAATGCTATCACATGTTCTAAGTGATAATGGCAGAGCATTCCAAACAGTAGGGCCTGCGTGTACAAATGTGCGCTCGCCGAAGGTCTTACAATAGCATATTCTTATTTGGTTTTTGCTGCTAAAGCGGAAATAGAGGATATTATACATGGGCGCGCGGAGATACGAATTTTATCTTCGAGTGTTGAAAAGATCTCTCACGAGTGAGCGCAGCGAACGAGTTAGAGATTTTCTACACGAGAAGATAAAATTCGTATCTCCAAGCGCCCATGTAATATTCTGTTTATTATATAATTATCAATGAAAAAGAAAAGAAAGCTTTTTCGAGCTTTTTTCTGCTATAAGAAGTATGTTACCATGGTGATGATATTGAATTATATATCAAATTTTTGAAATGAAAAAAAAAATAGGTATTTCATTGATAATCATATAATAACACTATATATTTCATTCAGTAGACGAGAGATAACTGACAAAACTTTAGCCGGAGATAAATATTTTTACAAATGTTGCATTTCGGTTCTATCAACTGCGAGTCTGCGTAGCGGCTCAAATTTGGGGAGGGGGGAAAGGTTGGAGGAGGGGGGAAAAGGTTTGGGGGGAGGGGGGAAAAGGTTGGGGGAGGGGGGAAAAGGTTGGGGAGGGGAGGGGGAAAGGTTGGGGGGAGGGGGAAAGGTTGGGGGGAGGAGGAAAGGTTGGGGGGAGGGGAAAAGGCTGGGGGGAGGGGGAAAGGGAAAAGGTTGGGGGCCTGCCCATCTTCCCTCCCACCCCGCCCCAGTCCCCAATGCGCCGCTTCGCAGGCTTATTTACCTATCGACTGCTCATCAACCACCGGATTAGCGGCAATTTGTAATTTATCCCTACTTGTTATGATCTTAGTACTCATCATCATTTTTTCCCCGACATATTTTCTCTTAGATTCTGGCCCAGTTGTTTTTTGTATTTGTCGGCCATCATTCCTGTGATTTGGGTCCTGGAACTCGATCTTCTTCAACACAGACTCGATGAACGCGACCAACTGACGAAACTTAACAACTCGAAGCAGATCATTTTGTCCCAAGCCAGTATTGGAAGGGTTAGTACGTAAAAAAATACTTAGAATAGATTTTTTGTTGTCCTGTCCGTTAAACAAATCTTCACAGGTTGCAAGGGTTACTAAAGTTGCACACTTCTAGATCGAATTAGAATTTAGAAGTTGATTTTTGCAATGGGAGGAAAACCGGAGAACCTGGAGAAAAACCCTCGAAGCACAAGGGAGAACAAACAAACTCTACTCATACACGTCACCGAGCCTGGCGGGTCGCATTGGCGAGAGGCGAGCGCTCTCACCTCTATGCCACCTGTGTTTCTCAAGAAAATGGTATCGGAATGATTCGTAGTCTCAAATGGGAAAAGATTGCGCCCAAGATAAGCAGCAAGTATCTCATAAACTTGTCAGTAAAAAACATATAGTTCTTATATTAAACTAATATCGTTTCTTGTTATTTTAGTACAAAATTAACGCCTCAATTGACGCTGAAGTAGCGGCCAAAAAAGTGTGTGAACTTGGAGTGCTGTTGTTCATCATCTTTGGACGTTGGCTTCTGCCAAGAGGGAAACTAACGCGTGACCAGTTGTCTAACCTGCTGCTAGCATACATCGGCATGGGGGCTGATATTTTAGGTAAATAAGCCCGCCGGGTCCTTGATTGCTGCGCTTTAACTCTAACTAGTCTTATATCTAAACTATAAATTTTATCAAAGCCCCCCTTGGCGCCGGGGCCTGCGCTTTCTCACCACCGTTGAGTTAGCACGCATTCCTCACTGAGTAACCGAATGGCACTTTTTGCAAGTCTAATTTTCGATCAGTCTTTCTTTTTTCCTGTTTTTTTTTTTTAATTAAATTTCTTATTTGCTTTAAAATCAATGAAAGCCAAGTGCACGTGCTTAGCCTAGAGATCCAAAATATCTCTTTTCGGCTTGGGCGTAATGTTTTCCTATTTCAGACCACGTGTCATTTCCCAGAGTATCATTTCTTTGTTTAACGTTTATGCACTGACGAGAAGACACATGAATATGATACACCCCAAACAAACAGTCTTATTCTCAAGAGAATGACACATGGTCTTAAATGTGGAAACATTACCCCCAATTAAGGTCGAGAGGTTTATTATATCATTTCGGCCAATTACTTTATTTTTCATTTAGATCTGTTTGAGCCGTTAACCCACCGCAACGTCAAGTACAACGTCATGCTGACCTACACTATATTAGCGTTATTCACGTGGAGCATGCTGCAGTTTTGTCTTGTTGCCATGGCAACGGCTGGTAGTGATGACGATGACGTCAGCGAGGCATCATGTCAACAAAAGATTGAGAAGGTAAGATCAGATGGGATTGATGTGATAAGCGTTCGAGATAAGCATGGTGTATGAAAAAACAGCTAGGACAAACAGATGTTAGAAGTAGATGGGAAACTTGGTGGGTGCTAATCTGCGCGCTCGGAGACTAAACAAAGCATTGATGTAGATAGGAATCGGTCACGCTATGAGGAATGGAAGTGAAATGTAGAAAACTTAATATTTTACAACATTCGTTTCGCTTCTTTTATTTTTGAAGTGAAAAGAAAAACAATAAATAGAAGGGGGAAAGGCTTGCTTGAGTAGGTACTAGAGGTATAGCTCTTTATGCAAAAAGCCTCGTGAAAGATGTTTCAGCACAAAACTGTTGCTACAAGCTAGGTTACCCTCGGTCAAAATTGACCGGGGCCGGAAGAATTTTTACTTAGATGAGCGGCCTATATTATCACTGTAGCTTACTATATTTTTTGAATTTTCTAGAAAAGAAAAGACGTTTCATGCGTTGAGTCAGGACAACCAAAGAAACCACCAATAGATACGGAATCCATCGCAAGTGCAAAATCAGTTGACGAAAAAGAAAGTGATGACGAATCTGTAGCAAGTACCACAGGTTCCACAACAACACACGGTTCATACGAACCTCAAAATGAAAACATCCAGAATGAGGACCCCAAAACGACACCCAGATGCAATATGTTGTCAGCAGATCTCGTGACGATACTGAGCTCTCTCGTAATGCATGACGGTCCTTTCTTGATCTTTCGTCTGGTGCTCTTGGGCATGTACCAGGTTACAAGCGAGATCCATTTGTTTTTCACGGCTAAGAATGCGCTGACGGTCGCAATCATGTTGTACAGGCTGTACCATCTTCTCCATGTCTCACGGGTCGCCAGCAAAGAGGACCAGGATCGCCACAGAAACTCCAAGGATGCTGCAGCTTAAATATTGATCTACGAGCTGTTCTAAAGACATGTAGGTCTACCTGAGAATCTGTATTTAGCTGTATGTAACTGCGATTGCACATGTAACCAAAAACATTGTTTTAATGTACAGCTATTTCAAAAAAGGTTGGTGAAAGTTTTGTTGCTTGCTTTGGTAAACTATGGGTGATGTGAATGCAATCAGCGCAAGGTCACAACAATATGGAATTTCCCCAAACTTTAATTTGTCTGCACGTTTTCCGGTAAAGTGTTTTTTAAATTTTGGGCTGACATTATTTAAACTATGTTCCACGACCTTGGTATGCAATATGCAACAAAACATTCACCAAAATTTTTTGAAATAGCTGTATTTTTGGCATCTTTTTCGTAATGCATCCAACGATATTCAAAATTTGTAATCCTGTTTTTAATACTTTTGCTTGTAACTGATCCGCCCTTGCAATACTTTATGGATGGGTGACTTATGACATGTACAGAAAAAACTCCAAATGCAGTGCACATGGTGATTTTTTGTGTAGTTATATGCATAGTATATGAATAAACCTATACTTTACCACCATCACTCCCTCGTAAGGATCTCTTCCGTGAGGTTCACTACACACACACTACCACTACATTCACTATTTACAACATACAACACTCAACTCACATGTTGATTTTTACGGAGGGAGGAAAACCAGAGAAAAACCCTCGTGTCAAGGGGGGGGGGGGGGGGGGGGGCACATCAAACAAATACAAGTCTTGGGCATTCCTTCCCATTTCATTCCACGTGTCAATCCCTTGAGTGTGATTTCTTTGCTCGAATCTCATCCATACTGATGTATTTTCTCAAGCATACAGGTAGCTCTTCATTCCTAAAGGAATGAATGATGGCCTTGAATGGAAAGCATACGCCCAACCTGAACCTGAATGGGTCTATTCACTATCATACAATTTTAAGGAAAAATATTTCTTTGAAATAACATCTAGTTTAAAGGTTTATTTGCGACTTCAGCTATTCTATGTACAAAGGTATGTTTTTTGGAGCAATTCGTGTGTAAACAAGGCCGAGAAAACTTCAGCTCCGGTCTATTTACCAACCAATCATCAACAGACAACCAGTCACGTGATACTTTCCCGCCATTACTTTCGGTTGTCAAAGGCAACTGGTCTTATTTTCTGATATTGTGCTGCAATTCCAGATAAATCCTGGAAGAGGATACCAAAAATGTTTCCATGGTAACTAGTGGCGACAACCATACAACATGATCACGTGAGCACCTGTTTATGATCACGTGAACAATAGAGTAGTTCTACTTGTTGTTTCGTTTTTTGTAAGGACGTTTGATATTTTTCTTCTGTGCAGCGCTTTGTGCTATTCTTCGTTTGAGCGATGCTTGTTGTTCGACTAACTGAGCGAGGTGGCCTTGTTGGGCGAGCATTGTGAGGAACGTGCAGACAAACGGGTCGTAGTTGTGCGTGCGACGACAGTGATCAACCTTAAGATAAACACACGATATCATAAGTACAAATAGATGGAACTATGGAAGGATGGACAGACAGACAGACAGGCCGACCTACGGAAGAACGGACAGACAGACAAAGAGACTTATTACAGATTGGACGGACCCCGAGATGCCCAAACTTACTGATAACCAAATCTGCATAGGCAGACAAACAGATCAGCTTAAGAACGCACAGATTAGACAGACTGAACCAAAAAAAAAACAGAGACACTACATGAAAAAGGAGAAAATATCAGGAAAGACGAGAGGGAGAAAAAAGGAAAACCAACACTGAGATGACTTACATAATATTTCTTCCGTTTTTCAGTTTCTTCTTTTTTCCCAGTTTCACAATTGGTGATTTCTCTTTCCACTTCATGTAGTTGCATTGCGAGGGCCTGAAGAAAATAAGTCATTTATGTAAGCGTTCTCAGTTCAGGGAACTATTGGGGGAGGGGACGGGAAGGTACATGGACTGTCGTACGAATATTAACAATCATTCCTGTCGGCTCATCCCCATTGTTTTTCAGTCTTCTTCAGTGGCAGAATTAAAGTGGATTAAAAGAAAATACCAATTGCCCTAACTATTTGGTTGCTAAAAAGATGAATATCTCTGCCCTAGATTCCTCGAGCCCTACCCCTATCCTGAGCAATGATTGCTTCTTCATATCAATTTTTATCACTAACTTCTCACACCTTTGCCTCATTCGAGTGACCAGATAATTCTTTTAACTCTGCTACAAGTTTCTGGGTCGGATTTTCTTCGGGTTTTTCTTCCTTTTCCGCTTCTTTGTTCTTTTTTTCTTTCTCTGTAAAATGAACGCATTGTAAGCATCAGGTCAGTGTGAACATATCAAACAAGTGGCACAACGTAAAGTAAATAGAGGATATTACCTGGGCGAGCGGAAATACGAATTTTATCTTCGAGTGTTGAAAAGATCTCTCACGAGTGAGCGCAGCGAAGAAGATAAAATTTGTATCTCCAAGCGCCCATGTAATATTCTGTTTATTATATAATTATCAATGAAAAAGAAAAGAAAGCTTTTTTGAGCTTTTTTTCTGCTATAAGAAGTATGTTACCATAGTGATGATATTTTTACATGTGAAAATATCACATTTTTGAAATAAAGAAATATAAGTATTTCATTGATAATCATATAATAAATTAATGTATCTAGATGCTAGGTTTCAAGCACCCGAGATACTCTGGGTTCAGATACTGAATCAACGATGTGATTTTATATCTCTGTGTGAATATCTCCAAAACTATAGCAATATTCAATCTAATTCATCATTAACAGCTACCTTTGTCTGTCAAGGCTGAGCTCTTTTTATCATTTTGGGGCATACCAAACAATTCATCCAGGTCATCAAAACAGACCTCATCATAGTCTTTCTGGTCATCTGATGGAGCAGATTCTGTAGTTTCCTGGAAAAGAATAAGAGTGTCATGAGCCCGCCGTGTAATTATACAGTAATACAGGAACAATGGAAAGGTTTTTTCATGCATAAGAATATTCTATTTTCCGAATGAGTAAAATTTTATTATTTAGCATTACAACATAGGCCTTTTCTGATATGTAATTATCATTATGTCATTATGTAACAGGGTCATTATGTAACAGGGTCATTATGTAACAGGGTCATTATGTAATTGGGTCATTATGTAACAGGGTCATTATGTAACAGGGTCATTATGTAATAGGGTCATTATGTAATAGGGTCATTATGTAATAGGGTCATTATGTAATAGGGTCATTATGTAATAGGGTCATTATGTAACAGGGTCATTATGTAATAGGGTCATTATGTAATAGGGTCATTATGCAACAGGGTCATTATGTAATAGGGTCATTATGTAACAGGGTCATTATGTAATAGGGTCATTATGTAATAGGGTCATTATGTAATTGGGTCATTATGTAACAGGGTCATTATGTAATAAGGTCATTATGTAATAGGGTCATTATGTAATTGGGTCATTATGTAACAGGGTCATTATGTAATAGGGTCATTATGTAACAGGGTCATTATGTAATAGGGTCATTATGTAATAGGGTCATTATGTAATAGGGTCATTATGTAACAGGGTCATTATGTAATAGGGTCATTATGTAATAGGGTCATTATGTAACAGGGTCATTATGTAATAGGGTCATTATGTAATAGGGTCATTATGCAACAGGGTCATTATGTAATAGGGTCATTATGTAACAGGGTCATTATGTAATAGGGTCATTCAGTTCTTTTTCACTTACTCCATTATTGTCTTCATTATCTGACATCACTTCAATGGGTGACTCTGGACCATTTTCCATTGAGTTCATACTTGAACTACTAGTCTTGGAGTTTGTATTAGAAGAACTGGTTTGTGGACTTGTGCCTCTGTCTCCAGAAACACTTGACGTCAGCGAGTTTTGTGTTGGCATAGAAACTGTTGCTATGGGAAAACTTGGTGCTGAAGGTGTTGCTAATGAGTTGATAGTATTCACTGTAGATGCTGTAGCTTGAAGTAAAGATGTTGATGATGTTGTCAAAGGTGTTATAGCTGTAGATTGTGTTGAAGATGCTTGTAGTAGAAGTGTCTGTCCAGCTGCTGCTGATGGTGGTGGTGGTGGCGGCATTAAATTCCCTGGATTATTGGACACAGTATTTAGTGGTGTTGTTTCCGATGTCGTGGAAGCTGTTTTCTCATCTGAATCTTCTTGAGACTCATCTTTGGGTAGTTTGCTATTTTCAACAAGCTGTGAGAACAAGACACCAAAATGCTTAATAACAGGGTTTATGCTACTACTGCACACCTCTGGGTTGATCTACTGTAAGTAAAGGCATGGCCAACTCACAGATCAGAATTGGAATTTAGTGCATTGAGTTTGCAGAGGGAGGAAAAACAAAGAAGCTGGAGAAAAACCCTAAAAATTACGGGAGAGAACCGACAAACTTCACGTCCATGTGATGCTGAGTCCAGGGATTAAACCTGAGACCCAAAAGGTGAAAGGTGAGTGTAGCGCCACTATGCTACCCAAGATCTCTCCTTACTAAAGCAAACAATTAGAGATTAATATTTCTATGTTGCACTTACTGATTTAGCTTTCACAAGGATCATTTCTCTGAAAAATAAAGAATAGAAAACTTAGAGAACAGCATTGTTTTTTAAGGACACTTGTGATACCCCTTGCCTCTCACTGAATTGTCTCTAGTTTTATATTAGATGGTGTATACTAATAATTCTAACTTGGATACCCTGAAACAACCTCAGATCTGATCAAACTCATGGCATGCTCACTCACAGTTATGGCTAACTCACAGGTCGAATTGGAATTAGTGTGTTAGGTTTTTCAAAGGGGTTTATAATGGTAAACAAAACTGCAAAAATGTAATTTTGATATAATTCAAAAATTTAAGGTTAATAATTATTGTAAAAAAAAAAAATGCAAAATGAAGTTGAGTTGAGTTGAGGAAAACCAGAGAACCAGAAAGAAAACCTCCAATCAAGGGAGAGACCTGACAAACTCTATTCACATGACGCAAAGTCTAGGAATTGAACCTGAGACCCCAGTGGTGAGAGGAGAGTGCACTACCACTACGCCACCCTTGATCCCAGTGTATATTATGCATTCTTGTACCTGTCACTGTTGAGTTTTTCTAGTCTTTCTTCAAAGCCCATGATTCTATCACCAACGACTGCCATTAAATTGTATCGAATGTCATGGAATGGCTCCCTGTCATAACAAGATGCAAACATGCATTACAAAATTATGTACACTCAAGATTACTGTGGAATTCATCTGCGAGTCCAAGTGACTGTTTTATTTGCACAGCAAAAACTATTTATCAACAAGAATTAATTGCACAGTTTAAATTGCACAGCAAAAACTATTTATCAACAAGAATTGCACAGTTTAAATTGCACAGCAAAAACTATTTATCAACAAGAATTAATTGCACAGCAAAAACTATTTATCAACGAGAATTAATTGCACAGTTTAAATTGCACAGCAAAAACTATTTATCAACAAGAATTAATGCAGACATTTTTCTTATGAACATGGAATCAGTTACCACTGTTTTAATTGCTATGTGCTCATCAAGACAGCATTCGCAACAGGGAAATTAGCAATAGACTACTGTCAATCAAATAAACCATTACAGTAGCTTCCCATGTACCTTTAGATGCTCTACTCTGCCGATATATTTGATTGACAGTGTAATCTATTACCCGTTCACCTGTGGTCACTTTTGTCTTGATCAGCATGTAGTAATGAAAACAGTGTTACTGTGCAACTATTATTAATAATAGTCTTATTACCCTCCAGTTGCAATTCCAAGTCTTTCAGTAATCACTCTACGGAACTTCTCAGTCCAGTCTTCGTGCTCACCCCATGGACCTGATAAAAAAAAATTTAGGGGGTTAAACAAATTATTTTTTTGATTTTCATACAGTCATGTGTAAAATTGTCTTTGTCACACAGAGAATATTATCCTGGAATAGCTGTCCTGGAATCAAACTGGAGACCTGAGAGGTGAGTTCTTCCATACACCACCCTCCATAGACCTCTTTATATTGGGTGTGATGTTTTCCCATTTCAGACCATGTGTCATTCTCTTGAGAATAAAACTCTTTGTTTGAGTTGTATCCATATTCATGTGTCTTCTCATGTGCAACCATTAAACAAAGAAATGATACTCTAGGGAATGAAATGTGATCTGAAATGGGAAAACATTACTCCCAAGGTAAAGAGGACTATTACCCAGCACTTGTCAATCAATCAGAGAATATGTACTGTAGGTACTAGTATGTGCTTACCATGATCAATAGGATATGGTTTTAGTCCATCTAGTTCAAACAATCGGCCCTTTATTGGAACATAACTAACAAAGTGAAAAGCCTCCATAGCTCTTACAGATGACAGGGAGTTTGTTTTTTCTGGTAACTGTTTGGCTTCTGGCCTGGATAAAGAGTTAAGAATATTATTAGCTATATAGGTCCAATAAACTGGGAAAAAATCAACAGTATAGATGATAGATAGATATGTGTGCTAGCGCTGAAGAGTCCTCATGGCTCCCCTAGTTTCAGTTGGTAGAGAATTTTTTGTATGAACATGAAAAACTTACAGCACAACCTTGCTGTGACCATGTCAGTACTGTGTCTTGTAAAAACATTTGGTGCTGTCCTCACTTTACTGTAACCATGCTGTGACTTTTCACACTCATACGGAATCTGCTCTACAAATATTTCTCATGCTATGAATGAAAGAATGCATACCTTGCAAATTTGTTGTGGGTCATAGCCAACTCAGGAAGATTCCCAATGACATAACCTTTGTTCTGCAAAAAGAAGATTAAAAGAAAAGAATGGTTGATGATACCTGCAGTAGAAAAAAATTGAAGCCTCATTGAACACAAGACAACCAACAGCCTCAACTTAGATTTGATGCTAAAACCATATTAATTCTTTTAGAGTTAACAAGTTTAAAATAACACTCTTCTCATGCCAATCATTTATGTGTTTCCTTCTCCTTAAGTAAAAAAATTCCCTTTTGCAAATGGTCATTGATGTTTGATTCATAAAGTAGACAACAGGTTTACCATTTTAAATAAGAAAATATTGTTGTACATGTCGAGAATTAAAAATGTATGGCAGTAAAACGTGTGAAAGCATTTACCTCTGGGTTGAAATTTTTTGAAAACTCCTTGAGTTTACTGACAGTCTCTCCAAGGTCAACGTGAGGACAGTTGAGAAGAACACTCAAAAGAGCATGTGTTGCACAAGAATTGGGAATGACCTGAAACAAAACATTATTGAATATTTTTCCATTTTTCCATAGCCTGATATGAACATAATTATGGAGTATTTGAAAATTTGGAATTACAGGGCTTAAAATAATGCCAGTCATCTGACAATGTCAGGCCAGAATTGGAACTTGTCTGGTCAAATCTTTGTCTTGCCAGCCATTTTGACCAGTAACGTTGAGCCAAAAATGAAGTATGACTGAGCTGAAACTAATTTGGTCATCATGATGGGCGACTGAACCACCATTATCTTAAGCCCCAAATTAATAATAAAAATAAAAATAATAATAATAATATTATATACCTGTTGAGCAAAGAAGATATCATTGACAATATCTTCATCTTCCACAAATGATTCATCTAATGGCTGAATCTTACGCCTGGACCTTCTTTCTTCAATCCATTTGAATAGAAAAATAAACCCATATACCGTCCTGGAACAAATAATAAAAATAGACTCTTAATAATAGTGTGTTCACTTATCATATTGCCGTATCTGATACAACGATTAATGGAGATAGCAATAACTAGTCCTTACAGTATATGTACATCCCACCTATATCCTTTCCCTACACGAATAATATTTTGTTAAAAAATTAGAAAGCGATGTATATTTTCTCACCCTTTGATTGGTTTAGATAGATCATAGATTTCTTCAACTTGTGCTCCTTTCACACCTGAAAGAATATATAACACTTAATCAAGGATTGATACTTGTATAATATATACACCACAGGTAACCCAAACATAACAACAACCACCACCCCGGATACATAGTTGAGTTCTATTTTCTGTAGCTCTGAGTACCTTATACCAGATCTAGTTTGTCCAAGATTTGCTTGAACAAATACTAAAACTTGATAATATAACGCAATCCGAAACAGTTTGATATTTTATGTATGAACTATTTAGTGGTTCATGAGGTCTTGCAAGCGTCTCTAGTTTTATAGTAAGTTCTATGCTTACAAGGTTTCTGAGCTAACAGCCATCAAAATCGAAAACACAGTGTATTCATAACATTCTAGTGTACTAGCAAAGGGGTTTTAGAACTCATATACTTGCAAATAAGCTTATAAAATCAATATTTTCGAGATGAGAATGACAACATGTGACATCAAAACATCAACAGCGTCTTACCAAACTCCTCGATCAAAAGTGTAAAAATACCTGCAAACACAACAAATAACACGTATTAAACCAAGACAAACTATATTTCTATGTAAACAAGCCATCAATAGAGTATAAAGCTACCTGGATCGCTTTCTAGTTCCCTCCATTCACTCCATTGATTCATGGTTGGCGCCTTGTTGAACTGGACAATTTCGTGACAGTAATACCGATACTTACTAAGAACCGGCTGACGCATGCGCAGTATTCACTATTATCCAAGATGGCGGACGAAGGGGAAACTTTGAATGTAAATATTTTTTTATTGTTTTGAAGTGTTTTAAGACATATATGATGTGAAGAATCTATACTCAGTGAAAATTTGTCTTTTTTAGTCAACATTCTACCTTATCGTTAAAGTTTAGATCGAGTATTTGAATTTGATCTTGACATTTTTTTTATTTCTATTTTTTCACTTTGTCAGAAACTTTTTCAGGTTTTTGGTCATTTTCTCATTCCCCTTTTTAAGCGAGATCCTTAAGTTATTTTTGAACTTAGAAAATCTAAACTTTAAGTGTAGTTATGTCATAATAATGGTCTTTTTTAAGGGTTATTTGAAGTATGTTTTTATGTAGTTCACTTTTGTGTTATTGTTGTTGTTTTAGGCTCGGGAGCTCAAAAAGATTCTTGACATCTTACCAGAAAGGCAAGCGAAAGTAGATGCACTGCTGGGCCATAACTTTGGAACAACTCCACCAAAACCAAAGGTAGCCAGCTTCAGATCTAGTCACAGATCAACACTTAAACTTGGATTCATGTAAAACATGGAAAACTGTTGTTATTTTGAAACGCATCTTTTTAAGTAATATATTTATTTTTAAATAGTATTTATATCTCTAACTTGAAGGGAAGTTGGAATTTCTAAGGGTGAGGTGGGAGGGGGGGGGGGGGGGGGGAGGATGGCACAATTATTTCTGAAGGGGTGTGAGGGTCATAGATATAGGAGGTTATACCACAGGGTTATACATGTATGTAGTTGTAATAGAGTTTTGTTTTTGTTTTGTTTGAAAATATTTAGGAGGAAAAAGTAAAGAAAGAAGATTTAGTATACTGCATATGTAAACAATCTAATACAAACAGCTTTATGATGTAAGTTCTTGGAACTCTACCATGATTATATATATGTACATGTGGTTCACTTGTTTATCAATGATTTAAGACCCTTTGCAAGAAACAGTTGCTTCTTGACTCTTACCAATCGAAACAAAAATCTTGCCAGGATTTCAAAACAACCATAGTTGAAGCTGTACTTGCAACCATCCTCGTAAGTGACCAGTTCTAGTTATGGCCAATATTTCAAAACCCTGTTTGCATTGCCACTTATGAGAGCCCATTCTCATTAGTGTCCAGCTTTTGTTACATCAACTTTTTGGAATTCCTGAGGTGGTCGCTTATGAGAGCTTTGACTGTAACTTCCTTACTTTACTTGCTTTGTCATTTGGGATCCCTGTGTGATAAAGGAGGGAACAGGAGGCTTTTATTTAATGTTAATATTATGATATTACTTCAGATGTTGCGACAAGTGTGATGAATGGTTTCATGGTGATTGTATTGGTATTACTAAAGATGAAGCTCAGATGATCAAGCACTTCTACTGCACAACATGTCTAGGTATATAAATAAATGATAACTTTTCCATTTATACAAGTCTATGAGTGCTCAATACTTTGGGTAGAGTGAAATACATAAAGTACAGGTTGGAAGTAGTTAACTCAAGTTTTCATATCTAGACCGTATATAATACTATATTTATAAAGAGAGAAGATTGTGAAAGGCTGTGAGCAAAAGCTCAGTAATGAATGAAAATTAGAGCTTGCTACATGCTCATATCATTAGGATATTCTGTGCTGTAGAGATTTAAATGTAAGGTAGTGCTTTTAGGGGTGGATCCAGGATTTTCTTTTTGGAGGGCTGCTGCGTTGGAAGGGCATTCACAAGAGAAAAACATCAAGCCAAGTTATTATGTATTGGATATCTTCAAAGCTTCAGTAGGGGCACAAAATCGACCCAGGGAAGAGTGCACCTCTTAGAATCAAAGTAAAACAACATTATTTTGTATTGGTTGTCTTCAAAGTAGGGGTATAAAGTTGACCCAAGGATGGGGGGGGGGGGGGGGGGATGTGCATCCCCTGCACCTCTCCCCTGGCTTTAAATGCATTTACAAAAGACTTTATCATTTTTATCTGTGATAATTAAGTCTTAATTGTTTTTCTTTATAGGAGCAAACCCAGATCTTTCTATCAAGTATAAGAAGAAGAAATTAAAACTAAAAACAGAAGGAGAAGAAGAAGAGGGTGTAAAGGAAATAGAAGTGGATGTGGATGGTGAAATGGTCGCAGAAAAGAAATATGACTCAGAAAGAAATAAGGCAAGTTTATAGTCCATTTGACCATTCACCCACCCATCCATCCATCCATCCACCCCATCCCATGCCATCCATCCATTCATCCATCCATCCATCTATTCATTCATTCATTCATTCTTCCATTTGTTCATCTATCCATTTATTTATTCATTCATTCTCTTTGATATACATTTTTATGTTGTATCCTTGTATCTTCTCTCAGAAATCCCAGCCCCAGCTCAAGAGGTCATCAAGAATGTGTGGTGAATGTGAGTCTTGTCTCAGAACTGTTGATTGTGGGAAATGTGACTTTTGCAAGGTAAGACTCCATTGACACCTACCATAAAAGCCTGTAAAGTTAACAAACTTCCGATGGTTTAGAGTGGCATGTCCTCTTATTTGCCACGATATGACATAAAAAATTGGTCAAAATGTTATGTACTCACGAGGCGTTGCCGAGTGGGTAGATAACTAATTTTTACCAACTTTTGACGTTATATCATGGTAAATAAGAGGACATACCACACAAAACTATCGGAAATTTGTTTTTTACCACAACAAAGTCAAATAAGAGATTCAAAAACAAAGAAAAAGTTTGAAAGAAAAAACCTCATTTATCGGTATGTCGTCTTATTTACCATGGCTCTAGACCAATCAGCATGCGAGAAATTTCACAGTTATGGTAAAATAATCTAATCTTCTTTTATTTATTTTGACTCAACCCTAGGACATGAGAAAGTTTGGTGGTCCAAACAGAATGAGACAAAAATGTAGACTGCGACAGTGTCTTAAAATGTCAAGGGTAAGCACCTGTTTTGATAGTTCAAAACTACTTTTGTTATGGGTGTGTGTGTGGGGGGCTAGGATTCTAGTATAGCAGTTTAATCTGTTGTTTTTTTTGCTGGCAGATAATCCTGAGAAAAACAAAGCTGGGTTCAAAAGCAGAGGATTCATCAGGGAAACGTGAATATATCAGACACAAAGAAAAGGTGAGTTACTTTAGCATACACTCTAAATATTTTTGCATTCTTTAAATTTATACATTGTATCCCAAGTTTTTTGCACAAACTTGATCATAAGTTTTCATCATCTCATCCTGCTCCCCCCCACCCCAGGACCTTATCGTAGCACTTACTTACTAGAGAATTCAATTACAAACTTGAGCTCTCTCACATTTTTTGTTTTGTTTTACATTTATTTAGAAGGAAAAAAGAGATGTAGTCAAGCATCAAAAGAAGGCTGTCAAGATGAAACATGCTACTCCTACTGCTCGTAAAGTACATGTAAGTGTTTAACCAAAATTCCACCAATGTAGAGAAAACAAGTTATAATTGTGGAGGGATATGGCTTGGTTAGTCTCCTATACAACCTCTAAGTGTTGTTTGACAACACTTAACATGTCTGCAAAGAAGAATATTGGTTTTTAGTATAAATACAAAGGTGATTATACAAAATCGCACGCTCTGATTGGTTTTCTATCTCGGATTATCAGCCGATAATCACCTTTTCGGACAAAATGGCTGTCAGCGTGACCGTCGCGCTTTTAAAAAATAAAATATTTTCACTTTCAATGTTGTTTCCTTCTTTCTTTTTTGAAATAATCACCTTTTTATTTATACTAAAACAATTATTCGCCTCAGGCTCAGTGATTATCGATGAATATTTACCTCGCAGCTCGAAGACTCGCCGCTCGGTAAATATTCATCGATAATCACTTCGCCTTCGGCGAATAACTGCTAAATATTCAAAAGAGTGGTTTCTTGTGTTTCTTTGTTCTTACAAGTAACAACCCTACAACTGAAAGTAAATAAGCCTTGTGGGGATAGGGATAGGGATAGGGAATTTAAAATCTTCCTTACAGATTAAAAGTGCAACCTCCAAACAAGTCTTTTTAGGGGGGAGGGGAGGTTGGGGAAGAGACAAATCCAAATCTATTGAAAACCAAAGTAATTCCCAGTCTATGAATTACTCATTTGATTTACAAAATTCATTGTCGTAGAACTTTCGATTAACTTTTGATTATGGCTACAGGCAAAAGTTAAGCCGACATCCCACGAACGTGCAAGAAGACGTTTCAGACTGGGGTCAGGGGATGAAAAGAAAGGCTCTGGTGATCAGTCCAAGGATATGGAACAGGATGAAGTCCATTGGCATTGTTATGGCCCTGGTTGTACTAATACAGCTACACCAAACTCTAAGTATTGCAGTGATGAATGTGGGATACAACTGGCTGTAAGGTACAAAAGATGAAAAATTGTCCTTGGTAGAATTATTTTTTTGCATTTGTTCATGAATTTATTATTCAAAGGCTAGCATAGTTGAAGCCCTGTAGGCCTTTACTGAGATAGTGGATATAGTGCATTGTGTTCTAGCTTCAGTTGAAACATCTTTTGCTACCTTTGTTCATAACTAAGATAATTTCTTTTTTCATTCAGACGTATCCAGGAAATATTACCCAAGAGAATGAGAGAGTGGAACAGAGAGCCAAGTTTAGCAGATCAGAAGGCAAAAAAGCTATTAGAGGACTTGCAAAAGAAGAAACAAGTATGACTATTGTTACACACTTACAGGAATATCCCTTCCTTTCCACCTTGATGCTAAGACTGGAACTTCAGTGAAGTGGAAAGCCCTCACTGAATCTTGGGGTGGGGGGGGGGGGGTAGATAAAGTAGGGGGTACTCTCACTCTCGACCCTAGAGCCCTGCCATTCTTACTGTGCATGCTCGATGAAATATCAGAGACTCTGGGAAACCCTAGAATTTCCAGAGTTCTGATTGGTCAGAATATTTGTCGCGATAATTGATTGAAAACCAGCTCTAGCAATCACAAGAGCCCTTGAAATAAGGGATAACAATTACCTTGATTGTCGATAAAATGGTAGTGCCGCTATAAAACAATAAAAAGCGTTTTTTTTCGGGAGTAAAATAAAAACTGTTGATTTACGGAGCACATGCTCTATCAATAATTCAAATTCGAGCATGCTCCCTGTGGTGATGACGCAGATTTGGAGCATGCCCATCACACCCGGTCGCAACAATTCTGGCTACTGCGTGCTACAGTTTCCCAGAGTCTCTGACATTTTGTCAAGCATGCGCAGTAAGAATGACAGGGCTCTGGGGTCGAGACTAGGGGTACTCTCTATGGAGGTCCTTAGAGTATGGAGCACATTACAATTTTATCTCAAAGTTCTTTGCTTGATTCAACAGGAAGCCCAAAACAGGCTCCTTGAACTTGATCAATTGAGTCAAAAATTAGAGAAAATGATAGAAAGAGGAAGCCAGACAACTACCCAAGAAAAAGAGGTCAGTTTTCATTCTGAACGCTTTGGGCTACCTTTGGAATAAATCCACAGGTAACCCAAATGTCAAAAACGCAAATTTGATTTTTTTTGCTTACCTTTCAGAAACAAGAGGTTGATATGGATACTGAAACTGACCTTCAAATTCACTGTGTGACATGTGGTTTGGCATTAGCTCCAAGAGTAGCTTTGAGGCACATGGAGAAGTGTTATATGAAGGTATTATATCGATACTTCATGTTTACTAACAATAGCATTGTAATGTTAATATGCCAACTATTTTCACAAAAGCTCTTTACAAGTTGCCTTGTTTTATACATGAATGCCAAAGCTTTGTATAAGTCACATGAAGTACAGCTATTAAAACAATGTAATTTTTGATTGCTCATAATCATATACTGTATTTACAATTTAATATCTCATGTAATTTTGTTTCATTTCAAAGAATGAGAGTCTAACTACCTTTGGATCTGCATTCAAAAGTGCAGGGTAAGTACCTGGTTCAGACAGAGCTGTCAAATATACCTTCTTAGCTTGGGAATAATTTCCCATTGCAGACTGGTCATGTGTCATACTTTTCTAAATAAGATACTTTTTAAAGTTGTATCCATCATGTATTATTTTGCTTTCTTTTCTTAATTCAGAAACTTGTTTTGTGACTTTTACAACTCCCAACAAAGAATATACTGTAAAAGACTGAGAGTACTTTGCCCAGAACACACCAAAGAACCAAAGGTGAGAGGAATGTTCATTGTTTTTTTGAGTGCAGCAATCCTCTCAAGCAAGCAACACTTAAGGGTACGGGAAGCATGGGTGGTATAGTGGTGAGAGCACTTGCCTCTCATCAAGGTGATCTGGGTTCAAGTCCATCGGACTCAGTGTTGTATGTGATTAGAGTTTCTAGTTGGTTCTCTCCTGTGCTTCAAAGGTTTTACTCTGGGTTCTCTGGGTAGGGGAAGGATGGAAAGTGGTTCTACACAGGCTATATGATTTTTACACTATTTTTTTGGTAGGTTCTACCTAATGCTGTATGTGGCTGCCCACTGGTAACAAATGTTTTTAAAGAAACAAGCAAAATCTGTCTTAACCCAAAAAGATCCTGTATGAGACACTTTCGATGGGAGAAGCTGCGGCGAGCAGAGATAGATTTACAAAAAGTGCAACAGGTAAGACACTACTCCTCCCCGCCCCTCCGCTCAGGCCCGCAGTAGAAAAGAATTCCTCTACTAAGAACATTGGGCTAAAGAATTTGCTATTCATTTGACTTGGTGATATAGCCCTAAAACTGATGTTATTGCTAATCACCACTACAAGTACAGCAATGGTGCTGCTCATGATCAACTTGGTCAAACTTAAAGCATTTTAAGGCACCTCTGACAGGCTTCGCATTAATGCAGAAATCATGCCTTTTTACGCAAAAAACTGCCAGGACCCCACGACCTTCATGTCTTGCCATTGCACTATTAATATAAACATTCCTTGCTTACGAAGACATCTAAAATTCCATCAAATATGTTAGGAACCCCAATGTGCCCAGACACGTGAGTCCTAGCATGCACATTACAAAATCCTAGCGTAATCCCTGCTGTGCTATAGTCCATGTAATCCTACTGAAGCAAGTTCCTAATAAATGAGCAAAGTGATTTAAGGTGGCTTCCTATAGTATTTTTCAGACCATACCTTTCATTTTCATTTGGCTTATTCATAGTCTTAACTTATACCTATATACTTGATTTTTGGACCAGTTATAGAGCTAAGATGAAATTTTAAAATGATGTTAATTTTAGCTTGATTGACGTTACCTTGGCAACGATAAACAAATATTGTTGAAATTGGCTTTTATCGAATAACTCTAAAACTCGATGAGACCTAGACAAGCGGCAAACGACATCATCAACTTCAAGCTATTGCAAAACGATTCCAACTATTTTAAAGAAAATCAATCTGTTAGATTTCAAGTAATTCGCCGAAATATTCTATATTGCTGCCAGAATAACTTTCGAACGAATGCATATTTTTGCTCGATATGGTAGGAGTGTATTTATCAAAATATTCACGCAAGGAAAAAAAAATCTCTGGTTTGAACGAGAATTAACTTTTAGTATTTAGCCAGTAGGTAGTGTATTAGGAAGGGTTTGTTTTGGAGTATTTTAATAGTAATTCGGTTTTTGTGAGTATCTCTCGGGCCGCTGTAACTTTCAATGTGCGAAAATCACGGCTTTAGAATATTTCGGCGAAGACTATGAATAAGCCAAATGAAAATTAAATGTATGGTCTGAAAAATACTATAGGAAGCCACCTTAAGTGGTGTTTTTTTTTAAATTGCAGTGGTTAAAATTAGAAGAAGTCTATGAACAAGAGAGACAAATCACAAATTCGTCAGCTCGAAGAGGTGGAGTGTTGGCCCTACTGCTTCACCACACTATCTCTCCTGACTGGGTGGAAGAGGAAAAGGAGAAGGAATCAGAGCATGAAATGGACACAGAAAACCAACATGATGCTGAAACTTTACCCCACAATAATGAAAATAAACTGGCTGATGAACCAACGATTGACAATATAACAGAAACTCATGTCTCAAAACCAAGTCTCATGGATGTCAATTCATGATCAGTAATCACAGAATGATGCAGCAGTGTTACTGACAGTCACTTTCCATGACAAAAAAACTTGTTCAAACTTTTAGCGGTTTGCAAGTGTTTCTTCCATGTTTTAATTCTACCTTGTACATTATTCACTTCACTATTTGTTAATTGGAAGGTCCCTCTTCGATCTTAAAATCTTATGCAAAAGCCCATCAAACCTCAATTTTTCTTGCCAAGATTCTCTCCATGTCAGTATTAATTTTTTTCTGAGCAAATGAAACTAGCCATCATTAGAAGATTAACTAGCAGTATTCCACGCAGAAAACTCCCAATCTTGACTGTTGCAAGTGAAGGTATTCTATATAGTATTACATGTAATGGATCACAGGCTCACCGATGGATTTGTTTTTGCCTCTCCCTTTACTTACAGTTTATCAAGGACTTTTAAAGTCCTTTTTTGCACACTGTATATATGAATTTTTGAAACAACTTAAACTATTTAATATATAGACATACCTGTACAGCGGAAATGTATATTTTTATGTCTCAGATTTATTTTGTTGTTCGTAAAGGTTTGTAAATTACAGTTCTGACATTAAAAGGTCAACACCATAAACAACGAATCAGTAATATCTTTTTTTTACATTTTGATAGTTAACTCAGCGTACAATTCTACTGACTGTTTTGTAATACTCTGGGTTTACAAAGTCTTTCATTTCTTCCCTCGTAACCCAAGCATAGTCTTGATATTCGGTTCCTAAATTGATTGTACCTCCCAGAAAACAGGCCTTGTAGAAGAACACCTGAAAGAAACCAAGCCCAATGCTGTTTAAAACAATGTTTAGTGCACAGTGAAATGTGTATGAGGTCGTAATAGCCATAGAAGGAAGGCAGGGAGGGGGTTCCTATTCTTATACTTAACACTGGCCTTACTGTAGCTTGTACAGGCCATCAAATCAAATATCTGCCCTGTAGTCTCTGTTCCATCAAAATCCATGTATAAGGCATGGACGTCATAGTCATACAATATATCAGGGTTTGTGCTACATCAAAACAAGATTCCAGTACCCCGTTCACACTATAGCTTAAACATGTTTTAAAGTAGTTTAACTAAACATGTTTAGAAAATTATTTACAAACATTGTTCACTCTTTGATGAAATAATACATATAAACTATCCTTCATATTGTACTGAACAGATTAGAGATAAAATAATTACATTGAAGCTTTCTAGTCTCTAAACATTTTGTTTAATAAAAACTCAGTTTAACTAAACAGGTTTTGGTGTGAATGGGGTATATGTCTTTAGAGTTCCTTAAACTAGGTGGAAGCTGGTTCCAAAGCCTTCACACCTGTCAGTACCACATAAAATAATATGTGACACTGACATGGTGTGGTACACTGGTATATTGTGTTGTGTCATGTGGTTTGGCGCACTGATGTACTGAGACGTGCGGCGTGACAAGAAGTATGGTGTGGTACGCAGTGGTCTGGTGCATTGCTTTTTAAGGACTTTTCAAGGTCCAAAATGATGATTTCCAAGGATCAATCTTGTTTGGGAGTTTTTTTCTTAACAATCAATAAAAACAGCCAAGTCATTATTAAAGGGTATTCAAGCTTATTCAAAATTGGGTTACAGTTGATGGTAATAATAAAACTAGGTATAAAGTGTTTTTCAAGGGCTTTTCCAGGAGTATTCAATAAATTTTCTATTTTCAAGGGCTTTTCGAGTGCACTTACAGTCAAACCAATAAAACCGTGAACACCTAAAATATGTCTGGAATGTCTACCACCACGATTGCGCCAAAGTTGTTTGCCGTTTAATAGTTTTGAAGTTTATATTTTATTTTTATTTTTGAGAACTTATAGAAATCTATTCGAGACAGATGGATACACAAGAGAAGAATTCATTACGAATTCTTTTCACGGCAGTGGAAATTTCTATTTTACATGTAAAGGCCCAAATAAACATTCCAGACATATTTTAGGTGTTCACGGTTTTCTTAGTTTGACTGTATAAATGGGTTTTGAATTCCAGGGCTTTACAAGGATTTCAAGGAGTAGCACGAACCCTGTATATGCTAAATGAATGTTGATTCACCTTGTTAGTGGTTCGTGTCTCTTTATGAGGTATTTTTATAACACCAGCTGGAGCATTGGTTATGTATTTCCCATTCATCTCTGACCCACAAACCTCTGTTAGTCTTCTTTCAGCAGCCTACAAGGAATGAAAGCACAGTCTTTGAAACTTTTTATACAGATACAAAAAATGCTTCCTTATCTTACTTGACCCACCCCAAGTTCATAATCTCCTACACAGATGCTAAGGGAGAGTGCGTCGCATGATGACACTAATAGTGACTGCGTAGGAGACTACCAAAGTCAATGCAAAAGATTTCTGCTGTTGCTTATGGTATATTGCAAATGGCAATGTTCATGCCATAAACATACTACTTTGTTGGGCTAATATCTATATCTTAGTACCTGTCTTAGTGTTTCTCTTTCTTGTATATTGCTCTGAGGCATCTCCCATAGATCTTCTGGAGTTTTAAGTAGAAGTATTAATGTATGTTGAAGTTTGCGATGTGTGCTCTTGAGGTCATTCTTTTTATCAGCATCTGTTTCTCGGCTTGAAGGCAGAAAATGACGATATTCCTCTTCATGTTCTTCTTGAAATTCCTGTAGACCAAAAAAAAAGAAAAACCTTCACAATTTGCTAGGGTTACTAGAGTTACACACAATAATTTTCATCTAGGCCTTTCTAAAATGAATTGGAATTTAGAAGTTGATTTTGTGGAGGGAAGAAAACCAGAAAATTAAACCTGGAAAAAAACCTTTGAAGCACAGTAGAGAACCAACAAACTCTACTTGCATTTGATACCAAGCTCAGCTAGACTTGAACCTGGGTCACAATGGTGAGAAGTGAGCACTCTCACAACTATGTCAACCTTGCTTTATGGTTTTTGTGCACGATCCATGCCATACAATAAAGGATCATCAGTGTGATGTATGTTTGTGTGGCCATGTAATATCCTCTATGTAATTAATTACCACACCTTTCTTTGTTCTTCAAACTGAGCAATCTCTAGATTCTCTTCTTCATCCCTCTCAGTCAACTTCTTCTTTCTCTCCATGACTTTCTTAACCTCAACTTCATCTGCAGATAGTGCACTGCGCTCAAGTTCAAGCTGATCTTGCAGGTCCTCATATTGCTTTTGAAGCTCTGTTTTCACAGGTACAATGAATGGAAGTCTCTCTACACATACTGCACTGAATATATTTGATAACTGTTCAGGATCGCTTTCAATTTTAAGCTTTACTGAGGTGGAATATAACTTCTTATTATGTACTGTGTAATTTAGATGCGGTCTTGATGACTTTTCATTTTGGATAATAAGAGATGTAACTAAAAGAAAGAAAATGGAAAGTGAAATAGAATACATTTATCGGGGCAAGGTATCAATGGTCAGTGGTGATATTGGTTGGGGGGGGGGGGAGGGAGTGGGGGTGGAATGACATATTATGTAAACCTCTACATAGTGTGAAGAATAAAAAAACATATTAATATCTGAACCTCGCCAGCTTTATGCTAGGAGGTAGAACCCTCTCTAAGAGAGATAAGGTAAAATACACCTTCATCAGACCTTCCTTAGCCCTTGAAATTCCCACTTCACCCTTCATCAGGACAGTATCTTGGAACTGCTCTAAACATTTATCATAGATTCAATGGTAATTACTAAAGAAAACATCATTCATTTTGACTTAAACTCCGACTATATACCAACCTGTTTTTAAATTTCTGTAACAACTAAAGGACAAACCTCTGCTTGTAAATAAATTAGCAAAAATTTTGGAACCTCTGAAAATCATGCACTCGGCCGCCATGTTGGATTTAGTGACCGCGTGATCCTGGAGACAGTCTAGACCCAGTACTTTCGCTTTCTTCTTTTTCCATTCACTGGAATTTCAGCTGGAAATATACGTTAAAAATACATTATTTTGTTGAAAAGTTTTTAAATATAATTGATATTTTTTGTTGAAAAATTTATTTATATGCTTTTTTGGTTGCATATAATATTTTTAGGAGTTTAATGTAAATTTAAAGTCGAAGAAAAATTACTAAAGAAGAAAAAGTAGTAATGAAGCCTCAAAAATGCGAAATAAATCTCCATTTTACAGTTTTTTTGTATCTTCCTTCCTTTCTTCCTTCTTTATTTTTCTCGCATTATCATTATGGATGTGTGGGCTACCTGTGTCTTTTGGATATAGCCTCGTTGTCATGCTAGACTGACTCATTCAGTGTTTTTCCCTCGGAAGTCGATCCTTTTCATTTGCAAAGTTTGAACAAATTATCCCTCTCTTTAAGATGATTTATTAGCTCCAATGTAACCAAGATCTTACTATGGGCCAATGTTTTGGCACAGACTGTGCAGGATTGTGCCCTCGATGGTCGTACAGACGAGAAAGAGGCTTTGATCGCTATACAAAATTTGCACCAAAAAACCGCTCGTAAGTAGAAGACTTTATACAAGAGCTTCAATCTTTAACAACGGATATCACCGGCTGAAAACAATTTTAAATCTTTTAAACCCAGGATTAATAATTCCAGGAGCTTATTTTAGCGTTTTCACTCTTGTTAGAAAAGATATATTCAAGCTAATATTGAGAAGCTGCTTTAAACTGACCAAGTGATATTTTTAATGCTATCACTCTTCGCGTGATATTCCTTTGTTTTTGTAAATTGAACTATGCACGAATTCACTCTTTTTTGGTGACAAAATTTAACACAAATTATATTTTATTCATTTATATATTCCCTAACATTTGTCATCCAGCGTAAGCTTTCTTTAGTTGAATTTACTTTGAAGCCTAAATTTAAATTTGCCAATTTTTTTAAAACTTCTTTTATGGTTGGGTTATCTTTGAACAAAAGCTCTATTTTTTGTATTTTCGTACATTGGTACTTATAATTTAATTGAAATCTTGTTAACCTATGTTAAGTAAATCACATAAGATGTTTTCTCATATTTTTATTTTCATTCAAATATAATATGGATTTTAGAGGTTTTTTGAATCTTGCAATGCAATGAACCATAGATCGATTATTATCACCGTCATGATGGTTACAGTGTATCTATATGCAAATTTTGCAGAACAAACATCATGCTCTCATGGATGAGAGGTGATTAGTAACTTGTTTGATCTTGTTTCATCTTCCTGGTTCTCGTTGTTGAGTGTTTTATTTTCTGAGAACCACTTATTCAAAATCCTGGGTGCAGGTGATACATACAGGTCTGGTTTCCAGACCTTTCCAGTTGTACTTTATAATTGAGACTATAATAGTACTGCTATATTTATAAGTTCTTCTTTTGTGAAATCCAGAAGAAAATATGGTGACCAACACTTGCTGAGTGAAATACAAGACCCACGGTCTGATGATGAACTTGACTTTTCAGGTAAAAGCAAGACTGCAATGTTAATATATTAAGATATTAGACCATGTGTTAGTCCCATGAGTATTATTTCTTTGTTTCTCCTGCATGGCTTGGGAGACTCTGATGGCAACAACTCCCTATACCTTGATGCAAGATTGGGATTTCTTTTAAGAAATATTTATTAAGAATTATTAAAATAATAAAGAAAACAGAATCTATTATTTATATTAAGTGGATAATGTGTAGAATTTAAGGCTGGGTTTACTCCTACCAGACAAATTTTTAACCGTACAAAAGTTTGACCAGTACATATCATTTACATGGAGCCAGGTCCATATTTTGCATGGCTACATGTTTGAATTTTTGTCCATGTAACATAGTTTTGTGTAAATGAAACACATAAACTTTTAACATTTTGAACAATTGAAAATTCTCTTGGTACTGTGCATGTAAATTAATCCAGCCAAAGAGTATTCAGAAGATACATACTATATTTAATCTGCAGATATACATAGTGAAATATCTAGCCAAAGAACCAATAATGACACCAGACCATACAGTGATACTTCAAGTCCTGTTACAGCAGAAAGGTAAATCAACTCTTGATTCTTAATATTATATTAAACTCTAATATTATTACTGATCATGACTCCATCCTTTGTGATTCAGGCAATTATTACTCATAAAACTTTGAAAAAAGCATATATACCTGCTGTCCTCAATTTAATTGCAAGCAACCATGTTATCCTAACCCTTACATTCAAGCAAGGTTTCCAGTGCCTTGGCCCAGGCAATCAATTTTCATTTTTTACTGTTGTTGTTGTTAAGACAAGATTTCTCAATATACTCAAAGTATTTAACGCATGACTTCAAATCCCTCATGGGGTATGTTAGTCCATGAAACAAAAAAAATAATTACTAGTAACGCTTGCCTGAAACAAGGATTGTTTTGTGCTCTATAGGCTTTCCACCAATCACAACTAAGGATTAGAGCATTAGAGCATTAGCATATTAGTTGCAACTCCTTACTCCAGGGGCGGTAAGGGATTTGGAAATCGTGAGCAGGTTTTTTAATTTTGGTGATCTGTGATGAGCATGTTATAAACGTCATGAATCGTGAATTTTCTTGAATTTGAATGTTTGATAATTTTCATGAGCCATGATCGTCCTTTTTTAATTTTCATGAACAGTGCCGAGACCCCCCCTTACCGCCCATGTTACTCCCTCACACCTCCCTGCTCATACTGAATTATTTTATCATATAACTTTTTATTTGTTGTAGTTTCTAATGGTTCTCTTGATACACATTTTTCAGGACTAGCAAAGGAGTCTATAGTGGCCCAAAAACTGATGGCAATCAACCATCTACACCGCAGTACACTGCCATCAACATTGACGCCTAGGTTTTGATAATTACATATTGCATGGTTCTTAAATGAAAATTATTAATGTTAATTTGATTATTTTGATAGCTAGTTTTGGGTGGGCTTGTCTACACAGGGTTTACAAGGTAGTTTAGATATAGATTTACCCATGGATTTTAGTACCTTAATATATATATACCTGGCCAATTAATATTCGTAGATAGCTAAGGACACTCAATGTAATGGTTACCAGTTCAATTCATGGTCATTTTGATCCATTTAATAAAGGCACTCCAGGGCTCGAAATAGCGGCCTGCCAATGGCCAAAGGCCAGGCAAAACTTAAGGTTTGGCAGGCAAAAACAATGGTGAACTGCCAAATTGAAAATAAAAATAATAAAAAGGCAGGCAAAATTTACTGGACTCGCAGGCTATAATTGTTTCCTATTTTGAGCCCTGCACTCAGTCCACATATGAACACATTAAATAGATGGACCAAATGTATAGGCAGTCAGTCCAATTTATAACTACAACCAATGGGGACATAGATGGCTCATGATTACTGTATTGGATGGAATGTGTACTTGAATTGAATGTACATGTAGGTGGATCAAAATGACGTAGATGAAAATTTAGAGTGGTTTCAATTATTACTTGAATTAATAACTGAATTAAGCTCACTTTTACCAGTTTTTTATAAAGCTTGATAGACTTTGTGATAGAGTTCTTGATTTTTCTAGAACAAGCATAAACAGTGGTTTCAGTTGATATGGGTGTAAGAGTTCACATTTTTATACATTCACAATGACTGTATTTTATATCCCCCTCAAATTGAAACTATTTTTTATTGTCATGCAACACATTTCAGGGAAAATGTATTGTGTTGATGAGATTGGTGTAAACCTAATTATTCCCTGTAGACAGTGCCCATGCAGTTATTATTTTCTTTTATGATAATATTATTTTCTTATTACTAATTTATTTGATTACTATCATTAACTTTAAAAAATTCAAATACCTATGAGCTTTATGTCGGGAGCGATACAAAGTGAAATTAATAAGTAAAATATTTTGTTTTTAATGCTTCAAAAGTGTAAGTCCACAGGAGTCAATCCACCTTTTCAACCATAGGCTTTCACGTGATGAATAGTGAAAAGTTTGGACATTGTTGTTGAATTGCCATATGATCATACTAACTTTTGTACAATTTATTGACTTGATTTGTTTATTCTGTTCTCCAAATTTTAGCAAAACTTCTTTGAAAATTAAGTATTTAGATAGTTTCACTAAAATTTTGAGAACAGAATAAACAAATCAAGTCGATAAATTGTACAAAAGTTAGTACGATCATATAGCAATTCAACAACATTGTCTGAACTTTTTGGTGACCGTAACACTAGCTATTCACCACGTACATGAAAGCCTATCGCCGAAAAGGTCGATTACAATATGTTTTGAGTAGGTGTTGTTGTTTATATATGCTTTAATACAAGTTATTAACTAAAGATAAGATAGAATTTTTGACAACGTTAGAATTTGCTACTACACAAAAGTGTCATATAAGATTAATTGTCACTTTGTACAAACTATTTGGAATTTTAAACCATAATTTAATGAATCCATTTTTTTCATAATGGCTTTATTATAACCATGCAGAAACAATTAAATAATCTGTTGGGCAGTAATGAAACTGATAATAGATGTAATCAGAAAATTTGTAAATAAGATTGACTAGACTTAGGCAGGTTCAACTTTCTGGTAGGTGCCTAAAGGAACAGTCTTGTATGTATATATTTTCAGAAAATGTCCAACCTCCCCTTTCCCCAAAGGGATTAGGATTTCTAGGGGATATGAAGTTTTTAAGGAGACTTTAATCTTGTACATTCATTATGGAATTGGTTTGGGCTCTGCAATGACTTCCCCTACTCCAAGAGGAAGGTTTGGAAATTTTCTGGAAATTACATACTTTGCCACACCTATTATACTTACTTCAAAATGAGTACACTCATAATTTGCTCTTTTATGCTTTTGGTATGTTAGTATGACATTTGTAATATTTAAGAAAAGCCATCTTTATAAAAGCAATTGACCTTTGATGGTTAGCAAGCAGGGAAACATTTATCCGAGGGAAACATCGATCACCGTCGAGGGGCCACAATCAAAACACACTGCTTTTCCGAGGTTCCAGTCAATAATTAAGTGTTTTGTTAAATACCAACTGTCAAAGGACACACAAGAAAGTATCAATTTTTTTAATTATTTGGCTTTCAAAACTTTCAACAACATATTGTTGCCCACTGAGAACCATTGTTGGGGAAACATAGAAACATGTTCACATGATTCCCTCTCACCCAATCAGAGTACAAGAAAAATGGACTTTGACTTTTGGTATATAGCAAAAATAGTTATTCTTGGCCTTAGAAAGAAGTGAACTAAACATATATGTTAGAATTTGTTGCATTTATCAAGTTTTTGTAGAAAGAAATGTAACAATTCTAAAGGGAATGCAAAAAATAGAAATATAAAGGTATTTGATAATGAATGATCACTTGTTGAAGTAATTATCAATGAAATTAATGTAATAATAAAAGACTACACTAGAAGCCTCTGTTTCTTTTGTAAGGTCTGAAAGCTTGACCGCTAGTGATTGAATGGGGCCATGGGGTATATACTTGTTATACAATGGTTTCAAGTGGCATACCATGGAATATCCCACGAGTCACTTGTAGTTTCTAGTATACACATGAGCCTTTAGGGCATAGATGAGCCGGCCATATCATCATTTTCCATCTAAGTAAAATTAATTTTAGTTTAAATATAAACAAACTAATGGACTACTACAAATCCTTCATTCTGATTGGCTATGCTATCATAGGTCTATTAGTCATAGTCCACCACTAGAGAAATATGAATTAGAATACAGTACATGAACTCCCTCAATGCGGACACCCATGTAATTAAGGCAGACACCTGTCTAAGGTGGACACCTTTGCCTGGTCCCAGTCGATTTGCCATTGGTATATTATCTTTAATGAAACTCCCTCTAAGGCAGTGGCGGATCTAGAGGGGGTTCCATGGGTTCCACGGAACCCCCTTTGAGCATCAGACCCTTTGAGCATCAGACCCTTTGAAAAGGGGTATATGAAATAATGAGAATGCGTCCTGCAATGAAGTTTTACGTATCAGTTGTTGAAAGAGAGAAGACGAAATGGAACCCCCCTGGGATTTCTAAGGGGTTTCAGGAAATTTCAAGGTTTAATGCATTATTTTTGTAGTTTAATTCCAATCCCATACTCACTTGTTTGCTTTTTTTTTTTAAATCTTCCCCCTCCACTCACAATAGCTTTGAAGATTCAGTTCAAAATCCCATTCATTCAGAACCCTCTAAAGTGAAACACTTTGACCTCTCCTTTTCCTCACCTGACTCACTTCCATGTAATTTTCTCATTACTAGACGATTTTCCCAGTTTGGAAGGTAAAATTGTTTACAGTATTATCGGATGTTTTATTAAGGTTAATTTAACGGCGACAGAGTGAACAAAAGATTTTTTTCATTCATTGAATTGGGATTACGTGACGATTGAACCATGAAATAAATTACGATGCAAATTATTTATCTATTGACATTGTAGGGCACAACAACAATAGCGTCGCTGTGTTATCCAGTTGTGCTATAAAGTCATGGCTTCAAAAGGCAAGGAATGCCAAAGTTGGTCTTTCAAGACAGATTGTATCGATGCACAGAAATGTGACTTTGCTTTCTGCCGCCTTGAAGAATATCATAGTGAGTTGACATAAAATAATCTTCAGTTTTGATCGTGAAGTACAAAGTCCGGATCCTTAGCTCGACCCGGACTCTTTGACTACCAGTAAGCTTATAGCCTTTTCATCTTTTCCTTTTAGGCTTTTAGCTTTTGCTTATCAAATCTTAATCATTACTTACTAGAAAAGCTGATAGAAACATTGATCTGCCATATCTGTTCACTTCATGCCGGGTTGGTTCTTTACGTAACGCCATATTTATCATAACAAAATGGCTGTTCGTTTTCAGCCGATTGTTTTGATCAAAAACTTAAAGTTTTCTTCAAGCATTAGCCATTTATACAAACAAAATTAAAAGAAACATATATAGAGAGAATAAAATGTCGGATTTTACTCGATTCTATAGTGAAATATTGGGTGTTTCAGCTGATGACACGGCAGTGATTGTTGCAGTAATTTGAACCAAATATCTTGGAGGAGCGAAGGGGGTGTGATCTAGACAGACTTCCTGTTCGATGATTTTTTTCACGTTTATAGATTGCTCAATTTATTTGTTATCTGGGTTCATATATATAATATATACATGTACCAATCACTCACTTCGAAACTTCAACATCGGTGCCCCCATCGGGCATTTGCATTTTTGGTCTCATTTCTTAGCTTATCCGTAGCCCGGGTCCATACCTAGCTAGGTACGTAAGCATTAGAATAATAGGATTTTTGTAAATCTAAAAACGCCATCACCAGATCTTTTTACTTTTACCTGGGAATTTTACGGTAGTTTTGTTTAGTAAAGATTAGAGGCCGCCAATATGTAAAAACATTAGGGTTTTTTTCTAATATTTATTTTTTACTAATAATGCAAGATGTGTAGAGAGCCAATCAAAGCGCGTTTTTTCGCCCTCGTGAAATAGACATGCGCCTTCTTTCCATCAACACCCGAGATCTTGTTTATGAAATGGTTAAGTCTGACATGCCCTTAAGATCGTCTTTAGCTTGATTTTGGTGGTTCTAAATAGTGCATACCTTCTCCTTCTTTAATTCTAGCACAAGGCCAGAGGTCTGAAGGCTTGGACATGAAGGACGGCAAGGATAACATCACAACTTTGATTGTCGTGTTCGGTGCCTCGGTGAGTCTTGGAAGTCTTGTTTGTTTGTTTAAATTCGAGTGCATAAATGCTGTTTAGGAGCTCCAAATCATGCTTGGTACAACAAGTATTTAGAAAAGATAGGTATAAACCTTAACGACGCTGAATGAAGGCGTGAATTTTTGAAAAGAATACCCCATACTCGTCAAGATTTCCACCTCCTTCGGTACCTTGCGTCGAGCCCGGACACGAGTTTCACTGCAGACTGAAAAGCGAAAAATGAAAGCGATTAAATCTGCGTACCAATACCACCACCAGCTTACTTGAAAGTAATGTAGTCAATGCAAAATTCAGCAGTAAAAACTATAGTTACGTTAGTTAGCTTAAGAGTAGCCAGGTTTTGAAGTTTTAGTTTGTACATTACCAATGTACAAGTATCTCTGCATGCATATTCGCTCCCATTGTTTACCCAGATTGACAGTTCTGTTAATTTGATTTTATGACAGGGAGACCTCGCAAAGAAAAAGATCTATCCCACACTTTGGTAAGGTTTCTTTAAGATCTTGTTTCAATTTAATGTAAATTCATATTAACATTCTTATTTTATCAAGTCATATTTTGTCTCCCGTTTTATGAACCATGTTTTTGCTGATGTTTATTGGTGACTGATACCTATAGGCCCCTTGCAGCACGTCTTAATGCAGCTCAATTTGGAGGGCAAAAAATAGGTTCCAATTCTCAGGAGATTAAAATTATTTTGTTTTGCCCACCAAATTGAGCTGCTCTGACGTCACGTGCAAGGGGTCTATATCTGAGCCGCATGTGCATATTTTTATTTTTTTTATTTTTTAAAACATCTTTATTGAGGATGCCATCATCACATAAGTGGTTTACAGAAGGGTCCTCGAAAATAAAGTATATAAACAAATAAGATAAAAACTAATAAACTTAATAAAATAATAACAATAATAGTGATCCAAGGCCCGGCTTATATGTCGAATCCCACATGCGCCGAATGCAACGCAAACGAACTCAAACATACATATACATGCATGGATGTCTGTTATGTAATTATGCCAGGAAAGCCAGGACAAAATAGGGTACAGAAATTATGGACCATTCATGTCTTGGCCTAATATTTGGCGCTGTGAATTTTGGAGAAACCCCATAATTGTTCTACACTATTTTTTTTTAAATATATTCTTAGATTGGCTTGTGGATATAAAGCTAGTCTAATCAAATTTCCCCCAATATACTTGTTGGACCAGCTGCCTTAGAGGGGACATTTTAAATCAAGTTAAAACTTACCATCCTTGCATTGTTTGGACCAAATTGTTTCGCATGATGCTGATTGATTAAGGATTTATTACCAGAGATTGATATTGAGAATTTGATATTAATCCAACCAATGGTAGCTGTTGTGGTTAGATAAGCTTGTCATCACTTGTTAGCCTTATTAAGAATTCTAAAATACAGACTTGAATGCCTTAAATTGTTAATAACATATCAGAAAAAAAAGTTTTGATTTGAAATTTTAAAGAGATATTCCATCATTAAGCATATTCTAGATAAATGATTTAAATTAAAAACAGATGATTAGTTTATATCAAAATACAAACATGTTTATACTGTTTTTGGGATACCTTTGGAATACTTAACACAGGGAGCCCAACCTAACCTCTTTCCTTATGCTTTTAGGTATCTTTATAGAGACAATCTTCTTCCCAAGCCATCTTTCATTGTTGGTTATGCCAGGTCTGCTCTTACAGTTTCTCAGTTACGTGCCAAGGTTGAACCATTTATGAAAGTGAGTTTTATGCTTTTCACCATGACCATGAGAAATGTATCATTAAAATGCTTCCTGATTTACAATACAATACAATACTTTATTTAACGTGGAACTTACTCTTAGCTAAAATGCTAGTTTACAGGTAGTCCACCTAAACTATAATTAAACTATAATAAAAATTTACAATTCATATCAAAAATATAATATTATACAATAAGATAATAATAGACCTTTCTCAAATTCGCCCGGACAATCAAGATTTGGAAAAAGGTTTCATTATAATCATAATTATAATTTTTACCTTTTTCAGATTAAGGATGAAGAGAAAGCAAAGGCAGAAGAATTTTTCAAAGTCTGTTCATATGTTAAGGGATCCTATAATGAGAAGTCTGGATATCTTGCATTGAATACAGAACTTGATAAAATTGGTGGCAAAAGTACACAGAATCATTTATTCTACTTGGCTCTTCCACCTTCTGTCTTTGTTGATGCTACTCAGAACATAAAAGATTTCTTGACAGCCAATAAGTAAGTATCAATTAGTGTCACAATTGAATTCACAAGCTTCGACATACTATTGCTCACTAACATCAAGAATTAGGGGTGGGGAGGGTATGTGGAGGAGTTTTGACAAAAGTGAGTTGCAGACACAGGCCTTAAAATAATGGCTGCTCGTTTCTGGCTCAATATTGCTAGTCAAAATGACCAGCAAGGCAAAGATTCAACCAGACAAGTTCAGATTCTGGCTGGACATTGTCCGATGACCTGAAGTTATTTTAAGCTCTGTCTCAGACACCAGCTGTTACATGGAACTTAATTTGTGTATATATTGGCCACAGAGTTTCATACTGTAGGGTGTCACACATAACAACTTCTTCCATTACAATTTTATTATGGGAATATCACCCGATTCTGTTTAGTTTAGCATGGAGAAATTACATTTCTTTGCCTGAGAACATGATGTCATTGACACCAGTGCTGCAGCGTATTCACAGGATAAAATCTGTTGTGACACAAAGTCACAGAGTAGATCTCAGTCCTACTTCTGCAATGTTGCCAGCAACTTTGTGCACAACAATTAAGATAGTACTTCTATCTGTTAATTGTTCACTTTTGTATTTTTAATTAAAATATGATATTATCAATATACTGTATTATTGAAGAGGTTGGAGCCGTGTAGTAGTGGAAAAACCTTTTGGCAAAGACACTGACAGCTCAGCACAGCTCTCTAACCACCTTGCTGGCCTGTTCGCAGAGAAATCTCTGTATCGTATTGATCATTACTTGGGAAAAGAAATGGTGCAGAATATTATGGTTTTGAGGTATGGATATGTTTTTACTTATGTGCCACTCATGCTGTACAATCCTCTTGTAATCATATCATTTAATGTGATTTCTGTATTCTCATGTACAGTTTCTTTTAAATTTTAGGTTTGGTAATCGTATCTTTAGTCCAATATGGAACAGAGATAACATTAAGAGTATCACCATTGGTTTTAAGGAGCCTGTGGGGACTTATGGAAGAGGTGGATACTTTGATGAGTTTGGTATTATAAGGTAAGAAGTTAACAGTGAGCTAGAATATTATATAGAACTTTAATAACAATTTCTTTCATTTGGTCACTCATATTTTTTATTGCAACAGTGTTCTCACCAGGAGTACGTTTTAAAATGTGGGTCCACATGGCCCATAGAGAATCCAAAAGAAGGTCATTTTGGAGAGGAGGGGGTCCACACTTATGATTAGGTTAGAAATTGAAAAGTACAGTAATGATTCATATCAACGTAACTTGATGCCGCGTGGAAATTGCGGTCTTTTATCGAAAAGGTGATCAATAATTAAACATGAAGAATTTATTTGCATTTATAAGAAAAAAGTTTTTGCGCCCTCTAGACCCCTCAAGATATTTGTACTGTGTCAGTTTTTACAAAAGTGCAGCAATCCTGCAATGCCGTGGTCTGGTAAGAACACTGTTGCAAGCATTAGTCAATTTAGCTTTCAGAGCAAAAATTAATACCAATTGGATTGGAGTATGCTTGAAGAACTCTGTAAAATGTCATCAAAGTTATCCTTATTGTCTTTTAGGGATGTGATGCAAAATCATCTGCTCCAAGTACTGGCTTTAATTGCCATTGAAAAACCAGCCAGCATTCATTCAGAAGATCTTAGAAATGAGAAGGTGAAAGTTCTTAAATGTATGGACCCAATCAAGCTATCTGACACAGTTCTTGGCCAGTATGTTGGGAATCCTGACATGGAAGGAGATGCCAAGCATGGGTACACTGATGATCCTACAGTCCCTGCAGGGTCTATTACTCCAACATTTGCAACCTGTGTTTTTTACATCCGCAATGAGCGCTGGGATGGTTAGTCAAGTTTATCTTTAAACCATTTTATTCTCTTCATTTCTAATTGACGGGCTTATTTGCAGCTTGAGCATCAGTCTGTTATAATGTAGGAGGTGATAGACTAGCTAAAGCTATGGCCCGGCCAACACATTGGGTTTGAAATATTTGAGTAGGTGCTACCTTATTGTGCCCTACTTAGATCTACAAATGGTTAATCCTTTGGGTTTGGTTTAGGTGACCACATAAAGTGGTTGCCTGTCTCATTTAGAGACATTGAATATACAGGGCCACAAGTTTATCAGTGCTTAGTTGCAACTGTCAAGTGTCATTCACCATCTTCATCATCAATAAATAATTATTATATTACAGAGAATACCCTGACTATGATAGGAAATGAAAACCAAGAGCATATGTTTTATTTATCGTACTTCATTTGTTATCATTGTTTTTTTACAGGTGTTCCATTTATTTTGAAGTGTGGAAAAGGTATGCAAGTTCATTGCTGTTCAAATACTCAAACCATGCGAGCATGCACAAGTTGACCTTTCATGATGTGAAAATCATAGTCAAACAGGAGAATGCAGAATCAGTAGCATATTTACCCTGGCCAATCACAATTTTGAATCTCATGAGATCTTGATAGCATTTGTTTGTCAGATATGTATATTTAATTGACCTTGACTTCGTTGCTTGGTTTTGATTGGTTCATTTTGGGTGTCAAGGATGGGATAGTGGTAGTGCACTTGCCTCTCACCTCTGGGTTCTTGAGTTCAATTCCAGGGGTCTTGGTTAGAGTGTCCTGTGTTGATAATAACAAGATTATGAAGCTGTTTGAAAGTTGCTCCAAGGTCATTCATTCATTCATTTTTTTTGTACTTCAGCTTTGAATGAAAAGAAGGCAGAAGTGCGCATCCAGTTTAATGATGTTCCTGGTGACATCTTCAGTGGAAAATGCAAAAGAAATGAATTGGTCATTAGACTACAGCCAAATGAGGTATTAAATAACATCTTAATTATTATCATTAATTAGCATAGATCTCCAAAATGTTTAATTGACCAGTTATTTCCAGGCTGACAGACTTTGATTGCAAATTTCCAGGGGTGGACCAAGGTTTGGGTTTCTAAAGAGAAGCTATATCCTATCTGAATCTAGTGCATACTATATTATTATTATTGAGGCCAGGGGTGGGGAGTAGAGGTCATCTCTCCCTCTAGATCTTCTTGGCAGGGAGGGGAGGTAAGGAATCAAATGGTCAAATGGTACGTTCTACTCTCCTAATTTTTGTTGCTAAATGGTCCTTTTATTCAGGCTGTTTACTTGAAATGCATGATCAAAGAAGCAGGCATGTCTTTTCAACCAGTTGAATCAGAATTGGATCTCTCTTACTCTCAGAGATACCAGGTTTGTACTTAAAATCTGTTTCTGATTAGCAGGTTAAAACCTTTAGATATAGACAGGTCACTATAAATAGATAACTCCAAAATTGGTACAGGCAGCTGTAGGGTGTGGTCAAAGCGTCGGTACCTAATGGGTAGAGTATTGATAAGGTGTCAGTAAGGTCTACCGCTAGTTTGTTGGTAGAGAGTTGGTAGGTTATCTAGAGGGTGTTTATAAGTTGTCGGTAGATTGTCAGTATTAAAGTGTTGGTAAGTTGTCAATAGGGTGTCTGTATAGGTTGTTGGTAGAGTGTTGATATGTTGTGGGTAGGTATTGGTAGGTTGTCAGAAGGATGTTGGTAGGTGGTTAGTAAAAAAGTGAAGGCAGATCAACAGTAACTAATGAAAAATTGTGCCCGTTTTTATTTGCAGGATGTTAAGATGCCAGATGCGTATGAAAGACTGATCATAGATGTGTTGGCAGGAAGTCAGGGTAACTTTGTCAGAAGGTTTGTAATCCATATGTTTGAAGAATATATTGGCTCATTGTTGCTTAAAATTAAATCCAATATCATTATTTTACTTGACTCAATGTATATACCTCTTTAGCCTGAGTGCAAGGTTTTTCCATTTCAGACCATGTGTCATTCTCTTGAGAATAAGATTCTTAAGGTTTGAGTTGTATTCATATTCATTTGTCTTCTCATGTGCAACCGTTAAACAAGGAAATGATACTCTAGGGAATGATACTCTAGGGAATGTGCCCACGTATTGGTCTGAAATGGGAAAAACTTTCTTCTTTAGCTTCGGTAATATTATTACCCAAGATAAAGAGATATGTACTATTCCTTAAAAAAAGAAATCCCCTGTCATGATTATACTCATTGAAACCTTTGCATAAATTGTAATATTTTTTATCGCTAATATAACCATTAATTTTCTTCCCTTGCAGTGATGAACTTGCAGAAGCATGGAGAATTTTTACACCTCTTCTTCACCAAATTGAAAGGGAAAAGATAAAACCCATTCCTTATAAGTTTGGAAGGTAAGTTGATGACATAATTTACCATATTATATCACTTGTATCATGCTGTTGGCCATAATATTATCATTCCTCTGTAGTACGGTTCGAAATTTTGGTTGGGAAAGTTCAACTGCTGAAATGCTGAAGCAGAAAAAGAAAAAATCGAGAGGGTTTCAAATCACCCGATCAAAAACAAAAGGATTTGTTTTGCATTGGATATTTTATAATCAGGGGGGGTTCACCATCCTCATTTAGGAAATTTGGACGGACCTCCCGAACCCCCTCCCTAAGATCTGCCCCTGAAAGTACACCACTATAAAATTTATAGACTTGATGAACCAGTCAACGAATATGCTTTTACAGTGGGTATTGTATTCCCTTAACAGTCGTGGCCCAGCAGAATCAGACGAACTTGTCAAGCAACATGGTTTCATATACAGCGATACATACCAGTGGGAAAAGCCACGAACTACGAAATAGTGACATGGAAGGCAATTGAAATTGTGAAAATGTACTTGAACGATGTTTCACCCAAATCAGTCAAACAGGATTATTATTTATGCGACTTATACAGACAAATCACTCTGTATAGGTTCTGAAGTAGGTTCTTATTTTTGACCTATTTTTATTTCATGCTAAGGGCCTACTTCTGCATTAACGTGTGCCCTAGTTGAAATTTTTAGTACCTCCAGCCCTGTGATATTGTGCTGTGTATTTGATGGAAGCTTTCCCAACCATGATATGGCAGATGTCTCTTGAAAGATCACAGTTCACTGTGTACTAGAAGTCCCACAAACCGTCACACCAAAAAATTAGCACAAGAAATTAAATTTTATGTTAAGATGGAGCGGTCATGAGCTTAAGGTCGTAGTCATCGCAATGACTTTGACAACTTCTCCAAAAGATACATAAATTGGGTGGAAGAGAAATAATGTGATTTACAATGATCAAAACCCGTAGGTGCTAGGCATAAGCAACATGTACAGATTCAGTTATGCACTCATTACCTAATTCAAAGTGTCAATCTGCATGGCTCCCGCTAGAGGAGCTTACACCTGTGTTGCAGAACGCAAAAGCCGAGCAGGCAAATGTTTTTTTGAGAATATAATTTTTATTTAAAAATTGAAAGCACATCAATGTGTATATGAAAACCATCCGTAAAATCCCAGTTGCTATGAATGCAATTTCGCATAAGTCCTGAAAAATGAAATCAATAAAATAATACTAATATTAAAAAAAAAATGTTCATAATCTGTTTCGCTGTTTCTGATCAATATTGAACTAGTAAACCATCCAATAATAGAATAGTGAAATTTAGACTTAATAATTATGACAAATTTGGTCCTAGAAAACGGCATCGTTTGGCTTTATTACTAATAATTCTATACTAACTTCATATCACTGTGTACGTATTGATATATCATAGAAAATAAAGCCAATCAGAAAGCAGGAAAGCCGTGGTATATTCGTCGGTATTTCACTCTTTCTTCCCATCATGCACTGCGCGTTGAATCTACGCATTTGTATTTTCTATGGTGTGGGATAAAATGGTTATACAATGGTTTCTCGTGGCATACCGTGGATATCCCACTCGTCACTTGTATTTTCTTTGTATACACACTCACCTAAAGGCTCGTGTGCATACTAGAAACTACAAGTGACTCGTGGGATATTCTACGGTATGCCACTCGAAACCATTGTATAACTAGTATATATATTGTGCGTAGCAAAAAGAAAGGATCTTTTCATTAACCTTTTAACCTTTTTCATTCGGTTCATGCCACTTGCTTTCTATAATAGATTGATAGAGAAAAATAAAAAAAGCTAATTATGAAGATCCAAATATTTTAAGAACCAATAATTCGGTGCTTTAGGCTGGAATAAGCCTTTTGAAGAGGTACAATTTGATGAGCATTCTCACATTGGAAAATTGGATTTGATATCTAGGTCACTGTCAATCCAAAAATAATAAACTATACTTTGGACTGGGGTGTTGCCAAAATTTTAGGTGGGAAATTAGAAGGGAAACGGAGGATCACTGAAAACAAAAAATAGAATCTCATAACTATTTATACCTGCATGCATGCATGCATGCATGCATGCATGCATGCATGGGACTGGGGTGTTGCCAACATTTTAGAACCTTGTGCAATCCTGGCATTCATCATATGGCTCATAGGTGCCGACCACCAGCTGTGCACGTCCAGGGTGATAGGAGGACTGCCATTTGGCTCAAAGTACTTGGCTGAAACATTGGCTGATATAAGGAATTTCCAGCCACGAGATTTAAAAGCTTGGATCATGTAGCATAATACGCCTCTAATGACTTCAGATGAGCCTGCCCATGGAACCCCATTCAGCTTGAACTGGTGTGCATAACAGGAAGTACGCATGTGCACTTCTTTGTCAATTCCTTGGTTCCATTTGGCCATCAGGATGTCTCTACAGACCCCTGTCAACTCTTGCTTGGCATTTATCAACCGTATTTTGTCTGTGTCACTAAATGAAAGACACATTACTGGCTGAGATTTTGACTGTGATTGGCTGAACAGAAATACACTCTTGTCTTGAGACTTCCTAGATATATCTATTGATGCCTGAAGGCTCCATCCCTGGTTCTGCAAGGCCTCAAAAATTTTGCACATCAAAAACTTTGCCATTACAGATTCCTTATTACTTGAACACCAAGGATTGCCCTTAAGTTTGAATTCCCAACTTTCCTGGAACCGGAATTCCTCATTTTGAATCCCACCCATCACTTGCCAAACTGACTTGATTCTTCTCGAACAACTGGAATGACTGACTGTGGAGCATTGATGATTCTTAGGCTGTTCTTTCGATTCAAGCTCAGAACAAAATACTCTGAAGACTCCCCAGGGATTGTTTCAGGGTCGTACTTGAAGAACCATTTTCAGATTTTTCTTCAGTTTCTAATCCTAAAATCCAACACGTTGTGTGATGGCCTACCTGATCAGAGACAGCTCGTTCTGAGTGCCAAATACAACCCTCATTTTGTCAGGCTCTACAAGGATAAGCACCATGTATTCAACTGAAATCTGGTGGTGGTGGTGCTGGAAGTACTGATGTTTCAGATCCCATCCCTCACCTTTAAATATGGAATGTGCCTAAAAAGAAGAAAATGTTGTAGCAAACAAAGCATTCTTGCATGATGGTTTTTCATCAGTCTTAATATCTTAACTTCGAAGACATATTAAAGAGCAAGCTCCATATTGTTTACAGCTATTTCAAAAAAGTTGAAGGGATGAACTACGAATGGCGATCAGTGATTGCACGAGGGGAAAGAACTGTGCCGGGGGGAGGGGGGGGAGGGTACTCCCTATAATGGACTATACGGGGATGCTCCGCCCGAAAGGGGTACTTTTTTCAGGCCGCACGTATAGAAAAGGGGTGGAAAGTTGTGAGTTTTGGTATAAAAAGGGGTAGATTTTCTTCAAAGGTATATGAAAGGGGTACCTTTTTGCTGAAATTTGGTATAGAAAAGGGTAAGGGGTCAAGAGTCCGGGCGGAGCATCCCCGTATGAAACGACCCGAAGTACCTCTCCCCCCGGGAACTGTGGGACATTAAGAATTTTTTCATATTGATACCTAAACAATGCCTGCACCATTCAGCAAAGACCTTTAGGTGGCGAGAAGTATGGCTCGTTCATCTTGTGAATTTTCAATTGAAAAGGTCTCATTCTCTAATAAAAGGTGATACTATTAGTCATACAAAGATCAAACCAGATCAAACCCGGGGGGGGGGGGGGGGGGGTAATTCGGGTCGTTTCATAAGGACTCTCGACCCCTTACCCTTTTCTATACCAAATTTCAGCAAATAGGTACCCCTTTTTATACCTTTTTGCCTGAAAAGGTACCCCTTTCATATACCTTTGAAGAAAATCTACCCCTTTTTATACCAAAACTCACAACTTTCCACCCCTTTTCTATACGTGCGGCCTGAAAAAAGTACCCCTTTCGGGCAGAGCATCCCCGTATAGTCCATTATAGGGAGTACCCCCCCCCCCCCCGGGATCAAACAGAACCTTGGGTAACCTTGGTGTGGTGTCTTGGGTAACAGATAATATGTAATAACCTGGAACACGGGTATTGTCAAACATCAAGAGGAAATGAACTCCTTGGCTGATTTTTTTTCCTGTTTGACCTGTTGCATGTATGCTCGTATTGCAGATCACGCAAGTCATGAATGAGAAATCGATGTATCCAAGCTAAGTAGCCCTTTGTTAAATCCATCCAACATGGCGGCAGTCGTAAGGCACGATTACACGGAAATTTTTTCTCTGCAACTTGTCTCTCAACGGCGTTGCGCACAAGTTGCATGGAGCATTACGGTGTGCAACTTACAGTACAATTTGAAAAATGTTGCGAGACAAGTTGCAACAATCGTTGTGAAAAGTAGAATTCGTTTCTACTCGTGGAAACTTAATTGGTATGAATCGGTTTCCGCTCAAATACCGACAGTAACAAACCTATTCTAAGACCCAAAAAAATGATTAATGACTTTCTGATTTATAAATGCTGGCTCTCCGTTCTCTCTCTATACTTTACCAAGAGAAAGCGAGCTGCTCATCTTCTCTTGCTTTACGATAGGAATTGTAAATTGTTGCATCCCCTTTTCTGTTTTTTTTTTATTAAGGTGGTACTTAATCCAAACCCCTCAGTCCCCCTATTGTAATATTAACTTAATTTGCGAATAGCATGGGTGGCGTATGCTGCTAACGCGTCTGTGGTTCCAAAGATTCGAGCCTAACCTGCGTCACATCCGGACAAATACCTCGGACGGGGTTCGAGCCCAGCCATATATGCGATTAGAAAAAACCTACTAATGGTCTATCACCAATCGAGCCCTGTGATTGGCTGAGCTACTAGGGGTCTATTAGTGATAGACCTCTAGTAGCGAAAAGCGCCGGTTTTGAAAACCAAAAAATATATATTTAAAGCAAAATCCAAAACTTTTTGCATCCTTTTATTGGACCGATTAGTAGGTTTTTACTAAAACAATTAGACCTCTCGCCCTCATGGCCTACGATTCAATAGCCGGCCTCATGGGCTATTGACTCGTAGACCATTCGGACTCGAGGACTAATTGTTAAATAGACCATTTTCAAGATTCGCGAGCGCTTTCAAAAATATTGCAGGCGCAGACATGAAAAAGACTGGTATTTTCGAGCAAGATCACGCGCGCTATTGACTCTGCCCGAAAATGCCTCGCGAAAGCGCTCGCGAATTTCGAAAATGGTCTATTGAGTTTGTTTGATGTGTTGTTCTCTAACTGGATGTTATAAGTTAAGTTGAAACTTAATTAATGACAAACATGAACTTTGGAAAACTGCTAGTGGTAACTTCGTCAAGGTAAAGTGCTGTTTCATCATCATCTTGTTTAAAAAAAAGGTTGAGAGCTGAAGGAGATAGGCGATAGGTCAATCCAAGACCGAAAGGAATTGTGGGCATGGATCTAAACACGAATAATCGGTGTTTGAAACTGGTTTATACACTACAAGCACAAATGAATATTAACTCAACTATGCCTCCGCGTTCTTGACGAGAAGAAGAAGAAGAAGAAGAAGAAGAAATTCAACACAAGTCGTTCCAGCAATTTTTGGATCTTGGAATGCCCTAGTATCTCCTCTCGGTTTAATATTGCCTATTTCCCATCCTCAGTTTGGCTACGATAAATAGAGGATATTACATGGGCGCGCGGAGATATAGAGGATATTACATGGGCGCGCGGAGATATAGAGGATATTACATGGGCGCGCGGAGATATAGAGGATATTACATGGGCGCGCGGAGATATAGAGGATATTACATGGGCGCGCAGAGATATAGAGGATATTACATGGGCGCGCAGAGATTATGTACTTATTGACTGAGTGGGAGGTCCGAACGGGAAAATATTTGGCTCGAGGTCCTGAAGTACGGAACGAGCGCAGCGAGTTCCGTGCCAAGGACCGAGAGCCAAATATTTTCCCGTTCGGACCGACCTTAACTCAGTCAATAAGCATTTTATCATATGACCACATATAAAAAATCGATTTCAAAGCGTTTTTAATAAATGCGAATCAAAATGCGTAGTTTTTGCATGATTGACGGCAGCGAGTCCGAACGGCGAGTCCGAACGGGAAATTATTACACTTTTCGGAAAAGCGTACTTTTTTTGCTGACGACATTTTCCCCAAAGGTTTTTTTTAGAATCACGCGTACAGTGAAATACGGTCATATGATAAATAGAGGATATTACATGGGCGCGCGGAGATATAGAGGATATTACATGGGCGCGCGGAGATATAGAGGATATTACATGGGCGCGCAGAGATATAGAGGATATTACATGGGAGCGCAGAGATATAGAGGATATTACATGGGCGCGCAGAGATATAGAGGATAGTACATGGGCGCGCAGAGATATAGAGGATATTACATGGGCACTCGGAGATACGAATTTTATCTTCGAGTGTTCACATGTGAAAATATCAAGTTTTTGAAACAAAGAAATATAGGTATTTCATTGAGAATCCCATATCACAAAATAAACTCGCGCGCTGATTGGTCCGAGATGACGAATATGTGACGTATAGCGAAGGATTCAGCGCGGAATCCAACGCTTTCAAAGCTGAATTCAATGAAAGATCAGGGATCCCGCACTTAATTTTGCTTTTGTCTTATTATCACTTGATTCTCTTAACGTATGGCATTAAAAAACAATCAAAAAAAGAAGATTAGTTTGCAAAGAATATAAATGGAAATAGTTAACTTTGTTAAAAAGCGAATTTTGCTATAAAAACGAAGAATGTTTGATAGCAGTCTGAAAAGATGAAATCAATGAAAAATCAGGAAGCCCGCGTTTTGTTTTTCTTTCTCTTGCTTTTTCTCTCGTGCGATATCGTTTTTACTCGTGAAATTCATCGTGGAATTCCCTCGTCATCCAATGAATTTTTCTATATAATCATATAATAACGACCTTTACTTTTTTGAAAGTTTTCTTGAAGTCATGAAGACACTAGGAGACTTGTTCCTGCATCATTTATTACAACTGATTGATTATAAAGAAACTCATTGATTATAAAGATTTTTTCTTACTTTTACTTGAAGACAGGATTTGTTGCCCAAAGTTCTAATTATTTCAGGGAGAAATTAAATCATTGAGAATATTTTTCGCTTTATTTTAGCAATATTTTTGAAATACGTCACAACCTAACAGCTCTATACTGAACCTCGGCTCCTAATAGTTTTACCAATTGCTAGTGAGTTAATGAGAGACGATATAAAGATAATGATATCTAATGATAGCTATTTCAAAATTTCAAAAAGGGTTGGTGAGGGTTTAATTTACCAAGCCTGAAATGCATGATGGGTAATGTGAATTCAATCAGCTAAAAGTCCCAACAATAATACTTTGTCTGCACGTTTTTTCAGCATATTTTCTTCTCTGCTAACATTATTTGCATATGAATATGATACATTTCAAGCTAAGCAACATGCAACATGCACCAACCTTTTTTGAAATAGCTGTAATTGCACAGCGCTGTAGCAGGGGGATGAGCCCGGGAGGCTGGCCCCCCAATAATTTTGGATGTACTCTATCATATTGAACTCTGAAAATTTTAGGTCTGTTACTAATACTTTTGACCTATGGGCCCCCAATATTTTTGGCCTTGTTTCGACTCTGTTGCATTAAACTATGATTCTGTGTCACATGACTAACCATTCACATTTTAATTCTCTTTAAATAATAATAACTTTATGGTTTATGAAATGCTTTTCCTAGTGTTCAAAGTGCTTTGACCTCATTAATTACAAAATTTAATTTAAATCAGCATATAAAGCTATCATAGGATTAAAATAAAATACATAAAACCATCATAATAGACCCTTTTCGAGTATGGCATCTATGATGTCAAACAAGGAGTCCTAGAATGTCCCGGTTATGAGTAATAATGATTGTGTTTTGAGTTCCGGGGCATTCTAGTCCCGGATGCTGCAAGAGAAAATCATTGGGTTATGACATCCGGGACATCATCATTCTCCTCATTTGACGTCATAGATGCCATATTGGAAAACAGATGATAACTAGCGGTAAGCTAGTGTGGGCTGCGTCGGTGTTTCTAATGAAACAGTATGGATAAAAAGTTAAATTTTACACCGTAAAAAATAAGAGAGATCACTTACTGACGTTTCGGACGCTAGTCCTTCGTCGGAGTAAAAGAGAGAATAAGATTGGAAGGTAGTGTATATATGATGAAGATAGAAAATAGATAACCAATGAGAGCAAGGTAGGCAAGGTTACAAGAAAAAAACAATAAGAAATGATAAAAAGACAAAAGAATGGATTAATTAAAAGCGAAGCGTTCATTCATCCCATTGGGATTATGAGTACCCAATAGGTGAATGAGCCGCATCTCTTTGGTTTTGCGACAATCATTGTTGCCGCTAACCAAAGACAAACCGAAAACAATGAAGTCGGAAAGTGAATGATTAGGTAAGTTGAAATGGCGGGAAACTGGTTTGGTTTGATCGTTCTTACGAATATCATAAAGATGGTCGCGGATACGATCACCGAAACGACGGCCAGTTTCACCAACATATAAAAGATTACAGCGAGAACATTTAATGCAGTAGATGACATTGAAAGTGGTACATTCAAAATGATCAGTGATTTTGAGTGACGATTTGGGACCAACAATAGAAGTGTGAGAAACAATATGCGGACAAGTATAACAACGGTTACGAGAACAACGAAAAGTGCCAGGATCCTTATTAGAAGGAAGAATCCCTTTAACTAAGAAAGAGCGAAGGTTACGATCACGCTTGTACGAGAAAAGAGGGCGGTCTTTAAAGATGTTAGAAGTGTTAGTGTCAGACTCAAGTAAAGAAAAGTTACGGTTGACAATAGGCTTAATAGAGTTATTGATAGGATGATAAGTAAGTGTGAAGGGAGTGCGACTATTCGAAGCACGAGTGTTAGGAGTGAGTGCAGTGTTACGATCAATATTAGAGACTTTACGAAGAGCTTGATCGATTACATGAGCAGGATAGTTACGATTAAGAAAAAAAGAGCGCATCTCAATGCATTTGTTAGAGAAATCATCATCATCGCTGCATAAACGACGGAGACGAAGCAATTGCGAAAAAGGAATGGCATTTAGAGTTCTTGTAACCTTGCCTACCTTGCTCTCATTGGTTATCTATTTTCTATCTTCATCATATATACACTACCTTCCAATCTTATTCTCTCTTTTACTCCGACGAAGGACTAGCGTCCGAAACGTCAGTAAGTGATCTCTCTTATTTTTTACGGTGTAAAATTTAACTTTTTATCCATATTGGAAAACAGTCTATTACAACATTTAATGAGATGATTAATGCATGACGTTTAGGAGTCATCATGACCACATTATCAATCAAATAATAAATGTTGCTAGAGTTCAGTTTGGTTCTATAACGTCAACTAATGGGGTGATGATGACTCCGAAAAGTGGTGCATTATTCATCTCAATATATTTTGTAATTCTATGCATTTCAAAACCTTTACTTATTGAAACCATTATAATAAGTATAAGACCCATCACCCTTAACAAGATTTCAGAGCTTACATGCATGCAGAGGCAGATCTAAGATTTGGAGTTTGAGGGTTCATTCCATCATAACTGGTTAAGAAAATATGCAACAAGTGCATTTTTTAGCTTGATGTTCAATGTTGATTGTTCTACTGCATGACATACCCATCAGGAAGAACATAATTAGCCTCTTTTGCACCTAGCTAGTGTTTAACCACCTCATCATAACTAGGAGGAGGGAAAGCTGAGACTCCAGATGACAATCCATAGCTTGGTGCTGTAGGATGTAGTGGTGGAGAATCTGGCTCATATACAAACCACCAGCTGTGCACATCTAAAGGGTAAGAAGGACAATTTTTGGGTTTGCAGAACCTGGCTGAAACATCAGCTGATACAAGGAATTTCCATCCATGTGATCTTAAAGCTTGGATCATGAAGCATAACATACTTCTAATGTGTATGGCTTCAAGTGAGTAGCTTCCACGTGTACCATACCATGGATTCCCATTGAGCTTGAACTGGTGTGTGTAACAAGAAGTACCCATAGACTCCTCACTGGATATTCCTTTGTACCATTTGGCCATCAGGATGTCTCTACAGACCCCTGTCAACTCTTGGTTGGCATTTATCAACCGTATTTTGTCTGTTTCACTAAATGAAAGACACATTACTGGCTGAGATTTTGGCTGTGATTGGCTGAACAGAAATATGCTCTTGTCTTGAGACTTCCTAGATATATCTATTGATGCCTGAAGGCTCCATCCCTGGTTCTGTAAGGCCTCAAGAATTTTACATATCAGAAATCTGGCCATAACTGATTCCTTATCAATTGACCACCAAGGATTGCCTTTAAGTTTGAATTCCCAACTTTCATAGTATGCTTCCTCTTTTTGAATCCCACCCATCACTTGCCAAACTGACATGATGGTTTCTCGAACAACAGGAATGACTGACTGTGGAGCATTGATGATTCGTAACCTGTCTGTTCGATTCAAACTGAGAACAAAATACTCTGAAGACTCCCCTGGGATTCTTTCAGGGTCGTACTTGAAAAACAGGCTGTCAGCTGTACTTTTAACGTTTGCAGCTGCATGCAAGATCCACTGTCGTTGGGCAAGTGCTGATGTTATCTTGGCTAAGAGATTCCTTGCCTGGATACCTTCATCTCTATCTGAGAACCAGGGATTTCCTGCCATCTTTATTTCATAGGAATTTTCATTAGGGCCTTCAGATTGGATTCCTCTTGTCCATACCTTCATGACAACAGCCTTAATGATTTCAACCACATCACTTGGTACATTGACCAGTTGGAGTTTGTCAGTACTGCTCAGGCTCACGCACAGCAAAGGAAACTGTATTTGCTTGGGAATTGGAGTGCGAACAAAGAAAAAGGATGTCAAGTCAGTCAATCGGCTCAAGTCACTGGTTATTATCATCTCCCATCCAGCATTATTCAGCGTTTGTAAGATTTGACACATCATTTGTCTTGCACTGGCTGACTGGATGGCATTTGTTCCTATCCCAAATGGACGACCTTTAAACTTAAAGGACCACGAGTAACTCAGTTTTGGTTTCTCCACAGTTAAGCCTAATGGCCAGTTCTGCATGATGGCCTGTCGGATGAGGGACAGTTCATTTTGGCTGCCAAATATCACCCTCATTTCATCGATGAAAACAAGCATAAGCACCATGTAATTAACATCTGCTGGTGGTGCAGGGAGTGGTACTGATTCTTCAGCCCCCATTACTGGTTGTTACTTTATTCTCTAACTCGACCACTCTATGAAAAAGGGGGAAATGTTTAAACTATATGTACTTTCAATGAGAGGGGGAGGGATGATTTTTTTGGGGGGGATAGTAGATATGTATCACACCAGAGATAGATTGTTTGTGGTTCAAAAAAGCATAATAAAATATTTATTCTCATTTTACGAAATCAATAAGTATAAGTTATTAAGAAATTTATTGAATTCGGTTAATTTTGCAAAAAAGCTTATCATAATACATTAGCTATAATAATGTAGTCAAACTAAACCCGGGAAAGAGTGGGGATTAGTGGGGCATTTGAAAAGTGGGATGTACAAATGTTGCTGAATACTACGTTACCCCACATAGTGGAATGAGAATGAATATCAAATATATTTTGAGGTCAAATAAAAAATTCCAGTTATCTTCCACTTAACAACCTTTATTTTAAGGTTTCTAAAATACAAACAGGGTAGAACCATTTCTATGCCCCACATTCTATGCTATGCTATCTGATTCTATGCTATGTGATTCTATGCCCCACATTCCCTCCACCCTGTCCTGGGTTGGGGGGGGGGGGGATTTACTTTGACTTGTGCATAAATCATGCAAGACTTGGGCTGTTTTATCCGCCTTATTTAGCCTACGGCTTCGGCAGAAAACATGGGACAATAATCATTAAACTAGAGATCAAATCAAAAAACAATTATCTGCCTTTTCATGCTCCACTTTAATCATGATTTGACGATTAAGGTGGCTCGACCCAATAATTTTTCGTGAGTACCGTCCGCGTTTGAAGCTCCAGTATAAAAACGCGTTGGGTTCGATTTCAAATCCACTTGAACACATTTCTTTCATAAAGATTGAATTATGATTTAGCATGTTTTTTGGAGAAATCGGACATCATTTCAATTGATTATTACGAAATATATGTTTTAGCCTTGAGTCCAATATTAACCTTTAAAAGCACTCTCTAGCAAAATGCTTCATGCTGCTTACACCTTGAATCTTTGTCCCCAGTTGTGGAAAGTTTTATCAAAATTTGTAAGGCAGATTGCGAGATATCGAAGATTGTTTAAATAAAGTGGATAATTTACTCAAAATCTAAACAATAGATTTTGCATCGAAAAATTTATTATTTCTTGGGTATCTTTTAGCAAAAAACATCTTTCGTTCTTTTCTCCTATATCTCTTGCTCACTATATGGCAATTAAAGAGCAATCGAGCCATACGATCTTCTCAAAACGTAAAATATATGAGCCGGACCAAAAATTCAATGTTTACTTTTGGTCGCGGTTTTGTATACAGTTTCACCAAAATACGAAAATTATAAAATTTGTCTATTTGTTTCTTAAAAAAACTTCATGGGGGCTTCAAGCTATTAATGTTTCGTAAAGTCTCTGATTTTCATGTTCATTGGGAAGTTTTTAAGGTAGTTAATGTAGACGCAAAGTTGAGTAATATTGAGATACCGCTCAAAGATTTTGTGCTCTGGGAGTTCTATTGTTTAAGGATTGGCACAACAAGACATTCCTTCCCACCATTTGCATGGTTTCACCGCGCTTGGCTGCCCTACGAATCATTTCCGAAGTATAGTAATATATAGATATTTCGTTAACGTTACCGTGTGCGTTTCAAAAGAAAGAGATGGAAACATAAAGGAAAGAAAAGAAAAGGAAAGAAAAGAAAAGAAAAGGAAAGAAAAGAAAAGAAAAGAAAGCGATCAATAAGATCTATATATTACCATACTTCGGAAATGATTCGTAGGGCAGCCAAGCGCCAAGCACAAAATCTTTGAGCGGTATCTCAATATTACTCAACTTTGCGTCTACATTAACTACCTTAAAACCTTCCCAATGAACATGAAAATCAGAGACTTTACGAAACATTAATAGCTTGAAGCCCCCATGAAGTTTTTTTAAGAAACAAATAGACAAATTTTATAATTTTCGTATTTTGGTGAAATTGTATACAAAACCGCGACCAAAAGTAAACATTGAATTTTTGGTACGGCTCATATATTTTACGTTTTGAGAAGATCGTATGGCTCGATTGCTCTTTAATTGCCACATAGTGAGCAAGAGATATAGGAGAAAAGAACGAAAGATGTTTTTTGCTAAAAGATACCCAAGAAATAATAAATTTTTCGATGCAAAATCTATTGTTTAGATTTTGAGTAAATTATCCACTTTATTTAAACAATCTTCGATATCTCGCAATCTGCCTTACAAATTTTGATAAAACTTTCCACAACTGGGGACAAAGATTCAAGGTGTAAGCAGCATGAAGCATTTTGCTAGAGAGTGCTTTTAAAGGTTAATATTGGACTCAAGGCTAAAACATATATTTCGTAATAATCAATTGAAATGATGTCCGATTTCTCCAAAAAACATGCTAAATCATAATTCAATCTTTATGAAAGAAATGTGTTCAAGTGGATTTGAAATCGAACCCAACGCGTTTTTATACTGGAGCTTCAAACGCGGACGGTACTCACGAAAAATTATTGGGTCGAGCCACCTTAAAATGATGCCAGGTAGGCTCTGTTGTTCTCTACGACTATGAAGGCTTAAGCAAGCGACGTCCTGTGAGCTAAATAATCGCTACAATTCGAACAAAATGTTACTACGACAAAGAAATAACAGCAAAAATGGGAAGTATATGTAGGCTTATAGCCACAAGGTTTAGAGATGTAAGAAATTCGAAGCGAGCTCAACGTGGTTTTCGTTCCTTTACAGGCAAAAATTACTAGTGTCTGACTGTTTCAGTACTACTCAAGGAATGAATCGCTGGATAAAATTCTAGTGAATAAAATATTAAACATATATGTATACCTGATCAATGTCGTCCTAGCTTGTTTTCCGAAACGTACTGGAGAACCCGACCAGAATCAACAACGAACTTTTGTTGCCCATCCCTTTATTTTCGACGCGGGATACCTGTGAGACATCGGCCGAGGGGGACTAGGAAAATAAGGAATGATTGGGGTCCCTGTGATGGATTTCTTTCTAATTTTCTTTCGTTCTTTCCTTCTTATTTTGAAACAAACGAAAACACAGAGGTAGTTTTTTTTACCTCAGTCAACAGTTAGATAGTAGGGGCTGTTCATTTTATTATCTGTTGGTGGGGAGGGAGGTAGTGGGAGGTTTGCTTTAAAATTCAAAATTATACTGTATTTTATTGGTTACAAAAAAATGAACTCCGATGTAAAATTATTTATACGAAGCCAATGAAATATGTTGTCGTTTCGGATTTGCTTGAAAACCCATACAAGAGTGTCTTAGATTATTTTAATCATTTTTCTGTACCACCCCCCTCCCCCTCTTGAGCTTAATTTTTTTTCAATAGCGTTCTCTCTGGTTTCTCAAACGTTGTTCTCCCTAACGCGCTTTCTTTCTTCCATTTTAGCTTTCATTATAACCCTACTTTCGTCCTTTTTCGCCTGTTTCTCTCTATATAGTTGCATTTTTATTCATTTTTTTGCTTGATAATGATATTTTATATATTTTTAGCGTGTTTTTACGTTTTATACAATGCTACTTTCGCAATGTTTTATAAGTCAATTATTTACAAAATCTCTCTTAATTATTATCATATTGTCAGAATCAAGGGAAACTCATGATGTACAGGCATTCCTAAACGACCTTCTTCGGACACATCGCCCTTCAAAACATTCCAATGTTTGCAGAGGTGTATCTAAGATTTGGAGTTTACTGCGATTCTCAATATTCTGCGAACTCGGTGAGTTGCGAGTTTCCCGTTGGAATTTGGTTTTTCACTGCCGCCAGTCAAAAATATAAAAGGTACCGACTGATTAGTTTTGATTGACGGCAGCGAAAAACCAATTTCACAACAAGCCGTTAAAATGTCTGAGTTCGCAGAATATTGAGAATCGCAGTAATGGTTCATCAGTCCAAGAACCGGAAACAAATGTATAATTTATATTTATTCCTTTTTTAACCCATCCCATCGAAACTAGGTGGTGATGGGAATATGCATCAAGCTAGAGCATTGTTTAGTTTGATGTTGTAGGGAAGCACGGGCCTAGCGTGCCTAGCGGGCCTAGCGGGTGTAGCGGTGAGAGCGCTTCCCTCTCACCAAGGCGACCCGAGTTCGAGCCCCGCTGGGCTCGGTGTCGTATGTGAGTAGAGTTGTTTGTTGGTTCTCTCCTGTACTTCGAGGGTTTTTCCGGGTTCTCCGGTTTTTCCTCCCTCCTCAAAAATCAACTTCTAAATTCCAATTGGAATTCAGGGCCACCTGAAAATTATCAGCCTGGTAACGGTGTACCCTGTCCAATAAAGTTGTTTTTTATGTTCGCTGTTCCTTTTTCTGCTGAATGACGATACACACTGATGAGGAAGAAAAAGCGGTTTTACCACACGATTATCACTTTAGAAGTGGCTATTAACTATGGTGGTAAAGGGCACATGCACATCAGTTTTAACTCTGTTAGGTTCGAGTTACGTAACTCAAGTTTGACGATTTTCAACATGGCTTGTCATCGAGTTACGCACACATGTCAAATTGGGTGTTGTCGTCTTAGCAAAATGGGTGTGTCCGAGCGCGTAACTCGAAAAGTGCGAAACTAGAAGCTCATAACTTGAAATGCGTAAACTCGAAGAATACCCTACCTCCATACACATCAGGAAGAATATGCCTCTTTTGCACCTATTATTTGACCACCTCATCAAAGCTAGGTGGAGGAGGGAAAGCTGAGAATCCAGATGACAATCCACAGCTTGGTGATGTAGGATGTAGTGGTGGAGAATCTGGCTCATATACAAACCACCAGCTGTGCACATCTACATGGCTAACACCGTGTTCAACGGCTGAGACAACGGCTGATACGAGGAATTTCCATCCATTTGATCTAAAAGCTTGGATCATTTAGCACAACATACTTCTAATGTGTATGGCTTCAGATGAGCAATGATAAGAATTGTAAATTGTTGCATCCACTTTTCTGTTTTTTTTTTATTAAGGTGTTGCTTAATCCAAACCCCTCAGTCCCCCTATTGTAATACTAACTTAATTTCCGAATAGCATGGGTAGCATAGGTGGCGTACGCTGCTAACGCGTCTGTGGTTCCAAAGATTCGGGTCACTGGTTCAAATGCGAATAGACCATTTTCAAGATTCGCGAGCGTTTTCAAAAATATCGCAGGCGCAGACATGAAAAAGAGGCATTTTCGAGCAAGATCACGCGCGCTGTTGACTCGCGCCCGAAAATGCCTCGAGATCATGAACGCGCCTGCGATATTTTTGAAAGAGTTTGTTTGATAAGTTGTTCTCTAACTGGATGTTATTTTATAAGTTAAGTTGAAACTTAATTAATGACAAACATGAACTTTGGAAAACTCCTAGTGGTAACCTCGTCAAGGTAAAGTGCTGTTTCATCATCATTTTGTTTAAAAAAAGGTTGAGAGCTGAACGAGATAGGCGATAGGTCAACCCAAGACCGAAAGGAATTGTGGGCATGCATCTAAACACGAATAATCGGTGTTTGAAACTGGTTTATACACTACAAGCACAAATGAATATTAACTCAACTATGCCTCCGCGTTCTTGACGAGAATAATAATAATAATAATAAGAAGAAGAAATTCAACACAAGTCGTTCCAGCAATTCTTGGATCTAGGAATGCCCTAGTATCTCCTCTCGGTTTAATATTGCCTATTTCCCATCCTCAGTTTGGCTACGATAAATAGAGGATATTACATGGGCGCGCGGAGATATAGAGGATATTACATGGGCGCGCAGAGATATAGAGGATATTACATGGGAGCGCAGAGATATAGAGGATATTACATGGGCGCGCAGAGATATAGAGGATAGTACATGGGCGCGCAGAGATATAGAGGATATTACATGGGCACTCGGAGATACGAATTTTATCTTCGAGTGTTCACATGTGAAAATATCAAGTTTTTGAAACAAAGAAATATAGGTATTTCATTGAGAATCCCATATCGGCACAAAATAAACTCGCGCACTATTGGTCCGAGATGACGAATATGTGACGTAGATAGCGAAGGATTCAGCGCGGATCCAACGCTTTCAAAGCTGAATTCAATGAAAGATCAGGGATCCCGCACAAACAAATTTTGCTTTTGTCTTATTATCACTTGATTCTCTTAACGTATGGCATTAAAAAACAATCAAAAAAAGAAGATTAGTTTGCAAAGAATATAAATGGAAATAGTTAACTTTGTTAAAAAGCGAATTTTGCTATAAAAACGAAGAATGTTTGATAGCAGTCTGAAAAGATGAAATCAATGAAAAATCAGGAAGCCCGCGTTTTGTTTTTCTTTCTCTTGCTTTTTCTCTCGTGCGATATCGTTTTTATTCGTGAAATTCATCGTGGAATTCCCTCGTCATCCAATGAATTTTTCTATATAATCATATAATAACGACCTTTACTTTTTTGAAAGTTTTCTTGAAGTCATGAAGACACTAGGAGACTTGTTCCTGCATCATTTATTACAACTGATTGATTATAAAGAAACTCATTGATTATAAAGATTTTTTCTTACTTTTACTTGAAGACAGGATTTGTTGCCCAAAGTTCTAATTATTTCAGAGAGAAATTAAATCATTGAGAATATTTTTCGCTTTATTTTAGCAATACAACCTAACAGCTCTATACTGAACCTCGGCTCCTAATAGTTTTACCAATTGCTAGTGAGTTAATGAGAGACGATATAAAGATAATGATATCTAATGATAGCTATTTCAAAATTTCAAAAAGGGTTGGTGAGGGTTTAATTTACCAAGCCTGAAATGCATGATGGGTAATGTGAATTCAATCAGCAATATTCATTCAATTCAACAATAATACTTTGTCTGCACGTTTTTTCAGCATATTTTCTTCTCTGCTGACATTATTTGCATATGAATATAATACATTTCAAGCTAAGCAACATGCAACATGCACCAACCTTTTTTGAAATAGCTGTAATTGCACAGCGCTGTAGCAGGGGGATGGGCCCGGGAGGCTGGCCCCCCAATAATTTCGGATGTACTCTATATTGAACTCTGAAAATTTTAGGTCTGTTACTAATATTTTTGGCCTTGTTTCGACTCTGTTGCATTAAACTATGATTCTGTGTCACATGACTAACCATTCACATTTTAATTCTCTTTAAATAATAATAACTTTATGGCTTATGAAATGCTTTTCCTAGTGTTCAAAGCCCTTTGACCTCATTAATTACAAAATTTAATTTAAATCAGCATATAAAACTATCATAGGATTAAAATAAAATATATAAAACCATTATAATAGCTAGACCCTTTTCGAATATGGCGCCTATGATGTCAAACGAGGAGTCCTAGAATGTCCCGGTTATGAGTAATAATGATTGTGTTTTGAGTTCCGGGGCATTCTAGTTCCGGATGCTGCAAGAGAAAATCATTGGGTTAGGACGTCCATGACATCATCATTCTTCTCATTTGACGTCATAGACGCCAAATTAAAAAACTGTCTATTACAATATTTAATGAGATGATTAATGCATGACGTTTAGGAGTCATCATGACCACATTATCAATCGAATAATAAATAATGTTGCTAGAGTTCAGTTTGGTTCTATAACGTCAACTAATGGGGTGATGATGACTGTAAAGTGGTGCATTATTCATCTCAATATATTTTGTAATTCTATGCATTTCAAAACCTTTACTTATTGAAACCATTATAATAAGTATAAAACATGTACTCATATAATTATAATCGTAAATACAATTACCTCATTATACACATTTGTAGGCATTAATTCCTAGACCACCTGCTTGGACCATCACCCTTAATAAGATTTCAATGCTTACATGCATGCAGAGGCAGATCTAAGATTTGGAGTTTGAGGGTTCATTCCATCATAACTGGTTAAGAAAATATGCAACAAGTGCATTGTTTAGTTTGATGTTCAATGTTGACTGTTCTACTGCATGACATACCCATCAGGAAGAACATAAGCCTCTTTTGCACCTAGCTAGTGTTTAACCACCTCATCATAACTAGGAGGAGGGAAAGCTGAGAATCCAGATGACAATTCATAGCTTGGTGCTGTAGGATGTAGTGGTGGAGAATCTGGCTCATATACAAACCACCAGCTGTGCACATCTAAAGAGTAAGAAGAACCATTTTCGGGTTCGCAGAACCTGGCTGAAACATCAGCTGATACAAGGAATTTCCATCCATGTGATCTTAAAGCTTGGATCATGAAGCATAACATACTTCTAATGTGTATGGCTTCAAGTGAGTAGCATCCACGTCCACCATACCATGGATGCCCATTGAGCTTGAACTGGTGTGTGTAACAAGAAGTACCCATAGACTCCTCACTGGATATTCCTTTGTACCATTTGGCCATCAGGATGTCTCTACAGACCCCTGTCAACTCTTGGTTGGCATTTATCAACCGTATTTTGTCTGTTTCACAAAATGAAAGACACATTACTGGCTGATATTTTGGCTGTGATTGGCTGAACAGAAATACACTCTTGTCTCGAGACCTCCTAGATATATCTATTTCTGCCTGAAGGCTCCATCCCTGGTTCTGTAAGGCCTCAAGGATTTTACATATCAGAAATCTGGCCATAACTGATTCCTTATCAATAGACCACCAAGGACAGCCTTTAAGTTTGAATTCCCAACTTTCATAGTATGCTTCCTCTTTTTGAATCCCACCCATCTCTTGCCAAACTGACATGATGGTTTCTCGAACAACAGGAATGACTGATTGTGGAGCATTGATGATTCGTAACCTGTCTGTTTGATTCAAACTGAGAACAAAATATTCTGAAGACTCCCCTGGGATTCTTTCAGGGTCGTACTTGAAAAACAGGCTGTCAGCTGTACTTTTAATGTTTGCAGCTGCATGCAAGATCCACTGTCGTTGGGCAAGTGCTGATGTAATCTTGGCTAGGAGAATCCTTGCCTGGATACCTTCATCTCTATCTGAGAACCAGGGATTTCCTGCCATCTTTATTTCATAGGAATTTTCATTAGGGCCTTCAGATTGGATTCCTCTTTTCCATACCTTCATGACAACAGCCTTAATGATTTCAACCACATTACTTGGTACATTGACCAGTTGGAGTTTGTCAGGACTGCTCAGGCTCACGCACAGCAAAGGAAACTGCATTTGCTTGGGAATTTGAGTGCGAACAAAGAAAAAGGATGTCAAGTCAGTCAATCGGCTCAAGTCACTGGTTATTATCATATCCCATCCAGCGTTGTTCAGCGTTTGTAAGATTTGACACATCATTTGTCTTGCACTGGCTGCCTGGATGGCATTTGTTCCTATCCCAAATGGACAACCTTTAAACTTAAAGGACCAAGAGTAACTCAGTTTTGGTTTCTCCACAGTTAAGCCTAATGGCCAGTTCTGCATGATGGCCTGTCGGATGAGGGACAGTTCATTTTGGCTGCCAAATATCACCCTCATTTTATCGTTGAAGACAAGCTTAAGCACCATGTAATTAACATCTGCTGGTGGTGCAGGGAGTGGTACTGATTCTTCAGCCCCCATTACTGGTTGTTACTTTATTCTCTAACTCGACCACTCTATGAAAAAGGGGGAAATGTTTAAACTATATGTACTTTCAATGAGAGGGGGAGGGATGATTTTTTGGGGGGGATAGTAGATATGTATCACACCAGAGATAGATTGTTTGTGGTTCAAAAAAGCATAATAAAATATTTATTCTCATTTTACGAAATCAATAAGTATAAGTTATTAAGAAATTTATTGAATTCGGTTAATTTTGCAAAAAAGCTTATCATAATACATTAGCTATAATAATGTAGTCAAACTAAACCCGGGAAAGAGTGGGGATTAGTGGGGCATTTGAAAAGTGGGATGTACAAATGTTGCTGAATACTACGTTACCCCACATAGTGGAATGAGAATGAATATCAAATATATTTTGAGGTCAAATAAAAAATTCCAGTTATTCTTCCACTTAACAACCTTTAATTGAAGTTTTCTAAAATACAAACAGGGTAGAACCATTTCTATGCCCCACATTCTATGCTATGCTATCTGATTCTATGCCCCACATTCCCTCCACCCTGTCCTGGGTTGGGGGGGGGGGGGGGGGGGATTTACTTTGACTTGTGCATAAATCATGCAAGACTTGGGCTGTTTTATCCGCCTTATTTAGCCTACGGCTTCGGCAGAAAACATGGGACAATAATCATTAAACTAGAGATCAAATCAAAAAACAATTATCTGCCTTTTCATGCTCCACTTTAATCATGATTTGACGATTAAAATGATGCCAGTTAGGCTCTGTTGTTCTCTACGACTATGAAGGCTTAAGCAAGCGACGTCCTGTGAGCTAAATAATCGCTACAAATCGAACAAAATGTTACTACGACAAAGAAATAACAGCAAAAATGGGAAGTATATGTAGGCTTATAGCCACAAGGTTTAGAGATGTGAGAAATTCGAAGCGAGCTCAACGTGGTTTTCGTTCCTTAACAGGCAAAAATTACTAGTGTCTGACTGTTTCAGTACTACTCAAGAAATGAATCGCTGGATAAAATTCTAGTGAATAAAATATTAAACATATATGTATACCTGATCAATGTCGCCCTAGCTTGTTTTCCGAAACGTACTGGAGAACCCGACCAGAATCAACAACGAACTTTTGTTGCCCATCCCTTTATTTTCGACGCGGGATACCTGTGAGACATCGGCCGAGGGGGACTAGGAAAATAAGGAATGATTGGGGTCCCTGTGATGGATTTCTTTCTAATTTTCTTTCGTTCTTTCCTTCTTATTTTGAAACAAATGAAAATACAGAGGTAGTTTTTTTTACCTCAGTCAACAGTTAGATAGTAGGGGCTGTTCATTTTATTATCTGTTGATGCTGATAATGTAAAATTATTTATACGAACCAAACTGCAAACATTATTATTGATAATACGAAGCCATTGAAATATGTTGTGGTTTCGGATTTGCTTGAAAACCCATACAAGAGCGTCTTAGATTATTTTAATCATTTTTCAGTACCACCCCCCTCCCCCTCTTGAGCTTGATTTCTTAAATAGCGTTCTCTCTGGTTTCTCATTTCCTCAAACGTTGTTCTCCCTAACGCGCTTTCTTTCTTTCATTTTAGCTTTCATTATAACCCTACTTTCGTCCTTTTTCGCCTTTTTCTCTATGTAGTTGCATTTTTATTCATTTTTTTACTTGATAATGATATTTTATATATTTTTAGCGTGTTTTTACGTTTTATACAATGCTACTTTCACAATGTTTTATAAGTCAATTATTTACAAAATCTCTCTTAATTATTATCATATTGTCAGAATCAAGGGAAACTCATGATGTACAGGCATTCCTAAACGACTTTCTTCGGACACATTCCAATGTTTGCAGAGGTGTATCTAAGATTTGGAGTTTACTGCGATTCTCAATATTCTGCGAACTCGGTGAGTTGCGAGTTTCCCGTTGGAATTTGGTTTTTCACTGCCGCCAGTCAAAAATATAAAAGGTACCGACTGATTAGTTTTGATTGACGGCAGCGAAAAACCAATTTCACAACAAGCCGTTAAAATGTCTGAGTTCGCAGAATATTGAGAATCGCAGTAATGGTTCATCAGTCCAAGAACCGGAAACAATCCCATCGAAACTAGGTGGTGATGGGAATATGCATCAAGCTAGAGCATTGTTTAGTTTGATGTTCGCTGTTCCTTTTTCTGCTGAATGACGATACACATGAGGAAGAAAAAGCGGTTTTACCACACCATTATCACTTTAGAAGTGGCTATTAACTATGGTGGTAAAGGAAACATACACATCAGTTTTAACTCTGTTAGGTTCGAGTTACGTAACTCAAGTTTGACGATTTTCAACATGGCTTGTCATCGAGTTACGCACACATGTCAAATTGGGTGTTGTCGTCTTAGCAAAATGGGTGTGTCCGAGCGCGTAACTCGAAAAGTGCGAAACTAGAAGCTCTTAACTTGAAATGCGTAAACTCGAAGAATACCCTACCTCCATACACATCAGGAAGAATATACCTCTCAAATTGCATTTATATGTTTTACTACCTCATCATAACTAGGTGGTTATGGGAATATGCAACAAGTGCATGTTTAGTTTGATGTTCACTGTTTACTGTTTTGCTGCATGACATACACATCAGCTTTTGTATCTATATTGTTTTAGCACTTCATCATAACTAGCTGGTGAAGGAAACATGCATAGTGCATTGTTTACTTTTCTGCTGCATGACATACACATCAGGACGAATATTCCTCTTTTGCACCTATTGTTTGACCACCTCATCAAAGCTAGGTGGAGGAGGGAAAGCTGAGAATCCAGATGACAATCCACAGCTTGGTGATGTAGGATGTAGTGGTGGAGAATCTGGCTCATACACAAACCACCAGCTGTGCACATCTACATAGCCAACACCGTGGTCACCGGCTGAGACAACGGCTGATACGAGGAATTTCCATCCATTTGATCTGAAAGCTTGGATCATGTAGCACAAAATACTTCTAATGTGTATGGCTTCAGATGAGCAATGATTTGCACCATACCATGGACTCCCATTGAGCTTGAACTGGTGTGTGTAACACGAAGTATCCATAGACTCTTCGCTGTATATTCCTTTGTACCATTTGGCCTTCAAAATGTCTCTACAGACTCCAGTCAACTCTGGGGAGGCATTTATCACTCGTATTGTGTTATAGTCACTAAATGAAAGACACATTATTGGCTGGGATTTTGGCTGTGATTGGCTGAACAGAAATAAACTCTTCATTTGAGACGTCCTATGCATATCTATTGTTTCCTGAAGGCTCCATCCCTGGTTCTGTAAGGCCTCAAGGATTTTACATATCAGAAATCTTGCCATAGCTGATTCGTAATCAGTTGAAGGCAATTCAAGACTGCTTTTAAGTTTGAATTCCCAACTTTCATAGTATGCTTCCTCTTTTTGAATCCCACCCATCACTTGCCAAACTGACTCGATGGTTTCTTGAACAACTGGAATGACTGACTGTGGAGCATTGATGATTCGTAACCCGTCTGTTTGATTCAAATTGAGAACAAAATACTCTGAAGACTCCCCTGGAATTCTTTCAGGGTCATACTTGAAAAACATACTGTGTGCTGTAATTTCAATGTTTGCAGCTGCATGCAAGATCCACTGTCGTTGGGCAAGTGCTGATGTTATCTTGGCTAAGAGAATCCTTGCCTGGACATCTTCGTCTCCATATGTGTACCAGGGATTTCCTGCCATCTTTATTTCATAGGAATTTTCATTAGGGCCTTCAGATTGGATTCCTCTTGTCCATACCTTCATGACAACAGCCTTAATGATTTCAACCACATCACTTGGTACATTGACCAGTTGGAGTTTGTCAGTACTGCTCAGGCTCACGCACAGCAAAGGAAACTGTATTTGCTTGGGAATTTGAGTGCGAACAAAGAAAAAAGATGTCAAGTCATCGTATCGGCTCAAGTTACTGGTTATTATCAACTCCCATCCAGCATTGTTCAGCATTTGCAAGATTTGACACATCATTTGTCTTGCACTGGCTGCCTTGACGGCATTTGTTCCTATCCCAAATGGACAACCTTTAAACTTAAAGGACCAAGAGTAACTCAGTTTTGGTTTCTCCATAGCTAAGCCTAATGGCCAGTTCTGCATGATGGCCTGTCGGATGAGGGACAGTTCATTTTGGCTGCCAAATATCACCCTCATTTTATCGTTGAAAACAAGCTTAAGCACCATGTAATTAAAGTCTGCTGGTGGTGCAGGGAGTGGTACTGATTCTTCAGCCCCCATTACTGGCCTTTACTTTCTCCTATAACTCAGTGTATCTAAAAGTAAAAATAGTTACGTCAATCCATGTATACTTTTAATATATTAATCGGTCAACTTCGATTATTATTAGCATTGATATTCAACATTTCGTATGATATAGCACAGATAGCCCAGGAGCCTTTTGTTTCTTAACGGTGAAAGAAAAAACGATAAAGAAAATTGACTTAATTCAAAATTTAACCACACCACGAAAGCCCGGGCCCCCCGGGAACGAAAGAGGTACTGTGGAGGTATTGTGGTTTTTAGGTATTTTCTTTAGTTTTATACACAGGAACCCAGCTTGGGCTAACTGTGAATATAGGTGTTGAGATACGATGATATGCCCGGCAACATACATTTCTTTGCAAAAATGCTTAGTTTCAAAAATTTAAGAGCAATTTTTACGAAACTTTGCCATTTTACTATTATGGATGTGACAAATTTGATAGCAAACTCTCTTTTCTTGTAAATCAAATATTTTATAATGTCACGCTAGCGTGATATTGGTCTGTTCCTGACAAATCCCTTATTAAAGGTTATTTTTTTCCGTACGCTAGGAAGCACTCATTCACCACTTTCACATTCCCATAATGCTTTGCGTTTTTGGGGGGCAACAATAGCAAAAGTTATTTGAAAATTCAAAACTTTTCTTGCAGATGCTGAGTATGTTTGCTATTATGATTGAAAAATCCAGTATCAATTTAATCAAAGTTAATTCCACACGCATGGGAGAATGAAACGTTTGGTGTTACAGACAATGTATGGACTTACCAAGAAATGTCATGTCATTTTACTCGTAAACCTGTTCAAATTTCTTTCTTTCTGGTTTTTGTGAATTCTGATAGAATCTATCATAGATGCATAAGTGTTTTTAGATGTTTTTTCTTCAATTCTTATTAAGCTTCATGGTAATATTAACGATTTTTCTCGTTGTTGCCCCCCAAAAACGCAAAGTATTATGGGGATGTGAAGAAAGTGGTGAATTGAAAAAAAGGACGCGTCACGCAACAAACATGGCGTCGTTGTGAGCTCACATAAACGTGCGATTTTTCTCGAAATTCCCAAAAGTGAATCTAGATCTTTTCAAATAAAAACTGAATTGCGCACATCCTCGCTAGTAATGCACAGGAATGGCGTGATTGGTGGAGAATTAACACTTCTTTCTTAGATAAATAAATATAAGACCGTTGAAATTATGCTCAGCTAGTTCTTCTCTGTACAATCATGTCTACTAAGACGTACTACTAAGATAATATAATGCCGGTGAGCTACGTGTAGTATACTTTGTTTTGGTGAGGAGGACTATCAATTTAAAAAAATTGCTTCGACGAACGTATAAAAGCAAAACAAAACAAAAAAATAGCGAGGGAAGCAGCTATAAGATCAAGATCAGTGAAAGTTTGCTAGAAGTTTTTTAGAAATGGCGGGGTTTTGTTATTTTCTAGCTTAGCAGTTCTTCAGTGATTGGTGTATAACACTTCCTTCTTACGCTGTTATATATGTAGTATAAGACTGTTGAAAACCAGAGTGAAGCTGGTGTCAGATTTTTGAGTCAGATTTTTGAGTCAGATTGTTGGATCTATTGTCAGATTTTTTCCGGGGGGCGTTACATCAGTTGATTTACAAAGTGCTCTGTATTCTTAGCAATGTCTTGAATCTAGATAAAACCTTTACAACGCTTTAGATATAAGACAGTCCTTGAAAATGGTGGTCTTTGGACATCGAAGCAATCACTTAAAAGAAAACAAAGTGCGGTTTCAGATTTTTTGGAGCTGTGTTATCTGCTATCATGATCAACGGGACTTCGTGCCACGAATACTTTAGTAGTACTGCTTCCAAATATCAGGCTACAGCTTTTTTAATTCAACATAAATATACTTTGAACTATCTATAGTGAGAAAGAAATAACTATGTACAAACGTTGAGATAGTATACTCATCAGTTACGTTATATAGAACAAATCCACGAGCCCGTATAGAGCAGTTTTTAAGCAAGCTGGATTAACTGGGTAACAAGACACCGTAACAATGAAAATACAATATTCGATAGTTCACCCGCTATTCCTTTATTAAGGTAATCTGCCAGAGGTTACCTTATTTACGGTCCTTAGCGTTATCCATATCAAAACTGAAATACCTACACAATTATACAAGTACAAAGAAATATCCCTGGGTGCAGTCAGATTTTTTGTGTCACGCCGCTTACAGTGAATCATGTTACAGCAAATGGCTCGATTATGAAATTCCCTTTCAAGCAGATATATTTTCAAGAATTTTTACAGCTCTCATCAAACACCAGTTCTACGTGATATCCACACAAGTATTTGCTAAACTGAATATCTTCGCGCACAAAGAAATATAACTTGCTGTCAGATTTTTGTGTCAGATTTTTTGTGTCACGTACGCTGTTTACATGTGCTGTAACTTGATTCACTGTAAGCGACGTGACACAAAAAATCTGACGCAAAAATCTGACGCAAAAATCTGACAACATTTAAAAATCTGACAACAGATCCAAAAATCTGACTCAAAAATCTGACACCAGCTTCACTCTGGTCTGTTGAAATTATGTTTTAAAATATTATTACGACGAAGGAAGCGTGAGAAGCAGCTATAAGATCAAGATCAGTCAATGAAAGTTTGGAAACAAGATGAGCTGTCTTCATTCTATCGAACGTAATGACTATCATTAATACATACAATTGTTTCAATAATCAGTTCACAATGGTAGTGAATAAAATATTAAAAAATATATACCTGATAGCTGATAAGATATGACCTTGTTCTCGACAACCAAACCGGAAAAAACACCTAGTTCCTTTTTGTTGCGCATCTCTTTATTCTCTACTTTCACATTGCTCATGATAAATTGCGGTTTTGGGGAGGAGGGGGGGGGGGGGGGGGGGGTAAACGGCAAAAAGTGTCACAAAACTAAACATTCATCAATCGAATGTACACTATACCTGCTTTTATGCATAAAACACTGAACAAAATTTTAACGTGCTTCCTTGGTCGGGGTTTCGGCTGAAATCTGAGCCTATAAAGGAGGCTAGGGTTTTGTCGAGCATGCGCAGTGAGAATGGCAGGGCTCTGAGGTCGAGAGTGAAACCTAACACGTAGTTCTTGTGTACAAATAAGATTCGTATGAGATTGACAGTCACGTCGCGGAATCGAAGTAATTTGTTCAACCGATCGTGTAGCGCGATATTATTGATTATCCAATCAGAATGCTTGGACACGGTTTTTTAGTCATAAGAAATGAGTGACCCCCAACTCTCCCCTCCCCAAGTACCATGCAGTTAGCTCAGCACTTCCGGTAAGCGTCATCTGCTTGGAATCTTGGGTAGAAGATCGGTAGAAGAATATCTGATGCGAATACGAATCTTACTTCCATGAAAAGAAGTTCAGTAAACAATGTTCCGTTATTCTCTTTTCGTCTCACTAGCTGTCGTTGTCTCGTTAACCGAAAAGAGACTAGCTGCGGATGAATGTCATACGGACTTGGATTGTAGTAAACTAAGTAAAGACTCGCCATACTGTTGCAAGCAATCCTTTCATTCGTGGGCACCGCACACTTGTTTTTCTAGCTGTGCCGGGAAAGCTTGTGATTCGGACACCGATTGTGGAGGACCAGGTGGTGAATGCTGTAATACAGTCAACGGCAATTGTACTACAAAGAAAAGTTGCTTGAAGAAGTGCTATTCAAACTCAGATTGTAGGGAATGGGACTTATACTGTTGTAAAGGAGTTTCTCCTAATCCAAATGTGTGTGATTCGACCTGCGCTGGCAAATCGTGTAACTTTGACAGTGATTGTGGTGCGCCAAACGAATGCTGTAGTTCAGGCGGCGAATGTACAAAAGATTGTCACGGGAGTCCTTTACCTGTTTGGCTTATTGCTGTATTTGTTATCGTTGCTGTTCTTCTTGTCGTTGGTATCGTCATCATCATCTATTTCTGGTGCTTCGCACGCTCGTCTTCTACTAGACCTGAACGCGAACCACTCCTGATCAACCGGCCGTCTCGTTCAACAAATTTCGCTTAATAATAATGCCAAGTTAAGCTCCATTGCTCTATCTTGGTACTTCGTTGAGGACAGTTAATATTAATATTTTAATATCTTAATATTTTTTCCATGATGTGTTTGCTTTTCAGTTTCATTCTGAGGAACACAAAGTATAAACTCAAAGTAAAATGACCCGATAGCTATTTATATATTCAAAGGATTCGAATACAATAATAGGTAGATCATTTTACTCTTTTTCCAGTTTACTGCAATTTTCATAAATATGCGAACTCTGTAATTGCGAGTTGCTTGCTGGAATTTGGTTTTTCACTGCCGCCAATCATAAATATAAAAGTTACCGACTGATTATTTTTGATTGATGGAAGAGATAAACCAAATCAGTCAGTGGCTTCCCCGGGGGGCTAACCCCGGGCTAACCAGAGGGATTGTAAAATGCTAGATACAATCTTCATGATTTTCCCTGGGGGGTTGGCAAATCTTTGTTTTCAAAGTCCCCTGGCCATGGTTAGAGTCTTCTATGACCAAAATTTTGAGAGAAAGTAACTTTAGGTTTTTTCTACCAAAAATGATAAAGTCAAGCATTTTTTCCGACCCCAGGGGCAATGTTAGAGTCCAAACCCCCTGTAATGCCCCACATATCTTCCTGGTTAGTCTGGGGTTAGCCCCCCAGGGAAGCTGCTGATTGGTACATAAGCATAAGGATCAATACGTTCCATTCTTCTTATGCTTGTGCTTAGTTATATGCTTATGTTGCTTAATTTCCAGTGAGGACGTACACTCTTATATGCTTATATACTTATATGCTTATATTGCTAGTGAGGACCAGGCTTTAGCTTTATCTATCACAAAGTCTGACGAAACTCTGGAATCATTTGATATGCATTTGACCACACATTTTCTACCATTGACTACTAATGTAAGTGTGTAAAGTGAACAACATATATGTATGTAAGAGTCATCTGAAACCCCTGGTCCCCCGAGGCATTAATTATCAGGGCAAATTCTGGAACTTTCACTGGTTCAACCTGTTTACAGCTAATTTACATTACCAGGACCAGTAACTTGAATGTTTTGATTTCAGTGGCTTTGTTTATAATTCCAAATCTTGGCACAAATTAACTACAATCAAAACTCCAACTGAAATTATTTTTATTTCAATTATAAATATTTTCAAGCTGATACTGGTTTGGAAGTAAATTCTTTTGAAAATTTTTCACAATCACTATCAATTCATGATATATATAGCGGGTCCAAAACCTAATTTTTAACTGAATTGTTTTGGAATTTGGAGCTTTTGCACTTCTTTTCATAGCTTGAATTGTCTCAATCAGCTCACTGGCTGGGAAATTGGCAGATGATTCACTCTCTTCTTTCTTTCCAGAGGTACCAATAATTTATTAGGCCTTTACTGGCTTATTTCACTGGAATCAAAAGTGAATGCCCCACAAATGTGCAAGGGGGGGAGGACACTGCTGTGTTTCGAATGACGGATGCATAATTACCTCTTGCATTTCTCAGACAGGATCAGATATTTGACTCAAGAAAAACAATAGCACCAAATGCCTCTTCCAAATACAATGGCTAAACATATTATTTATCAAATTGATTTACCATTTGATGATGAATAATCAAAACCTTTTCTGTAATGTTTTAGTCCATAATTTTTATATTCTTTATAAAGAACATTTAAAAGCTAAATTAAGGTTTGTTCAAATTGATTTACAGTCTCATATTCCTAAAAGCTTAACATAAACATTTTATTGGTGAGGGAGGGGGGGGGGGGGATTTGAAAATTTCCAAGGGGCATTTAGGGGGGGCTTCAAAATTTAAGTTAAGTTCCAATGGGGAGCCTGTAAAATATAAGAATTTTAAGGAGAAATCTTCATGTAATATAGCTATAAGCTAATTAACAAACCTGTGCCTTCTTTCCAGGATTGAATTGGAATTTAGAATTCAATGTTGATTTTGAGGGAGGAAATTAAACCAGAGAACCTATGCTGGAGAAAAGCACATACAGGAGAGAACCAATTAACAAACAACAGTACTCTAGCTACTCACACATGTCCCATGTCCAAGTATCAAACCATGACCAAATTAATTGATGAGAGCTAGGCAATGTGTTAACAGCTAGCACACACCATGCATGCATGCACCTATATCATGCTTCCCATACATTCTCATCAGGATTTTACATATATTTCCTTATACCGTCGTCGATAACTATATATCTTCTAAATTTTAATTCTAATTTCCTCAAAAATTACTAAATAAAAAAAACCCTGCTTTCCATGACCTGACGTACGTCAGCTAGTGCAACATTTTTTTAGATATTTCATGAATATAAGACTCCATAATCTTGCTTGTTATTTTTAATAGATGATGTTTTTTATTGATGTTATTTTTTCAGTTTCAGTACTTAATTACTTGACTATCGTGAAACACTATTTAGTGAGTGGAGTAAATATATGTTCATTAAATATTCTTATATTGTTGTTGTCAAGTTGATCTGGTAAAACGTACGTATGATTTAAATGAAGATCTTGGACATCTAGTCTATATATATATAAGAATATAAAGAAAACATATTCATTGTTGAAAGCCAATCTTGTACTCTCAAAGCAAAAAAGAATTCCACTATATATTTGGACCAGCAATGGAAATATGTAGAGCAGAGTCAGTGACAGCACTTGGATATAAGTATTCTTAATGATGGGTGGAAAATAAATATGTTTGAGAACTTATCAAATAAAATAGATAAGTTTTAGTTTCACTGTTGACTCTAGGTTACACTATAGCTGAGTTAAGTTGTAATTATAATTACATACATTGCTTTTGCAGTCCTTATTCCTTATTCCCTATTCCTAATTTCTAAATTCCTTATTCCTTATTATCATTATTATTATTACTATTATTAATTGTTGTTGTTATTATTATTAATATTATTTATTTATTTCCAATTTGCTTAACGTTTTGCTTACAAAATTCTTAGCTTACTGAGTCCAATCCATGAACCTTGGGAAAACTAGAATGTATTCACTAATTTATATAAAAATTGAAAGTGGATTAAAAAAATCAATTAATCATAAGAGTTCTCCTGATGATGTGAGCAGTTCCTAGGAGGGCAATCTTTTGCATTTCTACAATAGGAATGTCTCCTTGTAGTTGATTGACATACTGCTCTAGTCCTTTGTGTATCAACCCAATAAGTGCCCCGATAACAATAGGCATAGTTTTTGTTTCCATACCCCACATTTTTCTTATTTCTATTTCTAGATCTTTGTATTTGGAGAGTTTTTCTATCTGTTTTAAGGGCACATTTCTTTCTGCTGGGATTGACACATCAATTAGAAAACATCATCATCATCATCATCATCATCATCATCATCATCATCATCATCATCATCATCATCATCATCATCATCATCATCATCATCATCATCATCATCATCATCATCATCATCATCATCATCATCATCATCATCATCATCATTATTATTATTATGTGGTTTATTTCAAATTTTGTCTGACTTGACTTTTTACAGAAGATTGCGGAAATATGGCCTAATTTCTTTAGAAGCAAGATTCTTAATTTCCGTACTGACAGATCAAATGGCATTGTACTTAGACAGCATACGAAGCCTTAACTATTTCACAATTCTGGGAAATTACCCATTTCCGTATCAGTTCTATTCCATTGACAAGTCCTACCCTATTGAGCCTATTGATAAGTTCTTTTTGGGGGTCCAGATGTCAGTTAAAATTTCGCTTATTTTTCAGTTAAATTTGAGGCTTTTTTTTTCAGTTGTCAGTTAATACAAGACTTATTGGTGCATCGTGCATTGGTCAGTCGTCAGTAAACCCCATCCAGGCCCTGTTTTAAGGTTTAATAATAATTATCAATATTAAAATGGTGCCTATTAGAATATACAGCCTCCACTGTAAATGATTGTGAAGCGCATTTAGACGCAAATGCTCTATGTAAAAATAACTCCCAATAAAAAAAACTCCATTATTCCTGCCTTCCAGTTTCGGAAAGTACCTCTGTTGGATAACCGCACACAGTGAGCATCGCTGGCTCGACCTAGCTTTGGTGTAGTACGTGACTTCCGTTTTTAGGATCACTTGAAATGTTGCATTATATAAACTGACACTCGCTTCTCGCCGGAGATATCTCGATCGCAATTCGAGCAATTCATTCTACCTACAGTCGTTGGGATTTATAAGTCGTATTCGCACAGAAAAACTAAGATGGCAGGTATAGCTCTTGGACTCACAAATGTCGTGTTAGGTTTAGGAAACATTGGAGCTGGTATTGGTTTCGGTTTGGCAGAACAGAAGAAGATGGACGAGCTGACCACGAAATCAAATAAGCTCAAAGACGATGCGGCCACAGCAGGCAATCTTTACGATCACATCTACTATTTGGTCGCAGTCAATCTTGATCGTGTAAAGAAGGCTCTCGACAAACTACCAAGCGACATGCTAGACAAGGTAGAGAAACAGATCACTTCCGATCTCAAAGATAGCAATGCCGAAGAAGCCATTAAAACTGTGGCTAAAGTGTTGGGCTACGCTGGAGGAGCTATGGGGGTTATAGCCAGTCTTGTTCAGATTGCCGTGTACTTACGTAACCGCAAGGCTAAGGGAGAAGAACCTGTCGAACCGACAGAAGATCCTTTTGAAAACGTTCCCCTAGAAGACGAGGTGCCTCCTGTTATACCCGAGGGTGAAAGTTCCCTCCCAAAAACCCCAAAACTCAATAAATTAATGAATGGCCTCAACATCGCGGGAATAGTATTCGGGGTGGCAGGTCTTGCAACTACCATTGGTCTGGGTATTTGGACGCTGGAAAAATTGGATAAAGCAATATCTGATGTGGAGAAAAAGCAAACCCAAGTAAACAAATTTCAACAGGCCTTGACAAAAGTGTTGGACGAAATCGTGAAGGCTGCAGGACTCAAAGAAAAAGATTATGCCGCTCTGCCTACAATGGCTGCTACCTGGAAGAAGATATCGGAGAATTTCGACAGCTATGAGAAGTCAATGTATTATGCCATTCGAGGTTACTTCATGAAGAAGTCAATTGAAGAAATCAAAACGATGGTTGACAAGGAAAGTGACGCCGGTAAGCCATTCCCAGAAGATGGTTATCCCCTTGCCAAGACCTTGGCAGATGATATCAACTATGAGTTTAAGCAGAAGAAGACCGACAAAGAAGTTGTTGCCTTTTTTGCAACTGAGAATCCAAAGATAGGTCTGAGATTTGTATTTGATGAATTCTTCATTAGCTCTCTGCGCTGGATGTAGAAAACTATTCAAAACTGTTTATTTCAAGCTATCCGGCTGCCTTTTTTTTAATTAGCGGATATCTAATTAATTCGTGTAACGCCGTAACTTAAACTTGAATTAGTCAAAGCCTCTTTGGGCATTAAACAGATCTACAAACTTTTACTGAATAGGCATTGAACATTTAACTCAACACAGACCGCCTAGTCATGTTTATTAGTTCGAGTTAGATGAGTCATACTTTGAAAACAAAAGCTTCTATCTTTGTAGACTGAAGATTTTCAACTCTAATAAAGAAGTCCGGTCAAAAAATTAAATGTTAGTTCTGCCTCCATTTGTTTATAAAAGCAAAATAACTATGCTAATTGATTAGAAATACACCTGAAAAATCTGACAGCAAGTTATATTTCTTTCTTTCTTTGCGCGAAGATATTATTTAGCAAATGCTTGCGTGGATATCACGTTTAAATGGTGTTTGCTGAGAGCTGTAAAAACCTGTGAAAGTTTATCTGCTTGGGAAGGAATTTCATAATCGAGCCATTTGCTGTAACATGATTCACTGTAAGCGGCGTGACACAAAAAAATCTGACTCAAAAATCTGACAGCAAGTTATATTTCTTTGTGCGGGAAGATATTATATATTATTCAACGTTTGTACATAGTTATTTCCTTCTCACTATAGATAGTTCAACGTATATTTATGTTGAATTAAAAGGGCTGTAACCTGATATTTGGAAGCAGTACTACTAAAGTATTCGTGGCACGAAGTCCCGTTGATCATGATAGTAGATAACACAGCCCCAAAAAAATCTGAAACCGCACTTTGTTTTCTTTGAAGTGATTGTTTCGATCTCCAAAGACCACCATTTTCAAGAACTGTCTTATAACTAAAGCGTTGTAAAGGTTTTATCTAGATTCGAGACATTGCTAAGAATACAGAGCACTTTGTAAATCAACTGATAAAACGCCCCCCGGAAAAAATCTGACAACAGATCCAAAAATTTGACCATAGTTATAATCATAATATTAACTATGATTTGACTCAAAAATCTGACTCAAAAATCTGACACCAACTTCACTCTGGTCTGTTATACAATAGGAAAATTTATTCAATTTCATAATCAAAGAGTTTTAATAAAGCAGTATTATACACATTTCATTCCATCATCATACGCATACCATGTTTATCGTAAAGCAGTGGTATACAATAATGAAAAGACATGACATTGATATACAATAGAATCTACAACCGAAGGTATTGTCTTATGAGCGTTTTAATCGGCTGAGTTACTTGGCATTAATGATCTCCTCGAATAGTGTTTAGGAATCCTCGATCCAGCCAGTATCCATGATATCCAAACGTCAAAGCGATAGAATGATCGCTTTCTCCTTCTCGATGTAGATACTTGATTTTCTCAGCCATAAGTTTAGCAAGCACGTCATCTGCATTTCCAGTTGCAGTTTGAGTTGCAGTTGCAATCAGTGCAGTAGCAGTTGCAGGAATTTCTTTATAACCAACGGAGGCAAACGACTCTTCTACAGCTTTATGCATACTTTTTGAAAGTAGATCGGAGCTGGAGTGGTTTTTCCATTTGGGTATCATTTCTTGCAACTTCTCCCAAGTACGATCTTCAGCAGGCATCATCGCTAGAACCGGCTGTAATTCGTCCTGCATCTGTTGATAAATGGATTCCAGCTCATTGCATCGAACACGAAGAGGCTCGATTGTTTGTTGATTTTCGTTTTGGCTTTTGTAGGTAGAAAGTTCGTAGGCTGGAAAGGCTATATTGCCAAGCACTTTCTCGCTAGCTGTCTTTAGTCCATCTCCTTTATCGATCCAAGGAAGAGTCTGCAGTATTGGTGCATAAACATTCTCAAAAAAAGCGCTGACGGTTTTTGATGTGGACAGCAACTGATTGTACTGGCTTTCCATTGCTAAAATATTTTTAATGAGTCAATCCCCAACGAGCAGAGTAACACACAAGAGATGATACTTGTCTTTCTTGAAAGTGGGAGGTGCCCAAGCTATGTATTAATAGCACATCAGTTTTAGACTTCAGACTTCAACATACTCACACGTCAGTAAATCCTGAAAACAATCAGTAGACCTAAACTTGAATCTAAACAGGGGGGGGGGGGGTACTTCGGGTCGTTTCATACGGGGATGCTCCGCCCGGACTCTCGACCCCTTACTCTTTTCTATACCAAATTTCAGCAAAAAGTTACCCCTTTTTAATACCTTTTTGCCTTTCATATACTTTTGAAGAAAATCTACCCCTTTTTATACCAAAACGCACAAATTCCCACCCCTTTTCTATACGTGCGGCTTGAAAAAAGTACCCCTTTCGGGCGGAGCATCCCCGTATAGTCAATTATAGGGAGTACCCCCCCCCCCCCCCCGGGTCTAAACAATACCAAGTGAATACAAAGAATCCGAAAGTTTATTTTCAGTTGTTACAGCATTAATGTCAAGTGACTGACCCACGTACGTGCAGCTTACGACAGCCGACTGAGTGTCAATTTACCTATGTCAGGGAATAAAAGCACTTTTAATAGAGTCAATCCCCAACGAGCAGAGTAACACACAAGAGATGATACTTGTCTTTCTTGAAAGTGGGAGGTGCCCAAGCTATGTATTAATAGCACTTCGTTTAGACTTCAGACTTCAGCATACTCACACGTCAGTAAATCCTGAAAACAATCAGTAGACCTAAACTTGAATCTAAACAATACCAAGTGAATACAAAGAATCCGAAAGTTTATTTTCAGTTGTGTCAGCATTAATGTCAAGTGACTGACCCACGTACGTGCAGCTTACGACAGCCGACTGAGTGTCAATTTACCTATGTCAGGGAATAAAAGCACTTTTAATAGAGTCAATCCCCAACGAGCAGAGTAACACACAAGAGATGATACTTGTCTTTCTTGAAAGTGGGAGGTGCCCAAGCTATGTATTAATAGCACTTCGTTTAGACTTCAGACTTCAGCATACTCACACGTCAGTAAATCCTGAAAACAATCAGTAGACCTAAACTTGAATCTAAACAATACCAAGTGAATACAAAGAATCCGAAAGTTTATTTTCAGTTGTGTCAGCATTAATGTCAAGTGACTGACCCACGTACGTGCAGCTTACGACAGCCAACTGAGTGTCCATTTACCTATGTCAGGGAATAAAAGCACTTTTAATAGATCGGGTATCAGTTCAGTAATCCGCTAGTTGTTGATGTATGAGTGTTGAAGCGGAAACCACTCGTATCCAGCTTTTCCTTTCTATAAATAATAATACCTGTAAACCTCAAATAATAACAATACTAACAATATCTATGCTTTGCCCTTCCAAGCTGCATTAGACACTCGAATGTTCAGTTAAATAAGTTTGGTTACTGTGCCAAGATCGGTCGTGTACCCCGGGTCGTGTACACTCGGCTGTCGGGAATATGAAACCCTTGAACATTAAAATATGTAACTGCCGACACACCAACTGGAACAGTTTCAGTTAATTTAGAGGTCATGATAGAAAATGAAAATAGGCACTTTCTCGATGTATATCAACCAGTGAAAATATACACAACAAAAAGAATGGAATATAACAATGAAAAGTTGTGTTGTTATTCAAATATTCGGCTTATATTGCATTGAGATTTGTTCTATTGTGTTGGAGAAAGAGCCATAAAATGGCTAGAAAAATATATAGAGATAGATCTTTCTGAATCTAGAAATAAGGATATAGATGATGATTTTCTTTTAGTCAATCACTTGATACTCATAGCAGGGGCGGATACAGGGGGGTGGATTGGGTGGATATTCACCCCCTCATTAGAGAAAATCCTGGATCCGCCCCTGCATAGAAAAAAGAAGTATATTCTATTGTAAAACAAAAAATGCTTATGCCTTTAATAGACATTTTTATACTCTATAGTTGTAAAAACACAAAAAAATGAAGAACAGATAGCTCAAAAGAGCAATAAACTTACTGTTCACTTAGAAAAGTGGGAGAAAATTAACTCTGCAGTTTTACCCCTTAATAACGTGCCATAATGCATTTTGAATTTCATTTCATAGCTAGCTTAACCCTGCGGTATTTTTTTGTTTCCCCCCACTTATTTATTATATACCTGAACTAAAAAAAGTACTTATGATAAGCAACTGAACAATGTACGTAATTACGTACATTGTTCAGTTGCTTATCATAAGTACTTTTTTTAGTTCAGGTATATTAGTTAAATTATCTTTTTTGTACCCGCTATAATATTGTAAATTGAATAAAAATGATAAAAAGAAAACAAACAATACTAACAATAATTGTCGTACTAGTTTAGTTTATTCAACATTGTCTAAACTAAAATACTGGTAGGACATTGTTACAGCTAAAACAGGAATCAAAGCAACACGGTTATCGAAAAGTCTGGACACATCACAGTACTTCTGAGTAATTTTTAGCTGTGTCGAAGATGCTGGTTTGATTACTTCACAAATGTGCGAAGAGTGCTGACAAAGTAAGAGTCCATGAGAAAGCGAAGACCTTCCTTCGGGTTTTCCTTTGCATAGAAATTGATTATTTGTTCGTCGGTTTTTCCATCTCTCATCATCTGCAAGATGCTTTGCTCGATTATCTTTGCCAACGCCAGGACGTCATCTTTTAAAGTCGGAGAGCCTCTGGCTTTTAGGACATCTTTCACCTGGGATTCACTCTTACCCGCTGCAAAACCAGTCATGGCATTATAAAACGCGGTCGAATACCTATCGAAGTTTTCAGCGAGTTTGTTCCAGTCGTTTGATATGTCTCTGAGGCTTTCGTAGCTTCCCACTTTTAGCCCCAAACGTTTCAGGAGGTCATCAAGAGAGTTCTTCATTTTCTTCACGGCATCCTCGGCCTCGTGTCGTCTGCTGTTTACTTTATCGATGGCATCGTTCAACTTGTTTAGCGCCGTAATGCCATTATACAGGGTAAGGCCAAACCCAGCTACTGCAAAGACAGCTCCTGCTGCTCCGGCTACGGCTCCAATGTCGGCAATAATGCCATCTGCTGCGGCTATTCCAGCAGTGGTCAAACCACCAGAGACCAGGCCAGCTACACCAACCACGGTTTGGGTAATAGTAAGAGCCAGACCTACATCCTTTATGACTTTGTCAGGATTGCTCAAATTTAGCTTTAAGTCCTCGTTCAGTTTTTCAACGACGTCCGGGGGTAGTTTCCGAATGCTCTGCTTTAGATGGTCCAAACGAGTCTTGATGATTTTGTAAACATCCTTGAAAAAGTTATTCGCGTTGTTGATTGCCGTCTGTGCACTACTGATAGCCGACTTTAATTCCTTCTGCTTCTTGTCTTCTTCTACTGAGAATCCAATATCGCTTGCTATAGTAGCTGTAATTGCAACTGCCGCGATTGCGATGCAAATGCCCATAGTGAACTGAACAACGAACTGCTAATGAAGCGATCAGATGTCAACGTTAATAGTGGTAGGGATGGTTCAACTATTGTGCAACAACACCTGATCTTCTGATTGGTCAGATCACAACAATAACTGCCCAATACCGGATCTTGTGATCCGTCAATCAATCAATCAATCGACTGTTTTCGTTAAATAGCCTCCTTCGCAGACGTTCTTAGGGTCGTCACGGGAGAAGCGTTGCGTGACGACCTTGGAAATTCTATTTTGACTAGGCAGAAAATATCATAAGCTAAGGCAGGAGGCCTAAGCTAGACAAGCGGTTTTGAAATGAACTCAAAAACTAATAAATTAACAATTTAAGGTTCTAAAAACTTTAATGGCCATAAGGTACACAATTTTTCAGCCTAGATTTGTGTTTTTTCAACAATTCAAACAAAAAAATGAAAATTGAGAAATGGAATTCAATTTTAACTTAAAAAATTGAAAATTAAATCCAAAATTGATTAACCAATAGTTTAAATTGATCAAAAATAGGAATGGCCATAAGGTAGACGCATTATTTGCACTAAAAGCGGGTAAACGCATTACCAGAAGACGAGCGTGCGAAGCACCAGAAATAGATGATGATGACGATACCAACGACAAGAAGAACAGCAACGATAACAAATACAGCAATAAGCCAAACAGCTAAAGGACTCCCGTGACAATCTTTTGTACATTCGCCGCCTGAACTACAGCATTCGTTTGGCGCACCACAATCACTGTCAAAGTTACACGATTTGCCAGCGCAGCTGGAAGCACACACGCTTGGATTAGGAGAAACTCCTTTGCAACAGTATAAGCCCCATTCCCTACAATCTGAGTTTGAATAGCACTTCTTCAAGCAACTTTTCTTTGTAGTACAATTGCCGTTGACTGTATTACAGCATTCACCACCTGATCCTCCACAATCTTTGTCAACATCACAAGCTTTCCCGGCACAGCTAGAAAAACAAGTGTGCGGTGCCCACGAATGAAAGGAACTCTTGCAACAGTATGGCGAGTCTTTACTTAGTTTACTACAATCCAAGTCCGTATGACATTCACCCGCAGCTAGTCTCTTTTCGGTTAACGAGACAACGACAGTTAGTGAGACGAAAAGAGAATAACGGAGCATTGTTTACTGAACTTCTTTTCATGGAATGAAAACTCTAACTAAGATGGCGACAACTATCTTGATAAGACGCGTACCGGAAGTGTTGAGCTAACTGCATGGTACTTGGGGAGGGGAGAGTTGGGGATCACTCATTTAGTGTCCAAGCATTCTGATTGGATACGCGATCGGTAGACAGCGTCACATCCGGACAACGTGATCGGCGACGTGACAGTCAAACTCATACGAATCGTATTTGCACGCAATCTTGAGCAACACAAGAGCAAGAATGGCAGAGGTAGCTTTTGCACTCACGAATGTCGTGTTAGGTTTAGGAAACATTGGAGCTGGTATTGGTTTTGATGTTGCTGAAAGGAAGAAGATGGACGAGCTGAACACCAAATCAACGAAGCTCAAAGACGATGTGACCACAGCAGGCAATCTTTACGATCAAACCTACTATTTGGTCGCAGTCAATCTCGATCGTGTAAAGAAGGCTCTCGACAAACTACCAAGCGACATGCTAGACAAGGTAGAGAAACAGATTGCTTCCGATCTCAAAGATAGCAATGCCGAGGAAGCCATCAAAACTGTGGCTAAAATGTTGGGCTACGGTAAACAAGCTGTGAAGGTGCTTTCGAATCTTGTTAAGGTAGTCGTGTTGTTACGTGACCGCAAGGCTAAGGGAGAAGAACCTGTCGAACCGACAGAGGATCCTTTTGAAAACGTTCCCCTAGATGACGAGGTGCCTCTTGTTATGCCCGAGGGTGAAAGTTCCCTCCCAAAAACTCCAAAACTCAATAAATTAATTAATGGCCTCAACATCGCGGGAATAGTGTTCGGGGTGGCAGGTCTTGCAACTACCATTGGTCTGGGTATTTGGACGGTAGAAAAATTGGATAAAGCAATATCTGATGTGGAGAAAAAGCAAACCCAAGTAAACAAGTTTCAAGATGCCTTGGAAAAAGCGTTGGACGAAATCGTGAAGGCTGCAGGACTCAAAGAAAAAGATTATGCCGCTCTGCCTGCGATGGCTGCTAACTGGAAGAAGATATCGGAGAATTTAGACAGCTATGAGAAGTCAATGTATTATGCCATTCGAGGTTACTTCATGAAGAAGTCAATTGAAGAAATCAAAACGATGGTTGACAAGGAAAGTGACGCCGGTAAGCCATTCCCAGAAGATGGTTATCCCCTTGCCAAGACTTTGGCAGATGATATCAACTACGAGTTTAAGGAGAAGAAGACTGACAAAGAAATTATTGCCTTTTTTGCAACTGAGTATTCAAAGATAGGTCTGAGATTTGTGTTTAATGAATATTACATCAGCTCTCTGCGCTTGATTTGAATGAATGATTTGAATTGGTCAATATGGAACGGATTGGACTGGATTCAGAAAACATGGACTCTGATAGAAAATATCATCACAAAATGTAACTTACAGGGGTTGAGCTGGAGGGGGGGTCTTAGATTGCCTGTGACCCCCCTTTATAGAAAAGAGTGATCAATAATAAAATAGGCTGGAGGTAATCTGGGTGAAAACATGTTGAGTTGTTGATGATGATTTCCTTTTTATTTGTTTCGGTTCAGTCAAACAAAGAGTAACCAAACAAAATGGCAGCTTTTTGGGCCATGCACCCCCTTGATAAAATCCTGGCTATGCTCTTGACTCAACAATATTTCAAGTCATCCACATTAACCAAGTGGTTTCACATACAATATATTTACCATAATATACAATAAAAATGTTATTCTAATATAACAATGAAGATAATTTGGCTGTGAAAACCCCTCTGTGTAAATAATCTTTCATGTGTTCCCACTCCATATCTTTGGTTGATTTTTCACACAACCCCCCCTCCCCCCGCTTGATAAAAAATTAATGACCTCTTGAACCCAAGGGTCATACACTGCCATCTGAACAAACATCACTGGTTCAAAGAATGAAAACAATATAACAAAACAAAGAGTGCAGAACTGCAGTACATAAAAACAAGAGACAAACCAATCAAAACACTTCTTTTTTGTACTTTGAAGCAGTGATATTTGTTAAGCCAGTAGTGTATGACCCACCCCGTATCCTCATATTTTTTGACACTTTTAATAAACCCTTTTCATTGTTAAATTTATTATACTTATTAAAGTGCCAATCAACTCTGGCGGTTTAGTTTGAAAATCACTTCAACATGTAGGGTATAATCTATAATGCAGTGGTACAGTTTTACAGGATATGGACTTCTCATTTCAGAGACATAAAGGTTTAAAATTTAAATCTGGTATCTGTCCTCTTTTCTTGTGTTTTACTACCAGTGACTCTCAAGTAAACTCACCAAAACTCTACTACAACATATATACTTTGGTACTAAAAATCATTTATTAATTGAAAACTGGCATTACCTTACAGGACAGTAATTTCGTATCTTAAATGTGCTGGGTTGATGTCATCTCAATTTCATTTTTAAATAAACTGGCTATAAATGGCACTAAAATGCCACAATAACAGAAATTATTTTTTAAAAGTCACCTTAGGTATGTATGAGCCAGTACACAAATAGCAAGATGAGCTGTCTTCATTCTATCGAACGTAATGACTATCATTAATACATACAATTGTTTCAATAATCAGTTCACAATGGTAGTGAATAAAATATTAAAAAATATATACCTGATCATAGCTGATAAGATATGACCTTGTTCTCGACAACCAAACCGGAAAAAACACCTAGTTCCTTTTTGTTGCGCATCTCTTTATTCTCTACTTTCACATTGCTCATGATACATTGCGGTTTTGGGGAGGGGTAAACGGCAAAAAGTGTCACAAAACTAAACATTCATCAATCGAATGTACACTATACCTGCTTTTATGCATAAAACACAGATAAAAATACGCTAGGAAGCCGTCGTTGAAATACATTTAACGTTATTCAGTTTCCCCCGCATACCGATAGGAAGCAGTCACGCGTCACACAACAAACACGGTGTCGTTGTGAGCTCATATAAACGTGCGATTTTTCTCGAAATTCCCCGGCAAAAGTGAATCTTTTAACATTTTGAACAGCAAGTTTTCCACGCAGGACAGAATGCCTACATGTTCTAGGGTTTCCCTAGCCTCCTACGCGCAGACGTTCTTAGGGTCGTCACGCAATGCTTCTCTCTTTTGTCGAGCATGCGCAGTGAGAATTGCAGGGCTCTGGGGTCGAGAGTGAAACCTAACACGTAGTTCTTGTGTACAAATAAGATTCGTATGAGATTGACAGTCACGTCGCGGAATCGAAGTAATTTGTTCAACCGATCGCGTAGCGCGAGATTATTGATTATCCAATCAGAATGCTTGGACACGGTTTTTTAGTCATAAGAAATGAGTGACCCCCAACTCTCCCCTCCCCAAGTACCATGCAGTTAGCTCAGCACTTCCGGTAAGCGTCATCTGCTTGGAATCTTGGGTAGAAGATCGGTAGAAGAATATCTGCTGCGAATACGAATCTTACTTCCATAAAAAGAAGTTCAGTAAACAATGTTCCGTTATTCTCTTTTCGTCTCACTAACTGTCGTTATCTCGTTAACCGAAAAGAGACTAGCTGCGGGTGAATGTCATACGGACTTGGATTGTAGTAAACTAAGTAAAGACTCGCCATACTGTTGCAAGAGTTCCTTTCATTCATGGGCACCGCGCACTTGTTTTTCTAGCTGTGCCGGGAAAGCTTGTAATTTTGACAGCGATTGTGGAGGATCAGGTGGTGAATGCTGTAATACAGTCAACGGCAATTGTACTACAAGGAAAAGTTGCTTGAAGAAGTGCTATTCAAACTCAGAATGTAGGGAATGGGGCTTATACTGTTGCAAAGGAGTTTCTCCTAATCCAAGCGTGTGTGCTTCGACCTGCGCTGGCAAATCGTGTAACATTAACAGTGATTGTGGTGCGCCAAACGAATGCTGTAGTTCAGGCGGCGAATGTACAAAAGATTGTCACGGGAGTCCTTTACCTGGTTGGCTTATTGCTGTATTTGTTATCGTTGCTATTCTTCTTGTCGTTGGTTTCGTCATAATCATCTATTTCTGGTGCTTCGCACGCTCGTCTTCTACTAGACCTCAACGCGACCCACTCCTGATCAACCGGCCGTCTCGTTCAACAAATTTCGCTTAATAATAATGCCAAGTTAAGCTCCATTGCTCTATCTTGGTACTTCGTTGAGGACAGTTAATATTAATATTTTAATATCTTAATATTTTTTCCATGATGTGTTCGCTTTTCAGTTTCATTCTGAGGAACACAAAGTATAAACTCAAAGTAAAATGACCCGATAGCTATTTATATATTCAAAGGATTCGAATACAATAACTAGACGCTCTTGGAGCGTTCACTGGGTTGCCTGTGCGAGAGCTCGCCCGCTCACCAATCCTATATACTCTATTATTTCTTACCAAAGTGTTCCTTTTGGGTTCAAAGTACCCCTTTATTAAAAACATTTTAAATTCTAGTAAGACATTAGTGTTGCGTTACTGACTTGTCAACGCATATTATATTAATTTTCTACTTGACCTCAGTAGAGTACCTTTCAAGACTAGCTGATGAAATAAACATATCTATTTCAGTATCGAAACTGTTCGCTGCAAAACAAACGTTTTATCAATGTAAATACTCTTAGCCAAAATGTGTTTAACTGGTCATTTGTTTTTCCCTCGGTTTTTGTTTTCTGTATCTTCATAAATGGAAATATTCAACAAGGAGTCTTGGCAGTTCGCTTTCTTGTAGATCACTATCAGCTCGTCTGACTTCTACAAGTTCTTGGAGTCAGCTTTCATCAAAACTTTGTTTGTCACTCGTTTTGTAGTTTGTCTCTCGTTCTGTAGTTTGTCTCAGTATATTTTTTTGTATCTGAGATCTGGTAAGATCTAGTTTGATCATAGCTATGTAGTTTATAGATTCTCTTAGTCTATTTTGACATGTTTGTCTAGTTCTACGATTCTCATACCGTAGTTTGCTCATAGATTCTCAAAGATAGCTCATAGATTCTCAGACTTCTCTCTTTGAGTATGTGGACCAACCCGTCCCAAATTCGCTCAATAACATCTTTTAGTGTGTGTCTACCACGTACGGCGTGTGTGTTTGTAAGTAGTTTAAGCGTAGCGTTAAAAAACCTAAAGACAATAGTACGCAACATGCCTACAGACAAACTAGTACTTCACAAACCCTGAACGAATGAATTAATGGTGACACAACACTAAAAACTATAAATACATCGTCCTCGATGTCGTGTGGTAGCTTCATTGGACACTGGACATTGTTTACAAGTTCTCGACCAATCATGACGTGTGAAATTATGGTCTACCTGACGCCCGAAAAACGGATCTCATTTTAAGACTGGTTTGCTACCATAGCAACCCAGTAATAGGTAGATCATTTTACTCTTTTTCCAGTTTAATTAGAAGGGTATGTAACTAATTAACTTATTTTCAACTCGGCAAAAAAGATGGCGTCAAAAACTTCTGTTCTCTGAATTAATCAGAGTATATACATTGATCAGAGTATATATATTTTGTGTATTATTTATTTCGTTTTCTTGTTCATGCTATTCTTAAATGTAACTTAAGCCTGGTCCTCACTAGTGCATAATGCACCTGTCAGTGGCTTCCCCGGGGGGCTAACCCCGGGCTAACCAGAGGGATTGTAAAATGCTAGATACAATCTTCATGATTTTCCCTGGGGGGTTGGCAAATCTTTGTTTTCAAAGTCCCCTGGCCATGGTTAGAGTCTTCTATGACCAAAATTTTGAGAGAAAGTAACTTTAGGTTTTTTCTACCAAAAATGATAAAGTCAAGCATTTTTTCCGACCCCAGGGGCAATGTTAGAGTCCAAACCCCCTGTAATGCCCCACATATCTTCCTGGTTAGTCTGGGGTTAGCCCCCCAGGGAAGCTGCTGATTGATACATAAGCATAAGGATCAATACGTTCCATTCTTCTTATGCTTGTGCTTAGTTATATGCTTATGTTGCTTAATTTCCAGTGAGGACGTACACTCTTATATGCTTATATACTTATATGCTTATATTGCTAGTGAGGACCAGGCTTTAGCTTTATCTATCACAAAGTCTGACGAAACTCTGGAATCATTTGATATGCATTTGACCACACATTTTCTACCATTGACTACTAATGTAAGTGTGTAAAGTGAACAACATATATGTATGTAAGAGTCATCTGAAACCCCTGGTCCCCCGAGGCATTAATTATCAGGGCAAATTCTGGAACTTTCACTGGTTCAACCTGTTTACAGCTAATTTACATTACCAGGACCAGTAACTTGAATGTTTTGATTTCAGTGGCTTTGTTTATAATTCCAAATCTTGGCACAAATTAACTACAATCAAAACTCCAACTGAAATTATTTTTATTTCAATTATAAATATTTTCAAGCTGATACTGGTTTGGAAGTAAATTCTTTTGAAAATTTTTCACAATCACTATCAATTCATGATATATATAGCGGGTCCAAAACCTAATTTTTAACTGAATTGTTTTGGAATTTGGAGCTTTTGCACTTCTTTTCATAGCTTGAATTGTCTCAATCAGCTCACTGGCTGGGAAATTGGCAGATGATTCACTCTCTTCTTTCTTTCCAGAGGTACCAATAATTTATTAGGCCTTTACTGGCTTATTTCACTGGAATCAAAAGTGAATGCCCCACAAATATGCAAGGGGGGGAGGACACTGCTGTGTTTCGAATGACGGATGCATAATTACCTCTTGCATTTCTCAGACAGGATCAGATATTTGACTCAAGAAAAACAATAGCACCAAATGCCTCTTCCAAATACAATGGCTAAACATATTATTTATCAAATTAATTTACCATTTGATGATGAATAATCAAAACCTTTTCTGTAATGTTTTAGTCCATAATTTTTATATTCTTTATAAAGAACATTTAAAAGCTAAATTAAGGTTTGTTCAAATTGATTTACAGTCTCATATTCCTAAAAGCTTAACATAAACATTTTATTGGTGAGGGAGGGGGGGGGGGGATTTGAAAATTTCCAAGGGGCATTTAGGGGGGGCTTCAAAATTTAAGTTAAGTTCCAATGGGGAGCCTGTAAAATATAAGAATTTTAAGGAGAAATCTTCATGTAATATAGCTATAAGCTAATTAACAAACCTGTGCCTTCTTTCCAGGATTGAATTGGAATTTAGAATTCAATGTTGATTTTGAGGGAGGAAATTAAACCAGAGAACCTATGCTGGAGAGAACCAATTAACAAACAACAGTACTCTAGCTACTCACACATGTCCCATGTCCAAGTATCAAACCATGACCAAATTAATTGATGAGAGCTAGGCAATGTGTTAACAGCTAGCACACACCATGCATGCATGCACCTATATCATGCTTCCCATACATTCTCATCAGGATTTTACATATATTTCCTTATACCGTCGTCGATAACTATATATCTTCTAAATTTTAATTCTAATTTCCTCAAAAATTACTAAATAAAAAAAACCCTGCTTTCCATGACCTGACGTACGTCAGCTAGTGCAACATTTTTTTAGATATTTCATGAATATAAGACTCCATAATCTTGCTTGTTATTTTTAATAGATGATGTTTTTTATTGATGTTATTTTTTCAGTTTCAGTACTTAATTACTTGACTATCGTGAAACACTATTTAGTGAGTGGAGTAAATATATGTTCATTAAATATTCTTATATTGTTGTTGTCAAGTTGATCTGGTAAAACGTACGTATGATTTAAATGAAGATCTTGGACATCTAGTCTATATATATATAAGAATATAAAGAAAACATATTCATTGTTGAAAGCCAATCTTGTACTCTCAAAGCAAAAAAGAATTCCACTATATATTTGGACCAGCAATGGAAATATGTAGAGCAGAGTCAGTGACAGCACTTGGATATAAGTATTCTTAATGATGGGTGGAAAATAAATATGTTTGAGAACTTATCAAATAAAATAGATAAGTTTTAGTTTCACTGTTGACTCTAGGTTACACTATAGCTGAGTTAAGTTGTAATTATAATTACATACATTGCTTTTGCAGTCCTTATTCCTTATTCCCTATTCCTAATTTCTAAATTCCTTATTCCTTATTATCATTATTATTATTATAACTATTATTAATTGTTGTTGTTATTATTATTAATATTATTTATTTATTTCCAATTTGCTTAACGTTTTGCTTACAAAATTCTTAGCTTACTGAGTCCAATCCATGAACCTTGGGAAAACTAGAATGCATGTATTCACTAATTTATATAAAAATTGAAAGCGGATTAAAAAAATCAATTAATGATAAGAGTTCTCCTGATGATGTGAGCAGTTCCTAGGAGGGCAATCTTTTGCATTTCTGCTATAGGAATGTCTCCTTGTAGTTGATTGACATACTGCTCTAGTCCTTTGTGTATCAACCCAATAAGTGCCCCGATAACAATAGGCATAGTTTTTGTTTCCATACCCCACATTTTTCTTATTTCTATTTCTAGATCTTTGTATTTGGAGAGTTTTTCTATCTGTTTTAAGGGCACATTTCTTTCTGCTGGGATTGACACATCAATTAGAAAACATCATTATCATCATCATCATCATCATCATCATCATCATCATCATCATCATCATCATCATCATCATCATCATCATCATCATCATCATCATCATCATCATCATCATCATCATCATCATCATTATCATTATCATTATCATTATCATTATTATTATCATTATTATTATGTGGTTTATTTCAAATTTTGTCTGACTTGACTTTTTACAGAAGATTGCGGAAATATGGCCTAATTTCTTTAGAAGCAAGATTCTTAATTTCCGTACTGACAGATCAAATGGCATTGTACTTAGACAGCATACGAAGCCTTAACTATTTCACAATTCTGGGAAATTACCCATTTCTGACATTTCCATATCAGTTCTATTCCATTGATAAGTCCTACCCTATTGAGCCTATTGATAAGTTCTTTTTGGGGGTCCAGATGTCAGTTAAAATTTCGCTTATTTTTCAGTTAAATTTGAGGCTTTTTTTCAGTTGTCAGTTAATACAAGACTTATTGGTGCATCGTGCATTGGTCAGTCGTCAGTAAACCCCATCCAGGCCCTGTTTTAAGGTTTAATAATAATTATCAATATTAAAATGGTGCCTATTAGAATATACAGCCTCCACTGTAAATGATTGTGAAGCGCATTTAGACGCAAATGCTCTATGTAAAAATAACTCCCAATAAAAAAAACTCCATTATTCCTGCCTTCCAGTTTCGGAAAGTACCTCTGTTGGATAACCGCACACAGTGAGCATCGCTGGCTCGACCTAGCTTTGGTGTAGTACGTGACTTCCGTTTTTAGGATCACTTGAAATGTTGCATTATATAAACTGACACTCGCTTCTCGCCGGAGATATCTCGATTGCAATTCGAGCAATTCATTCTACCTACAGTCGTTGGGATTTATAAGTCGTATTCGCACAGAAAAACTAAGATGGCAGGTATAGCTCTTGGACTCACAAATGTCGTGTTAGGTTTAGGAAACATTGGAGCTGGTATTGGTTTCGGTTTGGCAGAACAGAAGAAGATGGACGAGCTGACCACGAAATCAAATAAGCTCAAAGACGATGCGGCCACAGCAGGCAATCTTTACGATCACATCTACTATTTGGTCGCAGTCAATCTTGATCGTGTAAAGAAGGCTCTCGACAAACTACCAAGCGACATGCTAGACAAGGTAGAGAAACAGATCACTTCCGATCTCAAAGATAGCAATGCCGAAGAAGCCATTAAAACTGTGGCTAAAGTGTTGGGCTACGCTGGAGGAGCTATGGGGGTTATAGCCAGTCTTGTTCAGATTGCCGTGTACTTACGTAACCGCAAGGCTAAGGGAGAAGAACCTGTCGAACCGACAGAAGATCCTTTTGAAAACGTTCCCCTAGAAGACGAGGTGCCTCCTGTTATACCCGAGGGTGAAAGTTCCCTCCCAAAAACCCCAAAACTCAATAAATTAATGAATGGCCTCAACATCGCGGGAATAGTATTCGGGGTGGCAGGTCTTGCAACTACCATTGGTCTGGGTATTTGGACGCTGGAAAAATTGGATAAAGCAATATCTGATGTGGAGAAAAAGCAAACCCAAGTAAACAAATTTCAACAGGCCTTGACAAAAGTGTTGGACGAAATCGTGAAGGCTGCAGGACTCAAAGAAAAAGATTATGCCGCTCTGCCTACAATGGCTGCTACCTGGAAGAAGATATCGGAGAATTTCGACAGCTATGAGAAGTCAATGTATTATGCCATTCGAGGTTACTTCATGAAGAAGTCAATTGAAGAAATCAAAACGATGGTTGACAAGGAAAGTGACGCCGGTAAGCCATTCCCAGAAGATGGTTATCCCCTTGCCAAGACCTTGGCAGATGATATCAACTATGAGTTTAAGCAGAAGAAGACCGACAAAGAAGTTGTTGCCTTTTTTGCAACTGAGAATCCAAAGATAGGTCTGAGATTTGTATTTGATGAATTCTTCATTAGCTCTCTGCGCTGGATGTAGAAAACTATTCAAAACTGTTTATTTCAAGCTATCCGGCCGCCTTTTTTTTAATTAGCGGATATCTAATTAATTCGTGTAACGCCGTAACTTAAACTTGAATTAGTCAAAGCCTCTTTGGGCATTAAACAGATCTACAAACTTTTACTGAATAGGCATTGAACATTTAACTCAACACAGACCGCCTAGTCATGTTTATTAGTTCGAGTTAGATGAGTCATACTTTGAAAACAAAAGCTTCTATCTTTGTAGACTGAAGATTTTCAACTCTAATAAAGAAGTCCGGTCAAAAAATTAAATGTTAGTTCTGCCTCCATTTGTTTATAAAAGCAAAATAACTATGCTAATTGAATAGAAATACTTCTGTGATTTGTTAACTGCTGCAACCCTTGATTGTTGGACAGAGGGGAAAAAACGTCTTTTTAAAAGCTCATATTGTAAACAGGCACTTTTGAAACTAAAGAACAAAATATCAAATGCGACCAAAATTTAGTGAATGCTGTTTAGAGATATAAGACCTTGTACTTTGGGAGAGGTGATATTTTGATAAGGAGAAAAACTAACATTTCCGTGAATATCTCTACGGTAGCTTTATTCTAGCTGGAAAGAATTTTGTCACAAGTTTGGAGCAAAAGTGACACAATTCAAATTAAACGCTAATAGTTTTGGCGTATCACTGCCAGCTAAATTTAAGAAAATCATGGAAGTAACAGCCTTGTCGTTCTGCTCTGCTAGATTGTTGGGCAACGTGCATGACAACAATTTGAGGGCGGTGAGAAAAGGAAGGCGCTGCCAGATCACTAGAGGACTGTTATACAATAGGAAAATTTATTCAATTTCATAATCAAATAGTTTTAATAAAGCAGTATTATACACATTTCATTCCATCATCATACGCATACCATGTTTATCGTAAAGCAGTGGTATACAATAATGAAAAGACATAACATTGATATACAATAGAATCTACAACCGAAGGTATTGTCTTATGAGCGTTTTAATCTGAGTTATTCGGCATTAATGATCTCCTCGAATAGTGTTTAGGAATCCTCGATCCAGCCAGTATCCATAATATCCAAACGTCAAAGCGATAGAATGATCGCTTTCTCCTTCTCGATGTAGATACTTGATTTTCTCAGCCATAAGTTTAGCAAGCACGTCATCTGCAGTTCCAGTTGCAGTTCCAGTTCCAGTTGCAGTCAGTGCAGTAGCAGTTGCAGGAATTTCTTTATAACCAACGGAGGCAAACGACTCTTCTACAGCTTTATGCATACTTTTTGAAAGTAGATCGGAGCTGGAGTGGTTTTTCCATTTGGGTATCATTTCTTGCAACTTCTCCCAAGTACGATCTTCAGCAGGCATCATCGCTAGAACCGGCTGTAATTCGTCCTGCATCTGTTGATAAATGGATTCCAGCTCATTGCATCGAACACGAAGAGGCTCGATTGTTTGTTGATTTTCGTTTTGGCTTTTGTAGGTAGAAAGTTCGTAGGCTGGAAAGGCTATATTGCCAAGCACTTTCTCGCTAGCTGTCTTTAGTCCATCTCCTTTGTCGATCCAAGGAAGAGTCTGCAGTATTGGTGCATAAACATTCTCAAAAAAAGCGCTGACGGTTTTTGATGTGGACAGCAACTGATTGTACTGGCTTTCCATTGCTAAAATATTTTTAATGAGTCAATCCCCAACGAGCAGAGTAACACACAAGATATGATGCTTGTCTTTCTTGAAAGTGGGAGGTGCCCAAGCTATGTATTTTAAAATAGCACATCGTTTAGACTTCAGAATTTAACATACTCACACCATCTTAACAACAAATGGACACGGAATTCAAGGTGGAGAGAGATTGATAGAAAAAAAAAATTCATATCATCGTGCAATTTATCCAATTAATAAAGAAAATATTCCTCATAGCCAAGCTGAAGCAAACCAAGCTATAAATGTGTATTTGGGTACAAACGCGTAAGTTTATTCTATCATTGCATGCACTGATGCCATCTTGAATTCCGTGTCCATTTGTTGTTAAGAAAGGTACCGGTAATCTAAATCAATCCACACCGCTACTTAGGTTCCATTGCAACAATCTTACCGGGATTGGGTAACGATCTTAAAAGAACTTAAATAATCTATTAAAAAAAAAAAAAATCTAATCAAACTGCAGTTAACATGCAATTCGAATATAATTCGAGGTTGAGAATTTGAAGACGTTGGAAAGGGAATTTGATAAACGAGCCATGTGCTGTAACATGATTCTTTGTAAGCGACGTACATGACACAAAAAATCTGACGCAAAAATCTGACAGCAAGTTATATTTCTTTGTGCACTAAGATATTGTTTAGCAAATGCTTGCCTGGATATCACGTAGAACTGGTGTTTGCTGAGAGCTGTAAAAATCCCTAGAAAATTTATCTGCTTGGAAAGGAATTTCATAATCGAGCTATTTGCTGTACTGAACGATATGCTCTGTTAGTGGCGTGACACAAAAAATCTGACTGCACCCAGGGATATTTCTTTGTACTTGTATAATTGTGCAGGTACTTCAGTTTTGATATGGATAACGCTAAGGACCGTAAACAAGGTAACCTCTGGCAGAATACCTTAATAAAGGAATAGCGTGTGAACTATCGAATATTGTATTTTCATTGTTACGGTGTCTTGTTACCCAGTTATAATCCAGCTTGCTTAAAAACTGCTCTACGGGCTCGTGGATTTGTTCTATATAACGGTAACTGATGACTATACTATCTCAACGTTTGTACATAGTTATTTCTTTCCCACTATAGATAGTTCAACGTACATTTATGTTGAATTAAAAGGGCTGTAACCTGATATTTGGAAGCAGTACTACTAAAGTATTCGTGGCACGAAGTCCCGTTGATCATGATAGTAGATAACACAGCTCCAAAAAAATCTGAAACTGCACTTTGTTTTCTTTTAAGTGATTGCCTCGATCTCCAAAGACCGCCATTTTCAAGAACTGTCTTATATCTAAAGCGTTGTAAAGGTTTTATCTAGATTCGAGACATTGCTAAGAATACAAAGCACTTTGTAAATCAACTGATGTAACGCCCCCCGGAAAAAATCTGACAACAGATCCAAAATCTGACTCAAAAATCTGACACCAACTTCACTCTGGTGTATCGTGTATCCCTTGTCGTGTACACTCGGCTGTCGGCAAGATGAAACCCTTGAACATTAAAATATGTAACTGCCGACACACCCAACAGTTTCAGTTAATTTAGAGGTCATGATAGAAAATGAAAATAGGTACTTTCTCGATGTATATCAACCAGTGAAAATATACACAACAAAAAGAATGAAATATAACAATGAAAAGTTATATTGTTATTCAAATATTCGGCTTATATTGCATTGAGATTTGTTCTATTGTGTTGGAGAAAGAGCCATAAAATGGCTAAAAAAATATATAGAGATAGACCTTTCTGAATCTAGAAATAGGGATATAGATGATGATTTTCTTTTAGTCAATCACTTGATACTCATAGCAGGGGCGGATAAAGGGGGGTGGATTGGGTGGATATCCACCCCCTCTTTAGAGAAAATCCTGGATCCGCCCCTGCATAGGAAAAAGAAGTATATTCTATTGTAAAACAAAAAATACTTATGCCTTTAATAGACATTTTTATACTCTATAGTTGTAAAAACACAAAAAAATGAAGAACAAATAGCTCAAAAGAGCAATAAACTTACTGTTCACTTAGAAAAGTGGGAGAAAATTAACTCTGCAGTTTTACCCCTTAATAACGTGCCATAATGCATTTTGAATTTCATTTCATAGCTAGCTTAACCCTGTATTTTTTTTGTTTCCCCCCACTTATTTATTATGTACATTGTTCAGTTGCTTATCATAAGTACTTTTTTTAGTTCAGGTATATTAGTTAAATTATCTTTTTTGTACCCGCTATAATATTGTAAATTGAATAAAAATGATAAAAAGAAAACAAACAATACTAACAATAATTGTCGTACTAGTTTAGTTTATTCAACATTGTCTAAACTAAAATACTGGTAGGACATTGTTACAGCTAAAACAGGATTCAAAGCAACACGGTTATCGAAAAGTCTGGACACATCACAGTACTTCTGAGTAATTATTAGCTGTGTCGAAGATGCTGGTTTGATTACTTCACAAATGTGCGAAGAGTGCTGACAAAGTAAGAGTCCATGAGAAAGCGAAGACCTTCCTTCGGGTTTTCCTTTGCATAGAAATTGATTATTTGTTCGTCGGTTTTTCCATCTCTCATCATCTGCAAGATGCTTTGCTCGATTATCTTTGCCAACGCCAGGACGTCATCTTTTAAAGTCGGAGAGCCTCTGGCTTTTAGGACATCTTTCACCTGGGACTCACTCTTACCCGCTGCAAAACCAGTCATGGCATTATAAAACGCGGTCGAATACCTATCGAAGTTTTCAGCGAGTTTGTTCCAGTCGTTTGATATGTCTCTGAGGCTTTCGTAGCTTCCCACTTTTAGCCCCAAACGTTTCAGGAGGTCATCAAGAGAGTTCTTCATTTTCTTCACGGCATCCTCGGCCTCGTGTCGTCTGCTGTTTACTTTATCGATGGCATCGTTCAACTTGTTTAGCGCCGTAATGCCATTATACAGGGTAAGGCCAAACCCAGCTACTGCAAAGACAGCTCCTGCTGCTCCGGCTACGGCTCCAATGTCGGCAATAATGCCATCTGCTGCGGCTATTCCAGCAGTGGTCAAACCACCAGAGACCAGGCCAGCTACACCAACCACGGTTTGGGTAATAGTAAGAGCCAGACCTACATCCTTTATGACTTTGTCAGGATTGCTCAAATTTAGCTTTAAGTCCTCGTTCAGTTTTTCAACGACGTCCGGGGGTAGTTTCCGAATGCTCTGCTTTAGATGGTCCAAACGAGTCTTGATGATTTTGTAAACATCCTTGAAAAAGTTATTCGCGTTGTTGATTGCCGTCTGTGCACTACTGATAGCCGACTTTAATTCCTTCTGCTTCTTGTCTTCTTCTACTGAGAATCCAATATCGCTTGCTATAGTAGCTGTAATTGCAACTGCCGCGATTGCGATGCAAATGCCCATAGTGAACTGAACAACGAACTGCTAATGAAGCGATCAGATGTCAACGTTAATAGTGGTAGGGATGGTTCAACTATTGTGCAACAACACCTGATCTTCTGATTGGTCAGATCACAACAATAACTGCCCAATACCGGATCTTGTGATCCGTCAATCAATCAATCAATCGACTGTTTTCGTTAAATAGCCTCCTTCGCAGACGTTCTTAGGGTCGTCACGGGAGAAGCGTTGCGTGACGACCTTGGAAATTCTATTTTGACTAGGCAGAAAATATCACAAGCTACAGGAGGCCTAAGCTAGACAAGCGGTTTTAAAATGAACTCAAAAACTAATAAATTAACAATTTAATCTAAAAAGTTTAATGGCCATAAGGTACACAATTTTTCAGCCTAGATTTGTGTTTTTTCCCCCAACAATTCAAACAAAAAAATGAAAATTGAGAAATGGAATTCAATTTTAACTTAACAAATTGAAAATTAAATCCAAAATTGATTAACCAATAGTTTAAATTTATCAAAAATAGGAATGGCCATAAGGTAGACGCATTATTTGCACTAAAAGCGGGTAAACGCATTACCAGAAGACGAGCGTGCGAAGCACCAGGAATAGATGATGATGACGATACCAACGACAAGAAGAACAGCAACGATAACAAATACAGCAATAAGCCAACCAGGTAAAGGACTCCCGTGACAATCTTTTGTACATTCGCCGCCTGAACTACAGCATTCGTTTGGCGCACCACAATCACTGTCAAAGTTACACGATTTGCCAGCGCAGCTGGAAGCACACACGCTTGGATTAGGAGAAACTCCTTTGCAACAGTATAAGCCCCATTCCCTACAATCTGAGTTTGAATAGCACTTCTTCAAGCAACTTTTCTTTGTAGTACAATTGCCGTTGACTGTATTACAGCATTCACCACCTGGTCCTCCACAATCGGTGTCCAAATCACAAGCTTTCCCGGCACAGCTAGAAAAACAAGTGCGCGGTGCCCATGAATGAAAGGAACTCTTGCAACAGTATGGCGAGTCTTTACTTAGTTTACTACAATCCAAGTCCGTATGACATTCACCCGCAGCTAGTCTCTTTTCGGTTAACGAGACAACGACAGTTAGTGAGACGAAAAGAGAATAACGGAGCATTGTTTACTGAACTTCTTTTCATGGAAAAAAGATTCGTAGCAAGGAAGCAATTTCGCAAACTCTAACTAAGATGGCGACATCTATCTTGATTAGACGCGTACCGGAAGTGCTGAGCTAACTGCATGGTATTTGGGGAGGGGAGAGTTGGGGATCACTCATTTCTTATTACGAAATAGCCGTGTCCAAGCATTCTGATTGGATACGCGATCGGTAGACAGCGTCACATCCGGACAACGTGATCGGCGACGTGACAGTCAAACTCATACGAATCGTATTTGCACGCAATCTTGAGCAACACAAGAGCAAGAATGGCAGAGGTAGCTTTTGCACTCACGAATGTCGTGTTAGGTTTAGGAAACATAGGAGCTGGTATTGGTTTTGATGTTGCTGAAAGGAAGAAGATGGACGAGCTGAACACCAAATCAACGAAGCTCAAAGACGATGCGACTACAGCAGGCAATCTTTACGATCAAACCTACTATTTGGTCGCAGTCAATCTCGATCGTGTAAAGAAGGCTCTCGACAAACTACCAAGCGACATGCTAGACAAGGTAGAGAAACAGATCGCTTCCGATCTCAAAGATACCAATGCTGAGGAAGCCATCAAAACTGTGGCTAAAATGTTGGGCTACGGTAAACAAGCTGTGAAGGTGCTTTCGAATCTTGTTAAGGTAGTCGTGTTGCTACGTGACCGCAAGGCTAAGGGAGAAGAACCTGTCGAACCGACAGAAGATCCTTTTGAAAACGTTCCCTTAGATGACGAGGTGCCTCTTGTTATACCCGAGGGTGAAAGTTCCCTCCCAAAAACTCCAAAACTCAATAAACTAATAAATGGCCTCAACATCGCGGGAATAGTGTTCGGGGTGGCAGGTCTTGCAACTACCATTGGTCTGGGTATTTGGACGGTAGAAAAATTGGATAAAGCAATATCTGATGTGGAGAAAAAGCAAACCCAAGTAAACAAATTTCAAGATGCCTTGGAAAAAGCGTTGGACGAAATCGTGAAGGCTGCAGGACTCAAAGAAAAAGATTATGCCGCTCTGCCTGCGATGGCTGCTACCTGGAAGGAGATATCGGAAAATTTAGACAGCTATGAGAAGTCAATGTATTATGCCATTCGAGGTTACTTCATGAAGAAGTCAATTGAAGAAATCAAAACGATGGTTGACAAGGAAAGTGACGCCGGTAAGCCATTCCCAGAAGATGGTTATCCCCTTGCCAAGACTTTGGCAGATGATATCAACTATGAGTTTAAGCAGAAGAAGACCGACAAAGAAGTTATTGCCTTTTTTGCAACTGAGTATTCAAAGATAGGTCTGAGATTTGTGTTTAATGAATATTACATCAGCTCTCTGCGCTTGATTTGAATGAATGTCAGAAAGAGGCAGACTGCACCGTTAACAACCTTAAGCTTCAATACTATTGGTCAATATGGAACGGATTGGACTGGATTCAGAAAACATGGACTCTGATAGAAAATATCATCACAAAATGTAACTTACAGGGGTTGAGCTGGAGGGGGGTCTTAGATTGCCTGTGACCCCCCTCTATAGAAAAGAGTGATCAATAATAAAATAGGCTGGAGGTAATCCGGGTGAAAACATGTTGAGTTGTTGATGATGATTTCCTTTTTATTTGTTTCGGTTCAGTCAAACAAAGAGTAACCAAACAAAATGGCAGCTTTTTGGGCCATGCACCCCCTTGATAAAATCCTGGCTATGCTCTTGACTCAACAATATTTCAAGTAATCCACATTAACCAAGTGGTTTTACATACAATATATTTACCATAATATACAATAAAAATGTTATTCTAATATAACAATGAAGATAATTTGGCTGTGAAAACCCCTCTGTGTAAATAATCTTTCATGTGTTCCCACTCAATATCTTTGGTTGATTTTTCACACGACCCCCCCTCCCCCCGCTTGATAAAAAATTAATGACCTCTTGAACCCAAGGGTCATACACTGCCATCTGAACAAACACCACTGGTTCAAGGAATGAAAACAATATAACAAAACAAAGAGTGCAGAACTGCAGTACATAAAAACAAGAGACAAACCAATCAAAACACTTCTTTTTTGTACTTTGAAGCAGTGATATTTGTTAAGCCAGTAGTGTATGACCCACCCCGTATCCTCATATTTTTTGACACTTTTAATAAACCCTTTTCATTGTTAAATTTATTATACTTATTAAAGTGCCAATCAACTCTGGCGGTTTAGTTTGAAAATCACTTCAACATGTAGGGTATAATCTATAATGCAGTGGTACAGTTTTACAGGATATGGACTTCTCATTTCAGAGACATAAAGGTTTAAAATTTAAATCTGGTATCTGTCCTCTTTTCTTGTGTTTTACTACCAGTGACTCTCAAGTAAACTCACCAAAACTCTACTACAACATATATACTTTGGTACTAAAAATCATTTATTAATTGAAAACTGGCATTACCTTACAGGACAGTAATTTCGTATCTTAAATGTGCTGGGTTGATGTCATCTCAATTTCATTTTTAAATAAACTGGCTATAAATGGCACTAAAATGCCACAATAACAGAAATTATTTTTTAAAAGTCACCTTAGGTATGTATGAGCCAGTACACAAATAGCAAGATGAGCTGTCTTCATTCTATCGAACGTAATGACTATCATTAATACATACAATTGTTTCAATAATCAGTTCACAATGGTAGTGAATAAAATATTAAAAAATATATACCTGATCATAGCTGATAAGATATGACCTTGTTCTCGACAACCAAACCGGAAAAAACACCTAGTTCCTTTTTGTTGCGCATCTCTTTATTCTCTACTTTCACATTGCTCATGATACATTGCGGTTTTGGGGAGGGGTAAACGGCAAAAAGTGTCACAAAACTAAACATTCATCAATCGAATGTACACTATACCTGCTTTTATGCATAAAACACAGATAAAAATACGCTAGGAAGCCGTCGTTGAAATACATTTAACGTTATTCAGTTTCCCCCGCATACCGATAGGAAGCAGTCACGCGTCACACAACAAACACGGTGTCGTTGTGAGCTCATATAAACGTGCGATTTTTCTCGAAATTCCCCGGCAAAAGTGAATCTTTTAACATTTTGAACAGCAAGTTTTCCACGCAGGACAGAATGCCTACATGTTCTAGGGTTTCCCTAGCCTCCTACGCGCAGACGTTCTTAGGGTCGTCACGCAATGCTTCTCTCTTTTGTCGAGCATGCGCAGTGAGAATTGCAGGGCTCTGGGGTCGAGAGTGAAACCTAACACGTAGTTCTTGTGTACAAATAAGATTCGTATGAGATTGACAGTCACGTCGCGGAATCGAAGTAATTTGTTCAACCGATCGCGTAGCGCGAGATTATTGATTATCCAATCAGAATGCTTGGACACGGTTTTTTAGTCATAAGAAATGAGTGACCCCCAACTCTCCCCTCCCCAAGTACCATGCAGTTAGCTCAGCACTTCCGGTAAGCGTCATCTGCTTGGAATCTTGGGTAGAAGATCGGTAGAAGAATATCTGCTGCGAATACGAATCTTACTTCCATAAAAAGAAGTTCAGTAAACAATGTTCCGTTATTCTCTTTTCGTCTCACTAACTGTCGTTATCTCGTTAACCGAAAAGAGACTAGCTGCGGGTGAATGTCATACGGACTTGGATTGTAGTAAACTAAGTAAAGACTCGCCATACTGTTGCAAGAGTTCCTTTCATTCATGGGCACCGCGCACTTGTTTTTCTAGCTGTGCCGGGAAAGCTTGTAATTTTGACAGCGATTGTGGAGGATCAGGTGGTGAATGCTGTAATACAGTCAACGGCAATTGTACTACAAGGAAAAGTTGCTTGAAGAAGTGCTATTCAAACTCAGAATGTAGGGAATGGGGCTTATACTGTTGCAAAGGAGTTTCTCCTAATCCAAGCGTGTGTGCTTCGACCTGCGCTGGCAAATCGTGTAACATTAACAGTGATTGTGGTGCGCCAAACGAATGCTGTAGTTCAGGCGGCGAATGTACAAAAGATTGTCACGGGAGTCCTTTACCTGGTTGGCTTATTGCTGTATTTGTTATCGTTGCTATTCTTCTTGTCGTTGGTTTCGTCATAATCATCTATTTCTGGTGCTTCGCACGCTCGTCTTCTACTAGACCTCAACGCGACCCACTCCTGATCAACCGGCCGTCTCGTTCAACAAATTTTGCTTAATGATAATGCCAAGTTAAGCTCCATTGCTCTATCTTGGTACTTCGTCGAGGACAGTTAATATTAATATTTTAATATCTTAATATTTTTTCCATGATGTGTTCGCTTTTCAGTTTCATTCTGAGGAACACAAAGTATAAACTCAAAGTAAAATGACCCGATAGCTATTTATATATTCAAAGGATTCGAATACAATAACTAGACGCTCTTGGAGCGTTCACTGGGTTGCCTGTGCGAGAGCTCGCCCGCTCACCAATCCTATATACTCTATTATTTCTTACCAAAGTGTTCCTTTTGGGTTCAAAGTACCCCTTTATTAAAAACATTTTAAATTCTAGTAAGACATTAGTGTTGCGTTACTGACTTGTCAACGCATATTATATTTCTACTTGACCTCAGTAGAGTACCTTTCAAGACTAGCTGATGAAATAAACATATCTATTTCAGTATCGAAACTGTTCGCTGCAAAACAAACGTTTTATCAATGTAAATACTCTTAGCCAAAATGTGTTTAACTGGTCATTTGTTTTTCCCTCGGTTTTTGTTTTCTGTATCTTCATAAATGGAAATATTCAACAAGGAGTCTTGGCAGTTCGCTTTCTTGTAGATCACTATCAGCTCGTCTGACTTCTACAAGTTCTTGGAGTCAGCTTTCATCAAAACTTTGTTTGTCACTCGTTTTGTAGTTTGTCTCTCGTTCTGTAGTTTGTCTCAGTATATTTTTTTGTATCTGAGATCTGGTAAGATCTAGTTTGATCATAGCTATGTAGTTTATAGATTCTCTTAGTCTATTTTGACATGTTTGTCTAGTTCTACGATTCTCATACCGTAGTTTGCTCATAGATTCTCAAAGATAGCTCATAGATTCTCAGACTTCTCTCTTTGAGTATGTGGACCAACCCGTCCCAAATTCGCTCAATAACATCTTTTAGTGTGTGTCTACCACGTACGGCGTGTGTGTTTGTAAGTAGTTTAAGCGTAGCGTTAAAAAACCTAAAGACAATAGTACGCAACATGCCTACAGACAAACTAGTACTTCACAAACCCTGAACGAATGAATTAATGGTGACACAACACTAAAAACTATAAATACATCGTCCTCGATGTCGTGTGGTAGCTTCATTGGACACTGGACATTGTTTACAAGTTCTCGACCAATCATGACGTGTGAAATTATGGTCTACCTGACGCCCGAAAAACGGATCTCATTTTAAGACTGGTTTGCTACCATAGCAACCCAGTAATAGGTAGATCATTTTACTCTTTTTCCAGTTTAATTAGAAGGGTATGTAACTAATTAACTTATTTTCAACTCGGCAAAAAAGATGGCGTCAAAAACTTCTGTTCTCTGAATTAATCAGAGTATATACATTGATCAGAGTATATATATTTTGTGTATTATTTATTTCGTTTTCTTGTTCATGCTATTCTTAAATGTAACTTAAGCCTGGTCCTCACTAGTGCATAATGCACCTGTCAGTGGCTTCCCCGGGGGGCTAACCCCGGGCTAACCAGAGGGATTGTAAAATGCTAGATACAATCTTCATGATTTTCCCTGGGGGGTTGGCAAATCTTTGTTTTCAAAGTCCCCTGGCCATGGTTAGAGTCTTCTATGACCAAAATTTTGAGAGAAAGTAACTTTAGGTTTTTTCTACCAAAAATGATAAAGTCAAGCATTTTTTCCGACCCCAGGGGCAATGTTAGAGTCCAAACCCCCTGTAATGCCCCACATATCTTCCTGGTTAGTCTGGGGTTAGCCCCCCAGGGAAGCTGCTGATTGATACATAAGCATAAGGATCAATACGTTCCATTCTTCTTATGCTTGTGCTTAGTTATATGCTTATGTTGCTTAATTTCCAGTGAGGACGTACACTCTTATATGCTTATATACTTATATGCTTATATTGCTAGTGAGGACCAGGCTTTAGCTTTATCTATCACAAAGTCTGACGAAACTCTGGAATCATTTGATATGCATTTGACCACACATTTTCTACCATTGACTACTAATGTAAGTGTGTAAAGTGAACAACATATATGTATGTAAGAGTCATCTGAAACCCCTGGTCCCCCGAGGCATTAATTATCAGGGCAAATTCTGGAACTTTCACTGGTTCAACCTGTTTACAGCTAATTTACATTACCAGGACCAGTAACTTGAATGTTTTGATTTCAGTGGCTTTGTTTATAATTCCAAATCTTGGCACAAATTAACTACAATCAAAACTCCAACTGAAATTATTTTTATTTCAATTATAAATATTTTCAAGCTGATACTGGTTTGGAAGTAAATTCTTTTGAAAATTTTTCACAATCACTATCAATTCATGATATATATAGCGGGTCCAAAACCTAATTTTTAACTGAATTGTTTTGGAATTTGGAGCTTTTGCACTTCTTTTCATAGCTTGAATTGTCTCAATCAGCTCACTGGCTGGGAAATTGGCAGATGATTCACTCTCTTCTTTCTTTCCAGAGGTACCAATAATTTATTAGGCCTTTACTGGCTTATTTCACTGGAATCAAAAGTGAATGCCCCACAAATGTGCAAGGGGGGGAGGACACTGCTGTGTTTCGAATGACGGATGCATAATTACCTCTTGCATTTCTCAGACAGGATCAGATATTTGACTCAAGAAAAACAATAGCACCAAATGCCTCTTCCAAATACAATGGCTAAACATATTATTTATCAAATTAATTTACCATTTGATGATGAATAATCAAAACCTTTTCTGTAATGTTTTAGTCCATAATTTTTATATTCTTTATAAAGAACATTTAAAAGCTAAGTTAAGGTTTGTTCAAATTGATTTACAGTCTCATATTCCTAAAAGCTTAACATAAACATTTTATTGGTGAGGGAGGGGGGGGGGATTTGAAAATTTCCAAGGGGCATTTAGGGGGGGCTTCAAAATTTAAGTTAAGTTCCAATGGGGAGCCTGTAAAATATAAGAATTTTAAGGAGAAATCTTCATGTAATATAGCTATAAGCTAATTAACAAACCTGTGCCTTCTTTCCAGGATTGAATTGGAATTTAGAATTCAATGTTGATTTTGAGGGAGGAAATTAAACCAGAGAACCTATGCTGGAGAGAACCAATTAACAAACAACAGTACTCTAGCTACTCACACATGTCCCATGTCCAAGTATCAAACCATGACCAAATTAATTGATGAGAGCTAGGCAATGTGTTAACAGCTAGCACACACCATGCATGCATGCACCTATATCATGCTTCCCATACATTCTCATCAGGATTTTACATATATTTCCTTATACCGTCGTCGATAACTATATATCTTCTAAATTTTAATTCTAATTTCCTCAAAAATTACTAAATAAAAAAAACCCTGCTTTCCATGACCTGACGTACGTCAGCTAGTGCAACATTTTTTTAGATATTTCATGAATATAAGACTCCATAATCTTGCTTGTTATTTTTAATAGATGATGTTTTTTATTGATGTTATTTTTTCAGTTTCAGTACTTAATTACTTGACTATCGTGAAACACTATTTAGTGAGTGGAGTAAATATATGTTCATTAAATATTCTTATATTGTTGTTGTCAAGTTGATCTGGTAAAACGTACGTATGATTTAAATGAAGATCTTGGACATCTAGTCTATATATATATAAGAATATAAAGAAAACATATTCATTGTTGAAAGCCAATCTTGTACTCTCAAAGCAAAAAAGAATTCCACTATATATTTGGACCAGCAATGGAAATATGTAGAGCAGAGTCAGTGACAGCACTTGGATATAAGTATTCTTAATGATGGGTGGAAAATAAATATGTTTGAGAACTTATCAAATAAAATAGATAAGTTTTAGTTTCACTGTTGACTCTAGGTTACACTATAGCTGAGTTAAGTTGTAATTATAATTACATACATTGCTTTTGCAGTCCTTATTCCTTATTCCCTATTCCTAATTTCTAAATTCCTTATTCCTTATTATCATTATTATTATTATAACTATTATTAATTGTTGTTGTTATTATTATTAATATTATTTATTTATTTCCAATTTGCTTAACGTTTTGCTTACAAAATTCTTAGCTTACTGAGTCCAATCCATGAACCTTGGGAAAACTAGAATGCATGTATTCACTAATTTATATAAAAATTGAAAGCGGATTAAAAAAATCAATTAATGATAAGAGTTCTCCTGATGATGTGAGCAGTTCCTAGGAGGGCAATCTTTTGCATTTCTGCTATAGGAATGTCTCCTTGTAGTTGATTGACATACTGCTCTAGTCCTTTGTGTATCAACCCAATAAGTGCCCCGATAACAATAGGCATAGTTTTTGTTTCCATACCCCACATTTTTCTTATTTCTATTTCTAGATCTTTGTATTTGGAGAGTTTTTCTATCTGTTTTAAGGGCACATTTCTTTCTGCTGGGATTGACACATCAATTAGAAAACATTATTATCATCATCATCATCATCATCATCATCATCATCATCATCATCATCATCATCATCATCATCATCATCATCATCATCATCATCATCATCATCATCATTATCATTATCATTATCATTATCATTATCATTATCATTATTATTATCATTATTATTATTATGTGGTTTATTTCAAATTTTGTCTGACTTGACTTTTTACAGAAGATTGCGGAAATATGGCCTAATTTCTTTAGAAGCAAGATTCTTAATTTCCGTACTGACAGATCAAATGGCATTGTACTTAGACAGCCTTAACTATTTCACAATTCTGGGAAATTACCCATTTCTGACATTTCCATATCAGTTCTATTCCATTGATAAGTCCTACCCTATTGAGCCTATTGATAAGTTCTTTTTGGGGGTCCAGATGTCAGTTAAAATTTCGCTTATTTTTCAGTTAAATTTGAGGCTTTTTTTCAGTTGTCAGTTAATACAAGACTTATTGGTGCATCGTGCATTGGTCAGTCGTCAGTAAACCCCATCCAGGCCCTGTTTTAAGGTTTAATAATAATTATCAATATTAAAATGGTGCCTATTAGAATATACAGCCTCCACTGTAAATGATTGTGAAGCGCATTTAGACGCAAATGCTCTATGTAAAAATAACTCCCAATAAAAAAAACTCCATTATTCCTGCCTTCCAGTTTCGGAAAGTACCTCTGTTGGATAACCGCACACAGTGAGCATCGCTGGCTCGACCTGGCTTTGGTGTAGTACGTGACTTCCGTTTTTAGGATCACTTGAAATGTTGCATTATATAAACTGACACTCGCTTCTCGCCGGAGATATCTCGATTGCAATTCGAGCAATTCATTCTACCTACAGTCGTTGGGATTTATAAGTCGTATTCGCACAGAAAAACTAAGATGGCAGGTATAGCTCTTGGACTCACAAATGTCGTGTTAGGTTTAGGAAACATTGGAGCTGGTATTGGTTTCGGTTTGGCAGAACAGAAGAAGATGGACGAGCTGACCACGAAATCAAATAAGCTCAAAGACGATGCGGCCACAGCAGGCAATCTTTACGATCACATCTACTATTTGGTCGCAGTCAATCTTGATCGTGTAAAGAAGGCTCTCGACAAACTACCAAGCGACATGCTAGACAAGGTAGAGAAACAGATCACTTCCGATCTCAAAGATAGCAATGCCGAAGAAGCCATTAAAACTGTGGCTAAAGTGTTGGGCTACGCTGGAGGAGCTATGGGGGTTATAGCCAGTCTTGTTCAGATTGCCGTGTACTTACGTAACCGCAAGGCTAAGGGAGAAGAACCTGTCGAACCGACAGAAGATCCTTTTGAAAACGTTCCCCTAGAAGACGAGGTGCCTCCTGTTATACCCGAGGGTGAAAGTTCCCTCCCAAAAACCCCAAAACTCAATAAATTAATGAATGGCCTCAACATCGCGGGAATAGTATTCGGGGTGGCAGGTCTTGCAACTACCATTGGTCTGGGTATTTGGACGCTGGAAAAATTGGATAAAGCAATATCTGATGTGGAGAAAAAGCAAACCCAAGTAAACAAATTTCAACAGGCCTTGACAAAAGCGTTGGACGAAATCGTGAAGGCTGCAGGACTCAAAGAAAAAGATTATACCGCTCTGCCTACAATGGCTGCTACCTGGAAGAAGATATCGGAGAATTTCGACAGCTATGAGAAGTCAATGTATTATGCCATTCGAGGTTACTTCATGAAGAAGTCAATTGAAGAAATCAAAACGATGGTTGACAAGGAAAGTGACGCCGGTAAGCCATTCCCAGAAGATGGTTATCCCCTTGCCAAGACTTTGGCAGATGATATCAACTATGAGTTTAAGCAGAAGAAGACCGACAAAGAAGTTGTTGCCTTTTTTGCAACTGAGAATCCAAAGATAGGTCTGAGATTTGTATTTGATGAATTCTTCATCAGCTCTCTGCGCTGGATGTAGAAAACTATTCAAAACTGTTTATTTCTAGCTATCCGGCTGCCTTTTTTTTATTAGCGGATATCTAATTAATTCCGTCGTGTAACGCTGTAACTTAAACTTGAATTAGTCAAAGCCTCTTTGGGCATTAAACAGATCTACAAACTTTTACTGAATCAGTAGGCATTGAACATTTAACCCAACACAGACCGCCTAGTCATGTTTATTAGTTCGAGTTAGATGAGTCATACTTTGAAAACAAAAGCTTCTATCTTTGTAGACTGAAGATTTTCAACTCTAATAAAGAAGTCCGGTCAAAAAATTAAATGTTAGTTCTGCCTCCATTTGTTTATAAAAGCAAAATAACTATGCTAATTGATTAGAAATACACCTGAAAAATCTGACAGCAAGTTATATTTCTTTCTTTCTTTGCGCGAAGATATTATTTAGCAAATGCTTGCGTGGATATCACGTTTAAATGGTGTTTGCTGAGAGCTGTAAAAACCTGTGAAAGTTTATCTGCTTGGGAAGGAATTTCATAATCGAGCCATTTGCTGTAACATGATTCACTGTAAGCGGCGTGACACAAAAAAATCTGACTCAAAAATCTGACAGCAAGTTATATTTCTTTGTGCGGGAAGATATTATATATTATTCAACGTTTGTACATAGTTATTTCCTTCTCACTATAGATAGTTCAACGTATATTTATGTTGAATTAAAAGGGCTGTAACCTGATATTTGGAAGCAGTACTACTAAAGTATTCGTGGCACGAAGTCCCGTTGATCATGATAGTAGATAACACAGCCCCAAAAAAATCTGAAACCGCACTTTGTTTTCTTTGAAGTGATTGTTTCGATCTCCAAAGACCACCATTTTCAAGAACTGTCTTATAACTAAAGCGTTGTAAAGGTTTTATCTAGATTCGAGACATTGCTAAGAATACAGAGCACTTTGTAAATCAACTGATAAAACGCCCCCCGGAAAAAATCTGACAACAGATCCAAAAATTTGACCATAGTTATAATCATAATATTAACTATGATTTGACTCAAAAATCTGACTCAAAAATCTGACACCAACTTCACTCTGGTCTGTTATACAATAGGAAAATTTATTCAATTTCATAATCGAAGAGTTTTAATAAAGCAGTATTATACACATTTCATTCCATCATCATACGCATACCATGTTTATCGTAAAGCAGTGGTATACAATAATGAAAAGACATGACATTGATATACAATAGAATCTACAACCGAAGGTATTGTCTTATGAGCGTTTTAATCGGCTGAGTTACTTGGCATTAATGATCTCCTCGAATAGTGTTTAGGAATCCTCGATCCAGCCAGTATCCATGATATCCAAACGTCAAAGCGATAGAATGATCGCTTTCTCCTTCTCGATGTAGATACTTGATTTTCTCAGCCATAAGTTTAGCAAGCACGTCATCTGCATTTCCAGTTGCAGTTTGAGTTGCAGTTGCAATCAGTGCAGTAGCAGTTGCAGGAATTTCTTTATAACCAACGGAGGCAAACGACTCTTCTACAGCTTTATGCATACTTTTTGAAAGTAGATCGGAGCTGGAGTGGTTTTTCCATTTGGGTATCATTTCTTGCAACTTCTCCCAAGTACGATCTTCAGCAGGCATCATCGCTAGAACCGGCTGTAATTCGTCCTGCATCTGTTGATAAATGGATTCCAGCTCATTGCATCGAACACGAAGAGGCTCGATTGTTTGTTGATTTTCGTTTTGGCTTTTGTAGGTAGAAAGTTCGTAGGCTGGAAAGGCTATATTGCCAAGCACTTTCTCGCTAGCTGTCTTTAGTCCATCTCCTTTATCGATCCAAGGAAGAGTCTGCAGTATTGGTGCATAAACATTCTCAAAATAAGCGCTGACGGTTTTTGATGTGGACAGCAACTGATTGTACTGGCTTTCCATTGCTAAAATATTTTTAATGAGTCAATCCCCAACGAGCAGAGTAACACACAAGAGATGATACTTGTCTTTCTTGAAAGTGGGAGGTGCCCAAGCTATGTATTAATAGCACATCAGTTTTAGACTTCAGACTTCAACATACTCACACGTCAGTAAATCCTGAAAACAATCAGTAGACCTAAACTTGAATCTAAACAGGGGGGGGGGGGGGGGGGGTACTTCGGGTCGTTTCATACGGGGATGCTCCGCCCGGACTCTCGACCCCTTACTCTTTTCTATACCAAATTTCAGCAAAAAGTTACCCCTTTTTAATACCTTTTTGCCTTTCATATACTTTTGAAGAAAATCTACCCCTTTTTATACCAAAACGCACAAATTCCCACCCCTTTTCTATACGTGCGGCTTGAAAAAAGTACCCCTTTCGGGCGGAGCATCCCCGTATAGTCAATTATAGGGAGTACCCCCCCCCCCCCCGGGTCTAAACAATACCAAGTGAATACAAAGAATCCGAAAGTTTATTTTCAGTTGTTACAGCATTAATGTCAAGTGACTGACCCACGTACGTGCAGCTTACGACAGCCGACTGAGTGTCAATTTACCTATGTCAGGGAATAAAAGCACTTTTAATAGAGTCAATCCCCAACGAGCAGAGTAACACACAAGAGATGATACTTGTCTTTCTTGAAAGTGGGAGGTGCCCAAGCTATGTATTAATAGCACTTCGTTTAGACTTCAGACTTCAGCATACTCACACGTCAGTAAATCCTGAAAACAATCAGTAGACCTAAACTTGAATCTAAACAATACCAAGTGAATACAAAGAATCCGAAAGTTTATTTTCAGTTGTGTCAGCATTAATGTCAAGTGACTGACCCACGTACGTGCAGCTTACGACAGCCAACTGAGTGTCCATTTACCTATGTCAGGGAATAAAAGCACTTTTAATAGATCGGGTATCAGTTCAGTAATCCGCTAGTTGTTGATGTATGAGTGTTGAAGCGGAAACCACTCGTATCCAGCTTTTCCTTTCTATAAATAATAATACCTGTAAACCTCAAATAATAACAATACTAACAATATCTATGCTTTGCCCTTCCAAGCTGCATTAGACACTCGAATGTTCAGTTAAATAAGTTTGGTTACTGTGCCAAGATCGGTCGTGTACCCCGGGTCGTGTACACTCGGCTGTCGGGAATATGAAACCCTTGAACATTAAAATATGTAACTGCCGACACACCAACTGGAACAGTTTCAGTTAATTTAGAGGTCATGATAGAAAATGAAAATAGGTACTTTCTCGATGTATATCAACCAGTGAAAATATACACAACAAAAAGAATGGAATATAACAATGAAAAGTTGTGTTGTTATTCAAATATTCGGCTTATATTGCATTGAGATTTGTTCTATTGTGTTGGAGAAAGAGCCATAAAATGGCTAGAAAAATATATAGAGATAGATCTTTCTGAATCTAGAAATAAGGATATAGATGATGATTTTCTTTTAGTCAATCACTTGATACTCATAGCAGGGGCGGATACAGGGGGGTGGATTGGGTGGATATTCACCCCCTCATTAGAGAAAATCCTGGATCCGCCCCTGCATAGAAAAAAGAAGTATATTCTATTGTAAAACAAAAAATGCTTATGCCTTTAATAGACATTTTTATACTCTATAGTTGTAAAAACACAAAAAAATGAAGAACAGATAGCTCAAAAGAGCAATAAACTTACTGTTCACTTAGAAAAGTGGGAGAAAATTAACTCTGCAGTTTTACCCCTTAATAACGTGCCATAATGCATTTTGAATTTCATTTCATAGCTAGCTTAACCCTGCGGTATTTTTTTGTTTCCCCCCACTTATTTATTATATACCTGAACTAAAAAAAGTACTTATGATAAGCAACTGAACAATGTACGTAATTACGTACATTGTTCAGTTGCTTATCATAAGTACTTTTTTTAGTTCAGGTATATTAGTTAAATTATCTTTTTTGTACCCGCTATAATATTGTAAATTGAATAAAAATGATAAAAAGAAAACAAACAATACTAACAATAATTGTCGTACTAGTTTAGTTTATTCAACATTGTCTAAACTAAAATACTGGTAGGACATTGTTACAGCTAAAACAGGAATCAAAGCAACACGGTTATCGAAAAGTCTGGACACATCACAGTACTTCTGAGTAATTTTTAGCTGTGTCGAAGATGCTGGTTTGATTACTTCACAAATGTGCGAAGAGTGCTGACAAAGTAAGAGTCCATGAGAAAGCGAAGACCTTCCTTCGGGTTTTCCTTTGCATAGAAATTGATTATTTGTTCGTCGGTTTTTCCATCTCTCATCATCTGCAAGATGCTTTGCTCGATTATCTTTGCCAACGCCAGGACGTCATCTTTTAAAGTCGGAGAGCCTCTGGCTTTTAGGACATCTTTCACCTGGGATTCACTCTTACCCGCTGCAAAACCAGTCATGGCATTATAAAACGCGGTCGAATACCTATCGAAGTTTTCAGCGAGTTTGTTCCAGTCGTTTGATATGTCTCTGAGGCTTTCGTAGCTTCCCACTTTTAGCCCCAAACGTTTCAGGAGGTCATCAAGAGAGTTCTTCATTTTCTTCACGGCATCCTCGGCCTCGTGTCGTCTGCTGTTTACTTTATCGATGGCATCGTTCAACTTGTTTAGCGCCGTAATGCCATTATACAGGGTGAGGCCAAACCCAGCTACTGCAAAGACAGCTCCTGCTGCTCCGGCTACGGCTCCAATGTCGGCAATAATGCCATCTGCTGCGGCTATTCCAGCAGTGGTCAAACCACCAGAGACCAGGCCAGCTACACCAACCACGGTTTGGGTAATAGTAAGAGCCAGACCTACATCCTTTATGACTTTGTCAGGATTGCTCAAATTTAGCTTTAAGTCCTCGTTCAGTTTTTCAACGACGTCCGGGGGTAGTTTCCGAATGCTCTGCTTTAGATGGTCCAAACGAGTCTTGATGATTTTGTAAACATCCTTGAAAAAGTTATTCGCGTTGTTGATTGCCGTCTGTGCACTACTGATAGCCGACTTTAATTCCTTCTGCTTCTTGTCTTCTTCTACTGAGAATCCAATATCGCTTGCTATAGTAGCTGTAATTGCAACTGCCGCGATTGCGATGCAAATGCCCATAGTGAACTGAACAACGAACTGCTAATGAAGCGATCAGATGTCAACGTTAATAGTGGTAGGGATGGTTCAACTATTGTGCAACAACACCTGATCTTCTGATTGGTCAGATCACAACAATAACTGCCCAATACCGGATCTTGTGATCCGTCAATCAATCAATCAATCGACTGTTTTCGTTAAATAGCCTCCTTCGCAGACGTTCTTAGGGTCGTCACGGGAGAAGCGTTGCGTGACGACCTTGGAAATTCTATTTTGACTAGGCAGAAAATATCACAAGCTACAGGAGGCCTAAGCTAGACAAGCGGTTTTGAAATGAACTCAAAAACTAATAAATTAACAATTTAATCTAAAAAGTTTAATGGCCATAAGGTACACAATTTTTCAGCCTAGATTTGTGTTTTTTCCCCCAACAATTCAAACAAAAAAATGAAAATTGAGAAATGGAATTCAATTTTAACTTAACAAATTGAAAATTAAATCCAAAATTGATTAACCAATAGTTTAAATTGATCAAAAATAGGAATGGCCATAAGGTAGACGCATTATTTGCACTAAAAGCGGGTAAACGCATTACCAGAAGACGAGCGTGCGAAGCACCAGAAATAGATGATTATGACGATACCAACGACAAGAAGAACAGCAACGATAACAAATACAGCAATAAGCCAACCAGGTAAAGGACTCCCGTGACAATCTTTTGTACATTCGCCGCCTGAACTACAGCATTCGTTTGGCGCACCACAATCACTGTCAAAGTTACACGATTTGCCAGCGCAGCTGGAAGCACACACGCTTGGATTAGGAGAAACTCCTTTGCAACAGTATAAGCCCCATTCCCTACAATCTGAGTTTGAATAGCACTTCTTCAAGCAACTTTTCTTTGTAGTACAATTGCCGTTGACTGTATTACAGCATTCACCACCTGATCCTCCACAATCTTTGTCAACATCACAAGCTTTCCCGGCACAGCTAGAAAAACAAGTGTGCGGTGCCCACGAATGAAAGGAACTCTTGCAACAGTATGGCGAGTCTTTACTTAGTTTACTACAATCCAAGTCCGTATGACATTCACCCGCAGCTAGTCTCTTTTCGGTTAACGAGACAACGACAGTTAGTGAGACGAAAAGAGAATAACGGAGCATTGTTTACTGAACTTCTTTTCATGGAAATAAACTCTAACTAAGATGGCGACATCTATCTTGATAAGACGCGTACCGGAAGTGTTGAGCTAACTGCATGGTACTTGGGGAGGGGAGAGTTGGGGAACACTCATTTAGTGTCCAAGCATTCTGATTGGATACGCGATCGGTAGACAGCGTCACATCCGGACAACGTGATCGGCGACGTGACAGTCAAACTCATACGAATCGTATTTGCACGCAATCTTGAGCAACACAAGAGCAAGAATGGCAGAGGTAGCTTTTGCACTCACGAATGTCGTGTTAGGTTTAGGAAACATTGGAGCTGGTATTGGTTTTGATGTTGCTGAAAGGAAGAAGATGGACGAGCTGAACACCAAATCAACGAAGCTCAAAGACGATGTGACCACAGCAGGCAATCTTTACGATCAAACCTACTATTTGGTCGCAGTCAATCTCGATCGTGTAAAGAAGGCTCTCGACAAACTACCAAGCGACATGCTAGACAAGGTAGAGAAACAGATTGCTTCCGATCTCAAAGATAGCAATGCCGAGGAAGCCATCAAAACTGTGGCTAAAATGTTGGGCTACGGTAAACAAGCTGTGAAGGTGCTTTCGAATCTTGTTAAGGTAGTCGTGTTGTTACGTGACCGCAAGGCTAAGGGAGAAGAACCTGTCGAACCGACAGAGGATCCTTTTGAAAACGTTCCCCTAGATGACGAGGTGCCTCTTGTTATGCCCGAGGGTGAAAGTTCCCTCCCAAAAACTCCAAAACTCAATAAATTAATTAATGGCCTCAACATCGCGGGAATAGTGTTCGGGGTGGCAGGTCTTGCAACTACCATTGGTCTGGGTATTTGGACGGTAGAAAAATTGGATAAAGCAATATCTGATGTGGAGAAAAAGCAAACCCAAGTAAACAAATTTCAAGATGCCTTGGAAAAAGCGTTGGACGAAATCGTGAAGGCTGCAGGACTCAAAAAAAAAGATTATGCCGCTCTGCCTGCGATGGCTGCTAACTGGAAGAAGATATCGGAGAATTTAGACAGCTATGAGAAGTCAATGTATTATGCCATTCGAGGTTACTTCATGAAGAAGTCAATTGAAGAAATCAAAACGATGGTTGACAAGGAAAGTGACGCCGGTAAGCCATTCCCAGAAGATGGTTATCCCCTTGCCAAGACTTTGGCAGATGATATCAACTACGAGTTTAAGGAGAAGAAGACTGACAAAGAAATTATTGCCTTTTTTGCAACTGAGTATTCAAAGATAGGTCTGAGATTTGTGTTTAATGAATATTACATCAGCTCTCTGCGCTTGATTTGAATGAATGATTTGAATTGGTCAATATGGAACGGATTGGACTGGATTCAGAAAACATGGACTCTGATAGAAAATATCATCACAAAATGTAACTTACAGGGGTTGAGCTGGAGGGGGGGTCTTAGATTGCCTGTGACCCCCCTTTATAGAAAAGAGTGATCAATAATAAAATAGGCTGGAGGTAATCTGGGTGAAAACATGTTGAGTTGTTGATGATGATTTCCTTTTTATTTGTTTCGGTTCAGTCAAACAAAGAGTAACCAAACAAAATGGCAGCTTTTTGGGCCATGCACCCCCTTGATAAAATCCTGGCTATGCTCTTGACTCAACAATATTTCAAGTCATCCACATTAACCAAGTGGTTTCACATACAATATATTTACCATAATATACAATAAAAATGTTATTCTAATATAACAATGAAGATAATTTGGCTGTGAAAACCCCTCTGTGTAAATAATCTTTCATGTGTTCCCACTCCATATCTTTGGTTGATTTTTCACACAACCCCCTCCCCCTCCTTGATAAGAATTTAATGACCTCTTGAACCCAAGGGTCATACACTGCCATCTGAACAAACACCACTGGTTCAAGGAATGAAAACAATATAACAAAACAAAGAGTGCAGAACTGCAGTACATAAAAACAAGAGACAAACCAATCAAAACACTTCTTTTTTGTACTTTGAAGCAGTGATATTTGTTAAGCCAGTAGTGTATGACCCACCCCGTATCCTCATATTTTTTGACACTTTTAATAAACCCTTTTCATTGTTAAATTTATTATACTTATTAAAGTGCCAATCAACTCTGGCGGTTTAGTTTGAAAATCACTTCAACATGTAGGGTATAATCTATAATGCAGTGGTACAGTTTTACAGGATATGGACTTCTCATTTCAGAGACATAAAGGTTTAAAATTTAAATCTGGTATCTGTCCTCTTTTCTTGTGTTTTACTACCAGTGACTCTCAAGTAAACTCACCAAAACTCTACTACAACATATATACTTTAGTAATAAAAATCATTTATTAATTGAAAACTGGCATTACCTTACAGGACAGTAATTTCGTATTTTAAATGTGCTGGGTTGATGTCATCTCATTTTCATTTTTAAATAAACTGGCTATAAATGGCACTAAAATGCCACAATAACAGAAATTATTTTTTAAAAGTCACCTTAGGTATGTATGAGCCAATACAGTGGAATCCTGTTATCTTGAACCTTATAGGTCAAAATAATGGGGGATTAAAATATCCATGCTGGGTAAAATAAATTAGCAGTATTGTACTAATGCAAGTCCAGGGGATGCTACCTCAAATTCGAGATAACAAAAAGTTTGAGATATCTGGGATTGGTGATAAAAGGACTCTACTGTATTGCTCTCACTTCAACCTGTCCTTGGGATGACTCATGGTGAAATCTCTTCAAATTTTCACTCCCAGATCACATTCCTTCCCGTTCCTCTTAGTCTCCTTACAGATACCTTTAAAACAAAGGCACATTTGTACTTTGATGGTGTTATGTCATTGCAGATTCTTGACCAAATTCTTTTATTGTTCTTGTGACAAGAATAAGATGCTCTAGAAATGAGTTTGCAGATACTCGTAGAGTTCTGGCTTCAGTAGATGTTAGCATTCTGTAAAAGGAGAGAAACTTATCAAAATAAGCAATAAAAATATAACAAATAGCTTTGGGATTAAACTCTCTTTTAAGATGTCCTGCCTCATCCAGGCCAAAGTGAGTCGATCAAATTGAGCTCCTTGCCTCATTTTCGCCCACTTGGTATTGCTATTACATTCATAAACTCTCTCAAATTTTTGCTATTGTTAAACTTACACGTTCATAATGTTGCCATTAACTGTAATAGTCTTGTGAACGCCACCACGTTTAGGCTCCGCATCAACAGAGAGAGAATTACAAGCTATTTGAGCTTCTGATGGCTGGTTAAACGGAATAGACATTTCCCTGTGGTTACAATTAAGGCTTAAATAATATACAAAACTAATGTAAAAGGCATTATATTACAATAAGTCAAAGAAATGTTCATAAGTTTTTGAATTTGAAGGATACAACTTCAACCTTTGCTCGTCCGCCATTTTGAAAATTTCATCGACTGAAAAAGACTGGGGCGAGAAAAAGACAAAAATAGTGCGATTGGGGGGAGGGGAGGAGTAAGGAATGTCATTCATTTATTGATTTTCTTATTCTCACTTTTTAGATCTTGTACTCGAAGAAGGTACAACGGTTTTAGTCAAAATAAATAAGATGTGGCGACAATAAACGGCTTGCTATTTCAATTAGTGCAAATAAATGGCGATTAAATAGCTCAAATTCTCGCTGTGCGCGAAGAAAAATTTAACCCTCCAAGTCAACAGCACACAAATAGCGAAGCTCATATAGTGGTTCTTTAAAGAGGTAATAAATATATAAGGCATTGTCCAGGATTTCCCATAGGGCGGTTCACTTCACTTCCTTGCAAGTTTAGAGCGATTTTCGTACATGAAAAACTTACGATAAGGACCGCGCCTTGCCGTGACCGTGCCGTGTACCGTGACTTTTCACACTCATACGAAATCTGCACGTTCTATCACACGTGTACGCGTTGGCAATATGTGGAGTAAGTAACGTGAGTAACAACTGTCAGTACTTAATAGACCTAAGGCAGCACGTCAGAATGCAGCTCAATTTGGAGGGCAAAACAAAAGAATTTCAAACTCGGGAGAATTGGATCCTTTTGTTTTGTCCTCCAAATTGAGTTGCATTTCGACGTGCTGCAAGGGACCGTTTACAGTCACTGAGTCGTTTCTTGGAAAAGTCAATCAGACCAAACTTTAACATGCAGAAGTTGAAATACTTTATTAGCCACATGACCAAAATTACTGACTGATTAAATAAATCATTAATTTTGATTAAAAAATTCCGAAATAACTTCTAAAACTATATAATATTGTTTGGATTAATCATTGTTTATTTGAACTTTTTCTGTGTCTATAGTTTATAAGAATAAACGTGCCGTTTCTGGTGTTGTTTGGGGTATAGAAACATAGAAAGCGATGCAGAATTTCCTACATCGTTCTTTTAAAGATGCGCGCATGTATTAAAATACGCACTATGTAGTTAGTCTCCTAGCGCAGTCAGTGTTCTTTTTTAGAGTTGCGCACATGTATTAAAATACCCACTGCGTAGTCAGTCTCCTTGCGCAGTCAGTGTTCTTTTTTAGACTTGCGCACATGTATTAAAATGCGCACTGCGTAGTCAGTCTCCTTGCGCAGTCAGTGTTCTTTTTTAGACTTGCGCACATGTATTAAAATGCGCACTGCGTAGTCAGTGTTCTTTTTTAGAGTTGCGCGCATGTATTAAAATGCGCACTGCGTAGTCAGTCTCCTTGCGCAGTCAGTGTTCTTTTTTTAGAGTTGAGCTCGTGTATCAAAATACTCACTGCGTAGTCTGTCTCCTTGCGCAGTCAGTGTTCTTTTTTAGACTTGCGCACATGTATTAAAATGCGCACTGCGTAGTCAGTCTCCTTGCGCAGTCAGTGTTCTTTTTTTAGAGTTGCGCTTATGTATTAAAATGCGCACTACGTAGTAAGTAAACTTACCCAGTCAGTGTTCTTCTTTTAAAGTTAAGCGCGTGTATATGATGCGCACTGCGTTGTCAGTCAGTGTTTTTCTTTTTAAGTTGCGCGCATGTATTAAAATACTCACTACGTAGTCAATCTACCCTCCACAGTCAGTGTTCTTTTTTACAGTTGAGCGCGTGTATCACAATACTCACTGCGTAGTCAGTCTCCTGTGTTCTTCTTTTAAAGTTGCGCACAAAATGTGGACGGTGTCATTAGTCCCCCTGTGCAGAACAGTAACAGTGTACAACATATTATACTCAACTCCGATCGAGTAATTAAAATTATTGTTAACACTCTTATTTTATTGAGATTTTACAGTTATTGATTTTTAACAGTCTTAATCTTGCTGAGCTCTGACGTTCGGCTCTTGAGCCCTCTAGAAATCTAGATTCAAATACTAGTAAACGATTATTTTCAGTCAATTATCTTGAATTTCGTATGGCTTCTAATCGTGGATTGAGAAAACTGATGAACCAATTGAAGCTGGCATTAGCTCACATTAAACTGCCTTTACCCTTGACCCAAAATTCTGACTTAGAACTTCGTGCAAGGCAATGACTTCTGTTGCCATAGGATACCTCGAAACAGTGTCTATACAGCAAGGGCTCTGTATGAAGGCCGATCAAACCTGCACATAGTATACCAAAGGTCTCCAGCAAACTTGTGAGGATAAGGAGGAATTCAACGTGTGGCTCACGTGTTTGGTTGGCAACCCTGTGATAAGAGATGATGGTTAAGATCCCAAGGAATGTTCCTTGTAAAAAGCACAGCGCAAAAACGAGCCAAAGGTGGTGAATAAAACGATTCCAGGAGCCAAAAACGAACAGAAACATGATGAAAGTCGAGAAGAACGTCCCCAATGCTTGGAAAGGAGTACTGCTGACATCAGGGAACTTTGCGAGTAACAGGGACATAAATGATCTTCCAAAGAACTGACCAATCACAATGCTGAGAATGTAGTGATGGTAGTCCTCTCTGGGACCAAATATGGTTGAGTGTGTGTACACCAGGGTTGACAGGATAGCACCGATAGACAAGAAGACCGAGAAGTACGACACGTACAATAAGAGGAGATGGTCGAGTACTTTCCATACCGCCAAAAAACGTCGAGCACGAAAAGACTTGCGTTGAGGAAGTGCCTTTTCATCCTTGGATTCAGGGATTGTCTGATAAGATGACTTTCCTATGTTCTTGAGCTGCACTACTGCAAACATTAGAAGGTACAAAGCAGGCCAGATGACTGGAACGAGGAGGGCGACGCGCGGATTGATGTTACTCCAGTTTGTCATACCTGAAATTGTTTATAAAAGGGAAAACAATACGATATTAGCATTTCAAATTGGGGAACCGCCTAACGTGATAAAATACCTGGAATTTTTTTAAGGTACACTTTCCTGATCTTTTCCGAGTTGTTTAATCTATCCTTTATAACAGCATTTTTGTGGATGTTGTACAAAAATGATGTACAACATTAACAAAGTCAGTGAAACTACTTGTGAAATTAAAGCAAATGTATTTTGCCTCAGGGTGTTTTAGTCAACCCTTCAGACTAAACTTTAAAAAGCATTATCATGTCAAGGAAAATGTTGATAATTTTTGTGGTATATAACATGAAATACCAGGATACCCAATTGCTCATGTACCGCTCGGTTATTTACTGCGATTCTCAATATTCTGCGAACTCAGAAATTTCAACGGCTTGTTGTGAAATTGTTTTTTTCGCTGCATGCCGTCAATCAAAACTCGGTACCTTTTATATTTTTGACTGGCAGTAGTAAAAAAACAAATTCCAACGGGCAACTAGCAACTACCGAGTTAGCAGAATATTGAGAATCGCAGTAACCTAACATTTTTTTCTGACAATTTGGTTATGGATCATAGTGCTCACAGTGCTTACTGCGCCAAATCAAGCTGATAAGCATATAATGTGTATATACATATCTTTATAAAAGGCACCCGTGGTATTCTACTATCTCTATTTCAGCAACAGATCTGAGCCCGGGTGGTACAAATTCTAGTACTGATTACTTTTCTCCGTTCAAATTTTTAAGTTTTCACCATCGCATTATGAGTCTTCAACATGACGCCCCAACTCAAGCACCAATATCAACAAACAATATCGAGACCATTTTCAGATTTGGAGAATTCTGCGGTAGTTATCTAACATTACAAAGAAGGCCAAAAAAGGTAGAAATCTTACCAACATAAGGTAGTGTGCTTAGGATTCCTCCGACAGCGCTTCCAGTGATAAGGGAGCTCAGAGCTCTTTCACGAAGCTTTGTTGTGGCGATGATAAGCAGACTGACTTCCCCAACACTCATTCCAAGTGATACAAGACACACACCCACATATCGCATCTTGTAGTCGGTTTGAGAGAAGGCCACACATAACATCCCAACCGTTATTAACATGTACGTTATGAGGGTCTTGCCAATCACTGATATATTACCGAGTCCTTTCCAAAGAAGGAAACAGAACTTGATGAAGAAAGATGGCGCTGTAAGAGCGATGATCACCAAACCCGTTGGTTGCTTACTCCCTGACAACATGTCCTCAGCTGAGCAGATGATCACCATGAAGGGGGCCATCAATGCTGCTCCCAGTACGAACGAGCAAACATGGACAACGTTCTTATCTGGTGGATTTTCTCGACCAAACTTTGGATAAATTCCATGCTTGGATTGTAAAGGATAATATTCTTCATCTGAATCCGAAGAAAAATCGTCACCACTAGAAGTGTCTACGCTCTTCTTCATAGCTGTAGAAATTATTCTTTAACCAGCTTGTGACTTTAACTACTTTCTACATTGATGTAGTTTATAAATTTCGGAAAACTTTGAACAAAAGTGTACTCTAATCTTATTTAGTTGCGAGTTCGCCAACACTGGCCATGAATCATTATCACTTGCATTATTTTTTACGCTCTATTAATCTATCTACACAAAACTTCATTATGCATTTTCGAGTCCAGCTTTGGCTATTGTAAGCGTCTTCACTGTGCTTGACCAAGACGCGTGAAAAAATACCGGTGTAAATTAAAAAAAAAAAAATCTAAACTTTGCATTACAAAATTAAACTTCTAAAAGATATTCTAAAATATGAAGAAAATCTAGATGAATTTTCTTATTATTTTTTATCGAGTTTTTAAAATAATATTTTTAATGAAGCTTATAGTAATAAGTCAAGTAGAACTTAGTTTACAATGCAAGTCGAATATTCAGGACGCGTATTACTGATCAGTGAACCAGTGAGAGGAATTTATGAATATTCAACAAAATGAAAACTAAGTTTTCTAAATAAAATAGTCGGGGATATTTAAAAAATACAGTAAACGGGAACTGGGTTGTGTATATGAGGTATGACAGTTTAGTATGCAAAAAATACGGTTGTATCGTGTAGTTATGTTTGGACTGGTAGGGTAGTAAGTACTGTTGTGTGCTTTATACCAATATCAGTTGTTGCTGAGTTTGTATGGTTCTTCATTAAATGCACTAGTGTCAATTGTATGCTGAATCGAACTTTAAAGAAGGAAGAATTTTGGAGTATAACATCGATTTGTTGGTGATTAAGATCCATTTTATTTTAATTAATTTGTATAGATAATTGTATAGAATCTTGTTCGTAGAAAATTTTTGCATCACTTCCCTCCAGCTACATACCAGTTATTATTATATGAAATAGAGTGTGATATTGAGTGACATCAAAATGATAAAATTGATATCCCCACTCCCACCAGTGGCCAGTGGGGATACGATTTATATCAACACTGGTGGTGTCAAATTTCGACTTTTTGCTCAACAAGTCTCAAATTCTCCATTATTTTTCCTTGAAGATTTCATATAATAAACACAACATTACAGATAAAATTCGTATCTCCGCGCGACCATGTAATATCCTATATTTACTGAATAACACTTTTTATATCATGCCAAGAATTACTTGAGAAAGCATTAAGAAAAAATCGAAGTATAAGAAGTTTTCCTATACAGTGGGAAATATTCTCACATCAATGACCTTAGGATGCGAGGAAAACATACATCATCAATAACCCGGTATAGATAAGAATGAGTATAAAAAAGATGTTGCAATGGCAACAATAAAATAGTACTAACATGGTTAAATATCATTTAGAAATAACAATTGGACAATCATTTAATCAGGAATTTCTTTATCACAAGAGATAAAAAAGTCCTGTGAAAATCATTAACTTTATAGTCAAAGGAATTTCTTCATTGCTTGATCAGAATGAACTCGGCCTTACTATCATAGTTTTATTGCCGTAGAGCCAGAATTATGAAAACGAATGTAAGCAGAAATTAGTATATACATGATCAAAGTCTAGAATTAAAGCAGAAAAGAGGTCAAGGCTCTAACATATACACATCCTTTAAGATGCAGATGTGAAAATCTCATCCTCTTTCATAATATCTTCCATTCCTATTTCATCTTTTAACTTACTATAATTCTCAATGTTACATTTATAGTCTGACTGAATCTCATTCTTTGCAGAAAGGTATATGTATTCCTTAAAGCCAATAAAAGTAACACTGCTAGCAAATACAGCTGTCCACAGGTTACTACTAAGGAACACATACACCTTAAAGTCTATTTACAAACAGACTCAAATACATCCAATGTTGTTTTGATGTCCTTGATTTGAGCTGACATTGAATAAAGAGGTCCCATATAAGAATTAAGCTCTTCACACTTAGCTATCAAGGTACACATGCTCTTAATAGAAGCATCTACAATGACTTCTGTATTTTCAACAGCCGTCTTATAATTATCCACACTCTGTACCCCTATAACGGACATGGACTTGAGGCTATTATTCAAAGTATGTAATAAATGGTCCAAATTACTTGCAACCTCCTTTGCCTTCCTTTCAATGTCTTGTAACGCACCAGGATCAATGGGAGGGATCTCCAAGAGGCATTCCTTGTGGATATTTTCCCATTCATTCAAATTTTGGACTTCTTTTCTTGAAATAACATCGTAAGTGTCTGTAAAACTTCCTGCTGTTATTCTACTATGGGTATCTTTGTGTGCTATTTTAGTTTCATCTTCTTTATGTTCACTTGATTCAACACGCTGTTTATTTGGACTGGATGACAAAAGATTCTCAGAGGGAGGGGGTGGTGGCTGATTTGGTACCCCAGCTTGTGTGGGAACCTCCTCCTCCCCCTCTTTTCCGGATGAAAGATTTATTGCACTTATTTCATCAATAATCGTCGGAATATTATCATGCATTTTAGTCTGATCCATACTTGGAGCTGTCGTTTGACCATGTATTTCGACACGATCAAGACTAGTTGCTGAATCAATCTGTAGTTCTTGACTGACACACTTCTCTGATGGCTCAGCTTTTAATTCTGATGCAGCAGAACTCCCTTCATCCTGCGAATCCTTGATTTCATCGGTTAGTTTATCAGTCTCCAAACTTACACGATCTTCTTTCTTCTCCATCTCATCACCTGTCACATGATCAGCTGGTTTGTTCTCCAAAATATCCAACGTTTCTCCTTCGCTCATGGTTAAAAAAAAGCCAAAAAATTACACAAGTGCAGTAAGATGCTACTATGGCCTTTTAAGAAGCAAAAATGAAGTATTCTTTAAGATTTTTTGAGTTTTTTCCCGCAATGTTTTCACTCGATCACTTCCGCCATTTTGATTTTAAACGCATGTGCCAACAAACACATACCACTGACCATCTAAAATCGTTTTGCGCATACAGGGAGCCCAAACTTCGTTTTCGTGAATATTTAGAAAATTAAAGAAAATTAAAAAACATTTTATTGAAACAATTTCAAGATCTTATTAAAACGTTTTAAAAGAGTATATTTAAATGCTAAACAAAAAACTACATTAGCTTACAGTACTTACTTAGCTTTTAAAAAACAATTTTGGGCTTCCTGTGGCAGTTAAACCGCTGTCCCAAACCTGATGATGTGGAAGAAAAAGAATCAGGAAAGAAAAAAGTGAATATAAAGCGATGGTATTTTCTATTTTTCCACTCTCAGAACAAATGGTATCAAGCAGGCATCAACGTAGACTCCTTCTCTTTCTTATAATAGTCGTAATAGTCTTTATAACGACGTGGTATTTAAGACCTTTTGATAAAAATTATATGAACTTGTATGAGTCTGTAAGAAGCAGCACGAACCTGGGACCGGAATCGATAGTGATTGACAGTTATGATCATCGAATAGACGTCGAAAAGGTCAGTATTTTCTCAGTAATTTTTCATTCTTTAAGGAAATCGTTATTAGAGATTTAATTTTTAATAACTGACAATCATTGGTCTTCATGGACTTATGGAAGTAGACTAAAACTTTATAATACTATAGCAAAATATTTAAACTTAATGTAGACTCAGCATAAAATTTTGAAAACTTACTTTAAGCTTTCGATCCAGAATAGGATGTTGATCACACTGACTGCAGTCATGCTATTAAGGGTTTTTATGATAGCATGTCTATGCAAAGTATACACTTGTTCGGTCTTTCTTTCTTTCTTATATACATTCGGGAACGCAACAATTTTGCATCATCAAAGTACAGTATAAGAAAACACTGTAAAACTGTAAATTTGGCCCTGGATGCCTCGTTTTCATGTAACTCACCCGGCTGTGTGCCATTTTGGACTTGAAGTAGCTTACTTGAAGTAGTTCATGTGATTACATCTGGGCAATATAGAGCTACTTAGGTTTGCAAGGGTTGGCAACAAGTTGCTTTTTATACAGGATATTCAGTTATACCTGTTATTATCCTAACTAAGTCAGCGGCATCAGAGGTCCTGTGGTGTAGGGGGTGTCCCTGAAATGTCGGGGGGGGGGGGGGGGAGGGGCGACAAGCAAACATATATTGGTGTTTAAGTTCCTGCCAAGTTCACAGGAATTCTATCATTATATGCCTTGGAAATCCATCCATTTACAAAGAATTTTTTACAAAGAATTTTTCTACAACCCCACTTGGAACAATATAGAATTTCTCAAATATATTGGGGAGACATTATGCCCAAGCAAAAGAGGTCTATTCAATTGACTAAATAAGTATTATTATCTTTACACAGGAATGGTTTATTGAAACTTGTCTGAAAACAGATAAGGATAAACTTAGTATAGACAATTTATTTGAAATAATCAAGAATCTAGGACAGGCAAAAGACAGCAAGTGCAAGTAAGTGCTACGTATAATAGTATAAGAGAATATGATATTTGTACCGACGTTGTAATGGTAACCTACCAATAACCTACCAATACCCTACTGACACCAGTTTGGGGTCATATGTAAAGGTTATATACCGTTACTAAGGTGGATATGAGATATATCAATCTGAGGTGAACCACTGAGGTATATGGTATATAACGACCTTATATCATCATTGGGGAAGTTTATTAAGCATGGGGTTGATAACTAGATATTAACCTCAAAGCTGCTGTTGGGTGAATATGAAGGATAAAAACTGCCAGTGAACAAAAGAAACTGACTCAATGAGGATATAATGTTTACTATTTCCCAAGTAAGTGAATGACAGTATATGATCCTAATTCACATTGGTGAGAGGCAAGCATTGTCGCGATGCATCATGACACCTGTGCTTCTCATATGAATTTTTGCAATAATTTAACCCCTTGACTGCCAGGGCTATGTGCATTTCCTGTGCCAATGCAAGCAACTTTGCATCAAAACAGGAATTTTGGATGACTTGCCTAAAATATGAGGAATTGTCTAGGGGGACTGGAAACAAATCATAGTCACATGTTAACAGCATTACATATGCCAGGGATTACGTACATTTTACAGTATCTAAATCTTGCATACTCAGTATGTCCAAGAGGCATATAAAGTATAACGTTTGTGACATACTCAATACACCATATAAGCAGTCAAGGGGTTAAAATGAGTGATAGGTTACATGTAGACTTACTCTTGCACTTCTTTTATTTTCCAGAGATGTATATAGATTGTTCCATTCAATTTATGACCTCAAAACAAGTACAAGCAATGTTTATATTAATAACATCTTTGCAAAAAAGGTTTGTCCCCATACTTACTGCATAAGTGACAGAGAGGTTTTTAAAGGGAAGCTTATTTACTCATTTATATATTCTTTCACTTGACAACCTCACATATCTACGCCAAAATGGTTAATCAACTACCAGTTGTACTTAGATTTTTCAGTTAATTATATTATTACATTTTTTTCTTTCATTCTTTTATAAAGATACTGTACATCAAAATATCCACCCATACATGAGGACCTTAGAGGGAGAGGGGGTGGGGTGGGGTGGGGCTAAGGGATCATAGCCCTTCAATGTTTTCCTTTTTACGTACTATTCCTTATATTTTCCAATCTTAAACCCCATCCCCCCACATTTTCCATTTTGTGTACTGGTCTCATATTTTCCAATCTTAGCCCCTTGCTACTTTTTAGGGTGCTCCGCAGTCCTTGATACACCAGTTCCTCCATCTGTCTGTTATGGTATTCATTCATTGATTCCTCATATACATTTAACCTCTGTATACTGCATATTCCTTAGGTATTGAAGTGGTTCAAAGGAAATAAGGACCTCTTAGAAGAAACAAAAACACAGGTACTTACAGCAGATTCAGGTTGAGTGTTTCATGGTGCCATTTGTCATGATCGTTGTGAAAGTTAAATTTGCCTGCATGCGGAATGCAAGATGTTTCTAGGCAGCTTGGTGCATGTTAAACCAAGTGTTACATTAAGAAAGAGAAATTATCATTGATCAATAATGTACCTAAGTTGTAAATAATAAAATACATGTAAATAGCTCTCTTTCTTCATGTGTTTCAGCACTTGATGTTTGTCATTAATCATTACACACAAGAGAGTACCGTTTTTAATCCCTTGAGAGCAAAAAGACCTGGAGCAGGAGGAGGTGGTGGTCCTGAAGTCAAAAAAGCGTGAGTACTGACCGTGATATTTATTCATAAAGCAAAGCTGATTAGATTGTCTTAATAGCAACACAGACCAGCAGAATGGTATGTGCCCCCCCTAGCTGTGTGAGAGGAGGTAAGACTACAGGCTGTTGACCTCCGTTAAACCATGCAGTCTTGCTGGGGACTAATCTGAAGGTATGGGGGAATGCCTGCACCCCCTGAAAATTTTGAAATTGAGGCTCTCGGAATTCAATGCAATTTCCAGTGTTTTGGGGGACAATTGCAACATACAATTTTTTAATGCATTAAACTCATCTCAAAGCATTAGGCAACTTGTAATATAATAGAAACTCATTTTTAGCTTAAAATATGGGGGCTATTACAGCCACCCCCAACCCCCTCCCCCTGCCTCCATCCCTGACAATTAGCCTTTACCATATTACCTTTGCTCAAGAGTTATCACTTTGTAGTATGTTATACAAAATAAATTGTTTTTTGTTTCAGTGTGGATGAATTGATTGCAAAATCTAGTAAAGACTGTGACTTCTGTAATTTTAAAAAGTTAGTATCCTAAAATAATGTTACCTTAGTTTATTTGATTAGCCTATTAATGAATATCTCATCCATAAAGTTGGCTCACTAGCATTCTACATAATTCTGTCATTACTGTAAGCCAGTACACCCTCCAAGTAGTAATACAGTCGAATCTCTACACAATGGCCACCTCGGGACAAAAATTTTATGGCCATTGTAGAGAGGTGGCCATAGGAGCAGGCAGAGCTTAGTTGGTTAGTGCACGGCCTTCGGAGCTAGAGGTCCATGGTTCGATCCTCAGGATCTTCACATCTGTTTTGACTTCTTTCTAATCTGTATAGCTTCAGCTTTGAATACTCTTAAAACAGAGCACTGATGGAGAGAGGGGGTAAAGTGCACACCATCGGCTTCCTGGGATACCAGCCACGTAGCTGAAGGATCTACCGAAGTTAAATATAGTTACTTTACCTTTACCTTTGTGGAAAGGTTTCAGATACAGCATATGTATGAACTCATTGGTAACTGGGAATTTTTTTTCTGACCATTGGGTAGAGGTGGCCATTGTGAGGAGAAGGCTGTTCAACTGTATCTATATTTTTAGCCTTTAACTGTAATTCTTAAATGACAGGGGCTAGGGCAAGGAGGTGGTAAGACTTATTACTTTCTTGCATGGTGCATTAATAAAAAATAGATGGTTTCAAATGGTGACAGTGGTGACTCTACCACTAAATTTATGGTGCTGTGTTGCGCTTTCTAGGGAAAATAAAATCGCTGTTGTCACATTCATTTCTCTTCCATTGTGTTTTTTTTTAGTATGACAGCAAAAGATCCATTTGGAAGTATAGAATCTAAGTATGCTGTATCAGGTCAGTAGGAAAACGTCTTGCCGAACATTCTGTTGCACCTTCTTTCCATCTTTTTCTCTCTTCCCCTCTGTATAGTTTCATAATGTCTTATCTACAACTTACACATACAACAGTTTGACAAACAGTCATGTAACATATGATTAGAGAACAGGGGGGTAGAATGTTGAAGTAAGTATCTTCTGAGGTAGCTGATGAAAAAAGTACTTGAAAAGAATTTTATGACACCTTACCCATGCCTTGTAAACCAAGGGCAGATCTGGGGCTATCCACCCCCTTTTAAAGTAATGAAAATAAGAATAGAGCAATTCAAGACTGGCATATATATCAGGCTTCCCCTTGAAATCATTTGGTAGTCTGCATGAAGTCTGGCTATAGATCCCTTGCAGCACTTCACAATGCAGCTCAATTTGAAGGGAAAAAAATATGTTCCAATTCACAGAAGATTAAAAAAAATTTGTTTTGTCCTCAAAATTGAATAGCATTCCAAAGTACTGCAAGTACAGTACAAGTACAAGTACAGTTGGGGAGTGGCTCTTTTTGAATGAGTTTACAACAAGGAAAGGTTGGCAGCAAATATATCCATTGGAAGGTCTTGGAATGCTTTTCCAAATGTTTTTGAAGACTTTACAAAAAGTGTGAGAAGTTAAGCAAGACTGGAAGTAAAGAATGCAGTCTTATTGAGAAATTATAAAAGAATTTTTATGCTTCTATGCTTATTGAAATGGTCTATTTATTGCAGTTTCAAACACTTTCAAGATAGAGAAGTTTCATGGCTTAATATTATGGAAACATCACAACCCAATGGAGTTCAATAAAGAACAGGTAAGAACAGTGAACGTAATTTGTCATAAATACTCTCATATCCACATGTTTTGAGGAGTCTAATTTGTTGGCTCTTTGGGCTGCCTGTGGAGCAAGTTCCACAGGCAGCCCAATAGCTGCCTAGTTACGTCTGTCTGGCTGGACTTGACTTCCTTAGATTTCGGTAACATTTTTAGAAATAGGAGAAATATTCCTTAACACACCACTATCTTTTACGTTTTTCATATGAAACACTATGACTCTCTCCACAAAAAAGAAACTCCTAAATTACTTTTTTTATTTGCATATTCACTTTGAAATAAAGAAATGAGATGAAGATCATACTAGTTGTCCAGTCCAAATTTTCATGACACACAAACCTGTCATATTTGTAAAGTGTATTTGGTTTGTGAAGCAAATCTTTTTTCCAAAAGTTTTCTAAAGTAACTTGTATTTCTTATTTGACGTATCCAAACTTGTCTTTGTTTGACGGATTAAACTTGTACAAGATATAGGACAGTCCCGTTCTTGCTTACATGGTTGCCTAGGCAACATGATTGTTCCTTTGATGAATCAGCCTGACATGAGACAGAGTTGTTCAATCTTCGTCACTTGCATGAATGGTTGCCTACGTTACCTGATGTTGTATCTAAGCAACGCACCCATGTACTAGTCAGGACAAACTGAGTCAGATCAGGTTGTGATGGTTACCTAGGTAACGAGATTAGACGTATTGTACGTGTATGAAATGCGGAAACAAAACTCACTACTTTCATCTTAGTAAATACCAACATGAGTGACAGCTTGGTAATTCAAGGCTTGAATCTCTTTGTAGAAACTTTTTAGTTTTAAATGGAACTACCACATTTCTTGGCTTAATGAGTAACTAACAGATATATAATTTTTGAAATATAAACACAGTATGCGTAAGATGCCTGTACGTGCACGAAGTCGTGAGGAAGCTAGCTATTTTTTGGCGGCAAACGCCTCTGACGTAATCTTATTTAATACCTGAATACGTACTTAATATATCCTTAAACCACGGCAAATAATCCGTTGTTTAATTATATCGGCGCTCTACCTGGGATGACGGGAAATACATGCTGTTCTATATATAACGTGCGTCACTAAGCCCGATTAGGAAAAGGAAGTTTGGATGTTTAATGATCCGTGTACGTCTAACGTTTCGACAAGATGGCTTCAATGTCAGTCAAGCTAGACCTCATGTCGAGAAAACGTGACTAAAACTAAGGAAAATATCTTGAACTGAGATTCTCTGCTCCACCATTTATAATGCTTTGCGTTGTTATCATTTTCGCGCGCTTTTAAGACGTGACGCGCGCACTGTTTCGTGTGCTACGGACGCGCGCTCGGTACCCGCAAGTGCGCGAAGCGTGGTAATGCGAGGTCAGCTCGCCTTTTAATCTTAACATAGTGCTAATCTACATTGTTAGGTGTTTTGCTTCAATAATTACAGAGCTTTCAGTTCGAAATTAATTATGTAATATATTCTCTAGCATTCAATTCGTCGTTTTTCAGATATGCGCACTCCATTGTTTAATTTTTCAGAATTGTTATTAAGTTCGTTTGCAAAAATCGCTGAGCGTTTTTTTCAAAATAGCTAAAAGTAAAATGTTGCGCAATTGCTATAATGTACTCTCTCTCTCTTATTTTTCTGTTGTTAAAACAGACGCGCGCACTCTTCTCTGTATTACTCATTCATTCTCTATCTATTTATTGCAGTAAAAATGAAATCGGCAAATCAAAACAGATATTCTATATTAGCAAATTATCATATATTGAATTATTGTCGGTTTTCATTTATGTTCGAGACGATAAACTACTCCGGAATCATATAATCTAAAATCTTATCTTGCGGTTTTGTTATTTCTTCTTTTTATCTTCATGTTGTTGTTTGGGACTTATCTTATGCGATTCAGGCTTCCCGGAATGAGGATCTTTCATTATCAGATGCTAACATATCCCTTCGAAAGACGTAAAACTTCTGATTCTCTTAGAACCAAAGAATGTTATCTTTAAAGTACGTGGAAAATTATTCTAACAAAAACAGACTAAAATATATTTTAATCTTTGTTCATTTATCGGTAACTGGATTAGATTTCTGCGTCTCGCCTTCAAATATTGTAATTTACTTGAATATGTTTGTTAGTTGATGGATAATTCATCTAGAAGATTCAACGGAATTCCCAACCTATTTTTTTACCGTTGTACCTCTGAGTGCAAAAAAAATGATATCTAAAATTAAAAGTCGAAAAAGCCATTTGTTTTTGGAAAAATTTCTTCCATAGTTTCGGCTCTTTTTCGGTACAGTTGCAGTAAGAAGCGAAAATAAAACAGAAAAGAAAGTGGAAAATGAAAGAAAGTTAAGATGAGTTTGGTAACTCAATTTTTCTTGGAGAGTTGTGGTATGTTCTTCCTTTATATATTTTTTTTAGGGGAGGGGAGGGCACTTTGTTTATCAGTATAAACATGATATAGCTTAAATAGTAGCGGGTCATTTGCGTATGTGGTTTGGATTGTGACGTGCGTAGACACTCTGCAAGGATCTCCCGCTGTGCTAGTCCATTAAGGGCAATGTTGGAAATGATTTTTGCCATGATTCTTGATGACTAGTTTAATTCATACGTGTAACTGAACCATTATAAGGAAATAGGGTGTCCGGTTAACACAGGTTGTATCTCGGAAATACTCGGTGTTGTATCCAAGGTGTCCGGTTATCACAGGTTGTAGTTCGGAAATACTCGGTGTTGTATCCAAGGTGTCCGGTTATCACAGGTTGTAGTTCGGAAATACTCGGTGTTGTATCCAAGGTGTCCGGTTATCACAGGTTGTAGTTCGGAAATACTCGGTGTTGTATCCAAGGTGTCCGGTTAACAAAGGTTGTAGCTCGGAAATACTCGGTGTTGTATTCAAGGTGTCCGGTTAACACAGGTTGTATCTCGGAAATACTCGGTGTTGTATCCAAGGTGTCCGGTTAACACAGGTTGTATCTCGGACATACTCGGTGTTGTATCCAAGGTGTCCGGTTAACACAGGTTGTATCTAGGAAATACTCGGTGTTGTATCCAAGGTGTCCGGTTACCACAGGTTGTATCTAGGAAATACTCGGTGTTGTATCCAAGGTGTCTGGTTAACACAGGTTGTATCTAGGAAATACTCGGAGTTGTATCCAAGGTGTCCGGGTAACACAGGTTGTATCTCGGAAATACTAGGTGTTGTATCCAAGGTGTCCGGTTAACACAGGTTGTATCTAGGAAATACTCGGTGTTGTATCCAAGGTGTCCGGTTATCACAGGTTGTAGTTCGGAAATACTAGGTGTTGTATCCAAGGTGTCCGGTTAACACAGGTTGTATCTAGGAAATACTCGGTGTTGTATCCAAGGTGTCCGGTTATCACAGGTCGTAGTTCGGAAATACTCGGTGTTGTATCTAAGGTGTCCGGTTACCACAGGTTGTAGTTCGGAAATACTAGGTGTTGTATCAAAGGTGTCCGGTTGACACAGGTTGTAGTTCGGAAATACTCGGTGTTGTATCCAAGGTGTCCGGTTAACACAGGTTGTATCTCGGACATACTCGGTGTTGTATCCAAGGTGTCCGGTTAACACAAGTTGTATCTCGGAAATACTCGGTGTTGTATCCAAGGTGTCCGGTTAACACAGGTTGTATCTAGGAAATACTCGGTGTTGTATCCAAGGTGTCCGGTTAACACAGGTTGTACTGATCTCGGACATACTCGGTGTTGTATCCAAGGTGTCCGGTTAACACAGGTTGTAGCTCGGAAATACTAGGTATAAAGGAATGTTGTCATTTAAAAAAAATTGGTCAAAAAGGTCAAAATTGTTTTACAGACAAAGCTCAAAGCAGCGTTATATTTGATGCCAAAATTCTCCAATTAATCGTAGAAATAAAACAAGAGAAGGTTAACCGCGTTTTTCAATAAATTTTAAGAATAAGTTATTTGTATTGGGTTAATTTTCTGTGATTTATCGATTAGGATTCTCATTTATCTTCAGTTTTACCGGTAAAGTTAAAGGGCGCCCTAGAGTCTCCTTATAAATTATCCAGAGACTTGGTTTTTGCGCTAAATACGATATCCCCTGTTAATTAGAGATATCTGGTCTTTGCATGCTACACATATCAGGGGCCAAAATGACACCTATCTCCTCGATGTCACTGTAGATCCGGCTAATAATGCGTGGAACTGAGTGAACCGACGTATTGGGGATAGGTACAGGTAGTAACGCTAATAGCTTGACAATGATCGACGATATTTAACATGATATTAACAGAGGATATGTCTGTCATGGTTAATAGGAACATCAAACAGATTGATAAATGAAGGTTTCTCTTCTCAGATTCTCTTGATAAAATGGTACAGTATCAAGTATGAGTCCTTCATATTTATATTTTATATTTTACGATCATCATTCCCCATGACGGGATCTTCTGTGAGGTTTGCTCCACAAGGACTGTCACTACATTCAATATTTACACATTCACGCAACACACAACTCACATGTTGATTTTTATGGAGGAGGAAAATCGGAGAATCCAGAGAAAAAACCCTCATGAAAAGGGAGAGAAAAACACATCAAACAATTTCAACTGCGCGAGACACCCAAAGGAAACTTTGAAGGATTTAGAATCAGTTTGTTTTAGAAATTAATGCCAAGCGATTAATGAAACCGTGCGGTTATTTCTGACTGCCAGAAAACGCAAGCATGATAGCCATATATGTAGATAAAGATGAAATATTTTTCAAGAAAAGACATATCATGGGCTTCGTTTGTCAGTGCTGTCAGACTGAATAAGTATGACTAGATTGTGAAAAATTTATTAGTATAAATTTATGAGGAATTTTTCATGTTTTTTTTTGTTGCTGCATTTGACCTACACCTTTCCGTGTCTTTTTTTGGCGCGCGTTTCAGTCTGCTGCGAACTGCACTTCAGTTTGACGCAAACACCATGACGCCCCATGACGTCCCTTTTCGATTTTGAATTTTGAAAAAGACTCAATTTGTGTTTAATGAGCTTATTAAGCTCTGTTGCAATGTGAGAAGAGGCTCAAATTCCTTTATTTTCTGTAATGTCCCGAGTCGTGCCATCTAAACTGATAATAAACCAATGGATATTTCAATTTCAGAAAAATGTGAGGCGCATAGGAATTTTATTGATTAAAACCGTGCGATATGACCCACGGTAGTCTTGTTACACTCTTATTCATACACACCAATTCTGAGACGAGCTGTAGAGACATTGTACATATAAAACGGTTCTTGAGGAGAGGAGAGGAGAGGAGAGGAGAGAAGTCTGATTGAGGAGAATTCCCCACATCTGGACACTGGAAACCCATCTGATAGTAATAAATATTACCACAGGAAGCCCACCCAGAGACCAGGAAAACCAGAAGCATTGATTGTGTCGCGGGTATGTCTACATAGGATGTATTAGATTTTTGGTTTCCTGATAACTTCAAACATGCGAATCTAGAATGTGTAAATACATAACTATGAAATGTATGAAAATATAGTTGGTTCTCGTCATTCTGTGAAGGAGGTTTTCTTGCGGAAAAAAAATCCCAAATGATGATTTCAATCAGGGAGGTGTTTCAATTACTATTTTTAATGACATTTGTATTAATTCTATGTTTTTCAAATTTCGATTGAAGGAATCTTGAAATTAGATTAAATCGACTGGTAGCCGACTATGATCATTTGTTATCGGCTTTGTTCTATTGCAATTTCTTGATAACCAGCGACAGGAAAGCGGAGACTCCAGGCGACAGTCGTAGATAAATCATGCCTGCGGGTCTAACATATAAAACTAATGTCTTTGGTAAATAGCGTATATCAAAACTTTTAAGTTTAAAATGTCTTAAGTAGAAAAAAATCAATGGGGGGAAAAAACCGAAAGTGGCATTAAAATGGCTTCCACTGTGAACCAATTAAAAGACGTGAAAAATCAAACCACCCAATCACACTGCTCAGTGTCTGGACAGGGAAGCCATTTGAGTGTAATAGTTAAAACTGCTATAAAATGTCTTTCCTCGGGATTCTTTTGGCACTAAAATGGCTTCCGTGATTTGCTGGTTTGATTTTTTTAATTGGTTCACAGTGGAAGCCATTTGAGTGTCACGGCGAAAATTGCTCTAATGAATAAAATGCCTTTCCTCCGGATTCTTTTGTCGCTTTAAATGACCATTAACACAATACAATTGATTTGCTTAAAGCTACTATTAACACTATTTTGCTAAAGTAGAGCTCTGTTATTGAATATTGCACCGTCCGAGGGAGTTAAACAGTTATACAGTTACTAGTAAGTGCAGTAGTAACTACATGCTGTTAAATTTGTAAATCGTTATCAAAGGGACGAAGTAACGAATAAAATAAAGTGAAAATGAAAGAAAGAAAGTAAATAAAATGATAAAGAAAGATAACAATTGAGAAATGAAGCAGGAAGGAAGGAAGGAAAGAAAGAAAGAAAGAAAGACTGCTTTTTGAGATTTGTATGTATAGATGGATAGATGAATGAATGTATGAATGCGTGCATGTATGAATGAATGAACGAATGCCCAATACATGAATAAATGTTTGGGGGAAAAAATGAATGAATGAATGAAATTGTAAGGATGGACGAACGATCAAACAAACGAATGAATAACTCGGAGTAAGCGAATTAAAAAAGAAAGAGGTTGAACGTTTATAGTTTTAATTGGCTTGAACACTACAATATTGCATTCAACAGCATATCAAATACCCACAGACCCATGACCTTTTGTCTATACTTTATAAGGCGCATTTTATCATATCACGATATTAACGCCCTTATGGGCTGTTAGTACATCATAATCAAAGATCTTTTATCCAGTCTTTTCAGATTATCAGTTACCTGTTAAAAAATATATATTCCAGGATGTTTTCTTCCTAGCTCCAGCACTAATTGAAGTTAAGATTGAAGCGTAGACTATTTTCCTGCCGAATTATTGCGCTTTTTCCATCTTAAACAAGGTTAACTTACTTCGCATCTGTTTTAGTCTTTTCAGATTATCAGTTACCTGTTTAAAAAATATATATTCCAGGATGTTTTCTTCCTAGCTCCAGCACTAATTGAAGTTAAGATTGAAGCGTAGACTATTTTCCTGCCGAATTATTGCGCTTTTTCCATCTTAAACAAGGTTAACTTACTTCGCATCTGTTTTAGTCTTTTTAGATTATCAGTTACCTGTTTAAAAAAATATATTCCAGGATGTTTTCTTCCTAGCTCCAGCACTAATTGAAGTTAAGATTGAGATTTAAGATTAAGATTGAGATTAAAATTTTCCTTCCAAATTGTTGCCCTTTTTCCCCGTAAACAAGGTTAACTTACTTCGCATCTGTTTCATCAGCAATGCAATTTCCATTATCTTTCGGTCCGCGTTTTCTAATTTCCTAAAAACTTTTATTCCACTTATTATTTTTTCTCGGTTCAAGGTCTAGTGTTGAGGTTATTAATGGTAGACAGAAATCAGGCTGGATTTTCTAAGATTAATCTCTTTATCAGCTATTGTGTATTTGTCGATTAAGTTTGGAGCATAAATGACCCCATAAGTAACCATTTATGCTTTTCCCCCCATCAAGATGTCAGGCTGGTAAGCCAAAATGGAATCATGGTGGCCTTAGTATTTCAGTTATTGATGGACATAATAAATATGGCTTCAATAGAACACGGCAAATACACTTTGCGTGTGTTATTCGCTTTAAAGGCCTACTGAGACTAAAGATGTGGTTTATAATCCCTGACGTTGAATGCCTGTTTGGTTAACCAGTATACTGTGAACGGCAGTTAAAAGGCTTTATTTAAAACCCATATCTAGGGGATAAATGGCAGTCAATGAATAAAATGTACATGTTAGTACAGAGCACTTAAATGGGTTTTTATCCACAGTAATTGCCTTCATACATTCAAATTTACGAACAAAAATAGGCATTGGGAGGGTATAAATCTACAGTATGACTTCGTGCCTTGGAGTTCATGTAATCACAGTTCATGTAATCAAAGTCTTACACTTTTGCCGCTCCCTAGCTTGCTCTTCTCCGTGTCGACCAAAAAAAAAAAAAATCAAAAAAGTCATATACCCTCAAAAGATAAAGCTCTTTATTAAAGCATCTGTACGTGAGGTTTTTTAAATTTAATTTTGTACTTTTGAAGCGACACAAAAGCTCCCCTGCCTGGAGAGAAGAAAAGGGAAGTTCTAATGTTTTATTTTAAAATAGCGGCGTGGCGCGGCGCGGTGCACTTAAATGGTTTTCTAACCATTTCTAACTATTTGAGTGTTGACGCTCTTTAACCCCTAAGGAGATATTAGAACATTCCAGTTCGTACGAATTGATAAAGTTTACTAATGTCCATTTAACAATCGTCTCAAGTTCCACAGTAAAGCAAATCTTAGAATATCTTGTATTACAGAAAAATAGTGGAATAAGATAATGATTTTTTTTTTTGCCGAACACTTAACAGGCTTTTGGCGCAAAAACCTCGTGAGCTGTAATTACTTGATGCCCTTCACATTTTGTCTTTGTCAAGAATGTTTAATGTAATGTTTTGTGATGGTTAATGCAACACTGATAAATTATAAACACAAAACCTGATAATATCTTACGAAGAACCCGAAAACTAACTAAATAGAACAAAACAATATCCACGTCAGTTGTTCTGACTATTTGGACGCCAGTCAAAACCTAACATGCTAAATTCTAGTTCAATCTGTGAGTTAGCTGTGCTCTGACTTCGATCAGCCCAGAGGTTTAGAGCTCAATACGATTTAAAGGGGTTGTTTTTGAACTGAGGTCTCTGGTCAAAATTGGCTCTAAATGGTTGCATTTTTCCCCCGGAGAGTAGCTCTAATCAATGCTTCCTATTAGCAACTGCACTTGCCAGGTTTTTGTTTACAAATTTTCATTTCATTCATGAGGATGAGATAAAATCAGTATGGTTCTTTAATAGACATCAAGGTTATTTCATTGTAATTAATAATTGATTAATAATTTCGTTGGAAGAAATATGTCAGTGTTGAACGAAAAAGCTAATGAATAAACACTCCAACACTGTTGAATTTGAAAATACTGCGAGGTAGTCAGGTGTATCTTGCAAAAAAGCTTTATCAATCCTTAGTATGAATTAAGTTCTCTCCCTGTTTTAACTTGCCATATCGTAACACAACATCCAAATTTTATCTATTATTAACGCTGTTACTTAATGCTCTTGAAAATACCTTTACAGATGTTTACTGCGTTATTAAATATATAACATGATCACAAAGTAAAATGAAGTAAAGGCTCCGACACACGGTGCAACATTGCATGCAACATCAAACTAAAATATAAAAATTTGAACGTCTGTTTTATTATTTTCATGTTATTTTATCATCCTTGTAAATTAAGCAGAAAAATCGAGATTTTCTCTGATTTGGCTGCTGAAATAGTACTGTAATCATAATGTTGCAAGAAATGCTGCAAGGAATGTTGCACCCTGTGTCTGAGCCTTAAGAACAAAGGTAGTATATCAAGCAGAGTATGATATAAATACCGATATCAGAACCGTGGCGGGAAAGTCAGCTCTTCCATCCATAAATAATTAAAACACAAATTTTAGTTAAGCCTTTGTCTGGTATAAACGCTAATCACACTCAAATCAATTTTTTTTTCTTGCTATCTTTACCTTTTGTGGACGAATCGGTTTGAGTGACCTTTTGTCATTAAAAAATAGCAAATTGGAAAATTCAATAATTTTCTGACAACTCTTAAAATTGCTTTTTCACAATAATTTGGAATTTTACCCACGAAAATAATTTCTAAAAATACTGTTAATTCTTAGTTGATCTTGAGTCAAAATTGCCCAAACGTTATCGAAATTTCGAGAAGAAAATGTTTGAGCCGAAAAGTGAGAGAACCTTTCAGTCCATCGAAGTGATATCGTAAGTGACCTTTAGGGGATGACAGCCGAGACTTGACTGAGTGTGGAGCTGGACCCAAAATAGACTTTATTGAATCTACCGTACTAGAAAGGCTATCTAAAGGTACACATCGTGTCCAGATATCGGCCAAGATATCGGCAGTATGCCTTCTTCTTGGCCAATACACCAGTTTCGAATTCTCTCACGGTTTCTCAGGGTTAGCCTCGATTCTGTGTCGAATATTCATGTGTTCCAGTGAAGGTCCGTGGGATTTCAAAGTGTTTGTATTTTTGAAGTTGTCGTTTTTTTTTACTTTACCGCTGGTATTTGTGAAAACTTTATTGCTGAAATGAGGCTAACCCTGAGGAAATAGAATTCAAAACAAGGTCTATTTCAAGTATTTATTCCACTTCTTCGGAGCGTTGTTGATAGCCACAATGCCTCAACAGATGTTACTGTTTAGAAAACATATTCCAAGCTTGAACCAATAAAATCTTTATTACACCTTTAGTATATAGTTTTGATAATTTTGTTTATCCTTTCCTCATTATAACCCAAAAGTAGTGTCTCTGCCTCAACGATAAATGAAATGAATATTACACCACTGGAAAATATTTGTACAGTTCCGTCGATATCACATATGATTATCTCAGCTATTTTGCTTAGTTTGGCTCACACTAATGACCTACACTTGTGTTCCTTCATCAACGGATACTTGACAGTTTTTAACCTATATTTTGAAAATTGGATTAAACTAATGAGTCCATCCTGTCTCTTCCAGTAGAAAACCCATACTTGCTTCCGTGATTCTTACGAAATTTTCAGCTTGACAACTTTATAAGTTATTTGGATATCATTTTTTTCACGATTTAACGATACTTCTTTTTCTAATTACATAGAAGTAAATAGTGAAATTAAAAGTCTTATGAAGGTTTTACTTGAAGCGTTTGAAATATTATGTCGATCCTGCAGGTTTTTTGAGTTCCCTGTCCGACGCTTTTGACAATATTACTAAATCTATCGAATATTCCTGTAATATGAATTTTTGTCTGACATAACTGTCTTACTCTAGATCTTAATCAGCATTACATACATCGACATTTAGGTAGAATTCTCATTATTTTCTTATACACATATATATTTTAAGTATGTTTAACATGGGTGGGGCTATTGTTGTTTTTCCCTTATTGTTGTTTTCTGAATCCTTCGTGAGGTCTATTTAGACATGTAACATATGTATAACATTTCTCTTGAATTTCTTTTGACATGTTTGGTTGACCCAGATAGCACACTATAAAGCTTTTGTCAGGCAGTATTACCATCTTATCGCCTAAAGTCCCACTTGCCATAGATTTTGTCCACCGTTTGTTTGGCTTTGAGTTTTTCTTTCCTCGTTCCTATCTTCGTAGCTCATCGACAGTTCTATACCTGCACTGTCTTGGCCTGTCAACTAATGAGTCCTTGAAGTATTTCTGTTTTGATTGGTTTTACTTGAAGGGGCAAGTGGCGGAGCATATCGTTCGACGAGCGTCAAGTTTATTCGATTCTCTTTTCTTTGTGATTCTTTTATCCCTCTTAGCTTCTTAATGTTTTTTTTTTCTAAGCGTAGATTGATAAGTCACTTGATAATATTGACTGCTATGAAAACCTCGGGATAATTCTTCAAATTCCTCCTCGCGAGCCGCTTAGATTTTATAGGTTACGCACGCTTTATTGTCTTTGGAAAGATTTTTTTAAGGCTCTGCGATACTTGGGCAATCTCCAGGCATAGATGAGTGGATCCAAGAGAAATTTGACCCACAACGTGTTATCCATTATGATTCTTGCTAGAAAGAACTGTGGTGAGTTGTGATACTTAGGCTCGGCGAAAAGTATATACCATATGATAGCATTAGGGATTGAGCAAAAGAAAAGGAGAGCTATCAATAATAAATTGACCCTGATGAATTTCCTCTCGATGTCGATTTGTTTGTTTGTTGGAGTGTTTCGTGGAGATCTGTGGCCACCGTCGGTCTGTACACTTGTACTTGTGCTATGAATGGTGCTCTCTGCTCTAAGGACGAAACCAAGCTTCATTTTCTTGTGGAAAGATCTTTGAAGGAGAATATAGAAGATCACCATTACGATGAATGAGATTGTAGTGTGCAATATCAGATCTGCTTTCTCAATCATTGCTTTAGGGACGCCGATTTTTTGCAGAAGTTCAAACAGTATGGTGTAGATCCAAATACCAATGATACAAATTATAGTTCGTCTGACATTTACAATGTACTTGTACTTCAGTGGCCATGACACTGCAAGATATTGCACAACCGTGAACGATAAAACTATGAGGAACGAGGAATTGATGGTAGCAGCTGACAATATACCGATATGGTCTGTTAGGACGAGATTACAGTCCTCGGTGCTTGGATGTTGGGAATAAGTCATGAAATAACAAGTCATAACAACAGGCTCCACAACAAGCCCTGATATAAGATCTGTTACGGTAAGCCCGATCAGGAAATATGTCGAAGGCGACTGGAAAGTCTTGAAAGGATCTTTGAAGATGGCGAAAAGTAACAGACTATTCAGTATAATAGTGGTAGGAGAGATTATCGCTAGAAAGATTCCATTTGCTAACATTGCTGTGCCAATATCGAAAGGGGGAGGCATACCTGGCTGGCCCATTGGAGCCATACCTGTACCGTTCTCCGCAAGGCTAGTATTATTAAGTACCGCCATGTGGTAATCTGTTCAAAGATCTTGTTGACTAAACTCACAAGGGACTCACAAATGTGTTCTCTTAACCCAGCGACTCGATGATATATCAAAGGCGAATCTAATAATATGTCTTTTATACACGATATCCACGTCATCGTTTTAAGCTATCCAATCAAATCCTACTCCCACCGCACCAATCTCTCGAAATGTCACTAGCTGTTCGACCCACGTCTTTCATCTCGCGAGAAGCATAGACAGCGAAAAGACCGGAATTTTCCTAAGAGGTTTCCTTTCCGCGTATTATGTTCCAGCGTTTTTACAAACCGGAAAAAATCATTTGACTCCGCAAAGCGCTCGCGCGTCACACAGAATTATCGCAATATCGTTTTGTATTGTTTTGTTTTTTTGAAATAGAAATGTCACGCTTTATTTAATCGTCACGTAGACTCTAAGCTTACAGAAACGTTTTCTATTCTATACTCCCACCAATTCTTAACGATTTAGCTCATTATTAGAGGAAATAAGAAAGATTATTACTGACCAGCAATATCATCTAGTAACTTTTCAGCTGGTTCAGAGTTCTGGAATAATTTTGCCATTAGTTACGTAGCGACCTGCAGATTCCTTAAAGAACGTGTGAATGGTGACTTATTCTGATTTAATTTTCATCAATTGGTAACTTTTGTTTGCTCTTGTTTTCTTGTATACAAACAAACAAATACTTTGGGAATTACTCTTTGACATTTTGTGCTAACACCCTGGGATCCTAGCTAGTGCTTTCAAAATACCCCTTCTAGAAAGACGCCGGGGTCGGCTTTTTCCAAAACGACATTCTGTCTACCTCATAAAGTTGGAAGAAAACCGCGGGCATCTCATGCTTATACATCAATTGTGGTCTACAAAATTAGATTTGGCTGTCGATTACGACAAATAAGGCAAATGTTGGTTAGTTTTCTCTAAACAACCGGTGAACGACCAGGTGTCCCTTTACATGAGAGCGTTATTAATGCTGATAATCTTTTCTCTTTCGAGTATGTATTATGGAAACAGTTGGCTTGAGGTCAATAGTTGGAATATTTTGCTTTAAGCTACTATTATTCCAATGACGGTATTTGGTGGGGATTAGCAAAGATAGGAATGAATTCTATGAATCTAGTATTTAGATCAATATGGAAAGATTTTGCAGAAAAATAAATAAGAGAGAAAGTAAAGATGGTTTTTGGGGATAAGATTAACGAATGAACGAAATCAAGCTGAGATTACAGTAAACATCAAAAGAGGGAAGAATAACTTGTAATCAAAGAAGGAAAGAAATGGCCATGGAACGTACGAGAAGCAAAAAAAAAAAAAAAGAAAAAGAAAAAAAAAGGCACTTAAAGTTTAGATTGCAATGCGGTTCGAAGCTGGAAAACGTTTTTAAAAAAATAGAAGAAAAAAGGTTTAACCTGTTCGCCATTGACCTAGAAATATTTCTAAAACCTTTCTCAGTGGGAGGGCGAAGTGGAAAAAACTCAGTAATTTTTGCGTTATTAATCGTGGGAGATCTTTTCTTTTCTTATAGTGTTTATTAGTTGGACATGGCGAAAATAAGCACCGCCATTATCGTATCTTTTGTTGTTTAAACACGAATAAACTATAATCAAAGTCTGGCGTATCTTGTCAATTGGTAGTGAAGCCTGAGTTAAGCAATCGTGTCTTGGTTGATTGGGTAAGACTGGTGAAATGACAGATTTGGATCAGTTTGCGTAAGTCGAACCGTTTCTAAGGAACAATACAAAAATTAACCGTCATGTACAAGAAAATCATCCTGCTCGTTCAAAAATACTGATAAGTTTTTTTTAGGAAATTTTTTTCCCTAAAATATCTTTATCCTTCGAATCAAGGGTGGCGTAGTGTATAGCCCACTCGCCTCTCATCTCTAGGGTCTCGGGTTCGATGCCAGGACTCGGCATCACATGTGAGTAGAGTTTGTTAGGTATCTCCCTTGATTCAAGAATTTTTCTCCAGGTCCGCCTCTGGTTTTTCCTCCCTTCGCAAAACCTAACTGGCGCTAAATTCCAATTCGATCTGTGAGTGAGCTGTTCCCTGACTTTGATCAGCCCAGAGGTTGTTTCAGGGTTCGACCTGTGAGTTAGCCGTGCCCTGACTTTGATCAGCCTAGAGGTTGTTTCAGGGTTCGATATGTAAGTGAGCCGTACCCTGACTTTGATCAGCCTAGAGGTTGTTTCAGGGTTCGATATGTAAGTGAGCCGTGCCTTGACTTTGATCAGCCCAGAGGTTGCTTCTGTGTTCGATAAAATTTAAAGGTTTTGATTAAAAATGGAAACAAGATGAAACTCATCCAATTTTGCTAATATTATTCAAGTAAATACCGTTGCAATATTGTTAAGTCATGAGTTTAAGATTCATCCAATTCCATATATTTCATCTGATTGTGTTTTCCCGACCTCAATATCATTCGTTCCGGCGTACAGTTGCTTGTTTGCTCTCCCCTATGCTTCGAGGGTTTTTCTCCTGGCTCTCCGGTTTTACTCCCTCCACAAAAACCAACTTCTTAATCCAATCGTATTCAGTGGAACAATTAAGAATTGGAAAACCACTGCTAAAGCAAATCCCCATTCTCTACTCTTCCAATATTATTGAATTAAATAAAGAAAATCGCTATGAATGTCTATAGTTTTATCCGATTCCATTAAGTTACAATATCGTAGAATAAATATATATTTTCCTTCCTCTGATTCGGTCTGGGCATGTATCATGAACATGTCTAGAAAATGACTAAAAAATTATCTTTCCAATTCTTTTCATCTCCATAGCAACGCTGTAAAATTTTCTTCGATTATTTAAGAAATGACTTTTACTTCCTATTTCTAAAATTCATGAGTTTCTAGATTTCTTTTTTATTGTGTAAATCAGGAGTAAATATATAATAGAAATTTCAACATTTTCTGAGTGCAAAATCTTAATTCTCTACGAGATGATCCAAGACAAATTTGAGGTTAAAATCAATCCACTTTAGTAAAGTAATATTGACTCAATTTTGGATCATTTGTTTAAAATATGAATTAGAAAATACTCTTTTTATGTGATTGAGTTGTTCGACTTTCCGCGAAAAAAAGAATTTGGAGGTGTTTTTTTGGATGCCTCGAGATTAACATATATATTATATTTATTTTTTATATCCCGTATAAGTTGACACGTGGCAATAAAATTGATTTAAAAAAATAATAAATTGCGTAATTTATGTCCATTGTTGCGTCACAAAGTGGGAAAGTTTCTTAGTGCTATTAAAAAATCAAGAAATAATAATCAATAATTAACAATATATAACTTTATTTGAATCAACTCAGTAGCATACTATATATTATCAAAAACGTTTGCCAAAACGAAAACAGAAAAGTGAAGTTCAATTAAAAATATAAAATATTTATTTACATGTTAGTAAAGACAAATTCAAAAGCATTTGGGGAAATGCGGCTGTTGGAATTATGCCGAAAGTGCTCGAAAGAAGAAAGAGAAGGGAAGAGAAGAGAGGAGGGGAGAAGGAGAAGGAGAAGGAGAAGGAAAGGAAAGGGACAGGAAGAAAAGAAAAGAAAAGAAAAAGGAAATAAGAGAAGAATCGAGAAGAAAAATCATGCATTTGAAAAGTCCTCATGGGGAGCGGAGATAGCGACAAATGCAAACAAGAAATAAATGACAAATTTCCAATTATAGAAAAAAGAAAAGAAAAGGAAAATAATGATCTCAGATTGCAAAATTACAATTACCTTCTTACTTTGCCGATTTGGTGATAATTAATGAAGATATCAAGGTATATTATAGTACATATACCTAACTATCTATCTATGTCTTTTGGAAACCTCTACTGTTGACTAAAGGAAAGCCGAAAGGTATTCAGAATATTCCCAATCTGTAAATACAAAACCATAGCTAACACCAGTGTTATTAATATTTGAGTAAGGATAGTATCTGAACAACCAAAAATTATCGCTAGTAATGAACTTTTTTGAGTTTGTTTGCCTGTTTTCGTTTAATAAGTTAAAGAAAATTAAGTTAAGATAATATCGAAACAAAAAAAAACAACACCAATAGTAAATACTAGATCTAGACTTTCTTTTCTTTGCCTTTTTCCCAAATTAAACTTATTTTTGACTTTCAAGTATTTTGGATAATTAAGTATGTATTTGTATTCCAGACTTTTAAGGGACGATTCCTAAGTTCTTACGTCACCATGCACTATGAACCACCAACTGGGTGGCTCGGTTGGTTGTCGTCCTGTTGTGCTGGAGGTCGTGGGTTCAAACCCTGGGTAGACCAGCACTAAACATGCTGCATGCCTAAATATTATATACAAATGATAAGACTTTCGCCGTGGTTTGGATGGCTATGTAAATAAGAATGTTGTCCTATTTCGTTGTGTTAAACGCAAGCTCTCAATTAAGTTGTTGATGATGGTGATGATTTTGATGTGGCGATGGTAATGATGATGATCGATGTTGATGATTAATGATGATCATAATGTAATGTTGATGGTGACAAAGATATGATTCCGATGTGGTGATAACGTGATGATGGTGGTGATGTGTCGATGACGATGATAATTATTATGACGTGATGGTGGCGGTGACAATGATGTGATGATGGTGGTGATGTGATGATGATTATGATGATGATGTGATGATAGTGGTGATGATGATGATGTATGTTTATGATGATGATGATGTGATGATGATGGTGATGATGTATGTTTACGATGATGTTGATGATGTGATGATGATGATGATGATGATGTATGTTTATGATGATGATGATGTGATGATGATGGTGATGATGTATGTTTACGATGATGTTGATGATGTGATGATGATGATGGTGATGATGTATGTTTATGATGATGATGATGTGATGATGGTGGTGATGATGATAATAAAATGATGGCCACAATGATATTGATATAATAATGTAGAATTTCTTAGTGATTATCGCGGTATTTCATAAGCATGTAACCACAATCATAGTAACATCGTTATTTTAACCCCCTTCACTATTTCTCATGAACCTGATATTCACACTATCCATTTACTAACTACCCACAGTCCAGCCAGACTTGTCTAGGTTTTTTCCACCCCAAGTAACTTATAAATTATTAGCAAGCTTTTTTATTAGGGTTTTTCCTTATATAAATATATTAATAATTTTAATGTTTTTATGAATCATTTACTGTCTCGATCATAAAATATTGATTGTTTTTTCTCCAGTTCCTTGATTTAATGGATGTCGCTCAAAAATGGTAAGAAAATGCTGATCGTGTTTTTTATTTCTTGATCAATAGGCGATACCACTACCGCCAGAACCCCTTGCGCAACCGGCTTTTGTCAATCAAAATTAATTTTCTTACTATCCTCATCAGACAATAAATTGAACAAGAAAGAAAGTTCGCGAAACATTTTGGTAGTCGTAGTAAAATAACCATACTAGCTATATTGAAACGGACTACACCTTTTTGAAGTTTTTGCTGGAGTCTGTTAACACACTCATGGTGCGCGGATTTATGGGGGTGGATTTTATTACTATGAATCGAAAAGCTTCATCTGTATTTCTAAATTCATCTCCATAATTTCTATGAGTATCGTCAGAAGTCTTCTCTAAATTCATAAAAGGAGAATATACCTTTTTGTCAAGGTTACCATTATCGTTATAGCACACTTTCAATTGCTCCTTTACATGGAGGTCAGGTAATCCTAGTCATATGGAGAATTATTTTGTCAATCACAAAAACCACGAAACCAGTCAGCTCTAGCGGTGGGGTTACTCTACCTCAAATGCCTGGAAAACCCTGTTAATAATATGCGGTATACGTGCGGTATACCAAAGGTACTCTCTGCTAAAGAACCAATCAGGTTGCTTTATTTTAAACCCTTCCATAATTCCAGTCAGTCACATGAAGTTATAACTCACAAATGACTTATTGTTTTTTTGTTGTTGTTGTTGTCGATGAAGGTTTGTGAAGGCACACAATGCAGATAAAGAATATTCATATCCTCATATTTACTGGGATGTTCTCAGTAAAGCAAGTGCAAGCCAACCACACCCGCATATTCATGTTAACCTTGCATCGGGACAGTATTACGGTATGATTATCTTATGAAATAAAGAGCGGTTTTGTAGTTAGAAAGTCGGTCTTTGTGCGCATGCGCAGACTAAAAGGCGGCGGACTGTACCGTGCCATGTTGATCTCCATCTTTTGTAACCAAAAGGTTTGTTTAAGCTGGCTAATGTGGCGCTTACTTTCTTTTGAAAATTGTAAATGTTTCACGCGCTGACAACACAACTTTAGATTTTCTAAATCAGTCTTTCTGCACAAAAACCCTGCGTCTACCATGCCCTTTACAGTGCGAATCGAAAAACCGTGGGCACTCAGAAATATTTCAGAAATCGTTTATCGTTCGTTGAACAATATGAAACGACTCTCTAACTGCAAGAAGTTTATCTTATTACAAATCAGTCGCATTTCTTGCAGTTAGAGAGTTGTTTCAGATTGTTCAACGAGCGAGGCACGATTTCTGAAATATTTCTGGGTGCCCACGGTCTTTCGATTTGCACTGTAACAAAACTTACAATTTTGGCGAAAAAATCAGCTAAATATAGTTTATTCGTATTTATTGGAACTTGTTTGTCCAACTCTTATGAGTTAAAGTCTAAACTGATATCATTCGTTCGTGCTCTGACTTAGGGCGGCTCAGAGGGTTTTTCAGAGTTCCATAAAGATTAATTTAAAAAATTGATTATCATCCTTTAGCAAAGTGGGCGCGTCTACACGAGGCAGCGATTTCCTACTCTAGAAACCACCGAGGAGCGAACTACTTCACTCACCTCATGAAGGTAAGTTTTATCGTTTTATTTTTGTTAGCAATGTTATCTCCTTGTCTTCTTTTTCTTATGCGCATCGTAGCATTAGGGGAGGTATGCATGGAGGGGGTGGGGGAGCTGTGGCCTCAGAGGAGAGGGACATAATAGATATGTAACTCTTTTGCACGGTCATCACGGTCCCTAGTACCGACGACGGCAACTCTACCCAGGACAAAAGTTATATTTCTTAGTATACTTACCAACTATTAATGAGTCTTAACCAGCTAACGGATGATTTTTTCTTACAGGTACACAGTTTATTGGGTCTTGCTGTTCACCTAGGGGAGGCTACTGCGATGGCGTATATTGTAAGTGCCGCTATATTCATTGTATTATATCTGTATATACCAAAGACCCATCCATACGTTATGTCCTTACCATGCGGCATCAGGGCCGTAGCAAGGCCAAAAATATTGGGGGAGCCCATGTCAAAAGTATTGGGGGTTACAGGGGCGTAGCCAGGATTTTGGCATAGGGGGGACCCAAAACCCCAAACTAAAAAAAACAAACGCCAACCTCAAAACAACGGGTAAACAAAAAAAACAAAAAATCAAAAAAACCCAACCTCAAAAAAACGGCTAACCAAAAAAAAAAGTCCGGCACGATTGAGGAGAGGGAACCCGGGCCTCCTGGGTTATATTCTAAAACGCCCTATGTATTAGTAACAAACCTAAAATTTTCAATGTTCAACATACAGTACACCGAAATTATTTGGGGGCCCCGGGCCCCCCCGGCCCGTCCCCCTCCCCCTGCTACGGCCCTGGGCATTCTCTTGAGAATTACATTCAATCTCGTACCCAGAGTCCTCCAGCGCCTTCCTGTCGTCAGCGAATGGAGAGATAGCCCGCTGACCAAAAAGCCGGAAGACTCTGGGCTCGAGATTGAATTACATTCTTCGTTGAAGTTTCATCCATATTCATTATTCTTCTCTGGCATCACTGGTTAACAAGAAATTTTACTGAGGGGAAAGACAGGCTGACCGACCTCGTATCATGTCCTTGAGTATTAGTTTTTATCCGGTAACGTCTAGAAGATACCTTAGATGAGACTCAAACAAAAAATCCTATTCCTAGTCTGAAATGGGAAAACAGGGACAGATCTATTGGGCACGCTGATGATGACGACGTTAGTTGTTTCTGTTTGCATCTTTCAGACGCCACAGGCTTCTCATGAGGTAATGCTTATCAGCAAACGGCCAGGCAATGATATCTTTCGCCTTTTATTTTACACGATGAGAGGTAAGTGTCACGAGTATTGTTTCGTCATTTAATATGAAATTGGAAATTCCACTTCTCTCCTCAGCTTCTCTTAGGAAGGCTCTATCTCTTTCCGTCCCTCTCTCTCCCTCCTTTCTTTCTTTCTCCATCCGCCCATCTTTCCTCCTACCCACGACTTAAATGCGGTTGTCCGTTCTTCCATCCATCTATTTGTCGTCCGTCCGTCCGTCCGTCCGTCCGTCCGTCCGTCCGTCCTTCCTTCCTTCCATCCATCCTTCCATCCATCCATCCATCCATCCATCCATCCATCCATCCATCCATCCATCCATCCATCCATCCATCCATCCATCCATCCATCCATCCATCCATCCATCCATCCATCCATCCATCCATCCATCCATCCATCCATCCATCCATCCATCCATCCATCCATCCATCCATCCATCCATCCATCCATCCATCCATCCATCCATCCATCCATCCATCCATCCATCCATCCATCCATCCATCCATCCATCCATCCATCCATCCATCCATCCATCCATCCATCCATCCATCCATCCATCCATCCATCCATCCATCCATCCATCCATCCATTCATTCATTTACTTTCTTATTCATTCAACTTATTTTATCCCAATTCACATTACAGCGTACATTGATGACATGGGTCTCTACGCCATGAGCGCAGGCATGGTTTTTCCAAAGATGGTGAGTTCAGCAGTACAATTCCCAGTCGTGCGGCCAAAATGGCTCTAAACTAAAACCGCTCTAACAATGACGGGAATTCAAAATACTCGATGTCTGAATTTCGACTAGATAACTTACTAATAATTGTAACAGAAATGGCTTTATTAAAAGCCTGATTTTCACTAGCAACGCAAGCACAAACGCATGCACAAGAGACCTTATTTCATTGCGAAAACAGGCCCAACGCAAGCACAAACGCATGCACAAGAGAACTTATTTCATTGCGAAAACAGGCCCAACGCAAGCACAAACGCATGCACAAGAGACCTTATTTCATTGCGAAAACAGGCCCAACGCAACCACAAACGCATGCACAAGAGAACTTATTTCATTGCGAAAACAGGCCCAACGCAAGCACAGGAACAAGGGTCAAAATTTTTCCTTCTCCTTTTGCTTGGTTTGTCCTTGCGTCGCTAGTGAAAACCGGGCTTAAGGTGACTGACTACTTTTGAACGTTCAATTTGAGCCCACGATGTGCGCGCGTACACGTTTTGAACTTCAACAGGGCAAAAACCCCGAATTTTGCACGGGACTTTGTGTGCAAAGCTTGATTTCCGCCATTTTTCTTTCGAAATCTTGTCAAGATGGTCATATTCGAAATTCATTATCTCGAAAACGAGCTCCGGACACCCCATTTTTCTTTTCATTTTTGGAATCAGCGTTAAATTCTGTGTAAAATATCTTTCTAAGAACTTTTTGTAATTATTCCTTGCTAAAGTAGTCGGTCACCTTAACTTATTGTACTCAAGAGAGGGATAAAAACCTATTGTATTAGATGAGAAAATCTACAAGGACTTCTTTTTATGTATTGAAAACAGATCCCAACACCTGAGAATGGCGATCTTCCTATGATAATACGGGTCGTTTACAGAGGAGCGCTAACATCGTAAGTACAAACAAGCCGAATGGGATCCCTGTGGCATGGAGGAAGTGAGACTAAAAAAGAAAAAACCGGGTTACCTGGGCTTTTTCCTAGTCTTACTCTTCTTAAAGCTTCTACAGGCTTCCCAAACGGTTTATTTTTACACTAATACCCTGAAATCAGAATTTAAAATTTTTTCGTGACAGGCGATTTCTCTAGCTTTATATACTACTTGTAGTACGACGTCCCTCATCTATACCTGACCTTCAGTAGTATTCTTCCTAATGACATCTAAATAGACTGTTTTCTCTATTTGTAGGAACCGTGCTGACATAAGTTCTATCGAGCTCTTTGGTGTAAGTATTCTAATTTTGTCATGGTTCTAATAATTTAAAAAGTAAGACGCTTATACTCTTCTCTTCTCTTCTCTTCTCTTCTCTTCTCTTCTCTTCTCTTCTCTTCTCTTCTCTTCTCTTCTCTTCTCTTCTCTTCTCTTCTCTTCTCTTCTCTTCTCTTCTCTTCTTTCTTTCTTTCTTTCTTTCTTTCTTTCTTTCTTTCTTTCTTTCTTTCTTTCTTTCTTTCTTTCTTTCTTTCTTTCTTTCTTTCTTTCTTTCTATTTCGATCGGCTAATTTTTTCATTAGCTGATTGGATAACAACAATTCTATTTCGTTACATGCAGACGCCAAACGTTAATGTTGACCCATATAACGTCATTAAGTCTATACGAAGGACCATGGCCAAGCACAACGCAGTAGAATCATGAAAGAATGTAAGGTAATCTGGTCAGCACCGCCTGCGTGATAAGCTATAATACGACCCGATTTGTTGGTCTGGATCACTTGGTGTTTTAAGGCATACTTTGGATCATTTGAAGAAAAAAAAACACTATTTTTTAGTGTTGTATTATTGAAAGAATTTTATTGGTTGGTATGAAAATCACGTGGTAAGCTCAGAATCACATGGTGTACATAATTTAAAGGATTATTTTATAAATACGGTATAGTAGCAAGTCCTTGTTTGGATGGCTTACATCACGTGACAAGTTCAAGACCACCAGGGAATGAATGCTTTGAAGAAATTCCGAAGTCTTTTTGCGGATATGGCGTAGATATACTGGCATTTCATTGGATGTCCCTGATCACGTGACAAGCTCAAGACCACTTGGAGTACAGTTTGAGGAATTTACGCACCTTTCTTCCAGTTATGACCTAATTGCTATGATTTTATTGGCTGTCCGGGATTGGACCACTTGGGATATGGTTTGAAGAATTTCTGAAGTCTTTTCGCAGCTTTTTGTTGGTTGCCTGCAAAGTCATCCAGAAAATATTTATCTTTAGCGCTACTTGTGATTAGTATACAGAGGGTAACGTGGATCTTCATGACTAGAAATGGCATTTGCAGATTTCTTTTTGGATGACCAGAATCACTGGATTTCTTAACAACATTATTGGGGCTTTCAGGAGAAAGATTCACGAACGAGGAAAAAACACGTTTCTGAATCGTTTCTTACTCGAAGCATTGGTTTCTCGGATGCCCAAACCACCTTGGTTGAACAACATCAAGACTGACTAACCCGACATTATTCATATTTAGGATAAAAAATTGTTAATTTAAATATTTTAAAATATGATTTCGATTGAAATGAATTATTATTCTTTCCACTTACTCTTAAAACAATAAATCCACCGTCATAATATTCATGTTTATTAACTATCAAGATTAATCCAGGACGATAAAAATATGAATTTAAAAAAAGTCAGACATTTTTTTTCTTATCAGCCATTCGGAGGTTGAGGGAAAAAAACTGAGTCGAGATGGCATTGCAGAGCATTGTGGGATAGTTTTAGGAAACATATTTCCAAGATGGCGTCTATTTCGTACCTCTACTTTTGGACTAATGTTTACTCATTCCTTCTTCTATGGAAAACGTTTCCTTTTTTCATTTGCATCCATAGTAATGCTTCTTTCCGTAGTTTCCCACAATCCCTTACGATTCTTAACGTGAGGTCGAGGTCAGGGTAAAATTTGCATAAAACGTAAACTTAATAAATTTCCGATGGTTTAGAGTGGTATTTTGACGTTATATCGTGGTAAATAAGAGAACATACCACGCAAAACTATCGGAAATTTGTTTTTTTACCACAACAAAGTCAAATAAAAGATCCAAAAACAAAGAAAAAGTTTGAAAGAAAAAAACCGTTTGAAGCGCGCGCGTGATCCTTGCGCGAGTGATTCGTCATTTATCGGTATTTCCTCTTATTTACCACGGCTCTCGACCAATCAGCGCGCGAGAAATTTCACAGTTAGGGTAAAAAAATTTAAATGGATGCCTCGAAAAAATGTTCACAGTTATGCAAATTTTACCCTGATCTCGACTTCAAACTCAGAATCGTAAGGGAATGTGGGAAACTACTGAAAGGAGCATAAATCTTCTCAACAAAGGAATAGTACTCAGGAGACAAACACGAGATCTGAAATGACAAAAACATTACGGCTTTCGTAAAACGGTCTGTAAATAGACTGGCTTTAGAGCGTCTATATCGAACAGCAATCAGAGTAGCTTAATGCACGACCTATCTTCAGACAAAACCATTAAGGAAAGGTCTTCGAAACGGAAGTCCAGCACCAAATAACAATTTAATCAATTAGAAAATCAAAATACAGTCAGATATAAGGAATGTAGGACTGTAATCTTGGCAGGAATATCACGTCTTGATTTCATTAGTATTTGTTTGGCACGCCAACCTGATGGTCGGCAAAACATTATCGCTAATCAAACATTGGAGGACATTGTCAAAGTGATATTTAGAAAATGGTGCGAACAGGAAATGGCTGCATAAGAAATACTTCAAATTCCATCAACGAAAAATAGGAAAATACAAAAGAAATCCTGAAAAAATCCCACGTTTTGTCAATAGAATTTAAGGTGTTTTTATGCCTTTTCTTTTTACCTTATAGCCTGACAGATAGACAAGATATTTTTTTCCAGTGTTTATTCCGATGAAAAGAGGATGATGGTATCCATGGCGATGCCAAACATATTGCTCGTCAGCTTTCTTTTCTTCTCTTCTCTTCTCTTCTCTTCTCTTTTCTTTACTTTGTTTTTTTTCCTTCCCTTCCATCCCTTTCCTTGAGTTTCCACTCATTTTCTTCCCATCCCTTCCCTTCCAATCTCTTTTCATTCCTCTGCTTTCTCCTTATTTTTTCCTCTTCTTTTTTTCCTTTCACTTTGCTTCCCGTTTCCACTTTCTTTTCTTATCGTTCTGCAAACATCCTAAGCCGTAACTCACAACAACCACGAATACTCGGTTGAACTTGACTTTGTCTAAATCAAGCAAATCGTTTGTTATAACCGCTGTAAACATGACGGATATCCAGAAAACCCAGTCAGCTTGACCATTCAACTAATCGTTACAACAAACATCAGCACGATAGCCTTCCGAGCTGATAGCACTGTGAGATCGATTCTGCTCCAATATTGTTTTCTTTTCTTCCAACTGGTTCGATGAAAAAAGATTCCGCAAATTTGCTTAAGGGGATCGCATATTCCCTTTTTTTTTTCATTCTAGCAATATTGTTGTTACCTTCATTAGTATTGATGGTGGTGAGGGGAGGGGGGGGGGGGGGGGTGGTAAAGCTTGCAGCGCGTGTCTGTAGCTTTGTGGTACGTGACCTTGGTGTCATATTCAAGTAGAAGTACTTGTTTGTCCTCTCTTTTGCTTCAGAAATGTTTCGTCGTGTTTTCTACTTTTTCTTCCGCCAAAAATTTAACAGTTTTAAACACCGATAGGCCACGAGGTTCTCCAGAATAAATTGTTCAACAATGCATTAAACCTCGAAAGCATCAGTAGATATAGTGCTGTAGATTCGATTATGATGTTGTTGAGTGGTGAATTGACTAAAATTTCGACCAAATTTTTCTTCTAATTATTGTCGAAAGGTAGGAACGTCGTATACGGTACATTATTTTATTCCTACCAATAAATGTGTTTGGTGATCTACATGTTTGTACCATACATGAAGTACCATACTAAAGAATTTGAAGATATCGAACGTGCTTTATTAAAACCACTGTATGAAAAGCCTCTCAATAGAAAAACAAAAATCTCGTCAAAAATCCGTTAACTATTAAGTTAAGCTTAGTGTTTTTCAATGTGAAATTAAATTACCTAGTTCTGTCGATGATTAGAAACCCGGCGACTATTGATAATTCGAGACGTAATTATCCAAGAGAATTATTCACCTTGCTTCTATATTCACGTATCTCAGACACCGCGGTCGCTTCCTTGACTTCGAACTTGTCTTTTGTTTTTTTCCTCCACTTTTTGAGGAAATTGATTGATATGGGAATGACTAGAGGTAGCCAGTATACTAATATTAGGACATTGAGGCGAGTTATTAGAATAATTGGTGAATCTGACCTCAAAGGTGTCCCTTGTTCTGTTGACTATTTTAAAGGGCCATGACCGGTCGATTGTCATCGATGAAAATAGAAAGAATGAATGGATGAAATAAATAAATGAATGGATGATAAAATAACTAAATGAATAAGTGTTTGAATCAATGAGTGAATGAATGGGTGAAATAAATAGATAAATGGATGATAAAATATTAACTAAATGAATAAGTGATTGAATCAATGAGTGAATGAATGGGTGAAATAAATGAATGAATAGATGATAAAATAACTAAATGAATAAGTGTTTGAATCAATGAGTGAATGAATGGGTGAAATAAATAAATGAATGTATGATAAAATATTAACTAAATGAATAAGTGATTGAATCAATGAATGGGTGAAATAAATGAATGAATGAATAGATAATAAAATAACTAAATGAATAAGTGATTGAATCAATGAATGGGTGAAATAAATAAATGAATGAATAGATAATAAAATAACTAAATGAATAAGTGATTGAATCAATGAGTGAATGAATGGGTGAAATAAATAAATGAATGTATGATAAAATATTAACTAAATGAATAAGTGATTGAATCAATGAATGGGTGAATGGGTGAAATAAATAAATGAATGAATAGATAATAAAATAACTAAATGAATAAGTGATTGAATCAATGAGTGAATGAATGGATGAAATAAATAAATGAATGTATGATAAAATATTAACTAAATGAATAAGTGATTGATTCAATGAATGGGTGAATTATTGAATGAGTTATTGGAACGAATGAATGAAAGAAAATAATTTTTTTTTATTCTAGTTAAGTAAATTTTGGTTTTAGTATCATATGGAAAATATACGTTGTTTCATTTGTGCGTCACATTCCACTTAAATCCTTCAAAAACTATAACAAAATCTTTTAATTCTGAGAAATAATTATCTTTGCCATTTCGTTTTCTCGTAATCACCTTATGGCTTTAAATCCCACTTTCAACATGAACAATTGAAAATCCACTCTTTTTTTCGAGATTTTTTTTTTGAGTATGACTCTGACATTTTCTGGAAAAATTTTGATCAGCACGACAAAGTAGCTTTAGGAAAAATCTGGATAAACTAAAAATAAACACAAAGTTAAAATAATAACACAATAATAATAAGATGAATAGGAAACAGTTACTAAATAATTAGATTTTGATAAACTGGAGAAGTTTTGAATTAATTTTTCTTTAAATTTTCCTAAAAAAGTTTACATTAAAATGACATTTTTTTCAGGTACATAAAATGTGTTTGAGTTCAGATACTGTTTGATATCACTTATCATTTCTTCGATGTAGTCAAAGGAAACTTAGATTCATTTCTTATTTGTGCAGTGAAATTTGAATATATAATTTTACATTAATTTTAGAAAAAGATAACAGTATTTGTCGTCGAGACTAATTTCAATTTTAAATCTCTGTTTCTTAGTCTTTTATTTCGATACTAATAACGTTTTTTCAATAGAAATAAATTATTTATTTGTGAGCAGCTGAAAGACTATATATTTCGTCACTCCTCGAGTTTGTGTTACTAAAAGCCAATGGAAATCCTCTGACAATCGTTGCGGTGGTCATCAAAGTCTTTCAGCAGTGGACGGATGTTTTTGATATTTCGTTTCAATGAAAAAGCCTTTGAAAGACTGCAAAAGTGAAAGTTTTCGCTCAGTGGGCAGTTTGCTTTAGTGCTGGAAGTTGATATATTTATAATTGTATGGATCGTAAATCGCTGGATTGCTACAGGAGGTAAAGTGAAATTAGTTTTTCCCACGGAAATTTGTTGAACTGTTTTTGCTTAAGCTGTGGTCGAATTGAATAATTTTTGTGGAAATCCCTAAATGATATCTAGTCGCAAATGCTTGGAAGTCACTTCAGCTACAACAACATGACAAGCTACCAAACACGTTCGCGCCAAGGAATTTAGACTACAAAACTCTAAGGTTATTTATGGAATAATTTTAGGAAAGCTTTGAATCTAATTTGCAGTCATTTTCATGCAAGACAAGTGCCATGCACTGGAAGGTTTGTAACACCACTTGATCTAAAGAGATCTGATAAGTATAGTCTTCGTGCGCTCGCCTGAGCTCCTTATCTCAAGATAAATCGGAAAAAAGGACGAAAGTTGGTCATTTTCGGGGAACAGGTTCAATATAATCTTCACTTTTCCTGAAAGCCCAGAAAAAAAACGAAGAAAACTTGCGTTGCTGAGGTAATTGACTTGCAGTAGCTGTCACTGAATGATTTCTGAAGTTGCTTCAAACCTTTCCATGATGTCTAGTAACTCAACAAAGATTATTCAGTGTCTTTATTCTATGTATTTCATTCAAAAACCAAGTGTTGCCATCGAAGTAATAACAGTATTCACTTGTTTCTTAACTGGAATATTGTCCATATCTGGTGTTGTAGCAAATCTGTTAGTCTGTGGTACGATACTAAAGAACCGCGATCTTCAAAACTATTCCAATATTCTACTTCTTCTGCTATCGTTTATTGATTTTCTCGTGGCATTTATTACACAACCGTTATACATTGTTCGACGCGTTCTCGAATCCCAACATTCGTATATTTGCTGGATAACCTTATGTTATCGTTCATTATGGAATATTTCTATTGGAGTGTCGTTTATGGTGGTGACATTGATATCGTGTGAGCGGTGTTTCGCTCTGTTTCATCCTTTCAAGTATAAAATACATGTGAATGTGTCGAGGCTACTGCTAACTACTCTGTTGTTGTCAGGTCTATGGATTATCTTTGTTCTTTCGCGTTTCTTCGGATTGAACAATGAGAGTTACTACTACATCACTACGTCACTTCTTATGATTTGCATTATCATCATAACGATTGCTCATGTCAAAATCTTCCTCCTGGCTCGCCGACATCATGTTCAAATCTCCATGACTAGTGCTAGCTGTGCTGTCAGCGAATCAAACGAGACCTCAACCGACAAAAAACATGGCAAAAGACGGAGACACCACTACACAGCGCGGGAAGCAAAGATCGCTAAGTCAACAGCCTTCATCGTAGGAGCAGTCTTCCTATGCTATTTCCCTCTCATTATCGCTCTCATCACGAGTACTCTTATTAACCAAGAATATTTATTTCATTATTTTATATTCCCTTGGACTGATGTCTTGGTTTTCTTAAACTGTGTTCTAAACCCTGCAATTTATTGCTGGCGGAGTAGAGAACTACGAACGGCTATTGTCAAGCTGACAGGGGTATTGAGGAAGAAGTCTAAAGTGGGAACAAACCCATTCATCTCTAAATCATTTAAAAAAAGAAATAAAGTTAACGGTTCTCCGCCTAAACCAACTGTCGTTCAATGAGAGCCTTTTAACAATGAGCTTAGGAAGTTTTGACCTAAATATAGCTGGAACACAAAACATTAGGTATAACATGGTGATCTGAGGTCAGGAAGTTGGGTTAGCACAAAACGAAACATTTGCAGCCTTCAAAACAATTGCCAACTCAAAGCATCATAATGCTGAATACTACTAAACCTCAAGTTTCCCCCCTAATCTAGTTCTCTTGTAAGAAAAACAAATTTCATCAAGTTAGAATAAAAATGCAAACGGAAGCTTTGGAAAAAAATTAAAATAAACTGTATACCAATTAATGATGTTTATTCTTGTCTCTTAGAAATGATTAGATTTGCATTCAGTCTTGTTCAAGTAGTTATTAAAACAATGCTCATGTGATTAGGTTTCAGACTCTAAATTTGGGATGCGGTTAGGAAAAAAAACCCACAAATACCAGCTCAAAAGATTTAGTCATGAGAATCACATTTCCGCTCACTGGTTACTCTACCCATAACCTGTGTCATATACCTTTCTTAAGATGCCTTTATAAAGTTACAACATCAGGCTAGGCTTCGTGAGATTCAGGGTGTAAACTCCAAATTTGGGAATTAAAGCAAGAGCTTAATGTTATTTATTTTCTGTGCCAAGGAAACGTTAACGAGCTTTTATTTGCTCGTTTACACCTCAGTAGTTATGGTAAGCGAAATCTCTCCTAAACATCCCCTCATTTAGAAAACACTCTTATAGTTAGTGTCTAATGGGAAATACAAATTATTTGCAAGTTGATTGAGATTCAGTTGTGTCAAAAAAAAAAGGATTATCCTCATTCTTTTATTGCTGTCAGTTTTCGTATTATGCTGCAAAAAAAAATAACAAATAAAACTTAAAAGTCGTAAGTTTACTAGTGTGGATCGGTTATTTTGTGGGTCTGGTTGCCGCTATTTTATGTCTGCGACCACCATCAAACCAGCCGCAAACACCTACCGAAAGTTACGAGTTTTTGATTGTTTTCCCCTAAGGCAAAGACTTGACGACTTTTCTGCAACTATCGTTGCTCAAGCTGGGGCATAAGTTTACTTAGCTCATGCTGGGTGCATGAAGCAAGTGCCCATCTTTACATTTAGTACTGCACCAATGGTCTTTATACGACCGCGAGCATGTGCGCGCAAGATACCGCTGAATTCATAAAAACTTACGACGTTCAAGATGATAACCAAACTAGTTTGACCTTTTTCAAGTTTATATAAAAAGAGAAATTAGTATGAACCAGGTATTTTTGCTAACTCTCATCCCGAAACTCGGCCATGTTCTGGTGGGATGTTTTCTCTAGAGGATATGCTGTTAGTGTTTGTTGTGAATCAGCTAGGTGGGTTCGATTATATATGAGTAGAGATGTTTGTGCGTTATTTCCTGTGTTTCGAGAGTTTTTCGTTGGGGTTTCCTGCCTTCCTTCGCAGTTAGTTCTAAAGTCTGGTACTATCCGTGGTCGAATCCTTAAGACTTTTTCACGACTTTTACGACTTTTCAAATCCTGTGTTTTGCTTGGTCGCGAAACTGAGCAATCTCTTCGGTCGTAGTAAAGAGGGGCGCCATCATGTAAACTGTTGGTAACCAGCCTTGGTGTTTTCTATCATCTATAAATAAAGTTTCATTATCGATCATCATCATCATCATCATCATCATCATCATCATCATCATCATCATCATCATCATCATCATCATCATCATCATCATCATCATCATCATCATCATCATCACGATCATCATCACCGCTGTCATCACCATCACCGTCGCTGCATGCATCATCATGACCACCACCACCACCACCATCATGCATCATCATCAAATCGTGCGTGCAGTTTAGAGAGCCCGATTCAAGTCCGATTTACTTTGAAAAATCGGTCCGATATGAGAAAATTCGTGACAGTGCTACAGATTTTGTGAATCGCAACGTGTATTTCCCGCTTTAACAAATGCGTTTAACGTTCGCGGGATTGTTTCTGCGCATGACCTCTGTGTGCGCACATGAGTTTTCAACTTTAATGAGGAAACGCGGCTGTCTATCTTAATCTCAACAAGGCACGTTTTTGCAAATCTACATAATTACATTTCTTTCTCCCCGAGATATGTGACCACATGCTCTTATAAAAGGTGTGTTTTGCTCAGTGGACGCCTCGTTGATATGAAAAAACAAAAAAAATTGCTTTCCCTAAATTCGCCAATTATGGTAGCCATAGCAACCAATTAATAGTTAATTGAAATGTACTCTAACTTAATTCTAGTAATTTCCTTTAGTCTGGTCGCTGATAGGCCTATCTTACCGGTAGTATTCTCTCTACGCACTTAGACCAATCCCTCCTTTAGTTGTTAAATGTACATTAAACCAACTCTCGTCTATTAAACTGAAACATCTTTCCCGTACAGCGCAAATGAACTGTCATATAATTGCTTCTCAAGTACTCTTTATAATCTAAAAATCTTTCTCTGATGTTTGGGAAAAAGGTTGGTCGAGACAGGTGTTTTTTGGCTCATAGAATTGTCGTGATACTCTTCGCTTGATCCTCGCCTATTGCAGTGTTAACTACTCTACAGGCCATCTTTCACGTGCTATCGTCCCATGTTCTGTGTAGAGAGTACTGAGCTTCATTACTACGTGTGACCATGCATCTTTGCTAACAAAGATCTCTCGAGTGAGTACAATATTTTAAAGAAAAAACTACATTCGTTCCAAAATGTTTTGTTTGTTTTTTTTTCAAAATTTTAATTTCTTTATCTTCCATCCGAATTTCTAAATCCTGATCAAAATTTCGCCTGTTTTTCAATCAGCGTCTTTGCAGGTTTTAGGATTTTATAAAACGTTCCAAATCTTCGAGAAAATAGTAGCGATCTTAAAAAGTAGTCAAGAATGGGTTCTCGACATGTCAATCATCATCACAACCTAACGTGTTTTGATACTTTAATTACTTTTACACTTTGCCTCTATATTAGTAGTAATTGACTGGCTTTGGCGCGATGGAAGCCGTTGCGAAATATATAAATACCAATTAATAGCAAAAGTTAATAGATGGATTGTCGATAGTCTTAATAATCTATTATGAAGGCTTTTTTCCAAAAAAAAAAACGCCACCAAGGACATCAACAGCGAAGCAAATTTCTGCTTTCTTTTTTTCTCCATTTTTTTTTAGAAAAGTTAGTAATTTTTTTGAGAAAATGAGCGAATGGTGGTTTTTCATTATTCTCGCGTTTTCTTCATTACTTTCTAGCGCACCATATGTTAACCATATGTTATTGATGCGCATGGGCAAACCTTTATTTGATTTTAGTTATTAACGTTTGCTTCAACCAATGATAATGAAGGATAGTCTAGCAGCATTTGATTCAACCAATGATAATGAAGGATAGTCTAGCTGAGCATTTGCTTCAACCAATGATAATGAAGGATAGTCTAGCAGCATTTGATTCAACCAATGATAATGAAGGATAGTCTAGCTGAGCATTTGCTTCAACCAATGATAATGAAGGATAGTCTATAGCAGCATTTGCTTTAACCAATGACAATGAAGGATAGTCTAGCAGCAGTATTTGCTTCAACCAATGATAACGAAGGATAGTCTAGCAGCAGTATTTGCTTAATCGACGTCTGTTTCTTTGGTTTATTTGCCTGCCCAAGTACTAAGTTTTCACAAAAAAAAGAAAAAGATACTTAGATGTTGAGAACAGACCGAGACTTGACTGTATAAGGATATTAGTGAACATAAGTGGCTCTCTAGACTCTCTACCATTTTGTGTGCGCGTACTGGTAGTATTTTGGCATTGAAAAAAGACAATTACGGCGAAATTGGAAAATAAATATAAGAAAAAAGTGAGAATAGCGAAAACGTCAATGAAAGTGAAATCCCTCTTTAACAAATAGGAAAAAATTACGGTTTATTGAAGCAAGGATGCCAAATCAATTAAACGTCATTTTCAAACAAAACTGTCTTGAAAAATAGTTTATGAAAAGTGTGTTTGTCTGGTGAAATAATCACTGATATATGAGGCTTTGTTTCGAATGCATCATGGTGCCACCCCAAGGAAATGAATTTTTTTCTCTTTCTTCACTATTCACTTGTTATTAAAATGAAAAAAAGACTCAACACTTTTTAGTTTAAATTTCACATACATGTTTCGACACTATCCAGCGTCATCTTCAGTGTGACATATGATCTGAATTGGTCTCGCTTGATGTAAGTAAAGCTAAATTAAAATTACAAATGAGAAATGATACAATAAGTGATTATTTTCTTTATCTTTTTGTTCATTAAGTCTTATATGGTGTTAATTGTATCCAAACTAGACCAGAATGCATCATGAGTTTATCGAACTCAAAAAAGACCTACGAAAGAAAAAGTAATAAACTTGAACCACCTCTTTCCCTAAAGAAAAGTTTTCAAAATAAATATCATATATATTGCCCTTGCTACTAATCTAAGATTAACAGTTTCTAATTCCGCGGAGACAGATTAGAATGACAACATCAGACACTTCCTTTTTTAGTGATTTAGCTTGTTTGTCTTCTCATCTCAATCTTATACAACTTGATTGAGAAAGAGCGTCTGGAGGATGACTCTAATACGTAAGACTGTCTTCCGATCGTCTAATTCATATCCGATTCTAACATATAAGGAAGGATTTTGAGATATAGCCTAAGATCCGGACCTTGTTACGTAACTGGCCTCATTAAAAGTGAACGAGCCAAGACCAATTGAAAATTCATTTCTCGTATTTACTTATTTCAGTGCTAGTTCAATAAAACCTTGAACTTGAGTGCTCTTAGCAACGAGTAATATTTGAGTGATTATATATTAAAAGCCCGTTCAAAGGGTATATAAAATCTCGGAAACTCAGTGCCTGTAGCTCAGTTATTGGAATCGCTGACATCAAAAGCTCGCTGAGTCGCTACGACATTTCTTCTACCAATCATTTCTAGAGAACTAAAATACGAAGTGAAAGCAGGGTACGAGAACTTATCTGACAAAAGGTAATTACTTCTTGAAGAGTTTCCATTTTTTTTCTGGTGTGTTGTGTTGTGGAGTGGTGCGGTGCGGTGCGGTGCGGCGTGGCGTGGTGCGGCGTGGCGTGGTGTGGTGTGATGTGGTGTGGTGTGTGTCAAGGTGGGATGTTGTGGAGTGGAGTATCAGTTAACCCCGAGTTAACTTTCACTTTACTTGAATAGAATTAAATTTCTTGTAAAAAGTGACCCTTTCATGATGAATACAGGATTGAGTGAATTCCAATTCGCTCTTTTATCTGTTTTATCAAAACAAATTTTAAAATCACGACCAAGACAACAATGAATATTTCAAACCTTCAAGGTTTATGCACAGACATGTTTCGACGTTTTCGAGTGTAATTACAACAAAATTGGTCGGAACGCGTAGTGGGAGTCCAATTTCTTAATCACGAGTATGTGATTACGAACTGATTGGACGACTCGAACATCACCAAGTAATCATAACAGTTACAATTAATCATAATTATTACGAGGAAAAAAAATTGGTTTCTTATCAAAGGAACTATACTTTTCAGAAGGAAAAAAGCATTTTTTGTAGTACGATATCAAGCAACGTCGGAAATATTTTCAAAGGGATATACACAAGACTGCGGTAATTTATAGGAACGATAGATTCTGGATCGTGGTATTCAATTAGTCAAAGCTGATTGTTGCCATTCATCTTTTCCAAGAAAAAAATCAAATCGCGATTTCTGCCAATATCCCACTATTCACAAAACTTTACTCTACATCTTATTCTACATTGCTTGCACATAAGGCATAAATATATGCTAAAATGAAAAAAGAAATAAAAAATAAAGCCTAACAAATAAATAAACAAACAAACAAACAAAAATTAAACCACTTGAACCAGAAAAGTTATTTATTTCTTTATTTATTAACTTTACAACCATGAGAGCTTAAATACACAAATATCAAAATACAAACTTACAGTACAAATTACAACTACAAAAATAGTTAACAGAAAATGAAAAAAAAAATTATACACTGTGCCACTCGGTTGAGGGTCTGATACATTAGTAGACAGACGCATTTTGTAGAGCATTTGTTTTGTCTCTAAAGTCAATATTGCAATGAACCGACTTCTAAGCACTACAAATAGAAAAGAAAATTCATATCTACCTAGCCTAGACTTTTACAGTTTCAATATAGTTGTGATACATGCTACAAATGTGACACCAAGTGTCGGTTAGTAATGAAAATAAGTACAAATAATGAGTTGAAGTGCCTCTGAAACCCTCGTAATTCCTTGTGGTACTTTAAACGTAATGAGCCTCAAACAAAGATACCTTGCAGCATGCATTATTAACGTTTTCCAACTAATGATGGTCAAAATGTGTGTTCAGGATTTTAGCCGCAGGCTGTCGTATTATTTCGAGTAGATATGTTCTAGGGCACTTGCCAAATGCTTCACTATACAAACGAATGCAAATGAAGACTTGACAAAAAATTTTTTTTAGAAACTTTTGGATTTTTAGAAGGCGAGAAGTGCGATAAAAGGGTTCGCACTCGAGGTGACGTTATGTGCGGTAAAACGTTTAGTCTTTTATAATAGGGTTGAGGTACAAGCCGTTATGAGGGGTGTGAAGCGACGTGATCTATAGCAGAAACTTGTCGCATCACATAATTTTCATTATATATATGAATAGTTCATCGAAAGACTCATCGAAAAGGTTACCCATGCGCTGAAATCTAAGAAAAAGCTTGAAGTAAAAAAGTTAATGGATGTAACAGTCTCGCCTTTTATTACTTTTCTGCAACACTAAGCCCAAGTAAATGGTATTATTATTATTTATTTATTTCCAATTTGCTTAACGTTTTGCTAAACAAAATTCTTAGCTTACCGAGTCCAATCCATTAACCTTGGGAAAACTAGAATGCATTCACTAATTTATATAAAAATTGAAAGCGGATTAAATAAAAAAATAAACTAAATAATCATAAGAGTTCTCCTGATGATGTGAGCAGTTACTAGGAGGGCAATCTTCCGCATTTCTGTTATAGGAATTATTATTATTATTATTATTATTATTAGTATTTTTAGTATTATTAGTATTATTAATATTTATTAATAACATTGATAAATATAATAGGTAAATGACAATTTAATACATTTTACAATTACTAAGCTTATTCAAACTTTTCCTCCAACGGGGGTCTTAATTTTTGACCCCTCGCTCGCTCAAGAATGGTCAGCAAAATTCATCGTTCCACATATGCGGTGACGTTGGGAGGAAAAGGGTTAATGAAGCTGTAAGTAAGATTGTTCAAAGAGTAAAAGTAATCAGTCAAGCAAAAAGAAGGGGGGATGTAAGATGTGAATATTCAGCTCTGAAGCTTCGAGACTACTGAACAGTGCTGTTATCTACTTTACCGTTGATATAAGTCTTGATATACCTCGAATATAATATGCATGTGTTTCTTGAAGACAGATTAAACATAACTAGAGTAGTCTATATTCATGAAGCAAGCGGTAATTGTTTTTCTTGATGAAGAAAAAACAATAGTGAGTTGTGAATGACGTCATAGCCAGTTATGTTGGACGCATTTAACAAAAAATATCGCTCGTTTCTTTTGTTATCTTTCAGTGTCAGTGACTTTATTTTGTTATCTACGTCAGTCTTGTTAGAAATACGTAAAACAAGAGGGGCTGAAAGGATGAAATCGGAACTTAATTTTTAATAATATTTTTGCTTGCAAAATGAGATCTGAAGTACGTCAATGCTAGTTTTAGCTAAGGGAAGTGACCCCACCCATGGGAAATCCCGGATGCTTCGTTGGGAATTGAATTAGATTGATTTGAATTGAATTTTTTCACAATTGATAAGACATGTGTAGAGTTTGGAAGACAACACTTTTTACGGTAAGGATCTCGTACGGATATTTTTAAATCAGTTGTGTTATTTTATTACTAGTCCCCTTCACAGTTCCCTGCGCCATCTTGAAAGGTAGCCGTGCCTTTGCATCGATATAGACCTTTTTTGAACACCTTGGACATTTATTCACATGTCCTTATCACTGCAAGCACCGTTCGTCTCGCTTCGATGCAAAGGCACAGCTACCTTTCAAGATGGCACAGGGAACTGTGAAGGGGACTATTCTAGTCCTTTATGGCTTTCCTGTGTTAAAAAACTCGAAATATGAATAATTTATTTCCTTTCATACTGAGAAATCGAAATCTGCTCGATAGCTTCCAGCGCGGCAAGTAATTTTCTTATTAAAAACGTGCTTAATGTTTAATGCGCTTTCTCCACAATTTGTTGATCTCCTTTGGCTCTCGACAGACAAGACAACGTGTGAGACAATCCGTAAATTAATATTTCTAGTCGGTCAATATTCGCCAAGTGAATAAAATTTAATCAACTCGTTTTCTAAGTTTATTTTCCAAGGTTCTACTGTCTTACCGCCTAAGTTACTGACTTCAACTTTGCGGGAGTCGATCTTTTCATCGCATCCTAAGTCTTCTTGAAAGACTGAAAATAGCGGAAATCCTATGCTATAATACCACTAGTGCACTAGATTTTACGTAATATTCTCAATAACTCTTTGCGATGTTATATTCTAAGTGTTTACCAGGTTAGCCCTGTGCTTTTTTCATTACGTACTCAAACTGCGTAGGTAGATACTTCATGCTGGCTGCAATGCAGTGCCTTCCAAAATTATCCAAAATTATTAACACAAATGATAATAATATTTCAAAATAAATGAAGTGTCTGCCCAACGTAGCGTAGATACTTCATGGACACTACCATGAAGTGCCTTTCTAAATTATTTTAAAACATAAATGATAATCATGTTTCAAAATAAATAAAGTATCTGCCCAACGTAGGTACTTCATGCTCGCTACCATGCATGCAATGCCTTTCTAAATTATTTTAAAATACAAATGATAATCATGTTTCAAAATAAATGAAGTATCTACCAACATAGTTGCTATAGAAAACCAGCAACAGGCAAGGAAATGTTGCTAAAATGAATACACCCGAGGCTAAAATAAATTTTTATAAAAGACCAACGCAGCAAGAAAGGGTTATTTCAAGGGAATTCAAAAATAGTAATTTTCCAAATGTCAATTTAAGTGTAGCAACGATATTAGAAACAGTTCTGAGCCCGCAAGGCAGACTCTGAGTTAATGGTTACGTTATTCTAAGGCGGAACCTTGCAAAAAGATTCTGTATTTTCTAGGTTGAAAGTTATTTTAATTAAGAGTTCCTGCCCTGCACTCGCCCAAGGTTATAATTCCCTTGTTTATCAAAATACATATTGAGGATACTTTATTTATTTTGGAACGTTATTATCATTTTTGTTATTAATTTTGAAAGGCGCAGCGTGGTAGCGAGCATGAAGTACGATATTTGTTGTAAATTGATTGTCATCGTCAACCAACATGGCCGACACAAATGCCAAAAGGAAGGGATTTGGAAGAAGGTAGTTATCAATTTTAAGGCAGAAGATGAGGATTTATATATTTTTCTGAGTGGGAGACGGAGTTTAAAAACGGTTAGTAGCACATAGACCTTAAAAAAAAACAATATTTTATATAAACCTTTTTTATTTGGCTTAACTTGTTTCTTGATTTCGCATAAAATGCACGCGCGCCGATGCTAGTTGTAAAACATTAAATTTGATTGAACTGAAGGGGTTAATGTATGCATAAAACGTCTTCGCAAGCTAAGGCAAAGATTAATATCATGGTAAAAAACGCTTTCATGAATAATAGAGTACATAAGACACGCGTCAAAATAATTCTGGTGCGTCTTTGTATGCTGTGCGTGCGTCTTTGTATCTGATTCTCAAAACAGTTATTTTGGTTTTCCTTTATAATGATAATAATAATAATGGCAATGAAAATAATGATAATGATAATAAAGATAATAATAATAACGATAGTAATAATAATAATAATAATAATAATAATAATGTATGCTGTCTAAGTACAATGCCATTTGATCTATCAGTTCGGAAATTAAGAATTTTGCTTAGAAATTATGCCATATTTCCGCAATCTTCTGTAAAAAGTCAAGTCAGACAAAAGTTGAAATAAACCACAATAATAGTAATAATGATAATAATGATAATAACATTATTCTCCTCCTTCAGTCAACAAGAGCTTTAGAATTCATACCAATTATAGCAATAATAGCAGTGATAATGATAGTAATAATAATAATAATAATAATAATAATAATAATAATAATATTAATAGTATTTTGAACTCGACGTGATAAATGTGTTATCTGTAGGTTAAACCTTTTTTTTACGCTGAAAGGTTGACACACATAACTTGAGGCCATTCGTAGCAGATAGTCGAAAGCCGCCTGGAGTCTTTCGTCCGCATTTCAAAACCAAAACATTTCATTCTCCATCTTCGCTAAATGGTTCTAAATAGACAGGTGGGATAGAGAAGAGTCTTTTCACTTTCAGCTAATGTCATTTGTGCGATCCCGCCCTTTTGGCTTTATTATGATTCTCTTTTTTCCAGCCCTATGGCTGCTTTTATAACCAATACGGGGAAATGTAGGTTTTTTTTAGGGAGTATATCAAGTGTTTTTTTTTAAACAAAAGGGATAATCCGAGTTTTCTGATTGTATTTTTTTATATCCAGTCCTATAATGTTTTCCCCCAGCCATATGGCTGCTTTCATTATGAATAAGGGGAAATGGGAGATTTTTAGGAGGCATATGAAGTGTTTTTAATAAAAGGAATACGCGGAGTTCTCTGATTGTATTTCATTATGAACTGTCCGATCCTATGGTGTTTTTTCAGCCCTATGGCTGCTTTCATTATCAATACGAGGAAATGTAGTTTTTAGGGGACATATCAAGTGGGTTTTTAAAAGGATACCGAGAGTTTTCTGAATGACTTTTTTATATTTCAGCCACTGGATGTTTTCACTATTCGAATACGGATGAAAGTAAGAAGGAGGAGGAGATGTTTAGGGGATATCAAATGTTTGTAAACGAGCCCGGAGGGTTGTCTGATATTCTATGTCAATTATTAGCGTGAATACGGTTGTGAAAAACAAGAGAAAACAGAGGGTTTTTTTAAGGGGGGATCTCGGTATTTTTAAAGGAACAAACGTAGCTATCTGATCTGTTATCTGTCTGTTTTGTGACAAACTAGATTGAAAAAGGTGCCTTTTGGGAAGTGTTTCTTTGAGGGGGATTCCGTGATTCCAGAAAGGAAGCGCTGTCAGTCACAGACATGCTGACTCAAGTACAGTTATCTTTCCCTTCCCCTCCCCCTGTGGGTAATGATCATGACACATTGAAAGCAGCCAAAGGCATTAGCTATTCACATAAAAGCATTTGCAACCTTTCATCGCTTTATTAAGGAGTTAAAACTTAACGGAACTAAAGCCCGTGTTATAGTGCATTAGGGTTTTGCGGTTATATCAAAAGGCATATAGAGCAGTACTTTTTGTCTTTAGTTAAATGGATTTTTCCTCGAGGATATGGAAATATGTGTGTACAGGAACGTAATATATTGTAGTAGTAGTGAACGAGGCCGATAGCAACATTGACTTCCTTGACGTCATCATTTGTTTTTGTGTGTGGACTTCTAATGAAACAGTACAGTACAGTCGCAGTCTTTGTATTATTAGGTCAATACCGATGCTTTGTCTTTGTCAGTAAGATAGAAGCTACCGAAAGGCTGCGTAGATTATATTGACCGGTAAAAAACTCAAATAATATGGATAGAACAATATAATACTCACTGTGATTGGTTAATTAGTCTGCATCATACATTGATGGACTAGCTGCACGTAAGTCTCAAATTCAAACCGCACATGCGTGACAATGTTGTATGAAAAACTCCCGCGCGATGTAATTGAGAAGTTTGCGAATCACAAAAGATATTTAAATTCTGAATTCTGAATTATTCATTTAATTCTCGTTTCTTAAGTCATGAAGACAGTATTTATTTTCATGTGACGTACAGCCTAAAAACCGCACAAAACCAAGAATGAAGTCTGTTCTAAGCTGGACGTCAATCAGGGTTAAAGGTGTTTTAAGATGAGAGATAACTTATGAATGAACAATATTTAACTGATCATGATATACCATTGATTGAACAATATCTAACTTAAAAAATAAAATACTCTTATCGTCGATCAGGATATTTCGTGAAATTACGATATACTAAACAATACGACGCCGCTAAAAATGCCAAACTGCATTAGCACATGTACAGGCCATACTAATTAATAGAAGATCAAGAATGTACTATCAGGGGTCCTATCAATGTGTGTGGAAAAAATCAGACCTCTTCGCTATGAATTGGCACATATAATATCAATCTAAGCACATCACTAAACGATCAATATCTATCAAACAATGGAGCCACTCCAATATAAGACACCCCTCCCATGGACTGGAATACATGATATCAGTCAAAGGTTAGAAAAAATCAGACCTCTTCGCTATGAATTGGCACATATAATATCAATCTAAGCACATCACTAAACGACCAATATTCATCAAACAATGGAGCCACTCCAATATAAGACACCCCTCCCATGGACTGGAATTGAGGATATCAGTCAAAAGTTAGAAAAAATCAGACCTCTTCGCTATGAATTGGCACATATAATATCAATCTAAGCACATCACTAAACGACCAATATTCATCAAACAATGGAGCCACTCCAATATAAGACACCCCTCCCATGGACTGGAATAAATGATATCAGTCAAAACGTATAATCAAACCGGGCCAATATACATCAAACAATAGAGCACTGAAGGACAAGTAAAATAGGACACCCCACAGTAGACTGGCATTGGCATAGATCGATATACTACCATCAAAGTATATGACTATAAAATGACCTATATATGAATTCTAAACATTAGACACGCTAATACAAGACATATAAAATAATACATATAAATAATATATAGATTAGCCATGGCATAGATATTCTACCACATCAAAGCATATGAAGAAACGAGCTATAAATAAATTCCAAACAATAGACACTAATACAAGATGTAAAATATTACTCTCATCATGTGACACAGATTATATCAATCAAAGCAAAAACGATCAATATTCTCAACAATAGAGCACTTTAAAATTTAAAAAATGTCGATCAAAAGTTAATCCTTTTGATATCAAATAAGATGAAACCAGAAAATATGACAATTTAACTCAAAGAATACTACGCACTTCATACAAAGACAGCAACACAGCAGACCTCCTCTATACACTCATACACGTACGTCGATAAGTTTGGACCGCAATGTGAACAACATTTTCTCTTCTAGAACTGATATCTTTCAGGGACCAATAGATATTTTTTCTCGCTAGTCAAATCAAACCTGAAAAAGGCTTCTACTAATATTGACACTTTTAGGCTATTGAAACGGAAATCTAAGATTTCTCAATTAAGGTCTATATAAGTTGTTATCATGTTTCAAATGTTAAGAAAGACACCTTGAAATTTTTAACCCCCTTGCGTTTCAAAGTCACGAAATTACAACACGCGAATTATATTGGTTATGTTGTTGTGTTCTTAAGTTTATCGGGTCTTATCACAAAACCTCAAATATTCCCGCCATTTTTGATATGCGGTTCCAAAATGTCGAATCAGGTTAAAGAAATATTGACTTTTTTAGCTTCTTTATCATTTTTATTAAATTGATCTCCTATCTTTATGGCTATCTTAAAACCACAGTTCTCGTGTCGATTGGATTGAATAGTTGTTGCAACATGCACCTGGGTAATAAGAGTTAATATACATTTTTCCCCTCTATACTTCTATTTCTCGTTGTTATTGTTGTTGTTGTTGTTGTTGTTGGTGGTGGTGGTGGTATTCTTCCTAGCCTTCGAATTCGATGTTTTTGTCATTCTTACCTTTTATTTTTGCTTTATCCTTCTTCTCATTATTGCTTCTGTTACCACCACCACCACTATTACTAGTATCACTCATTCACCATCATCATAATCATCATTACTACTACTACTACTACTACTACTACTACTACTACTACTACTACTACTACTACTGCTGCTGCTGCTGCTGCTGCTGCTGCTGCTGCTGCTGCTGCTGCTGCTGCTGCTGCTGCTGCTGCTGCTGCTGCTGCTGCTGCTGCTGCTGCTGCTGCTACTACTACTACTATTATTACTATTATTACTATTACTATCATTGCTATTATTGCTATAATTGGTATGAATTCTAAAACTCTTGTTGACTGAAGGAGGAGAATAATAGTTTTCTTTATCGAGCCAGCAGCACACTTCAAATTCTCAACTCTCCAAGACACAACAGCCATGTAATGGGTCGCTTGACACAAATAGAAACAGCAATAGGGAAACTTTACTTCACTTTTCTCTCCCTACTTGATGCTGCTCCTCTTATCATGATATTTTTATTTTGTCTTTTTTATTTTGTATCCGAGCTATCAAGTGAGTGTGCTAGATGTGTTTGTTTGAGTCTCATTCATTAAAGTACTGTCCAAGGGTCTCTGAGATGCTCATAAGGATTTCCATCAAAGTTCTTCCTAGACCTCTTTTCTTAGGATTTCAAGTAAGATAAGCTGTTATTGTAGCATTATGAGATACGTTTCCTCGTAACCGAGATTCAAAATGACTTTTACATTTGTAACTTTTATCTAATGTTTCCGAACTCTTTTAGAGAACTTGTCATGTAAAGTTGGCTCCACAATGCCAGATGGAGACTTCGAAACTCGGGGAAGGCACCAAAATAGAAGTAAATTGGCTAAAAAAGTGTCAAAATGAAAAGGTAAAAAGGTAAAAAATAAATTCAAAAAATCCCGGAATTTTATGTCCTAAACATTTATTTTTTTCGAAAATCAGAAAATCATAATTCAGTCAAGTTAAGGAACGGCATTTTCGAGAATTTCTTTTTTTGCATGATTTTCGTTGCAGTGAAAACCATTGAATTTCTAATGCGAGAAATCGATAGATTTGTATCAGATTGATGTGCAAGCTACGTTACATGAAAACCATTTAGCTTTCAAACGACGGAAAGGGAAACCGGCAGTTGGACTAAATAAATTCAAACTATATCTAAAGTGCACTCGTGAAAATAATGATAGGTTTGCAAGGACAATACACTATCTAGTTTGCGTACAACCGGAATAGTCTACCTTGATCACAGTTAAAAGGCTTTCTTTATACGTCACTCTTGGCCATCACTTATCGCGCACGCCACCTCACGAATGTGAAATGTTCCAGCCGTTATGAGCATGCGCTGTGGGTCTTTTTGTGGCCTACAAAACGTGTGCCGTTTATATCGATCGTTGTGTTTACATATAGATGTAGACCTTTTGACACAGGTGGATCTCGTGTGGTGGACTTTGGCCAATTTCGCATCTCGATTGTGAATATTTTTTCTTTTCGATCACTCGAAAGCTCAGCGTGGGATTCATTGTTAAAGTTCAGGTGCTCGCTTACATTACCATGAACAAGCATTTATTGGTTTTGTTACAACTTAATATTCTATCAGTCACTTCCACGCTATAAAAAGCAAAGCGTCAGTACATCCCGTCACAACACGCTCCGTTATTAAGCGTAAAACATAAGGTCGATAAGAAAGCCGTTCAAAACGATGGAAAATCAAAGAAATAACTTTTCTAATCTCACCGAAGAAGCGGAAGGAATAAAATACGAAGATCCTCCACTTGGAGGATTTCAGGCAGCCACTGATGTTCCCTTACTGACTATCGGTCTCTTGTCGTTCTTGACAAACTTGTTTATCATTACAACGATTCTGAAAAGGCGGAATCTGCGAACAACTAGCAATATTATTTTGGTCAGCTTAGGGATCTCCGATCTCTTGACGGGTTTAGTGGCCATGCCGCTACAAATAACATGTTCTGTGGTGCTCGACCATGGATTGTGCGTCGCAACTGCCATCTTCGCGAAATTTATTTCCATCTCTACAATCGTCCACATCTCTATTATCACGGTGGATTGGCACATATTCATAATCCATGCGCTTCGATATCATGTCTTAGTTCGCAAGAGATACGTTTTGGTAGTGCTTTTAGTCGTTTGGTTGGTCAATTCAGGAATCGCGCTGGTGCGACTCGCTTGGGCTTTGGAGATCGATGTCACTGAAGACGAAGAAGACAAACTGCACAATAGAGAAACTCAGTATAACTTGTTTTGCCTTGGGATATTCTGCCTCCTGCTCATGATCAATATCATCTTGGATGTCAACATGCTGGTTGCCCTCGGTAAACAAGTAAATAAGATCATTAAGCACAATCTGACCCGTGAATGTCTCGTCCATGAGAATCGTATGCGCTCCAACCAACGCAGGGCAGTAATCATGTGCGTTTTAATGCTCGTTATCAACGTCATCTTATGGCTACCGTACTTTACGTACGATCTTTGGCAAGATCAAGGCGCATGGGTGCTTTCTTTAGAAGGCGAGTATGTTATTCTTAGCGTACGAGTGCTAAGCTCATTGTTCAATCCCATTATCTATACAATTGGTCAACGAACTCTACGAAAAGTGGTTTTGAAGAAGTTGCGTCTTGCGTTTGTGTGTAAACAGAGCCAGGAATGTAAAACTGAAGAAATACCTTTGAATGAACTTACACGAAATTGATCTCATTCAACGCGACGCTTTCCTTGCTTTCTCGGTTTTATTCAAAAACTACGTCTCAAGCATACAGTGGGACGGACTCTGTTTGATGCATGCTACTGAGACAATGAAGTGAAATAGGGATCATGATAAAGGTGGAGAAAAGTTCCATTATTTTAATCAAACAACTGAGATATGTAAATATCTGATTTCTCCAAACAGCACTGAGCCCGCAACAACAAAAAGACATTGGAAATAAGAAAAGAGGCACGAAACTGAGGAAAAACTCTAGTCAATAATTTCAATGATTGTTTTTTTTGTTTTTGAGACCGTAAAAAACTCTTCTGAATTCAAGAAATGTCAAAAAACATTAAAAATCAAGAAAGTATTAAAAAAAAAAACCACTCATATTCATGAAGCCAGTGTTCCTTCGGGCTTGTCGGCAGGAAGACACAAACAAGATGTTGAACGTGTGTACATGTGCAATTGCAAGCCCCTGAAGAAAAACCGACACAAGTACAGAATAGACTATGGAAGAGTGCGTCAATGACTTGATATTTTTTCAAGTATACATCCCCAAAATGATTAACGACTTTTGCTCCAAGGCTCATTTGTGGTTCCGATGCTCGATACTAAAGTCATAACTCAATATTCCAAAAGTCATTGACGGCTATCTCTGCTACTTTCCAAGTGTCCTGTCTGTGCTGTTAATTCATTTTTTCTTGTCGGAACACTCGCTCGTAATTTACTTCCTCGAAGTTTATTAGTAAGTTGTTTTGTCTCAGACTATAATTTAACAAAGGTAATGAGTTTTCGGTTTTTCTATTTAATTTTTAGGTTATTAATTAGAAGAAAAAGGAATCCGAAGGTGTAATATCGTTGCTCTTGAGTGGGAATCTTATCCCTAATAAATTACACCGATAAATATAGATTTCATGGTCTAGTGTGATGAAAGGGATTTTTTAGGGGCACGCCGCGTTTGATTTTAAGTTTGGAAAACCGCAGCTAGAATTGTTGTTGATTTTATAGGAGTTTCTTCTTTCAGTTCTAGCTTTCCCTCTCCCCTTCCAGAAGAAAGAAGATAGTTTGTATGTATAGTTTTAACTTGTCTCGCCATCAATGCAGGCATTGTTTCCTTAGGTTTCGATGTAAGAAATTGTGTTGAACGTGGCCGTTAATCTCGGTACGTTATCATGTCTCTGGATCTCTACGCCTCACCAACGATAAAACACACCCAAAAATAAATTACTAAACAGAAAAAAAACACAAAATATCCTAAGATGCCTTCGGAAAAAGTCGTTTTTCGGTCTTGAATGAGAGTTCAGGGCATCACTGATCACTTTTTACTAGCTTCACTCTACAGCTTTAAGTTCCATGTAAACTAAAGTTTTAAGATCTAAAAAAAAGATATTTTAAGCTTTGTACATCCGTCTCAAGTCTTTCAGACTTTCCTAGGGAGATTGATCAAGAAAAATAGTTTGAATTTGCAGTAAAAAAAATATTGAGTCCTTCACTCTTCGCCGGACGAGGACATTTTCTTAACATTGCAGTGAGTTCTCCTCGACATTGAACTCGGAAATTCCCCCTTAATGAATTTTGCACTTCATGTACGTAAGAGCCTCGAGAAAACATCAAGAAATTAGCCTATCGTTCTTTCAAATCAAAAACATAAACGTTGACGGCCCTTCAAGATACTGCCAAACGTTTTTTGCAAATTAGAAAAATTAATTTAAATTTGAAAAAGTTGACTTTCCGAAACTGGATATAGTTTTGAATCCTGTAATTAGTCGGCTCATTTGTAATATATAGTCCAACTTTTAGTTCCTCTAATGAACAGAATGTCGAGTGTTTGAATATCTAAAGTGAAGTACCTTCAACACTGCATATAATGAAAGAGAGTACGGCGCTGCAATCGGATTGGAAATAAGCTTTTATTTTGCGGTTTAGAAAAGACTTGAAAATTAAGCATGGGGCTTTGACATCAGCTCCACTCCTTTATATCTCTCTTACTTATTAGATTTGCAGACTCAAAGGTTCTTCAGTTATTAGAACTAAGCCACGCTAAGTAAAACCAAAGGATTAAAGTAAATAAGTAGAGAATTCGGAAGAAGGAAACTTCAAAAGAACTCAACTTGGACGATAGTCCGACGAGTTTTAAATTTTCATTAAAATCTCGGTAAAAAAAATTCAGCATCATGGCAATTTGCTCCATAAGGCTTACTAGGATCAAGGTTATTGAAAACAAACAATGTTGGCTATTACAGCATCTCATTTTAGTGGATCCAGACGGATCGGATATACTTTATTCGTATCTTTACACAAGTATGACTTTGACTCCACTGATCATAAATATCCATACCTTATCAAAATTAAACGACATATAAAAGACCAAGTTAGAAATATCACTGATCAACTAACAGAAAAGCACTTTCAAACAGAGAATAAGAACTAAAGCTAGAAATTTCCATATATATCAGTCTGAAGTTGGAGCCCCCGCAGTTTGTATCTTTTTTTTAGGTGATTCTTTTCCCTTATTGGAGATTTTCAGTCTGATTAGAAACGGAAACGCCATGGTTCGTTGTGTCAAGCTGCACGACTCCCAAAACAATTAGAGCCGGCGAAATAAGTTTTTCTTCACGTTAATTATTTCCTCTAAACTATGTGACAATTTCGTAGATGAATCAAATATTGTATTTTCTTGTTCTCTGACTACTTTCATCTTAATCCACCCCAAGGCAATATTGTACTTTTTTTATCCAATCTCTGTTCTTTATTCAGGATCAAAGCTTTCTAATACTTACAGTAATATCCTTTCAAAGTTAGTATATCTTAAAAGCCTGAATAGTGAATGTACTGTCGTAGTGTTTTGTACTCAATCGCATCTTGGATGTTTTTTAGTGTGAAGAAGATGTACGTTCAATGGTATATCTTAATAAAACTGTCTAGTGATGATATATAAGGAACTCTAGGTTTTACTGGTAATAAAGCATGCAATGTTCATGCCCATGTATCGGTAGGGGTGGTTCAATGGTTCGAACGAACCCCACCCCACCCCCCCTCCTTTCCGCTTCAATAACAGTCGTAAATTACGGCGAGACAAAGGTGGATAATGCAATAACTGAGGTTGGTAGAAAAACGAACCCCCATTTCGAGGTCCAAGCGACAGGCCTGCTGTTGATAAGATGCATTTTCAGCATTAATGTGCGTGGATCCTGGTATATATCTTTATTGTTATATTCGTATTTTGTGGCATGTGGCATATTTTGGGCATGTAACTGAAGTGCACTGTAATTTGCAATCTTTTTGTTGATTTTTTCTTCCTTTCGTTCGTTCGTTCTTTCGTTCGTTCGTTCATCCATTCTTTCTTTCCATTTTCCTTTTTCCTCCCTTCCTCCTCCTTCTTCTTCCATTCTGTTTTCACAACAAATAGAACAATAATTACAATATTACAACAACAAAAACGAAGGAACAAAAAAAATTTGTTAAACACCCTCTTCGTAGCACGCTATCGCACCAATCTTCAGACAACAAACCAAACCCCCAAGTCAACTGAAAGCTTTACGACAGTCGGCCATCTTTTGTTCCGAGCCGCCAAAAAAAAATCATCAACTTTCCTTTAAGTTGTAATAACGGAAATGTGCTGTTAACAGTCGGCTTATCTTGGCTATTTGCGTACCCCGCAGTATATTATACAGATATTTATTTAATCAAACAGTTTGGGGAAAAAATGACAATAGAAAGGAAAGGAGGCAGATGAATTGTGATGAATTAACCATGAAGTATAAAATTGAAAAATAGTGTGCAGAAAAGACAGAATAGTTTATTCTTTCCTTCTCGCAGCCAAGGGCTGAATTACGAGGATGGCCAACAGACATTATTTACATGAGAATATATATTAATATTGATAAAAAGAGATATAAATATAAATAGTAACTTTATCAGAGATTCACTCTACTGGAAATGGTCTTGGTATTTAACAGTGCAAAAATCTGCAAAATGCTTGGTTTTATGGGTCTTGGGTCTATTACTTTTAATTATATTTTCAAATCTCACAAGTGAATTTCCAAAATTCACAAGATTTCTAGGACTTAAAACGAAAATAAGAATCTATTGGAATTAAATGGGAAAAAAAACCCATTTCATTTCATCTTTATACTTTTGGTGAAACTTTAATTTCGAAAACTCACAAGTTAATTTTCAAACTCCACAAGATTTCCAAGAAATGAAGAGAAAATTCGAGAATCAGATATAGGAAAAGCCCTACTATTATTATTACCCCTTGCACGTGACGTCAAAGCAGCTCAATTTGGAGGACAAAATAAAAGAATTTCAATCTCCTGAGAACTGGAACCTATTGTTTTGTCCTCCAAATTGAGCTGCATTCCGATGTGCTGCAACTGAGGGGTCTATATCCGATTCTTATACCTATTGACTCGCCCTAGCTAGAAATCTTGTGAATTTTGGAAATGAACTTGTTAGGTTTGAAAGGTTAAAGTATTAAGGACAAAAATTAATTTTAATTTTAACTGTTTCCTGGCAATTATGTTGACTTAGTTGAAATTATCTTTTGAGTTTTGATCGTTTAATTAAAAGTATCAATCTCTATTTATTGACTTGGTAGGATATCGTGTTGATGTCTGTGCACGTGTCTAATTGAACATGAAATGAAATATCGAGAAAAGAAATTATAACTTTGAGTTGACACCGAAAATAATTTTTTTTTTCAGTTCCAGCTTTTTATTGTATAAATTTTGAAGTGAACAGCATTTATTAAAAAGCCAAAATCGAATCTAAATAGCCAAGGTTTTACAGTGTTTTCCGATGTTTGAGGAGGATTGACTTAGAGATAGTAGGAAAAAAATTAAAATGTGTAGATAGACATTGAAACCCAAAAAGAAAAAACAAATCAAAACAGCTAAAAAACAAAAGGCCAAACCGCACATCATTGACGTTACAATACTCATTTCACTCCACACTAGACCACACCACACCGCATACACACCACCACAACGCACCACCCTGTATTGAACCGCACCACATCACAGCACAGTACAGCCGCAGCAAAACCAACAACACAGAACACCACACCACGTTAGACACATCAAATCCCATCCTACCTCACTACACCAAAGCATACCACAACACAACACACCAAAGAATAAGAAAAGACACTACATTACACTACACAACACCACACCCTGCGCCCCGCCCCACCGTACTACACAGCACCACACAACAACACCACCACACCACCGCACTACACAACACCTCACTACATCAGCACAGCACAGCACAGCACAGCACAGCACAGCACAGCACAGCACAGCACAGCACAGCACAGCACAGCACAGCACAGCACAGCACAGCACAGCACAGCACAGCACAGCACAGCACAGCACAGCACAGCACAGCACAGCACAGCACAGCACAGCACAGCACAGCACAGCACAGCACAGCACAGCACAGCACAGCACAGCACAGCACAGCACAGCACAGCACAGCACACCTCACCTTACCTCACCTCACCTCACCTCACCTCACCTCACCTCACCTCACCTCACCTCACCTCACTTCACCTCACCTCACCTCACCACACCTCACTATACCACACCACACCACACCACACCACACCACAGCACACCATTCCATCCCATCCCATCCCAACATATCACAACAGAACATGTCAAATCACATTATGTAACCTCACCCCAGCCCACTCCATTATATAGAATTTATTATCGATGATAAATACCAAAACTATCGAGCAGAGCCTATTGAAAAGATATTGAAAACCAGCTATTATATTGCACATGTATTTGAGATACACAGACGCGCTCTTAACGTTGGCGTGCATCTTCGCATGAAAATAAAAGAACAAAAGACTTGGCCGCCATGTTGGTTGGCATAACAAAAGAAAGCGAGACCAAATTTGCTACGAAATTAAGTTTGTCGCATTTTATCAAACTTCAATCTGACTTGCCTCCCTGTTTTTGCGTCAAACCAACCAGCCTACGTGTCGGGTTCGTTTGCATTACAATATCTAGACACTCACTATCACTCGTCCTGTGTTCCATTTGTATATTTCATAGATTTCATAATATTCAAACAAGTAGAAGCTCTCACCGGACGCTAAACATACATAAGCGGGAAGGCGGGCTTTTTCAAGACATAAATCAAATGTAAATAAAATAAAAGTTAATATTTGCTATAGAATAAAAAAAATATTTGCGAACCATCAGAGCATGCAACCGGGAATATGAGCCGGCTGCAAAAAGAAAAGTCGCAAACAGAACTTCGCCAAGCTGAGAGTCATATGGTAGATGAAGACCGTTAAGAGAAAAACATGTTTGCAGTCAGCGCGTCATTAGGTCTAGACCTTTGGCGATTCATAAGGCGAAAGTCATATATCAATATGTCCAGCTGAACAGGTTATTTTATTCCTTTTAAAAATTTTGTTTGTTTTGCCCGCTTCTCTGGCCTACTCTTATTGCCATCCGATATATTGTCAAAATACGAATTGAGATAATTGTGGCAAGTGCGACTTTTAACTTGAAATAGGGATATGGAGGTGTATGCGACAGTTATGATCTTGCATGGAAAAGATGGCTTGCTTTGTCTTTGTTCCAGATGGCTCTTACAAAAAAAATCTTTCAGTAAATAGACGTTCCTTTTTTGGAATTTGGCTTTGAGTTGCTGTATGAATGATTTCATAACAGGAGTTTTTCCCCTTGCATCCATTTTGCGAGGGGGAGGTCTATAAAATCGACACGGTCACATATATAGGAATCATGTTAACCAAATTTACAAAATTTGTAAGTACAAAATAAGGGAGGAAGGGGGAGGGGAAGGGAGGGGAGGGAGGCTCAAAACCATTGAAACTCTGCTGACGCCCTTGTTTAACGAACCAATCTTATCCCATAGTTGATGTTTCGTATAACAATGGCTTACGTCATGATACGTCATTCTATAGGTCGTTTTGTTTTTACTTCAAAAAAACCATTACTGCGTTTTGTTTACCGGAAACTGTCGGGTGAGAGCCGGCACTCAAGAATGTCCAACTTCAAAGGGACAACGTATAAAAAGATCTCGAGTTTGTATCACAAGGCCTTTTGTTTTTCTCTGAAATCGTTTTTGCATTGTTTTGCAGTAGTCTTCTTGAGTTTTTTTTTTTTTCGTTCAACATTTCATCCCCCCAAGTTATATTTAAATGTCTACAACTACAAATGTCTACAAATGTCTATTCATTGATGTTAAACAAATATGATAGCTACTCCCTCCAAAAAAACCACTCCATCCAGCATTAATTTAGAAATATATATTTCTAATTTCATTATTCAACGGAGAATTGTTTATCAGGAGGAAGAAACATAACGTCATGACAAATAAAACTTGCTTAAATATTAGGAAACCTGAACTCCATATAAACAATGCTTACCATTACAGGAAATGTCCAGCAGTCGTGTCGTATGTTTATATTTACTGTTCTCGGAAGTCCGGTACAGGTAGTCGCTGATGAAAACCTAAGTAGAATTAGTTAACTGTGTAGTAGAATATTTCTAGCGTTAACTTATATAGTTCTCTTAAAAACTGAGGTTAATATTGCTGTTGTATGGAACCTTTAGAAATAACTACCGAAGTGTTACTCGTTAGGTACCAACATGGCCGCCATGTTGGACGATACAAAACAAACACAGGGCCGTAGCCACCAGTACGGTTGGTCGGTAATAACCGGACCACCTTTGACAGTCAAACCATTTTTTCGCCTTGAAAAAATATTTATTACCCGAGAAAAAACGGACCACGTTTTTAGAACCGGACCACTGTCCAAATGGTGGCTATACGGCCACGAAACAAAGAAAAAACCTTAATGTTAAATGAAGTACTATTACATAAAACCTTTTAGAAATAACTAGCTACCGAAGTGCTAATCGTTAGGTGCCAAAACATTACGATATTCCAAATGCTGTGGCCGCCATGATATACAAGGAGAAAATCTTAATGCTAAATTCATCCAAAATGGCGGCCATGACGTCACATGTACCAAGTACTTTAATGATTCTATGCAGATATTGGCCCTAAATTTTTTATTTTGTCATTTAGCCTTTTATATTTTCTATAGTTCTCTAAAGTGAAAATTAAGTTTGTTACAAAAGCTCTATATTTAAAGGATATCTTCGTAAGACCATCTCACTATCTTAAGCTTCTTAGAAGTTTCCTCGCTGTAGCAGTCAGAATTTGAGGCTGCTTCATAAACTCCTTACCTTAAGAAGAAATATATTTTACAAATATAGTATTAATATTCCCCAAAGATATCAATAATCCGCTAATACCATATTACAGAGTGTTCAGCAATATTGAGTTCGAATCGAGGAGGCATGGAACCGAGTTATTTTTGGAAATCCTCACAACGACTTGATTTCTTATAAATGTCAAATATAGTTTGATTATTTGCGCTCAATTGCTGTTATCTTGATTGATTTCTAAGCTTTAGTCTTTTGCAGTCAGGCTAGTTATATCTAGATTCATTTTTAAGGTTTAAATTTATTTCTCTTTTTTTTATATGTGTTTTCCTTTCTTTCCCAACTGTTATGCATGCGTTGTCGAGTTGCCTATAAAAGTTATTTCCTTCGTTCTTTCGCTTGGATAAAACCTTTCTGCCTCAATAAATTACATTCACTTTACTGTTTCATTTTTTTCCATTTGAGTTACATGCTTCAGTTTCCTTAATTTTCAATGCCACTTCAACTGTTATGCATGAGTTGTCGAGTTGCCTATAAAAGTTATTTCCTTCGTTCTTTCGCTTGGATAAAACCTTTCTGCCTCAATAAATTACATTCACTTTACTGTTTCATTTTTTTCCATTTGAGTTACATGCTTCAGTTTCCTTAATTTTCAATGCCACTTCAACTGTTATGCATGAGTTGTCGAGTTGCCTATAAAAGTTATTTCCTTCGTTCTTTCGCTTGGATAAAACCTTTCTGCCTCAATAAATTACATTCACTTTACTGTTTCATTTTTTTCCATTTGAGTTACATGCTTCAGTTTCCTTAATTTTCCATGCCACTTCAACTGTTATGCATGAGTTGTCGAGTTGCCTATAAAAGTTATTTCCTTCGTTCTTTCGCTTGGATAAAACCTTTCTGCCTCAATAAATTACATTCACTTTACTGTTTCATTTTTTCCATTTCAGTTACATGCTTCAGTTTCTTTCTTTTCCACTTCAACTGTTATCATAACAGTTCAACTGTTATTTCCTTCGTTCTTTCGCTTGCATTAAACCTTTCTGCCTCAATATATCTACATTCACTTTACTGTTTCATTTTTTCCATTTCAGTTATATGTTTTAGTTTCTTCAATTTTCCCACTGAAGTGTAATGACTTGTCGAGGTGCCGATAGCAGTTATTTCCTTCGTTCCTTCCATAAAACCTTTTCCGTCACATGAAAGCTAAGTTGTTGACAGTGGTCAATTAAAAAAAATGTATCAGCTTTTCTAGAACTTTCCCCTGTATGTTTTTGACAATCTCTTCCTTAATTTCATATCTTGAATAAAACTTGCCCTGTTGACTTCACGTTGGGCGGAAGACAGCAGTTATTTTAAGAAGATATAAAAAAAAAATCTGAAGGTTTTTTCAAATATTTACACATGTTTCTTTTGAATTCCTTAGTAATTAACTTACAATAAAACTGAGCTGTTTTGTCAAATTGAAGTTGAATTTTGGCAAGTTAATTAGTGAAAGAGAGCGGAGTTTTGAGTTTTTTGCTTTATGTTAAACAAAAAACTTTTTATTAATTATCTAAAACAAACTCTGCTTTGGTCCTTGTGATTAGATCACTGGTTCCGTTCTGAAAACGTAGCTTTTTTTTTTGATTCAATGGCAAGATTGTTTGGAAAATGAAGGAATACGCATAACTATAAACTCACTACACGTAAAATGTTCAAAAAATTAAAAACACTCAATACAAGCAACACGGGAAATAAATTCAGATCTTGTTATTATAAACACTGTTTTTACATTTTATCCTGCAATTTCCACTATATTGTAATGTTAATTTCTAAATATTTGTTTTATTAAACTGATTATTATTTGGCAAAAATTTGTTTTATTCAGTTCTAGGTCCAAATTATGCGAGCACTCATGGTTTTGTATGCGCGCGCATACCCTTGGTGATATTTTGTCATGTTACGAGTGTATGTTTCCGTAGATTGCTTTTTTTTTCAGATAGTTTTTTTTTTCAGATTGATTGGAGACTAAGAAAAGTCATCCGACAGAACTCATCCATTAATTTCTATTATATAAATATATACATACATTTATATTCATATGGCATATCTGCCTACTATTTTTAGATATAATTTTTGTGTGTGTTAAAGTGCTTCTAGCAATCGTATGTAAAAGTATACTTAAGGAAGCTCCATGTAATCTAAAACTATCTACTAATTCGTACGCCCTGTGCACGTGCCTCGTTCAGTAATTAATGCACAAACACTCGTCATAATGAACTAGGGATAATGTCTAGGTAGATTTCATGTCATATGTTAACAGTGCTGTCGGATTGACTGGTGTGGGATTATAGTGATGTTCTGATGGATCAAGTGATAAAAAAGGCCGGTTTCGTTTGTTGTTGTGACGACAATTTCCGACACAAATTACTTCTAAGTCAATACAAAGAGAATTTGTCAGGAAACAGCCCAAGAGATATCAAGTCTTCATTCGCTGTGTCTTGTGTTTTTCCTGCCCACAGGAACAAAAGCAGCGCTTAGAAAGCAAGTCAAAACAGAAGCAAAGGAAAGAAGAAAAAAACGAAGAAAAAGAAAGAAGCAAAGGAGGGAAATTCGCAAGCAAAAAAGTAAGTCGTTTTGAATTCTTTTAAAATATGGTTACTGTTGTGACGTCATGAAACTGATCGAGCTTGACATGAAGAACCGAGAGAAAATTTAGATTAGTTTTTTACTGATAAAAAGCTTCATTGTACTGCCTTTTTAATTTAAATAATCACTCCTAACTACTCACGACCAATTCCTACGAACCTTCGATCATTTTTAAAAACATCATCTTCAAAACCTTTTTTTTTTTAAATGGAAAATTCCGTCTTACTTTGTATGTCATAAGCGCGCTTTATATCGACTAAGAATCGCATGACTAGCTCCATCGCTTAATCATCTTCACTTCGTTCACGTTTAATTTTATTTCATTGTTTGATTATATCCAATACATGTTATAATTCCAAGGCAGATATATTTTATCTTAAGAAGAGTGTCTCCGTATTTGCACTAAAGTTCAGGGCCGGTTCAATTTGTTCGAGTTATAGGCTTCGTGAAATGACATTTCATAACTCCGTGTAATGGATTTCATTCATTTCTAAATAGATGAATTGGTTTATTATATTCTTTAAAGGAAATATTTCGATTTAACAATTTGGCCATTTTTTCAACTACATTACATCTGTGATGAAAATCTTTAATGTTCGGTGTAATGTACCGTAGAATCAATAGATTTATGTAACACCTAATTTCTCCCAGTCTGTCTGTGTGTCTGTCTGTCTCTGTCGTTGTGTCTGTCTATCTGTCTGTCTGTGTGCCTCTCCCTCCCTCGACGAAGTAGTCTGTATTGCAGGCGTCGTCCACGAGCGGCGTAATTCAAAACTTGATGGCTATGCTTACGAGCAGGTCGTCCTTCCTCCTCCCCTCTCCCCGCCCCAGTCCTCCCCTTCCATACAATCAGAACCAACCAGGAACGCCTACAAGTTAATAAATGACAAATGCAGAATGAAGGCAGCCTACAAAGTCAACGAGTTCATATCCTCAAAATTAGGATGTCAAGTTCCAATATGACAGATTTTTTTTTGGCAATGTACAGTTTAGCCTCTCGTAATCCACCTTATTGTCTGTATTTGAAGTTTCTCAATTACACAGCGTTTGTTATCGGTCCCTTCTGCTGCCAATCTTGAATCTATAGTCTATCAGCGAATTTCCGTGTTGTGATTTTGAAATTTCTCCCAAGCGACCAATTATTGGGTCGCGTTTGAAGTTTTTTTGGACACAGTTGATTTTCTTCTTGAATCACTTTTATTGAAGAACCATGCAGTTTGCATAATGTTGTCCCATGTCAGACTGCATGGCTAGTTCCTTGAGTAGTGTTTTATTTTGTTTGTTGTGCTTAGAAAGCCTGAATTTTATCGATACCCTAAAACAACCTCTGATCTAAGTCTCTGATCAAGGCAATGCTAACATTGATCAATCTCTGATCTAAGTCTCTGATCAAGGCAATGCTAACATGGATCATACTCTGATGATCTAGGCATGGTAACTCCCAATTTGAACCCTGAAACGTACAGTTTCTTTAGGACTGATCAAACTGAAGTCAGAGCATGTAACTAGTCACATATATAATTGGAATTTAGCGTGTTATACTGTAGGTTTTGCGGAGGAAGGAAAACCGAAGAAAATATGCCTTGAATTTAAGGAGAGACCCAACAAACGGATCGACACGTCTCGTTAAAAAAAATGCAATTTAGACTTGGTGTTTGTCATGGATGTCCGGTCAAACACTCTTTTTTGTGTGATTGATATATTACAAGATTACGGGCTATCGTTGTGGTCCCTTATACGTGATCTGTAATGGAAAAACAGTATGCCAATTGCAACCTAAATTGACCTACTTCGCGTCAACCTTGGAATAAGTACTCTAGAGACTAAACTAGCTATCGTATAACTGTGCTGTGTCTAAGTTTAGGTACAGACGTGCCTTGACGCAATTATGACAACGCCGTGTTCGAAGATCTTGATTGGATAAACATTGACCTCGCACTGTGATTGGTTCAGAGGATGCCATCATGCAATTCCACACCATAACGGTGCCATTTCTCAGTCAATCAAAACTCTAGCCTAACAGCTCGATTCATATCTATTTTAGTCTTGCTGTATTCATCATACATCAGACCAAAGAAATAGAAAGATATTCCTACCGACTGATCACAAAAACTACACTATTTGCTAGGGTTACTAGAGTTACACAAAATATTTTTCATCTAGGCCCTTCTAGATTGAATTCAAATTTAGAGGTTTATTTTCTGCGGAGGTTGGAAAACTGGAGAACCCAGAGAAAATCCCCTTGAAGAACAGGAGGGAACCAACAAGCATCTACGACGATGAGTCCGGCGATCGAACCCGGATTGGTGAGAGGCGAGCGCTCTCACTGCTACGCCACCCATGATTGATATGATCATGCATGACCTTGACCAACTGATCCACGATAAGAGTCTAAACCGAATAATTCTAATTGAAAATGGCACATGCTATGTCTTCAGATTAAAATACTAATTCGTTTTTAGTCTTAGCTTTCAGTGTGCATGTGTTCGGCTTTGAGCGATAAAAAAGAAATCATGTTTTCCAATTAATATTTGGTTGATGGATGAAAAAGCAAGATTCGGTACGCCAAAAATTATATTTTTCCTCATGTGGTGAGTGATTAAGTGCTAGGTCCGTGGTCAATTAGAGATTTGGGGCCTGTTTCCCTTTTCTATTGCAATTTTAGGCCCTGTCCATACTAATGCGTTCTGGCTTGAAATCGCATATTTTTCGATGCGTTTTAGCCTTGCGTCCATACTCGATCCGTTTCCGTCTCACCGAAAACTCATCGAACGCTTGGCGTCCACATTAGTATTACGTAGCGTCCACCACACTAAAACGATCTAAAAAGCATACATTTCAAGACGCTCGCCATTTTAAAGAGAGACATTTTAAAACGGAGGCCTATCGTATAAGTGTGGATAGCGAGAACGGAGGCTTTTGAAAACGAATACGTCATGCACAACGGCACGTCGGGTTTTTCGCATGCGCAGATGATGATATCGCATCATTTTCGATCGTATTTGCGTATTTGATCGTTTTTAGTGTGGTTAACGCTATGGAAACGCTAGTATGGACGCCAAGCATTCGATGCGTTTTCGGGAGAGTTTCGAAAAAAAGTATTATGTATGGACCTGGTCTTAGTCCTGGTCGCTTCATACCCTTGCTGTAATAGCATATTAGAAATGATTAGTTTATTTTTGGATGGGGTGTGGTGGGTGTGATAGGCTAGGGTGGGGACATTTAAGTAAAACTTCTCTTCCATAAACAACATGCAACAATGAAAGTCACGAAAGCAAAATAAAAATATTGTATTTATATATCGTAATTCCGAGTCTACAACATACTACAGTGAAAATTATAAATCAGCTGAGTTTCATTCACGATTTTATTTAAATTATCATGAAATTTGGATGACATTCGCCTTGTCTGTACATTCACCGCGTTTTACTACGATAATAACTTTTCGCTAAACTTTTCTCCTTCAAATCAATTTCCCTTAGATAACATGGAAAGGTGTAACTTTATTGCAATCTAACATCATTTTAGATGGTTAAGGGCAGATTTTCGTGACAGGCGGTTTTCGCCCCTCTGAAAGAGCAAGTCAAACCCTAAAATCAAAACGGCCGCCGCACAGCTGTAATTAGATTTTCCCGCTTTGAACTTAGAACTTTGTTTTTCAAAACTCTCGTGCGAACCTTTTCCCACCTCAATGCTCCACGATATTGGCAGAAAACCGCTCCTAATTAAAAGTATTTATAATCCCTATTCTAAATAAAGAGCCAAAATAGGATTTTTTTACATTGCCTTTTGGTCTAAATTTTCACTCACTTCGAACCCAATATACATCAGAAGTCACCTCAATGCTCCACGATATTGTCAGAAGACCGCTCCTAATAAAAAGTATTTATAAACAATAAAGCCGTTATGAAAAAAAAATCCCTATTCTAAATAAATAGCCAAAATAGGATCTTTTGTTTTGGAAAATACATTGTCTTTGGTGTAAATTTTCACACACTTTGAACCCAATATATATCAGAAGTCGTTTATAAAGTTTGAATTAAGAACTATCTTGTATTATGTAACATATTTCTTATTTCTTCTTGAATTAAGCAAAGTTCGTCTTAGAATAAATAGCCTTGAAATATTAACTTCATTTGGTGGAATTGCGGTCCAGCTTTTTTTTATATATAGTTATTAAAAGAATACATATATTCAGTCTTGACAGGTACAGTCTTATTATATTCATTACAAAGAACAACTAATTTACTGGTAAAACACAGACTAAATAATTAATTTATAGTTCAACCTCATCATCATCCTACCGATTTATTTTTCCTTCCTTTCTTTCTTCCATCCTTTTTCCCCGTCTATTATTCTCACTCTATTTCAATACATTGTTTATAATGGTAAGCATGGTAATAGCCCGAGAGAGCAAAAACTTTTTTAATGTCAAAGCCGGCTTTACCTGGAAAAAATCCAAGCTTTTATGGTTATACATATTAGTCACGTTTCTTTTATTTTGCACGCAAATACCATCTTCAATTCTAAATTCAATTTTATTTCACACTGAGTAAGCGACAACGAAATATTTTAGATGAAGTAAATCATATTTCTTCTAAGGACGTCGGCTTTCGTTTGTAATTGTTTCCCAACGCTGCCTAAGACCGCTGCTCTTTTCGGCTAGCTACGAACACGTCCAAAAGAAAGAAACCAATTTTGATTGGCTATTCAAAGACCACGCCCTTAGTGACCATCTTTCGCTTAAGGCAAGTTATTACAGCACCAGGTCTTTCAGTCGATCGATCAACCACAATCAGGCAACTTCTCATGATTGTACATGTTTGATAACTCCTTCCCTTGAACTTCATCGGTCAACACATCGTGGGTAAATACTTTTTTGAACTGAGGTCTCTTGAGAAAGTAAGAGCTTGATAATCGTGTCAACTAGTTCATTTTGTCTCCAGAAACTTTTTTAAATGGTTTTCATTAGGATTAGGAATAAAATGGTACCAGTTGTGCTATTGATATTGAAATTTTTTTTTAAAATTTTCATTTCGTTGTATTTCAGGTGTTCAAAACTGTGACACTGAACTGGTACAAATCCATACCCAATCGCTACCTAGCGGGACAAATAGACAGATATTGGCTCTTGCTGGGTATTGGTTTACTTTTGTAACCAGCAAGTATCATCACAGGTAAGTCAGTCTAAGTTATTACATAATAACTCCCTTTTGATAGGATCGAAAATAAAAAAGCTATAGTCGTTTCCTTGTAGTGCGACCAATAAAATGAACTTGAAATATTATAAAGAATTGGAATATTTTTATACGCTTTATTTCTGTATAACATTACCTTTCAAAGTATTTTGACCAAAAATAATCGAGAGGAAGGCGGTTTTTTGTTGGAATCTTTTCCAGAGCGCTAGAACTCAGCCCTGATTGATTACCAGAATAATACTGATGTCCAAATCTGTCATCAGTGCACGGTGGTATATATATTTTTGTATAAAACCACAGAATGATAGGTGCGAGATTTTTCGGAACCGTACACAAAATACCGTACATGAACAGTGCAATTTGATCGGGAAAACTTGTCTAATGACCCAACATCAGACATTAAGTACTTTCATAATGATTTATGATTTATCCAAGATAATTATTATATATATTTTATTTGCAATCATGTATTGTCTGTGCGGATGTTTTACAAAATCAAACGCATGTATTTCAGTATAAAAATATTGCCATATTTCATAATAAAATGCTCTTGCAGATATCACAGTTACATGGCATTTGGGTCAGTTTCCATACATTTACTGTATTGTTGACCCAAATGCCTCGACTTGAAACAATTGTTTGAAGGCAATGGAGTGTAACTCTGATATCTGCTATATATCGAAATATGATAAAAACTACGCATGCGCAATTGGTTGTTTTTCGTTAGCCGCTTTGTCGAAATATCGTATGACGTCATGACAACCATAATGGTTAAATCTTAGCTCCATAGATTTATCGTCTTTGTTGCTGTTATGTGTAATGAGGAATTAGAATTTTAAAGACTCAATCTTGCAATTAGGGTATATATCTAGGTGATACAAGAAAATGTAACTAGCCAATCAGCGCGAAGCTAACAAGCTCAAGTTGTTAGCATAACCCATGACGGGAAAAAATTGCGCACCAATGACTGCCTTAGTAGGGTAGGACACGGCAAATGTTTTTCGGTATAAACAAAATTGGAACTAGAATTCAAATTTCTCTCATTACAAACGCAGGATCCAGTGTTTCTAAAATACTGAAAAGTTATTATCAATAAAATTATTTTTTCTTTCAAATTCGAGAGCTAGAACGAGCTTCGAGAAAATGTTCAGGCTCCCCTCCCTTGATTTGATAATTGGATGCGGGTTTTACTTTGTCAAAGAAGCTCGTGAACACGAAGTTTATAGAAAAACTAAAACGAAGTTTTAGCCGTAGCATCTCAATATTAGCCATGTTAAATCATTTTGACAGGCTTTGGATTCCTCTAAGAGTTCTAGCGACGCGAGTTGTGCTGCTCTAATCGAGTAAGTTTGAGTTGCTGACAAATAATTCAGCTGATATGAATTCTCATAATACTCAATAATAAAACTGAAATGTGGAGAGTCCTATTCGACGCAGCGAGCTCCCTTTGCATTTGAAGGGAACTTAACTAAATTCTAATACTAGTTACATGTTCGTATAGATGCTAAGCTTCTGTGAATATTATACGGTATGCCTTATTTTGACCGGCCGCTTTATAACATGTTCCATGAATTAACATATTCGAATTCAAACAGTATTTTTTAACAGTTATCACTTTAATTCTAGAAATAGAAAGCTTGCGAATATCTTGATACGTGTAGAAATACATAATGCGAATGTTTCAGTAGCTGCAAGCTTTTCAACACTTGTCTTCTTTTAAATTCTTTTAAATTTACTGAAGAAGCGAACGAGAGTTGTTGGGTTTCCCTTCGGTTTGTTTATATTCTCGCACAATGACGCATTGTAAAAATGCACGGGCTAAAGGCTTACAAAAGGCTAACAACTTTGGAGGGATTGCATGCAGGCCTGGTCGCAAATACTTTACCTAGATCTGATAATAATAATAATAATAACGATGATGATGATGATGATGATGATGATGATGATGATGATGATGATGATGATGATGATGATGATGATGATGATGATGATGATGATGATGATGATGATGATGATGATAAAGAAAGAAAGTGAATACATTCTAGTTTTCCCAAGGTTCAAGGATTGGACTCGGTAAGCTAAGAATTTTGTAAGCAAAACGTTAAGCAATTTGGAAATAAATAATAATATTAATAATAATAATAATAATAATAATAATAATAATAACTAGTCGGCAAACCCGTGAAACTTCACTCCTCTACTTGAAAAAAAAAATCGTTCTTATTGTCTTTACACTGTATAAATGCTATCCTAACTTAAAAAGTCAGTTTGCTCGCCATTTTAACTTGATTTTAAGAGATCATTTCTTCTAGCTAGTTGGTTTGTCATTTAGATCTAAATCTACATTCAGTTCACGTGAACCACAGAATTGTTTTGATTTTTGTTTTTTAGCCAGTGTTGACAAATGAATGCAATTCGTTTTAGCCATACCTTGATGAAAAGGAGTAGCAGGATATTTACTGGAACATAAGTCTTTTATAAAAAAAAAAAAATCTAAACCAAATGATTCTACAATAACAAAGAAATCCTCCTTTGAAGTGAGCTGTGAAGCGTGACGTGCCGAGTGTCACGATCCCGATGGCGGGGTGTGACGTCATCCAGTAGATTCACTTGAAAAGGGTAAAAGAAAATGGCGGCTACCTGTGGCTTATCTGGCCGAGCGTGAGTTTTAAAGACAAACTTTGATTTCTGGTTTTGCGAAGAGCGAACCTCTCAGCCAGGGATACCCAAAAGGCGACACACTAACACTTGCTCTTGTGATTTACGGGCTGTAGTTGGCTGGAGAGTAAACACCCTGAGACAACTTTGTGGCACAGACGGGGGACTGGCTAGACTATTTTAATAATAATAATAATAATAATAATAATAATAATAATAATAATAATAATAATAATAATAGAAACGAGTATTGATGATGATAATACCAACGACAATAATGATAAAAATGATGATGATGATGATGAATTAGATGATATATAATATTATCATTCAAATTATTTTTTCCGTCATTTTGATTGGCCGAGAGAACTGCAAATAACTGCCTACAAATAACGGTCTGCTCATGCGCATTACGGTGCAGAGCCATCTTACTGCAAATAACGGTTTGCTCATGCACAGTAACGCTGTATTTGACAATGGCTCGCTTCCCTGAAAAAATGAGCTGACTTTTTTGTTATTGTTTGACTCGCACTGCCCCTCAAAGATTAGAAAAAATAATTTGAATGATAAAACAATTACTGAACTCGGTTATCGCAAAATATCGAGATTTGTTAGTGTCTTGCAAGCAATTATTTGCCTCTGCCTTCGGCATCGGCAAATAATTGCTTGCTCGCCACTAACAAATCACGATATTTTGCTCAACCTCGTCCAATAATTGCTTAATATTGCTACTAATAATAATAATGATAATAATAAATATAATAATAACGTTTCTACTACTACTACTACTACTACTACTACTACTACTACTACTACTACTACTACTACTACTACTACTACTACTACTACTACTACTACTACTACTATTACTACTACTACTACTACTACTACTACTACTACTACCACTACTACTGCTGCTGCTACTACTACTACTACTACTATTACTACTACCACTATACTACTACTACTACTACTACTACTACTACTACTACTACTACTACTACTACTACTACTACTACTACTACTACTACTACTACTACTACTACGATAAGTAATAATAATAAAATAATAATAACAACAATAATATTAATACCATAACTACTACTAATAATAATGATAACAATAATTGATTAATAAGATTTGATAGTTAGGCATATCTACAGAATAACAAACAAACGAAACTTCCAGAACTTTTAATGGCTATCAATCATCTGATCTGCTTAAACTAATGGAAAAACACAGGAAATCTATTGGACACAGGCAGGAAACATCTGGAATCACCTAGGTAAAAATTAATATAAAAAAGAAAAAAAAAAGAGTAATGAAAATATCAATTATATTTATTTACTTTTTGATATTAAAATTCAACATTAAATGTCTATTAAATGTAACAGTTATTATATTTCACTTTGAAACAAAAAGAGCAGAGATAGATGTAGTACGTTTGATAACATGATAACACAGCTTAGCTCATAGCTAGATTGTTCTTTGAAATTTTATATTGTCAAACCCAACGCGAATAAGTTTTACTTTCAACGTCATTGGTAAGAATGGTTTTGTAATCAATACGGCTTAGATGTATCTCAGTGACTGAAGTGGACCAAAGGACGCTCTATCTTTCGCTTTATCGATCACATCTCGGGTATGTAAAGATAGTTTACCTTTTCTTTCTTTCTTTCTTTCTATCTTTCTTTCTTTCTTTCTTTCTTTCTTTCTTTCTTTCTTTCTTTCTTTCTTTCTTTCTTTCTTTCTTTCTTTCTTTCTTTCTTTCTTTCTTTCTTTCTTTCTTTCATAAATGTGCTAGTCAGCACAAACCCAGCAATTTCGTGCAATGGTTTCTAGTAGCTTCTAAACCGTACGTCCTTTCGGTTATTCACATCATGCCTGTGGCAGCACGTCAATGCTATAAATTATATGATTATCTGTGGTTTGTTTTGCCCATATCAACTTGAACAGTTTGCTTAATGGATTTAATGAGATCCGTAGATACACATGCAATAGTGTAACCTCAGTTTTGACTTATTTTTTAGTTTTTTGATATTTACCGATGTGTAGGAGTTCAAAATAACTTTCCAACGTAACAACTTATCTTAAAAAGAGTCAAAGCACTTAGTTTAATGTCTCTTGACTAAAGTGAGTTTTTTAGCCGTTTTTCTATTGGACTACGTTATTGAAATTTGATACCTGAGTTTTCGAGTTTCTAAGTTCAAATGGCTGTTAATTACTCCTCAGTTATAGGCTTAATGAGTAAGAAACAGTAATAATGAGTTACAATAGGAATCCAAGATAAAGTATAGTGGTCGTGCACTCAAAAATAACAACATGAGCTTATCAGTACCATAATAGAATTCAGCTTGATTCCTGGCCTGTCCATTGCATTTTACTATTAGCATTTCAGGTTGTTTCTCCAATTGCCTTCGATGGGAAGCAAAGATAAATAAAGTAGTGGTAGTGCACTCACTTTCGTGGACTCCAGTTTGATTCCTGGACTGTTCATCGCATGTGGGTAGAGTTTGTTGGGTTTGTCCGCAGCCTGTTCTCAGGGTGTTTCTTCAATTGCCTTTCCTCTGCAAAAACCGACAGACTAAAGTCCAATTCGATCCCAAATTCCCATACAAATAACCAACCAAACTTCCAATGCAACCAAGCAAACGATGTACCAAAGAATTGATCCACCCCGATTTACCAATCGACCCACCCACGCGAAGAACCAACCAACCAAACAAACAGCCAATCAAACCAAACAACAAACCAACGGCCAAACAGCAAATTAACCATTCCACCTTCCTATCCATCCAGCTGAGAAAATAATATTTTCTCCTAATATGAAATATTCTTCAGTTTCTCCTTCATGGGTAATAAGAAACTGATGCCCAGTACAAATACTAAGACACTATTTCTTTATTGTGGGTTTGAAAGCCGACACGTGGGATGGTTTAAACAAAAGATTTTTCTTTGGTTTCTTATGTTAAACCAACATGGCGACCATGGCTTTTGTTGCTTCTGATATTTCAAACCAGAAATGGGGAATTTTCTCTCTACTACTGAACTGAATAGACCAATCACGGAACTGCAGTTGTTTATAACATCGGTATTCGATTCTCAGTGAATTGCCATCGGGTCCAGCCTAGACTGATCATGAGTGTCTATTAAAAATAAATACAAGCTTTCTAAAATGGTAGTATAACTAGAGATCTTTTTTTGGACTTTAGGAGTTTTAGAATTTCTATTGTCTGAATCAGGAGGCAAAGTTTAGACTAGACACAAATCAAAGATGATGGTACGCGTCCTAAGTGAAACCTTGCGCAATGGCGAGCGGGGAAATATGGAAAAACATGCTCACATTGAGGAAAGACAACAGGGAAGTTGAGAATGTTTAGACCGACAAATCTCAAATCACGTAAAATCACGTACGATCACGAAAAAACACGAAAAAAAACATGAAAAATCTCGGGCAATCACAAATAGCGCAAAAACCTTGAAGAAATACAAAAAATCCCACACGGTGACACCAAATCAGTGACAAAAGCATTAATTCTGCACGTTACAATGGTCAAGTTTAATCCAAATTTGATGAACGTATGCCTCTCATAGCGTCCTTTAGTCTATGGAATCAAGTTGTGCGTTCTAGGGTTTCGCTAGTCTATGTAATATTCTTTCCTCTTACAGGATTTGTTTCCGGCTTTTTGTGTTGTGACGTGAGCAAGTAATTGGTGTGGTATTCCTGCCCATAGTTTTTCCCGTTTTTTCCGGGTTTCTGGATTTAAAAGACCGAAATATATAAAAGGGACAAAACGACGCCGTTCACAGCCGAAAATCAAGTGCAACCTCACTATTCTTAATCGAATACTACGCGTTTACGTCTATGACAATACTGCGTGGTTTTTCTCTTTGAATCAAAAAAGTCAAGGAACTTTGATTTGTGAGCTTTTGATGAGTGTGGGCCGCCGGTCATTCAACAGATAATCGTCTGTGATATGGTGAAAAAGAATTTTTTTTGTGTATCTGTAGAAAAAAAGCCGATCTAAACACCAGACGAACTGCCCACCTTAGCAAAGAAACTGCTTATGTTATTTATGAAGGAGTCTAGGTTTAAAACCCGGGTTTATTAGTCTTTTCGATTGCAAAAATCTCAGCATAGACGTACCAGCTCAATACAGATTGCTTTCGAAAGGGTTTTGTTGAATACTGGCTGAAAGTGCGGTACTTAGTTTTTCATTCTTTTTCAAATGAGCGCACATTTCCTCAATAATATTGATAGACTTCGGTGAAGTTTACTGAGCGATATTTTACAGCTCGGTGGACTTTCACTAAAAATACTGATAAATACAGCCTTTTTCAGTGAGATATTCCACCGATAATGCGCGTTAGTTATATAGGGTTCTACAGCCAGAGCACTACAGAGTGTGACGTGCACATTAGAACTGAAATCGCGGTGGAATTCTTTTATCTTGAGTGCGTTTTAACGACTTTTTGATAGACGTTTTACTCCATTAGGGGGAGCTCTGTTCTCGACGATCAATTACCGGAAGCTGTCCTTTAAAAAGTCGCGAAAAAAGACAGAAGGTTCTATATAAATACGCGATAATTAGATTGTGTAAAAGAAACCCTGGTGATTTCTCGGCAGCAAGAACGAAGCACCGTTTTAAAACAAGTTTTCAGTTCGTTTATAGAGAAGCGGTCTACACTACATGGGGTAAGGGATTGAAATCTCCCATGACATACGACTGATATCCGCGCGCATTTTAGTCTGTCTATTTCTTTCTTCAGCCCATCGTCTAGTTCTCGCTTTTATTCCTAAACCTCTCAGCGCTTTACTAATGCCTTTTTTCTATGTCTGCTTTAGGTTCCAAGAATAAGATGAGATAAAAGATGCTATCGATGGATCTAATCTCTGTCTGAAGGCGTCTGTCAGTGGTATTTGGACCAGTTGGTTAATCTACACTTTTTAGTTCGAAGCTCGCTATTGTTGTTCAGGTTTTATTGTGGTTGGAAGCCCTGCCCAAGGCTGCCATAAACATCGCAGGCATAATCACAAGCCAAGACAATCAACAATCAACTGGATATAAAAGGTAACAGATATGTTTCCGAGTTTTGCTCTGGATTAGTTTGCTACGCCAGTAGCCAGACTGAATTTATGCGTGCTAAGACTGAAATTTATTTTATCCTCTTGCAAAAGACAAACCCAAGTTTTTGATCGCTGCGCTAACTGTCGACAAGTGAAGAAATTCAACATGGAAAATCGGTCTTTGCTTTGCAATATTAATCATAGAATATATCTGGCAGCATCTTTTGAAATTGTTACCTTCGACTAGTCTCACCCTAGTCTCCAATATTGGCAAACAACCCATGCTTCTTACACTATGATGTCTCTAGGATTTTAGCGCTCATGTTCTTGCATTTTTGAGTCGTAAAAAATTATCGCAAATAAAAAGGTTCACGTTTTCAATTCTGCCATAAAGATACGGCGAGGGTTCATTCAGTTACCACAGATAATTCGATAACAACCTTCATGATATATCCAAAACACTAAGACAGTTTTTAATATCTATATATCCTAGAACTACATTTCTTGAAGTGATGATAACGACTGTATTTGTCAAATATTGCCTAAAATGAAGTTAAAAAGCTAATTCATGAGTTTAATTTCTCACTTGTCGTAATGTGTTGCATCCCAACAGTGAAGGAAATTGGATTTTCAGTGGTTAGAACTAAAGTGTCTACAAAAATATTACTTTAACCTTTTTTAACCTTCTACATGACAGGTTGTTTTCTTTAATGCCGACAACAAAACAAAAGTAAAATATTTGTAGTTTAAGCAGACTTTTGTTTTTATAATGGCTTTTTAAGAGGATTTTTATGTAAAAATTGCAGGACATTTTTTTAAATTTTTTTTTTAATAATAATATTTTCGAGCGAATATCATAGCAAGAAACTCCTGTAAACCAACTAATGTTGCATCACTTCATTTCACAAGCTACAAATGCTAATGCGTCCACTTAAAGTGTTAGTACATTGCTATTCCTAGCTTCTACATTTCAGCATTTTAGTTCGTTAATCGATGCTCAACAATCTGACCAATCCCATGCCTGTACTTCAAGTTGTGCTTATATCAGGTTTTATTACGAAATGGTGAATGACTTATCTTGAATCGAACAACAAACTGTTCAACTCGTTAATATTTTAATCCATTATTGTCTAAAATCAATATTTGGACCATCCACTCTAGGTCATCAGTAGTTAGGCTGCATGGCCAAAACAAGATTGAAGTTGCGTGATATCTGCGCGCTTGGCATGGGTTGTCAGTAAGGGATTTGGCTGGTTGGTCAAAGAGATCGTAATCGATAACGAGAGAAAAAACTATCGGGGAGAGGAGGCGAATGAGTTTGTTATTGGAGAAGTTACTTGGAATTATTTTGATTTCCTTCTCTCTTACTCACTTCTTTCCTTTATTCTGTTGTCCAGTCATGTGTTCAATTTATTCCAATTTTATCCATCCATCCATCCATCTATCTATCCATCCCTTTAATTCACTCATCCATCCATCCATCAATCTACCCATTTAATCATTTATTCCTTCATTTTCATTCATTTATTCGTGCTTTCTTTCTTTTGTTCTTTCTTTCTTTCTTTCTTTTGATCTCTCGTCTCTGATTTAAGAAAACACAACAAAATCAAAAGCGTCCAGATTGTTTAAACTTTTGCTACGTACTTCTGTGCAAGTTTTTCTTCCCCTCTCCTCCCCTATGAGGATTTGTTCGCTCTGTGGTCAGCGCGGTTAATAGCTTTCATTAGACTCTAAAGGATCGGAAATCCACACGAAAAACAATGTGTTTTTTAAATGATACGTGATAGTCAAAATAGGAAATGAATTAGTTATGAACTTCCAAATGTTTGTTTTGCGTTTAAGTATTGATGCTGCAGATAGCGACGCTTATATTCAACCCAAATCCTTGAATATTCTAAATTATCTCGTCTCGAACTGCAAGATAAGTATTCTGTTTGTCTGGTAGATAGATTGTTAGTCTGTTTTAGACCTGTAGCCTTTTCTTTATGACTTTCATGCTTGTTAGTGTTGCTTCTGTTTTAGTTCGAGCCCAGTATTAAAGTGATTCCTTGCGTACATTATTTTGATAGAAGATTTTGTTATCTATTGATATAATACACAGGAAAACAATGTGGTATAATAATGTATAATATAATGATAATAATTAGTGAGATAAGAAGATAAAATAAGTTCTAGTAATGTTCCCTAGCACTTCTGAATCATGAATATGATGAAAATGAATCAGATCTATTTGATGGATGTTGAATAGAATGATAATAGATAGAGGTCATTGTAAGGAAAGTTGTGCAATATTTTGCGATATTTTATCCGCATTGATAAATGTTTTCATAATATAACTAATGTCAAGACTCAAACCTAATTCTTTATGAGAAAAAGCTGTGTTGGATGTTTTTTGCGCGCTTGTAATGCGCTTTTGTATTAATTCGCAATCTAAAGAGTCCGCATTTTCACTCGGAAAAGGAACGTATAGTAAAAAATGTTAATAATAATTATTGATAACGAAATTCTGATAATATGCATCATTGGTAACATAAATTGAATTAATAATAATTCTAATGATTTTAACCTTTATTTTTAATACTTATTTCTGTTATTAGTGGTTTTTTTCCGTCAAGTTTTAGAATACCTATAAATGCAGTATAACTATATAACTATCCTAAATTTGTTAACTGCTAATATCGGTTTACGTTCAAAAATTGTTACTCAACTCTAATTTTTATATGATGACGGTTATTCTGGATGATGCCACAGCTACGTGCATGCAGCTACTGTTGCTGCAACTGCTGCTACTACTGCTGCTGTTGGCGACGATTATGAATGACGTCGTTGCATGATAAATACTGCTACTGCTTTTGCTACTGATGATGATAATGTTGATAGTGATGATGATGATAATGATGATGGTGTTAATGATTATGGATGATGTCACTGCTGCTGCTGCTGCTGATGATGATATGGCGATGATGACGATAATAGCATCATTACTCGGAGAGGCAAAATGCCCCTGTCTATGTAATCCATTTATACAGGATGTTCTTGTCACTATCTGTAAAGCGCTTACCTAAAGCTTCAGTAAGTCATGGCGCCGCTGCAAAAGATTCCACAGTCACTAATTAGCTTCGCAGTTCTGCCATTTGGATTCACCTTGGCATATCCGGCGACGAAATATTTGCTATAGATATCAATAATAGTCTACTTTTATTTACGACTATTTTTATGACAAGGCAATTTCGTAGTATAAACTGTATTTTTGACTGCTTCAGATAGGTACTTTCTTTGTTGCTGGCCAAGAGCAATTTTCACAATAGAGATAAACCTAAAGTGCTTTTGCGCATCAGCTGGCTGAAGCGATCAGTGGTTACTAGAATATTCTATGGAGTTATGGGAGACAAGATTTCCGCCAGGCTCGGTGTCATGTAGGATTAGATGAGTTGTTGGTTCTTTACTGTGCTTTGAGGGTTTTTCTCCGGGTTCTACAGGTTTCCTTCTTCCGCAAATCATAACATTACTTCTAAATTCTAATTGTAATTTCAACGGATGAAGAGCCATTCTGTGGAAATGCCACTGCTAATCATATTATTTGTTTTATTTAGGGCTCTTAGGAACACGGAAGTTTTCTATATTCGACTAGTTTTAAGTTTTAGCGGCTTTTTATATAAACATTTCTGCGTGGGCGTGAGCCACAGTGCCCATACAAAGCCTAAGTTATAGAACAGGGGCGGCGCAGACGGGGGGGGGGGGGGGGGGGGGGCTAGCTTTTTCAAAAAGTTCTAAGGTTTTGGTAGATATATTAAGCTGGAGCCCCCCCAGCTTTTTCAAAAAGTTGTAAGCCCCCCACTTAAAAAAACGCTGCGCCGTCTCTGTAGAATAGAATACTCTTGGATAAAGATGCTTTTTGTACGTCAAACTAGAAGCTGCATGTCTCTCATTGGCCATGTAGTGTGTATGTGTGTGTGTGTAGCAGTTTTATTTGCATGGATAAACGCAGAGCAAAACATAGAATATTGGCTACTCTCCAGTACAGTGCACTTTCGGTGTCAAAAAGATAGGGTTAATAGGAAGCGCTATGCATGACCGTCATGTTTAAATAACATCCTTCTTTCTTCACTCAATATCACTAGCCTGTACGAACCCATTCATGTAAGGTTAAAAGCCGGAGCCGGTGCGCGCATGTCTGTTAGGCTCAAACAAAAGAGTAGGTCGTGAATGTAGCAGTGTTTTCGTTAGTGACACGTTTTCGTTTTCGCACATCTACAAAGTCAGTGAAAAAAAATATTGCTAACTATTTGATAAGAACGCGTTTTGAGTGCCAAAGATAAAGACCTTTGAATTAGCCGATGCGCATGTCGTCTGTTATGGTCAGGTTAAATAGTACCGGGAGTATATTGTAGGGTAATGTACTGCAGCGTTTTTGTTTTTGCACGTGTACAATGTCAGGACATACAATATTGGCAATTAAAAGGAATATTGAGTGCCAAACGAGCAGATAGAAGACTTTGAGTGAGGCGATCCGATGCGCCGATGTCTGTTGAATTCAGCCGGTTGAATAGTATTGAGAGAGGTCGTGTGATGATGTACTAGAACGTTTACTTTTATGCACGTATAATGTGACAACATTCTAGTTGCTAACTGTCCGATACAAAGGCATTTTAAGTATCAATTGAGGGCTTTTGAGAATGCCAATGTGCATGAGATCTGATAAGGTGAGGTTAAAAGGTAGTGGGAGTAGTAACGTAATGCATACGGTTTTTCTGCACGTATATAGTGTCAGAATGTACAATATTGCTAACTGTCCGATACAAACGGATTTTAAGTGTCAAACGGAGGCTTTTGAGGAAGCAAAGTGCATGAGATCTGATAAAGTGAGGTTAAAAGGCAGTGGAAGTAGTAGGGTAATGTACGTTTGCTTTTTTGCACGTGTGCAGTGTCAGAATGTTTAATATTGCTAACTGTCAGCTACAAACACATTTCAAGTACTGGGGCTTTTGAGAATGCCAATGTGCATGAGATCTGATAAGGTGAACTGTAAGGTAGCGGGAGTAGTAGGGTAATGTACGTTTTCTTTCTTTGCACTTGTGTAGTGTCAAAATGTTTAATATTTCTAACTGTCCAATACAAACACATTTCAAGTACTGGGGCTTTTGAGGATGCCAATGTGCACGAGTTCTCAGTGATAAGGTGAGCATAAAAGGGATTAGGAGAAGTGGGTACTAAAACGTTTTCCTTTTTGCACGTTTACAGTGCCAGAATGTATAATATTAGTTGTTTCCTGATCTAAATACATTAAGGTCATTTATCTTGGATTAATAGGGTTTGATGCAGGAACTGTCAACCGAAATAAATACAACGAATATCGATACCCTTATTCAATGCTATTTTGACTCGAGGTTTGACATTTTCTGATATTTCCGCCATAAAAAACAAATCTGGGCTTTGACTATTTGATCCGTTCCGGCAAGGATGGATCTTTTCCATCCTTCCTGTAATAAGGCCTAAAAAGTTAGTGGAAAAAGCTTATTATGTTCAGTTTTTTTTCTTTCCAAATTGCTACCAATTTTGTTGAAAGCTTCTTTTATGAGATAAGTCCATTTAAAAAAAAACGTTCGATTATCCATCGAGAATCAAGGCATTCCAATCAAAGGAGGTGTTACTTGCACCCACCTTTCACCTCTAGGGCCTCTTATTCTAATTCTAGATTTCTAGACTCGGCATCACCTGTGAGTTGAGTTTGCTATAGTTGAGATTCGAGGGTTTTTCTCAAGGTTCTCTGGTTCTCCTTCCTCCGCAAAACCTAACACGCTAAATTCCAATTTGTCTCTGAGTTGGCCGTGCCCTGGGTTTTCTCAGCTCTGAGGTTGTTTCAGGGCTCAATCCGTGAGTTAACCGTGCCCTGACTTAGATCAGCCCAGAGGTTCTTTCAGGGTTTGATCTCTGAGTTGGCCGTGCCCTGACTTTGATCACCCCAGAGGTTGTTTCAGGGCTCAATAAAATTATAACCGCTGATCGATGTTTCCTAAGTGCATATAGATATTCCTAATGCGCTTCTCAGGGCAAAATTGAGATCAATTGCTGCAAAGGGCGTGCTGGAATCGAGAATACGAATTACAGTGACACTAATGCGATAACTAAGATTAAAGTTTTCAAGGCAAGAACTAATAGCTTGTTTAAAGAGATTATCTTTTATTGCAGAACAGAGGTAAAGATGACTTGTATATTTCATTCATTATATCTGCTAACGGAAGCTAAGATGATAATGATAGTGCTAAGAGTATAAATACTTACCATTAAAAACGTAACAACATGTTTCTGATCATGAACCTGTTTAGAAGTACAGATCGATGTTATGTTTATCTTGTGTACAGACATAAATAACTACATCCATACAGTAACCTTAACTTGGACTCGTCGTCGATCGGTGATTCCTAAGCGACAGTGCTGCTAAATTCACACTTATTGAGTACCAAAGCAATTACGACCATTGCTAAGGGCAGTGCTATGTTTTCTGAACACTCCAGGCCAGTCATAAAAGGTATATATTAATAAGCAATAAACCGCATAAGTCGTACAGATACTTCAATACTGATTCAGTTTGTTATAACACACTAAAAAAGCTCCTTTGCTGAAATTGCGTTTCCCCAGCACTAGAGAAATGTAACTAATGAAATGGAATGATCGGCTGGTTGGGAATGGGAAATGGAATGGAGAAATGAGATCGATTTGGATATATTTTCTTTTAGCACAGTTTATAGTTTCCTTCAAGCATTTACCATTTGGTGATTTTAATTTTGATGCAAAAATAAGAAGGCATATTGCTTACATGAAACGTAAAATTCGTGATCAAAAATTTTGCCCAAGAAGAATTTTTGCAAAATTTATTGGGTGGGATGAAGGGAGGAGGACCCCTTCAGAATCCTGCAGCGAGGAATCAGGTAAAACTACGTACACGAGTTTCCACCCCAGTTTTAACCTCGAATGTTTTTGACTTCACTACGAACCACATAATCTACGAGTGCTTAACTTAATCCGCTTTAATGAAACTGATAATAGCGTGGCAATAAATAAAATAGGATCAAACACGATAAAAAATACAGCTTTCCCTCGCTTTTTTATTTGCGTGCAAATTATACAGATGAAAAAGATAATGAACTAGTAAGAAAAACATGCAAGGAAAATAACTTCATTGTCATGGTAAGAAGTCTGAAAAGTGACATTGCTGATGCCTTTGATAAACAGATTACCAGCAGCTTTTCGCTTTCTCATCACGCCACGGAGCTAACTAAAAATAAACGTTTTTAAGGCAGAAAAGAGTCTACTGAGACCCTTAAGGCATCTTCGGCTGAGTCCGTCTTTTCCTTTAACTCCTTTTAGTAACACAAATCGTTGGTCGTCAACGTGGCCCTAGTTATCAATCTTAGCTGACTTGGAAAATCTAATATGACATTACCAGCCTCCAATAATCACTTAACTTAATCCTTCCATTCAAAGAGCTTTAAAAGTGACTGCGATAATCCATTAGCTTGAATCATTCATTCAATTTCAGAGCCCGCTGTGGTGTGGCGCATCAGCTGAGATATTTTTGACTGATCAGGAACGATTGCTTAAAGGCCGGGCTAGGAGTAAGGCTTCGTATGGTAAATGAATCGAAAAGGACACCAAAGCAGCACTTTTAGAGCGATTTAACAGGACACTAAATAAGAGGAACAGGGGAAAAAGATAGAGAGGTTTGTGCTTTTTAGTTTGTTTTCGTAATACATTCCCATTTTTCTCAGGGCGATTTTAGTATGTTTTGCTTTCTACAATATTCATTATGAAGTCCAGGTTCTAAATCAGCAATATATTGCTAGTTTATTCTGCATGTAACTTACTCAAATCCCGCGGTTTTTCTACTCGATCGCGACGCACGCAAATACATATTCATTAAGATTTCATTACTCCTGTTACTCTGTGATCAGCATATTGTACAAGTTGTATTGAACGACATGTCTCTTTACTGGTTTTTTCATCAAAACATATCACCAAGCTATGAAAATGATTATTGGCCAGATATTGAGAAAACTCAGTCTTATATGAGCTCTGTTTACTAAAAAGTGATGGTGAAGGTGAAGATGGGTCTTTTGCGATCTCAAGGGTAAACCACAACAAAGCGCTAATGTTACAATAAAATTTCTGTGTTTAGATTAAAGAAACGATTTTCCGCCAAAACAAAGCCATGTGTAGCTATAGTATTTTTCCGTCTTTATACAAAAAACATCTTTACTAATTGATCAATTTTTTGATATAAATTATTTACAAAAAAGCCTATTTTTTTGGGCTTGTTTTGCATTGACACATGATCTCAATACACTTGCTCTCGGCAAGAAATTGAAAACAATTTTCGCGGGCGACGTTACGATATCATGCTTACAAAAGAAATGACTCTCAAATTTCAGTGGTCAGTCTTCCTGGGTGAATATCTGAGAAGATAAAGGCATTTATGGGACGAAAATAACTACAGAAAGGAAAAAAGAAAATGAAGCAGGAAGGAAGGAAAGAGAGGTGCAAAGTTGTTTAAATTAAACAAAAAAAAACCCAACAACAACAAAAGCAATAAAAAAATTAAAAAATTAAAAAAAAAATCCCCGAGGAAAAACAAAGGAAAATAAAAGAAAAAAAAAGAAAAAAAAAGAGTGAAACAATATGACGATTTGAGGAGGGCATTTTTATCGTTAAGATCTTCTTCCTCCCAATCATGAATATTATAAAATATTTGGGTATCCTTTTTCACTCAGGTGTAGAAATATTCATATATTTTTGGAGTAATTCAAAACTACTGTTATAGTATAATATCGACTTAAACGATACGCTCAGATTGATCGAACGACTGTATATTATTGAAGCGTAATTATCCATCATTACGTTTATACTTTTTAGTTCTATTCAGATGAGTATCGTATTACATGCATTGCTTCTGTATCCGCGATGTTAGAGTTTCTGTGTTTATTTGCTGCTTGAGCGAGCAAGGAAAGAACGAACGATAAAACGCTAACCAGATTATAAATCAAATTCGAAGGAATAAACCTAGCTTTTCCTCAGTGGATCTAATGAAAACTGTCTTTTTAATAACACGTTCTGTCAGTAATCCACAGTCATTTGGAGTATTATCCCCACATAAAAATGAAACATTAACGCGAATATTTGCACTTTTTGGAAAAATATCGCGGTAAAAAACTTACCAATTTACAAATTTCAATAATCTAATCAATTTTTTAAAGCAAAAGAAGGAGGCCACAAAAATTCGTTAATTTCATCATTAGTTATTATTTATTTATCCATTACTTATTATTAATAATTCCCTCAAAGTCGTTATCCATTCGCCTACACACACTGTGCCATATTGTACCTGGACTGATCGACTAACAGTTATTGACATTGTCGTCTGCTTATTTCGCGTTATAAAAAGTATATTTGAATGATATTTATTTTGATAATTCGTGTTTCCTAAAATAGATTCGTTGTCTACGATAACTACTAAACAACCCTCGTGCATGTAGAAATGGTAAATATCAAAATAGATGGGAATTGCTTTTCTTATCTTATAATATGAGTCTTGCGGTTCGATCGTTTTGATATTCTCTCCTTAATCCAACAAGAACAAGACTACGACAAAACTCACTTCAATACCGCGCATTTAGCATCACAAACAACTAAAATTGATATGATGTAAAGAAATCAGGCTCTCAAAAGACAGAAGAACTGTCTTTCATTCACCATATCCTTCCTATATATTAAAGCCTTTTAATGCCCACCACAGACCGCACCCTATAACCTTCACAGCTTTTGTTATCCTTAATGATGTTGAACCGTTCAAAAAGAATCCAATACAACTCTACCGGAAGACTTTGATTTACTTGTTTTACAATTAACTGTGGTTTTTATCTCAAACACAAAGAGTCGGCAGTCGAAGATGTTGAAAATCACTACAATTGTTGACATTTTCCGACATCTTTCGTCGCGAATTTCCACTAAAAATTATCGCCAAAGAAAGCTTTGTTTCTGCAGGCTATGAATGCCCTTTAGGGATGTATGTAACTGCATTATTTTAAGTATAACAATGTCCTGTGATTAATGTCCTGTCGACTTTAAAATTAACTATAGAAGAAAATAGCCAGGTTTCAGTATGGTTCGAAGTGGATGCATTTTTGATGAAAGTCGATGTCGATCCGTTCAATATAATATTGACAAAAAAATATTTTTCATCAATGCAGACCAGTGTTGTTAAATTTAAAATGTAATATCAATAGGTACATGGACGTTTTGTTTTGTAAAGGTGCCATGCTTACTATGATTGCTTTGGTTATTGTTTACCTACATGGACAAAGTGGTTAATCAGAAAGAAAGAAAGAAAGAAAGAAAGAAAGAAAGAAAGAAAGAAAGAAAGAGAAAGAGAAAGAGAAAGAGAAAGAGAAAGAGAAAGAGAAAGAGAAAGAGAAAGAGAAAGAGAAAGAGAAAGAGAAAGAGAAAGAGAAAGAGAAAGAGAAAGAGAAAGAGAAAGAGAAAGAGAAAGAGAAAGAGAAAGAGAAAGAGAAAGAGAAAGAGAAAGAGAAAGAGAAAGAGAAAGAGAAAGAGAAAGAGAAAGAAAGAATGAAAGAAAGAATGAAAGAAAGAAAGAAAGGAAGAAAGAAAGTTAGTAAGAAAGAAAGAAAGAAAGAAAGAAAGAATGAAAGAATGAAAGAAAGTTAGTAAGTAAGTAAGAAAGAAAGAAAGAAAAAAAGAAAGAAAGTTAGTAAGTAAGAAAGAAAGAAAGAATGAAAGAAAGAAAGAAAGTTAGTAAGTAAGAAAGAAAGAAAGAAAGAATGACTGAATGAATGAATGCATGAATGAATGAATGAATGAATGAATGAATGAATGAATGAATGAATGAATGAATGAATGAATGAATGAATGAATGAATGAATGAATGAATGAATGAATGAATGAATGAATGAATGAATGAATGAATCAATGAATGAATCAATGAATGAATCAATGAATGAATCAATGAATGAATGAATGAATCAATGAATCAAAGAAAGAAAGTTAGTAAGAAAGAAAGAAAAAAGGAAACAAAGAATGAAAGAAAGGAAGAAAGTTAGTAAGTAAGAAAGAATGACTGAATGAATGAATGGATGAATGAATGAATGAATGGATGGATGAATGAATGAATGAATGAATGAATGAATGTGTGAATGAATCAATGAATCAATGAATCAATGAATCAATGAATCAATGAATCAATGAATCAATGAATCAATGAATCAATGAATCAATGAATCAATGAATCAATGAATCAATGAATCAATGAATCAATGAATCAATGAATCAATGAATCAATGAATCAATGAATCAATGAATCAATGAATCAATGAATCAATGAATCAATGAATCAATGAATCAATGAATCAATGAATCAATGAATCAATGAATCAATGAATCAATGAATCAATGAATCAATGAATCAATGAATCAATGAATCAATGAATCAATGAATCAATGAATCAATGAATCAATGAATCAATGAATCAATGAATCAATGAATCAATGAATCAATGAATCAATGAATCAATGAATCAATGAATCAATGAATCAATGAATCAATGAATCAATGAATCAATGAATCAATGAATCAATGAATCAATGAATCAATGAATCAATGAATCAATGAATCAATGAATCAATGAATCAATGAATCAATGAATCAATGAATCAATGAATCAATGAATCAATGAATCAATGAATCAATGAATCAATGAATCAATGAATCAATGAATCAATGAATCAATGAATCAATGAATCAATGAATCAATGAATCAATGAATCAATGAATCAATGAATCAATGAATCAATGAATCAATGAATCAATGAATCAATGAATCAATGAATCAATGAATCAATGAATCAATGAATCAATGAATCAATGAATCAAAAGAAGAAAGAGATGAATAAAAAGAAGAAAGAAAGAAAGAAAAAAAATGAATCAAGGAAACTGGAGAATGTAAAGCGTGATGATTGAGGAAAATCATGCAAGACGAAACTGAAAAATGAATAGGAGAGAAGAGAAGAGAAGAAATGTTTATTCGCATTTCTCTGTATACAAATATTGTACCAAACAAAGCGGAACAAAAGCGGCTAAATGCAGGGGAAGCGGAGTAGCCAGATCGGCAAGGAGAAGAGAAGAGAAGAGAAGAGATTTACAAATTGCAAACTCTAGCATTGAAACAAAGTCTATATATAAACTACATCTACAGGACTGGTGTAAAATCTCATGAGAGCTGCAATATTTGGACTTTCTCTTGTGTATATTTATAGCTGAATAATGATTGAAGCGTACATTTTTTCCTCACACGACTGACTTATTTTAAGGATGTATTTCAGTATTAAGATGATTTTTTTTCATAAAAATTCAATGTCTTGATTGCAAGATTAACACTAATGAAATTATAACCTTTTGCTTATTAAAAAAAAAAAATTGGTAAAAATTTAAATAACACTCTACAATTTTTCCTCGCATACAATGAAATACAGAACTTCTATGTCGTTAGAAACATTGTATTCCAACGGAAGAGATTAGCAAACCGTTTGTAGTTGCTTCCGTTAGACTGATTTCTCTTGTGATATCTAGGCGATTCGCAGATAATCTCTTGTAATTGTGGATTTTCAGTTGCTAAACTTCTCTAAGCTGGATCACGTTCATAAAGTTCAATGATCGTTGGAAAGTTATGAGTATAGGACTGGAAAAATCGAAGTGGAGCCAAGATTAATTTTTTCCATTTTGTTCCCCGAAGAGTTTGCTCCAAGAACGATGTTTTTTTTAAAAATTGTTTATAGTTTGGTTGGAAAATTATGAGTAAAGGAAAAATCTTATCAGATCAGAACTAAAGACAGTTTTAATTTTTTCTTAAGTTTTGCCCCTAGAGCGATGTTTTTTATTTAGCTCTAAAATTATGAGCTCAGTGGAAAAAAAAATGAGATTTATGAGCCAAGAATAACTCTCTCCAAAATTTTTCATCTTTTTTTACCTTCGTCATCTGTTGCCAAGGTAACTACCGATCACCTTGGAAACACTAACACTAAAGAAAATTTACATTGCATTTAGGAAAATTTGCTAACTTTGGATAAAATGTGTATGAGAATAAGTAGACGGCATAAGTGATTAGTTTTGTCTGCCACCTGCAAAATAATAGGGCCAAACTGCAGCCTGAAAAATAATAGCTCAGTTCTCAGAGCTCTAGATGAGTGTATATAACTAGTGAATACATACGGACATTGTATTTTAGGACAATCTTAACTTGTTACTCTTGGCCTATTATTCAGAAAATCAGTTGTCTTTTGAAAATTAAAAGAATAAAAAAAAAAAAGAATAAAAAATAGAATAATTAAAATAGAAACAGACGAGAATACATTAACAGCTATCTTTGAAAAATTATCAGCTAAGTTATTATCATTTCTTATATGTTCTTGATATACTTATATACATATATTTTGCAGTCAATTCTTAATTTAAAATCTTCCTGAAAACAGTTATGTGTATATAACATTGGCCAACGGAGATGAAGGAAAACCAAATAAGATAAAGCTGATATAATAAGAGAAGATATTTTTTTCATAGTCTAGATATAAATATAGACTAAAATGGTATCTAATTAGGCAACGTGTAGCCCATGATACTTTGCAAACCTTAGGGAAGTCAAAATAAAACCATTTCGTATCGTTAGTTATCGATCAGACTCACAGCGGACGTCGAGTTAAGGTATTAACGAGATTGCAAGGTTTAGTTTTGTGTTCTTCAGCTTTAGTAATATCCCACAAAAAGAAACACCGCTTTCGGTATTGAAGACTAAAGTTTTAATCTACCTGGAATTTTCACGTAAAGCCACGAATACTCATGGGTGATCACGGATGACTGAAGACCTATTTTTTATTCACGTAAGTATAAGTATAGAATATCTTCTTTTCTGGCGCAAAGCTAAATGTCTTGTTTTACACTTGAAATGAATACTTTTCTCCATTAATCATCGATATTCCTTTTTCTTTGACAAAAAATTTCTTTTGTAAAATGTTTTGTCGTAGTTAGTACATGTAACGTCTGTAATCCTTAGATCCTGAAATATTGCTCAACGTTTTTTCAGAAAATAAGCCAATCATACGAAAGCGACTTAGGTTACAGATATAATATCAAGACTTATCAAACGCGGTATTGAGAGTGAAAAAGAGTGCCGAAATGAACTGATAATAGAAGCACATGTTTGCTTATCATGGCAATAATTCAATCTTTTATAAATATTTACAACGAAGACACTGCTCAGTAATTTCATGTGATTTCGTGGATTGGATGTTTTAACATTCAAACCGGAAAATACTATGTTTGCTGAATTATTACTCTGCATGAGATGATAACTAGCGGTAAGCTAGTGTGGGTATTACTCTGCACGGTAAGTCAGAAACATAGTGTGTTAGGTCTCTCCCTTGATGAGGGTTTTTTTCTCGAGTTCTCCGGGTTTTTTCCCTCCGCAAAACCCAACGCGCTAAATTATTAATCAATCTGTGAATTTGCTGTGCCCTAATTTTGATCAATCCAGAGGTTGTTTCAGGTTATCGATAACATTTTCGTGTGGAAAAGATGCAATAATTTCAAATCGAAGTCTTTTATGCATAATTTGTCATGTTTTTGCCAATTTTGAAACTTTAAATATGGCTGTCGGTATTGCTACGATTCTGGAAACTGAAAGCAAAGAAAAAACTGCTTAGAGACACATTTGGTATGCTTGCCTACTAACTCAGCAGCAAACATGTTTAAAACTATTGAATAGCTACATGGAGCTCCAAACATATCTTATTACATGTACAACTGATTATCGATTGGTTACGACTGACGAAGAGATATGTCTGAATTTCCTAAAACATATTAGCTATAATTTATTGAAGACCTCGGGGAAGGAGGATACAAATAGGAAAAGCCGGCTCTATTTTTATCTCATGGATCAAAAAAATATTCTATTCTATCTGACAAGAGTTGTAATGAAAGTGGTTTTTCTTTTGCGAGTTTTTCTCCTTCTTCTTCTTCTTCTTCTTCGTGCAGTGTCATGGTGGCGGGGAAAGTCATTTGGGGGGAATTATCTCATCAGAAATTTGCACAATATGAATAGGACATTAAATAGGTGTATAGTGAACACCAGTTATAATGTCATACAATTTGTAATGAGCAATTGTAATTGTTTTGTTTTTTACATGCAAAGTTTTGTCGCCCTGAACAACCTAGCATAACTCTCGCATCAAAATTGAATACAGGAATAACCTACATTACTAGCCCACAAATAACTGTTCGTTGATATTTCATATCATTTGATCATAGAAATAACCAACGCTTCAGACACTTAAGCGGCACCCTCGCAAATTCAAAAAAAAGTTGCCTCGCCATTAAAACTGTCGCTGTCCAGGTTTTTAGGAGACAAAACTATCCTAGCAACTGAATATATTAAATTTTCATTGAATTTTCGAGGAACTTCTTGTAAAGAAAGAAATATTTCTCACGAACGAGGCAGCAGAGAGTCTGTATTTTTTCAGGGCTTTTGTTTCATTGAACAATTTGAAAAAGACACTGTACATGTATTTAGAATTAAAAAAAAAAAAGAGATGACAGAATTTCCTTAGAGAACTGAGACAATTTGTTTCCAATGGTAGATAAGCATCATTCTATTAATCTTACTTTAAGAAGAAATTTGATATTTTTTTTACTTAAAATTGGCAAGCAATCAGAGGAAATTACGATTGGTAGAAGTAATATAACACGAAATAGAGATATGATTTACTAAATAATGTAGATTCTAATGTTCTGTTTCTTCGCGGATGCAATTCAGTTAGGCTTAACAATTTACATACTTGCTTGTGTTGATATAATTTGCTAATCGATCAAAACATTGGGCTTGCTGGAATTGAAACACGAGTTTGGGGAAAGGCTTTACACTACTAATGGCTAAGCTACTGCAATATTGTAAATGGCCTGTGTCACAAATGCTCTTAAAAGAGAGATCAGTATTTTTTGCCGACAAAGCTAACGCAGTCATTTGTCCACAATATCCTGAAATAAAATTTAATTTTCAACAAAACGTTGACGAGTTTGCAGCTTTTAAGCAAAGTTAAAGTTGTCAATGATATTTGGCTTGATTCATTCATTCGACTGTTTCCTGTTCATTTTTCTATTTTCCATCCATCCATCCATCCATCCAGTCTTTATTCATTTATTCATTCTCTCATGATGAGATTCATGAAAGTGATTCAGTTGATCAAAAACCAATGAAGCCATGATTATACGATATTGACAGCAAACAGTTCATGATTTTCAACCAAGATATCTCTTGAATAGTAATGTGATATTCGTCAAGCCACCTGATCACACAACAGCAGTAACACCCAGAACAAGGGGAGGAGAGAGAGTGATGGATATGCGGGATTTAAAATGAAGAAAAAAACCTTTAATATACTTTCTAAGAATGATCTGTCTTTTTTAACCGGGATATACAACCTCATGGTGTAAACTAGTAGATTCTTTGCTTCTCACACTCATCTTTTTCCCCTTGCAAAGCTATACACTTGGCCAAGATTGGCTATCTAAACAGTGCCGCGACAAAATGCCTTCAAATTGTAATTAAATGGTTGTCTGACTTTGATGAAAGTATGCTTTGCGAGATACGTGATGTAAAGAGTACACCTCCCGACCCCTTAGACTAGTTACTCAAAAATAACACTTATTTATTTTGACATATTGCTTATTTCATCAGTGTTCTGAGCATTATGAACTACCTAATTGTTAGATTTCTTATTAAAAAACGTCTGCCTGTTTGGAAAGAAAATACTCTGTTTCGAATTCGTGTTGGACGTGACTGCAGCCGAACCAACCTTGGCTCCGGCAAAATTATCTTTGCAATTTCACACCTTAATTATCGATTTATTAGAATATATCTCAGATCAGAAAGCCAGAGTGCTAGCTTTTGTTCATAACTTGCCGCCAGCTTATCAATTACTCAGGTTTGGTTTCCATGGAAACAGGTCATGCCGCAAGTTGACACCTTAAGTCAATTAAACTCAAGTAGCGTATGCAGTGTTACGAAAATAATCCCCTTTAGAAAATGAATGTTTTCAGATCAAATAGATTTATTATTGGACATTTGTCATTTGAATTATGGGAATAAAACTTTGGATTCTTTTTTATATATCGAATTAATTTTGTTCGTTACCCATTTGATGTACAGGAAGAAAGTTGTCAGTCGAGTTTGCGTGTGTTGTTGAATGCTCGGTATTAGGTGTGCTTTTGACCATTTTATTTTCTCATAAACAGACAAAGATCCGGTCAAAACATCCTCGTGACGTTTGATTTATGGTCATTCAGTTGATAAAAGGACTTTTATATTGACATGAAAGGTTTGTTTTTAGGCGAACAGCTTAAATCGTGCAGTTTAAAAAAAAGGCGAAAAAGTCTTAGGATTTTCTGCTATAAGTACGCGGTAATGAACAAAACACTGGTAATAAATTGAGACATTTTGACATAGATCGACCAAGAGGTTATTTAAGAGGATCCACATAGAATTTAAAGTTTTTTTGAATGTTGATTCATAGCTTTCAGCTTTCGTGAGACATCATGGGAACTCTAGCTACTCCTATAGTCAGCCCACCACTCCTTTATCCAATGACACACAGTATTAAGGCTTTCCGCGAGCCTTAGGCTTTCGGCGTTCCGGCGACCTTGATCTCTATAGAATCATTATACTAAGTTAGGATCTTGAAATGGGATTACTTTTCCTCAAAATATTCTCGACTTTAATTAGTTTTTTTCTTTCTGAAAGTCACGCCGGCCGAAGATTCTTTAATTAATAAGGGCGTGGCATACCTGTCCGTTATAAATACCTTCCTGATGAAGAAAAAGAGTGGATATTGAAAGTGCATGTTGCCTATGCGGAATCGTTGGGAATTTCAGTTCTTTTGCAGGTATGTCGACGTCATGCACTAAGCTCATTTTAAAATATCAAATTTACCCAGTGAAGGTTGGAGTATTGATCACTCCTGATACCTGAACGGCACTAGACTCAATTTGATTCTTAAAACACGATTTGGTGATTGGATTTATCGAGAATATCTGGCAAATAGATAGCACTAATCAACAGCAGTGTTTAGAAAAAAACCGTCATAAAACCTAACGATCTTTGTCACTAAAAAGTCAGCAAAACCTTCAAAGTTACTCTTATTTATCTGTCTTACTTCAGAAATCAGAGTTAACTGTGAAGTGAAGCTTAAGATTTCCGAAATAAATCGGATCGACGATCTCATTCAAAACATTATCACCGGATTTTGGGTTGTGGAACAGGTTGACCAACTTGTCGTGTAGAGACAACACGGCGACTTAGATTTTGTGCTAATCAATAACGATATCATGAAAAAGTAGGGTTTTTAATGAGAAAACTCCCGCTTTTTGAATATTGTATTTTGATAAAAAAATTTTAAACTCCAGCTGCTCCCTTCGCTCGTTTTTTCAGAAAAAGACTTCACAGTTTTGTTGACTTTGAAAGCTCAACCGTAAACATTAACAGAACGGCTGCGTTATCGAGTGCAAGAAATCTTGTAGTGCGTACGTAGAGCCGAGAATTATCTGTTGGACATTATTTTGTCTCCAAGATTCAATCTTTCCCGCATATTCAATGTTTGTTCATAACTGAAGATAGCCTATATATTAAATGATGTTATTCTGATTTGAAATAATTCTAAACTTCAGAAAAAATCTGTAGATTATAAGGTTTTCATTTTTATCTATTGTGTAAATCTTCTGTCTTGTATCATGCATTAGTGCAGAAATCAATTCTGTTCAGTAGTTATACATATAGTTATATATTGACGGAACTACTATTCATTTATTCCTTTATCTGGTCTTTTATGGATCTCTGAACGTATTTGATCGCTCTCTCAACCTTAACCACTCTCTCTTAGTCTCTCTCTCTCTCTCTTTCTCTGTCTGTCTGTCTGTCTGTCTGTCTGTCTGTCTGTCTGTCTGTTTGTTAGCTGTCTCTCGCCAGATTCGTTCGCCGATCAATTGTCCATTTATTCATTTATAACTTATTCTCAATTCCCATCCATTTATTTCTCCTTTCATAAATGAAATTCATTTATTCATTCAGTTATCCACTCACAAATTCATCTTCATATTGGCTCCATTAACTATGCTACTCTTCATGAAATATTCATACAAACAAACAAACCATTGACTAATAATCTTTTTCAATAATCAGTTTTTCGCCATCACTCTCTAGTAATCACCAGTAGAATAACAGACCACTTGATAAAGCACTGAGCCTATACTTTCTTATTCTCAACATTAAGAGACACTCTTCGTAATTATCCTTCCTGTCATTGAACTTTTGACCAACGATCCTCAATCGCAAGATCAACTTGGACATCAGTTTACTGGTTTACACTGATCAATACCTCAGGGTTCAATTGAAACGTCCACTCAGTTATTTTCGTTGACACTGAATATTGGAAAAAAATCCAGACCAATCTTATTCGTAGAGTTAAAGGAGTTATACGTTGGCGTAACAGGGATCACGGACCACCCTAAAATGTAGCAGGGCTAGAACAAGTAAGGTTAGCATCACTATTTTCATTTTATTTTGGAGTCACTTATGTATAATATCGTATCATATAAGACGGTAAGGTAGGAATGTTGCCTACCTTACCAACTCGCTTACGAGTGTCCCCTGTCAGTCAGCGAAGCAGCTATGAAAATAGGAAGCAATCTTTCTGCTGCCTCCATCAAGCTGCCCGCTGGCTACGACATTGAGCACGATTTTCTGCTTCTATAACTAAGTTGTGTTATTCTCCCTGTGTACATGTATAACATATAGATGTCCATTTATGTTTTAGAGAGTAGAACAATAGAGAAACGAAAGACACAATAACAGATATTTTTCCATAATCCATAACCTTGTCGATGTTTGTTTACTTAACTAGAGATATAAGACGTATAAAATGTGTTAGCTTTACAGTTGAAATTTCTTTTCATGGTAATCGACATGGTCCACACTTTTATCAATGATATGGTTTTTGCATTTCTTTTTAAACAAAATAATTATGATTATGAACGAATAATTAAGCTTCCATTATACCATGCTAAAGTTGATCATGATGTAACAGGCTTTTTAGTCAAAGAGCATTGATCATTTACCATAACAAAACAATGTTTTATGTATTTAAAAGGTGACTTTCTTATGGCAGAATCTCACTATGACAATATCCTCATTATCGTATTTTCAGTTGATTAAGAAGTCTTTTTTGAATAACTTGCGAACTTCACAAAAACTGGGTGATGATGATGTCATTGACTCAGGGCTGCCCTTCCGTTATGTCTTATCACGAACAACGCACGAAGATTTGTTAATTATAGATTGAGTCCGTTTATTTAAATCTAAAGCCCTCATTTGGATAGATTTTGGGGGTTTCTCACAATGATACGGTTTATTATTTTCCTAAAATAAGTAAACAAATAACCACCAAATGAGCTCTATAGCCGTATGAATCGGTCTTTCTTCATGCAGTAGACTCCCCCCCCCCCCCTTCAACAATTTGTTCTAACTTTTTCCTCGTTTTTGCACTACTGTTGAGGAGTCTTGTAGTTGACATTAGCCATGCAGTGTATCTAATGCTCGAAATAATCCCCGAGTTATCTTGCACTTACATTGAATTCATTCCAGTTTATCTTCTTGGCGCCTGATGTCGACATCTGACGAGAAATGATTTTGATTACAATCATCATCGAATCTGATTCAAGTACTCCTCTTAGTACCAGCAATGCTTTATCAAGACTATCCACTCGTCGATTCGAAGTCGGTACAATTTATAATCTAAAGCAATTAACCTTGTCGTTCGGTGATCGTGCGCGGAATATAGCCTTAGATATCCTGTCGTTTTCCTTTTCTCATTGAAGTGAGATTTATGGCTGTTTTGAGTCAAGTACATATCATGATACTTCATGGTATGGATCCTTTTTTTTGTTGCTAGGCAGAGAGTGAAACAGAAAATCTCATCATCTTGCGTGCATGCGCCAATAATTAACGCACGATATATACCATTGCTTAAACGTGAATTTTTCTTTTTTCATCATTAGGTGTTTCCGGCCATATTTGCAAAAACAACATCTGCACCCGCGCAACAATGAAAAGCAAGCGATTCTAATTCCTAGTTTATTCTTATGGTCGAATCTTTATTAATTATATTTTGCTGACGGAAAGCCAGAGACACAATAAGGGATTATAAACAATGATTACTCGCTGATTGCAATTTTCTAAGTGGTGACTCCACTGTGTTTTGATGCTAACAACTGAAACTCATCAGAGATGAAGACTAACTGGTTTTATCATTCACTTTTTAACAGCTTGGAGATTTGCATACACTTGAAGACAGAAAACGACCTAACACGTACGTTGTAGCTAAAGCAAGGCGAAAAACCACCAAAGGACGTTCATGTGAAAATCTAAACGCTCACAAAAGTTGAAAGGACAATTTGACAACATTCACTGGCGCAGAAAATAATCGTTTCCTCAAAAACAAAACTTGCGACCGACTTGAAAAAAAGTACAAAGAGGTCATCAAGAAAGCAGGAAATATTGCAATTATCCCTTAAAGAAGAAAGAACTTTCAACTTCATTAATCGGAATCACTTGGCCATCATGCTGGGAGATTCTAAAAACGAAGGTACATTAACGAACCACAGTGCATTGATGGAGGAAGAAATGTATGAAGCCACGGGTTTCCATGCCCCGTCAGATGTACCTCTCGTCATGGTTGCCCTTCTTATCATCGTGGTAAATGGTTACATCACGCTACTTATTTCAGGAAGGCGAGACCTTCGTACCCCGAGCAACTTAATTCTAGCGAGCCTTACCATCTCCGATGGCCTTACAGGACTAGTGACTGTTCCTTTAGTGATGACTTGTACAATCACCGAGACTAATGATGTATGTATTTCAAGTGCCGTTTTTGTTCGCTTTATTTCGATCCTCAGTGCTGTACACATCCTCTTGCTCACTCTTGATCGCTATATTTTCATCGTCTGTGCCAATAAATACTACGATCTCGTGCGCAAGAATCGGGTTTTTCTCCTGTTACTTGGAATATGGTTGATGAGCATCATTGTGACGGCCATACGACTCGATTGGGCTGTCGAAGCAGATGTTTATGGCAAAGAAAACAACATACAAAAAGAAATAGAACTGAATCGAAAAGAACGAATTTTCAATTGGTTCTGTTTGGTTACATTTTTCTTCATTCCTCTTATAATCACAGTCATACTAGACGCAGAACTTCTTTTTGTTCTCAAACGACAGGTCCGTAAAATACTTCAGAACAATCTTCTCCACGCACGACAGGGTCAGACAATGAAAACCAAGAATCGAGAGCGAAGGGCCGTGATTGTCTACATTATTGTAGTAGTGACATTTGTGATATGTTGGCTCCCATACTTCTTGTACGATTTATGGCAACACTGGGGCTCGCTACCAAGCTCGGTAGAATACCTGATAGTGTACATCAGAATCATTACATCTTTAAGCAATCCCATTATGTATACACTCAGTCACAGGACATTAAGAAGAGCCGTTATTGTTTCTTTACGAAGGACACTTGGTTTAAAGAGGCACCGAAGATTCAGAGGCACGAGTGGAGGATTCACCGCCCAGATCAACCGCACAGATACAACTCAAATGTAAAATCAAACATTTATTATAAAAATATATAATATAATATCATTTACTGACTACCAACCTTGGCGAGGAAGGTAAGTATTCAACAAGATGATGACCTTGTTCAAAAGTTTATCGTCACTGTTTCCGGTTCTAATTAAGACCTTTACTAAAAAGGACTGATTCTGTTTAGGCTCTATTACCACTGGTAGATATGATTTAAAACTAGAAAGCTAATTGCAAGTGTTTTTATCAGTGAGATAAGAAACTTCTGCTCCGAACCCAGAATAATGTCAGAAGTGACAGTGGGAGTAAGAGAATAAGAAAGTGAAATGAATAGAGTCATTCTTCTCCCCTTCCTATCCTCTTTCCTTTCCACCGACCGCTTGCCCGGCCGTTGGATAAAATAACTTCTTGAACTGTCTTAAAGAAGTAAAAGAGCGATAAAAAGATACCTTGCCCGTTGGACTGTGTACAGTTATCAGTAAAGTATTTGCGAATTGGCAGAAAGCCGTTGCTGAGAAACACTCCACTCCTTATCGGGCTTCTCCACGTTCTTGCTAATCTTTTCGTGATTTACTTTATAACTGCATATAACATGTTTCCTATTTCAACATTAGATTTATCTGAGATATATTTCAATCAGATGAATTTTCAATTTTTAAGGTGAGGTGTTACACTGCCACTTGATCTCAGCAGCTTGCAACGACTTGAAAAATATGCCTTAAGATTGCGAGACAAGTTGCTGGAGGGGTGATACACTGTGCAATGGCGTTGCCAGTTGCTGCAGTGCGTTGCGAAAAGTAGAACTCAGTTCTACTTCGTGCAACGCTACGCGCAGCAAAAAAAATTGCGAGACAACCCCTGTTACACTATGCAATTCCCATGGCCAGAAACTTGTCTTAAGTTGCTGGGAAAATTGCACAGTGTAACAGGGCCTTACGTCTCGTCCATATTAATGCATCTTCTCATAATGGTACTATTGAACAAACTAGTAGTGCTCAAGAGAATGACATGTGGTCGTGTCATGATTGCGTGCCAAGCTTAGTAGGTCTTTTTTCCAATCCTTTTCATGCTCTAAAATTAAACAAACCGAGGAAGTGATTTCTTCCTGTCTGCAGATTTTTAGAGAAACTTATTTTTTTCTAACCTGCTTGGCAGATGTTTCCTCTTTTTCTCTTCTACGTGAATAGGAGAGAAAATAACGAGGAAACCTCAGCCGAGCAGGGTACTGAAAAAAATACATTTGTGTAATAAAGCCTCTTTAGCTTGGGCGTAATGTTTTGCCTATTTCAGACCACGTGTCATTCCTTGGCTAAATAGGATGCTTTGTTTCATTTGCATCCAAATGAAGAAATGATACTCAAGGGAATGACACGTGGTCTGAAATGGGCAAAACATTACGCCCCAGAGGTCTATTCTTTTTCACAAATACTAAACATTTAGGAGGGTTATAACGTAAACTATTGGGCAACCAGTAATCTATGTCTAACCTCTTTTAATATGTCTAATACCCCATTCACACCGGACCTTTAAACATGTTTAAAGGTTGTTTAGTTGAACACGTGCCCTTCCATCAGCCTGTACGCCTAACTATACAACTTTCAAACCTTTGACTAAACTACTTTGGGGATGTAGTTTTAATTCTGTATAAAGATGGCAGCCAAACGACGAAGGAAAAGCGATAGATAAATTAATAAATACCAAGGTTAGTTGGTGTGAATGGGGCACAAGTCATATTATCATTACAATAATTTAAGAACGTTTTAATGCGCTAAAATATAATACATATTAGGTGCGTTGAATTTAGTGTAAATATAGTATTAAAAAAATTCGCATCGTACTATCCATTCGTATAGAGTTTGTAATATTAATCGGTTACCACCAGTTATAAATAGATACAATAATATACACAAAATGATTATTAGAGATTATTAATTTATTTCGAAAATTCAAAAATAATATTATCCATCTTTGAATTAATTTCAGTCATTAACTATTTAATTAATGCAGAGCTTTTGTAGCTCCTCTGGGGGGAAGGGTGGGGATATCCCCTCCCTACCCCTAGTGAATTGTTACACTCTGGAATACATGGAGGTATTTGTTGATAATAGACAGATAAATATTTATGGTATAATTGGAAATTATTTATAAATCTAATACCATATTATTACATAGTAGTAATGATATATACATACATATCCTATAAATAGGAGTCAGTACTGTATGAAACTGTATAAAATAAAGACTAATGTTATATGAAAAAAAAACATGTACATAAGCATGTCAAGTGTTGTTGATGTGTTTAGCTGCAAGTTACAATTTTGAGGAGGTTTTCTGTAACTGTTTGCGCAAATATAAATGTTTTGTATTCGTACAGTAACCCCTGCGTTCCCTACAGACCAGCTCATTTACTCAGGGTTAACCTCGTTGCAACGTCAACTATTCACAAATACCAACGGCAAAGTAAAGAATGTACATCTTCCACAATACAAACACTTTGAAACTCCACGGACATTGATCACTGGAACACTACAATATTCTAAACAAAATCAAGGCTTCCCCTGAGCAACAGAAATTCGAAACTGCATGGAATATTTTGTTTGAGTTATACATTTAATCAAATCCTTTTGTATTCTAAGGAAATAGCTGAACCAGAAAATGGTAGAATGGGTGATAGAGGGACGACAAATTAATAGGCACAGGCGGCGGAATTACTTTAAAAGTTGGCACCGCAAACATTTCTTCAGTAGTTATCTTTGGCGTCACACAAATATAGGAGGAGTAGGAGGAGGAGAAGGAGGAGGAGGAGGAGGAGGAGGAGGAGGAGGAGGAGGAGGAGGAGGAGGAGGAGGAGGGAAGAAAGGGAAACATTTCAGGCATAAGAATTTGTTATTAAGGTAGCTCGGGACCCTTGCTACTGCGCATCCGTTTCGCGCATCTTGATTTTGATCACTTATCTATGTGTTTTTGATGTTTCATTCTAATGTTGTGTAAATTCGAAACCACCTCCACAATCAACCTAAAGATTTCTTGGAATTAGCTCTATTTCCCCAACACATTCAAAATCGTATTGCCAGTTATCAGCTCCGTTTGTGTCGTTTTGCAACAGAATGGTCTTCACGAAAACTCAATCTAGAAAAAGGAATTCAAACTCTGAAGACCCTGAATTTGATTGAATCGATTCTAGACACGAGAGAACAAAATGACTGACAAATCAGTTCCAAGCGGACGTCATTAAGGTACTAAAACCCTTTCTCTCGCGGACACGAACGGTACGTGATATTTGCTCAGAATTTAATTTGTAGATTCTTGACCCTAAATCTAGTTGATTAGCACGGTGATCCCCTATTTTTACTTTACATTTGAGTTTGTCATGTAAATTGTTTAATAATATGAAATTTAAAGAATGCATCATTTTCGATGGGAAAATGTAGTAATCATGTTAATGATATATGAGATAAGAAAGGTTGTTTCCATGACAGTTATTTGTTTGTGTTCAACATTGAGAAAACGTCTGAAAAATGCCTTTTTTTGGTCAAAAAGTGGTTCAACTTTTGCGATAGAAAATACAAAAATACAAAACCCTCCCCAGTGTACCCCCTTAATTCGAAAACGAGCACGAGGACCCCCATTTTTTATTTTATTTTTGAGTTTCACCTATGAAGTTATTTTTGTACACAAAGTTTGAAGAAAAGTTTATTGCAGGATCTATGGGTCCCGAACCACCTTAAGGTGACTGAAATGACAATGACAATATGTTTATTTACACCTCTAAAAGTTTACATGTTGAAAAATAATTGGCAGTGCCGTTTTTTTCGGTGTTAGCTAACTGGAATAACGAAAGGTGGCTATACGAGCCAGTAAGCTATCTATATTAAGTAGCAAAAACATTTTAAAGTCATCATGTAACTGACTACTCGGCAAAGAGTAATTATAATAGTTTTTAGAAAGTTATTTTATACAGAATTTAACGCTGAATCCAATAATGAAAAGAAAAATTAAATGGTGTGTCCCGCGTCCCGTGACGTTATTTTCCTGCCAAAAATCTTAAAATCAGAAAAAATATACATACGATTGTAAGGAAAATTGAACTGTGATTTATGGCCAAGATTCAAGAATTTCGGAATTGAAATGAAAAAGTTAAATAAACGGTGCTGATTTCAATGCCTTTTGTGCCCGGCGTGGATGACAGATGAATATACGTCATGTATAAGTAGCTATAGAAGCATTTAATCCAACGTTTGATATTGTTATAATAACTTTAATACCAAGTTCATTTATTGAGGTTAGCACGCAAAATTATATCAGCTGATAAACTAGTGATCCAAGGAAAGCAATATATCTCTGATGATATACTAACTATGTAATCTATAGATTATTGATTACTTATCTGGATCACAAAAGCAGCAGGCGAAGAGGAAGAAGAGGAAGAAGTGGTCAGTGCACGAATCGGTCAACCTAGGAAGAAATTTAAACGGTATCGAAAAATGAGCATCTTCTGCAACCACCACAAGGGAAGGAAAAGGTGTTCCACAAAGCGTTAGAATCTTGTTATAGTATTTGTAAATGTATGTCGCATTTTCACTGTTACTTTTGCGATTCCAATTGCCCCATTGAAGATTAAATGAAAAATCCTTTCCAAAAGATTTCAACGCTTTTCGTAAACATTCTGCCAGGCTGAATGATCACTGTAATGTAATTACAAATTGCATGATTATTTGACATCAAGCTCTTGAGCACAATTCCCCTAGAGGTACTGAATTAGTTCCGGTTCGAAAGATTCTCACATCCGTGAGAAAAAGGGGCCCAATACAGTTTTGAAATCACTCGGCCATTTAATCAAAGACTTCTTTTTTAATTCTTCTACGACCCGAGCATACACAGAACATTGTACAAAATTCTAACAAATATTTCAATGGAAAGTGAAACATTTGAAGATACAAATTCTTCGGTTTATTTCTAGGGCAAACCGGTCGAGAAGAATGGAATGTTCCAGTGTATGCTAGAACGACCAATATCACAAATCGAAATCTTTGAAAACATAAATTAATTCTTATGCATTTATTGATTTTAGTTTCAGAATTATTCTTATTATTGTGCTCATAAAATAAACAAAGTAAATCCGTAAAAATTATTAAAGTCAAGAGTACTAAAAGGCTCATAACTCTTTGCTTTTTATAGTGCTATTTAGCGCTAACTATATTTTTTACCGGTTTATTTTCTGCACTTTCCTAAAATCAACATTGGTATCAGTTGCTTTTTTTGAAAAGTTAACATCGGTAAAAAAGGTTATTAAGAACAAGTCGTTATAATCTTTTTTTAAACTATTTTTGTCCTCTTCGTGGAATTTAGTATCAGTAAATATTAGCTTGAAATGATTCCCAATTCTGTTTTTATTATAGACACGTCAAATTTATCCTTCATAAATTCATGCCAATTTAGATGGTCTTCAATAAACTTCCACTAAGATAAAAAATTACATCTTGATGGTGCAATCATTAATTTTTTCTTATGATGACCTAGCAGTTTTGGTATGCAGGCCACTAGAACTAAAGTCATTTGATTTTTCAAATATAATATCAAATTATTCTAGATTCGACCCAAATGTGTCAAGCAAGGAATGAATAACGTAAGCACAGAATTCATCAAAAGCTTCGGCACGTACGGAGCAAATCAAAGTGTTGGATTATTCAGATCGTAAATTATCTATGTCATTTATGACCCATTGTGATTTTAAACTCCATCAATTGACTACAATTATAAGACTCAAAAACTCAACCAAGCTGAACAACTAATGGATGCTGGAAGAAAAATGGCTGTCAACTTGTATTCTTTGACGTCTTATAAAATATGTAATTCATCTTTGGGAATCACTCTCTAAGCAGGCAAACATTAAATGAATATGCTGATTCACACTACTCATTCGACAATTATGAATCATTTGTAAAAAGAACCTAAAAACATTAGATAAAAGAGGTGTTTTTTTGAAATACTTGAGAACAATATTGGAGCACTTATTGCTCATAATTGGCCATTTGCCTATCATTATTCTGGTGAATCTATTTAAGTTTACAGTGAAATTCATAGATGAACAATGTTTAAACTGATAATTTTTATTGAAAATGAAAAGGCGCAACCTTTTATTTTAAACACTTTTTGGGGAAAAAATCCTGGGAATTTTCGATCTTACGTTACACACAATGAAACAAGTCATGGCTGTTCACTCAGTTAATTTCCAATCAACTTTGGTGTTCATTCGATTTCTTATCTAATAGGTCGGATACCTGTATCTTGAGCAAGAATGTTTTTGTTCAATTCATAAGTTAGAATGCTCTGGCATACATCAAAACAATGGATCCGACAATTGCATAAAATAACCGTTTTGAAACTAAAAAACGAAATGGGGTTTCTTTAGGCAATGACAGTACAGTTTGCTACCCATTTGGTTAACTTGACTATCAAGAACTGCACTTTCAATTTCAATAGCATTTACCCTCACTTTTCTTAGGAATAATTTCCTAAGATGGCTTTTAGATATTTCTGAACTAGATTGGTTCTATTTTGCCTTAAAATCTGGTGGGGTTAGCAAGGCTTAGCTTAGCATGATCAATTGCACACCGTGAGAAGACTTAGAATGATCTAGACTTGGGAGCATTGATGTCACAAACTTCAGTGGTTCAAGAACAGCTATCTAACGCCCTAAAGCAGTTGGTAGCTTAAAAAACTTCACCACCTAGATGTGGTAATATGGACATATTTTTAGGTTACTTTGTAGAAATTGTAAGCTGTGGACAAGCAATAAACCGAATTCTCCCCAGTTTTGTAGCCATCCCGGGCACCAAAATAACATAACGTGAAGACGTACCAGATCGGTCATGCATGCTACTATCAGCGTTAATAAATGAGTTAATTCCAATGTCAGTATTAACCAATCAGAGCTCATTACTTCTTAGTAATGACGTTCATTAAGTTACTTTGATATTGAAAAGGAACGTAATGTTAAGCTCAGAAGCCTCCTTAGTCGTGTGAAGGAATGAAACCTCCAGATACTCACGCCAAGATGAAGCTGCTTGCTGCAGCCTTTTTTATTTCATTTATTTTTCTATTTGACGAAGTTAAAGCTAATATAGACCTCAACGAAGGTAAGTACCAACGTTTTCCTTAGCTGTTTTATTTTTGTGTCTAGAGTCTAAAGATATTACAATATCTAGCTAGAGAAAATATTTAGGAATTTACTTCAATGTTTTTGGGATAAAATTAACTCCAGCAGCGTGAGAACTGAGCTTCGGATGTTCAAAAAAGACCAATTCATTTTCTGAGTCCACATTACAGCCACGGTATGCCATTGTACAAATTTTGATGAATATTATGAATATGCCAAGTAATCAATTTTGTTTTTCGCTTTTGTTTTCCTCAATACATCTCAAAGTCTGTTCAGAATGGCACAAATTATTGCAAATCCAATGCAAGTAATTCAGTCCATCAAACGCAAATTCTCGACAAAAATCGACGCGAATAACTTGCTGTTTTGTGTGTGTTTTCACATACTTTGCACAGGCTCTGGGAATTTGATAAAAAATTAATAAAAATAGAGTTCAAGAAATATTCTTGAAAGTATTTCTCATGTCAAAATCAGTATCAAGAAAACCAAGAAAAGATATCGCCTGTGGTTAGTTACAAGAAACAGGAAAGTCCTTATAAGATTTTTTTGTACAAAAAATGCCCAATATTTTTTTCTCTCAAATAATCATCAAGAAGTTTGTTCTTTAACTAGCTGGATTCAGTTACTGCCTAGTGAAAAGCAGATTTGGAGTTCGTTGTAAAATCACTCTTAGAGGCCAAATTCAAGTTAATCCAACATATTTTAACCTTATTGCAGCCAATATAAGACTATATAACTCTTTAACCGGTCTATAAATAGTGTAATATTTAGATTGTCTAACCTCATAAAACTAGCCAAATTTTCAGGGCGCTTTGGCCAGTAGCTCACGCTTATTTATTTACAATAAATTATTCAGAAAAAACTTTAATGCAATCAAAACTGAGAAAAAATATTATCTAATCATAATTATCAAACCATTTTATGCATTTTGTTTAATCCATATTTTCTACTTTTTTCAAATGGTTGTCAAATAAAAAAATTTTTTCGAGAACAATCTATCTCTTAAATTTGTGCATGCTTGCAAAAGAAAATTCCTTCACTCATCGTTGGTAAATATATTGGCTCTGGTGTGTTATGCAATGGTTAATGGGAAGATTTAATGTTACGCTCGGTCATTAACGAGAACAAACTAGAACCTACGTCATAGGAATGTGTGACGTCAGCATATTTTAATAACTTTTAGTACGACGTTCTCAAATATACAAGTCGTTTTTATTTTCTCGAGTTTTAAAGCCAGGTTTTGAATTGATTTAACAAAAGAGTGAAATTTGAAAATAAAACAGAGAAAAAAATAAAATAATAGCAATTAATCTTCGGAGCAGAAACAAGGCTCTGGAAAAATTGTGCGATTTCTCACCACACGGAAAGTTGTGTTTTTAAAATTCGTGCGCATCTATTCTTGATCCCTCTCTGCAACCCCGCCTCCCCTCCCCCAAAATCGAAAGACCATACGCAAATTATATTTCTTGTTTAAATTGAAAAATCATCTCCGAGCCGATCCTCTTTCTTTTTGTTAACTTTAAAGTGCTACCCTTGTAAAACAAGGACGATTTACCAGACACTATCAATATCATTATCATTTTTTCGCCAATAATCTTTTTTATTATATTTGAAAATAATGATTATTTTTGTTTCAGTTGGTTGTGGTTCCTTGGTGGATAATTATTTGCTAGACAACTCTAGTATTGCATTCAGTGCTACATCCGGGGACCCTGGCCGTCCACTGCTCTCTGGTAAACCATGGGAACCGTCCAACATTAGCTTTCAAAATTCCTTGACGGTTGATTTAGGTAAGTAAAGTCAGTAAGTTTGAATCACCTTGGTTATTATTTTGCTGCCCAATCCAGGGAGGTGGCCCATGTCTTTTTGCTTTAATAGTCAAAGAACACCCTTATATATGTTTTTATAACGTAGTGCTTAAATTAAACGAGCAGCATTTGGTCTTTATATAAAGTTTACTAATAAAGAGGACGTTATCCGGTATAAAGGTCCTTGCACGTGACGTGTATGGTTGCTCAAATAGCCAACTTTCGATATTCTGGCTGAGAGATCACGCACAAAGCAATTCAAGGCGAGGTTCCGGGGAAACAAAATAATTTATTAGGATTACGCCAACTAGAATATCGAAAGTGGGCTATTGGTACAAAGGTTTAAAAGATATTCATGGATTTTTCAACTTTTTTATTTAACGATTTAAAAAGGGAGTGAAGTTTCAATTAGGATCATATAAAACGCACTTTGATACATATTTCATCATTTTTTCTCGTGTTTTATAGGTGCAAACTACAGTGTCAGTCAGTTTGTGTGGTCAGGAGACCCAGCGGCAGACCAACAAACAAATCAAATGACGATTAAGTACAGCTACGATGGAATTACATACGACTGTAGAAGGAAAATATTTTCCTCTTCAGTCTGCCATGTAAGCATCATCATCTAACTTCTCTGATTCAGTCTACTAACGGCTATAGATCATAAGTATATGAGGATGGGTTTTGAATGTAAAAACAATAATGCCCTGATATAATAACCCTGATTTATTTTCGCAGGTATATTATGGGAACTATGAACCACCTGCACCAAGTCAGAAAATAAACGTGGTTAATCTTGGAACCGACGTTACGGCTCGTTACTTCAGATTTGTTCCACTCGAACCAAATCCAGGAAAAGTCCCTGGTGCACACAACTTACGAATTGACGTGAACGGATGTGTTAAAGGTAACCCATTAATTCATTTTAACTAATAAACCCTCAAATCATGCGTTTTCTTGGTTATATTTATTTACTTTCCTTTTCTCAAACTAAACATCAAAAGGAACGTTTATATACATTTTGATACAATTGTAAATGTTTGCAATTGCAACACACTTTTACTTCAAGCATCTACACGGTCGGTGTGCGGTATTTAATGTTTCTAGCTGATCATGCGAAGTAAAACAGAAACTATGCCGAATAAAGTGGAGATATAGTAATAAAAAATCAATATTTACAAGCTTGTTTAAGATAAAAAAAGAATATTTAAAGAATTTATTCTAAATTTTTGAGATTGAAAAATATGTTCTCTCTTCTCTGCTCTGAACGGGTGTGTTTTTTTGTTGTTGTTGTAAAAAATGTATTTAGAAAACCTTACAGTAAATAAGGTTACATAATTCCTTGTTAGTGTTACTGGATTGCTGCCCGAGTAAGATCTTAATTGATGCTCTAGACAGGCTCCAAATAATTTCACTATTGATATGTTAACAATTCGTATATTTTCAGCTATTATCGATATCGATCTTGTGTTTCTGTTGAGTTCAACTTCTACTATCCCAGCAGACGCAAATGCAGCTTTTGCCTTTATGAAAAAAACAGCTAACGAATTTGTAAAGCAATATGGTATAACGTATGTCAGATACGGCCTTATCGTCTTTGGTAATACTGTCAACAATGTCTTTAACCTCAACTTTACTGCGCATACTGATAAAGCTGGTTTGAATAGTACAATCGATGGCGCCGCCATCATCGCTGGTTTAGCTGATCTGAAAACCGCGCTTGGAAATGCAAGAACAATGTTACAAGGACCAGGATCGCGACCAAACGCAAGAAAGATTGTTGTTGTAATGATGGACACGGGATCAGTACAGACCCAGAATGAGTTGCAAACTGCTGCAAAAAACCTCAGAGATATCGAAGCACTTGTGATCGGTATTGGCATTGGAAGAAAAATCCCAGTAAACCAGCTTGATTGGATAACTCTAAATAGGTATTACGTCATGCTGTTTCCATGGACAGGAAGCCATCGTCATCTTTGCTTTGGTATTGCTGCAAGATGTTTTAAAGGTATGGATTTAGAAGAACCTGAAAGTGTATTATATATTGAAAAAATGTACTCTAACCCCATTCTTTACCTCCATAAAATCCATCTGAACTAAGTGCTCACTTTCTTGCTCAAAAAAGTCTCTTTGTCACGACCCATTGACCTGCAAAGTCGATTTCCTAAAATACATTTGTCGGACCTGTATGTTCAAATGCCATAAAGATAACCCAATACCTTTTCTGTCTCTATTTTCCAGAATTCGACATCACATTCGCTGTCGGTGCTGGTTCAGCTAATTCTGCAGCACTTTTTAAACTGATGAAAGACACCATGGGAGAAATCATTCTGAAATACGGGATCAGAACAATCCACTACAGCATTGTTACATATGGACTTGGTTCTGCCTCAGCATCGGTGGTTCGTTCGTTCACCTCAACTGGCTCAATTTCGTCTTCAGATCTCAAGACGACAATAGATGGTCTCACTCAACCAAGTGGTTCTGGGACCATTGCAACAGACGCTGCACTGAAGAGGTGTCAAAGCAGCTTTAATGATGCACGTGTTCGAAGACGTGCTGAAAGAGACGTGGTACTGATGACTGACAAGAGTTCATCGATCAGCGCTGCGAATTTAAGATCCTTGTCTTACGCACTAGGAGCTTCAGGATTAAGAATCATTCCTGTTGGTATTGGTAACGACATCGACAGAAATGAGTTACTTGCCATGAGTAGCAACAGTGAAGATGTCATCCATGTGACTAATTTAGAGACAGCAAGTGCCCTGGAATTGAAAGTCATGCACAACGTATATCGACGTAAGTAATTGTGTATAATTATGTCGTATCTCTGTGTTCTGTAAATGTGTTTGTAGTATCACTGTTGCGATTTTACTCTAAAGTTGAGGTAACCAATTCTTATCCTGTCTTGTTATTTCACAGTTTACATGTTCAACTACGACATGACGTTCATCATGTACGCCTTCTCTTCTCAATCAAGCAGTTACTACTCTTACATGCAGAATATCATAAGAACAATAATACAAAGATATGGTTATGGACGATGTCGATACACGTTTATTGTTTATGGAGGCTCTTCTGTGATGTATTACAGGTTCGACAGTAAAGCATTCCCAAACGTGGAATTCTTGCTAAGAGCCTTTTCAAGAATCCCTCGAGCAATTGGAGGATCTGGAACTAATTTATCCCACGCATTTGAACATGCCAAGGCTAATTTTCAAAGCGATTCCCGATCAGATGCTTGGAAGGTTCTTGTGTTAATGATGGACAGGAAAACCGGAATGAATGAGGCAACACTTCGCAGTATGACAGCATCTTTAGAAGAGATGGGAGTGTTTATCATACCAGTTGGAATGGGTCGTGAAATAGACATAGTAGAGTACTACTACTTCACAGCGTACAGAGACTTTGTCACATTTTCATCAGATTACACGTCCATTTCTTACTTGACCATCGGTGAAAATATCATGAACCGTGTCGTTAGATGTAAGTCTATTTGATGTTTTTATTATATTAGTGTTATGTTTTTGTTTCATGATTGCACGGTAGGTTAAGGGGGATTTGTCACTTTCGAACTATTTAGCAATTGTGTAATGTATTCAACAGTGCTAGTCTCACTTGTATGAATAATTGACTGCAGGCTCAACTACAACAATATAGCTATTGTGACTCCCAAAATAATTATGTTTTATTTTTTCTTCCAAAGTTGAATACGTCGACATGATGTTCGTCATCAACGCAGACTCCGTCAACTCCGCTGCTACTTATACATTGATGAAAAACTGTACGCTTAAGATGATCAGTAGGTTTGGAGTTTACAGATTCCGCTATTCGGTCATCATATATGGTACCTCATTTACAAAACATGTTGAGTTTAGCACCACTTTCCCATACAGAGATGCTTTGATTAATATTGTCAATGGTTTGGATAAACAGATCGGTTCTTCCGGTTTCATTAACGCTATGGGAGCAGCAAACACAATCTTCAACGGTCTAGATTTTCGCTCAATGAGAGGCTTAGCAGTAATTATGGACAAATCCTCAGGCCAAAGTGTCGTCAATCTACAAAATGCTGCCAAACCTCTTCATGAAAACGGTGTCATCATAATAGCAGCAGGTGTTGCTGGTCAACCTACTTACGCAGAACTACGAGCACTAACCATCTATAAGAGCTATGTCCTTCAAGTGTCTACTAGTTACTTTCCATATGTGTTGTCTAATTATTTTGTTTCAAACGTCGTTAACGGTAAGCTATACATAGCCGAAAAATCAATAAATTTATCAAGACAATTTTTTGTACAATTTTTAGAAGATATAAAAGTTAAATCACATATCAGTTATTACCATTTTCTGAGGAGAAATTAATAATAAACAAAAAGCTTAGCTTATCAATATATGGCATTTTGAAGTTTTAAATTCAGCTTTAAAAAAAGTTCTTTCCTTTTCAGATGGTATCGAAAAGGCTGACATCGTCTTTGCAGTTTCTATGTCTGGAACCCTTGAAGCTACCACTCTTTTGATGAGAAACACTTTACGTCAGATCGTCCTACGCTACGGGATCTATCGTTTTCGTTATAGTGTTATTAGATATGGTAGTGCTCAGTCAGTGACATTTGACTTTGGAAGCATTTTACTTGACAAAACGACTATCCTTACCGCGATTAACGATCTCTTACGAAATGACCTGGCAAAGCAAACTGACGATAAAGTTGTATTTGAACAGGCAAGGGTGATTTTTACAACGAGACCAAACAGGGAGGAAGCCAGAAAGGTATTCGTGGTCATGAATGACAAACTTTCAGTTAACACCCCATCTGAACTGGATACAGCCAGAAGGAGCCTGCAAGATATTGGTGTTACTATCATTAACGTTGGGACGGGAAGTAGACCAAATTTGGATCAGTTGAGACAATACACTATCTTTAGAAAGAATGTGATCTATCTTCCCTCACTACCTGTGAACAGCTTCGATGTTGCAAGAAGGATAGTCGAGAAAGTCACTAGAGGTAAAAAATAGAAATACTTCTATTTTGTTGACTTTTTTTCTTTAGTGCAATTCATTACCATGCAGGAATAAATTTGAAAAATCTTGCTGCACAGACGCCATGGGAAGTTCTTAAAAGAAAAAGAGTTGGACATTTTGATGAGCTGGATTTGTCTTGTGTCATTTAGTTTTTATGACGTATGTGATACATTTAAACGTTTATTATTGTTGCTATTTCTCTTTTACAGTGCCAGAAATCGACATGACCATTATGTCCACCTATGGTGATACAACCACCCCAAAAGTGAGAGATCTCATAAAAAAGGCGATCCAGTATATATCAGACACCTATGGTCCAGTCAAATTCCGGTTCAGTCTAGTTAACGTAGGATCAACACCAACTAGGGTTTTTGATTTTGGTGTTGCACTACCAGATAAAGAATCAGTCAGAAAAGAAGTTGACAAAATTTCTCCAGTTTCTGGAAATCCTAGTCTTAAACTAGCTCTGGTGGAAGTGGAAAAATTGTTCAATGAATCTTCTCCGAGGCCAAATGCCCGTAAGATCAATGTGATTTTGACCGATCGACCGTTTGGTGACACAATAAGCGACATCAAAAATGCCATGAAACCATTGGATAAGCTGGGAGTTATGAATATAGCCGTTGGATTTGGACCAAAACCAAGTAAATGGGAGCTCACAACAATAACGCGTGCCGAAAGAGCGGTTGTACTGCTAGACGACGAGAAAACAACACCAGCACAAGCAGGAGATGAAGTGATGAAAATTATTTTGGATGGTAATTGAAACCTCAAGTTTAATTAATTTGTTCAATAATTAATGTCCAATTTACACTTAAATAATCCTTCCAAACAAGTAACCACCCAACCATTAAATAAACAAACAAACAAACAAACTGGAACGTGCAAAGTTAAGAGAAGGAATTGTAAAGATATCACTAATATAACAAAGAATCAAACTTGTAAACCTATTCGTCCAAATGTAGTTTTTACTGAGTTATGTAAAATGGACTGAAGAAGCAAGAACAAAGCAGCAATGCAAAAACTAAAGAGACAAAGCAATAAAACAATACATATGCGTATCAACAAATCATTTCTTACTTATTTCATTTGATCTTTGATAGATGATGTCGAGGACACGGTTTTGACATTTGGTGTTGCTGCAACTACTCCTCAAAATGAAGAATTCATCAAAGATGTCCTGAAGGCTGCCATTCGTCGATTTGGCCCTGATGATGTAGTAAAAATCAATATAATTCCTTTTGGTCCTACTGCTTCTTCGCCAATTAAACTTGATACGTCTAAGTTTCCTAATGAAGAGGCTATTCTTGCTGCTATCGATAACATTACTATACCATCAGGAGATCCTTCAACCGCTCTTCTTCTTGAAGAAGTCAAAAAGCTTTATAACGAATCAGCTGCAGACATACCGGAAGATTCTAATAAAGAGATTGTTATTGTCACTGACAAGAAAGCTTCTGATACCCCATCAGCATTGGAAGAGGCCGTAGAATCGCTAAAACAAGCAGGAATCAAGATCAACTTGGCTCCCTTGACACCAGAAGCTGCAGCAGATAGTAAAATTTTGAGTGGGGAAGAAGAACCCACCGTTAGTTTGACGCCAAGTAACAGCCCCGTTGCAGCTGCTGAAGAAATCATGGAAAACGTTGGTAAGATGTCAAAATGATGCCCTATTTAGCTTTAGACCGTTTTCAGCAGGATGGTTATCTTATGAAAATAACACCTGAATGATGAAACAAAACAAATACTAATAGTTTTTGTCATGCAATATATCAGTTACCTGGAGATGTATAATCTTTGCTCTGGGCATACATGCCGGCCAATAAGATTTTTTCTTTTCAAAATAATTCTTTTATCTTCAAATCTGCAATGCGTATTTGTTACATTTTTCTCCAAGTTCCTGTTATATATTAAACAATTATTGGATGAGGTTGAGCATGATATCGTAAATTATCAAGACCAAGGCCGTGTTATCTGCCGAAGCCGTAGGCTGAGGCGAATAAAACGGCCGAGGTCTTGATATTTACGATATTATGCGAAAACCGAATTCGATAATTGTTTTATTATACATTTTGTAAACTAAGAATAAAGATTTAATTCTGCTTTCGAAAAAATAGCAAACGTATTTCCATTTTCATAGTTGTGAACTTTGAACTCGACATGATAAATGTATTATCTGTAGGTAAAACCTACAGATAATACATTTATCATGTCGAGTTCACACGATATCAGGAATTGGCTGACGGCTCTCGGCCAATCAGAAGCGAGATAGTGAGTAAAATGTATAATAATATATATTATAACCTTACGTGTTCTCTTATTTACAGTCATTTCTAACGAACCTCTTCAAGACTTTAGTGAAGGTACGTCTCTCGTGCTGTCTATTTTTCCATGACTCTAATTTCATTAATAGATACTCTGGCCTCAGGGTAGAATTTCGCGATGAAAAAAACCCCATGTTTTAGCCGTCTTTCAGTAAATAGAAAATCAATGTTATAAATGATGATACTGCCAATGCATAATATTCTGGCTAAAGAATCCTAATATGATGCAAATATTTTGGCTAAGTCATCGTTATATTGTTTTATACCTTCAGTCGGCTGTGGCCCACTCCTTGACAACTACTTGTTGGACATCACAAGTGCATCATTCAGCGCATCATCGGGAAGCCCTGGAACCCCCCTCCTTTCTGGCAAGCCTTGGATTCCAAGTACCGCAGATCTCTCACAAAATCTCACTGTTGATGCAGGTAATTTAATTTGCGCTTTGATTCCCGATTAAAACATAAAAACATAGAAACGATTTTAATGCGATTATTCCACAGGTCGTCTAGTCCGTGTGTCCAGATTTAGCTTTGGCGGTGACCCAACGAAAGCCCAATCACCCAGTCAGATGGAGATCTATTTCAGTACCGATGGTGTTACATTCACCTGTATATTGAGAGTAAACATGTGCAAGGTAAGCGAGGATATTTACCTACCCAATATCATAACGAGGTACCCTCAGGAATTGTGTCATTCTAAGCACTGGGAGATATAGACGGATGGGGTTTAAAATCTACCCACCCTACCAATATCTGCTTATTTGTTTTTGTTCATTTTCTATGCAGAGGTATGCAACTACAGTGGAACCCCCAGTTCCAGGCTCCCATGTCAGCACTGTTGATCTAGGGAAAGTTGTGGAAGCTCGTTATTTCAGGTTCAACCCAATAGAACCAGATCCATCAGTACAAGGCGCTGAAACAGCATCTCTTCGTGTGGAACTTCATGGATGTACCAAAGGTACAGTGTATATTTGACACACAGAAAGAAAGCATTTTTTTTTTTGTGGCAAGATGACCAAATAACGCTTAATCTCTTAATTTTTATTATTCTAGCCACTCCAATGATGGACATCATGTTTGCAATGAGCGCTACATCCCCTAATGCAACGAAGGTGTTTACAACAATGAAAAATACAGCCAAGAATATTGTCAATCTCTACGGAATAACTGATATCAAGTACTCTACCGTCGTGTTTGGTTCTTCTGCGAACTTTCAAAACGTGTTTGACTTCGGCACGACATTTGCCAACAAAGCTGCCGTAACTAACGCCATCGATGGTGCAACACGCCAAACGGGTACTCCATCAATAACAGATGCTTTTACGAACATCAAGACCATTTTTGACAGTAAAAGTCGCCCAGGTGCTATTCGAGTACTAGTGGTCATGATGGATATGAGTCCATCCCAGCTGGAAAACGTTGTCAAAACTGCAGCAAACGACATGCGATCTGGGAATGTACTCATAGTGACACTGGGGATAGGAAGACAAATTCCTGCTCAAAACCTTGAATGGATGACTTTGAATAAGTATTACGTAATGATGGCGCCGTCCAATGAAAAATCTCGACATCTGTGCGTTGGTATCATGTCTAGGGCTCTGAAAGGTATACGAATTTAAGCTATTTATCTACAACTTTTTAGTGTCCTATTGAAACTTATTTAGCATGCGAAAGAAAATCATCCCCAATTTTATGATATTTATGAATTGTTTCAAATTCCAGAAATCGACCTGACGTTTGCAGTAGGCGCCAATTCTGCTAAAAAAGCAACCACTTTTGACCTGATGAAAAATACCATGAAAGACATCATCAACAAGTATGGAATCAAGACTATTCATTACAGTGTCGTAAACTACGGGTCATCAAGTGGAGTCATCGAGAAATCCTATACAAACTTCCTTACGTATTCCACCACATCATCATTCAGTAACTACATCGGTAGTATTAGTCCTAGACCAGACGCAGGCGCTCCTTCCCTGAACAATGCAATCAGTAAGAGTAAAGACTCCTTTAATGATCCAAAGGTTCGACCAAGCGCCGATAAGACCATTGTTATTATGATTGACGATGATTCGACTGAGAATATGGCTACTCTAAAAACACTCGCCGATTCAATAGAAAAGACAGGAGCAAGAATCATCCCTGTTGGAATTGGAAATGAAGTCACAAGAAAGCAATTGATGACGATTACTACCAATAACTATGATGTAATCCACGTCGAAGACACCATCACAAATCCTGCCTTGCAAGAAACAATTATGAACAATGTTTATAGAGGTAAGAAACCTACTCCTTTTTTTTCTATTTAGTTTTTTCTTTGCAAGTAAAATGTCTTTGTTAGGCATATTTTTTAAATCTATTGTACCTTACCTTTTATACATCGATTGCTCCATTTTCAGATAAGAGTCCATTACGTTGAAACCACTAGTTCATTTTGAGTGCAGCAATGCCAATTATGGAAAAGGACCATCTCAAAATTAATCTAATTAATTCTTGTGATTTTAATACTGAACCCTTCATTTTTCAGTTTACATGCCAGAAGTTGACCTGACGTACATCATCAACGCAGCATCGACTAGTGCTAATGCTGTCTTCACTTACATGCAGAATATAATGAGATCGATATCAGTTCGATACAGTGTCGGAAGAATCCGCTACAGTGTCATTGTTGTCAATGGAAGTACACCATCAACTATCTACAAATTTGGAATCGTTTTCCCGAACAAGGAAGTAGTTTCTATAGCATTATCCAAAATAAAAATGGACACCGTTGGTGGTTCATCACTTGACAAAGCTCTTGAACTGGCCAAGACAAATTACGAATCGCCTGACGTGCGTTCTTTTGCCCTGAAGATCGTGGTACTTATCACGGATAAGCGGTCAGGTATTAGTAAAGCTGTTTTACGTGGTTCATTCTCATCTCTTCAGAACGCAGGAGTACGTGTGATACCTGTGGGGATAGGCAGCGAGGTAGACGTACTGGAAATGAACTACGTTACAGCATACAAGGATCAAGTTGTTCTTATGTCGCCGGACAAATCCTACGTGTACAATGGGGAAGAAGTAATGGACAGGATTGTACGAAGTAAGTAAAATCTGAACCCAAGGTCTTTGAAAAAAAATATTTTAGTGTTATATTCTTATTAGTAAGAACCTATTGAAATTAGTCCATTAACCAACAATAATTTCTGATCTTTGCAGTTCCTGAAGTTGATGTTGTATTTGTACTAAATGCTGACTCCGCAAGTTCTGCCACCACCTTTGTCTTGATGCAAAAAGCTACAAAAATGATTGGTGAAAAGTTTGGAGTTTCCAGATTCCAATACGCTGTGGTTGTTTATGGAAGTACACTCACAAAGGCATTCGACTTTACCGAGAACATCCCTTACCGAGCTGCCCTGGTAGAAAAGATTAATAGCCTTACTAAAATTGCTGGCGTGTCTAAACTCTCTGATGCTTTGACAGAAGCAGCGAATGTTCTTAATGGAAGTAAAGCTCGTCCTAACGCAAGGAAAGCAATTGTTGTCATTCAAGACAAGAGTACAGGTTCGAGCGTGAGCGCGTTACAAAATATGGCAAAACCTCTTTTCTCCGATGGAATAATAGTAATTGCTTCGGGTGTTGGATCAGAAGTGTCAAAGGAAGAATTGCGTGCCCTAACAATAAGAAATGAAGACGCTATCAGTGTCGGTAATAATGAGCCGGAGGGAGCATTAGGAGACAAAATTGTTGTCAGAATACTTGAAGGTGAGGCTTAGATAGCGTGATGCTTTATGATAATAGTAGACAAGAGGAAACATAAACCCCAGATTTTATATAAGAAAATAGGATATGTATTTAATGATGCAGTCAAGCAATTCAATGATTTACCAAAGACAAAAGATGACATCCAATATATATTCTTTCTATTTTAGATGGTTACCCGGAGCTTGATCTGCTGTTTGCCATCAGTCTTTCTGCAGTCAATACGAACACTCAAAGCCTCATGAAAGACATTACCAAATCCGTTATCAAGAGATTTGGAATCGATCGCATCCGCTATGGTGTCATCCTTTTTGGCAACTCAGCCGTAACAAAGTTTGATTTTGGTAGCATTCTTCCTGATCAGACATCGATCCTTAATGCAGTCAAGGCACTTCAGAAAGTTGATGACAGCATAAATCCTAACTTAAAGACAGCCATGGAAGCAGCTAAACAACTGTTTGAAAATGGTCCGATTCGAGAAAATGTAAGAAGAGTATTGGTTATCCTCATTGACAAGGATACATCATCTAGTAAAGCGGAATTAGAGACAGTGAAAAAGAGTTTGCAAGACCAACGCGTTACTATCATCCCTGCTGCTATTGGTCCGAACGTGGATCCAGAGAAACTGTACAATGCAACGGTGTTTAGAGATCACGTGATGCAAGTACCTGTTGGTGCTGCTCCTGCAGAAGCTGCTGAAGAGATCATCCGAAAAGTACCACGTAAGTAGATTTGATTGATTAAAGCCGATATTGTTTTGACGAGGATTCAAAACAAGGGAGGTTTATTATCGAAGGAAGCAGATTCTTAGCTTTCAGGGATACATTTCCATTTGCCAGATTTGAATGATTTGTGAATCTGGATACCTGAAAATTTGAAGTTTGCTTTTATAAATGCAGTCCACGTTTTTACTAGGTTTTGTCATCTCTTCCCTTCTTCAATTACTGACTAATTGATTGATTATATCATATAATTTATCTTTCATTTATTTATTTATTTTTACAGTTCCAACCGTCGATTTAGTATTCACAACTACAGCAGATTCTACTACAACAACTGAGATATTCAATATCATGCAACAAACAGTACAGGCTATCAGCGACAAGTACGGCTCAAGAAAAGTTCGCATAAGTCTTGTCACTTTTGGTACTCCACCTGTAGTAGTCTTTGATTTCAAAACCACCATCCCAGACAAGGAGTCGCTTGCTAAAGAATTGGCCAAGGTGACGAAGCTGAGTTCCAGCCCCGATTTACAAGCCGCTATTAAAAAGGCAGAGGAAATCTTCGATTATTCTCCTGTTCGACCTGACTCAAAGAAAGTTTTAACAGTCATAACCCATCGAAAATTCAATCTTGGTGAAACTGACATTAGAAATGCTGTTAAACCTCTTGACGATAAAGGTGTTCGTATCGTTACCGTGGGTTTGGGTAGTGCTCCTGAGCAAAGTGAGCTGACAAATCTCACTCGCACTGAGAGAGCCGTCATACGACCAGTCAGTAACGATGGAGGTAAACAAGTGGCTGATGAAATACTCAAGGTCATCCTGAATGGTGAGTATCGGCACTGCATTGTATTGGTGAAACAACTATTATTGAACTCGAATTTATATGGGTTGGTTTACATCTGTTTTGAGACTTTGAGGAGTGTGTTTTGGCACGAAATGATTCATGAACAATCCACAGAAACTCCATCGGTACTATCTATTCAGAGTCCTTCAGTCGCAAAGGACTTTCCCGCCATGGAAAAACATATGTCTCAAACATTTTGTCCTTCCTTTTAAAAATGGAACTTGAAACGGAAAACTGAAATCAGGGCGGTTGTTCGTTTTCCATCCCACACTTTCTACAATCACCTCTCCTTAGAAATGGATTCAATAAAAGAGTTCCAATATCAACTTCTTTTAATTTTTTATCCTTTTTAATTTCTATTTCTTATTCCTTATTCCGTTTTCAACAGATGGAATCCCTGAAAAATACGTGACATTTGCTGTCAGCGCAACTGGTGCTGAAGCAGCGCAAACATTCCCAAAAATGAAGGAAAATATTAAAGCAATAGTGAGAAGATACGATCCCAAAAAGTTCAAGTATAGTGTAGTAGTGTTTGGGGCAACAGCGAATACAGCCATTAAGTTCGACCCAGACAACGTTAATCAAGATACTTTAGCAGGACGATTGGATAGTATACCGACAGTGCTAGGTGGTCCTTTATTGATTACTGCTCTTACACACTCTGAACAACTATTCAAGGATGCTGTTTTCACGGGAAAAACCGAAAAAATCATTGTCCTTATGTGGGATAAAAACTCAACAGAAAATGCCGCGGATATTAAAGCCACAGCCAAAAATATATCCAGCAGTGGTATTCGTATCATCTCTGTACCAATGATTCCAGATCCACAAAGTGCAGCTGATGCGGCTAATCCAGCAAATGAAAAGGTTGTTCCAAATACCCTTCAGGCGGATGTTGCGCGCGTTGGTGAGGAGATCGTGGACGTCATTCTTTCTGGTAAGGAGAGTGAAAATAACAGTCATCGTTATTAATTGAAAGAAAGTGTAAGGAAAGAAAAGAATCAAAGAAAGGGGGGCTAGCGTATTTACTAGTATGTTTGTTTTGAATTTAAAAATCTTTATTTCCAAGTCTCATATACTTTTACACATATTTTTCCCCAGTCCCTTGCGATACGAACCCATGTAACAACGGTGGAACGTGCTCTCAAAACTCCTGCATCTGTAAGAAAGGATTCTCTGGGGTCTACTGCGAAAATGTTGATTCATATGAAGGTAAGAAAATATCAGTAAATAGTTGATATTAGAATTAGAACTATTTCTTTTTCGAGCCATATATTGATTCTAGGTCTTTGCGAACAGCATCGAAGATCGTTATATTATCTCTGTCAGTATTGCTTTTCTAATAATAATAATAATAATAATAATAATAATAATAATAATAATAATAGATATGATATTAGCTTTAGGTCTGTAACAAAAACGCTTTAATTCTACTAGCGAAGAAGGCGCACTCGGAAAGTTCAGAGCTGAAAATCCAACTAGTATTAGTTATTACTATTCACTGAAGGAATCTTGATCTAATCACAAGAAAAATGGAAACGCTTGAACTGTATATATATATGCCTTTAAATGCCTATGATTTGTCCTATACAATAGGGGGGGGGGGGGGGGGGGGGAGGGGTACCTTTTCAGCCGTGTTGCAAAAATTATTCCAGAATTATGCAATATACCTAATAAATAACTAATAATTTAATAATTATTATCAAATTTTTAAACGAGTACTGGTTCTTCTCTTCCACACATGTTAGAATGACATGGCTTTCTTTGTTCTGAATTTAAACTTAAAATAATTTGACACAGTTAATTTTTTTAATTCGGAAAATAAGCATATATAGCGCTTTTATCGAACCTTCTGGCTCTTTCTGAGGCGACAAATGAAAAGAAGGTGTTAATGCTGTCGAAATTAATAATACAACTATACTTGAATGCGAAACATGAGTATTGTATAAAATTGGTGGCGGAAACAGAAAAAAAATATTAAAAAAAATATTAGATGAATAAAAAAGGAAAATAAAAGAAATATAGAAATGTAAAAAAAAAAAAAGAAGAAAAAACAGGGAAAAGATGTAAGTCTTATTAAAGAGCACGGCTGGATTAGGCTGCTATTCGTAATGCGTCTCGCTTATGCACCAATGTGGTCGCGGGTTTGATCGCTGGTCGTTATTAGACTTGTTAGTTGGGCTTCTCCTATGCTTTGAGGTTTTTCTCCGGGTTCTGCGGTTTTCCCTCATAAAAAAACAACTTCTAAAATTAGATTTTTACTTAGATTGGAGTCTACTTCTCTAGCGATCGATACAATAATCAACGTGAAATACATCAGTAATATTTTTAAGAAAAAGAAAATCGTGCCGTGATATGAGCATGAGAATTTTCATTAAATAACCTAATATCTTTAATTCGACACGATATTGTTCTTTTACTTTATTTATTGTATTTATACTTTACAAATTGCATTAACCATAACTAAGACTGTTAGATTATTATTGCTTGCACCTGATGCCCAAGGTTTAGATCGGTGGCTTCGAATTCTTGACTATTTAGGGAGCATTAAAATTGAATAAATTAACAGTTCGACGAGATCAAATGGAGTATTATTCGGTAAAAATCCACAAGAGTCAAAAACTTGAAACATGATTTTGAGACATACATACATATATATATATATATATAGCTTATACTAGAACTGCAGTATATTATTGCAATACTTGGATAAATTTTATGAAGTAGTCAGGTAGCTAGCGTGGTAGCCTCGAAATGTCTGGTAATGATTTATATTTTAGCGCTGTAAAACCTAATTTATTTTAAATCTATATTTACTAAAGAGCGCTACACTGTCCTCGTGTATATTTTGTATACACCTCTTTGATAGCTATCGTGGCACCTGACTCGAACGTAGTCTAACTTTTACGCTACACCACTGATTCGTAAAAGCGGCTTTCTTTCATTGAAGATATGGTTAATGTCTTTGGCCTCGATCTCTCACACATGCGGGAAGTTTTGGGTTTGAAAAATCCATGAAGCTGTTGCCGCGCGGTTTTCTGTAGTTCGTGTTTACCGAGGGTGAAGAATATTGGGTCGAGCAAAGAGGTAAAGAATCGGCAGTTGTACAATATATGCTCCAGCCATTCTGGTAAATCAAAAAACTCGTTTCCCATTGCATTTTGCAATATGACAGCGTAATAAGGCAACCAGAAAAGAACGTACAAAAGTATTCTAACCATGAACACCGTTAAAGCTCGTCTTTCCCTTACATTTCTTTTTACGATACCCTGGCCGCATCTTGACGTTGGATTTAGTCTTTTTATAATTTGGCATTGTCTTTTGACCTCTTTAAATATTTTTATATAGGCGTAGAGCATCACTAAAAAGGGCCCCACATAGAATACTATAATGCAGATAAGATGGTAGATAACGTTAATGCGTACAGTAGAGGGGTCGTCTTCGTCTAATGGCGATGCGTGTAGCTTTAACCAAGATAGCTGTACGATTGATGAAGCAAGAGGTAAAAACCAGAGAAATATGAGAGTCCATTTCCCGTAAAGGTGGTACCGATAGTGTTCGTAGCGCATAGTATGCACAATAGCAATATATTTGTCTCCTGTTACGGCAAGAATGTGTAAACTGGTCGAAATAGAAATGAAACGAAAGAAAATCGACGACATTATGCAAACGGGCCCATAGAGAAGAAATGTGCAAACATAGATAAGAGGTATCCCTATTAATCCAGTAAACAAGTCGGCGAAAGCAAGGCTGGCAAGAAGGTAATTGGAAACGGTTCTTAACGATGGCTTGCAGAAAATGATAAAAATTTCCCCGGCATTGAGAAGACAGATAAGAATTCCTATTATAAGGGTAAACGCGTCGTAAATAGAGTATGTGGATTGGTATTCAAAGTCTTCTTCTGTTTCGTTTCCCTGCATTTTTCTCGAAAATCTTCTTGTCCTTCCAGTTAATCATGCAATTCATAAATGCGAAAAAAGACCAGATTGTCTATATAAATTCAATACAGCAGAAGTTAGTTAGTCTCGTGGGCGTTGCCTATTAGATACGCATGCCAATCAGCGCACCTGCAACTACTTATTCCTGGAATTGTATACCATCTTTGAAAAGAATAACGATTAAATGTTGATATTCCTTCACTTCTCAATCATAAATTATACAATAATTTAGCTTATTATTCGGAAAGATGTTTAAACGGTTCTCTTTTTTTTTTACCAATGACTGCCATATCTGAAGCACATTTTTTTGTATTGTTGTGCCATGAAAGGAAACTAAACATATTAAAGTTGTCGTCTTGACACATCGAGTTGAATTTAAAACTTTATTGAGGTTGGGTGTTTTATTTAATTGTCGCCTCCAACCAGTTTCTCTTGCAATTAAAAACAAGAACTCAAGTTAGCGTGAATAATGCTTTGAAGATAAAAAAAAAAACCAACCGAGCTGCTTTTCAATCTGTCACCTAAGAGCGTTTTGAATTTAGCTTCATTAAGCAATTTGTTGGAAGAACAAGCTTCATATTCTCTTTAAGAACACAGAAAATCTAACAATTTGTTAATCTTTGTCCAGCAAGTAAGTATTACTGGCGACCAGAATATAGTTCTAAAGCTTCCTTTTCTTAACACTATATCGTCATAAACGATATTTTTTCCTGTTATATAGTTTCCAACAAACGAAGCAAAGCAGCGAAGGATGTTCGTTTAGCACGATTTTCTTTTTGGCCATGGGCAATGAAAATGTCCAAATTAATACCTCCCAATGTTGTTTTGTTTGAATATTTTTAGAAACAATGGGAATTTGAAGGCCTGAGGTGGTGAATATTACCGGTTGTTTTCCTTGTCAAGGAAGCCTACGGTATATTTTCCTCTGACAATTCCAAAAGCTTTCACTTTAACACTTTAATAACATTAACTTTGAAATACAAATGTTCCCAAATTTGAAAACAAGACGAGGAAATTAAAGAGAAAAAATACTTTACTGCAATGGGCTCAGCATTAGTTTTATCTGATGTCTTACAGTCTAACGAAAATTCCAACCCAAAGACAAATTCCCTAAATATATAGCGTTCATACACCATACGCAGTTATATACAATTTCATTCAATTAAAGATCTTTTTCTAGCTGAGCCCTTTCCGGTTCATTTTAGACATAACAACAATATATTTAATTATCAATACAAAATCAAACAATTTGAATTCATTTTTTGAGGAGAAAAAGTATTGGTGTATATTTGATGAGATATTGACATGCATCAACAATATTTTATTTTAGTGGAAAATTAAAATTGATATGTGTGTACACAGCCTTTTAAACTCACCAAAGACGTGCAAGTGACACACGTATAAGATAATCAATTTATCAAAACAGGAATTTAAAAATATTAGACTTTTGTTTTCAATTTTCGCTGATTACGATAGCGAGGGTCTTTTTAGGATTACGAATTGAAAAGTCAAAGCACTTGGACATCGACTTCTTTTAGAACGCATGCGCAAAACTGACTTCATCTGGATCATCACGGAAGAAACCCATCAGCGCTGTTTATTTGAATTATTTGGATTGGGCCCTACTTTAACAGATAAAGTCTTGGAGATCTCATTTATAGATATATCTACACAATGATATGCTATTTTATTTTGATAATTGAGCCTATAAAACTCTCTATCTGCATGTCTAACCTTTTTATCGAATAAAAAGAGACCGCCTGGTAGCAACCGTTATATTTTGTAAGGAATCGTCTGATCATTGAGAGTAGCCTGAAAAGTTTGTAGAAATAGAAAAGAGAAGGAGGGGTGATGAAAGCATTTTGAATAACATTTTCGAAATATGTGAAACCTTTTTTCCCCGCCGTTTCTAGATAAATTGGAGCGACGGAATCTTTTTCCTTATCTATTCTACCATGAATTGAAAATTCCAAAATATTTTTAAATTTTATTGTAAATGGAGATTGCATGCCTCAGATTCCACTCCGTTCATGATACCTTAATAATTTTATTTTGAAAGATTCTTCACACGAATAAAATTTTATAGCCAGATATTGTTTACTTTCATTTTGACTAAGGATATATATTTTTTCGTTTCAGTTGGTTGTGGTCCATTGTTGGATAACTACTTGCTTGAAATAACTTCCTCGTCATTCAAAGCTACTTCAGGAAATCCTGGAATTCCTGTTCTTTCAAGAAGTGCCTGGGATCCTACAATATTAAATCAGCCACAACATCTGACTGTTGATCTTGGTGAGTGTTTTCATCAAATTGTTTACTTCAAACTGGCGTCAAGTTAGGTATTAATATTGCTGGGTTTCACTTGGCAATGACCGCCTTTTGTGAGGAATGTTCATCAGCTGAACCGCAAGTTTTCATGCTGATCAGTTCACATTTTTCTGTCTTACAACATATGTTGGTCTGTGTTTGACCACCATTTGGAGCAGATAATGAGACTCAAAACTTTTATCAGCTGATTGAAACCTATACTATTAATAGCAATTAAGAATTTTGTTTGGGTCCGTAATTTCCTTCTATATCACCAGCTTTCCTTTTTCTTTTCTTTTTCTTTTGTTCTGACGGTAAATCAATCTTCTTCCCACACACACGCTTTCACTGAAAGGTACTCGCGCTTTCCACAAACAGTTTTCATGCAACTACCAATCTACCAACCAACTCATTCATTAATTCTTCCATTGGTATGTTTTAATCCTAATGGTTATTTACAGGGGAGAATGTCCAGGTCTCTAGAGTTGGTTTTGGCGGCAACAAAGCTCAACCTAATTCACCCAGCCAACTCAATCTCAAGTTTAGTATTGACAACAGCAATTATACATGCAAGAAAACTGGCTTCGCCTGTATGGTAAGAAAAGTTGCTACAGTTAATGTTCAGCAGTTTTATCCGAAATAGTCTTGCCAATTTTTCGCAACTCCCCATATCGTCACTTTGGAATGTTTTAATACATAAAGATTGACTAGAATCAAGTGCTTTTCCATTTCAGATCATTTGTTTTTCTTAAGTGTTATCATTTTTGACCAACACCGCTTGATACACTTGAGACTCAAGTAACTGATCTTATTGATGATTTTAAAGCCAGGGGATGGCACATGGCACATATCAAATCGGATAAGGTTTATACAGTTTTCAAGTCGGCCGGAATTGTTAATAAAACCGATGTACTTTGTGGATTTTGTAAATACCGAATGGAATCCTTATTTGTTGCAACTTTGTTTTTTAGAGATACTTCAGTACTCAGAAACCCTCAGTTCCTGGAACTCATGTCTCGTATGTCGAGGTTAATAAGGGTGATCCAGTCAATACACGCTATATCAGATACATGCCTATAGAACCTGATGCTTCCTTGAATCCAGGTGGATCTTCTCTTAGGGTAGAAGCGTATGGATGCATAGACGGTAAGTATACGGACAAACGTTCTCGCATGTCCAGCTGCCTGACTGACTGACAGGCTGATTGGCGAAAACCGTATCTATTTGTGCAGCCATATAATATGAAAATCCTCAACTAAATAACCATTTCTATTACAGCGTACCCCGAAATGGATATCCTGTTTGCCATGAGTGCCACGTCTTCTACAAACGCTTCACAGAATTTTGATCTAATGAAGAAGACGGCCAAAGACATTGTCACTTTGTATGGTGTACATCGTATAAGATATGCAACCATGGTTTTTGGAACAGGCACCACCACTGTTTTAGAATTCACAAATTCTTCGGTTTCAAAATATTACGTCTCCTCTAGAATTGATAGTGCATCTCCAATGAGCGGACCCGTTAACATGGAAAATGCTTTGAACCAAGCAAAGACGACATTTGACAATGCAAATCCTCTCCGTCCAAATGCCAGGAAAGTCTTGGTTGTCATGACAGATAAAGACACCACTACTCCCAAGGCTGGCGTAGAGAGCAAAGTAAAGGAGCTCACAGACAAAGAGATCAAGGTTATTGGTGCCGGGGTCGGTACAGAAATAGACAGAAGTCAACTGGACTGGATAACGCTGAACAAGTTTTACGTCATGCACGTTGCCAATGAAGAACGACCAAGGCATTTTGGACAGGGTATCATGACCAGAGCCATTAAAGGTAGGTTGAGTGGTATACCCTTCACTAGGTGAATAGCACATTCATTTTTTTAGTTAACGAGTGTTTCGTCATACTCCATACAAAGAAAGGATTACTGACTCCAAGGATTCCAAAAAAGTAAAACGTCTTCTTATGTAAATATGTTCTACGATGCTCATATTTTACTCCCTTTGACTTTCTTCTTTCTGCTTTTTTTCCTCAGAGTTTGATATTACATTTGTTATCAGTTCAACTTCTTTAAGAACGGCACAGATCTATCCTCTTATGAGACACACACTGCAAGATATTGCTGCCAAGTATGGGATAAAAACCATTTATTACAGCATTATCAAATTCGGTTCCAAAGCAGCAAGTCCACCGGCAAAAGTAGTTAAGACCTTCACCCAAGTCAAAACCGAGTATCCTGACAAGACCGCCTTTACCCAATTTCTTGGTAATCCACTTGAGAAGATTCCAGATGGAGGAACTCCAAACGCTCTCGACGAGGCTTTGACACTGGCTGAAAATGGATTCAATGACCCCAAAGTACGCAAAAATGCTGACCATGTTGTTGTGATCATCACAGACAAAGATACTGCGAAAGATATGGACTTGAAACCCCGTGTAAATACAATGGAAAATAAAGGCATAAGAATAATCCCAGTTGGTATTGAAAATGAAGTGACAACAAAAGAGCTCCAAGGGCTGACGTCTAATGATTATGACGTAATCCATGTTTACGAAGGTGTTACTAAAGAAATGCTTCGAGAAAGAATCATGCACAAGGTTTATCGACGTAAGTTTATAAGAATTTATTTCATCTCTTTTTTTAGTAGGATTTCTTTGTTTCCTACCACTCTTATCTCTATGCATTACAATATTAGACAATTGTAGCATCCTCTATTCTATTCAATTCCAATAAAGCCAGTGCACTTCTCCGTTCCCCATTATTACGTTTATATATCATACCACTAGCAATTCTGATTCTTTATTTTCCTTGAAATGATTTGGTAGTCACAAGATAATGATGTTGATTAGGCCAACAAAAGGAACTAAAAAATGATTCTGATAGTACTATGAGTGGTATCAAGATGTAATAATGGGAACGTAGATAAAGCTACTAAAAACTACTTATACATGTTTTTGGAAAGGGACTTTGATCAGTGACGTCAACGATCACTAATGGTCAAACAATAATGTTGGTTTCCTGTTACCATTGCGTTCACAGTTGGCATGCCAGATATTGACCTAACTTTCATCATCAATGCTGTCGCGGCTGAATCTGATGCTACGTACACCTACATACAGAAAGTCATTCAATCAATAATCCAGAGGTACAGCTATGGCAGAATTTACTACAGTTTTATCTTCTATGGAAGCGTTCCTACAACTAAGTATGACTTTGGCAATCAGTTCCCGAATAAAGATGTCCTTCTAAGAGTATTTTCAAGGCTTCCTAAAAATGACCCAGGAACCTCACTTGACAAGGCTTTGGAAGAAGCCAAGCGGATCTACCAAACAAACAATGTAAGGTCAAATTCTTGGAAAATTGTAGTGATTCTATTCGATCAAAGGTCTGGCCTTACTGAAACCGTCTTGAAAAAAGTATCTTCGCCTCTCCGTGAAATTGGAGTTCGTATTATTCCTGTTGGAATCGGCAGTGATGTAAGCTACCGAGAAATGGAGACGATAACTGCTTTTGAAGACCATCCTCTGACTGTTACGAGATTCAGAAATCCTGTTGAAACTGGAGAAGAAATCATGAGAAAATTCCTTGGACGTAAGTGTAATGATATCTAATGGTCACACTTCTAAGTGTTATTGATTGAAGTTGTATTTATACCAAATGTTTTCTTTTTTCACAGTTCCATTTGTCGACGTTGTGTTTGTCATTAATGCTGATTCTGTTAACAAGGACACGACATTCCAGACAATGAAAAACGCAATCAAACAGATTTCTGACAAATTTGGAGTTGATCGGTTCCACTATAGCGTTGTTGTATACGGTAATAGCATCAAGAAGGAATTTGACTTTGGCACTAATAATCCCTTTCAAAAGGAACTTATTACCAACGTTGATAAAGTTACAATCATTCCTGGTTGGTCAAAGTTGATAGACGGTCTTAACGAAGCCAAACGTATACTGGACTCAAAAGTCCGTGATATTTCCCGAAAAGCAATCGTTGTGATCTCAGACAAATCGTCTGGTCAAACTGTACCGGCTCTTGAGCAAGCAGCAAGGCCACTTCATGAGCAAGGAATAATCGTTGTTGCTTCATCCGTTGGCGGTGATCCTCCAAGGGAAGAACTACGAGCACTGACAACCAGAAAAGAGGACGTAATTCAGGTTACTAATAACAACACCAGTGGTTACCTTGGTGACAGAATTGTTGCAAGAATCCTTAAAGGTAAGCCGAAAAACGAATAAAACCAATTATAATACCAAAATCTCCAATTTTCTTGCTTGTGCAAACAGTTGAAGTTAAAATGATAAAATATTCAAGGGTTAATAATTTAAAAATACGCTTGTAATTTTTTCAGATGGTATTCCAGAAATTGATATCATGTTTGCCATAAGTGCATCGGTTGCAAAACCAAACGTCACAAAACTTATGAAGGACATTATCAAATCTATCATCTATCGTTATGGAGACGATCGAGTCCGAACAAGTATTGTCGTATTCGGTCCAACACCAAAAACAATATTCCACTTTGGTTATGATTTCCCTGACGAAAAAGAAATCCTTGATACGATTGCAAATCTTACTACGAGCGAAACACAGACCCCAAATCTGCAGAAGGCTTTGGATGGTGCTCGAAAATTATTTCAAGAGGTACCACTTCGTCCAAACTCTCGAAAAGTATTAGTCACCATTATTGATAGAAAATCGGACTCCACCGAGGAAGTGCTAAGAAAATCTACAAGAGAGTTACAGAATATTGGAATTACCCAAATCCCTATTGTTATTGGTAACGACGTGCCTAACAACCAGATTGAATCAATCACTATCTTCAAAGACAATGTAATCAAGACTCCTGCTAATACGCCATCGTGGGAAATAGGAGAGGAAATCATCACTAAAATCATTGGCTGTAAGTATATGGGAGGGTTATTTATAGCTGGGGTAAGGGCTGTGAAATTTTGTGCAAGGTACGTCGTCATCTGTTGGCAAAGCAAGATTTTAACTTACAGAGTTATATGTAAATATAGTGCAGGCTTCTTTCAACCGCATCATTCTGACACGTGTTCATTTTCCTTGCGTTTTCCCCTTTTTAGTGCCCGAGATATTCTTGACATTTGCCATAACAACTGAGGCGGCAATGGATAACAAAACGTACAAGCTGATGACCGACACTGTCAAACTAATGGGAGATAAATATGGAATAAAGAAAATCCATTACAGCGTCGTAACGTTTGGAAACCCACCAAAGACCTTATTTGACTTTGAAAACACCTTGCCTGATAAAGAAACGCTGACTAAAGAAGTCGACAAGCTCCCAAAATCCGATGCTCCTCTAAATTTTGAAGAAACGATGAAAGAGGTGGAGAAAGTCTTTGATAAAACACCAATAAAACCAGAATCAAAGAAAGTTTTGGTAGTTATGACACACAAGACAATTGGTGCTAACGAAACGGTTATTAAGAATGCCTTGAAACCTCTCGACGAAAAGGAGATTATTCCACTTGTTGTTGGCATTGGAAGTGCTCCAAGTTCTGAAGAAATGGAAGAAATTGCAAGAACAGATAGAAAGGTGATCAGGCCTGCGAATGATGATGGAGGAAGACAAGTGGTGGATGAGATCATAAAAAGAATTATTGGCGGTAAGGGTTCATTTACTATCATTATTTATATAATTATTAAACAATTTATTAATCCGTTACGAATATTTTTTTTTCACAGATGGTGTCCCCAAAACTGACATCGTTTTTTCAATCAGTGTTTCGTCGGTAAACAGCACCGTAATCGTGAATCGCATCAAAGCCATCATCAAGAATATCATGATTCGATATGGCACCACGAAAATCCACTACGGGTTTGTTATCTTTGGAAATAATACCTCTAAAAGAATAGACCTATCTTCAGATGTTCCGACCAGGCAGGAGCTTGAAGCACTAATTGATTCAGTTAACGCGACCAAAGGCAATCTGAACATTACGAAAGTCGCTAACGCTGCAAGCGAAATGTTGAACGGGTCAAAGGCGAGAAAAGACGCAAATAAGGTTGCTGTTATCATGTACGACCAGACACCAGATCAAAAACCTGAAATATTGAGTGATGCAACAAAACGCCTGGAAAAAGAAAAGATTCTCGTTATCCCTGTCCCATTTATCCCGAAGGATTCTAAGGCCAGCAATATATCAACAAGGGATGACCATATAGTTCCACCTACCACTGGCGATAATCCTGTAGAGGATGCTGAAAAAATAATGGATGTAATATTAAGAGGTACATTAACTAGAGTTTGAGTAACTATATTAACTATGTTGATATCAATTCATGTTTTATATTAATCTGCAATCTTAAAATGTTTTGCCTTTTTGTTTTTCAGCTTCATGCAGTGTTAATCCATGTCTTAACGGTGCAACATGTGTGTCAAATGTCGGGTATACTTGCAATTGTTTGCCAGGATACTATGGCAGAAACTGTCAAATAGGTAAAGTATGCAACTAAGCATATCATCCTTGAGAGAAATAACACCGATCACTTTAAACTTAAAACATACAAATGAATGATATTCTTGCCACTTGTTTAGGATGTGCCCACAAAGAACTGGGTGTCATGGTACCAGCAAATGACGGCAAGGAACATCTACGTCTCTCTGATAGCCAAATAACCGCATCTTCACAGCGTGACCCAAGCTATTCTCCTCACAGAGGCAGGCTCAACATGAGGGAGATCTCGCCACGGTATCGTAGCGGATGGTGCGCTCATCCAAACGACACTACGCCACATCTTCAGATTGATTTTGGTAAGTACAGATAAATAAATTAAACATAATAAGTATTATTTACAACTTTGTACGTTATTCCATTAGATACAAGCAATGTCTATACATCGATACATCGATACATCGATATATCTATTTTCTTTTATAGAACTCAATACTACATTTACGACATTGAAGACAAAGGGAATTAATGATAATACTGTTGGCAACTCGTACATAAAATCTTTCTATGTGAGCTATGCAAACGATACAAATGGAAATTGGAAGGAGTATCAAAAGGATGGCCGGAGACACATTGTAAGTTACTATTTAACTATATGCAGCTTATACAGCTAAAACATGTTTGACTTAATCTAAAATTGTAATGCCAATTTACTGTTAACATGGAAAAACATATTCACCACACCTAAATGATGCAAAGGGTTCGTAGAGAATGTGCGCCATAATTTCAAGATTTTTTTTGCTAGCAATCAAGTTCATACTATCTTTTCCCCCCAACAGTTTTCCAGCGGCATCTCTCCAACTGCCAACAACTTAACATCTTTTGTTAAGGCACGATACCTTAGAATTCATCCATTAACTTGGCAAGGTGCCGCATGTATGCAAACTGCTGTCTTTGGATGTGATCCAAGTAAGTATTGTTATAACGACCACAATATCTGCTTAAGGAAGCTTTTGTAAAGTTTAGGGATGCCTGCAGTGGCAGTTTCTGTTTCAGATATTTTTGATAACAGATCGACAAAATCTGAGAATTTTGCGCTATCATGTGAATGATTGATAAGAGAGAAACAAGATAAAATGTTTATACATTAACATACCTTGGGCATGCCTTATCAGCAAACGAAGGAATAATAGTCAAGAGAATGAAATGTGGTCTGATATGAGAAACATCTATGGTACCGAAGCTAAATGGCCCTAAATGTGAAGGAAAATTAGAGTTTCCAAGTTCACAATCATTTAGCGGTGTCTTAAACTCTTGTTTTATTGTTTTAATAGGAGCCATGGTTGGTATCCCACCAGTTGGTGTAGTACCTTTAGCACTGAATGTCCCATTCAATACCCCACGAGGAAAACTTTGGGGTGAGTTGGCATCTCTTGGTCAAACATTATGCTTTTTCTTTTCCATAATTATTATAAGTAATAGCATGACTTGAGGGTGATTAGTGATTAAATGTCCCCGAAAGCCGAGGGAGGTTTTGTTGAAGTCCCGACGCCGTAGTGTGTGTAGTGCAGAGTCATTGCTAAAAGTTATCGTTTGGGTGGATGCGACCCAGCCATTGTCCCGGTGATTGTCATATTGTGGGACCATGCCCCATGAACAGCGATGAGGGATATTTAGTCTAAATATCCCTCATTATTATATTCATGAGGGGTATTTAGACTAAATATCCCTCAGCGCTATTCATCCAGGGGGATGTTAGACCTTAAAAATCCCTCAGGAAACAATGGATCTCGAGGTAATCATGATATATATTTTATTATAAAAAAGTTATGTTTTACAAAAATCACTCTTCGTTCTTCCGTGAGTTTCGCTCAACACGCACTACCGCTACCGTCATTATTTACAAAACACAACCCTCAACACTCAACTCATGATGATATTGTTTTTGTTTTCAGCAATACCTATGATTATCTTCCCATTAATTCTTGGCTTATCGCTTCTTGGACTTTTATTGCGATTCTTTCCCTTTGGAGGGTAAGTTGAAACCTTGAGAATCGAACGAACAAACTGTGCAGTACAGATAACTTTCTTACACTGAACTATAAAACTACTGCTTTTTTTCATAGGGGAGGAGGTGGCGGCAAAGGTCAACAAAGTTTGTTGCAATCATGGCAAAACCCTCCAGCCTTTAATCCTTACAATGAGGTTCAAACCGTGTCAATAGAGTTTGGAGAAGAGAATGCTCCTGGTGCAGGTGGAATGCATGCTCTCACAGTAATGGCACCGTAAGTCTTATGTTCCTACATCTTTTTTCGTATTTGTGAAAATTGCTTAGTCAAGGTTATCTAAGGTTTATAGAAAATTCTCTATTTGACTCCAACTTACACTAAATATCACTTTACGTTTTAGTGGCGGAGGTGGTGGTGGATTTGGAGCCGGTGGCGCAGCTGGAGCCTTTGGAGCAGGAGGAGGAGCCGGAGGAGGAGCGTTTGGGGCAGGAGGAGGAGCCGGAGGTGGAGGTGGAGGTGCTGGAGGTGGAGGTGGAGGCGGAGGAGCCTCATATGGGTATTCCTACTTTGAGTCATCGCAAGTATCTTCATCTTCCATGTTCCAAGATATGCCGCTACAAGCCGGAATGACAGAAGTGGACGTAGCGTAAGTGCACTGACAAATTTGAGTAACTTTATTAAGTTAGATATTCTATGTATTGGAAAAATCTTTTTTGAAAGTTATTACTAGCTTATTCATTATCGTTGTCTTATTTCCAGGTTTGATATTGAAGAAGGCGCAGGAGGTGGTGGAGGAGGCGCAGGAGCAGCTGACGTTTTACTAGCCGGAGGAGGAGGAGGTGGTGGTGGTGGCGGGGGTGGTGCCACTTCGTTTTCGTCTTTCGAAGCAATGAGCTCTTCTACAACTGTCATGGGAGGTGGAGGAGGAGGAGGAGGTGGTGGAGGAGGAATGGGTGCCGGTGGTGGTGGAGGCATGGCTGGAGGAGGAGGAGGAGCTTCAGCCATGAGCAGTGGAGGTGGAGGGATGGGCGCAGGTGCAGGAGGCATGGCAGGAGGAGGAGGAGGAGGAGGAGGAGCAGGAGCAGGCGATAGCACTGACGCCCCGATAGACTTTGAAAATGATGACGACGACTCAAACCTGTTTAGCGAAAGTAACAGAGTGAGTAAACCAACTTTATCTATTTTTACTAGAAATACCCTTTTACCTGGGGCCTTTATCCTTTTCTTTTTCAGGGACTATACAATAGGATTTCCCAAACAAATTCCAATAGTCCCCTTCACAGTTCCCTTCGCCATCTTGAAAGGTAGCCGTGCCTTTGCCATGAAACGAGACGAAAGGTGAGCTTGCAATGATAGAGACCTTTTTGAAACCCTTTGGATAATTTTTCAAGTCTCTATCAATTCGAGCTCACCGTTCGTCTCGCTTCGATGCAAAGGCTTTGCTACCTTTCAAGATGGTTCAAGGAACCGTGAAGAGGACTATTCTATTTTTTTCATCATTGCCAGAAATATTGGACATTGTCAGCGGTGTTACGCATGAATGAAAATGAAGTGGTTTTCTAGAGGAAAAATATAACTACATGGTTTCCAAGCACATATTTATATTCAACTATGATGTTAGTAAAACAATTCTTGCCAAAAAATAGTTACTTGACAATCAAAAGAACAACTATTATTTTTCTGTTGATAAGCCTCACCACAGGAAGCCCATGAAGGACAAGAAACAAGTTTCAAACGTAAATCGTTACTTTAAGCTTCCTTATTGTATCTCAGCAGTCAATAGGAGCTTGTAAAAACAAAATGGCGATATTTAGGGGATTTTGAAACTGTTTGGAGCAGTTCTCTGTGGTTTCTTGTCATTTTTAACTGAAAACTACGAGCTAACAACGCGTCGAATCGCTTAAAATTTAACCTAACTTCAAGCTTCTTGGGAACCTACATTCTGAAGGCATGCTGTCTATTTTGAGCGGTTTTTGGATTTATTAAACACTCGTTTGGTGATATCGAGGTGGAGCTCTTTTACTTTTAAATTTTTTCGAGCTCAAATAAGACGATTTTGGGGTCAAGTGTGGCCAGATTTATAGACGATGTATGGAATCTAGAGCTTTCGAAGCCTTTCGAAGGCAAGTAGTCCGGGAACCAATATGTCGCATGATTCAATGATCATTTTACGCTTATTTAGTAGCTTGTAGGGTGGGTTGTTTGTCGCGATGTGGAGCTCCGAGGAAATAAAACCCTATTCGCCGTAAATAGAGGAAGCTCTATATTCCCCATACATTTCCTATAAGACTCGGCGGCTATTTTGTAAGCTGAAACGCATCATTGCGCATGTATCAGCAGGCTCATGTCCCATATTTCTGGCAATGTGGTCTGGGAGGAGTATCACTTTAAATTACTTAATTAACAAGGACAGCTACGATCAATGTAAAAGCTTCAATAAAACATCCTTTGGTTAACAGTGGCTTTTCTCATCCAGTAATTATTCATGTTCAATAATCCTTGCTACGTTTTTATTTCTTTTTAGATATTTGCATTCGATCGACAATATGTACCAAGTAGCTCCAAAACCTAAACGGACGTCGCAAGAAAGATAACGAGCAGTTATAACCTGCCTTAATCCATATACATATATTTGTAATTAATCATTTAATTGTTTTTGTTATTTTTGTATCATTTAAGCTATCCTGAATGACTAGTAGCACTACTAGATACTATCGATAAATAGCCAATAATTTTTAGCACAGAATTTGAGTGTATTTATATTATATTTTTTATCACCATAAGGCTTTTAAAAGCAACTAAGAATTTTATATTTATAAACTTTTCCATGATTTCTTAAAGTCAAAAACAAGAAAAGGATCGATATTATGAATCGAATCACAGAGCAGTTACAGTATCCTTAAAAAGGAAGACAGGACTTTTAGCCAATAGAAAAATCTTGAATGCAGCACAGTAGCAAAGATATATATTATATACTTTACTGTAAGACAACTGATAGTTTTCATAGCCGCCATTTTGGTTGAAGTTAAAAAAAAACGTTGCTATTAGTCTCCTTCGTTATAGCCCTAACATGGCACCCAAATATTTCATTTTCTTGAGAATAATTAAAAATCAATTAGCTTTAGCAAAGCATTGCTTAATCAATTTCAGTTTGCTAAACTATTAAGCAAGCACCGAAATAATCGACAAAAATTTGTAACATATCTTATATCACACATCACAATAAAATGCATTGCTATATCAGAATGTATGTTATCACAAATTATATTATTTAAAAATAAAGCACTATCAATTGTTTTTGACCGGGAGGCCCGAGGTTGGAGTGTGTGTGTGTGTGTGGGGGGGGGGGGGGGGGGGGGGGGGAAGGGGGGGGGGGGGTGGAACTTTAGCCACCCACTTTTTTCAACTTTTGCATGCCTGTCATTTATATTTTCTTATCGTCACTTTAAAATGTACTTTTCGCTCCCAAAACATGGACTACACTCCATATAAAGGGGTATCCTTCACTTCTTGTCTTAGTTATGGGGGATAGAAAAGTGAAGCCGTATTACAAGGTTACCCTTCATTTCTTAACTTGGTTTTGGTGGATGGAAATATGAAGCCGCATAACAAGCCGTATTTTTTCATATCTTATCTTGGTTAAGGGGGATTGAAATGTGAAGCAGTATAATCAGACTAACTACGTTATAAGGGATGAAAATTTGAAGTAAGTGTTTTCCACACTTTTTTCACATGACAAAAAATTATATTATTTTCAAAAAGGGTCAATTTTGGTGGGTTTTGGACAAAAAGCATGGACTATAGCCCATGGTTTTGATAGATTTTAGGTGTTTTTCACACCTTTTTTTATTTGACAAAATGTTATATTACTTTCAAAAGGCTTCATTTTGGGTAGTTTTTGAACAAAATGCATGGACTATAGCACAAGGTTTTCATGGATTTTAGGTGTTTTTCACAACTTTTTTTATTTGACAAAATGTTATATTACTTTCAAAAGGCTTCATTTTGGGTAGTTTTTGAACAAAATGCATGGACTATAACACAAGGTTTTGACGGATTTTAGGTGTTTTTCACATTTTTTTCACATGACAAAAAATTATATTATTTTCAAAAGGGGTCAATTTTGGTGGGTTTTTTGACAAAAAGCATGGACTATAGCCCATGGTTTAGATAGATTTTAGGTGTTTTTCACACCTTTTTTAACATTATTAAAAATTATGCCGTTCTCAAAAAAGGTCATTTTGGGTGGTTTTTGACCAAACAAAATGGACTATAGCCCATGGTTTTGATGGATTTTGTTTTTTTTCAAACCTTTCTTAATATTATGAAAAAGTATGCCGTTTTCAAAAAAGGTCCTTCTTGGTGGGTTTTGACCAAAAACAATGGACTATAGCCCATGGTTTTGATAGATTTTGGGTGTTTTTCGCACCTTTTTTCATTTGACCAAAAATTATTATATTTTCAAAAAGGGTCATTTTCGGTGGGTTTTGGGACAAAAAGCATGGACTATAGCCCATAGTTTTGATGGATTTTAGGTGTTTTTCACACCTTTTTTTATTTGACAAAGTGTTACATTACTTTCAAAAGGGGTCATTTTGGGGCTGTTTTTGGACAAAATGCATGGACTATAGCCCATAGTTTTGATGAATTTTAGGTGTTTTTCACACCTTTTTTTAAAAGACAAAAAATTATATTAATTTCAAAAGGAATCATTTTGGGTGGTTTTTGGACAAAAAGTGTGGACTATAGCCCATGGTTTTGATATATTTTGGGTGTTTTTCACACCCTTTTTCTTTTGACCAAAAATTAATATATTTTTAAAAAGGGTCATTTTGGCTTGTTTTTGAACCAAAAGCATGGACTAAAAAAAAAAATATATATGTATAATTTTATTAAAAATGTTTTTATTGACTTGTTGTAATTGAATTGAATATTGAGTATTTATTATGTAATACTGTGTTTTTATATGCCAATAATGTGTTTTAAATATTCTTATGTAAAGCGTTAGTGAAATGTTGAAAATTGACGCTATATAAAATATACTTATTATTATTATTATTATTATTATTATTATTATTATTATTATTATTATTATTATTATTATAGCCCATGGTTTTGATATATTTTGGGTGTTTTTCACACCGATTTTTATTTGACGAAAAATTATATTATTTTCAAAAGCGGTCATTTTGGGTTTGTTCTGGACAAAAAGCATGGACTATAGCCCATAGTTTTGATGAATTTTAGGTGTTTTTCACATCTTTTTTCATATGACAAAAAAATATATTATTTTCAAAAAGGGTCATTTTCGGTGGGTTTTGGGACAAAAAGCATGGACTATAGCTTATGGTTTTGATGAATTTTAGGTGTTTTTCACACCTTTTTCCATATGACAAAAAATTATATTATTTTCAAAAGGAATCATTTTGGGTGGTTTTTGGACAAAAAGTGTGGACTATAGCCCATGGTTTTAATGGATTTTGGGTGTTTTTCACACCTTTTTTCATAAGACAAAAAATTATATTATTTTCAAAAAGGGTCATTTTTTGTGTGGGTTTTGGACAAAAAGCATGGACTATAGCCCATGGTTTTGATGGATTTTGGGTGTTTTTCACACCGATTTTTATTTGACGAAAAATTATATTATTTTCAAAAGCGGTCATTTTGGGTGGGTTTTGGACAAAAAGCATGGACTATAGCCCATGGTTTTGATATATTTTGGGTGTTTTTCACACCCTTTTTCATTTGACCAAAAATTATATTATTTTCAAAAAGGGTCATTTTCGGTGGGTTTTGGGACAAAAAGCATGGACTATAGCTCATGGTTTTGATGAATTTTAGGTGTTTTTCACACCTTTTTTCATATGACAAAAAATTATATTATTTTCAAAAGGAATCATTTTGGGTGGTTTTTGGACAAAAAGTGTGGACTATAGCCCATGGTTTTAATGGATTTTGGGAATTTGTTAACACCTTTTTTCACATGACAAAAAATTATATTATTTTCAAAAGGGGTCATTTTTTGTGGGTTTTTGAACAAAATGCATGGACTATAGCACAAGGTTTTGACGGATTTCAGGTGTTTTTCACACCCTTTTTCTTTTGACGAAAAATTATTATATTTTCAAAAGCGGTCATTTTTGGTGGCTTTTGTGACAAAAAGCATGGACTATAGCCCATAGTTTTGATGAATTTTAGGTGTTTTTCACACCTTTTTTTAAAAGACAAAAAATTATATTAATTTCAAAAGGAATCATTTTGGGTGGTTTTTGGACAAAAAGTGTGGACTATAGCCCATGGTTTTGATGGATTTTGTTTTTTTTCACACCTTTCTTAATATTATGAAAAAGGATGCCGTTTTCAAAAAAGGTCCTTCTTGGTGGTTTTTGACCAAAAAAAAATGGACTAGAGGCCATGGTTTTGATAGGTTTTGGATGTTTTTCGCACCTTTTTTCATTTGACCAAAAATTATTATATTTTCAAAAAGGGTCATTTTCGGTGGGTTTTGGGACAAAAAGCATTAACTATAGCCCATAGTTTTGATAAATTTTAGGTGTTTTTCACACCTTTTTTCATATGAGAAAAAATTATATTATTTTCTAAAGGAAGGATTAGGGTGGTTTTTAGACAAAACGTTTGGACTATAGCCCATGGTTTTGATGGATTTTGGGAGTTTTTCACACCTTTTTTCTTATGACAAAAATTATATTATTTTTAAAAGCGGTGATTTTTGATGGGTTTTGGACAAAAAGCATGGACTATAGCCCATAGTTTTGATGGTTTTTAGGTGTTTTTCACAACTTTTTTTACTTGACAAAGTGTTATATTACTTTCAAAAGGGGTCATTTTGGGGCTGTTTTTGGACAAAATGCATGGACTATAGCCCATGCTTTTGATGGATTTTAGGTGTTTTTCACACCTTTTTTTATTTGACAAAGTGTTATATTACTTTCAAAAGGGGTCATTTTGGGGCTGTTTTTGGACAAAATGCATGGACTATAGCACAAGGTTTTGATTGGTTTTAGGTGTTTTTCACACTTTTTTTCACACGACAAAAAATTATATTATTTTCAAAAAGGGTCATTTTCGGTGGGTTTTGGGACAAAAAGCATGGACTATAGCTCATGGTTTTGATGAATTTTAGGTGTTTTTCACACCTTTTTCCATATGACAAAAAATTATATTATTTTCAAAAGGAATCATTTTGGGTGGTTTTTGGACAAAAAGTGTGGACTATAGCCCATGGTTTTAATGGATTTTGGGTGTTTTTCACACCTTTTTTCATAAGACAAAAAATTATATTATTTTCAAAAAGGGTCATTTTTTGTGTGGGTTTTGGACAAAAAGCATGGACTATAGCCCATGGTTTTGATGGATTTTGGGTGTTTTTCACACCGATTTTTATTTGACGAAAAATTATATTATTTTCAAAAGCGGTCATTTTGGGTGGGTTTTGGACAAAAAGCATGGACTATAGCCCATGGTTTTGATATATTTTGGGTGTTTTTCACACCCTTTTTCATTTGACCAAAAATTATATTATTTTCAAAAAGGGTCATTTTCGGTGGGTTTTGGGACAAAAAGCATGGACTATAGCTCATGGTTTTGATGAATTTTAGGTGTTTTTCACACCTTTTTTCATATGACAAAAAATTATATTATTTTCAAAAGGAATCATTTTGGGTGGTTTTTGGACAAAAAGTGTGGACTATAGCCCATGGTTTTAATGGATTTTGGGAATTTGTTAACACCTTTTTTCACATGACAAAAAATTATATTATTTTCAAAAGGGGTCATTTTTTGTGGGTTTTTGAACAAAATGCATGGACTATAGCACAAGGTTTTGACGGATTTCAGGTGTTTTTCACACCCTTTTTCTTTTGACGAAAAATTATTATATTTTCAAAAGCGGTCATTTTTGGTGGCTTTTGTGACAAAAAGCATGGACTATAGCCCATAGTTTTGATGAATTTTAGGTGTTTTTCACACCTTTTTTTAAAAGACAAAAAATTATATTAATTTCAAAAGGAATCATTTTGGGTGGTTTTTGGACAAAAAGTGTGGACTATAGCCCATGTTTTTGATATATTTTGGGTGTTTTTCACACCCTTTTTCATTTGACCAAAAATTATATTATTTTCAAAAAGGGTCATTTTCGGTGGGTTTTGGGATAAAAAGCATGAACTATAGCTCATGGTTTTGATATATTTTGGGTGTTTTTCACAACCTTTTTCATTGGACAAAAAATTAATATATTTTTAAAAAGGGTCATTTTGGGTTGTTTTTGGACAAAAAGCATGGACTATAGCCCAAGGTTTTGATATATTTTGGGTGTTTTTCACACCGTTTTTCTTTTGACGAAAAATTATATTATTTTTTCAAAAGCGGTCATTTTGGGTGGATTTTGGACAAAAAAGATGGACTATAGCCCATGGTTTTGATGGATTTTGGGTGTTTTTCACACCCTTTTTCATTTGACCAAAAATTATATTATTTTTAAAAGCGGTCATTTTGAGTTGGTTTTGGAGAAAAAGCATGGACTATAGCACAAGGTTTTGACGAATTTTAGGTGTTTTTCACATCTTTTATTATTTGACGAAAAAGTATTATATTTTCAAAAAGGGTCATTTTGGGTGGTTTTTGGACAAAAAGCATGGAGTATAGCCCATAGTTTTGATGGATTTTAGGTGTTTTTCACACATTTTTTCATATGACAAAAAATTATATTATTAGCTATTATTAGACTAGAGCCCATGGTTTTGATAGATTTTGGTTGTTTTTCACACCCTTTTTTTTTTGACGAAAAATTATATTATTTTTTCAAAAGTGGTCATTTTCGGTGGCTTTTGTGACAAAAAGCATGGACTATAGCCCATAGTTTTGATGAATTTTAGGTGTTTTTCACATCTTTTTTCATATGACAAAAAAATATATTATTTTCAAAAGGAATCATTTTGGGTGGTTTTTGGACAAAAAGTGTGGACTATAGCCCATGGTTTTGATGGATTTTGTTTTTTTTCACACCTTTCTTAATATTATGAAAAAGGATGCCGTTTTCAAAAAAGGTCCTTCTTGGTGGTTTTTGACCAAAAAAAAATGGACTAGAGGCCATGGTTTTGATAGGTTTTGGATGTTTTTCGCACCTTTTTTCATTTGACCAAAAATTATTATATTTTCAAAAAGGGTCATTTTCGGTGGGTTTTGGGACAAAAAGCATGGACTATAGCCCATAGTTTTGATAAATTTTAGGTGTTTTTCACACCTTTTTTCAAAAGACCAAAAAGTATATTATTTTCAAAAGGAATCATTTTGGTCGGTTTTTCGACAAAAAGCATGGACTAAAGCCCATGCTTTTGATATATTTTGGGTGTTTTTCACACCTTTTTTTATAAGACAAAAAATTATATTATTTTCAAATGCGGTCATTTTGGGTGGCTTTTCGACAAAAAGCATGGACTATAGCTCATGGTTTTGATATATTTTGGGTGTTTTTCACACCTTTTTTCATAAGACAAAAAATTATATTATTTTCAAAAAGGGTCATTTTTTGTGGATTTTGGACAAAAAGCATGGACTAGAGCCCATGGTTTTGATAGATTTTGGTTGTTTTTCACACCCTTTTTTTTTTGACGAAAAATTATATTTTTTTCAAAAGCGGTCATTTTGGGTTGGTTCTGGAGAAAAGCATGGACTATAGCCCATGGTTTTGATATATTTTGGGTGTTTTTCACACCCTTTTTCATTTGACCAAAAATTATATTATTTTCAAAAAGGGTCATTTTCGGTGGGTTTTGGGACAAAAAGCATGGACTATTGCCCATGGTTTTGATATATTTTGGGTGTTTTTCACACCTTTTTTCATATGACCAAAAATTATATTATTTTCAAATGCGGTCATTTTTAGCGGCTTTTGGACAAAAAGCATGGACTATAGCTCATGGTTTTGATATATTTTGGGTGTTTTTCACACCCTTTTTCATTTGACCAAAAATTATATTATTTTCAAAAAGGGTCATTTTCGGTGGGTTTTGGGACAAAAAGCATGGACTATAGCTCATGGTTTTGATGAATTTTAGGTGTTTTTCACATCTTTTATTATTTGACGAAAAAGTATTATATTTTCAAAAAGGGTCATTTTGGGTGGTTTTTGGACAAAATGCATGGACTATACCACAAGGTTTTGATGGATTTTAGGTTTCATCCACACCCTTTTTAATTTGACCCAAAATTATTATATTTTCAAAATTGGTCATTTTCGGAAGCTTTTTGGACAAAAAGCATGGACTATAGCCCATAGTTTTGATGCATTTTAGGTGTTTTTCACAACCTTTTTTCAAAAGACCAATAAGTATATTATTTTCAAAAAGGGTCATTTTTTGTGGATTTTGGACAAAAAGCATGGACTAGAGCCCATGGTTTTGATAGATTTTGGTTGTTTTTCACACCCTTTTTTTTTTGACGAAAAATTATATTTTTTTCAAAAGCGGTCATTTTGGGTGGATTTTGGACAAAAAAGATGGACTATAGCCCATGGTTTTGATGGATTTTGGGTGTTTTTCACACCCTTTTTTTTCTGACGAAAAATTATATTTTTTTCAAAAGCGGTCATTTTGGGTTGGTTCTGGAGAAAAAGCATGGACTATAGCTCATGGTTTTGATATATTTTGGGTGTTTTTCACACCCTTTTTCATTTGACCAAAAATTATATTATTTTCAAAAGGGGTCATTTTGGGTGGGTTTTGGACAAAAAGCATGGACTATAGCTCATGGTTTTGATATATTTTGGGTGTTTTTCACACCCTTTTTCATTTGACCAAAAATTATATTATTTTCAAAAAGGGTCATTTTCGGTGGTTTTTGGGACAAAAAGCATGGACTATAGCTCATGGTTTTGATGAATTTTAGGTGTTTTTCACAACCTTTTTTCATATGACAAAAAATTATATTATTTTCAAAAGCGGTCATTTTGGGTGGGTTTTGGACAAAAAGCATGGACTATAGCTCATGGTTTTGATATATTTTGGGTGTTTTTCACACCCTTTTTCATTTGACCAAAAATTATATTATTTTCAAAAAGGGTCATTTTCGGTGGGTTTTGGGACAAAAAGCATGGACTATAGCTCATGGTTTTGATGAATTTTAGGTGTTTTTCACAACCTTTTTTCATATGACAAAAAATTATATTATTTTCAAAAGCGGTCATTTTGGGTGGGTTTTGGACAAAAAGCATGGACTATAGCTCATGGTTTTGATATATTTTGGGTGTTTTTCACACCCTTTTTCATTTGACCAAAAATTATATTATTTTCAAAAAGGGTCATTTTCGGTGGGTTTTGGGACAAAAAGCATGGACTATAGCCCATGGTTTTGATATATTTTGGGTGTTTTTCACACCTTTTTTCATATGACCTAAAATTATATTATTTTCAAATGCGGTCATTTTTAGCGGCTTTTGGACAAAAAGCATGGACTATAGCTCATGGTTTTGATATATTTTGGGAATTTGTTAACACCTTTTTTCACATGACAAAAAATTATAATAGTTTCAATGGCGGTCATTTTTAGCGGCTTTTGGACAAAAAGCATGGACTAGAGCCCATGGTTTTGATATATTTTGGGTGTTTTTCACACCCTTTTTCATTGGACCAAAAATTAATAAATTTTGAAAAGGGTCATTTTGGGTGGTTTTTGGACAAAAAGCATGGACTATAGCCCATGGTTTTGATATATTTTGGGTGTTATTCACACCTTTTTTCATAAGACAAAAATTTATATTATTTTCAAGAGGAATTATTTTGGGTGGTTTTTGGACAAAAAGTGTGGATTATAGCCCATGGTTTTGATGTATTTTGGGAATTTGTTAACACCTTTTTTCACATGACAAAAAATTATAATAGTTTCAAAGGCGGTCATTTTTTGAGGGTTTTGGACAAAAAGCATGGACTATAGCCCATGGTTTTGATGGATTTTGGGTGTTTTTCACACCGATTTTTATTTGACGAAAAATTATATTATTTTCAAAAGCGGTCATTTTGGGTGGGTTTTGGACAAAAAGCATGGACTATAGCCCATGGTTTTGATATATTTTGGGTGTTTTTCACACCCTTTTTCATTTGACCAAAAATTATATTATTTTCAAAAAGGGTCATTTTCGGTGGGTTTTGAGACAAAAAGCATGGACTATAGCTCATGGTTTTGATGAATTTTAGGTGTTTTTCACACCTTTTTTCATATGACAAAAAATTATATTATTTTCAAGAGGAATTATTTCGGGTGGTTTTTGGACAAAAAGTGTGGACTATAGCCCATGGTTTTAATGGATTTTGGGAATTTGTTAAAACCTTTTTTCACATGACAAAAAATTATATTATTTTCAAAAGCGGTCATTTTTAGCGGCTTTTCGACAAAAAGCATGGACTATAGCCCATGGTTTTGATATATTTTGGGTGTTTTTCACACCTTTTTCATTGGACAAAAAATTAATATATTTTTAAAAAGGGTCATTTTGGGTTGTTTTTGGACAAAAAGCATGTACTATAGCCCATGGTTTTGATGGAGTTTGGGTGTTTTTCACACCGATTTTTATTTGACGAAAAATTATATTATTTTCAAAAGCGGTCATTTTGGGTGGGTTTTGGACAAAAAGCATGGACTATAGCTCATGGTTTTGATATATTTTGGGTGTTTTTCACACCCTTTTTCATTTGACCAAAAATTATATAATTTCCAAAAAGGGTCATTTTCGGTGGGTTTTGGGACAAAAAGCATGTACTATAGCCCATGGTTTTGATATATTTTGGGTGTTTTTCACACCTTTTTTCATATGACCAAAAATTATATTATTTTAAAAAAGGGTCATTTTGGGTTGGAGCTGGAGAAAAAGCATGGACTATAGCTCATGGTTTTGATGAATATTAGGTGTTTTTCACACCTTTTTTCATATGCCAAAAATTTATATTATTTTCAAGAGGAATTATTTTGGGTGGTTTTTGGACAAAAAGTGTGGATTATAGCCCATGGTTTTGATGTATTTTGGGAATTTGTTAACACCTTTTTTCACATGACAAAAAATTATAATAGTTTCAAAGGCGGTCATTTTTAGCGGCTTTTGGACAAAAAGCATGGACTATAGCCCATGGTTTTGATATATTTTGGGTGTTTTTCAAACCTTTTTTCATTGGACCAAAAATTATATTATTTTCAAGAGGAATTATTTTGGGTGGTTTTTGGACAAAAAGTGTGGATTATAGCCCATGGTTTTGATGTATTTTGGGAATTTGTTAACACCTTTTTTCACATGACAAAAAATTATAATAGTTTCAAAGGCGGTCATTTTTAGCGGCTTTTGGACAAAAAGCATGGACTAGAGCCCATGGTTTTGATATATTTTGGGTGTTTTTCACACCCTTTTTCATTGGACCAAAAATTAATAAATTTTGAAAAGGGTCATTTTGGGTGGTTTTTGGACAAAAAGCATGGACTACAGCCCATGGTTTTGATATATTTTGGGTGTTTTTCACACCTTTTTTCATAAGACAAAAAATTATATTATTTTCAAGAGGAATTATTTTGGGTGGTTTTTGGACAAAAAGTGTGGATTATAGCCCATGGTTTTGATGTATTTTGGGAATTTGTTAACACCTTTTTTCACATGACAAAAAATTATAATAGTTTCAAAGGCGGTCATTTTTTGAGGGTTTTGGACAAAAAGCATGGACTATAGCCCATGGTTTTGATGGATTTTGGGTGTTTTTCACACCGATTTTTATTTGACGAAAAATTATATTATTTTCAAAAGCGGTCATTTTGGGTGGGTTTTGGACAAATAGCATGGACTATAGCCCATGGTTTTGATATATTTTGGGTGTTTTTCACACCCTTTTTCATTTGACCAAAAATTATATTATTTTCAAAAAGGGTCATTTTCGGTGGGTTTTGAGACAAAAAGCATGGACTATAGCTCATGGTTTTGATGAGTTTTAGGTGTTTTTCACACCTTTTTTCACATGACAAAAAATTATATTATTTTCAAAAGCGGTCATTTTTAGCGGCTTTTCGACAAAAAGCATGGACTATAGCCCATGGTTTTGATATATTTTGGGTGTTTTTCACACCCTTTTTCATTGGACAAAAAATTAATATATTTTTAAAAAGGGTCATTTTGGGTTGTTTTTGGACAAAAAGCATGTACTATAGCCCATGGTTTTGATGGATTTTGGGTGTTTTTCACACCGATTTTTATTTGACGAAAAATTATATTATTTTCAAAAGCGGTCATTTTGGGTGGGTTTTGGACAAAAAGCATGGACTATAGCCCATGGTTTTGATATATTTTGGGTGTTTTTCACACCCTTTTTCATTTGACCAAAAATTATATTATTTTCAAATAGGGTCATTTTCGGTGGGTTTTGGACAAAAAGCATGGACTAGAGCCCATGGTTTTGATATATTTTGGGTGTTTTTCACACCCTTTTTCATTGGACCAAAAATTAATAAATTTTGAAAAGGGTCATTTTGGGTGGTTTTTGGACAAAAAGCATGGACTACAGCCCATGGTTTTGATATATTTTGAGGGTTTTTCACACCTTTTTTCATAAGACAAAAAATTATATAATTTTCAAGAGGAATTATTTTGGGTGGTTTTTGGACAAAAAGTGTGGATTATAGCCCATGGTTTTGATGTATTTTGGGAGTTTGTTAACACCTTTTTTCACATGACAAAAAATTATAATAGTTTGAAAGGCGGTCATTTTTTGAGGGTTTTGGACAAAAAGCATGGACTATAGCCCATGGTTTTGATGGATTTTGGGTGTTTTTCACACCGATTTTTATTTGACGAAAAATTATATTATTTTCAAAAGCGGTCATTTTGGGTGGGTTTTGGACAAAAAGCATGGACTATAGCCCATGGTTTTGATATATTTTGGGTGTTTTTCACACCCTTTTTCATTTGACCAAAAATTATATTATTTTCAAAAAGGGTCATTTTCGGTGGGTTTTGGACAAAAAGCATGGACTAGAGCCCATGGTTTTGATATATTTTGGGTGTTTTTCACACCCTTTTTCATTGGACCAAAAATTAATAAATTTTGAAAAGGGTCATTTTGGGTGGTTTTTGGACAAAAAGCATGGACTACAGCCCATGGTTTTGATATATTTTGGGTGTTTTTCACACCTTTTTTCATAAGACAAAAAATTATATAATTTTCAAGAGGAATTATTTTGGGTGGTTTTTGGACAAAAAGTGTGGATTATAGCCCATGGTTTTGATGTATTTTGGGAGTTTGTTAACACCTTTTTTCACATGACAAAAAATTATAATAGTTTCAAAGGCGGTCATTTTTTGAGGGTTTTGGACAAAAAGCATGGACTATAGCCCATGGTTTTGATGGATTTTGGGTGTTTTTCACACCGATTTTTATTTGACGAAAAATTATATTATTTTCAAAAGCGGTCATTTTGGGTGGGTTTTGGACAAAAAGCATGGACTATAGCCCATGGTTTTGATATATTTTGGGTGTTTTTCACACCCTTTTTCATTTGACCAAAAATTATATTATTTTCAAAAAGGGTCATTTTCGGTGGGTTTTGTGACAAAAAGCATGGACTATAGCTCATGGTTTTGATGAATTTTAGGTGTTTTTCACACCCTTTTTCATTTGACCAAAAATTATATTATTTTCAAAAAGGGTCATTTTCGGTGGGTTTTGTGACAAAAAGCATGGACTATAGCTCATGGTTTTGATGAATTTTAGGTGTTTTTCACACCTTTTTTCATATGACAAAAAATTATATTATTTTCAAAAGGAATCATTTTGGGTGGTTTTTGGACAAAAAGTGTGGACTATAGCCCATGGTTTTAATGGATTTTGGGAATTTGTTAACACCTTTTTTCACATGACAAAAAATTATATTATTTTCAAAAGCGGTCATTTTTAGCGGCTTTTGGACAAAAAGCATGGACTATAGCCCATGGTTTTGATATATTTTGGGTGTTTTTCACACCCTTTTTCATTGGACAAAAAATTAATATATTTTTAAAACGGGTCATTTTGGGTTGTTTTTGGACAAAAAGCATGTACTATAGCCCATGGTTTTGATGGATTTTGGGTGTTTTTCACACCGATTTTTATTTGACGAAAAATTATATTATTTTCAAAAGCGGTCATTTTGGGTGGGTTTTGGACAAAAAGCATGGACTATAGCTCATGGTTTTGATGGATTTTGGGTGTTTTTCACACCGATTTTTATTTGACGAAAAATTATATTATTTTCAAAAGCGGTCATTTTGGGTGGGTTTTGGACAAAAAGCATGGACTATAGCCCATGGTTTTAATATATTTTGGGTGTTTTTCACACCCTTTTTCATTTGACCAAAAATTATATTATTTTCAAAAAGGGTCATTTTCGGTGGGTTTTGTGACAAAAAGCATGGACTATAGCTCATGGTTTTGATGAATTTTAGGTGTTTTTCACACCTTTCTTCATATGACAAAAAATTATATTATTTTCAAAAGGAATCATTTTGGGTGGTTTTTGGACAAAAAGTGTGGACTATAGCCCATGGTTTTAATGGATTTTGGGAATTTGTTAACACCTTTTTTCACATGACAAAAAATTATATTATTTTCAAAAGCGGTCATTTTTAGCGGCTTTTGGACAAAAAGCATGGACTATAGCCCATGGTTTTGATATATTTTGGGTGTTTTTCACACCCTTTTTCATTGGACAAAAAATTAATATATTTTTAAAAAGGGTCATTTTGGGTTGTTTTTGGACAAAAAGCATGTACTATAGCCCATGGTTTTGATGGATTTTGGGTGTTTTTCACACCGATTTTTATTTGACGAAAAATTATATTATTTTCAAAAGCGGTCATTTTGGGTGGGTTTTGGACAAAAAGCATGGACTATAGCTCATGGTTTTGATGGATTTTGGGTGTTTTTCACACCTTTTTTCATATGCCAAAAATTTATATTATTTTCAAGAGGAATTATTTTGGGTGGTTTTTGGACAAAAAGTGTGGATTATAGCCCATGGTTTTGATGTATTTTGGGAATTTGTTAACACCTTTTTTCACATGACAAAAAATTATAATAGTTTCAAAGGCGGTCATTTTTTGAGGGTTTTGGACAAAAAGCATGGACTATAGCCCATGGTTTTGATGGATTTTGGGTGTTTTTCACACCGATTTTTATTTGACGAAAAATTATATTATTTTCAAAAGCGGTCATTTTGGGTGGGTTTTGGACAAAAAGCATGGACTATAGCCCATGGTTTTGATATATTTTGGGTGTTTTTCACACCCTTTTTCATTTGACCAAAAATTATATTATTTTCAAAAAGGGTCATTTTCGGTGGGTTTTGAGACAAAAAGCATGGACTATAGCTCATGGTTTTGATGAATTTTAGGTGTTTTTCACACCCTTTTTCATTTGACCAAAAATTATATTATTTTCAAAAAGGGTCATTTTCGGTGGGTTTTGTGACAAAAAGCATGGACTATAGCTCATGGTTTTGATGAATTTTAGGTGTTTTTCACACCTTTTTTCATATGACAAAAAATTATATTATTTTCAAAAGGAATCATTTTGGGTGGTTTTTGGACAAAAAGTGTGGACTATAGCCCATGGTTTTAATGGATTTTGGGAATTTGTTAACACCTTTTTTCACATGACAAAAAATTATATTATTTTCAAAAGCGGTCATTTTTAGCGGCTTTTCGACAAAAAGCATGGACTATAGCCCATGGTTTTGATATATTTTGGGTGTTTTTCACACCCTTTTTCATTGGACAAAAAATTAATATATTTTTAAAAAGGGTCATTTTGGGTTGTTTTTGGACAAAAAGCATGTACTATAGCCCATGGTTGTGATGGATTTTGGGTGTTTTTCACACCGATTTTTATTTGACGAAAAATTATATTATTTTCAAAAGCGGTCATTTTGGGTGGGTTTTGGACAAAAAGCATGGACTATAGCTCATGGTTTTGATGGATTTTGGGTGTTTTTCACACCGATTTTTATTTGACGAAAAATTATATTATTTTCAAAAGCGGTCATTTTGGGTGGGTTTTGGACAAAAAGCATGGACTATAGCCCATGGTTTTAATATATTTTGGGTGTTTTTCACACCCTTTTTCATTTGACCAAAAATTATATTATTTTCAAAAAGGGTCATTTTCGGTGGGTTTTGAGACAAAAAGCATGGACTATAGCTCATGGTTTTGATGAGTTTTAGGTGTTTTTCACACCTTTTTTCACATGACAAAAAATTATATTATTTTCAAAAGCGGTCATTTTTAGCGGCTTTTCGACAAAAAGCATGGACTATAGCCCATGGTTTTGATATATTTTGGGTGTTTTTCACACCCTTTTTCATTGGACAAAAAATTAATATATTTTTAAAAAGGGTCATTTTCGGTGGGTTTTGTGACAAAAAGCATGGACTATAGCTCATGGTTTTGATGAATTTTAGGTGTTTTTCACACCTTTCTTCATATGACAAAAAATTATATTATTTTCAAAAGGAATCATTTTGGGTGGTTTTTGGACAAAAAGTGTGGACTATAGCCCATGGTTTTAATGGATTTTGGGAATTTGTTAACACCTTTTTTCACATGACAAAAAATTATATTATTTTGAAAAGCGGTCATTTTTAGCGGCTTTTGGACAAAAAGCTTGGACTATAGCCCAAGGTTTTGATATATTTTGGGTGTTTTTCACACCGTTTTTCTTTTGACGAAAAATTATCTTATTTTTTCAAAAGCGGTCACTTTGGGTGGATTTTGGACAAAAAGCATGGACTATAGCCCATGGTTTTGATATATTTTGGGTGTTTTTCACACCTTTTTTCATATGACAAAAACTTATATTATTTTCAAAAGGAATCATTTTGGGTGGTTTTTGGACAAAAAGTGTGGACTATAGCCCATGGTTTTGATAGATTTTGGTTGTTTTTCACACCTTTTTTCATATGACAAAAAATTATATGATTTTCAAAAGGAATCATTTTGGGTGGTTTTTGGACAAAAAGCATGGACTATAGCCCATGGTTTTGATATATTTTGGGCGTTTTTCACACCCTTTTTCATTTGACTAAAAGTTATTATATTTTCAAAAAGGTTCATTTTCGGTGGGTTTTGTGACAATAAGCATGGACTATAGCCTATAGTTTTGAAGGATTTTAGGTGTTTTTCACACATTTTTTCATATGAAAAAAAAAATTATTTTTAAAAGGGGTCATTTTTGGTGGGTTTTGGAGAAAATACATGGACTATAGCCTATGGTTTTGATAGATTTTAGGTGTTTTTCACACCTTTTTTCATATGACAAAAAATTATATTATTTTCAAAAGGAATCATTTTTGGTGGTTTTTGGACAAAAAGCATGGACTATAGCCCATGGTTTTATTATATTTTGGGCGTTTTTCACACCCTTTTTCATTTGACTAAAAGTTATTATATTTTCAAAAAGGTTCATTTTCGGTTGGTTTTGTGACAATAAGCATGGACTATAGCCTATAGTTTTGAAGGATTTTAGGTGTTTTTCACACCTTTTTTCATATGACAAAAAATTATATGATTTTCAAAAGGAATCATTTTGGGTGGTTTTTGGACAAAAAGCATGGAGTATAGCCCATGGTTTTGATAGATTTTGGGCGTTTTTCACACCCTTTTTCATTTGACTAAAAGTTATTATATTTTCAAAAAGGTTCATTTTCGGTGGGTTTTGTGACAATAAGCATGGACTATAGCCTATAGTTTTGAAGGATTTTAGGTGTTTTTCACACATTTTTTCATATGAAAAAAAAAAATTATTTTTAAAAGGGGTCATTTTTGGTGGGTTTTGGAGAAAATACATGGACTATAGCCTATGGTTTTGATAGATTTTAGGTGTTTTTCACACATTTTTTCATATGAAAAAAAAAAAATTTTTTAAAAGGGGTCATTTTTGGTGGGTTTTGGAGAAAAAGCATGGACTATAGCCCATGGTTTTGATAGATTTTAGGTGTTTTTCACACCTTTTTTTAACATTATAAAAAATTATGTCGATTTCAAAAAAGGTCATTTTTGGTTGTTTTTGACCAAAAAAATGGACTATAGCCCATAGTTTTGATGGATTTTAGGTGTTTTTCACACCTTTTTTTACTTGACAAAGTGTTATATTACTTTTAAAAGGGGTCATTTTCGGTGGGTTTTGTGACAAAAAGCATGGACTATAGCCTATAGTTTTGAAGGATTTTAGGTGTTTTTCACACATTTTTTCATATGAAAAAAAAAATTATTTTTAAAAGGGGTCATTTTTGGTGGGTTTTGGAGAAAATACATGGACTATAGCCTATGGTTTTGATAGATTTTAGGTGTTTTTCACACCTTTTTTCATATGACAAAAAATTATATTATTTTCAAAAGGAATCATTTTTGGTGGTTTTTGGACAAAAAGCATGGACTATAGCCCATGGTTTTATTATATTTTGGGCGTTTTTCACACCTTTTTTCATATGACAAAAAATTATATGATTTTCAAAAGGAATCATTTTGGGTGGTTTTTGGACAAAAAGCATGGAGTATAGCCCATGGTTTTGATAGATTTTGGGCGTTTTTCACACCCTTTTTCATTTGACTAAAAGTTATTATATTTTCAAAAAGGTTCATTTTCGGTGGGTTTTGTGACAATAAGCATGGACTATAGCCTATAGTTTTGAAGGATTTTAGGTGTTTTTCACACATTTTTTCATATGAAAAAAAAAAATTATTTTTAAAAGGGGTCATTTTTGGTGGGTTTTGGAGAAAATACATGGACTATAGCCTATGGTTTTGATAGATTTTAGGTGTTTTTCACACATTTTTTCATATGAAAAAAAAAAAATTTTTAAAAGGGGTCATTTTTGGTGGGTTTTGGAGAAAAAGCATGGACTATAGCCCATGGTTTTGATAGATTTTAGGTGTTTTTCACACCTTTTTTTAACATTATAAAAAATTATGTCGATTTCAAAAAAGGTCATTTTTGGTTGTTTTTGACCAAAAAAATGGACTATAGCCCATAGTTTTGATGGATTTTAGGTGTTTTTCACACCTTTTTTTACTTGACAAAGTGTTATATTACTTTTAAAAGGGGTCATTTTGGGGCTGTTTTTGGACAAAAGTCATGGACTATAGCCCATGGTTTTGATATATTTTGGGTGTTTTTCACACCCTTTTTCATTTGACCCAAAATTATTATATTTTCAAAAATGGTCATTTTCGGAAGCTTTTTGGACAAAAAGCATGGACTATAGCCCATAGTTTTGATGGATCTTAGGTGTTTTTCACACATTTTTTCATATGACAAAAACTTATATTATTTTCAAAAGGAATCATTTTGGGTGGTTTTTGGACAAAAAGCATGGACTATAGCCCATGCTTTTGATATATTTTGGGTGTTTTTCACACCTTTTTTCATAAGACAAAAAATTATATTATTTTCAAAAAGGGTCATTTTTTGTGGGTTTTGGGCAAAATGCATGGACTAGAGCCCATGGTTTTGATAGATTTTGGTTGTTTTTCACACCTTTTTTCATATGACAAAAAATTATATTATTTTCAAAAGGAATCATTTTGGGTGGTTTTTGGACAAAAAGCATGGACTATAGCCCATGGTTTTGATATATTTTGGGCGTTTTTCACACCCTTTTTCATTTGACTAAAAGTTATTATATTTTCAAAAAGGTTCATTTTCGGTGGGTTTTGTGACAAAAAGCATGGACTATAGCCCATGGTTTTGATAGATTTTAGGTGTTTTTCACACCTTTTTTAACATTATAAAAAATTATGTCGATTTCAAAAAAGGTCATTTTTGGTGGTTTTTGACCAAAAAATGGACTATAGCCCATAGTTTTGATGGATTTTAGGTGTTTTTCACACCTTTTTTCATATGACAAAAAATTATATTATTTTCAAAAGGAATCATTTTGGGTGGTTTTTGGACAAAAAGCATGGACTATAGCCCATGGTTTTGATATATTTTGGGCGTTTTTCACACCCTTTTTCATTTGACTAAAAGTTATTATATTTTCAAAAAGGTTCATTTTCGGTTGGTTTTGTGACAAAAAGCATGGACTATAGCCTATAGTTTTGAAGGATTTTAGGTGTTTTTCACACCTTTTTTCATATGACAAAAAATTATATGATTTTCAAAAGGAATCATTTTGGGTGGTTTTTGGACAAAAAGCATGGAGTATAGCCCATGGTTTTGATAGATTTTGGGCGTTTTTCACACCCTTTTTCATTTGACTAAAAGTTATTATATTTTCAAAAAGGTTCATTTTCGGTGGGTTTTGTGACAATAAGCATGGACTATAGCCTATAGTTTTGAAGGATTTTAGGTGTTTTTCACACATTTTTTCATATGAAAAAAAAAAATTATTTTTAAAAGGGGTCATTTTTGGTGGGTTTTGGAGAAAATACATGGACTATAGCCTATGGTTTTGATAGATTTTAGGTGTTTTTCACACCTTTTTTCATAAGACAAAAAATTATATTATTTTCAAAAAGGGTCATTTTTTGTGGGTTTTGGGCAAAATGCATGGACTAGAGCCCATGGTTTTGATAGATTTTGGTTGTTTTTCACACCTTTTTTCATATGACAAAAAATTATATTATTTTCAAAAGGAATCATTTTGGGTGGTTTTTGGACAAAAAGCATGGACTATAGCCCATGGTTTTGATATATTTTGGGCGTTTTTCACACCCTTTTTCATTTGACTAAAAGTTATTATATTTTCAAAAAGGTTCATTTTCGGTGGGTTTTGTGACAAAAAGCATGGACTATAGCCCATGGTTTTGATAGATTTTAGGTGTTTTTCACACCTTTTTTAACATTATAAAAAATTATGTCGATTTCAAAAAAGGTCATTTTTGGTGGTTTTTGACCAAAAAATGGACTATAGCCCATAGTTTTGATGGATTTTAGGTGTTTTTCACACCTTTTTTCATATGACAAAAAATTATATTATTTTCAAAAGGAATCATTTTGGGTGGTTTTTGGACAAAAAGCATGGACTATAGCCCATGGTTTTGATATATTTTGGGCGTTTTTCACACCCTTTTTCATTTGACTAAAAGTTATTATATTTTCAAAAAGGTTCATTTTCGGTTGGTTTTGTGACAAAAAGCATGGACTATAGCCTATAGTTTTGAAGGATTTTAGGTGTTTTTCACACCTTTTTTCATATGACAAAAAATTATATGATTTTCAAAAGGAATCATTTTGGGTGGTTTTTGGACAAAAAGCATGGAGTATAGCCCATGGTTTTGATAGATTTTGGGCGTTTTTCACACCCTTTTTCATTTGACTAAAAGTTATTATATTTTCAAAAAGGTTCATTTTCGGTGGGTTTTGTGACAATAAGCATGGACTATAGCCTATAGTTTTGAAGGATTTTAGGTGTTTTTCACACATTTTTTCATATGAAAAAAAAAAATTATTTTTAAAAGGGGTCATTTTTGGTGGGTTTTGGAGAAAATACATGGACTATAGCCTATGGTTTTGATAGATTTTAGGTGTTTTTCACACATTTTTTCATATGAAAAAAAAAAAAATTTTTAAAAGGGGTCATTTTTGGTGGGTTTTGGAGAAAAAGCATGGACTATAGCCCATGGTTTTGATAGATTTTAGGTGTTTTTCACACCTTTTTTTAACATTATAAAAAATTATGTCGATTTCAAAAAAGGTCATTTTTGGTTGTTTTTGACCAAAAAAATGGACTATAGCCCATAGTTTTGATGGATTTTAGGTGTTTTTCACACCTTTTTTTACTTGACAAAGTGTTATATTACTTTTAAAAGGGGTCATTTTGGGGCTGTTTTTGGACAAAAGTCATGGACTATAGCCCATGGTTTTGATATATTTTGGGTGTTTTTCACACCCTTTTTCATTTGACCCAAAATTATTATATTTTCAAAAATGGTCATTTTCGGAAGCTTTTTGGACAAAAAGCATGGACTATAGCCCATAGTTTTGATGGATCTTAGGTGTTTTTCACACATTTTTTCATATGACAAAAACTTATATTATTTTCAAAAGGAATCATTTTGGGTGGTTTTTGGACAAAAAGCATGGACTATAGCCCATGCTTTTGATATATTTTGGGTGTTTTTCACACCTTTTTTCATAAGACAAAAAATTATATTATTTTCAAAAAGGGTCATTTTTTGTGGGTTTTGGGCAAAATGCATGGACTAGAGCCCATGGTTTTGATAGATTTTGGTTGTTTTTCACACCTTTTTTCATATGACAAAAAATTATATTATTTTCAAAAGGAATCATTTTGGGTGGTTTTTGGACAAAAAGCATGGACTATAGCCCATGGTTTTGATATATTTTGGGCGTTTTTCACACCCTTTTTCATTTGACTAAAAGTTATTATATTTTCAAAAAGGTTCATTTTCGGTGGGTTTTGTGACAAAAAGCATGGACTATAGCCCATGGTTTTGATAGATTTTAGGTGTTTTTCACACCTTTTTTAACATTATAAAAAATTATGTCGATTTCAAAAAAGGTCATTTTTGGTGGTTTTTGACCAAAAAATGGACTATAGCCCATAGTTTTGATGGATTTTAGGTGTTTTTCACACCTTTTTTTACTTGACAAAGTGTTATATTACTTTTAAAAGGGGTCATTTTGGGGCTGTTTTTGGACAAAAGTCATGGACTATAGCCCATGGTTTTGATGGATTTTAAGTGTTTTTTCACAAATTTTTTTATTGGAACAAAAATTATAATAATTTCAAAAAGGGTCATTTTGGATAGTTTTTGGACCAAAAGGCTGAACTATAGCTCATGGATTTTGGGTGTTTTTCGCACCTTTTTTCAAGCAAGGGTGGCGTAGTGCGTAAGTTCTCGCCTCTCACCGCTATGGTCCCGGGTTCGATCCCCGGACTCGGCACCTTAAGTGAGTTGAGTTTGTTGGTTCTCTCCCTTGCTTCGAGGGTTTTTCTCCGGGTTCTCCGGTTTTCCTCCCTCCGTAAAAACCAACCCTAATTCGATCTGAGCTGTGCTCCGTGGTCAGACATGAGTCGTATGGCGGCTGCCGAAGGCGCCTTCGTATGCCTTCGACTCGACCACGTTGAGCTGCGTCCTTCGCAATTCAGCTTTTCAGCTGCCAGTAAGGATGATTAGCCCCTCCCTCCAAATTTATTATAAAAAAATATGCCGTTTTCAAAAAAAGGTTATTTTGGGTGGTTTTTGTCCAAAAAGGATGAACTATAGCCCATGGTTTTGTTGGATTTTAAGAGTTTTTCACACCTTTTTTCAAATGAGAAAATAAAACATTTTTTTCAAAAAGAGTCATTTTGGGTGAATTTTGGACAAAAAGTAGGGACTATAGCCCATGATTTTGATGTATTTTCGGTGTTTTTCACAACTTTTTAACAATGTTATATTATTTTCAAAAGGGGTCATTGTGGGTGGTTTTCGGAAAAAACGCATGGACTCTAGCATAAGGCCTTGAGGGATTTTAGGAGTTTTTCACACTTTTTTTACACATGACAAAAAATTATATTATTTTCGAAAGAAATAATTTTGGGTGTTTTTTGGACAAAAGGTGTGGACTATAGCCCATGGTTTTGATGGATTTTGGGTGTTTTTCACACCTTTTTTATATTATAAAAAATTATGCCGTTTTCAAAAAAGGTTATATTGGATGGTTTTTGAACAAAAAGGATGAACTATAGCCCATGGTTTTGATGGATTTTGGGTGTTTTTCACACCTTTTTTATATTATAAAAAATTATGCCGTTTTCAAAAAAAGGTTATTTTGGGTGGTTTTTGTCCAAAAAGGATGAACTATAGCCCATGGTTTTGTTGGATTTTAAGAGTTTTTCACACCTTTTTTCAAATGAGAAAATAAAACATTTTTTTCAAAAAGAGTCATTTTGGGTGAATTTTGGACAAAAAGTAGGGACTATAGCCCATGATTTTGATGTATTTTCGGTGTTTTTCACAACTTTTTAACAATGTTATATTATTTTCAAAAGGGGTCATTGTGGGTGGTTTTCGGAAAAAACGCATGGACTCTAGCATAAGGTTTTTGAGGGATTTTAGGAGTTTTTCACACCTTTTTTCACATGACAAAAAATTATATTATTTTCGAAAGAAATAATTTTGGGTGTTTTTTGGACAAAAGGTGTGGACTATAGCCCATTGTTTTGATGGATTTTGGTTGTTTTTCACACTTTTTTTTATTTTAGGTGTTTTTTTGCCTAAAAAGCATGGACTATAATACATGGTTTTTGGTGGATTCTTGTTGTTTTTCGCACCTTTTTGACAAAAAGATGATGTTTTTGTCAAAAATATTTATTGTTTTCTCCAAGGTTTCAAGGTGCATTTAGTGTTTTGTTTATATGTTTATGTCTTTCGTCATTGAGATTAGATATCTTTGACACAACTACTGAAGTGCTATCCAGAAATGAAAAATGACTGCTCAATATTTCAATGTACGACGTCGAGGTTAAAGGTAATGTGATCGTTAAGAGCTTTCAGATAATTGCATTATTTTTCTCCCTCGCCATCTCATTTCATATCTTTGTTATGGAGGATCGAATTGTGAAGCCCTATAACCACGGTCCCCTTCATTTCTTAACTCTGTTATAGGGGATCGAAATGTGAAGCCCTATAACCACGGTCCCCTTCATTTCTTAACTCTGTTATAGGGGATCGAAATGTGAAGCCCTATAACCACGGTCCCCTTCATTTCTTAACTCTGTTATAGGGGATCGAAATGTGAAGCCGTATAACCAGGATACCCCTCATTTCTTATCTTGTTTATGGGGGGTAGAAATGTGAAGGCTTATAGCAAGGGTACCTTCCAATTCTTATCTTGGTTTTACGGGGAAGGAAATGTGAAGCACTACTGACCACGGTACCCTTCATTTCTTATATTGGTTATTGGTGGGGATCGAAATAGAAAGCCGTATAACCAGGGTACCCTTCGTTTCTTATCCCGGTTATTGGGGAACGAGATGTGAAGACGTATAACTAAGGTACCCGGCATTTCCTATGTTGAGTATGGGGGATGGAAATGTGAAGCCGTATAATGAGGGTAACCGGCATTTCTTATTTTGGTTATGGGGGATGGAAATATGAAGCCGTATAACGAGGGTACCCGGCATTCCTTATCTTGGTTATAGGGGAAGAAAATGTGAAGCAGTATAACCAGGGTACCGTTTTTTTTTTGTCTTGGTTATGGGGGATGGAGATATGAAGCCGTATAACGAGGGTACCCGGCATTCCTTATCTTGGTTATAGGGGAAGAAAATGTGAAGCAGTATAACCAGGGTACCGTTTTTTTTTTGTCTTGGTTATGGGGGATGGAGATATGAAGCCGTATAACGAGGGTACCCGGCATTCCTTATCTTGGTTATCGGAGATAAAATGTGAAGCCGTATAAGCATTATGGGGGGGGGGGGGGGGGGGAGGAAATATGAAGTAGTATAAACAGGTTCCGTTCACTCCTTATCTGTAATTGGCACCTTGAAAATCATGTATTATTTATGTAGGATGAAAAATGTGCTATTGTTTCCAATATGAGCGTAAAAGGACGGTCAATTTGGGTTATTTTCTCATTTTTTTAGATTATTTAAGAAGGTGGATAGAAAATATGTCATTCGTGACCCTGAAACTCACCTATTGTTTCGATTTTAGAGATATAACGAAGAGCGATTGCATTTGCGACGCTATATGTTTGCTTGGAATATGATTAATGAAGCTAGAAGGTTTTCACATTTTGGCTATTTTAGTGGCCGTTTATCAATCATTCAGTTTTTCTGCAAGAAAACGGACTTTACTGCTCGAAATGTAATATGCATTTATCGCAAGCGATTTTCGACAAGAAAAAGGCTGCATTTTGATATAATCTCACTCCTAAACGAGAACCATGACCCCCATATTTTATTTTCCCAACTTGAATTCTATGTTGGTCTTATTTCACCATGCGAAGTTTGAAAAAAAAAAAAAAAAAAAACAAACACGGGAAACGCTTTTGCCCTGCGAACGTTCTTAAATAAGACATTTCGAATGTCCACAAAAATTGTTATAAATATTCACAGCAAAGGTTAGGGCCAAATCTCTATCACGATGTAATCTCCCACAGGGAGGTGAAGAGAAAGGTGGCGGGATAAACGTTCTTCTCGATCGAGGGTATGGCGAGCAAAAGAGGTCAGGTGCCATGTTGCACCTTTCCAAGTAGGGAGAAATAACCACCGGAAGTAAAGTGACCGGAAGTAAAGCGTCGGGTGCATAAAACTATATATTTTTGTTTGTAATTCAATTTCCTATATCCTATGGTTTTGCTCGAGTTTGGACTATTTTCACAACTTTTACAAAAATATGCATAATTCATGAAGGATGCCATTTAATATAGTTAAACTCGGATCACTTTGAGGGCAAAAAGCATGGACTATACTCCATGGTTTTGCTCGATTTTGGACCATTTTTACACCTTTTACAAATATATGCATAATTTACGAAGGACTATCCAGCTGATCTGAGAAAAAATATTAGCCAATCAGAATCGATTAAATTTGCAAAACTTAGGTCTCATCCTTAGTAGCCCGGCGACTATTTTACTATATTTTCCCACTCAATGATAAATATCATAATAAATTGTATGCAAAATATCAAAAACCTTTGCTTTTCAATTTTCGCAGGGCTCATGACACCTCATTTTTACAGTGTCGTCATTCACGTCACTATTTCAGAACAACTGGATATAAAGGATGCTAAATTGTTTCTGGTTTTGACCGATTTTTGACCATTTTCACACCTTTTTAATTCACTCGGAGTCGGATACGAATCGAACACCACTCGCCAGAAGCACCGCAGAGGCTGTCGGGAGACTATTCGTCATAAGCGTAAGAAGAAGCCAAGGAAAAGGAAACCGTTCGATACTTCAGATCCCTTCTGATGCGCTTTCCATGCCGACCAAGACCTGACTCTGTTTCCCGGTTTAACATCGTCATAAGGTGCTTCCGTGACCGACTCCTTCGCAATTGAAAACCAGGCTTAAGCAATATTTCTTTCTCTAAGCAAGAAAATTATTTGTTATTTATTCTCGTCAAAAGGGCCGGACCTAAATAAATTATACGGTGGGTCAATGACCGGAAAATGTATTACCAATTAAGGTAGAAAGACCCCCAGATTTAATAAATAAATGAAACCTACGCACGTACAACGAAATTCTCGATACTCTCTTGTATGACACTTTTTGAAATAGATCGATCGAGATGCGTTTGTTTGAGTACAATATTCTTAATCAATTCCCGATATTGATTGAAGCTTAGATGAAAGGAAGTTTTTTTTAGCTATAAATATATTTACTGTATAGAATTATTGTTTTATGTATTTTAAGGTGTGTTTTGTTTTAGTCCTAGCTGCTTTAAATTGGGCTTATTCACTGATTTCCTAATCTCGGTAAGTAGTTATTCGAGTTGTCTAAACAGAAAACACATTTTTAACCATTATTTACTGATCGCAAATTTAAAAAAATCTCTCAATTGTTCTATAGTAGAGCTAGATTTTGTGTTTCATATTATAATTTTATGATGATTTCAAAAAGTTTAGCGTTTCAAATATATGAATATAAATATGCTTATTTAACCAATGTGATTGAGGCGAAAACCTACTGTCTTATCAGTGCATATATATTTGAAAATATTTTTTTAGCCATTTGCAAAATTAAGATAAGTATATGTAAACTCATATAGAAATTATGGGATAGCGTTACCGATATTGGTAGCAGACAAGAATGATGAGAAAGCTATCTTATGATTTCATATATCAGTCACACATCAGTTTGATATATTAGTACTTTGATTTAAAAAACACCCAAAAAAACCCCGAAAAGCTGCGTACAGATAAATCATTTCTCAGCATAAAGACTTAATTCAATATCAAAGAGATGTATTCAGTATTAAGCATAACTGATAAACTAACAAAATTAATAAAAAATATTTGCAACAACCAGCCAGAATTTCCATAAAGTGTTTCGGTTTGGGTTTTCAAGCGTCGAAAACTATACAAAAAATTTTAATAAAGCCTAATTTTTCTCATGACGACTTTCCAGGCAATTGGATTGGATGTTTGTTTACGGTAAACCCCTCTTAATTTTAATTAAACAAATTGTCAGAATTTGATTGCCTTCAATGCAAGAGATGATTGTAGCAAAGAGTCTCTTTTCTATGAGCTTTTCTTCTCTCTTGAAACACTTGTTTCTTGAGAACCTGAAAAACAAGGTATTACTTGCAGCTAATATCTTCGAGTGTGTTACGTAAATGTTCTCTCGTATCTTCTGAGAGTTTCGTTTAAAGTCGCACTAATCAAGAAGAAAGCATTCATCTAAACAGCCAAAGGAAGTTTTTGCATTGAGAAGAAAATATAAAACAAATTCTTTAAAATTAAATGAAAATATTTTTTTTTAGAAAAAAATATTCCCCCCCAAATGTTTGGTTGTATTATAAGTAATATATACTACATTGGCGGTTGATATGCAGTAATTGGATATATACTAGTAGTTACAAATGGTCTGTACACCAAAATTGGAAAAGCACTTCAAATGGCGGCGTCTCAGCAGGAAGAAAAGTTGGGAGTAATATAGGCCTGGAGGAGTGCTTTTTAAAAACTATAATAGTCTTGCGTCATTTCGATAAATTTAATTGATATATTACAAAACAATTACGATGTTGTTCATTAATGAGCAGCTGAAGTTCAATAATATCAGTTGTAGTCACCTTTAAGGGCTAAAAATGGAACGGTGATTGCTAGAGACAACATATCCTCTTTTGTCTAGAAAGCTGAATAGAGTGCATTAAATATTCTATCATATTTGACAGCAACATTAGTCATCTACTTCTTGAGGGGAATTTTCTTCGCTGGAAGTTATCGTGATAATCATTTTGATCTTTATTTGTCATTCTAGAACTCTAGCTGGTAAACCCTTACTTGAATGGTCATACATAGAGCGAGAGCCGTCTTGGACTGTCATTATAGAAAGTGTTGTAATTCAACTTTTGAAACTAGATCGACATCGATCCTCAGAACTGAAAGCATGAGTTTTTCAAACGATTCTGTGGGAATTGATGAACATCGCTCTTGGAAGAACAATGCTACGTCATCGAACAACAACAGTCTGACTGCAGTGATAATGGATCCTCTAGGAATGGCATTGAAGTTGACATCTTGCTCAGTTATTGGGACTTTGTCGATCATTGGAAATATTCTTGTCATCTTTGTGGTTTTTCGAGTAGCCCGTATGAAAACCACCACTTTCTATCTAATCGTGAACATGTCGTTCAGTGACATCCTGTTCACCTTAATCTCTATGCCACCATTCATGCTTGCTGTGTTGGGCCATGGACTAATGTTTGGAGGTAAGGCAGGGACGTTCATTTGTAAGTTTGTCAACCCTTCGGCATTTGGTTTGATGGCAAGTTCAGTGCTCACGATGACCGCTATTGCTCTAGATCGTTTCCTTGCTATCAAGCACCCATTACAAGCCATGATGGGCATAAGGATGCTGAAGGGAATAATCTTCTCCATATGGGCTGCCAGCCTCATTGTATCACTGCCGTTGGTTTTCTCGTACGAGCTCAAGAAATTTGAAAGCTTCTTTTACTGCGACGAAGAATGGTCTTCTTCTGCCACCGAAAACAAACTGGCCTCTCGTGTCTACACCATAGTATTATTCATCATAATTTACTGCATACCCTTTTCGAGCATGGCTATCCTCTACTTCAACTTAGCCCATCATCTGTGGTGTAAAAAGATCCCTAGTAATTTCCACCCGATTCAGAGATATTTAATCATTTGCCGCCGTCGAGTGGTTAGGATGCTTGTTGCTGTTTTGTTCTGCTTCATTGTTTGTTGGTTACCCCTACAGGTTGTTAATTTTTCCTTATATTTCCAAGAAGACATTGCAATATCACCTAACGTGATTTTTGCAGTCGAGTTGTTAATCAGAGCCAACGGAGCTATCAATCCCTTTCTGTATCTTATTTTTAGTCGCACTTTTCGCCAAGCAGCCGTCAAAGCTTTTCGTTCTTGCTTCAAACGGCACGAGTTTGCTTCCTCTCAGAATGATAATAGACGAAAAGCATCGTCATTGTTGACGATGGTGGCGTCTAACACTCGAATGGGGTCGTTTAAGGCGTTAAGAAAGCAAGAAACTACTATGTGACAGTTCTTATTCACTATTGCTCGGCTCCTGTTTACTCAAGGTTGCACTTATCAACGACGGAAGAAAAAAGAGACTCTACCAGTTAAAAGCCCAAAACGCCTCACAATTCCTCGTGTACTTGGTTCATAAGGCTTGGAAATCACTAGTGACGCACGGCAAGTACAAGGATAAGGAAGCAGTTAGATAGACAGTCGTTCAAGGGGTTATTCCAATTATGTGTGAGAAGAACAGAACATTCAGGAAACCTTAGAGTACTTGAGTTGCTAGTGAAAAGCAGGTTTAACAAATGCTTTTTTTTCCCTTAGGGGGGCAAAACGAAAAAAAAGGATGTCATTGAGGAAGTCGTAAAACCTAAAAGAGCAACCCCCAGTCTTAGTCTGTTGTCATAGAGAATTTCCTGTTAATTTTCGTATGCTTGTAGTCCATGCAAAAACCGACTTCATAATAGCCACAAGGCAGAAGCCTCAAACAACTTATAAGTAGTCATGTAAGTAGACTATACACATGTGTCGGTGTCGTTTTTGCTGAAAAATAAACGGTAAACAAGTATAGCAAATTAACTTTAAACATGCTAAAAAGCATTAGGTATTCAAGAATATTTAGGTATAATTTGAATAAAATATATTAATATATCGATATATATATATATATATATATATATATCGATATATATATATTTCAATGTGCCAAACACTATTGTCTGTAGATGACATGTTTCTTTGCTGCGCATCAATACTAAAATATGACACGCAACATTATGCTCAAATGTTATCATAGTTTACGTTGATCTAAATAAATAAAACAAAGCCTGTGGTTTAAAGAGCGGAAGCATAAACGAGTGGTCAATATTTCAATATCCATTAAATACATAACTTTTGTAGAAAGTAGATTTTAGTTCAAAATGGACTTTTAGACAAAACAGGATTACTAAAGTACTGTCAATAATGGTCTCATGGATTGGTGGCTTCAGTTGAGTAGAGTGATTATAAGATTAACGAAAAGTTAAGAGCGTCAGCTATAATACAAAATCAACACAGAGGATCATTAATGCTGCAAAATGGGGGGGGGGGGGGGAGAGGAATAAAAACATCCACTTAAACGTTGACAAAGATGAGAGATGAGTGGGCGAGCAGAAAATTAAAAGACGAAATGCTTTCAAGAATTATTTATGCTTAGTTTGTGTTCTTTTAGTCGGCTGGTTTTTATATCTCGTTTTTATACTGCTAACGGTTCGAAGCGGTTAGAGACAGTAAAGATCACTTCATTTATGAAATTTTTAAGTACAGAGATCGCAACAAGCAACAAGTTATTTTTTGCAGTAATAAAAAGAATCCTGGGCACCCAACCTGCTGCAACAGTGTGTGGTAAATATAGATGATGATGATGTTAAAAAAAAGAAAATGTTGGATAAAACACGATTCCCGCTTATATTGGAAAGAATCCTGTGCACCCAACCTGCTCCAGCAGTGGATGATAGATGATGATGACAGAGACGCAAAGTAGATGATTTCAGAGACACAAAGTCTCCGGATTAAATGACTAGCTATTTATATTTATAGATAAACGTTTTCAACTTTTTAACTAGAGTATTGTTAAAGTTGCGATCAGATTAACAGCTTTACGTATTTCCCATTTTATCATACATTTTTAAGGGATTGAATAACAAAATAATGGATTTTAAAGATTTAGATTGTCTCACTAGTTAAAGGTAACTCCGGGGGATAAGCGATAATTGAAAACCAATTTTCCGTTCCCATTATCGAGTCTCGATATACCACTAATAACCATCTTCGAATATTTTCCTTATTCAAATATTTTAACCGTCCTTTGGGACTTGCAAAATAATTGTGTTAATTTGAGGATAAGAAAAGGAACTACGAAAAGGACTCTGGTAGTAGTGATATTATTTGAGAATGGAGGATTTAAGCTTCACGAAATTCACTAAATATTTCAATAAATTCATGATCATCTGACAGTGTATTAAGTAATCAATGCATGCACTTCGGGAAATCTCCCTAAGTGGGAGCAAAAAAGCTCCAATTACAAACGATGGGAAATTTAGCGCTGATGCTGTCTAACTCTAGAATAATAATATACTTATCTCTATCACTACGGTCTCATTAACATAAGTTTAACAATCTTGTACGTCTTGCGCACAAAATAAAAGCCTCCGCGTGAAACCCCTCGCGATGAAATATTTGTACTCTTTTTATATTAATCAAGGTCAAATTAATGTCAAATTGAGTCCAAACACTTGGATTAAACATCAAACATCTCAGCCTTTAGTCAACGAATAAGTCAATCAGCGAACATTTTGTTCGTAGTCAATAGAGAAGTTTTCGAAGCCCATCAGTATTAGCACTTGGAGCAATCGCTCTCACTTCTCTCTGAGGTCCGCGTAGATTTTTTTGTTTCACCACCGCACGAACATCTCCCAGTGAGGACGACAACATCAGCAAAATTTATGCGCTTAAACCTTCTATTGTATCATTATTTCATGTTTGTCTAGGTTTTACTCTGTTAAGCATCCCAGTTTTAGAGTTAAATGATGTGTTTTGGGAGCGCTTGACTTAACACAAAAATCAACAAAGACGAGCTTTTGGCGTTGCCGTTCTCGTACGTAAAATAAGGACATTTCACGTTGTACTTCCAGCATGACGGCAATGATGCACAGTGTTTCGTACATTCCAACAAGGTTCTATTGAATATTGCAATTAGTTCTATTGTTTGATTGCCGTCGTCGTCAATGTCTTAACGTCTTGGCTTGCACAGGTGACGCGATTTTTTTAAATCACCAACGCGCTGTGGTGGCTAGACGAGCGACAAATACTGGCCATAACAGCCAACATTTCTAAAAGAAACGAAACCTTGCTTTGGTTCTTGCACTTTATTAGATGGATAAGCTTTAGTTGCGTCGTGAGTGCAAGGAAAAAGTTGCAGAGTGGCCCCACGAGCAACAAAGTCCATGAGTTTTTTGCGAAAATTTTAACTTTCTTGATTTCTCGCAACTTTTCTTCGCGATTTTTTCAGCTGTCGCGTCGCCTGTGCAAGGGTGGCTACACGTGTGATTTCACCGCTCGCTGGTGATTTAAAAAATCGCGTCGCCTGTGCAAGAACAAAATCACTTGTGTAGACGCGGCTTAAGGTCCCTAGTCCCTTGCGACGTGCGTGCAAGTCTTTGTTCGATATCAAAGGGGAGAAAATGATGTAAATCCAATATTAAGAAAAAAATATCCAAAGAAAATTTACACCAAACACTTCTTTTGATATCTTATATAAAGAGCATCAGTTGTAAATATTGGTAGTTTTCATCCCATTTTTAACCAGACAAGAAATACCAGGAATTTCCATTTTCACATGCAATGCATTGCGCGCCTGAATTTTGGGCCGCCATTTTATACCTTACAGTTTTGTCTTTTTTATTAGTCAAACTAATTGTTGTCAGTTTTAGTTTCAAG